>OY728138.1:111052165-112482577 GCA_963277665.1 Viscum album | reverse complement strand
TGTTTTAACAAAACAATTTTCACATGGGGTTATATAATTGATATATTTGACTATAAATATTCATAAAAATATAAAAACATTTCCTACATCATGATAATTTTTTTATAATTTTTAGACATCAAATAAATTAAATTATTTATGACGCAATGATGATGTAGTGTTTAGGTCATTATTGAATAATTTAAATAAATAAGAAGATAATGTTTAAAAAAATATCAAAAACTTTTCCAATTATTATTGGATGATTTTATTTCGAACATGGGCCACCTTAGCTTCTACTTTAATGATTTTTGGACCTTTAGAAATCAAAAATAATTATATAATAAAATAATATTTTCATGCTTTCCAAAAGAGCCCCTCCTCTCCCTTAGAAAAAGACCCAACTTCCTACCACTTTTCACACACTTCTCAAGCCCTTCGGATCATCCAACCTCTACTCAAATAAGCTCCCAATATCCCTCTCTTCATAATAGAACCCTTAACTTAGGCAGAGAGCACTTCATGAAACCCTTTTGGTTCAAACCAAGGGGAGTTACCCGATGTAAAGGAGATTAAAGAATGATCGAGTCAAGTCAGACACGAGGTAAGGGAATTTGTCTCAATCTCCTTTCATTGAGGAAAATTTTGTTTTAATACAAGACTTTATTTTATACTCTATATAAACACATTTGAATTTTCATTTCATTCAAAGGTAATCTTTTTCTACGAAGCATTTTACTAAATGACAAAAAGGAATGTTTCTTTTAATGTACGCGGTGACAACGACCTTTCTGCCACCACAATTATTACTTGATATTTGGCTTCCGTAACAAGTTGTAATTTTTTTAAAAGGAAAAATAAATACCATATACTCTATTATGTATTTTGGTTTTGAAAATGGTTTTGATAATGGATTTGTTATGTCAATATATTTAAGTGATATATTGTGATTGAAATGTGGAAATGTTATCTTTCCTTTATATTTGTTTTGTGTGTCGTGATTTTATAATGGTACTTGGACATTTGACGAGTGGTTACGTGATAAACCAAATTACGGGTGGTGCCGTGATAAACCAGGATGGGTGGTTATGTTATAACCTCCAATGCATTGGGTATAGAAGTCAGTTGTATGGCTATTCCATTTAGTGACATATTTGGAATTCGACCGTATGGTGATACCATTTAAGTATGTTTATGTTCCAAGATACCTTTATATGTTATGGGTTATTTATATGGGTTTTATGGTGATATTTTGGTTACAAAAGGATAAGTAATGATATTTTATTTAGTGAAGTGTATTTACAACTTCATATAGGTGAAAACAATTACTTATGATTAGGTATTCATGATTTACTTATTGTTTTGAAAAACTAACAGTTTTATTTATTTGTATATCTCTTACTGAGCTTTTTATGCTCATACACAGTTTTTGAAATGTTTTTCACAGGGCATAAAGTGGAATAGGGTCAAGGATGGGATCATGGAAAGTCAGGCTGTCTAAAACATGAAACTGGACATGACTGTTTTTTTCAAAAGTTTTTATTTTATGAAAAAAATGGAAACTGAGTAAAAGTGTTTACTTTGTATCTTTTGATATGTAATGGTTATGGGATAATTCCCTAAAACTCTATACCTGAAAAGATCCTCAATGTGAATTATTCATTTAATTCAAGATTAAGTAATGTTTTAAGGACGAGTCCTTATAGTTGGTATCAAATGTCGGTTTTAAAAACATTAGGAGATAGAATATTGTTAAATTCATGTATATAAATTAATTTATGGTATGATTGAAATGATATAGAATTTAAATACTACCATGTTTATTCACCAAAGATATTTCTGTGTTCAAAATGGTTTTCCGCAGAGGAAACATGGCAGCTATGTTGGGACGACATCAGGAGGAAAACTACCTTCCAAATAAGAAACCTGAGACAATTGGAATCGGAACTGAATAGTTTGTTGCAGTGATGGAATAGTTGAACCAGGATATAAATGGTGGTGGTATCCATACACGAGATCATCCAGATCAAATGCAGAAGAACATTTCAGTAGTGGAGGATTTTATGAGGCAACATCCCCCATCATTCAGAGGATCATCTGACCCTGTATTATCAGAACGTTGGATTAATGCACTAGAGAAGATTTTTGATGTCAGGGGTTATTCAGAACATCAAAAGGTTAGTCTTTCTGTTTACCGTTTTGAAGTTGAAGCTGATCAGTGGTGGTCGATCGTGAAAAATATCTGGTATAGTGAGGAGATTGATGATCTTGATTGTAATGAATTCAAAGGTATGTTTCTTGAGTAATATTTTCATAAGGTGGTTCACCTTAGGATGGAAAAACAATTCCTTTAATTGAGGGAGGAGGACGAATTAGTGGATTCTTATGAAGCAAAGTTCACTCGACTATTAAGGTATGCTCCAAATTTAATATGAGATCTTAATAGTAAAATCAATCATTTTTACTGAGGGTTAAAGCCAATGTATCGAAGGTATTTAGCTTCTCGTGAGTTAAAAAGTTATGAAAAACTATTTCAATGTACGAAGAAGTTGGAAATTGAGTTTGATGATAATCAGGTGTTCTTTGACAAACAAAAGAATAAGAGGACAAGGTGGCAGGCAAAGGGAAAGAATTCATCAAAGAAGCCTAGAGGAAAGAAAATGATATATTCATCCTCTGAAAAGTGTGGTAAAATGCATCCTGGAGAATGTTTATCCAAGTCTGAAAGTTCTTTCAGCATGGTAAGTCTGGTCATATTGCTCGTAACTGTAAGGAAGATGGTGAAGAAGACAATTAAAATCTAGTGGTAAGATGTTTTAAGTGTAATGAAATGGGTCATTATGAAAATTAGTGTCTAATGAAGAACTCAACTGAGGCACAGTATCCAGACTACATGTAGAAAGGGGTGGTGAAATCCTTTGAAACTACTTCAGAATATGTTGGGCCATCGAATGAAGTAGTATCAGGTACACTATTTGTTTGTTCATATTATGTCAATGTGTTGTTTGATTCAGGGTCTACACATTCTTTCATTTATGAGAAGTATTCTAGTAAATTGGGAATTCCATCCCAAGATATGAATCCTAAACTTATGGTAAAAACACCAGGGGAAACGTTGAGAGAAAAATAAATTATAAGAACCTTCATATCCTTGTGTGTGGAAAGATTCTACCAGAAAACCTTATTTTTTGGCCTCTAGTAGAGTTTGATGTTATTTTGGGAATGTATTGGCTTTCTATTTATCTTACTGAGATTGACTATAGAGCCAAATAGGTTTCTTTTTAGAAATATTTTTAGTTTGTGTACAAGAATGAACCCTTACTTTTGATAACATAGCAGTAAGCTTAGAAACTAGTAAACGATGGAAATTAATGTTACCTTGCACATATTGTTGAAAACAAAGGAACTGTTCAGATTAATAATGTGCCAGTGGTAAATAAGTATCTTTATGTTTTTCATGATGAGTTTCCTGGTATTATACATGATCGGGAAGTTGAATTTAAAGTTTACTTAGTTCCTGATCCTAAGACAATTTCAAAGCCCTCTTATCGAATGGCTCAAGTTGAACTTTTAGAGACAAAGAAGCAATTACAAGAGTTATTAGATAAAGGTTGGATTAGACCTAGCACATCACTATGGGGTGATCCTGTCTTGTTTGTTAAAAAGAAATATGGTTCAATGATACTTTGCATTAATTATAGAGCATTGAATAACATCACTATTAATAAAAAGTATCCTTTGCCTCATATCGATGATTTGTTTGATCAGCTCCAGGGAGCTCGGTATTTTTCGAAGATTGACTTGAGGTAGGGGTAACATCAGTTGAAAGTAAAAGAAGAAGATGTTTCAAAGATCGTGTTTCATACTAGATACGAACATTATGAATTTTTAGTTATGCCTTTTGGGTTAACCAATGCACCTATTGTATTCATGGATCTAATAAATAGAATTTTTCATGAGTTATTGGATAAGTTTGTGGTTGTGTTCATTGATGATATTTTGGTTTATTTGAAAAGTAAAGAGGAACATGAAAGTCATTTAAGGGTTATCTTGAAAACCTTAAAAGAAAAGAAACTGTATGGAAAATTCAGCAAGTGTGAGTTTTGGTTACAACAAATTTCTTTCCTTGGTAACATTGATTCAAAAAATGGAATAACTATAGATTCTGTTAAAACAAAAGTTGTTGAAGAATGGACAAGACCCACAAATATAACCGAGATCTATAGTTTCCTTGGTTTGGCAGGTTATTACTGGTGGTTTGATGAAAATTTTTCACGATTATCTAGTCCAATGACTAAGTTAACTCGAAAAGGTGTTAAGATCATTTGGAAAAAAGAATGTGAGGATTTTTTTCAGGAATTGAAAAGAAGATTGGTGAATGCTAAAGTTTTAGCACTACCTTCCAGAAATAGTGAGTTTGTTATCTACAGTGATGCTTTGATGAAAGGACCTGGTTGTGTTCTTATGAAGATTGATCAGGTAATTGCTTATGCTTCACGTTTGTTGAAAACTCATGAGTTAAATTACCCTACACATGATTTATAATTAGCTGCTATAGTTTTTTCTTTAAAAATTTGGAGGAATCATTTTTATGGAGTAAAGTGTGAAATATATACCTATCACAAAAGTTTAAAGTATATATTCTCTCAAAAAGAATTGAACATGAGATAGAGGAGATGGCTGGAATTAATCAATGATTACGATTGTACAATTCATTACTATCCAGGAAAATAAAATAATGTGGTTGATGCTTTGAGTCAAAAAAGTAATGATTCATTAACCATGATACGTTTGGAACGAGATCCTTTGGTTTTTGATTTGATGAAATTTGGAATAGAAGTTGTTGTTTCAGTAAGTTATTTTTTTTGTTTCAGGTTTCAGTGAGATCATCTCTATCAGACAGAATTAAGAAAGCACAGAAGAAAGAAAGTGAATTGTAGAAAAAGGTAGAGCTGGTTGAGAAGGGCAAGTTGCCTGAATTTAACATTGATAATGATTGTGTTTTGAGGTTTGGTAAGAGATTATGTGTGGCTTGTGATTCACAGTTGAATAATGAGTTGTTATGTGAGGCTCATAGTTCCCCATTTTCAGTTCATCCTGGAATTACTAGGATGTACAGAGATCTGCGAGAGTATTACTGGTAGGACGGAATGAAAAGAGATATTACTGATTTTACTGTGAAGTGTTTGACTTGTCAGCAGGTTGAAGCAGAGCGGCAGTTACCGAAATGGATTCTTCAGTCTTTAACGGTGCCAGAGTGGAAATGGGAAAATATATCCATGGAATTCGTTGTGGGATTACCAAAGACATATCGAGGTAATAATCCAATCTGGGTTATTGTTGATTGATTGACTAAATCTTCTCATTTCCTTCCTATTCAAGATGCATTCTCTCTAGATCAACTTTCTCAGTTGTATGTTAAAGAGATAGTCAAGTTACATGGAGTTCCCCTCTCCATTGTATCTAATCGTGATCCCATGTTTACATCTAACTTTGGGAAAGGCCTTCAGAAGTCGTTGAGTACTGAATTAAATTTTAGTACAGCTTTTCATCCGCAATCAGATGGGCAGTCAGAATGAACAATTCATACCTTGGAGGATATGTTATGTGCTTTCACGATGGATTACCAGGGAAGTTGGGACCAACATCTTTCTTTGGTTGAATTTTCTTATATTAACAGTTTTCATTCCAGTATACAGATGGCTCTGTTTGAGGCATTATATGGTAAACGGTGTCGAACTACAGCTTTTTGGGATGATATAGAGGAAAGGAAGCTGATGGGACCTGAATTAGTAGAAGAGATGGCAAAAAATGTTTGGATGATTCAGAAACACATGAGAACAACTCAGATTCGGAAGAAAAGTTATACGGATAACTGGAGGAAGGATTTTTTTTTGAGGTAGGTGATCATGTTTTTCTCAAAGTTTCTCCGTGGAAAAGTGTGATTAATTTTGGAAAGAAAGGAAAGCTAAGTCTGAGGTTCAATGGACCTTATAAAATCCTGGAGAAAGTTAGATAAGTTGTATACAGAGTGGCATTACCTCTAATTTTGTCCCAGGTATACAATTTGTTTCATGTTTCAATGTTGAGAAATTATATGCCAGATCCTTCTCATGTTTTGAGCCCAGACGTAGTTCAGTTGGATGAGAATATCTCTTATGAGGAACAACCGGTCCAGATTCTTGACCATAGAGAGCAATTGTTGTGGAATAAGGTAATTCATCAGGTGAAGGTTTTGTGGAAAAACCATATGGTTGAAGAGGAAACGTGGGAATCTAAAAATCCTATGAGGGATAAACACCACCATTTATTTTATAAGTGAAGAAAATTTCAAAGACGCAATTACCAAAAGGGGGAAGGATGTAACATCTCAGGTAAATAAAGAATAATACATTTTCATAATTATTAATATTTTTGATTTAAATATTAATTTTACTTTCATGGGGTTGCTATGTTCAATGGTGTACACGATATGCAGCAACGGATTTCATTGACATCTTACGTTGCACACTAATAATATTATAATATTATTTTAAATATTAGTTAAAACGTAGCCATTGTATTGACGTTAATGAATATAAATAACTAAAATATGATTATATATGTTTGTTAAATGTTTTTACATTTATCCAATAAATTCTAGAGGCTTAAAATGTGAATGAATCCAATTTTAAGAATAAATACTCTAATATTAACTAAAAGGTCGATTTATTTCCTTTTGATGGTGAACCCTCTTTAAATATAGTTTTCATCTCTCTTATACATTCTATTGGACCAGATAAAATTCTTCTTTATAATCGGGACATCAAAATTTACTCTGTGTATGTTTTTCCTTATTTTCTGATAAAGTTCATTATATAAATGAATAGTGAAAAATGTTGTATTTTAATTCAAAACCTAATTTTTAATTTAATTTATTTATATGGTTTGATTAGATTTTTCATTGGTTTAGCAAGTAATTAGAATATATTTTTACCATTTAATCCAATGGTGGTCATTGGAATTAATTTCACTTTGAAAATTGACTTATACAAGTGTCAATCTTTTGATAGATATTGTTTCTTAAAAACACGCTATTTGTTTTGGCAACGGGAATAAATTATAAAAATCATTAATGCAACTCAAATTTTTTGAATTTTGTAAAATAGCCATAATTTTTTAATTCGGAATATCAAATATAACTTAGGGTGAATTTTTGATATTTTTCTTAAAAACTTCATTTTTTGATGAATAGTGAAACCACTAAGTGGTAGTTAAAAAAACTAATTTTTCGTTTAAATGAAATTTTACCGCTTCTGTGAATTGAATTTTGAAAATATGACATAAATGGTTGTCATTAGTAAGTAAAATTTGGTTCAATGGGATAAAAATAATTTTGGTGAATAGTAACTTTTGACTTTTATTAACCGCGATTAAAGGTAATTAGTGTAATTTAAGGTAAAAATAATGTTATAATAATATGAAATTATCTTTACACATGTCCTGCCATTATTGTATGAGTCTTGGCCAATCACGACAAACCATGGGTAAATTTTGGGACCTCATGAATCCACTTGGGTAAGATAATGACATTAATACCTTTTTAATTAAAGTGAAAAATGAAAATGTCACAAACATGTATTGTTTTACTAAAACAATTTTTACATGGGGTTATATAATTGATATATTTGACTATAAATATTCATTAGAAAGATAAAAATATTTCCTACATCATGGAAATTGGTTTATAATTTTTAGACATCAAATAAATAAAATTATTTATGATGCGATGATGATGCAGTGTGTACTTCATTATTGAACAATTTAAATAAATAAGAAGATAAAGTTTAAAAAAATATCCAACACTTGCCCAATTATTATTGGATGATTTTATTTCAAAAATGGGCCACCTTATCTTATAATTTAATTATTTTTGGACAATTAGAAACCTAAAATCATTATATAATAAAATAATATTTTCAAGCTTTCCAAAAGAGCCCCTCCTCTCTCTTATAAAAAGACCCCAATTCCTACCCATTTCACACACTTCTCAAGCCCTTCGGCTCGTTAAACCTCTATAAAAATAAGCTCCCAATATACCTCTCTTCATCGTAGAAGCCTTACTTTATTCATAATTCACTTCAAGAAACCCGTTTAGTTCAAACCAAGGGGAGTTACCTGATTTAAAGGAGATTAAAGAATGATCGAGTCAAGTCAGACATGAGGTAAAGGACTTAGTCTCAATATCCTTTCATTGAGGAATATTTTGTTTTAATACAAGACTTTATTTTATACTCTATATAATCACCTTTGAATTTTCATTTCATTCAAAGGGAATCTTGTACGAAGCGTTTTACTAAACGACCAAAAGTAATCTTTCTTTTAATGTATGCGGTGACAACGACCATTCCGCCGCCCTGAGTATTACTATATCTTTGTCTTCCTTAACAAGCTCTAATGTTTTTAAAAGGAAAAATAAATACCATATACTATATTATGTATTTTTCTATTGAATATGGTTTTGATAATGGATTTGTTATGTCAATATATATAAGTGATATATTGGGATTGAAATGTGGAAATTTTTTATTTCCTTTATATTTGTTTTATGTGTTATAATTTTATAATGGTACTTGGACATTTGACGGGTGGTTATGTGATAAAAAACTTACGGGTAGTGTCGTGATAAACTAAGATTGGTAGTTATGTTATAACTTCCAATTCATTGGGTATGGAAGTCAGTTGTATGGCTATTTCATTTTGTGACATGTGTAGAATTCGACCTTAAAGTTATTCCATTTAAGTATGTTTATGTTCCAAGTTACATTTATATGTTATGTGTTATTTATATATATTTTATGGTGATATTTTTGTTACAAAAGGGTAAGAAATGATATTTTATTCAGTGAAGAATATTTACAACTTCATATAGGTGAAAAGTATTACTTATGATTAGGTATTCGTGGTTTACTTGTTGTTTTGAAAAACTAACAGTATTATTTTTTCTGTATCCCTTACTTAGATTTTTATGATCATCCCAAGTTTTTGAAATGTTTTTCATAGGTAATAAAGTGGAATAGAGTCAAGGATGGGATCAAGGAAAGTTAGGATGTCTAAAATATGGAACTGGACATGACTTGTTTTTTCAAAAGTTATTATTTTATGAAAAAAATGGAAAATAAGTAGAAGTGTCTACTTTGTAACTTTTGAGATGTGATTGTTATGGCCTAATTCTCTAAAACTATAAACCTTAAAAGATATTTAATGTGAATAATTCATTTAATTCAATATTAGGTAATGTTTTAAGGTTGGGTCCTTATAATAATAACCTAATTATATGAAATATTTTGATATATTATTATATTAACTATATAAAATACACTTACACACACTTCCATTAAATGGTTAATGAACTTACGATTCTTTTGTAGGGTGAACTGCCGCCTCACGAAACAATGTTGTTAATTCTTCCATTACAATCTCTTATGGTTGAAAATTAAGATGTAAAAAAAATTTATAGGTGTTATATATGATATTTATTATTTCTTTATTCTTTTTCAACTATTATATAAAACATATTTCTATGAATTACAATGTGTGTAAATTATAACTTTGTTTGTGGATGTGTGGACTACAGCCTCCTCAAAATGATGTGATTCGTTCAAACTATTTATGGAATTTATTAAGGTCCATTTTAATCAAAATATGTGAAATATATGGAATAAATTTTATAATTAAATTATAATATAAATAATTTACATTTCAATTTTTAAATATGATAAAGAATGGATGAATTTTTCATGCGTACGTACGGCCTACTCTTTCCATTAATGGTGCATTTCATTTCTAATATCCAAATTTTGAGGATTATTCTAAATAAAAATGAAATAAATATATATGATATATATATCATTATTTAAATTCTTTATATAATGAAATCATGATATAATTATTATGAATAACAAGAAATAAGTCAAAACAAACTCGAAACACTTGGTAATTAACACCCAAAATAGTGAAAATAATGGAAGATTGATAACAAATGGGTAATGAGAAATTATAAGAAGTTAACATATGGTATTATATAAATTAATTTTGTTATATTAATGGTTTTTAATAAACCTATATTTATTATATAGGATTTTCGGACAAGTATGGAGGAAATTAGACCTATGGAAATGGTTTAATTCATAATCTATTCAATAATCAAGATTGCATCTTTTTATGTCTCTATAGGGGAATATTTCTCATCTATGTCAATGAATTATAAAAAATAATAATTTATTTTACTATTATCATATTCATTCTTAAAATAGTTTATCCTATGTTTGACTTTTTAAAATACTGATTGAAATGAATCTTCTTATCGTTTTCCAAACGAGGTAATTTCTGACATTTTTTAGAAGGAATTATATTAACTTATTTGAAATGAGAAGATTATTCCACCATCCTGACCCCTTAAAATTTATAATATTATTTTACAATTATAAAATTTTATATTAAAATATAATTTTTTTTATAATTGTGTTTCTTTTTATATTAATAACTTCCATGTTAAAAGTGGTATTTCCCTCAAGAATCTTCAATGATTTTATTAGAGTATCTTTATCTATGTCAATATAATTTTTTGAGTTTTATGTTTCATTAAGGTTCATATATTATGATATAATTTAACATATTGTATTTAACGGTGTATGATTATATTGACTATGGATGCTCTATTTTTATACCATTCACCATATTACAATGAATGGTTTGTGAATATGTTTACTAATAGGAGAAAGTTCTATATATTTCATATGTATATGTTGTTTATATTTCAACCCATTCATATGATGACTTAATTGGAAATAGTATTTTATGGGTGGGGCCCGTTATAGCCTGTCTATTCATCGGTAGGTCTCATGAGCCAAACTATATATGGACATGGCCAAGCCCATGTACATTTATTTTCATAAATGGATTTGGATGAGGTCTTAACCATTTATTTCACGATGTCTTGGTCAATACCTCAATGTTTGTTTTAGATGTCCATCATTATTCATTAAATCATTATGAAATTAGTTATTGACATTACACATCATTATTCGATTAGTATACTTTCCATGGTTAAGTTTCCAAGCTCATGGGATTAATTAAATTTCTTCTATTTTAGTTATTTTCCAGGCCATATTTTTGTATAATTTTTACACATAGATTAGATTATATGATTACCCTTACTAAGAGTTTGAGATAACCCATTTTTTATTTTTTATTTTTCCCTATGATATTAAGTTGGTTTTTTAGTTTTATATGTAGGATTACCTTAATGAGGTTAATGGCATGCATGGTGAAAATTATTTGTGTTTTTTATATTGTAGATTATAATGTGAATTTCCGGTATGTAATATGGGTTAGAAATATTAAAATAATTTATCATTTGGGATTTGAATCTTGTATCTATGTTAATGTAATAAATTTAGGCACCAGCTCGAGGATACTGGGGTTGGGGTCATTACAGTTGGTATCAGCAAAAGTTTTGTTGAAATCTTGGAAACTAGATTACCAAACAAAACCATTAGATATACTATGAGGGTAAGAATATAAGAATGACCTAGACTTTTGGTAAGGTAGATAATTATTTTTTTTATTCCAAGAAATACATCAATTTTTGGATACAACAAGTGTACATGGTTTTGGTATAGATGTATTGAGGTGTATCGACTATAACAAGGTGTTTTGGGCCTAATTTAGCAAAACTTGGTACACAAAAATGAGCCTTATAATACACCTAGTTTGAAACTCCCAAGGGATATTCATAGGATAATAAAAAGAATTACAAACCATTATTCAAGATATAAAAGTAAATATGTCCCTAAATAAATCATGTTTATGGTTGAAAAATTAGATATGAATACATTTTTAAATTTTAGTTAAGTGTAATAGTTAGAAAATTATGCATTGTGATTCAAAAATTAATATAATGCATTCAACTTTTTTAGAAATGTATCCCATTAGAAAGAATTGAAACTGCATCAATGAATGTAATCCATGTAATAATTTCATTCCCTTGAATGATAATGATGTTCAAGATGGAGCTAAAACTGTTTCTAAGAATCTTATAACTATACTGGGATAACTAACTTTATTTAGAAATAGTAACCTTACCTGTATGGAGAATTGGGATCCAAAAAGTGGAGAAAAATGTTACACTACTTCGTGAGACAATAACCTTCAATATTCAGTTGAACTAAAAATACATTTTTAGTTGAATAGTGGATAAGTTCCTTAGAGAAGATATTTCTTTCTTTGGGAAGTAACTAAAGGGATAAGGTTTCCATGTAAGTATATCATCTTTTAGGATATGCAGATCAATTGTGGTAATTGATCCAATACAATAATGAGGATAAAAAAATAAAAAAATATAAAGGAAGGATTTCATGGATATAATCTTGGTAAAATATTTCCATTTTGAACATTGAGTGAATATTGAGAGAAAAATCTTGAATTTTAGGTATAAGGATGGTGGGAATGTTTATAAGTATTAAGAAAGCTTTACAAGGTTATCAATGTATGCTAAGGATTATATAAATAACCCATGAAGTAAAATTGATCATTTCTATAATGGTTTAAATCCATTCTTGTTAAAGGAATCATTCTTCCAACATTTTACATCATACAATGATATAGTATCAAGTGCTATCATTATATATAAATAATTCTCCATGTATTATGACTTTAAGGTAAAATAAGAGAAGAAGTAGTGGAGAAAGATAAAAATAATAGGAAAAAGGAAAATAAGGATCTTCTAACATGTGATAATTGTGTAAGGAAACACCATATTTCCATCTTTAAATGAATATAGGTTTAAAAAAATTATGGTTAGAAAGGCCATAATTCTCATGATTATAAGGTACTAAAATAAACTACCATTGTTTAACTTTAAATTGTAAAGAGATGGTACATTATTCAAATTATTCTCCTAATCTTTAAAGAAATATATATCATAAAAAGTAAAGGGATCATGTAAATGATTATTTTTTTACTATAATTGATGTGTAATAATTAATATATTTATGTTTTTTTGTGAAATAATTATGTTATAATATTCTAGTTATAAGAATGATGATATAGATTAGGATTTTACTACAGTATTTCTTATTTAAGGATTTTAAAGCATGAATGTTTTCATTAAGGTTGTAATGTGATCAGGGTATTCATATACATGGTATATGACCATAAGTAAAACATTATTTTTCTGGGGGAATGTCATGTGTTAAGTTGATATTGTAAATTTACTGACCTTCCATATAAATTTTGGGACTTTGATTTTGACAAAAGTATTTTGGATGAGTCATATAGTTAGAATGGATTAAGTTGAACATGGTTTATGATTTGATGTTAAAATATGATTTATTGGATACTATTTCCTAACCATTTTGGTTTTACTAAATATTTAAAAGTCAAAAAAATCACCCATGTATCTTATGATACATATAAGTGCATTAGGATAAAAAAATTCCTCTCTAAAATTGTTTTCATGTGTACGATATGGATTAAAAAAATATTGAATCATAACAAAATTATGATATTATCCTTATGAAATGGAATGAAATCGAGTAAGTGCATGTCTATATAGTAAAATAATCCATCAAATCTCAGAAATGTATTCTTGTAAAAAAAATGTATCTGTTTATTTTTCTTACTGATAAATCAATATCCTCTTTAACCCATCATGGATGTACGGTTTGTGATGGTATAATTTTTGATTACCATGATCTCAATCACTCTCCATATTAACATGGAAATTTTATTATTATTACATATCTATGATTTCAATAACATTATTCAAATTTAAATACTAGTTTTTGGTGGCCTTTTCATTTCCATTCCCTCTTATTAACTGGATTTTTTCATAATCTTATTTTAAATGTGGGTTTCCCACAAATGAATTTTTTAGTGTCAACCTTTAATTTCTGAAGAACAATTTCAATTATGAGTATGAAATTTATTGAAGTATGGGATAATGTAACACACCATGTCTATAAAATATTTTCATTTTTTAATAAATACAAATTTTGCTAGCTTTCTTTATAAATAACACTATTTTAATCTTAAGCTACACAAAACAGTGAGTTGTCTTGTGATACATGCAAGACAGAATTTTACAGAACAATAATATAATATAAAAATATTATTATTTAATATAATGAGATATAACCTAACTATTATGATTGAGGTTATTAAATGAATTAAATATCTTATTAAAATATAATATTAATATATTGGTTACAAGGTAATTAAGAAGGAAAATATTGAATATAAAGGAAATATTTTTATTTTTACACTCCCAAAAATGTTATTTCATAATAAATAAAATTAATTTCAACTAATAAATGATATTGATTAAATATATTAGTTATATATTCAATAAAATATTTTTACATATTAATCCAATATAATTTAGAGGTTTAACATAAGAACAAACCCAATTTTATAGATAAAAACAATATTTTTTAAAAGTATGTTTTTCCACCTTTTGATGGGGAACTTATTTTTAAAAACCATTTTTCAACTTTTATAAACATTAATTGAAAAAATAATATTATTATTTCAAAGTATGATATAAAATATTACTTTTTCTGAATTGTTGGTATGTTTCAGATAAGTTACATATTTTGTTTAATAGTGAAAAATATTAATTTTAATTGAAAATAGCCTTTATGACCAAAATAATTTATAGTGTTAAATTGTGTTTTTTATTAGTTTTGATGCTTAATTATATTATTATTCTTATCATTTAATCCATTATATGTCATTGGTATAAATTTCATATTCAATTTTATATTAAAAAATTCAATCTGTGGATGGTTTTTTTACTATAAAAATCATTTTCCCATTTCATAAATGGGATAAAATTTTAATTAATTTACGAAATATATGTGTTTATAATTAAAAAAGGATCCCATATCGGGATTAATATTTTAAAAATTTATTAAATATGATTCTTTTATTTTTAAATATTATAATTAGTAACTTTAGTGGTATTTTTTATTATCAAAGTTAAGGGTAAGTCGGGTAATTGAGGAAAAAAATCATATTATAAAATTACCCTACCACTTTTGATAATTTTATTGGATGTTTATTGTTCAAAATTTTGAAATAATTTATCTATTATGAGAGAATTTATGTCCTCTTGTATTGTAATATAACCTTTATAATATTACACTCAATTGAAAGTCAATTTTGTTATTCTTTTGTTTTTAACATGTGAAATATCTTTAATAAGGGAATTATAACCTATTTTTTGACTATAAATAGTATATGAAAATATAAAATGTATTTCTAAATCATGGTAATTTATTAATAATTTATTTTGATAATATAATTACCTAATATAGTGACATGATGATGAGGTAATGATTTTTTAATTAAATTAAATATAAAATAAAAGATTCTAAAAATATTAAAATTAACAAATTTGATCTAATTAATTTAATCCATGAATTTGGAATTTGAATTTGAAATATTAGAGATTTTTATACATATTTTCTTTATTTTATCATGTTGGTATGATATTTCAAAAAATATATGTAATGAATAGTGTCCACATTGTCATGAATGATGTTTTAAAATACATATGTATTTATTAAGTGATATACAATTCATAAAAATATTAAATTCATCCAAATTATTGGTATATATCCTAAATGTCATAAATGAATCATTTATTGGTTTATCAAAATTTCATAGTAATTAAATTAACCCTCAATGGGTAAATTAAATGATATCTTTTAAAGAATTAAAATGGTTAAACAAGGGTTAATGCTAGAAGATAAGGATGAAAAATAGTCAAAACATGTTGTATTATAATATTATTATTAGATTTAAACCCATAAGAATAATATATTCTAAATAAATCATTTTTTATCCATTTGAAATATAATATTAATTTATAACAATTCTATAATTTGAAGAATTCCACGATTATCACTCCCCCCACTTATAAAAGCTAACATCATCATCATCTTTTATTAAAACATAATTAACTATTTGGTTATACCAAAACCTATCCAAATATACTACCAGATTCCCTCCCATCATCCAATAATCCTCACATTTAGAAAAAATCAAATGAAGGATGCTTTTTTTTATAAAAAAATTGCAGTTACATGAAAACGCAGTAATGTTCTTCAATGGTCTCATTAGTTTTATTTCATTCCTCAAACATTAATTTAATACAATTTAATATTTACATAATAACCCCATTATCATAAATGTAATAATATTTTTTCTATTAATTGTTCCACCTGCACTTATACACACATCTATATAATGGGTAACGAACTTACCGTTCCTGTGTATGCAAACTACTGCCTCATGAAACAATATTTTTCATTTTTTCATTAAAACCTCTCATGGTTGGTAATTATGATGGACACAATACTTATATTTGATATATATGAGATTTATTATACCATTATTCTTCTTTAATTATTATATAACACACACCATCATGCTTTCCAATTTTTTTAAATACAGTAACTTCATTTATGGATGTGTGGAATACTACCTTCTCAAAACGATGTGACTCATTCACATTATACATATAATTAATTAAGGGTAATTTTAATAAAAATATTAAAATATATGAAATATTTATGATACCGAAATTATAATATACATAATTTACATTTCATTCTTTATATTTGATAAAGAAATTTGTAGAAGCATTCTTGTGTACGCATGACCTATTGTCTCCATGAGCTGTCCATTTCATTTCCAATATCAAAATTTAATGGATTATTATAAATAATAAGTTACTAAAAATAATGATATTTACATCATGGTTTAAATTAATTAGATAAATAAATCATTATCTAATTAATAGGAACAACAAGTAACAATTCAACACATTCTCAAAAAACTAGGTAATGAACACCCAAAATAGTGAAAACAATGGATGATTGTTAACAAATGATAAATGAGAAATTATATTAAGGTAATATATGGTATTATAAAAATAAATATGGTTCTGTGAAACATTTATAAAAAATCTATATTTATTATACAATAGTTTTACATAAGTATGGTGGAAATCAGATATATGATTAGTGTTTAATTCACAATATCATAATTAATTGATATTTCCTATATTTAAGTCTCCACTAGGGAATATTAATCTTGTATTTCAATTATTTCTAAAAAAAATTTAATATTATTTTAATATTATACTAGAAACTTTTAATTTCTTTCAACCCATTTTCTACTTTTCAAAAAGTGGTTTGAAATGAATATTTTTGTCGTTTTTCAAATGAGGTACTTTATGACATTTTTTAGGGAAGGAAATTTTTTTAACTTATACGGTGTGAGTGTATTTTTCCACCATCATGACCACTTAATGTTTTGAAGCTAAATTTAAATTTTTATAAGGTTTTTATCAAATATAATTTTTTCCCTTTTTATTTTTTTTGTTTTTTAAATAAATAATTTCCACATTGAAAGTGGTCTTTCTCTCATTAATTTTCAATGTTTTTATTAGATTATTTTCATCTATATAAATATCATATATTTAATTTTATGGTTTATTAAATATTATTTATTATGATATCATTCATAAAATTATATTTAATTTTTTATGATCAGTTTGAATGTGGATGTGTGATTTTTATACCATTAACTATATAACCAAGAGTGGTTTGAGATTATGTTTACTAATTGAGAAAAGTTATTTACGTTTCATATGTATATGTTTTTTATTTTTCACCCCATTAATATGAGAAATTAATTAGACTTAGTAATTCATAGGTGAGGACCTCTATATCCCCTTGATGCATTGGTAGGTCTACGAAACAAACTAGATATGGACTGGGCTGAGGGATTGCACATTTGTTTTCATATACGGATTTGGTCGAGGCCTTAAACATTAATTTTAATATGTATTGGTTGAGGCCTAAACGATTTGATTTAGCTATCCAGTATCATGAATTCCATCATTATGAAACTATTTATTGATATTACATGTGATTATTCGACTAGTAGAATATCCATGGTTATGTTATCTATCTCATTCGGTTATTTCAATGTCTTTTGTCATAGTTATTTACCTTTCCATATTTTTTATGCCACATTTATTCACATCTTATGTTGTACGATTACCCTTACTGAGAATTTCACCACACCCCTTTATATGTTTCATTATCCCCTTTGACATGAATTTGTGTTTTGTGTTTGACATGCAGAGTTACACAAATGGTAATAATGTCAAGCTTGAAGAATTGTTTTTTGTATTTTATGTTTTAGATCTTAATGATAATTTCAAGTATTTAATCCGGTATCCAAAACTAATAAAGTAATCAGTACTTTTGAATTCTATTATTGTATATATTCCAATGTAAAAATGTGATTCACCATCTCTAGGCTACATGGGTCGGAGTCATTACACCATCAATCACAACATGTTATGCGAAAAGTAGGAGCAATGAAAAATCATTGTAAACATTCCAACATAAGACAAATTACATATCCCAAACTTTACCATGCCTATATAGCATACTCTAGGAAAACAATACCTATGAGGAAATCACTATGATACTTCATGGAAATATACTTATTTTAATCAAACCCAATCCATTTTACCCATTACAAAACTCAAACTGTTCAAATATATCAATTGATTCCCACATGAACAATTATACATACGTTCACATATAAATGGAATTACATGGAATGGTATTACTCTAAATCATAAAGCAATAAAAAAAACTATAAAATCATAATAAGGAATCACAATAATCATAAAAATATGGTAAAACATTTTTTCCTATACAAGTTCAACTATACCAAAAAATCTTAAAACAACTCATTTCATCTTTCACTTTACATCCAAGTAAAAATCCTCTTTATTGTACTTTTAAAAAAGATATCGCATGGAATCTTCAGTAAAAATATACCCTTCATAAAAATTACATTAAAATAATGCTTCATAAACCCCACAGTAGTTTTAAAATACCATTTCAAAACTATCACATAAAATCATCATATAAACATTGAAATTACATTTTATCTCATTTCACCAAAAATACTTATAATTAAAAAATAAAGAAGAATCTCCATTTAAAATTAGAAAATAACTAACACCCTCATAAAATATACAAATAGTTAATTCATAACCATTCGATCAGGGTACCACAAATGAACCCCTTAGCAAGATCAATTTTCATTATTTACTATTAGGATTATGTGAGTTCCGTCAAATTTATGGGGTTAAACTATAAATGAAAGAAATATGAGATAAATAATATATATATATATATATATGATAACATAAAATAACAATATTATAATGACACATGGTGACATAAAGGCCACCTACAATAACTAGTGTTTCATAAATTGATCCTGGGCTCACACGGAACTCCTCCACATCCTCAAACGCATATCACAACAATAAACATCATCAATTTCATCCATAGACCATTTTATAACAAATACAAACATGGGATAGTAAATCCCAAACTCATTAGTTTACCCAATTGAATATATTACATGGGTGTTTAGGTGTATTCTACTCTTGAAATGACCCGCTCCATAACCACACGATGGCAATAATTTATTTACTCAAATCAATGAATAATTAAAGCTAATTTTTTATAAAAAACCTACCAAATTAAGGGGGTAACATATCTAAAATGATACAATATAAAACCATGATTATTCATCCTCATATGATCCACCTCATCCAAGAAAAAATAAGTTTCAATCTTATAAGGTAATTTCACCATCCTCTAGTGGAATCAACATCAACCATAAATAAAACCATCAAAATCAGAAAAAACTAGAGGAAGAAAAAGAAAAATAATAACAATAATAATAATAACAATAACAAGAATAATAATAAAGTTCTATGTATACCTAGATATTTCAGGATGAAAAAACTAAAAATTATCCTAAAAACATGGTGGAATCATGAGGTCTCCATAGGTGATAAACAAAGGGGTAGAGTTTGGCCAGATGGACTCCCTCAAACACCCATTAATCTAAAGAATTGAAGGGTTGGCTATGAAATTACTGGTCAATCCTACTATAAATAATAGGAAAACTAAAATATTATAGTGTGATAGATAGTTTCATGATACAATGTTACTCCCATGGCCACTCCCATGGCATAACCACACTATTCATCTCATTACAAACATCTCATATGTACAACAAATATCCTATTACTAGAGTCATCCCAATTTTTTCCTACAAGTCAAAGTTTGACTCCTTGCATCCTAGTAAAATAAAAACCATACCCTAATCCTTATAACTATAGACACATCCCTTCATGGATTATCCTTCTCCCACCACAATATTTCCCTCACTTTCCATGTTGTAACACCTCTTTATGGCCAACCCTTCATAGTGTAACCCATGGGTCACTATGTGAAAAAACTCTTCATCAAACCTTTCATAGATGCATAATTAAGGGTTATTAGGTACTATTTAATGGATCTATTCATGGTGTGATTCCATCCAATATGGTGTGATCCTCATATATAGCAGCCTTATGTTTCCAAAAGACCTAATTTTTTAAATTTTTCATCACATATTAATTTATTCCACTATATAATGACTTATCCTAAACTTATTTTATTTGCACACATAGATATCACACACAAAAATGCACCACATGATGACACCCACTGGTCATGGAATTAACTATATCATTGATCCACATTAAAAATGAGGGGGGCCTATTATCAATAGTGTGGCCTCGATTAACCCTCCATTATGTAATTATCCACAACAATCATGATTCTATGAGTTATTAATAGAAACACAGTTTTGAAATGGGTATCCCCAACACTAATATGGAACCCAAAATTTTATATTTATCCTTAAAAAAGACATGTAAATTTACACATCACTTTAATCTCCATCCTAAAGAAACTCTTACCCTCCCTCCTGACACCACCATTATGATTATATAATAAAATTATACCTATTGGATAAGACCAGTATTTTTTTTATCAAACATTTACCAGATGTATTTTCAATATAGTAATATAGGTTAAACATCCTATATCGTGCTCATTTATTATCAAAACTTTTAGAAAAATAGATAAAATCATATTATACTCATCCGCAATATCATAACATATCAAATGATAACTCAAAAATGAATTTAATAGTAAACAAATCCATAGAGGAAACCTTCATTCTCTCAATGTTATTATCATATGAAATCATGTTGAATATTTTATTAGTGGATAAATATAGTCATATAATGATTTTGAAACAATATGTTAATATGTTTATTATCCTTATAACCATATAGATTAAATTTTTGAATGACCCCATTAGTTAGTTAATCAAAAAATTATTTCAATAACAAATATAATTTTCAATCTTTATGGAGAATTGTTCAAATTTTTTATTTCAATATAACGATTTTCTAACATAATGATTATAATTTTTAAGGAATGGTTTCAATGTTATGTTTGATAATGATGACGTTTCTATTTCTCTATAACTAAAACTTTTATCAATTGACTACCATGTTTTACATTCATTTAATATTTAATTTTATTAAATTTTATCCATTGAAAATGATTTACCCACATAAATTTCACCATATTCATTAGTCAGCCTAGATCCATATTTCACAAAGAAATTATCCCACATTGTTGTTCTACCCAAAACATAGCTATTTAAATAGGGAAATATAAAAATTATATCATATATAAATCATGTATGGTTGATCATAAAACTATTTAAACAATACATCTTCATGAATAACTCAAAATCATTCCTCTAGTATACTGTGTCTTATGGTTTCTCAACTAACTGAAACTCCAATATCAATGTCGGGTTTTTACCTTGATTTTAGGTTTATTGACTACTACCACGTCTTACAAAAGATAATTCATGGTCACCCTTATTTGTAAGAACCTACCTATTGGAATGATTGAGGTATAGACATGTGTTTTCTTTAGAATGAATCTAATACGTGGTATTTTTAAAGTGATTTTATCTCAACATATTATTCATTATTATTCAAATTATTTATGAATTTTTAATTGATTATTAAATGAATATAACTCCATCCACAAAATAAATACCTTTAAATGATAATGATGTGAAACTCTTTACAAAACTCCTAGATTAGTTATTAACACATGTTAAAATCCCACTGTATTTACCCATTTAAAAATAAATAACCTGAATAAGGTACACTAAACTATTTCATGTGAAATCTTATATTCATATAAAATCAAAAATATGCACAAGAGTAATCCTTGAATTATAAGTAGTTATTCCCCCTTTTCTGGATAAGGAATAATCCTAGAAGCTAGTGATTAGTCCAATCTCAATTTCCTATACCCAAGGATACATTACTCATGATACATTTAAATTCCATCATTATTCAAGAACCGAATATATTTAACCTATAATAGACCTACTAATTTCTGATAATAATCTATGAATGATCCAAAGTAATAATAGAAGTAAACTAAATCAATTATTATAAAAATAATGTAATTCATAAATTACATGATTAATCATTTTTAAAATTATTTCAACATTTTTAAGTAAAGAATAAAGAATAATTCAAAGAATAAACAATTTATAACTATGACTAGTGTAGGGAGTAAATAAATAAATAAATAATACATATTTATAAGAATTATATAAACAGTATACCAACAATTTATAAATAAATTAAATGCATATTATAATTTTTTAATGGAAAACCTGAACATACCATTTTTAACCAATATAAAAATTTCATATTATAAGTTTCAGGGATTTAATATTAACTCCTTCATATTCAAGTTATGAAATATTGTATGAATGATATTATTATTTAATAATAATCATTCATATTTAATGAAAAATTTTATAGAAAATAAAAATCTTGTACATGATTTAATTCATCCCATTAATCATATAAATATCCAATCACTTCTTTTTAATGGGAAAAATAATTTTCAAATAAAAACATAACATATGAATTCTATGTTTAGATTAATGAAAAATTCATAAATTATTATAAGAACTATAGATTTTAATTTTTTTTAAATGTATAATTAATTCACCATGAAATTTTATTTAAATTATCATAAAATGGAATACAAAATCTGTGGATTAATTAAAAACCCTAACTTAGATTAAGAATAGGACCTAAGGCACCAAATTCATTTTGGTTTTTAATAATTTCAACAAAATAAATTTTCCGTCAAATTCCATCCAAAAAGGATTGCACTAAGGTGTTACAAAGTATGTTTTGGAAATTTTATTTTCTATGTGTTGTGATCGTTTTGGTAGTCATTATGGGCTAGTTGTTCACCATTTTAGGTTCAATCCATTTTGGCCTTCATCATTTTTGGTTGTCTATTTTTTCTCCAAACTATTTAGATTATATAGATGAACCATGAAAATATCTTTAACTATGTCATGGAGATCCTTAAGGAGAAGTATGCCTACAAAACATAATCCTTCATACCACCTCATAGTGTATCAAATATAATACAATATTAGTTATGACAACCTGGCGATGCCATAAATAGATGTTTTATCAGATCTATTGTGGTGTACAATAATTATTATAAAAACCATGACTATTTTTCAGAAAAATTATTCTATGGAACATTTATTTCATGAAAAAAATTCTATCTCATATTGTCTAGGTCTTGGAGCCTAAAATTTCATATTTTATGGTTCCTTCATTCCATAAAAGATCAATCCAACCATTTACAGCTCTTCACCGATAAAACTCAAGGTAAGAGAGCACATTATCTAATATGATACCATATAACATGAAATTTATGTGAACCTATAAATTTACATAATTGTCCTGTCTCTTGATATATTCAACAATTTTCTAAAATAAAGATCTCTTTTGTGGAGAGATAACTTCATTATCACTCATGAAAGAGATTTGTCAAAAATATATTAACTATTTACATTTATCTCAAATATTACTATTAGAGTTGGAACACCTACCCATATATAAAAAATTGAAACATGTAATATATATAAACCTAATAAATAACTCTAATTTCCCATCATTTGGACTGTGATACTCTGAGCATCAAAAATGAAGCTTTTCCCTATAGAAATTAACCTCTCTATTGCTCAAGGATGGCAGTTCCTAATAATTGGTTAACTCATTATAATTTTTCCTAATACCACTAAAGGGATAAAGAGGGATGTCTAATATCATAAATATTGAAGAATAATTACCCTTAAAAAATAAATCCGCAAATATATCAATATTTTTTGAATGATTATAAAATAATAATAATAATATTGTAACTTACAGCTATAAATATGACATGATAATGATTTCCACAATAATTTAATCTAGATCGCTATGAAGTATCCAAAATAGTCCATCCTCTAGAATTAAAAACAATTTTTAATAATCATCTGAAACATCGGGATAGTCTCCCTTAACACATGGTCTAATAGATCATGGGTATTAAATACAATAGAGAAAATAGAAAAAATAACATATTCCAACAAGTATATTTATAGTGTCATAGTATGATTAAATAATCCTATAAATTTGAAATGTAATAAAGAATTTATATAGAGATAAAAGACCCTCAATTCATATGATACATTTTCTAATATTTTTTTACAATATAAGAAAACAAACTAAATGTTACCACTCTTATAATTCATGGTTCGTTATATATGATAATAGTTTAATGTTTAAAAAATTATCATCATTCTATTAAACTCTTCGTGTCATCATCACATGATGATTAAACCATGAAAAATAGTTAGGAGTGGATGATGTATTCTGAAATAAGTATTTTGTTATATTATGATATTCCTCATTCATATCCACCATGACATAGTATCTCACACTCTTCCATGGTGCACATAATGCATAAACCTAGTCTTATCTAACCCAAAAAATCATGGTAAAATGTTTTTTACCTATATAATTTAGTTTTTCCTTTATTTAAATATAGAGTAGACCCACCAACAGTGTAGATGGTAGTCTCATTGAAGCAAGATAATACTTCATATAGGTTGAGAATTCTTCATGAGTTATAAATATAATAGACTCAAATATTTTTTCGGTGATCTAGATCCCAAATCAGAAATGGATTGGTTGTATTTAGTTTCTTAATATTTTAATATAGTAAAAAAACCTTGTGAATAGATGGTGGTTAATGAGATGTATCCTCTTCATAGAATAGAAACATTTTGGTACCTGGTGATCACACAAATTTTCAATGAGGATACCCTACCCCGGAGAGAGTTTGAGAATTTATTTAGTGAGGTGAATTATCAAGGAATGTGATATATAGAGTGATTTCTGTGGATTCATGACATTTAAAAGGGCAGCATTATGATATATCAATATGCAATTAGGATCTAGAAACCAATAAGGTATTTGAAGGACATGATTTAGGCTGAATACCTCTGAGATTAAAAGATCAAGTGTGGACTTCTATGTGATATTTGAGTGGGGATTATAAACTTTTAATTCCCACCCATGATGGATTTATTGATCATGATTTAGTGAATATTAGTTTATATTCATGAGTCAAAATGAAGAACTAATGAAGATTCATTGGAAACTGATAACGTGAGACTACCGATCAGATCAATAAATCAAAGGAAGTATCCTTCACAAGATCTGTATTATATTTAATATTTAATGTGATCACAATTTATATTTACCTAGAAATGATATAGATATTATTATGCATATAGTGGAAGAGGACGTTTGGATCGAGTAACCATGTGTGTAAACAAAGTCAGATTGGGTTTCATATTTGATTGGCCTTCCTAGAATATGGAGTGCATAGGTTATGGATCTCCTTGATATTGATACAAAAGTCAAACCATAGGTTTCCATTGAATAAGATAAGCTACGGGTTGGATATCATTAGATCCAAAGTGATTAAAGATAGATTTTAATGTTTTTATCATTCTCAATAGAATTATGATTTGTTGGTGGTTTTTTATATCTATGGGAGACAAATTAAGTTAGAAGATCTTTCTGGGGGAAAGGAGAAATTTTCACCCCATTAAAGATGGACACCACAAACTAATGTCTTTTTATGGTTCCTTCCTCTAGTGTAAATGACATGTACCATAATAATGTGAATTTTTGTGGCTATTTATGAGTCTAACACCATCTTATATAAAAAACATGTAAGGGGGAACAATAAAATGATTCATGCTCGAAGGGTTTATTACTAAATATACAAGTTTTAAATCCTCATTTGTCTTCAATGAAAAATTGGAGAAGGATTGAAGGCTTACCAATTATATAAGAAACTAATACACAAACTAAAAAATGTGATTTAGTTGGGGAAAATAGTAGTATGATGTAAAAAATAATTATTGGGAAGAGATATGGACTTTCACAAACTGATACTTGTAAACAAGGTACAGTGAAGGTGGTAGAGTGAGCCTACATTGGAATACTTACTTAGAGGAAGGGAGTTGTGAAGATATCACCTGGGTGATATCAGTAACATGGGTGAAGAATAGTTGGGTTAAAGAACTAACTTGAGTGATGTAAACTTGGGTGAAGAAGGGGATCTCTATGAAACCATACTAGGGAACATTATTGGATCTGGGTTAGCTATACGTGGGAGAATCATTGGACATCAGTGAAATATCTATGAACAGTTTTAAGAATTCATTTGAATATAAATCTTAAACATTAATGATTCAGTTATCCATAAAATTTTATTCACATTATAGGATACCCTCAATCCACTAAACTACGGATTACATAATATTTATCAGTGAACTAGGAGGAGTCAAAAATTTATCCAAGGGAGATATTGTGATATCATTACATACATTATAAAGGAAGTGATATTTCCATGGAATAACCATCAAAAATAAAAATTAATACACTAAAACAATTGAACCTTAGTGGATAATGTTAAAACTAACACATTATCAATTTATTCTCTTTTTACAATCCCTTGGTAGTGAACCATGTAAAATTGCTATACTATATTTTTATTTTTATTTTCACTTGTTTTTTGTTAATAGTATGAGTCAGTAAAAAAAATTTAATAAGTTCCATCAATGTGGAGACAAGATGAATTAAATTAATTGAAAAAATGGTCACCTCAATTCACCCCTCCCCACTAAAGGAGTCTTGAAGGAAAAATGGTTAATCTTTTATTCTCTCCAACCAAATCACCATTAAGTAAAACACTTATGTCATAAGGAAATGGAAATAAAATCACTGGTCATATGTATGTGATAGGGGGATATGAACATGGTACAACTCATTTTGTTTGGGGAACAATATGTATCTTTACATA
Organism: Viscum album; assembly: GCA_963277665.1. Taxonomy (NCBI): domain Eukaryota; kingdom Viridiplantae; phylum Streptophyta; class Magnoliopsida; order Santalales; family Viscaceae; genus Viscum; species Viscum album. The sequence goes on along the minus strand of OY728138.1, from coordinate 112,455,338 downwards.
CTTATTACTCATACTCATTGATACTAATATTATCTATTCATTTCTTGTTTTATATGATTTTATTGATCTAGAAATCCAATTGGGGATCCTAAACCTTCCACTTCAGCTATGGACTAAAATTTGTTGTGATCATCCCCTATCGTATGTATTTTATAAATATTATTTTACTCTTAATAGGGATACATTTTATTCAGAATTTATCATATTATATATGAGGCATTATTATTTTATACTCATCATGAATAGTTTGTGTATTCTCTAATCCTATATACATTTCAATCTATATATAGTTATATTCCATCATGAATATGGACAATAGTACAAATTTACTAGAAAATAATAACCACATATTGGTTGTACATGGAAAAACCTTATAAAATTATATAATATAACTCATTAGTTATAAATTATAAAAATATATACCACTAAATCTATGGAGTTGAAGTTTCATAAAGATGTTGGGGACTATAAGATTGATTTCGTAGTGGAATTTATAGGATTTCTCCTTCTCTGTGAGGTAAATTTCTGTATATAAATGAACCATGGGACCTTTTAAATATACTTAGGAACATATCTCATATACATAGTTGAGTGTAGTGAGTTTAAGGTAAAATTATATTAATTTCTAGAGAATGGTATTATTAGACTCAATATTCCCCATAGTATATCATTTTTATTCAATAAAAATAATGATGGGATATTGGGGTTATGTATTGATTATCATCACCTAAATTAGGTGAAAGTAAGGAATAGATTCCCTCCCCCAGGAATCAACAATTTCTTTAATTAGTTTAAAATAGATAGATGGTTCTCAATGATTCATCTTAGTTTTGGGTATCACCATCTTTTGATTTATGATGACGATATCATCAAGATAACATTAATGTGTCACTTTAGTAACTATAATTTACTATTAATGATTTATTGAATGATGATTCCCCTGAATGATTTCATGGGACTCATGAATACTATATTCAAAATTTAATAAGATTGTATCATGGTGTACTTCATTGAGGATATCCTCACATACTCTCAAATTGTGGAGCAACTTTCATAGATTCTGAGTATTATCCTAGAATACTCAGTGAGTGACATCTATATAGAAATAACTCTAAGTGAAATCAATATAGTTATGAAGTTCATTTACTAGGGAATATCAATTTAGAGGGTGTTTTGTAGTTTATCCAATATAAATTATTGTAGTGATGGAATGGGATCCAAACCGTATTGTTTTTTAGGTGTGTGATTTCTTTTGGAATATGATATATGACTATAGATTCTTGGTGGGATTCCCTTGTATTATATTTCTTATAAATACCCTTACCTGACAAGGTAACCTGTTCTTTTTTTTTGATAAATTTCTAGATAACCTTAATAATATAAATAATAGATTCACCACTACCCACAGTGTTATAGTTTAAAAAATAGAAATATATGATTCATAGTGTGATGATTCTAAGTTTTATATTGGTTTTATACTAATATAGATATGATAAGTAATTTATTATTCATCTAAGAAGATAATACTAAATGTGTTGAAAAGTATAACCCATAACAGGGATCCTTATCTATAGTTTATTACATTAATATGTTGATTTTATATATTATATATGAGGGATTTGAAACATACTATGATCATAAGTGCATCAAGTATATATTTTCATACATGAAAATCAACATGAGAAAGTGGAATTGTATTGAGGTATTTTTTGATAATGAATTCAAAATGAACCATAATATAGGGAACTAATATGTTGTTTTAGTTTCCCATAGTTAGAAATCTCATACTCAGCAAATAGTGGAGGTTTCAAAAAAGTTATCCTAACTATGGATGGATTGGGTGGAAGAATGAAATATTTATTTCCTAAATTTTATGGTGTTATATCCCACACTTCCTCATTTCATGAATAAGGTACATCTTATAAAAATTCATTGAGAATTCACTAGCAGAAATATGGTCTTTAATGTCAGTTTTTTTTTAAATCTGACATCTATTTTTAAGAAATGTTGAATCCAATAAGGTAAAAAATACGTCTTATAAACACTTTGTCGTAAATAAATTAAAAAAGAGATTAATTTTTTTTTATTTGTTTTCTAAAAAAATGATGCTAAAAATACACATCAGGTTAATTTTTAGCATTGTTTTTCTTATAAGCTGATGAAAAAAGTGTAAAAAAATGTTGGTTTTAAAAAACTGATGAAAGTAAGTAACATTTTTTTCCATAATTTTAGAGAATTTTATAAGCTTCAATTCGGCTAGTCGTGGAGAAAAAATAGAGTTATAGGTCAAATTTTATGGCTGCTGAAAGTTGAACTAATCAATATTTAGATTGATACAGCTTATTTCATAGAAAACTTGAGAAAAATGAATTAAAATTACATAACCCAAATGAAATAAAATAAGAATAATATTTCAAGCATATTTCAATTTTTTTAAGAGTTTTAATCAAAATTAATTGTTTTTTATCTTCATATATGTTATATATAGGGTACAACTCATGCGGAAATGAGAATAATGATTGATAATAAAATATACACCTTACTGGGTAAATATCTACCTGATGTTTCATATTTTTAACTCAATCCTAAGAATAAATATTCTTTACAATAAATATAATTGAGTTTCTAATAAATGAAGGAAAATAATAATAAGAAAAATAAATGATTAAAAAATATATCCTATTAAAATCATTGATTGAAGCTTCATTAAAAGCATGAGGGAATCAAATAGGTCTAAAATGATGAATGAAAGAGAAAATGGATTTATATATAGAAAAGGAAAATATTTTCTATAGAATTGTATGAAAATGTTAGTCATCTATTAAATAGAAAAACAAGCATTGTGAAAAAATTGAAATACCTATCCTGCATATTTTTTAGTACTGTTTGGCATCATTTTTGTTTAAAACTGATGAAAAGAGGATTTACAAAGGGTTCTTGGTGTAGTTTTTCTACAAATCAGATTCCAAAAATTCCAATTGATGTCATTTTTGGCATTAGTTTTAAAATAAACCAACGCTAAAAAGTAAATAAATATTTAGCAAGTCAGTTTTTAAAAAAATCATCAAAACAAGTTATAATATATATATATATATATATTTGTGTCGGTTTTTAAATAAACCAACACAAAAAAGTTAAAAAAGTGTCATTTTTTTAAAAACCATTGACAATAACTAAAAAAATAGTTATCACATTAGTTTTTAAAAAACCTGATGCCAAAAAAATATTAATGTCATCGGTTATCATAAAAACAGACCCCAAAAAGTAATGTTTATATACAATGTTTTGGAGAATTTATTTACCATCTATTTGATAGGTTATAGCGATAAAATGGGGTTACATATTAAAAGTTATGTCCATTGAATGTTTAACTTTATTAAGACTTCTCTTAGATAAGATCAACTTCCAACTTCCATAACTTTTAATACATTACTCTTTTTTTCTCTACGAACAATCAAATTGAATATCAGAAAATAATCTAAAACATAGTAAAAAATTATTTATTGGCCTCAGGTTTTTAGAAATGGATGCCAAAAATAATTTCCTTTAGTTTTTGGCATCATTTTTAAAAAAAACTGTCACCAAATTGTCTCTGAAAACATATTTTTTTCTCGTTTTATATGAAACCAATGTCTAATTTTTGGAATTAAATAATGTTTTTATATTAGTTATTATTGTTATATCATTGTCTCTATAGAAATTATCCTAAATGATTTTCTAAATATGGGTTGAATCTCATATTCTTCTGGGGTAAATAGCAGATCATACATTTGTGTGCGAGGAGAGTTGAGGTGGTTCAATACCTCCCCTTGGGTGGTAAATCATGGAATATATATTATATATTAAGATCTTAATAATCATTTTTGGTTTATATATATGATGTAGAGTGTTTCTATGTTTATTTAATGGAACTTTTCACATCTTTGGGTGATTTCTGAGTACAAGGTTCAGATATGTTTGGTCCCATAATTAGAGGTTCTATAATAGATATGGGATAATATACTTATGGGTTTCTTGATAGTAAGTACATGATTATACAAGGTCTGTTTAAATATATATATGATTTAAGATTACTATATAATTTATCACACTTCATTAGCATCTAGGATAATAGTTCAATGGAGAGTTTAGGATGCTTGTATATGATTGAGATTCTAAAATGTCGTGGAGTACCCTCAATAAGTTTCTTTTATAGTGATTCTTATTTTCTACCTTGATTGTGAATGAGTTTATAAGAGGATTATAGGACCCATTAACATTTGAATATTTATTTTCAATCATGTATATATTTTCAGACTAGGTTGACAATCCAGGTTCATAAACAAATACTACAAGCATCTGGGTTAGATTTTAGAAACCTTTTCCCTAATCACCTACCTTATTATTGTTTTTATGAAAAAATATTTATCATTATTCTATTGGTATGAAATATTTACATACCATGTATCAGAGACAATGTGGGGTTTCCCTTTAATGAATACATATTATAATGAATACTCATATGGGGTTGGATATGGTGTGATTGGAGACTGATAAAGTGAAAGTGATATGGGAATATATTAGAGTAACATAAAGAAACCATAAATAAAATATTTATAGAAGATGATGATAATTAGAGTTTGAATATAGATACCCCATCTTCTTAAATGAATCTCATAATTATGGTCCGAGGAGATTAGAACAGGGTACCATGTTATCCATGAGGTTCGTCAAACCATTCAAGATTATAAGTAATGTAGGTGAGGCTTATTATCTCTTAGTGTTATCTCCACAGATGGACTAGGTACACAAAATTTTCCATGTGCCAAAGTTGAGATGTAATACGCACAACTCATCACATATTATTTATTGTGGTGGGATAAATTTTGAGGATAAGACTGCATTTATAGAGTACCAAATGTATATCAAGGGTTAGCTTGAGAGTACCCTTCATGGTAAAGTGATTCCTTCAGTTTGAGTCTTCGAGCAGAATGGGGATATATTCCAGAGATTTTGGGAATTTCGTAACTAGATTAAATGTAGATACCCTCAAATATTTGTGTAATTCACTCTTTTAATAATAAAAAAATAAAATGGTTGGGAGTGTGAATATACATTAATTGTTTTTATAAATTAATATAAAAAAATTAACAATATTTATAATATGGTCATGATGTTAGTTTATTTATTTTTGTATCATTGGCCATTTCAAAATATAATACATATATATATATATTATACTATTTTTAGCCTCTGATAAGTGAATATTTAATAACTCCTAAAAAATTATGGTATCTAGATTCTAATAGAATTTTTTTGTTAAAAATAGTGTTATTTAATTATGATATGTATAATGTTTATGTCGGGTATTTGAACATATAGATTTAGAGTTTGTGTGAATTAATCCAAATAAAAAAAATTATTCTATTTATTATGTTGGGAGTGGTGAGGTGGTGGTGACATGTCATGGTGATAAGGAAAACTCATTCCACGTGCAAATTTCATGTCCTAATAGGTCATTTTTAGATTATATCTCTTTTAGAAAGTTAACTAGCTTTAATGTAAGGATTTATTTCATGAAATTATGTGGGGACATTAATTTGGGGTGTTTTTATGATATTATTTGAAAATAATCCTTCTTTCCCATTCAAATTCACCCTAAATAAGAAAATAGGAGTCCTCTATCTAATTAACTCAATTGTAAATTTGACGAAATAATACCTGCACATCTATCTACAAAATTACAAACATGTTCTTCAAGTTGTTTTTGTTCCTTGTTGTGGATCCAACATCTCAAAATGAGGATTGTGTCATGATTTTCAAAAAGACCGATAAATTATAATGATGTGGGATATTCTTGTTGTTTCTATTCTTGTTTTTCATGTTTATTCAATCATTTCTCTTATAATTGAATTCTATTAAATTCAATGTTGTGAAAACATGGATATAAATTCATGGAAAATTAATTCTTGGGTAGTCATTTGATATTTTATCAGGATTATTATGTTACACATAAAGTGAATATTTGAAATTAAATATTATAGTAGATTAAATTCAATTATGGGATACCCATTTTGTTAATTTTTTTATGTCTTAATGATTAACATTTATCAATGAATTGACTTAAAATGAAATATAACTGAATATATAATAAATTTCTTTATTCTAATGGTTTGTAACATGTAATGTTTATTTAATTGAATATCAATGGTATTGTTTATAGACAGTTTGTCTATTTAACAACAAAATTATATTCTTACTCTATTCAACATTCCTCAATAAATGAGTTCGTAATCTCATATTGTATAAGGCCCCAGCCTTAAACCTTACTTAATCTTGAGTTATTACAAGATTGAACATTGAGGATCTTTTCAGGTTTAGAGTTTTAGAGAATTAGATCATAAAACATTTATTACATTCCACATTTAAAGAAAGTGGTTACATAAAGATAGTATTCATTTATCCCATAAATGGAATCATATTTAAAATAAAACATGGATTCTTTCTTGAAACTTCCTTGTCACTATCATCATATCATGAACCTTTCCCTTGACCTGTGAAAAACATTTCAAAAAAAACTTGGGATGAGCATAAAAATCTCAGTAAGGGTTATAGAAATATGGAAAGGAAACATGAGTTCATATATACATAAGAATGAAATCATAATTTACCCGTAAAACACAGGCACTTTAACATACCTCATAAAATCATGAATAAATCATAGAAATCATAATAAATAAAAGGTAACTTGAGGCATTCATAATATTCTTACATAGGGAGTAACCCTCTTGGTTACGTTTGGAATACCCACCATAGTATATTCCCTAAATATCTTCGTAGAAACCTTAATGTTTCACTCCTTCGCGTTACCCAATGCATTGGAGAGATATATCGGGCACACCCGCCTTTAGTTTATCACGGAGCCACCCGTCTTCATAACAATTCCCAAGAACCATAACATAATTGTATCACATAAAACATGCATAATGGAAACATAACATTTCAACCTTTCAATCACAAGATATCAATACAACACATTTATATAAAAACATTATGAAAACCATTTTCAATACCAAAATAAATGAAATGTAAAACATGGTATTTATTTTTCTTTTAAAAAGAAGTTATGGCTTGTAGAGGAAGCCGAAACTCAAATAATGGTCACGGCGTCAGAGAATTCGTTGTCGTCGCATACGTATGACAAAAACATTCCCTTTTTTCATTTAGTAAACGCTTTGTATAAAAAATATTCCTTTTGAATAAACGTAAAAGTCAAAGGGGTTTATACACTGTATAAAAGAAAGTTGTGTATAAAACAAAATATGCCTCAATGAATGGAGATTGAAACGAAGTCCCATACAGAGACGGTATCCTTCGATTAAGGATAAATCAATTACATAATTATGTGTGAAAAATTAATACATGAAATATAAGTGGATATTAAGTGTAAAACAATCAGTGGTTATTCACACATATTAATAGAACGACATATTCAAGGATTACAAGTTTATCCCAAAGAATCAAATTTGGGTTAAGAAGTTCCCTTGCAAAAATTTGGCAGCCTAACGGCGTCACTACAAAATTCAGAAAATGAGTTGATGAGAGATAAAAAGGGTATCTCATCACATGGAAATAAAATTTAAATCAATAAGGATATAGAAGAACATATCCCAACATAATAGTATGTGAATTAAAAGACATAAAAAAATATTTCTTTTAAAAAGAGGAGGGTGAAAGGTTCCCTTACTGACATGGGTATATTTCAAGACATGCACCCCGTGAAAGAAAGACAATAAAACATTGATGTAAATACTCATAAATGAATTTATATTACAAAATGAGTAAAATAATGGGAAGTACATACACCACTAAAAGGAAATTGTGGCAAATGTAGCATAAATCTCACGGGAATAAAAGTGATATGAAAAATCCCTTATGAAAACTCGGCAGCCTAACGGCGACACTTAAAACTTACAAAAATGGTCGATGAGATCAAATAGGGTCTGTGATCATATTAACATAATTTTTACAGAAAGAGGAATATAAAAGAACATCCCCCAACATAACAAAGAGGATCTTAAAATAACTGACATAACAGAGAGTACTTAAAAAGAAAGAGAGAGGTTAGATCTCTTACGAAAATTCGGCAGCCTAACGGCGCCACTCAAAACATCCAAAATGGATTGATGAGAGAGAATAGGGTCTCTCATAATATTAACATAAAAATTACAGTAGTAGTAATATAAAATACCATCCCTATCACAAGAAATATGAGCTTAAAAGGAATAACATAAAAGAGTGTACTTAAAAAGAAAGAGAGGGGTAGGGTCCCTTACCTCAAGTCCAACTTGTCTTGTTCATTTCTTTATATTCCTGAATAAAAAACTTTGTTCAATTTATAATTACTTAAGGACATCATATAAAGATTATTATTCAGTTCATATCACATATTTTAATGTTATAATAATTGGTTAATAATATGAGTTCATATCAGACGTTTTTGTCGATGTTTGGTACATGAGTCAAAAATTGAACTTGTCGGAAAATAATTTTCCATGTAGTTATAGGTAAATCACATCCAGAATAGTATTGATGTTTTAAATATCATATATATCCAGTATATATTCATTTTATACTATTCCATAGCATTTGGAGATAAAAATTAAAAGCATCGTTCATGGAGACGGTAGGCCGTATCTACGCAAGAATGCTACTTTCATTTTTTGTCATATTAATGGAATTAAAACAAAATGAGATATATATATATATATATATGCTATAATTCCAGAATTATATCCATCATTTAGATGTAATATATTAAATATATATCCATTATATATATGTACTTATAATAGTACATAACATTTTGAGATAAGAAATGAAATGTATCGTTCAAGGAGACGGTAAGTCGTACGTACGCATGAACGCTACTTCCATTTCTATTTCATATTTAATGGAATTAAAACATAATGATACATAATAGTATTTTAATTCCAGTATGTTATCATATATAATATCATTAAATATATCCTTTATACGTACCACATATGGTATTAACGAATCAAATCACTTTGAGGGGGTGGTAGTCTGCACTTTCTTAAATGAAGATATCGTGTTTACCCATAATGGAAACCATAAAGGTATGCCATAAATGAAAAATACATAAGCTTAAGTAAAAAATAAACATATTATATATCATATATAAATATAGTTTCATCTTAATGGCCACTTTTTAAGGTGTTAGAATAATGTTGAACAATCATCGTTTCGTGAGGCAGAAATTCGCCATCCACAGAAACAGTATGTTCTTTAACCATTAAATGTAAGTGTGTGTAAGTATAGACCTAATAATTCTTATAACAACATCCTATTATATTTTATATACTTTATTTGTTACAAAATAAATGAATAAAAAGAGTTTAGGGGGGTTGGAGAAGCAAAATAAAACAAAAGTACACAAGTGAAGACATTACCTTAAAATTGGGTAACTCCCTTTGGTTTGAGCCCAAAGGCTTCCTTGGGAAGACTTCTGCCCAAAGTGAGGCTTAAAGGAGTTATATAGGGATATTTAGAGACAAAATGGGCAGGGTTTGGCCGAGCCAAAGGCTTTGGAAGTGTGGGTAAGGAGGTAGAGGTGGGGGCCTTTTATAAGAGGAGAGGAGGGGCACTCTTGGAAAGTAAAGAAATGTTACTTTATTTTAGAATGAGTTTCGGATTTTAATGGTCCCACATTGATTTTTTTCGAGGATAAGGTAATAAGGGTTCTAAATACACCCATCCAATAGGTTTTGGACATGTTTAGGTCTTATATTTTACATTATCTTTCAATTTTATTTAAATCTTTAAATAATGAGGTCATCGCTCCATCATCATGATGTCATAAATAATTTAATTTATTTAATGTCTAAAAATTATAAAAAAAAATACTATGATGTATGAAATATTTTTATATTTTAAATGATTATTTATAGTCAAAAATATGACTTGTATAACCCCATGTAAAAATTTGTTTATTTAAACATTTCATGTTTGTGTCATTTTTACTTTAACATTAAATAAAAAGGTATTTATGTCATTTTCCAACCAAAGTGGCTCCATGGGGTCCCCAAGATGACCCATGGATTTTCTTGGCGGCCATGACACATCCAATGATGGTAGGACATGTGTCTAGGTCATTTAATTTTATTAAAACATTATTCTTACCTTAAACTACACTAATTACCTCTAATCGTGATTAAAAACTTAATAAGTTACTATTCACCAAAAAATTATTCTAATCCCATTGAACCGAATTTTACTTCTTAATGACAACCATGTATGCCAGATTTTTGAAATTCAAAACACAAAGATGGAAAATTTTCATTTAAACGGAAAAATCAGTTTTTATAAGTACCACTTAGTGGTTTCACTATTCATCAAAAATAGAAGTTTTTCAGAAAATTACCAAAAATTCACCCTAAGATATATTTGATATTCCAAATTCAAAAATTATGTCTATTTTAAAAAATTCAAAACATATAAGTTGAATTAATTAATTTAATAATTAATTCCCACTGTCAAAACAAATAGCGTGTTTTTATAAAACAAAATGTATCAAAAGATTGACACTAGTTTAAGTCCGATTTCAAAGTGAAATTAATTCCAACGACCACTATTGGATTAAATGGTAAAAATATATTCTAATTTCACTTTAAAACCAATTCAAAAGATAATCTAATCATATAAATAAATTAGATTAAAAAGAGGTTTTGAATTAAAATACAACTTTTTCACTATTCATTAAAAATTGAACTTTTTCGGAAAAATACCAAAAATGTACACAAAGTAAATTTTGATGTCCCGATTCTAAAGAAGAATTTTATTTTGTTAAATCTAACACATAAAATTGTCAAAAAGTGGATTTAAAAGAGGTTCTCCATCAAAAGGTAGTTAATCGACCTTTTGAAGAATATTGGAATGTTTACGCTTAAAATTGGATTCATTCGCATTTTAAATCGTATAACATTTATTGTAAAGAGTAAAAATATTTTAAAAACATATATAATCATTTTTAAGTTAGTTATGTTCATTCCCACCATTACAACGGCAAGGCGTTAACTACCATTTAAAATAATATTATTTTATTATTAGAGTGCAACGCAAGATTCCCAAGAAACTCATTATTGCGTATTGGGTACGCCATCGTGCATAGCGTCCCCTTTAAAGTAATATTAATATTTTATTCACAATTATGGATCAATATGAAAATGTCATATTCTTTATTTACCTGGGGTGTTACATATTGGGTGGTCAGGATACCCACTAACCACATTTCGTTAAGAAACTTCCTCTCATTTGAATTATATTTTTATCATTATTGTCTAAAAATGGAATAACTGATTTATTAATAAACTTCATGATAGTGAAATGTGGTGTTGGTATTAATGGGTAGAGTTAATATAGAATATTGGATTATCAATAGTGGGTTGAATGTTTTTTAAATGGATGATAATAACTTTGGAAAAACTTCAACATGTGTACACTATGGTAGTGAAATGTGTGAGGATATAAAATAAATTTTGGGACACCATAAAGGTTAAAAGATGTTCATTTTTCTGGTGGAATGATCAATTTACTTCTTGAATTGATGATGCGATAGAGGTAGGCTTATAGTAGAACCATGGAGAAAATCATGAATAAAATAAGCACTAAATTAATTCCAATAATTGATATGTTTTTGGTTTTATTTTCTGAGATAAACAACATGTAATATATCTAGATACACATAATTTTGTCTTTGATCTATGGAAATACTATCAACATGTTTCATTAATTTTCTTATGTTGTGTGTATTTGAGTGACATGTTAACTATTATACATAACAATAATTTAAGTTTCCTTAAATATATATATAATTAATTAATTTGGTCTATATAGACATATATTTTATCCTACAGAGGCTCGATGTACAATGGGTAGATGTCATTTACTATGAAACATAGCATGGTCTCTATGGAAGTTATATGCTCGAGTTTACAAAATGCATCACACACCATGTACGATCATTAAATGTTATTTTTCCTGGATTTAATCCATCTCGAGAAACCTAAAAATTGTGTAAGACACATGGATACAGCATGTGTTCGGAATTTTTTGGTATTAATCATATTATTGCAATGAGGTGTCAGATTTAGACATATTAGTATTCTATCCTGTTAAATTTCCCACATAGAATATAATGGTTTATATATACATATCATCTATAGTTAATATTCAATTAGATCAATAATATTTAGTTTTGTAACATTATATATATGAATATGAAAGTTGGTGTTTGATCATTATAGACATAGTGTTGTTTTCCCCTAGATGTATACCATCACTTCGGCCCAAGTATTTCATATACAAAGTGGTTTATATATCCCCAAATAGTGATACAGAGTGGGTCCTCAAATTATAAAGTATGTAACCCCCTTTGTTGATGTAAATTACATGTGATGAGGTGTAGGTCCCCCAAAGGGGTTGGTACCCCCTCAACTGGAAAATTTTCTTTAGGAAGGATAGACTTCCCCAATACATTTTTAATGAAATATAATGTTGAATTAAAGGATGTCAGATATTTTAGGTTTTTTAGGTAGTAAAATAATCTATGTATAAAAACTTTAATTCAAGTGTTAATCTGTAGTAAAGTTTAGTAGTGATGAATGATGACCTTCATGACCTGAGTTACTTTTTTCCTCAAATTTATATTTTAATTATTATATTAATTTCTCATTATTCCCTACATTCTTCAATTTATTTTTGGTTTTCCTACTTGGAATATTTTTATTCACCATTTCAAGGACTTTATTCCTGCATATTTTCTCTCTGTTAAGAAAATGTGTAGTTTAGTGGTATCTTCAAAGGGTTTGTAGGTGGTTCCTATAAAATATTTGGGGTATTTTTCACTAGTAATTTTCATTTTATTGTTAAAATAATGTATATTTTACATGTTCAATTTTTTTGGGTTGGTGAAGGAATGTGATGTTTGGAATTGTACATAGACCATTTTATATCATAGGTTTATATTATATTGACATGATATACATTATTTTGGAAGGTTTTTTATACTATATATTATTCAAATATATTTTTAGGTTTTTTTATTATTATATATCTTTTCATTATGTTGTATGTATGTTTACATGTTTTGAGGCTTAGGCTTCCCATATGTGTGAAATTCCTTTTTGTTTATTCCCACCAACCTCAAGCCTAATGGAGGAGGCATTAGGGTGGCACACAAGGGTAAACACTTTCACAAGTATGATTCTGGCTAGATGATTCATATCATTAGAACCCTTGTAAACTATCTGAAATAGTTATATAATGAGTAAAGGCTTGATCATTTGTTACAAAAGTAGTTAACTAGAAAAAAACTAGAACATTGTAATCAAACAGTGTCCTCATAAACCTTTTCTATTGGGATATATCTATTTCACTATATTATACATTTAGGGTATCGTAGCTTTCACCGTATTTTTTTGATAGCGATTCATCATTCGGGAAAAAAAATTTGATGGTGGTATTTCATTAACCCATGGGAGTTATGTTAATTTTTTGACTCATCCATCCTTGAAAGATATATGCTAATACGGTATTAGGTCATATAGTTATAATATGTGTAGTGGAGAAGTGTTATGTACATGGAGGATGTGTGATTATGATATGATGTTTACCTGGGAGAGGGAGGATGGTAATATGTCATCCACCTAGTGGAGGAGTAGTATAGATGTGTCTTCCACCTAGAAGAGGTGTGATGAACATATTTAATTCATCAGGGATATGTGGTGGTGATATTTCCTTACCCTATATGAATTTTTTTGTGATATATAATTAACTTCTGAGGATATATAATGTTGCTATATTATTTATATGGGGAATCTATGATGGAGAGGTGTCACCCACTTGGATAATGTCTGTGTTGATGTGTCAATCACCATGGGTTTATGCACATGTTGATAACTCGTTCACACTATGTTAGGAGATAGTTGGTGGTGGATCATAAAATTTTAAGTACTATTTATACTATTGGTCTATCATCCCATTTTGGCATTATCTGAAGTTGGTAAGGTTATCTGTGAACTTGGGTATAAGCATTCCATGATATTATGGGTATATATTTTTTATGTATGTTTCATTAGTATCACATATTGATCTTGAACATCTATAATATGGATGTTTTTTAAGGACACCTATTTTTATTTCCATCTATTTTGTAATCATTCCCTAAATAGGCTTCTGATCCTGATGCTTTCACATATGGGGCATGCATCCTCATTGTGAAACGTGTTTTATTCCCAACATTCCCACTTTCCACATGTTGGTTTCCTTTTCCACCATGGAAAAAGATGTAGGATATTTTATCGAAATGGGATGATGGAATCTCAGTTCCAACTTCTATGAATTCTTTTTTGGAGCTTGTTTCATAGTCTGGGTATCCCTCATAGATTTGAGTCATGTCCATGGAAATCATTCTCGGTGTCATATTAGTATGGAAACTAGTTAATTATGATTCTTAGGTATCAACAGTGCATCGACCTTTCATCGAAGTAGATGGTAACATCAGGAAAGTCTGTCCATATCTAGATGTTGGGTGTGTAGGGAAACTATATGTTCTCACTATTTGGAGGAAATATCATGTGAGGGGTCTTAGGGACAGAATTTTAAGAATCCCATTTCCATCATTATGTAATTTAAGCTAGTGTCCTATGTATTCTATGGATTTTTTCATCAGGTATCTCACACTTATGCATGGAGTAGTTATTAAGAAATAAGTTACAAGTTCTTCCTCCTGTAGAGATAGATCAGAACATACTATTGATATGGTTGGAGGAAAAATTTTATCATCTTGGGGAGAAGTGGAATATATTAATTTCTCTTGGGGATATTATGGATGGATTAGAGCACCCCATGGAGGCTAATCAAGGAGTTTTGTCCCTATGAGGGAAGACCTGGGTATTTTTCCAGTGTTTCAGAACACCCTGCCGTGGTGGATCCAGAGTGAATGGAATAGAAGACCCCATAGAGTTGGTTCCAAGAGGTAAATCCCAATGAGATAATATGTCACAAATTAATAGTTTACAATTAGATCAAATGCCCCATAGAATCAGAACTGATGGATCAGAACACCCTATGGAGGTGGATATGGAAAGTGCATCCATTAGATGGAAATATTGAACCTGAATAATTTATTGATGGATTTGGATTCCATATAGTGGAATATATGAAGTATTTAAACACCATAGGGAGGTGGATCTATGATGTTAATCCCTGATAGGGAATCTTTATCACCTTAATTTTTTATCTGTGGATCAGAATACCTCATGGAGGTGGATCTGAAGGGTTAAAATTTCCCCGATGAGATATATCTGAGGGTTGCATCCCTAGGTGGAAAAAGTTCAAACCTTGGATAACTGATACCAGTATTCAAATTCTAAGAGGTTTCCTTTATACCATGTTTAATATAATTTTATCAAAACCAATATAGTTTGATGCAATAGTTTAAAGACTTCTGATAGAATAGATTTATGCAGTTTAACATCATGTGATAAGGACGATGTTGTCATGAATGGTGAATCTATGATAGATGGTGTGGGGATTACATATCAAAATTGATCCATATAAGAGGATGTCTCTTGGATAGATAGTGTGTGGATTATTCTTGGGAGATTCTAGGGCACTGATAGGAGCATTAATGATTTCTTTTGTGCTTATGCATGGGAGATTGAGGGGATCACTATTAAGGAGATGGTGTAGGGCTTGTGTGTGGGAGATTTCTGTGTGATAATTGGTGTAGGAATGATGTATTTGGGGCCTTCAGATTGGATATTCTCGTCCTTAATTTGTCATTTCTGGACTAGAGGGACTACGATGTCCATTGAATGAGGTAATATTGTAGTTTGACATCATGTGAAAGGATGTGGTGTGTAGGGATTATGCATGGACATCTCCCATCATTTTTCCTCATGTCAAGTCATGAGGCAATCCCATGTCCATTGCATGGGGTAATATTATTGTTTAACATCATGTAAAAGAATGTGGTTTTTGGGGATTCTATACTGATCTACCAATCCTTTCTTCCCCATGTCAGGTACTGGTGTCATCCCATGTCAATTGAATATGGTAATATTACAATTTAATTCCATGGGTAAGGATATGATGTATGGGTTCTATGCACTAAACAACCCATCCATTCATCCTCATGTCATTCCATGGTAGCAACCTAACTTGCTGATGGGTCAAGAAACATGGATTGAGACTTACACCTAAATAAGAGGCCCATGATGGATTTATGGTGGTTGTCTCATGAACTTGAATGAGGAATCTTACATTTTACACATAAGTCATATTGTGTGTGTCACAAGAGGCAGAATATTTTGTGATATAATATTTAATATAGTTTAAATTCATGTAGTGAGGACTAGTAGTCATATTACACTTGAGGAATAAGCCATCTCATGTTTTTCACAGAAGGCATCTTATACTTTTCATATAGGGATTACTAAAGTTTAAATTCATGTAGTGGAAACTAATGGGGTCATCTCATGATGATGCATCCCAAGATAGATACATAATAGAACTCATTATTGTCACACGAGGAATCATACACTTGTCTTATAGTGTACACTAAAGTTTAATGTCATGTAGTGAGAAATGAGGGGGGGGGGGGGGGAATCTCATGATGAGGAATCTCATCCTTGACTCATAGGGAATCTTGTGTTTATCATAGGAGGAAGAATACAGTTGTCATATAGGGTAGGATATATTTTAATGTCATGTACTATGGACTAAGGGGGTTGTATCATTGTGGGTTACATAATTCTTGAAAAATAAGTAATCATGTGTTTGTTATATGAGGAATCATACACCTATCATGTAGGATGTGCTATATTTTAAATTCATTTAGTGAGGAATACAATGAAGAAGATTTTTAGAAATGGTTTTTATGAGTACTTGTGCATGGGAAGCCCTTTCAAGTTTGACCTCACAATGGAGTTAGGTGATGAGGTCTCATGAATTTCAAGTGGGGTGTTTCGACTCAATTTAATTGTTGAATCCAAGAAGAGTATCTTGAATAATGAAACAAGAAAGGTACCAAGAAGATTAAAGGACTCAATGTGTTTTAAGGATTGTAGAGGAGTATTTTGATTGGTGGAATTATATGGGGAGGACATTGGGGCCATATAAGGTGAAACCCAATACATCATCAACCCGTCACAAACATTTTGTTCTTTGAGTCTCCATTATTCCTGGGGGTTAGTGATTGTAGTGAAGGGGTCAGGACGGAGGCTTGGGGCTTCATATCAACAGTGATATCGAACTTGGGTGAAAAGGTTTTTTTTATGGTATGGTACAGTGAGTGTGTTCCTCTATACTGTTGTGTGAAACTATGCACATGGATGTGAAATATTTCACTATGGGGTGCAAATAACCACTTGGTTGGGTACCTTTGAAGGTGGCTGTAAAAATATTGTTTATGAGAGACATGACCTATAAGCATGATTTTTTTAAACACTATATCGTGAATCTTTACGGTTCTGTGATAAAAAAGTTGTGTGAATGATTATACATTTTAAGAACATATGTTCCTAGTAGAACTAGCTATACCAAAACATATTAAAATAATCCCACTACATGTGGGGGTTCTCCTAAGTAATTTCATGTATCTTCAGGGAATAGGAATTGGGTTAAGTGCACTTCTCAAAGTTATCTGTGTAAGTGCTCTGGAATAAAAAGACCATAGATCATCCATGGATGAGGTATAGCTTCCATTTTTATAGACATATCATTTTCTTCATGAAACACTATCATGTGGAATAAATTTTTTTGGTTATTTATTTTAAGTAGTCTTTGGTGTTCAACTTTTTCCCATGTCGCACAACATTATAGATTTTATCAAAATGATATTGTTTTCCATGAAATTGATTTTTATTTTGGAAGTTGGTTTATATATACTTATAACTTCTCTATTTGTCTCCAATTTTTTTCACAATATAGTTTCATTAATAAGAATAAGTTTTTTAAACATTAGGGAATGTTTGGTGTATTTTCAAATGTCACTCTAGAATTGCCTTTCCTTTCCATTTTCAGGCATCTAAATTCAAATAGATATAACTTCTAATCTGTAACATCATCTGGGATATAAGACTAGCGAAATCGAAGCTTGTGAAATGAGAAACACTCTTGGTCCATCATCTACAATGTTCGGTGACTTATTGATTGATATTTCCTAGTTCTACTGTCATCTTAAGGTGTATTCATATCCAATGGGATTGTAAGAAATATGGCCTTATAATCCCAAAATGATCTAGAGGGTATTAGTGGTAGAGGAGAATGAGAAGGTATTTTGTGCCATTTTCATATGGATCTCCAATTATTATAATTATTTTTTGAATTATTGTACACGATCAGACTATGGGAGATATCACTCGTGGTGTATTCAAGTACAACATTTTAGTATAACTAATTTTATTAACGAATGTTTTGATTATCTATCCATATTTGGTCAGTAATTGTAATGTCCATGTTATGTTTTCATTGTGATTTATGATTTCTTATTGATTCAATTATTATTAATGGTTATCTATACGATATTGTACAGTCTCCACATGATCACCAATTTACCCTAACTATTATTCAATAAACTCGTACGTACAAGGTCATATGATGGAGGTCAAATTAAACCACCGAGATTACAGATTCTAGTGTAAACCAAAATAAGAAAATTACAATGAACTGAAGAATATCTGTATGATGTTGGTTATCATATAATAAAACACTCTCAGTGTGGAATTACCTCATCACCATATCTGAGATAATATTTGTCGATTAAAAGATCGATTCGATATATATCCCCTTAAAACTAGATCATCAGTTCTCCCAAATTAAGTATTTATCATCCTCTGTTGATGCTTATATATCAATGTATTTGAGAGGAACTCTCATTTTATTTATACAGTAAATAATCCAAAGAAATTCTTGATTAATCTCATTATCCATGGTGCATCTCCCAAAACTATATAGTTATCCCCCATAGTAAATTGATAAGAAATGGTACTTGATGCTCGTAGGGTTTATAAACCAGTGATCATGTAGTCATATTTCATTGATCTAGCCCGTAGTATTTGGAACTTATATAGATCCCATGTGTTTAGGTAAACCAAATCATTTAAAATCATATAATGTAATACATAATTATCTCTCCTCAACTTATAACTCCATATTCAACCCTTATCATTCTACTTGATCCTTCTTCTCCTCAGCCTTACATCATGGACAAAATCCCAACAACATATTAATAGGATAGAAAGGGAATATTCAATTAATATAATCCCATTGATATAAATTTCAATTGGGATCATATTCACATTTATTTATCCTACCTAATTTGATTCAATATTTTATTCATAATATATTTTGACATCGTGAAATACTATAACCACATGAATCAAGATCCCATGCCTATTTAATACCATATAAAAATGATGGGTTTATAATAGAAGAAATTATCCAAATTTAGTGGAATATAAGAACCAAATATCCATTTTTTAGAATATTATTCAATTCATATCAGAGAGAATAAAATTATTAAAGAACACATAGCATTTCTATATTGATATATCTATCTATGCTCCTTGAAATGAAAATTATGAAAATCCTTGAGAAACATTCAATATACTCTTCTCTCATTGTTACACATGGGTTTTTTTTAATCACACAATGGTTGGAAAGGATTATCTCATCCTAACTGCATTCTAAAACCTTCATATTGAAGATAAAGTGTGTTATAAAGAATGATATTCACATTTAAGTAAATTTATTGATCAAATGATAGTGTTATACCAATTTTTGAAAACAAATGTGTGTAACACACTAGAAATTTAATTGGTTAACAAGATAAATGACACTAACCCTATCGACAAGGTGCTTCTTTATTTTTTAGAGTTGAAAATATTTGAACTCCATAGTTAAATATACTTCACTAAGAGTAGTGTTAGATGGGTGACCACTTGGAATGTTTCCCAGGGTGTGTCAGAGTGAGGAGAAATAACACTTCAAGAATATGTATTAGCCTATGGGAATATTCGTTAGTCTAGTAAGTAACCTAAGTATATAGTAGCCAATTGTTTTCTGGGAAGGAAACCAAGGAATTACAAGAGGCATATAGGGTTATATATTTAGGTCCATAATCATGAAAATGGGATAATGAAAAATGGTATTTGGGAGCTACCCATCTAGAAGTATAGTGGCTTTGCTTTTAATCAAATTCAGTGTCTCCCACAAGGTCGTTGAGATTTAAATTGGGATAATTTGACAACCTATAATGTTAAAAGATTAAAAAGGTAAATTTCACTACCCATTAAAACAAGTTTCACCTTTCATTTTGGGGTCCTACTTGATTAGTAATCCACTATAAAGCATGCTTGGCCTAGAGTACGATCAGGATAGATAACCTCCTGGGTAATATCTGGTGGTGGGATGGAGGGGTTTAAAAGGTATAAAAGTATACCAAAAGGGTCCAATGACAAGGCTCATGACCATGGGAGGTTAAGTCACGATAATTATCATTTTTATAGGTTATCCAAGGATGCCACAAGGAGAAAAAAATGTTTTTTAAGGTTTTCTCTATTAATGAGAATGTTCACAAATGTTTAATGATATTTTAACATATTTCAATGTCAACTTATTAATGGTGATTAAATTTTTAACATTTAAAAATTTTATTCACACATTAAAATTCCACATATCATTATCAAATTATGATCAAAACGAACATGATATCATATAGTGGTAGAAAAAAACTCAACGCATTATCCTATAATTAATAAACTACAATGTACCAAACTCTATTATAGTAACCCACACTATATCATGATTTACATTAGATTAAAAGAAATTTTTTTATACCATCATGTAATGGTTTAGTATTTAGTGAAAATTTAAAACAAATTCCAATTTAAATAAAGAATCATAAAGATAGTACATTTACACCTTATTTCAAATCATATCTATGAACATATGAATGGATATGATTTGGATTATGGGAATCATCATTAGTATGATAGGTGACCCAAATGGGTTATAGTGATTACTATACATGGAATGAAATGAAGTTATTACAAGAGACTTATAGGGTAAGATACTCAACAATGACTTGAAAACGTTTAGTCATGACAATGAGACTATTTATATAGCTTATTTGAGGTCACTCTATGAAAAAGAATTGTTTCTAAAACATTATAATATCAATGAATTTTTTCATAATTGTTTAATGATGTTGAAACATTTAAAAATTTCATCATATTTATGATATTAAATTTTTATAACATTTAAAAAATTTATTTATACATTAGAACTACCAAAATTATAATAAAATTATAACAAAGAAAAACATGATATCTTATAGTAGTACAAATAATAAATTTCTTTTCATTATTCCATAATGCATAGAAAACCATGTGTAGGATTGAAATTTATATATAGATGAATAAATACAAGAGGAAGGGTGAATTGTATATTTAAAAACATTTTTTTTAATCTTAAAAGAAACTTTTTCAAATGAGATTAAATAAATCTAATTCGCAAAACCTCTTAAACAATGATGAGACATGGTCCTTTCATCCTATGAAAAGAATGTTATAATCAATTAGATTTTGATATATAATCAATAATTTGTAATGATAAATTGATTCTATGTGATGGTAATGTATTCTAATCACAATCACAATAGAAAATGAGAATCATAATAACAATGGTTATGATTTATCAGAGTAATATAAAAATGTAATGATTCTATCATAAACCATATAGAATCATATTAAGAATAAAAAATTGTATCTTAATCAAGATATTACGATAAATGAAATAAAATTAGAATGATGAAATAAAAGTATCAATTTCTATTAAATGTAGTAGAAATAAAAAAAATATAATAAAACAAGTAATAAAATTGAACATAATTATTTTATCCAAAAGAGATGAGTATCCAACAACCTATGCTAAAGGTCCATTGTTTTATATGTAAACGAATGTTTGTCTCTCTCTTACTAGAGAAAACCCTCAATATGTTTATTGGATTTGTTGTTTCCCTATACCTAACATCTCTCAATATAATGATCTACTCTATCCTTATATCCTCGCAATCCCATGATCAATAAGGTGATCAGGTCCTATTCCTTCTTATCCTCGGAATCCCTCGATCATAATCACAAAAATTAGATCATACAATGAAAAATAAACCGATTATTAAGGAGACAACCTGACAAGGCTTCCTTAAGAAATGTTCTCTATAAATAAATTCAAAATACTAAGAACAAGTTGTTAATTATTTGTACACTTTATAAAAATATTACATGTGCACACACACTTGAAAATGATCAACCATATTGAGCTTTTCAAATGGACTTAAATTAATAGGAATGATTCTAATGGCCATCTTGGCCCCCAAATAGTCATATTTTTATGATATTTTCACAAGGACCACGCTACCTACCAACTCATCGATCATATTATTACAAAATTCATGACATAGGTTTGTTTTACACATATTATAAAAGAATTAATGACATAGTTTTTTATACATTTTTCATGTAAAAGGCATTACATTATGATAGAATATATTTTCCAGTATTCAAAATTTACCCTTAGTCAATCAGATGGATTTCTTTATAGTATGTCATTATGGTTATTTATATGATTATGAATCTTATGTTATTGGTTCTGATGCAAAATATGATTAAAACATTTGCCTTTATGAAAATAGGATAGATAGCCTTTAAATACGATTAGATAAGGTGAATCTGATTATTATTGAATCTATTCCCATTATGATAATTGTAATAAATTATTTTTATATTCATGAATAATTTAGAACTAACTATAATTATGGTAATGTATATATTTTATATATAATAACAATACTAAAGTACTTTTTACATGAAAGAGTAAGTAATTAATTATATATGAAATATTTTCTGTGACATGAATCAGATCTGGTCAACATTAAAACAGGCACAAGACCCATTCTATGACCAATCTCAGAGAGTGTTCCCTCTCCCCATGGGTGGGCATAGGTTTATAGGTATGATAAATAATGGTTTGGGAATGATTTAATTGAGTTTAGAAGCATTAATCAACCAAAAAGAATAAATAAACTGAATTTGATAAGTACATACAAAAAAATAATTAAATAAAATTCAGAACCGGATAAAAGTATTTAAACAAGACACAAGATGTCCAAAACTACAATGTATCATCAATTAAAACATAAAAACCATCATACTACAAAGGGACATCACCTTAATGATTCTCCAAAACACCACACCAAGGAAAGTGCTAACAACCCGAACCGCCATCTCCATTGACCATGCCCTTACCTGTGTCAAACATAAACAAATATACTTACACCCAAAGGTGTATGTATGTTTTTATTATAATCCCAATATGATACCACCCAATGATTCCATGTGATCAACATCAGAAGATAAAAATATTTCATGTTTTTATAAATAGGAAATGGTAGCAACAATTTATAAAGATGAAACTTTATAAATTAAAATAGTTTCCAAGGGTTAACATTAAAATATGAACACTTTTTAGTAACACATATAGGATACTAATTTTTCCATCCAAACACAGCTTATTACATTGTTAAATACAAAATATTCTATGATCACTAGTCATGGGAACACCCCTAGTCCCTAATTCATTATAGGCCCTTGGTACATCGTATCTCGGTGTAAAAGAAACCCTAACAAATATTTGTCTCATGCACGGGACACTAGTAGAGAACATACCCATAACCTAGTGGTCCCCAACATTATCATAATATTTTTTTTAGTTTGGTCAACCTAAAATATGTTAAGGGAAATACAGAAAAACCTACTCCATATCACTAACATACCAGTCCTAGTCCACCCACATAGATACATGGGTTTCCCTCCTTGTGCTCAAACAAGTCCCACATGCTATCAAATAACATTTAAACATAAAAATATTAGTTTTGTTCATACATACTTCAAACATTAGCTAAACATTCTTTTCACCCTTTGAATAAATCAATAAACCATTTTGAGTTTTCATAAAACAATTTCAAGAAATATAACAAATCTTTGCAAATAAAATCCATCTAAAAAAACTTTGAAAATAAAAATCATACCAATATTACACCAAAAAAGAATTGGAATCCATAACACCATTTAATAAAACTATTCCATGAATTATAAAACAGCCCCACTTGACACAACATGGAATACACACACAAAACACCCATTTTCATATAGAAATGGCACATAAAATCAACTCCTTAACAAATGCTACAAAAAAAAATTTCGCACAAAACATAATGAAATAAGGACATGATAAAAATAGAAATCTATCAAATCTAACTTATCCAATAATTATTTCATATTTAATCACATACCAAATGTGTCAAACCCTCAAATATTTGTGTGATACTTCAGTCGCACCACCTCTACACCACAAGGGAGTGAAAAAGAACCTAAAACCACAAGATTGGACAAAAAACTCAAAAAACACTAGGTACGAATCCCTAGCTTCTGAAAATTTGGATTTTTAAGAAAATTGGGTGAAATCATAAGTAAATAGAAGGATAAATGAAGGAAACTCACGTACATTAAAGATCTTGAAGTTACTCCACCAAACCCCTCCTTCAAAATTGACATCCAAGAGAGGTTTAGAGATCCTAGAGTATGTCCGTGGATACTATGAATGAAATGGGGAATAGATTTTTTGCAGTAAAGTTTATTCCCGAAGGAAAAAATAGGAATTAAAAAATAATTTCAATGAGTTGGATAGGGTTGCACAGTTTTCTTGCACGGTTTCAGTAAGTTGTGAACATAAATTATTCCCCCATTTCTATCCACTCAAAACATGTGAAATTTCAATAAAATTGAATGGGTGGACTTGGGTAAACCTAGGGCAATCTAGGAAAATAATAGAAGAGAAAAAAATTACATTAATAGAGGGACACGGGTGTGAAAATTCTCCCTAGCATGAAAGACTTTCTACCAAGAAAGTCAACTTGAAGCATGATCCGAAAAAAAGAATGGATACTCTATCAACCCATGACTTCTGATCCCATGTCTCCTGTACGTCATTCCCATGATTCCATTGGATCTAGACTAGAGGAATAGACTTTTCCTGAAGAAACTTCTATTGGGAATCCATTATTCACACAGGCCCCTCAACCACTAATAAATCGGGCTCTATCTCCAACTCCTCTATAATAAACACTTGGGATGGATATAAATTATACTTCATCAGTTGGGAGACATGGAATATGTCACAAATAGATGTAAATGGAGAGGGAAAAGCTAACATGTATTCCACCTCTATAATGTACTCGGTAATTTCAAAAGGTCTGAAATTCCTTGGCATCAGCTTTCTAGGCTTTCCCAAATGATGATGACACAGATGAGGGGACACTTTCAAGAATACCCAATCACCCACATAAAACTATAGGTCTTGATTACTCTGATATGCATAGGATTTTTGGTGAATCTGAGCATTCAATAACTACTTCTTGATTAGCTTGACCTTCTCAAATGTCTCTTGCACAATGCTCGACCCCAATAGTGAAGTCTCACCTACCTCAACCCAACAAGAGGGGACTAACAAGGCCGACTATAGAGCACCTCAAAATGAGCCATTCGAATTGAGGATTGGTAACTATTATTATATAAAAATTCAACCAATCCCAAATGGATATCCCAAGAACCTCCAAAATCCAAAAAACATGCACGGAGAATATCCCCCAAAATCAGATTCGACCGCTCCATCTGACCATCCATTTGAGGATGGAATTCTGTGCTCATCTTAATCTGTGACACCAACACCTACTTATGGACTTCCTTAAGCTGAGAGTTGAAATGGGGATCTCTATCTGGGATAACTTCTGAATGTATGCTATGAAGCCTTACTAATTCTGATGATACAAATGGAAAACCTCATCAACTTTAGTTGTATCTATAATTGGAATGAAGTGGGATGATTTTATTAGAATATCCATCACCAACCAAATGGAATTATTAACCTAATGTGTATGTGGAAAGACACCAATGACATTCATGGAAACGGCATCACACTTCTAGTTAGGAATGCATAATGGATGAAGCAAACTAGAGGGTCTGTGAAGCTCTCCTTTACCTGCTGACATGTGTAGCATCACGAGATGAAGTATTCTATGTATCGTCTCATACCTGGACACCAAAAAAGCTAATGAACATCATAGTACATCTTGGTAGCTCCAGGATGGACAACCCACTACTATTGGTAGAAATAATGCGTCACTGCCTTCCTCAGAGACAGCGACACCACTGAATAGACCTTGAAGCATAAAAGGCCCTCATGAGATAAATACAAATCAGAATACGTCTCCCCTCATGATGAAATTTA
This sequence comes from Viscum album, assembly GCA_963277665.1. Lineage (NCBI taxonomy): Eukaryota > Viridiplantae > Streptophyta > Magnoliopsida > Santalales > Viscaceae > Viscum > Viscum album. Next base: position 112,428,926 of record OY728138.1, on the reverse strand, counting down.
TTCGACCCATGACATATCTCATCATCAGGATGCTCCCGCCGAATCAACTCCAAAAGAGAAAGTGTAAACTGAATGATCCCCAGTATTACGCCTCTTATATGCCCCCTGTTATCCATGTGCATCTGAGAAAAGAGCCCCATCAGATTCCACTGATCACTAGACTTTCTTAAATCTCGTGTTGGTACTCTTGTTCCCATGAAATTAGCCACCAAATTACCTTTTCATGGGGTATAGATGATATCGAAGTCAAACCCTTCCATGTAATCAATCCAATTGAAATGCCTCAGATTAAGATCCTTCTATAAGAAAATGTTTGCTAGACTCTTAGGGTCAGAGTATACCACAAACATCTCCCTAAATAGATAGTGACGATGAGTCCTCAAATAATGCATCAATGCATCTATCTTGATGTCGTGGGTTGGGTAATTATTTTCAGGTGGTCAGAGTTTCCAAAGGCCATACACAACCATGTGATCATTATGAACAATCACACACCCGAGACTCATACCTGAAGCATCACAATACACAACGTACCGCTTTATAGACTCTAGAAATATCACCACGAGGGTGGTATTCAACCTCCACTTCATCTCCTCAATAGATTCCTGACATTATGGGCCCCTCTCAAACTTCACTCCTTTTTTGTTAAGAGCGGTCATAGGTGAAGCAAGATGAGATAAGTCCCAAAAAACTACATGTAGTAACCTATCAGGTTGGGAAAACTTATGATCTCAAACACATACCTCAGCAGCTCCCAAGACATAACAGCACTGATCTTCTTAAGGTCAACCGAAACACCATGCTCTGAGATCAAAAGGCCTAGAAACACCACTTCCATGATCCAGAAATTTCACTTTGAAAATATTACATAAAGGCGATGATCCCACAGAGTCCCCAACACCATTCTAAAATAACGCTCTTTTTCTTCCTTAGATCCAGAGTAAACTAAGATTTCATCCACTAATACCATGATGAAGGAGTCGAGATACTAGTGGAACACCCTATTCATGAGTTCCATAAGGACTACAAGAGTGTTAGTCAAACTAAAAGGCTTGACCAATTACTCAATGTGGTTGTACCTACTTTAGAAATCCGTTTTCAAGATATCCGCCTCTCTCACCCTGATTTGGTGGTAACCCCAACATGATTCTATTTTAGAAAACCACTTTTCCCTTTAAAATAATAAAACAATTCATCTATTCAGGGTAAAATATATTTGTTCATAATGGTTTCCTTATTTTGCTTTAAGTATTCAATACCAATCTAGAGGGATCCATCGGCCTTTTCCCCAAAAATATTTGGAACAACCCAAGGAGATATGCTCCAGTGAATGAATCCCTTGTATTCTAAAACATCTAGTTGTATTTTTAATTCCCTAAACTAGGTGTGGGCAATATGATATGAGGGAATAGATAGTGTCTATGTTTCATGTTCCAAATCAATCGAGAACTCCATGTCCCACTCTAGTGGAAAGCCCAATAAGTCATATTGAAATACCTCTGGGAACTCATCCACTACATGAGGAAATCCACCATCAGAAGAAAAAACATAATCCTCTAGCATGGGAAATGATATCTGGTGGATAATATTTCCCAAATTTGGGAGTGGAGGTCTGGTACGACCCGACTAAAGATCCTACTCCCCTTGAAAAACTTGGGGAATTCCATTAGGTTCCGTCAAACTCACCTGTCTCCTATAGAAAATGATGTACGATTGAAGGTGAAATAAATAACACATGCCATGTATTATATAAAAAACATCCATATCCAATATAAATAAGTCCCACTCTATCTCCACCCATGAAACAAAAAACACACACGACTAGCACCTAAGACCTTTCCCCTTATTCTTACCCAATAGTGTCACTTGGTCCAACAAAAAAGATAACAACACAGTTGATATATTCAGACGGTTCAAGAAACTAGAATATATAGAGGAAACAGGAGAACCAATACAAAAAATAATGGAAGCTATATAATATGCAATCAAAACAGTACCTCGGATAGTTAAAGGCCCTCCATCTAATCCCATTTATGCATGCTCCACATCATAAAGGTGCTTATTCTCTGCCTGAGAATTTACACTCACCATTGGATATACCATGAACTGGCTCTTCCCAAAAGATGATATAGCCCTGCTGTCAGGGCCACTAAACTATGATTCCCCCTCCTTGACAGATGTGACAAAGACGGCACTCCCCTGGAACCCACTCATCATTACCCACTCTAGAGTGGATGTTCCACCCTGAAAAGGCACTGCACGTTCCCCATAACACCATGCTGATAAAAAGGATTTGGAGGAGACATGAATACTTGTAGGGTGTTATCCGGCCTCCCACACTAGTGGCACATAACGGACCTTGCATCCAATGCAACAAAAGAAAATTTCCTGAAAGTTTGGCCTGAATGACCATCTCCATTCTTCCCCTACTCCTCTTGCTTCATTTTATTCTCAGAAGAACTACCACTACCCATTAGAGATATTTTCCTAGGGAAACCCACAATCCCATTGCAATCAATATCCACCATACATGCCCGGTCAACCACCTCAGCATAGGTCTTCAGCTTAAACAAGAAAACATGGGTGTATATCTCTGGTTTTAAGAAATTATCAAACCTCTTGGCCATCATATGTTCATTATAGACTATTTTAAGAGTATACCAAACTAGTTCAGTGGAATGGTTGGCATACTCCATCACCAACTAGTCCCCCATGACTAGATCCATGAACATGTAGGATCTAGTATATGAAAATACCTCAGGGTAATATTGATCGTTGAAAACCTCCTTGAAGTCTTTTCAGCACATCTGTACATTCATCCCAGTTTAAAGCATTGACTCCCACAAACTATGGCTAGGACCCTCTAACATAAAATAGGCACATTTAACCTTGTCCTCCTAAGTCATGCCCAGAAACATGAACATGTGCACAATATTTTCAAGCCACTCCTCCAATTCTTGGGGTTCTTCCCTACCACGAAAAGAAAATGGGTTATCCTTTAGGAAAACCTGGGATTTTTCCTTCCTAGGAACATTCTCATCTTCTTTGTTTGGGTCTGGAACAATATCGTGTACGTTTTCAAGAACATGGGCAGCCCAAATCATAGCTTCTATCATCCTTTGATCAAGCAGTGAAGGAGAGCTCCCTCGGGATTCCCCCTGTGGGTGCATGGGAGCTTTACGGGGAGGCATGTTTCTACAAAATAAATAGGCATAAGAGATAACATTATTAAAGTAGTTCAGAAAAATTTCATCAACATCATAAAATATAAATAAACCAAACTCATCATAACAATAAAATGAAAAACTACTCCACCCCAGCCAATGTCCATGTAAAGTCTGCATCCCACACGTATCACCTGGAAGTGGAGTCAAACAAACAATCCTGACATCCCATGGAGAGTCAAGGTATGTCATGAGAGGTGCGGTCCAGGCACACAACTCACATCCCAAACACTAATCCCCAATAGTCCTAGCTCCCATATAACCGTACTTATCCCAACATAATAATATGACACAAAATACTGGCGTGCTCTGATACCATTTTTTTCACAAACCAGGTATGGTCACAATTAAAACAAGCACCCAAACCGTTCCATGGAACGGACTGATGGGACTTCCATATCTTGATGGGCTGGTACAAGTGCATTGTTATAATAAACAATGGGTTGGGAATGATTTACCTAAGTTTTTTAGCATTAAACAACCAAAAATAAATAAAATGATTCTATAAATTACCATCCAAACAATCCTTAAATAAAATTTAGAATAGAATAGAAGGTTTTAAAAAAGACCCAAGAGGTCCAAAACTACAATAGAGAAGAAATTACAACATAAAAACACCACATGACAATAGGACATCACCCTCATTTCATCTCCACATCACCGCACCAAGGAAAGATCTGAGAACCTAAACTGCCGTCCCCAAAGACCATGCCCTTACTTATATCAAACATTACAAAGTCTACTTACACCCAAAGGTGTAAGTAGGTTGTGAGCCTAATACTATTAGGATACTATCCAAATATTTCTTGAGATAAATATCATAAGATAAAAATCTTGCATGTTTCTATAAACACGAAACAGTGGCAACAATTTCTAAAGATGTAACTTTTTAAATGAAAATTGTTTCCAAGGGTTAATATTAAATAATGAACACTTTTAAGTAAAACATGTATGATACTGAATTTTCTATCCAAACACACCACATTATAATGGTAAATACAAAATAGTCCCTTAGAATTATTCTGAGGAACACCCTTAGGAACTAGTATATTATGGTCCCTAGGTACATAATATCTCAGTGTGAAAGTAACCAGAACAAATATTTGTCTCATGAATGGCCCACTAGTGTGGAACATAACCATAATATATTAGTAATAAACATCATCATAATAGTTTTTTATTGTTGTAAATGTCATTCATGATAATTGAAATAGGGACAAAACTACTCCAGATCACTAGCATACAAGTCCTTGTCCACCAACCTCAATACCAGGGTTTCCCTTTTTCTTCTCAAACAAGTTCCACATGATAAAAAATACAATTTTCACATCAAAGTACTATTTTAGGTCATAATAACTCAAAATAGTATCTAAACATGCTTTTTACTCTTTTTATAACCCAATAAACAATTTAGTCTTTTTATAAAACAATTTCGAGAAATATAATCAAGCTTTCCATATAATATTCATCTAAAATCCCACTTTGAAAATAAAAATCATACCAATATCACACCAAAATATAATTGGAACCCATAACACCATTAAATAAAACCGTTCCATAAATCATAAAACATCCCTACCTAACACAACATGGAAAACACACACAAAACACCAATTTTCACAGAAAAATACCACTTAAAAATCATCTTCTTAACAAATTCTACCAAAAATATTTTTTTCACATAAAACTAAATGAATGTGGAACATGCTAAAAATATAATTCTAGAAAATTTAACTCATCTAATAATTCTTACACATGTAATCACATACCAAATGTGTCAAAACCCCCAAATATGTGTGTGATACTTCAACTACATCATTGTCACCCCCACAAAGGAGTGAAAATGAACCTAAAACAACAATATTTGATAAAGAAACTGAAAAAAAACCTACGTACGAAGACTTAGCTTCTAGAAATTTGGAGATTCAAGAAAAGTGGTAGAAATCCTCTAGAAATAGAAGGATAATGGAAGGAAAACAACGTACTTGAGAGATCTTAATGATCCTCCACAAAACCCCCTTCAAAATTGTGATCCAAGGGAGGTTGAGAGAGCATTAAGGCTTTCCAAGGATTCTAGGAACGTAATGGTGAAGAAATGAGTTCAATAGGGTTTATTCCAGATGGGCAAATTAGTTATTACAAAACAATTTTAAAGATTTGGACAGGGTTGCACAGTTTGTTGGCACAGTTTAGTAAATTGTGCACACAAACTCTACACCCAGTTCTATCCACTCAAAACATTTCTAATTTCTTCCAAACACAAGGGTGCCTAGAGGGAAACCTAGGAGTAATCTATGAAAATAATATAAGAGAAAAAGGTACTTTAATAGTGGTACATGGATGTGACATTTTTATAACCAAAACAAAAGGAATGGAAAAGTAAAAAAAAATCTTTTGGATAAAAAATATCCCCCTTCTTGGAAAGTAAAAACCCCATGACATAAATTGAAAAAATCTTTAAAAAAATTTAATTTCATTATATTTTTTATGGAAATCCATATTCATAATGAAATAAAAATACTTACCTCCCCCTATGATTAATAACTCAATTAAATACAATGATTAATACCACTAACTCCCCCTTAGGATAAAAACATTAATATGTATCATATTCTCTTATTTTATATATTTTATTCCCCTTTATTAAAGTATATCCACCTTATGATATAATTATCCCCCTTTGTATAAAATTCTACCCTTTGATATTTTCAAGAAGTAATATGGAAAAATTTTGAGATAACTAAAACGGGTTAAAGAAACAACTGTACAAAAAAATATAAAATATACTTGATCCTATGAATAAATGTGAAAGAACATTCAACCGAATTAATTGGATGACATTCAAATAGATTATATGTATATGAAAACGTATTTCAATAAAAAAATCAACAAAATCATTAAAAAAAATTAAACTCTTTAGGTTTTCAAAACAAATTTATCGTATTCCATGAATAGGATTGAGAAATTAAAACGCATTTGAAAATAAAACATTATGAATAAAAAACATGGATAAATTAATTACAATGAAATGGTGTTTATTTATAAAAGAAATAGGAATACCATTCAAAGTAGAAATATTGATATGATAATTTTTTTTCTTTGTCTTATAACATAGAAGATTATTTAAGTTTCTATAAAAATATTTAAATGAACAAAAATAATTGAATACAATAGTTTTTTAAAAAAATATACATATTAAAAAAATTTAAAAATAAAAACTTGAATACAAAAAATTTTCATGTTTTATATGAAATCAACTTGAGTCTATAATATTTGTAAAAAACAAGGTATAAATAAATATGTTCTTAAAACATGAATCCAAAGAAACATTTTGGAATCTGATTGGGAGGAAAAAAATTAAATTTTATTATGAGTCTAGAAAACACATTATGAATTTTTTTTTGAAAACTTAAATTTTAAAAAAATATATGTTTTATATAAAAAATCATATATACCCCCCTATGAAAAGGAGTAACATAATGTAAAGAGAATGTTTTTAAACAAGAATTATAAATGAACAATTAATTTAAACTAATCATTCCTACATTCTATTTAATGTATTCAAATTTATTGGATGGTAAATGTTTTGAAAAATATTATCATTTTGTTCTTGCATTCTGAAAAATTATAATTTGATATCTCCTTTTATTGGGATCCTAAATAAAGTGATGCCTAATATCCTTATGTCTTTCACAGGAGTGGTGTGAAGAGATTTTACTTGATGAAATAGAACTGGTGTTATCACATAGTAATTGAGTTTTAGTAAAACTCATTCCATAATTAGTGAGTGTGTGTTGCATCCACAACACTTGAACACAACAGATTCTAGATACCACATATTCAGCTTCAAAAAAGGAATGTTCTAATTAGTTTTTTTTATTATGAGACCAAGAAACTAATTAATCTCCTATTAAATGAAAATTTATATAAGTTCTTTTTATATCCATTCAACATCCCCCAAATTCAGTACCTAGAAATAATTTTAATTCAAAATCATCTCCAAAAGAATAGAAAGGTTCTAAATCCATAGTTCCCTTCAGATAAAAAATCATTTTTAACATTTAAATGTGATTATTTTAGAATGTCTTGACATATTTCACATAATTAAATAGAAAAAATTATGTTTATGAAACTATAAATTATCTATAGTAAAATTCATATCATAACTCTGAAAGTTTTTTGATCAACTGGTTTCCCAACTTCATCAGTATCAATTTTATTCTAGGTACCAATTTGAGTAATAATACTTTTATTATTTTCATATCCATAATTTTAAGAAGATATTCGATATACATATATTGTGTTATATTAGTACCTTCTGGTTTTTGAGAAATTTGAAAACCAGGAAATTTTTTTAACTCAGCCGGCATAATCATCTCAAACTCATATTTTATGTGATTCTAAAAATAATCAATTACAGATTGTTGAGTTGATCAAAATATAATTTCATCAACATAAATTTGAAAAATCCTAAAAAATTTTTTAATATCATTATAAAAATGGTTATATTAGTATTTCCCTTAACATAATTGTTTTTTAATAAGAATCATGTTATTCTATCATAAAAGGATCAAGGGGATTGTTTATGTCTATATAAAATCTTTTTTATGATTGTAAATGTATTTAGGATGTTTATTATATTCAAAATGAGGGGTTGTTCAATATAAACATCCTCATATACATATACAAAAATGAAATCACACTTCACATCCATTATAAAAAAGTTTAAAAGCTGAAGATTACAATAAAGGCTGATAGAATATGAATAGATTCAAGTATAGATATCGGTTCATATGGTTATTTATAATATATTCCCTCTTATTGATTATAAACATTAACATCAAGGATCACTTTATTTCTAATGATAATTTTGTTTTCATCGCTTTTGTTTCTAAAACACTATTTTACTTCAATTACAGATGTTTCTTCAGGTCTTTCAACCATGGTCTAGACTTTATTCCTTTCAAGATCATCTTGTTCATCTTTCATTTCTTTTTTTCAAATCATAATCACCTAAAGACTCATTATGATTTTAGGATCAAATTGGGAATGAAAAGAAAGATTTTATATTTTATTTATCAAAGAACATCTTGTCCTAACTAGTTTATTAACATTACGAGTGATAATAGCATTGGAATTATTCCCATGATACAACAAACAAGCGTTTTGTAAGTTTTTTTCATCAACATAAGGTATAAATTTTTCATGAATAAATACTTCAAAAACATTTTCTTAGTTATTTTCCTTATTAGAAGAATCTTTAATCAATTATTGAGGATCAGTTTTGGAAAACACATCTGATGATATCAGTTGGATTTGTTTATAAACAAAGGTATTGTTTTCATAAAATTTAACATGTATTGTTTCCTAAACAGTAAAATATTTTTTAAAAAAATCTATATTCCTTAAAATTAGTGGTGTACCTTAATAATATAACTTCATAAGATTTTAGTGTGAATTTTTGTAGGTTTTCTTTTGTATTCATAGAGAATACATTTTATCAAAATACTCTGAAGTATGAAAATTCTGGTTCTTCAATTATCCACAACATATAATGCATCTTACTAATAAAGAGATGATTTAAAACGTGATATATAGCATAGTAAGTAGTACTACCTTCTTCATCCCAAAAAGGATTATAAAATGAGTAATCACTTAACATGGATCTTGTTATTTCATGATGAATACGATTTTATCCTTTAGAAACACCATTTGGAGGGGAGTTCTAGGATATGAAAACTTATTTGTAAGACATTTATTACTATAAAAATTTTCCAAATATCAATTTAAAAATTCTTCACCATGATCACTATGAATAGTTTTCAACGGAATATTTTTCTTATTTTTAACTTTGGATAAAAATGCTTTAAAATAGAAAAGGGCTTTAGATTTATTTTCTAGAAAATAAATCCATGTGTATCTAGTGTAATCATCAACTAAAAAAATAAATCTTACATTCCTCAAATACATCTAGTTTTTGTAGTACCAAATAAATCCATGTTCAGTAATTTTAATTCATCCGATGTTCAGACTTCACTAAAAGATTTAAAATGTGACTTATATTCCATACTATATTCAAAAGAGTCACAAACTTTTGAAAACAAATTATAATCTCTAGTAAATATTTAAAAATTCTTTTCTTACTTAACTTACATAAGTTTCCAAGGATAATGTATGTAAACCTTCTATTCCATAACCAATATTTACCTTCCATTGCAATAAGGCAAGAAAGTGTTGGCTCATCAAGTCTTCTATGTTTTGTGTGTATACATTCTCATGTTGATGGGCAGCATTAATAGATTCATCCTTGTAACTATGTACTATAAATTTATGATTCAAAAAGTTCACAAGGAAACCCTCATCACATAATTGACTAATTCTTATAAGGTTTTCCTTAATACCATTAACAAATAAATCATTTGAAATTAATGATTTTCCAAGAAGACAAATATTTCCTATTCCGATAATTTATCCTTGATCATTATCTTTGAAGGTAACATTTCCACCTTTAATCTTGATATTTTTTAAATGAAATTTTTGTATTCAGTCACATGTCTAGAACACCCACTGTCAATGTACCATGTATTCTTTTTGTGCGTACTCTCTTTTTTTCTTGAAAAAAACAATTAGGCTCTCAGAACCTAGATCTTCCTGGGTCCGGAAATGTGCACTAGTATAAAAAAATTAATCAACATTTGTTTTGAAAAATATACTTTGTTGGAACCTTTACCTCCATTGTAACTTATTGTTATCAAAACACATTAAAGGAATGCTGAGAAACCAAAAATTACACTTAGGACAAACACTATAATAAAATAAATAATTATTAAAAGATAAATTAATCCAATTAGATGTGTTTTCCCTCTAAATAATTTCTACGAATGAGTTCTTACCTGAGTTTCTGGATAATCATTTATAAGGAATTTGAAGTGATACACTAGTTTTTTCCAAGAATTCATGTACTCTTATTTGTTAATATTCCTTTAGTTAAACCTATAATCGGAAGAAGGTATTGATTTCCAATCCATGCACCCTACTCATGATTACATTCCAGACAAATTAGTTTTCCAATCATTAATTTTTCCTCATTTTTTGTAGAATTAATCTTGAGAACCTCTTCCAATATAGTCTCATATGAATTTATGATCATCTCTAAATATTGATCAGATACCACATCTTTTTTTAACTACTTTCCAATTAAAATTCCTATATGAGGAACTTCCCCCTAAGATACAACCTCTATCCGATCATTATTTACAAAAATATTGGGTTCTCCTACCATTTCCTTTGCTTTTGATCATTTTTAAAATCTAGTCTTCATATGTGGGGGTACATAGGAATAGTACATTTGACTTTTCATCTTTCCTCTCTAACCCTTCCTTCATATCGGGATAAAAATCCTACTACATTGAAAATCTACTGCACTTTCTCTTGAGTAATGTTTATAAGACTCGCCACTGGACTCATCTCAGGGGACTCCATGTTCATTGGATTTCTCTTCCTATGAAATGGAACCCCGATCCATCCATTCACATTCCAAGATATCAAATTGGATAAAAATACTGAAAAATAGAAAATACATCCTTGGTCAGGGCCAGATCAGCGACCCCCACTCTTTCATCGGACACATTCCACCTGATATAGAACCTCCCTTACCTCATTAGACACATCAAAGCTCCCCAAAGACCCGGGATCCATGGATCCCGTTTGTCTAGTGTTACCACATGAAATTACTACATCCACATAGGATGCCTCATTAGTATTGCTTGCACATTCCTTGACACCAATTTGAGTGTCTACTTCAAGGTTTATACTACTACCATCTCTCCCTTCCCCAACATGGGAGACCATAAAATATTATTAGATGTAGAGAACAGAACAACCACTTCATGTACCACCTATGTACCCACTGGTTCTAAAGGGTCTTTCATAGAATTCAATGAATCACTAAGGTTATTCTTCAACTAACTAAAAATATTATCCACTAAAGGATAATTTTCCTTTGATGTGCCTTGCACCACCTTCATGTTACTAGGGTAATTTGAAGTACTCAACTATCTCTTCCCCATCAAACCTTCACCAACACTAGCCTCCACTCCCTTAACACTACCTCCTAAGGCCATAATTTAATGACGATAAATGCCCTTGTTCCCATTCCAGCAGGTTTCCAACGAATGGGCCATTTTATTATAGGGAGAGAATAAGTCCACCAGTGATTCAAAAACCACATCTTTCCTTCATCAAAAATCTTTCCCAACAGACTTCCTAAATATTTAATATTATTAAGGGAACAATTAATTTTCCATTTTCCTCCACTATAGATATTTTTCTAAAAGGGGTAATTTTATTGAACAAAGTTATTTTTACAAAAAAAATTATAGGTATATCCCATTCCAATACTATCATTATAATTGTTTAGTTTTTTATACAATTTATTATATTTTCTTTACCTACGGTAAAGTTTGATAAAATTTTCTCTAGGGGAATAAATTTAATATATGAGTTTTATAACTAATTATATATCCATTCCTTCAATAGTTTTGGAATTGACTTTTGTTTCTATAACATTTTCTTAATAATTTACCTTTTCAAAATCATTTAAATTTTTATCCATTTTAGTATTAAATTTTTGAAAGTTTTTTGAAAGGTTATTAATTTCAAAAAGTTTTCTTGTCAAGATATTTTGTAATATCTTATACTTTTTTGGTCAAAAAATTTATTCTACTATTTCATTTTTCATATTTCTTACTAACTTTACAATTTCTGTTTTCAAAAAATTTAGAAATCATAGATAGTTTATCATAAGATTGTAAAATTTTATTATATTATGATGATGAGGTTTCTCCACCAGAAGAAATATAACCATTTCATCAGAAGTATTTGTATCTAAAGAACTTTTAGTTAAAGAATAAGATGTATGTACCTTATCCATGATGCATTGATTTTGAAAAGGTATTATGGCATGGTGACGGATATTCTACTATCTGGAATTTTCCTTTTCATAAGAATCATATAAAGAGTCTCCTCCACTAGAACTAAATGAATCAATAGATTTCAAAACATTCTTTCTTTTTTACTTGTATTAATTTTCCTGATTTCTATCTGAATTCATTCCCTTTATATCTTTTATTTTGAGCTTTGGACAATCATTATTACGTATCTATATTATATAAATTTGTAACACGTAACTTCTGAAACTTTCATGTCAATTATTTCCTTGTTATTTTTCTTATAAAACACAAAAAACGTTTTTTTACCTAGAGTCTTGTTCATTCTTCAAGAATTATTTTGAAATTCATTTTCAGAATGTTCAGAATCACATGAATCTTTTTGAACAATAGCTTTCTTTTTCTTTTTTGACTTAACAACCTTCTCAATAGTTTAAACATTTAATGGTTTTGAAGTAGTTGTAAAATCAACTACACATGTATTTTTTTTACTTTCTCAACATCCCTTTACAATCTTTTTTCATATTGTAAAAGTGTTTCAAAAAAATCATCAAGAGTATCATTTTAAATCTTCCAAGATTCATCAACACCTATTATCTATGATTCCCCCTAATTGGAAATTATATCATTAATATTTTCAATGAGTATTTCATCCTCTATTTCTTTTTCACCCATAGATTGAAAACTATTAAAAATTTTCATAAACCTTTTTTAGTGCCTTTAAAAAACTTTCACCATGTGGAACTTCAAATTATTTATAATCATCTCTAATAATTACAATTCTGCTTTCAAAAACTTTTGAAGTTACAAAATCAGTAATCTATAACTTCTTCCAAATACTATTAGATTATTCAAAAGATGAAATATGACTATATATATTTCTTAACATGAACCGGAAAAAAGTATCCCTCACCCTACAATTAATCTGATACTCTTTATTTTCATGATTTTTAAAATTCCTAACTTCTTTATCATGAATTTTGTAATCACTAGACAACATAACAAAATTATCTACTCTTATTTTGATCACAAAAGTCTCTATTTTGTCTCTCTAGTAATCATAATCACTATCGTCAAAATTTAGTGGTCTAGTTGTTTTGAGATTATCTATAGATCTATAATTTAGTCCTTTAATTTATTAAATATAGATACAAACAAAATCTTTTCAATAATAAACGTTATTGTAACAAATGATTATAAATTCTTTTTAAAAACAATACTAACCTGTAATAGTAATGAAATAAAATAATCATCAAGTATTTTATTAGTGGAATCCTCATCTCATACCAAATGTAAATATTAGTAAAATAGACACTTGGATCTAATACCAATTATAGGATGAAAATGTAAATATAGATTATTAAATAAAAGTGGGGAGAATTTTATGTCTTAAAATATTTATTTTTAACTTTAAATGTCTCTTTTTTAATGATGTTGAACAAATCATTTTCAAAAAACCTCTTATGTATTTAAACAATGATCAAACTAGGACCTTGGGTATGATGAAAGGAATATCATAATCAATTCAATTATGATATGTAATCTATAGGTCATGATGATAAATTGATCATAAGATATTGTAGTGCAGTTTAATCATAATAAAAAGAGAAAACAGAAATCATAAAAATAATGGTTATGATTTCTCAGAATAATATAAAAAATGTAATGATTCTATATTAAACATATAGAATCATATTCAGAATAATAAAATTTATGGTAATCAAGTAATTATGATAATTGAAATAAAAATAGAAAGATGAAATAAAAGTATCACCTTCAATTAAATGCAGAATAAATGATAAAATTGTAGTAAAACAAGTAATACAATTTAATATAATTAATTTAATCCAAAGAAAAGGGTATTTAGTAACCTTGGAAAAAGGTCCTTTGATTTTAGTCCTACATGAATATTTGTCTTTCTCTTACTAGATAAGTACCTCAATATGATGATTGTATTTTCTGTCTTCCAATCCTCGACATCCCTTGATATGATGATCGACTCTCTCATGTTGTCCCTACAATATATTGATCAATTATGTGTTGGGATCCTCTCTCTTCATATCCTCATAATATCTCGATCGTAATCACAATAGTTGGATTGCATAAAGAAAATAAAATAGATTCTTAAGGAGACAACCAGACAATGTTTCCTTAAGAAAGACTATCTCTAATGAAATACTAAAGACTAAGAACACGGTTTTCATTATTTTTACAATTTAGAAAAATCATAAGCAAAAAAATATCATCACCCACGCACATGAAAAATGACCAACTATACTAATCTCTTCAAATGACCTAGTATTTATATACATACTTCCAGTGGTTATCTTGGTCCTCCAATGGTCAAATTTTTTATAATATTTTCACAAGTAAATTGACACTTGGAACCTTAATAGTTATATTATAACTGAATGAATGGAATAATTTGGTTTTAATCATATTATAAGAGAATATATGACATCATTTTAAATACATTTTTAGAGTAAAAGGTATTCCTTTATGACTGATTACAGTTTTCCATTTTCAGAATTTAAACTCTGCAAATCTGATGGATTTACTAACAATATGTCATTAAAATTATTTTTATGAGTATCAATCTGATGTGAACAGTCTAGATTTCAAATCTTATTATATCTTCTTTCTATATGAAAACCAGAAAGAAATTATCTAAACACAATTCTATAAGGTGAATCTGATTATTATCAGATCTATACGCATTATGATAATTGTAATAAAGTATGTTTATTTTGATGAATAATTTAAAAATAATTCTAATTATGTTAAAACATATATTTTTACATTAAAAGACTTATTAAAATTCATTGTACAAAAAAGAGTTAGTATTTATGTATTTAAGAAAGATTTTGTGATTACCGATACAAAAGGAATAGAAAATTCAAAAAAAATTGACCCAACACAATGTACCAAACCATAGTTTATTTAACATAATTCTAGTTCAAACAAAAACTAAATGTGAACCCACCTGAATTTTGGAAATTGAAAACAACTATGACATCCCAAATACAAAATTATAAGCAAATAGAATCATGTAAAATGTTACAAATCTACTTGAGCTATAAAATGATCAAATATTATCTTGGTCAAACAAATACTTTTATAAACATGTTTCTAGAAAATATATCATATATAAGTATACATAATCATAATATCAATTTCATTAAGTCTCGTAGTAACCATGATAAATGAAATATATCAATCATTTATATCCAAATAATATATTCTTAATTATTTATTTATTGACTAACTCGAAATATGAACACATCTTATATCTTTCACCTAGATAGATGAGCACATCAAACTCCCCCCATTTAAATTTATAATCAAATAACTTGTACCATCTCTAGATATGGTCATACACTTCCACATTATGTCTTAGGAAATATCCAAAATGACCTACTCCTCATATGAGAGGATAAATATCATTTTATTTATTCATATACCACTAACATGAAAAATAACATACACAGCCACCACTGATTTTCTCAGCCTAAATATTTTACTCTAAAGGTTATCACGCTAGTAATATTTTATACCTAAGGTATAGAGAAGAAAGATTAAATATGAAACCCCAATATACCGAAGAAACCATGTATGAAACTTCTTTTGGTATTCATAGTGAGTCATATTGTATAAATAACAACTTTTGTCCCTTATGAGTAATTTCTATATATTTTTTCAAAACTAAACCCATGATAATATTCATATTTCCTCACGACATGTAATAATCCATTATAACCATTAATTTGGGATAATACGAATTCAAACTTATAGTGGTTATTTATCATTTCACCATGTTCATATATGATTGTAATATGGAACACAATAAAATAGAAACAACATTCTATATAATTGTATATATTTTATATTATTTTAACCATTAAATGTACTTAAAGCCCAAATATAATCACTCTTTATGTCATTTCTCATATTTTCATCCTCTAAAGGGACATAATGTTTGATCCACTTTTATAGTCTTACTATGTTTATTTCATCTCCTTGCAATTCATCTCAATTTTCTATATGACCACATGATAAATTCATCCACTAAAGTATTCTGATAGTTAACATCTATGAAGTTGGTCTATTTATATAATTATTATATAAAAATTTTCTATTCCACATGTTTATATTATTTAATCTAGTATTCACACTTCATTATTTTATAACATACAAAATTATAATGTTAATATATTCTATTTTTTACTTAGAACTCTATCTAATTTTATAATTCCCATTTTGGAGGGTTTTAATTACATTTATAACTTCTTTATTATCTATTAAAAATTATTTAATGAAAATATTTACATAAAGATCATTTTATACCAACATATCCTAAACTCATTAATAAAACAAATTGGATGTGATTTTGAATTAGAATGATATAATATCTTATTTATTACACTTTTAACATAACAATATCCAAAAAATACTCTAAAAAACTTCTAGGAAAATATATTTTCTAAAAAATATATTTCAAAGAAACTAACTCCTTTATTTTTGGAAATAGAAAATATTTTATTTGTGGTAATGTTTAGAGAATTAAATTTTACCTCCCATGTCTAATATAGTACTCTATATGTCTCAAAAAACAATAATAAAATAATATTTTATCCTTTAAAATGTTTAAACACTCGGAAATTGGACCTTTTTCAGTCATATATTAGAAAATAACTTGAATAATATATATAGTCATCTATTCAGTATGGTATTGCCTCAAATAATATATATTTTTCCATCTAATTAAATAAATATTCCCATATTTCAATATCAATCTATAAAATTGATTCTATTTAGACTCTCTAACAGAAAATTGATCTTAGATTTTTTTTATGATATCATTTATCTAACAAATAGTATTTCATCGTATGAGTATTATATTTTAAATTATTTTCATATATACTATTATTAAATAATATTTTATTAAAAATTGTGTTCCCTTTAAATTAAATCATATATATTATACAAAATCTATATATTATCCTGAATCATTTTATCTTTCCTTGTAATGTAATTCATGAATATATCATATAAAAATATCTTTTATATCTTATCACATATGAAACATGGATTTTTTGGGGGGAAATTTGTTCGCTTTTCCATTAAATGGATTATATTTATGATATTTTGTTGTATCCTAATTTTTAGGGTTTCCCAACAGTATGTAACCCAAAAAAATAAATCATATACTCTCACTTAATAAAATTAATAACACCCATAAATTAGATGAATTATATAATATATGACCTAGGAACACTAATTTGATGAACTTTCCCAAATTGGCGATTGAGGTCTTATTAGGTTTTACATTCGAAATATTATGACACGTAGTATTTTAAAGGTTGTTTAAAATATCATTATCCTATCTCAGACATTCCATTTATATATTCATGACTGTAATGATTTAGTTTTTTTATAATATAAATTCAATCATATTACTAATTCAAATCATATTAATATAAAATTATATATATAAATACTTATTTTTCTTAAAAATCTAATTTTTTCATACATATCAAAATGAATCTCATTAATAAGGTATATGAAAACCCTTCCTGTAAAGGATTATAATCAAATAAAACTAAAATCCCCACAAAATAATGTACGGTGTGATATGTATCCCTCCCCTACTTTTCTCGATTGGGCTTCTACCCCTTGGCTGGTGAGCAGTCTGACCACAAGTCTTACTATCTATCAATCACCACTCAAGATATACATCAATTATAATATTGTAATAAAATCTAATATATAAAATCATTATTAACTAATAATTTCAAGCCTAGAACCCAGAAATAAATAATATTCTTGGATGAATGTAACAACATATAATTTTGTATTGAGCATGTAACTCTTTATATGCACAGTATGATATTTCTAGGAAAAATTTAACACATTAGACTAAATAATTACACCATTCATATTATAACTCTTATTTTAATGGATAACTATTTTTGGAATAAATATATTAGACGACAATTCATAAATTTAGACTTATGATAAACACTTTTATTAATTAAAAAAATAAATAAATTATAATTACATTATAATTTATGAATCATTTATGGGTATTCCATATAAAAATAAATATGATTGTTTCAAACTTATCCTTATATCAACTCATTTTCACTATCAATTCACATGGAAACTGATATGAACTCGTCCATAATCTAAGATAAATGATATTTATGAAATATTTTAGTATCATATAAACATTAATGTTTTTTATAAACATAATAAAAAATCAACAATCATGTATTTCAATTTATTGAAACCTTTTATTGAATAAAGTGAAACACCTTAAAAAATATCATGAATATATTTTGTAAATAAGTCTTTAAATTTTAATATTTCATATTAATATTTATGATAATTTCAAAAATAAATGTAAACACATTTATGTTTTCCTTATTTTGTAATTCTTTTACATTTGGTTAATTATACACTCTGAAAATATATAATAAGAATAGATCGCATCAATCAAAAATTAATATGGTCTCGAGTACCCCTCAGATTTAGCATGAGCCTAAAAGGCCTAAATTATTTAAAAAACTGATTAGTTTATAAAATTACAAAACCAAGCCTATTTTTCATTGAAACCATAAAAAATATTATCTCTATTAAACACAATATAAGAGAAACCCATGCCAATTAGTATGGGTGAACATTTTAAAAAAATATCATAATTATCTATTTTTGAACCATGAAACGGTTTCATAAGGAAAACATTTTTCAGAAAAATCCATATCTATTTTTTGAAGTTGAAATGATTTAGAGTTTTCATATTATTAAATTTTATTTTGGAAAACTATTTCAATGATTATTTTTTACCACCATGATGTAGTTTCATTAATTTTATAAATACAATATCTTTCTCATATAAACCATTTCGTGGATTGGAAAACATCATGAAACATGACCCTTTATCTCAAAATGCATCTTGGTTCTATATAATTCCATTTTATATTAAACTTATGTTTTTAGAAATAACATTCCAAATGATATAGAGGTGCATATGATACCACATATGGGTTTTAGAGGGGATGAAACTTTTCCAAATAGAGTGGAAAAGAACAAAAAAACCCATTTTCCCTATAAGATCATTTCAATTATATTTGACTGGAAAAAATAAAAAAAGAAAATAAAAATAAAAATTTTATAATATAATATATCATTACTTATTTAAATGATATTTATTATATCATTGAGAAGTATACAATACATTCCTTCACCATTTTTATCCAGGTGTTATAAAACTACCACGTGGTTTGGGAAGGATTCCCACTTCCTCATGATCTCCAAAAACCTTCATGTTAAGAAGAATTATAATATCATAGGATGATCTTTGGCTTTGAGGAATATTATTGACAAAACATAGTTTCACAAACACATTAAATAAACATGAGACTATTTATATAATTTATCCAATGAATAATCATAGAAACCAAACATTTCTCTGAAATTAAATTTTTAAGGAAATGTTCCATGATAATGAAACTTTTTACAATTTTAACTCATTTATTGTGGTCAATTATATAAAATTTAATGAATTTTAACATCAATATTTTTTTAAGATGTATTTTTTTGTGAATAATATTTTTTAATAATATTATAAATGTAATCGTAATTCATAAATTATATGTATTGTGATGCAGTAGTAATACAATGCGGTGGTTACCCATATATTGATGGGTAATGAAGATTCAACGAACATAATTTTAAAAAGAAATTATTCATTGAAAGAATCTCCCACATATGATGACTATAGATTTAATAAAAATATCAAAGTAAAGTATTGAAGTTCTCAATATATTATCTATAATAGTTTATAACTGATTGGAATGCTTGATACCGAACTAGTTATTGGATTTAGAAAATAGTTATCATTAAAAGGTATAAATGGGTTCAAAGTTTGAAGAAAATGTAGCTGATGATTTTTAGAATCCATCCTTTGGTAACTTATCTTGAATACTACTAAAATTAGAGAGAAACTACACTTTATTGAAGGATTTTGAGCATGAATGTTGGGATGACTGGGATAGGGTAGTGAGATAAATGAAATACTCTAACTTGATTATTTAGATTCTATAATGTTCCATTGAAATTAGCTGGAGGAGTTTTGAATTATTTTGATAATTATTATAATTAATTAGATTTCTTCTAAGGTGATTCTTAGTGTTTGATAAGGCTAGTATTTGTTTTCAGGAATCCATAAAATAATTTTAAGAAGTTTTAAATTCCTTGTTAAAGTTTGTAAAATTAGTAGAGCCTTAATTATAAGACTTCCAATGACATCATATGACTTTCTAGAGAGATTGATATAATTTTTTCTAAGAGTATGGATTTTTTTACTACATGTAAGACCTTAATAATAATAAATTAATGTTATGTTTGAATAATTTTGTAAAATATAGGGTGCATTTGAAATTACAATATCTACATAATACTTTTGAGTAATACTATTAGATTTTGAGTATTGTAAGACGACTGACATTATTAAAATTTCATGTTTTTAATACTTATAGAAAAATCATATGCCTTCACAATGTTCCTAATACATTATTGTCATGTGTGTAAGACATTTAAATCATGTTTATGAATTTGATGTAGGGGAATAAGGCTTTATGTCTTCCATACGACTTCGAACTATCTTGTTAGACATTATATGTACTCATTTATTCCATAAATTGGTCATTTAAGACTATTTCTATCTATATAATACCTTTAACTTAGTATAAATTCAATAATTATTCTAAATAAATTCATATATTCAAAAATTTAATATTCTAAATAATAAGTGACATTTGATGATAATTGATCGTACCACGATTCACTGTTTTATTCCACCCTTACACAGCTGTTTTAAACTAGTTTTGTAATGAATATTCCATATATAATAATAAATTTCACTTTATATTTGAATCAATTAATTAATTTTAATCAATATTATAATGGGAAATGTTACTTTTTTTCATTATTTCAATGTAGGTGGAGGTGATTTGGAGTGCCCTTGATGAAGTGGAAGAAAAATGGGCCAAAATTGCATGGATACATGGACATCTATCCACTGTTTTTCATAGTACACAAAATAAGTGCATCCAAATGGACTGAAAGTTTGTGGTCCTATCCAAAATTTAATAGGATACATTTAATATTAAGGAACCAAATCCTGATTCGGCATTTATGGTTCCCATACAAACTGATCTATCCAAGACACCGAATATGGACCAAGTCAAATGCGGTGTCCTGTATTTTATCAATATCTTGAACTGTAGTTTTCCAAATGGTTCCAAACATTCGGTGGATACAGTAAAGAGGTAGGGATACAACTTTTATATTTTCTACAAAGCAAGATAAGTCTGTCTGAAGTTAGAAATGCGTGGTACATATGGATTGATGAAATCTGTGTGCCAAAAACCACCTTCCAATTTTCCTATAAAATGACACCTTGGGCTCCCTAATTGTAAGTTCTACCAGGAGGAAAGGTGCGGCCATTTTGGATTCCCCAAGGAGTCTTCTAAAATTCCCTATAAGTTTTGGAGGCTATGGGAAGTGCTACTTCAACATATCCTTCTTCTTCCTCTTCCATGGGTTTTTAAACCCCTTGTGATAACCCGGGGAGGAACATGATGTAAATCCCAAGAATCATGTTGTAATATTTGAATGATCTTTTGAATTCCAGTTTGTTGTGTTGTTTTTCATCATCCTCTATTCTTATTTTATTGAGTTATGTACTGGTATGTCATGCTCAACTCATATGATCATGTTTGGGGGTACCCATTCATGTGATGTTTCATACACCGTTCACCACTTTCTTTTCCCCCTTCCAATTGCGGTGTTTGTGTGGTTCATATTGGTCAATTGAACTCAAATAATCACTATCAAGGTCATGCACATTTATGTCATGGTATCACAATGAAATAACATACAAACCAGGACAGCACATCGAATTCTTCATGTGTTTCCTTGGAGAGTTTCGGTTATAATGTCGAACACAAATCACCCAATCATCGGCGGTGTCTGGTGAATCGTTATGTGTTTTCGAGTGAACCCAATGAGTTATCTTATTATAAACTAAGTAAAATTCAGGTTATAGGTGTTAAAAACAGGGATTAAAAGATCATAACCCCATCCCTTGATGCGATGAAAGATGAGCATCACGAGACTTCCTCGGGTTGATCACGTTTAATCAATCTTGTTCATTTCTACTTTGTTTTATCGCTTTCATTTCCTATTTTCATCATTAATCATAAAAAACCCAAGTTTTACAAAACCTAATTCACCTTATACTTCCATAATAAAAATCCCCTTTTTAAATTAATGGCCTAAGGCTCCGTAGATAGACGACCTAGGGTTGCTGCAACACTGCAAATATTCGAGTCAAAATTAAACAACTAATTTGACGCGCTCGACAACGCGATCAAATTTTGGCGCCGTTACTGGGAATCCAATATCTTTTTTTCTTTATTTCCTTTTATTTGTTTTTTTACTTCTTAATTAGTACTCCTTCAAATACCCCACCCCTATTTGATTGTTTTTGTCTTGTATTTTGTCTTTATTTTTTGTTTTTTTGGTGTGTTCTTTATATATCTCTCTCTCTCTCTTCTCCATATCCCTCTCTAATTATATAGTTTAACATTATATTATTATTTTACCCTTATTAATTTTTTTTATCCATCTCAAATAAAAAAGACACAATAAAAAAATCAATCAATCAAACTGGACATCATTGTTTCATAACAAGATCTGGAAAAAAAACACTACTTGAATTTGATCCTGAAATTGAAAAGTCACTTCACACACAATTCAAGGAATCTAGATAAGTTCAATCAAGTAAAATTGAGGAACCCATGTTGTAACCTCAAGTGGTCCTAAACCAATACAAAATTGAACCCAATCAAACCCAAGAAAACATGGCTGAAAATAACTGAACTTTAAAAGAACTGACCACCCCTGATGTGGAGTACCAACCTGCGTACATCCAATATCCCAAGGAAGTAGCCAACTTTGAGCTGAGATCAGGTCTCATCCACCTCCTTCCAAAATTCCATGGTCTTCTTGGTGAGGACCCTCACAAACATCTCAAATAATTTCACACAGTGTGCTCCACCATGAAACCCCAAAATATAAGGCCCCAGCCTTAAACCTTACTTAATCTTGAGTTATTACAAGATTACACATTGAGGATCTTTTCAGGTTTAGAGTTTTAGAGAATTAGATCATAAAACTTGCATTACATTCCACATATAAACAAAGTGGTTACATAAAGATAGTATTCTTCATTCCCATCAATGGAAACACATTTAAAATTAAACATGGATTATTTCTTGACACATCCTTGACTCTATCATCTTATCATGTACCTTTCCCTTGACCTGTGAAAAAAATTTCAAAAACTTGGGGTGAGCATAAAAACTCAGTATGGGTTATAAAAAAAACATGGAAAGGAAACATGAGTTCACATATACATAAGAATGAAATCATACATTACCCATAAAACATTGGCACTTTAACATACCTCATAAAATCACGAATAAATCATAGAAATCATAAGACATAAAGGTAACTTGAGGCATTCATAACATTCTTACGTAGGGAGTAACCCTCTTGGTTATGTTTGGAATACCCATCACAGTATATTCCCTAAAATCTCTTCGGAGAAACCTTAACGTTTCACTCCTTCGCGTTACCCAATGCATTGGAGAGCTATAACGGGCTCACCCGCCCTTAGTTTATCACGGAACCACCCGTCTTCATAATAATTCCTAAGAACCATAACATAATCATATCACATAAAACATGCATAAAGGAAACATAACATTTCCACATTTCAATCATGAGATATCAATACAACCCATTGATATAAAAACATTATGAAAACCATTTTCAATACCAAAATAAAAGAAAAGTAAAACATGGTATTTATTTTTCTTTTAAAAAGAAGGTATGGCTTGTAGAGGAAGCCAAAACTCAAATAACGGTCACGACGGCGGAGAAGTCATTGTCGCCGCACACGTACGACAAAAACATTCCCTTTTGTCGTTTAGTAAACGCTTCGTATAAAAAAGATTCCTTTTGAATAAACGTAAAATTCAAAGGGGTTTATACACCGTATAAAATAAAGTTGTGTATAAAATATGCCTCAACGAAAGGAGATTGAGACGAAGTCCCATACCTCGTATCCAACTTGACCCGACCGTTCTTTAATATCCTGAATAATAAACTTGAGTTAATCTCTACTTTCTTATGAATCTTTTTCAAGTTCATTATTCCTTTTATACCATGTTATGAACATCATGTAATTATTTAAGTTAATAATGTTCATTTTGTCGGTATTTGGTTCTTAAGTCAAAAATAGACTTCTTACACTTACATGTTGTTAATTTGGTCAAAGGTTCATTATATCCAGAATGGTATTCATGATGTAGATATCATATATGTCATATATATCCAGTACATACATTCATTTATAATATTACGTAATCATTTAGAGGTAAGAAATGAAATTCACCGTTCATGGAGACGGTAAGCCGTACATACGCATGAACGCTACTTCCATTTCTATTTCATATTTTCTGGAATGGAATCATAATAATATAAGAGTATATTATAATTCCAGTATAATAACATATATAATATCATTAACTTTATCCTTTACACATCCCACATATGGTATTAACGAATCAAATCACTTTTAGGGGGCGGTAGTCCGCACTTCCTAAAATGAAGATATCGTGTTTTACCCATAATGGAAACCATAAAGGTATGCCCAAAATAAAAAAACATAAGCTTAAGGAAAACATAAACATATTATATATCATATATAAAAATATTGACATCATAATGGCCACCTTTGAAGGTGTTAAATGAGTGTTGAACAATCATCGTTTCGGGAGGCAGAATTTCGCCATCCACGGAAACCGTATGTTCTTTAACCATTTGATGTAGTTTTGTGAGAGTGTAGCTCAAATAAATCTTATAACAACATCCTAGTATATTGATGATACTGGTGTTGTTACAAAAGAAGTAAATAAAAAGAGTTTAGGGGGTTGGAGAAGCAAAATAAAACAAATGAACATGAGAGAATGAATTGCCTTTAAAAGTGTAACTCCTTTTGAGTTGAGCCTAAAGGCTTCCTTTGAAAGGATTATTCCCAAAGGGAATCCTCTAGGATGAGGAGAGGGATGTGGAGAGAGCAAATGGGCAGGGGTTGGCCGAGCCAAAGGCTTGAAGAGTGTGTGAAATGAGGTAGAGGTGGGGGCCTTTTATAAGGGGAAAGGAGGGGCACTTTTGGAAAGTAAAGAAATATTACATTATTTGAAAATGTGTTTCGGTTTTAAAAGGTCCCACATTGATATAATTCGGGGATAAGGTGATAAGGCTTCGAAATCCACTCATCCAATTGGTTTTGGACATGTGTAGTTCATAGATTTTACATTATCTTTCTATTTTATTTAAATCGTCAAATAATGATGTCATCACTGCATCATTATTATGTCATAAATAATTAAATTTATTTAATGTCTAAAAATTATAAAAAAAATTACTATGATATAGGAAATATTTTTAGATTTCCAATTACTATTTATAATCAAAATTTGGACTTGTATAACCCCACATAAAAATTGTTTTCGTAAAACATATTATGTTTGTGTCATTTTCACTTTAACATTAAATAAAAAGTAATTTATGTCATTTCCCAACAAAAGTGGATCCATGGGGTCCCCAAGTTGACCCATGGAATGTCTTGGTCGGCCATGACACAACCAATAAGGTTGGGACATGTGTCTAGGTCATTTCATATTATTAAAGCATTATTTATACCCTAAACTACACTAATTACCACTAATCGCGATTAAGAACTTAATAAGTTACTATTCACCAAAAAATTATTATAATCTCATTGAACCACATTTTACTTCTTAATGACAACCATGTATGTCGGATTTTCAAAATTCAATACACATTAGTGGTAAAATTTCATTTAACTGAAAAATCAGTTTGCTTGATTACCACTTAGTGGTTTCACTATTCATCAAAAATTGAAGTTTTTCAGAAAATTACCAAAAATTTACCCTAAGCTATATTTGATATTCTGAATTCAAAAATGAAGTCTATTTTACAAAATTCAAATCATATAAGTCACATTAATTAATTTAATAATTAATTCCCGCTGCCAGAGCAAATAGCGTGTTTTTACAAAACAATAAGTATCAAAAGATTGACACCAATTTAAGTCCAATTTCAATGTGAAATTGATTCCAATGACCACCATTGGATAAAATGGTAAAACTTTATTCTAATTTCACTTCAAAACCAATTCAAAACATAATCTAATCATATAAATAAATTAGATTAAAAAGTAGTTTTGATGTAAAATGCAGTATTTTTCACTATTCATCAAAAAATGAATATTGTCAGAAAAATACCAAAAAATAACACAAGGTAAATTTTGATGTCCCAATCATAAAGGATAAGTTTATTTTTACAAACATATTTTATAAAATTGTCAAAATATAGATTCAAAAATGGTTTTCCATCAAAAGGCAGTAAAACAATCTTTTAAGAATATTAGTGTATTCCATGCATAAGATTGTATTTACTTTCATTTTAAGCCTCTATAACACTATCTTAATCATTAATAGACATAGATAAAAATATCTATTATTCATTACTTACTAGGGATGTTACATCCTTCCCCCCTTTAGAAAATTGTGTCCCCGCAATTTATTTACTTATCGAATAAATGGGGGTACTTATCCCTCATTGAATTTTTAGATTCCCATGTTGCCTCTTCAATCATGTGGTTTTTCCACAAAACCTTTACCTGGTGAATCACCTTATTCCGTAACACTTGCTCCCTGTGGTCAAGAATCTGGACCGGTTGTTCCTCATAAGATAGGTTCTCTTCCAGCTGAACTACCTCTGGACTCAAAACATGAGATGGATCTGGCATATACTTTCTCAACATCGAAACGTGAAAAACATTGTGTACCTGAGATAAACTCGGAGGTAAAGCCACTCGGTATGCAACTGATCCAACTCTCTCCAGAATTTCGTATGGTCCAACAAACCTTGGACTCAACTTTCCTTTCTTACCAAATCTCATCACGCTTTTCCAAGGAGAAACCTTGAGAAAAACATGATCACCTACCTCGAAAGATAGATCCTTCCTCCGGTTATCCGCATAACTCTTCTGCCTTCTCTGAGCTGTTCTCATGTGTTTCTGAATCAGCTGAACTTTTTCTACCATCTCTTCTACCAATTCTGGTCCCATCAACTTCCTTTCACCCACTTCATCCCAGAAAGCTGGAGTTCGACACTGCTTCCCATATAATGCCTGAAATGGTTCCATCTGTATACTGGAATGAAAACTGTTATTATATGAAAATTCAACTAAAGAAAGATGTTGGTCCCAACTTCCCTGATAATCCATAGAACAAGATCGTAGCATATCCTCCAATTTCTGGATTGTTCGTTCTGACTGCCCATCTGATTGAGGATGATAAGCTGTACTAAAATTTAATTCAGTACCCAATGACTTCTGAAGGCCTTTCCAAAAGTTAGAAGTAAACCTGGGATCACGATCCGATACAATGGAGAGAGGAACTCCATGTAACCTGACTATCTCTTTAAGATACAAATGGGAAAGTTGCTCAAGAGAGAAAGTATCTCGTATAGCAAGGAAATGAGCAGATTTGGTCAAGCGATCAACAATAACCCAGATTGCATTATTACCTCGAGATGTCTTCGGTAATCTAACAACAATGTCCATGGATATATTCTCCCATTTCCACTCTGGCACTGGTAAAGGCTGAAGCATCCCTTTCGGTAACTGCCGCTCTTCTTTAACCTGTTGACATGTCAAACACTTCACAGTAAAATCAGCAATATCTCTTTTCATTCCATCCCACCAGTAATACTCCCGCAGATCTCTATACATCTTAGTACTGCCCGGATGAACTGAAAACGGAGAACTATGAGCTTCACATAACAACTCTCTCTTCAACTGTGAATCACAAGGCACACACAATCTCTTCCCAAATCTCAAAACGCAATCATTATCAATGTTGAATTCAGGCAACTTACCTTTTTGAACCAG
Source organism: Viscum album (assembly GCA_963277665.1). Classification (NCBI taxonomy): domain Eukaryota; kingdom Viridiplantae; phylum Streptophyta; class Magnoliopsida; order Santalales; family Viscaceae; genus Viscum; species Viscum album. The sequence continues at coordinate 112,400,637 of OY728138.1, read as the reverse complement.
CTCTACCCTTTTCTGCAACTCACTGTCTTGCTTCTATGCTTGCTTGATTCTATCTGATAGAGATGATCTCACTGATACCTGAAACAAAACAGAAGGACTTCCTGCACCAACAACTTCTATGCCAAAGTTCATCAAATCCTTAACCAAAGGATCACGTTCCAAACGCAACATTTCTAATGAAGCATTACTTTTTCGACTCAAAGCATCAGCCACTTTATTTGATTTTCCCGGATAGTAATGAATTGTACAATCATAATCCTTGATTAATTCCAGTCATCTCCTTTGTCTCATGTTTAACTCTTTCTGAGTGAATATATACTTTAAACTTTTGTGATCGGTATATATTTCACACTTTACTCCATACAAATGATGCCTCCAAATTTTTAAAGCAAAAACAACAGCAGCTAATTCCAAATCATGTGTAGGGTAATTTACCTCATGAGTTTTCAACTGTCGTGAAGCATAAGAAATTACCTGATCATTCTGCATTAGGACGCAACCAAGTCCTTTCAATGAAGCATCACTGTATATAACAAACTCTCCATTCCTGGAAGGTAGTGCCAAAACTGAAGCATTCACCAATCTTCGTTTCAATTCCTGAAAACAATCATCACATTCTTTTGTCCAGATAAACTTAACACCCTTCCGAGTTAGCTTAGTCATTGGACTAGATAACCGTGAAAAATTTCTAACAAACCTTCAGTAATAGCCCCCCAAACCAAGGAAGCTACGAATCTCGGTTACATTTGTGGGTCTTGGCCATTCTTCCACAACTTTTGTTTTTGTAGGATCAACAGTTATTCCATCTTCAGAAACAATGTGACCAAGGAAATAAATTTGTTGCAACCAAAACTCACACTTGCTGAATTTCCCATACAGTTTCTTTTCTTTTAAGGTTTGCAAGATAACCCTTAAATGTTTTTCATGCTCCTCCTTACTTTTAGAAAACACCAAAATATCATCAATGAAAACCACCACAAACTTATCCAAGAACTCATGGAAAATTCTATTCATTAATTCCATGAATACAGCAGGTGCATTGGTTAGCCCAAAAGGCATTACTACAAATTCATAATGGCCATATCTCGTACGGAACGCGGTCTTCGGAATATCTGCCTCCTTTACCTTCAGCTGATGGTACCCCGATCTCAGGTCAATCTTTGAAAAAACTGATCTCCCTGGAGCTGATCAAACAAATCCTCGATATGAGGCAAAGGATATTTGTTCTTAACAGTGATATTATTCAAGGCTCTATAATCAATGCAATGTCTCATAGAACCATCACTGATCTGCTTCTCCCTCCAAACGGTAAATAGCAAGACTAACCTTTTGATTGTCTGAACACCCCATGACATCAAAAATCTTCTCCAGTGCTTTAATCCACCCTTCAGCTAGCACAGGGTCAGATGATCCTCTGAATGATGGTGGATGTTGCCTCATGAAATGTTCCACCACTGACATGTTCCTCTACGGTTGATCTGGCTGATCTCGTGCATGGATACCACTGTCATTTATCGCTTGAGTCAATTGCACCATCACTGCAACAAACTGTTCAGTTCCAATTCCGACCATTTCTGGATGCTGATTCGGAAGGTTATTTCCTTCTGTATGCCTTCCTAGCACTGCTTCCCTGTTTCCTCTACGGAAAACCATTCTGAACAAACATGTCTTAGATGAAGCAACATGGTAATATTTAAATGCTATATCATTTCAAAAAAAAATATTTTTGGATAATCATTTAATATAATTCTAACCCCTAAAGTTATCTAAACCGACCTCTGATACCAACTATAAGGCCCCAGCCTTAAACCTTACTTAATCTTGAGTTATTACAAGATTACACATTGAGGATCTTTTCAGGTTTAGAGTTTTAGAGAATTAGATCATAAAACTTGCATTACATTCCACATATAAACAAAGTGGTTACATAAAGATAGTATTCTTCATTCCCATCAATGGAAACACATTTAAAATTAAACATGGATTATTTCTTGACACATCCTTGACTCTATCATCTTATCATGTACCTTTCCCTTGACCTGTGAAAAACATTTCAAAAACTTGGGGTGAGTATAAAAACTCAGTATGGGTTATAAAAAAAACATGGAAAGGAAACATGAGTTCAAATATACATAAGAATGAAATCATACATTACCCATAAAACATTGGCACTTTAACATACCACATAAAATCACGAATAAATCATAGAAATCATAAGACATAAAGGTAACTTGAGGCATTCATAACATTCTTACGTAGGGAGTAACCCTCTTGGTTACGTTTGGAATACCCATCACAGTATATTCCCTAAAATCTCTTCGGAGAAACCTTAACGTTTCACTCCTTCGCATTACCCAATGCATTGGAGAGCTATAACGGGCTCACCCACCCTTAGTTTATCACGGAACCACCCGTCTTCATAATAATGCCCAAGAACCATAACATAATCATATCACATAAAACATGCATAAAGGAAACATAACATTTCCACATTTCAATCACGAGATATCAATACAACACATTGATATAAAAACATTATGAAAACCATTTTCAATACCACAATAAAAGAAAATTAAAACATGGTATTTATTTTTCTTTTAAAAAGAAGGTATGGCTTGTAGAGGAAGCCGAAACTCAAATAACGGTCACGACGGCGGAGAAGTAATTGTCGGCACACACGTACGACAAAAACATTCCCTTTTGTCGTTTAGTAAACGCTTCGTATAAAAAATATTCCTTTTGAATAAACGTAAAAGTCAAAGGGGTTTATACACCGTATAAAATAATGTTGTGTATAAAATATGCCTCAACGAAAGGAGATTGAGACGAAGTCCCATACCTCGTATCCGACTTGACCCGGCCGTTCTTTAATATCCTGAATAATAAACTTTAGTTAATCTCTACTTTCTTATGAATCTCTTTCAAGTTCATTATTCCTTTTATACCATGTTATGAACATCATGTAATTAGTTAAGTTAATAATTTTCATTTTGTCGGTATTTGGTTCTTAAGTCAAAAATAGACTTCTTACACTTACATGTTGTTAATTTGGTCAAAGGTTCATTATATCCGGAATGGTATTCATGATGTAAATATCATATATGTCATATATATCCAGTACATACATGCATTTATAATATTACATAATCATTTAGAGGTAATAAATGAAATGCACCGTTCATGGAGACGGTAAGCCGTACGTACGCATGAACGCTACTTCCATTTCTATTTCATATTTTCTGGAATGGAATCATAATGATATAAGAGTATATTATAATTCCATTATAATAACATATATAATATCATTAACTTTATCCTTTACACATCCCACATATGGTATTAACGAATCAAATCACTTTTAGGGGGCGGTAGTCCGCACTTCCTAAAATGAAGATATCGTGTTTTACCCATAATGGAAACCATAAAGGTATGCCCAAAATAAAAAAAACAGAAGCTTAAGGAAAACATAAACATATTATATATCATATATAAAAATAGTGACATCATAATGGCCACCTTTTAAGGTGTTAAATGAGTGTTGAACAATCATCGTTTCGGGAGGCAGAATTTCGCCATCCACGGAAACCGTATGTTCTTTAACCATTTTATGTAGTTGTGTGAGAGTGTAGCTCAAATAAATCTTATAAAAACATCCTAGTATATTTATGATACTGTTGTTGTTAAAAAAGAAGTAAATAAAAAGAGTTTAGGGGGTTGGAGAAGCAAAATAAAACAAATGAACATGAGAGAATGAATTACCTTTAAAAGTGTAACTCCTTTTGAGTTGAGCCTAAAGGCTTCCTTTGAAAGGATTATTCCCAAAGGGAATCATCTAGGATGAGGAGAGGGATGTGGAGAGATCAAATGGGCAGGGTTTGGCCGAGCCAAAGGCTTGAAGAGTGTGTGAAATGAGGTAGAGGTGGGGGCCTTTTATAAGGGGAGAGGAGGGGCACTTTTGGAAAGTAAAGAAATATTACATTATTTGAAAATGTGTTTCGGTTTTAAAAGGTCCCACATTGATATAATTCGGGGATAAGGTGATAAGGCTTCTAAATCCACTCATCCAATTGGTTTTGTACATGTTTAGTTCATAGATTTTACATTATCTTTCTATTTTATTTAAATCGTCAAATAATGATGTCATCGCTGCATCATTATTATGTCATAAATAATTAAATTTATTTAATGTCTAAAAATTATAAAAAAAATACTATGATATATTAAATCTTTTTAGCTTTCCAATGACTATTTATAATCAAAATTTGGACTTGTATAACCCCAATTAAAAATTGTTTTCGTAAAACATATTATGTTTGTGTCATTTTCACTTTAACATTAAATAAAAAGTAATTTATGTCATTTCCCAACAAAAGTGGATCCATGGGGTCCCCAAGTTGACCCATGGCATGTCTCGGTCGGCCATGACACAACCAATAATGTTGGGACATGTGTCTAGGTCATTTCATATTATTAAAGCATTATTTATACCCTAAACAACACTAATTACCACTAATCGCGATTAAGAACTTAATAAGTTACTATTCACCAAAAAATTATTATAATCTCATTGAACCACATTTTACTTCTTAATGACAACCATGTATGTCGGATTTTCAAAATTCAATACACATTAGTGGTAAAATTTCATTTAACTGAAAAATCAGTTTGCTTGATTACCACTTAGTGGTTTCACTATTCATTAAAAATTGAAGTTTTTCAGAAAATTACCAAAAATTAACCCTAAGCTATATTTGATATTATGAATTCAAAAATGAAGTCTATTTTACAAAATTAAAATCATATAAGTCACATTAATTAATTTAATAATTAATTCCCGCTGCCAGAGCAAATAGCGTGTTTTTACAAAACAATAAGTATCAAAAGATTGACACCAATTTAAGTCCAATTTCAAAGTGAAATTGATTCCAATGACCACCATTGGATAAAATGGTAAAAATATATTCTAATTTAACTTAAAAAACAATTCAAAACATAATCTAATCATATAAATAAATTAGATTAAAAAGTGGTTTTGATGTAAAATGCAGTATTTTTCACTATTCATCAAAAAATGAATATTGTCAGAAAAATACCAAAAAATAACACAAGGTAAATTTTGATGTCCCAATCATAAAGGATAAGTTTATTTTTACAAACATATTTTATAAAATTGTCAAAAGATAGATTCAAAAATGGTTTGCCATCAAAAGGCAGTAAAACAATCTTTTAAGAATATTAGTGTATTCCATGCATAAGATTGTATTTACTTTCATTTTAAGCCTCTATAACACTATCTTAATCATTAATAGACATAGATAAAAATATATATTATTCATTACTTACTTGGGATGTTACACAAAATGTGTCTGAGGACTTAATCAAGTTTAGGGTCTTCCCTTTCTCCCTTGATGGTGTAGCCAAAGATTGGTTATACTATTTGCCTAGCACGATTGGGGGATGAAATAACCTTAAAAGACTCTTTCTAGAGAACTTCATCCCTACCTCCCGAACTGCATCAATTCGGAAAGAAATCTGTGGAATTAGGCAATCACAAGGAGAGACCCTTCATGAATACTGGGAGAGATTCAAAAGACGTTTCTCAAGCTTCCCCCACCACCAGATTAGTGAACAAATTTTAATTCAATACTTCTATGAGGGATTTATCCCCATGGATCATGGAATTATTGATGTTTCAGTTGGTGGTTCCCTAGTTGATAAAACTCCTTCCGCCGCTCGTGACTTAATATCCAACATGGCTCAAAATGCACAACAATTTGGTACACGAGCTATTGCACCAACCTGAGGAGTTCATGAGGTGATTCATTTATCCCTGGAACAAAAGGTAGATAATAAACATGATGATATGCATACCCTTATAAGGAAATTAGCTCAATCACAAGGTAACTCACACTCTACATCTATTCCATTACATTGTGGGATTTGTTCTGATAACACTCATTTTTCTGACCTGTGCCCACAACTTTAAGATTCATCTGATTCTTGTGCAGCTATGTTACCAGGGAATCCATTCCAACAAGAACCTCCCTTAAAGAAAGAACAATTTAGGCCAAATCCAAATCTAGGGTGGCAAGCACAACCCCAATACCGATAAGGAGGAAACTCAAGCTACCCCAAGAAGAATTGGTATCAACAGGGCCAAGGTATGAAACCTTCTTATCATTCAACTTCTCAAAACAATCATCCTCCTCCTCCCAAATCTGAACCAAGCCTCAAGAACATGGTGAAACAAATGGAATCCCAGAAACTCCAGTTCCAACAGACCACACAATCAGCAATTCAAGACCTACGAACTCAAGTGGGACAATAGGAAAACACCATCGGTGAGCTTAAGATGCATGGGTCTGGGAAACTACCATCCCAACCCATTGCCAATCCAAAAGAAAAAGGTAATGTATGTGAAATTACACTTCGTAGTGGTAAAGAAGATTCTCCTTCTACTAATTCAATGAAATAGGTATGTCCCCTTCTTGAAAACACTCCTTCCCAACCCTCAAAAATTCCACGTAATGAAAAAAAAGGGCAATCAAATCATCTTTGATGATTAAAATGAACAATCCATTCCTCTTCCTTTCCCACAAAGACTCTCTAAATATAAGAAAAATTCTAACAATGATATTGATAATGAGATAATGGATACATTTAAAAAAGTTCAAGTTAATATTCCTTTATTGGATGCAGTCAAGCAAATTCCCTATTATGCCAAATTTCTTAAAGAAATTTGCACCCATAGACGAAGGATGAAGGGGAATGAGAGATTAAACTTGGGTAGGAATGTCTTGGCCTTGATTCAACCAGCAATGCCAACCAAATTCAAGGATCCGGGAACATTCACGATACCGTGTACCATAGGGGAGACCATCTTTTCTGATTCTATGCTAGATTTATGTGCTTCCATTAATGTAATGCCTCACTCCATGTATACTTATCTACAGGTTGGAGAGATTCATCCAATAGGCATTGTCGTGCAACTTGCCAACCGGAGTACAACACATCCAAAAGGGGTGATTGAGGATGTCCTTGTCAGAGTGAATAATCTCATCTTCCCCTCTGATTTTTATATTCTTGAGATAGAAGATACCCCAACCCAAGGACATAATCCTCTCATACTTGGGAGGCCATTCCTCAAAACAGAAAAGACGATCATCAATGTTCACAATGGTACATTGGCCATGTAATTTGGTGGAGAAAAGGTATGTTTTAACATCCTTGAGGCTATGAAACACCTCGTTAAAGAGCACTCCACTCTTCTTGTCTATTCGATCAAAGTTCTTTCAAATGATGCGCGCACACACAATTCTCTCCTCAACCCAAAATCTGATTTAATTTTGTTTTCTTCACCCTTCAATAATTTGAGTTTTAATTCATGTTTTGAGTGTTGTGTGGGTTATGAAATGTGTAAATTTTGTGCTTTAATTGATGAGTGTGTTCATTCTGAGGTACCCATGACCGTCGATGATTCTGCAAACCTCATTTCTATAGATTCTCTATCTTTAAAGAATAAACATGAGCAGATAGATAGTTTAATGGACCTCACTGCCCCTAAATCCCCTCCCTCAATCCAGAAACCACCAGTGTTGGAACTTAAACAACTTCCTTCTAATTTAAAATATATATATCTTGATGGTATTAACCAACTGACCATCATTATTTCCAATAACCTCTCTCCACAACATGAATCGAAACTACTCAAACTATTGAGAGAGTGTAAAAAGGCAATAGGATGGACATTGACTGATATTCCTGGGATTATCCCATCTATTTGTATGCACCATATACTTTTGGATGATTACGCTAATCCCGTAATACAATCTCAACGTTGGTTGAATCCCACTCTCCTTAAAGTGGTAAAATTGGAAGTCAGTAAATTACTTGCTGCTGGGATCATTTATCCTATATCTGATAATAAATGGGTTAACCTAGTGCAAATTGTGCCTAAAAAATAGGAATAATAGTTGTGTCAAATGAAAGGAATGAATTTGTTCCAACACTTCTACAAAACAGTTGGAGAGTCTGTATTGACTATCATCGATTGAATCAAGCCACGCAGAAGGACAACTTTCCATTAACTTTCATTGACCAAATGTTAGAACTATTGGATGGTAAGTCCCATTATTGTTTCCTTGATTGATATTCAGGTTATTTCCAAATCCATATAGCCCCTGAGGATTAAGAAAAGACTGCATTTACCTGTCCATTTGACACATTTGCATACAGAAGGATGCCATTCGGTCTTTGTAATGCTCCCGGTACTTTTCAGTGATGTATGTTGAGTATTTTTTCTGAGTACCTTGAGAGTTGTATGGAGGTATTTATGGATGATTTCACGGTATATGGGTATTCTTTTGATGATTTTTTGGAACACCTAGGTTCTATCCTCCGTCACTGCATTGAAAAATATCTTGTTTTAAATTATAAAAAATGTCATTTCATGGTTGAGCATGGGATAGTTCTTGGGAATATCATTTCAAATAAGGGAATTCAAGTTGATAAATCTAAATTTGAATTAATTTCATCCCTTCAATATCCAAAATTTGTTCTTGAGGTGCGGTCTTTCTTGGGTCATGCTAGTTTTTACCACCGATTCATTAAAGAATTTAGTAAGATCGCACTTCCATTATCTTGGTTATTACAAAAGGATTCTGAATTTCTTTTTGATAAAAATTTTAAGGATTGTTTCAATTTACTAAAAATGAGTCTCACATCACCTCCAATAATCCAACCACCATGGTGGGATCTTCCCTTCGAACTTATGTGTGATTCCTCTAACTTTAAAGTTGGGGAAGTTTTATCACAAATGGTTGAGAAGTCCCCTCATGTATTGCATATGCCTAACGTACCCTTGACCCTGCCCAGGTAAACTACACAACCACTGAAAAAGAACTCCTTTCTATTGTTTTTGCCTTGGAAAAATTTTGTTCATATCTTCTCGGGTCAAAAATCATCGCCTTCTCTGATCATGCTGCCCTTCGTTTCCTCCTAAAGAAACCTGAAGCCAAACCCTGCCTCATTAGATGGATTCTCCTCCTCCAGGAGTTTGACCTTGAGATTAGAGATAAGAGAGGGGTGGAGAATGTGGTAGCTGACCACATTAGTAGGATTTCCCCACCATTGGACCATCATGTTGACCATATGCCACACCTTGGCATGTGGGGGCCAATTTGGCTCTCAACGTACAACTCGAAAGGTCCTTGACTCAGGACATTATTGGCCAACATTGTATAGGGATGACCATATATTTTTCAAGTAATGTAGTCATTATCAATTCACAGGTAATATCTCCAAGAGGAATGAAATTCCCCAATAGCCCATCTTATTTTGTGAGATCTTCGATGCATGGGGCATTGACTTCATGGGGCCTTTTCCAAATTCATTTGTCTTTTTATACATCTTATTGGCTATTTACTATGTATCTAAATGGTTGGAAGAGAAGGCCACCAGGACTGATGACTCTCAAGTGGTTGTTGATTTTGTGAGGTCCCAAATTTTCAGTAGGTTTGGTTTACCAAGATTCATCATTAGTTATCAGGGTTCACATTTTTGCAATCGCAACATGAAAAATTTTCTTCATAAGTATAGGGTTGATCATAAAGTCTCCACTGCATATCACCCCCAAACTAATGGACAAGCAGAAATATCAAATCGGGAAGTTAAATGAATCTTGGAAAAAATGGTACAACCCAATAAAAAATATTGGAGTTTTCACTTGGATGATGCACTTTGGGCATACCGTACGGATTTTAAAACCCCAATCGGAATTTCACCATACAGAATTGTGTTTGGAAAGGATTTCACCTCCCAGTGAAGGTAGAACACCGTGCATATTGGGCTATTAAACAATGTAATATGAACCTTTCAGATGTAGGTGAGCAAAGAAAGCTGCATATTCAATAGTTGGAAGAAATTCAACGTGATTCATATGAAAACTACCGAATCTATAAAGAGAAGACAAAGGATATTCATGATTGCATGATTCACAAGCAAAACTTCCATATTGGTGAGAAGGTCTTCATGTACAATTCCAACTCAAGCCCCACCCATGTAAGATTTGTTCCCGATGGATCGGTCCTTATACTGTTACTAATTTTTACCCTCTTGGTGCAATACAGGTTTTGCATGAGCAGAGTGGATGAAGTCTTACCGTCAATGGGAAGCGACTTAAACACTTCTATGAGGATTTTCTGAAGAATCCGGTGGAGGAAATCCACCTTATCGACGCATCATACCAATAAAACGCACAAGGTTTTATCCTTCCTTATCACATTCTCAATTATCTCAGTGAATACACTGCACATTCTAGGTGTGGGGGGATACATTTTGGGTTTAGATAGGAATTTTCATCATTTTCTCCTTTTCTCCTTCTTTATGGTATTTTCATTTTCCCCATCCAAAATTTCAATTTCCATGATTTGGTGACCATAAAGTGGTGAAATTAAAAATACCGTAAAGAATGGTGAAAAAGAGTATTTGTATGAATTTAACATCAAGGAGTGATTTTTAGTGAATTGGTTTTCTTTCAATGATATAAATGGTCGTATCTTTGTGAAACCTTTGAGATGATGGATGCCCCTTTTGTGAGTAGTTTTTCGGAAAATTGTGTCACTAATATCTCCAAAATCTTTTGCACCAAACCACTATGTGTGATTATTTCTTACTTAATATAAGGTAAATATATGTTGGTTTAATATTTTTCATCTTTAAATGATATTTCCATACATTCGTTCCTTATCCGATCTGTTTCATTACTATACCAGATTAACCTATGTGTGTATACCTAATGTCCGACTGTTGTACACCCTAAAAAAATTGTTGTGTCTTGGGCAGGTCAAAAACCACTCCTCCTCAACCTTTTATCTTGTTATAACTATTTAAATTAGTGTCGTGAGGAGATCAAACAAGGGTTGAGATATGATTGTGAGATTTCTTCCAAATGCAAAATCTATAAAATAAATAAATGAGGGGAGTGATGAAAAGTGTGCAACATATGGGGATATCTATGTCGGGAGATTATGGTTTGACTTCAGATGCTTATGGTTTGACTTTATTGGCCAACATTGTATAGGGGTGCCCCTAGATTTTGCAAGACATATAGTCGTTGTCAATTCACAGGTAATATCTCCAAGAGGAATGAAATGCCCCAACATCCCATGTTATTTTGTGAGATCTTCGATGCATGGGGCATTGACTTTATGGGGCCTTTTCCAAATTCATTTGGATTTGTATACATCTTATTGGTTGTTGAATATGTATATAAATGGGTGGAAGCAAAGGCCACCAGGACCGATGACTCTCGAGTGGTTGTTGATTTTGTGAGGTCCCAAATTTTCAGTAGGTTTGGTTTACCAAGATTCATCATTAGTGATTAGGGTTCACATTTCTGCAATCACAACATGATAAATTTTCTTCACAAGTATGGGATTGATCATAAACTCTCCACTGTATATCACCCCCAAACTAATGGACAAGCAGAAATATCAAATTGGTAAGTTAAACAAATCTTGGAAAAAACAGTACAACCCAATAGGAAAGATTGGAGTTTGTGCTTGGATGATGCACTTTGGGCATACCATACTGCTTTTAAAACCCCAATCGGAATGTCACCATACATAATTTTGTTTGGAAAGGCTTGTCACCTCCTAGTTGAGGTAGAACACCGTGAATATTGGGCTATTAAACAATGTAATATTAACCTTTCAGATGCAAGTGAGCAAAGAAATCTGCAGATTCAAGAGTTGGAATAAATTCGACGTGTTGCATATGAGAACTCCCGAATCTATAAAGATAAGGCAAAGGCTATTCATGATAGCATGATTCACCAGCAGAAGTTCCATATTGGTGAGAAGGTCCTCATGTACAATTCCAGGCTTAAGCTCCACCCTGGTTTTGCAAGAGCAGAGTAGACTAAGTCTTACTGTCAATGGGCATCGACTTAAACACTTCTATGAGGATTTTCCGAAGAATCCGGTGGAGGAAATCCACCTTCTCGATGCATCATACCAATAAAACACACCAGGTTTTATCCTTCCTTCTCAAATTATCAATTATTTCAGTGAGGACACATCACATTCTAGGTGTGGGGGTGGATAAATTCCTAGGTTAGATAGGAATTTTCATTGTTTTCTCCTTCTCTTTTTAGCCTTTTTTATGGTATTTTCATTTTTCCCCATCAACAATTTCTAAATTCGATGATTTGGTTACCATAAATGGGGGAAAGTTAAAATACCATAACGAAGGCTAAAAAGAATTTTTGTATGAATTTAACATCATGAAGTGATTTTTAGTGAATTGGTTTTCTGCCAATTATATAAATGGTCATATCTATGTGAAACCTTTGAGATAATTGATGCCCATTGTGTGAGTAGTTTTTGGGAAAACTCGGTCACTAATATCCCCTCAATTTTTTTTGCACCAAACCACAAAGAGTGATTATTTCTTACTTAATATAAGGTAAATATATGTTGGGTTAATATTTTTCAGCTTTAAATGATATTTCCATACGTTCGTTCCTTATCCGATCTGTTTCATTACTGTACCAGATTGACCTATGCGTGTGTACCTAATGTCTGACTGTTGTGAACCCTAAAAAAAACAAATAAAACAAAAACAAAAAAATTTGGTTGTGTCTGGGGAAGGTCAAAAACCACTCCTCCTCAACCTTTGATCTTGTTATAACTATTGCAATTAGTGTCGTGAGGTGATCAAACAAGGGTTGAGAGATGAGTGTGAGATTTGTTCCAAATGCAAATTATAAAAAATTAATTAATGAGGGGAGTGATGAAATGTGAAAAATATGGAGATATCTAGGTTGGGATCTTATGTTTTGACTTCTAGGAATTCTTATGTTAGTGGGTCTTAAATATGATTGCAAAGGATGTAGGACAGGTTTATTGAAAAATCATTTAAAGATGAATAATGTTAAAATAACCTATATTTATTTGATAGAAAGTGGAAAGAACAACATGGAATGGTTTTCAAACACACACATGGAGAGTTAGTGTCATGGTTTACTTCTGAATTCCTTGCACAATTGGGTATCATGAATCTGTTTGAATTTCGCTATGATATGATTTATGAGACGTTTCTTTCTATTTTCACTAGGAAGAACTCCTTGGTGTGGTTCGTGCATTGATTACTTTACTTTAAATAAAATTTCCTCAAATGCTAAATCTTCATAATGTTGGAAATATATATATATACATCATTTAATTTCGATATGTGACTTTTCCCGAAAGTGCAAATGTTTAGGTGTGGGGGTGTGATCGTACCACGATTCACTATTTTATTCCACCCTTACACCGCTGTTTTAAACTAGTTTTGAAATGAATATTCCAAATACAATAATAAATTGCACTTTATATTTGAATAATTTAATTAATTTTAATCAATATTATAATGGAAAATGTTACTTGTTTTTATTATTTCAATGTAGGTGGAGGTGACTTGGAGGGCCCTTGATGAAGTGGAAGAAAAATGGGCCAAAATTGCATTGATCTATGGAAATATTTCCACTGTTTTGCATAGTACACGAAATCCGTGCATCTAAATGGGCTGAAATTTTGTGGGCCTATCCAAAATTTAATAGGATACTTTTCATATTAAGGAACCAAATCCGGATTCAACTTCTATGGGTCCCATATGAACTGATCTGTCCAAGACACTGAATATGGACCAAGTCAAATGTGGTGTTCTATATTTTATCAATATCATGAGTTGTAGTTGTCCAAATGGTTCCAAACGTTTGGTGAAGATTTCCAAGATGTAGGGATAAATCTTTTATATTTTCTATAAAGTGAGATAAGGATGTCTGAAGGATGAAACACGTGGTACAAGTGGATTGATGAAATCTATGTGCCAAAAACCACCTTCCAATTTTCCTATAAAATGACACATTGGGCTCCCCATTGGTAAGTTAGGTCATGAGGAAAGGTACTTACATTTTGGAGTCCCCAAGGAGTCTTCTCAACATCCCTATAAGTTTTTGAGGCTTTGGAAAGTGCTACTTCAACATCTCCTTCTTCTTCCTCTTCCATGGGTTTCTAAACCCCTTGTGATCACCCGGGGATGAAGGTGATGTAAATCCCAAGCTTCATGTTGTAATATTTGAATGGTCTTTTGAATTCCAGGTTGTTTTGTTGTTTTTCATCATCCTATATTCTTTTTATATTTAGTTAGGTTCGGTTATGTCATGCTCAACTCATATGATCATGTTTGGAGGTACCCATTCATGTGATGTTCCACACACTGTTCCCCACTTTCTTTTCCCCCTTCTAATTGCGGTGTTTGTGTGGTTCATATTGGTCAATTTAACTCACATAATCACTTTCAAGTTCATGCACATTTATGTCATGGTATCACAATGAAATAACTTACAAACCTGGACAGCACATCAAATTCTTCATGTGTTTCCTTGGTGAGTTTTGGTTATGATGTCGAACACAAATCACCCAATCATCGGCGGTGTCCGGTGAATCGTTATGTGTTTTCAACTGAACCCTATGAGGTATCCTAGTATAAACTCAGCAACATTCTGGTTCTAGGTGTTACAAACCAGGTATTAAAAGATCAGAACCCCATCCCTTGAAGTGATGAAGGATGAGCATCACGATACTTCCCCAGGTTGATCACGTTTAATCAATCTTGTTCATTTCTACTTTGTTTTATTGCTTTCATTTCCTATTTTCATCATTAATCATAAAACCCGAAATTTTACAAAACCTAATTCACCTTCTACTTCCATAATCAAACCCCTCTTTTTTAAATTAATGGTCTAAGGCTCCATCGAGAGACGACCTAGGGTTTCTGCTATACTGCAGAAATTCTAGTCAAAATTAAACAACTAATTTGACGTGCTCGACAACGCTATCAATAATAATGTTGTTTTTTAGTTCAAAATATCATGATTCTTTGAAATTTCATGATTCAAGAATGAAATGAAGAAAATATCATTGGTTGGGATTAGTGGAGATAAATGTTTCATTATTTATTATTTCAAAATGAGGATATTTATATATAAATATATGTGATCAATAGTGGATACTAAATCAGATGGTGTTAGAGTTGTTCTTATTTTGTTTAAATTTCCTGAAGTGTTTTATAATTCAATATTAATAATTTTATAAAGATAATTTATGTCATGCTGAATTTCAGAGAATATTATTAACCCTAAAAGGAGGAATTTTATGATTAATTTTACTATGAAATTGATTCTATCAATGCATGTCATGAAATTTTGATTATTAAAAATACAAAATAAATTGTAATTTATACTTAATATTAGGAATAAGTGAAATTTGTTTCTATCAAGAGTGTGTTGAATTAATTTTAGATCTATAATGTTTTTTTTACTCTCAAGCCACTAATGAATGATTCCACACCACATATTGTTGATACAACATTTTTTATACATCCATGGGGTATTTTTTGTCGAAGGTTTCTATAGGAAGATGGGGAAGATAATAAGAGTCTCCTAGATTACAAAATTATATATCCTGATGAAATCTACAGGCAAGTGAAAATAATTATAAATAAAGTTAAAGTTATCCTTGTAATTTAATAGGAGACAACCTGTTATGAAAAAAATCATAACTGTGATCACATGGAAAAACATTATATGAGAATTTGATAAAATATTATTAGAAAATAAATTGAGGGTAAGGAACTAAATTATATTAGGTTTTCTTCTATATAAAATACATTGAAAACAAAACCTAGTGTCCTACGTATAAAATATATATATATAGAGAAATTTTATAACCGATAGAATGTCAAACGCTGAGATAATAACTATAGACATCTTGAACAAAAAAAAATAAGGAGAATAATAAGAATTATAATAAGTTGTCTCAATTTTTTTGAGGAAAAAAACTAATGCTTTCAATTTAGTAGAATAAGGATTGAAAATCAGACATTAATATGGGTTTAGAAAACGTGATCTAAAGTTGAAAAAAAAATGATAAAGTTTTGGTAATGCTATATTTTTTAGAACCAATGGGGGAATAAGAAGAAGAATATAATGGGAAGGGTTTAGTTTCATCCATCATATCTTATAGTATTTAGGAAGTCATGATCCTTTAAAATTGACTGATAAAATCCTTTAAATATATTTTGAGAAAGATTAGGGAGTTAGGATAAAATTAGAGAATGAGATTTTTTCCTTACTGAATAAAATATTAAATAAGTGGAATAATGTATTATGAGGAATAATATAAAATTTCATGTATGATTTTCCATATTTTTCAGACCAGTGATCAACATCAACAAGAGGTAGAAATTTTTAGACTTGTGGGACACCAATATAAATACCACATGGGAGTGGTATTGGTTCACATATTTAATATATGAATACTAACTTGTGTACTATGGTGAGAGGGTATAGGATGATCCCAACTCAAACAAAGTATTAATTGACAATAAAATTATTGGCAAAAAAATTTTTACATGGATATCCTGGCAACAAAAATAAGTTGGTTTCCCACATCAATGAAGAACCTTTTAAAAAACACATATGTCATACCAAATTACCTTCTTATATTTTCGGTGGTTTATATGATTTATTGATATAAACAGATTTATATATATCCTAACAAGTCACTGTGGTTCAAATACCAAATATCATAAAAATATTATAATTCTAATTTGATATTAGTTTAACATATTTAGAAACAAAATATTTACCCCCCACAGACTGATGAAATTTTTTTGGTCTACTATGTCAAAATGTGGTATCAAAAATAACTAGGTTCCCTCTCTAGGGATCTGTTTTAGGAATTGGTTTGATTTTAATTGATTATATAAAGGAATAAAATTAATGGATGTGAAAATATGGAGAATTAGGTCTTCATTCCAATCAAGTATGATATAGAGATTTCTTTTAAATCATTAAATAATGGACAAAATAAAGAAAAATAAAATGTGGGAAAGATTTCAGTAATTATTTAAGAAACACTATTATATAATGGTATTCAAAGTGGTAGTTCATATATTGAATTTTTTATGATACATCCTTGTGAATAATTTTATAGTGAAGAGTATAGATGTATTTAATTAGTTGAAAATCTCTGCAATTAAGTTAAGTAATATTTGAAGAAAGTCTAAAATAAATTTTCTACTCACATATTTGTGTTTATTAATGTACTATATGATTAAATACATAAATAATATTATATGACATGTATAATAAGTATACATTTTCTAAGAAGTAGTATGAATACAATACTCTATCTAAAACTATGAAATATATTAACTAGACATTTTTATCATAATATGAAAAAATCATATAGCTGACAAATAATTTAAAAATACTATTATTGATAGAGATAGTAATATTAAATCATGTAAATAAAATATCTAAGAAATAATAGAGTCAAATAAATCATCTATTAAGTTCAATGTATCCTAATAGTAAATCAAATCCAAAATAATTAAGGATCATAAAAAATTCTCTATAATAAATCCAACAAATGTATAATGAAACAATTTAGAATCCAAATAGATAATGTGAAAATATTATGAGATTATTTTAGTATTAAATGAACACACATAACCTTTTTTATATAATTTTATTTCAAATTGATAAATACATATTATATATAAGTTATAACATTCCAAGATACTAAGAGAAAAGTGCTTCAACAAAAAATACTGATGGTAGACTTAGTTCAAAGAAAACATTTATTATAAAAAATTATTAATAGGAAAAAATATTTATTAAGATAAATCTATATCCTATAAAAAGTTGTCCCATTATCATAAAAAATATATTTTGACTAAATATATTTTTTAAAAGAGGTTAATACTTATATTATAATATATATAAAATGTGGAGGAAAAAAGTTTATAAATCCATAAAATAATAAATGATGTTTGTTAGTAATTTTGATAATGGAATTCCCCAAAAAATCCCAAAATAGAGGTGAAAACACAAAAAAATACCAAGGGTAAAAATTCATACAAATGGAAACTTAGTTTAAGAGAAATTGATTTATTAGACATTGTGGGTGTTTCTGTAGGTTTGTTCTTATAGACATTGATTTCAAAATAATCATGTCAATATATATAATTCATATATTTATTCATGTTTTTGGAGTAGAGATAAAGTTATGAACAAATCAACAATGCACAGGAATAATTTATCGAATAAGAAAAATCATTCTAATCGTAATAGATTTCTGGTCCATGAAAAAATCTATGAATTTTGGAAAATATAAGGGCCCTATTATAATTATTTTTGGTGTGTTCCATAGCAACAAATATTATATATTATTAATAGATTAATTCCAAAATAATAAAATAATCTTGTGAAGTTAGAAATTTATTTATACCTTGATGATTTTTCAAAAGAAGAAGATGGCCATTAAATTCTTTTGAAATAATTGTATAATTATATGAAGGATCCATGACCTATAATGAAAATATGAAAAAAAATTAGTTATAGTGTACATATGATAGGACATTTTAAGATGCCCATGACAACTAATAATTAATCAATGAAAGAGATATCATAAATGGTATTGTAGGTGACACCCCTAATGAATATGTTCTTGAGAAGATACCTGATAAGGATAAATCAAACTCTATTAAATATTTTTTTAGAATGTGTAAGAATGTAGGATTTATAGCCATTAATTTCATGACATTGATTCCAATGTAAAATAATTTTTTAAATCTAAAGGTAAAGAACGAATAACCCCAATTACAAAGAAATTTCATGTGAAAATGGAGTCTACACAATAAAAAAGGATTAGCATAGAAAAAAGTATTTCTTAATCATATAGGTATACTAGAACGTAGTGAATATGAGAATGAAAAAGGTTGAGAAAATATGAATGTTCCTTGTTTGATAATGTTTACAATCATATTTCAACTATAATGAATGGTAAAATAATAAAACATTTCATGCTGAAAAATGATGAAAATTTTTTTATTGTTTGAGAGAATTCAAGAATAGACATATATATAAATTTTATATGGATGTGTAAATATTATTCTTGGTTAAAAAACATAGATCAACCATGTGTCATGAATTAAAAATTTTATGGAAGATTCGCCTTATTCCATCTCTATAAGTTAATCCAAAATTCAAAAGGCAATTGAAGGTTAATATTGAAATATGATAAATGATTAATGATGAAATCCTTAGATAGAATGAAAGAAACTTATATCATGGCCTTTCAAAACTATTATCTTATTATCTCTTTGAAAATTATTTACTATGAATGAATTATGGTGATGTACAGAGAACATCCCCTAAGGTGGGTCTACCGAAGAAGTGATGTTAGTAGTGGTTTATCAATTTCTATTATATCTATAAATATGGATAGTATTGAATAAAATACAATATTGAGGAACTATGAAAAATTTTCAATGTTTATTTTTTTATAATAAATCTAGTAACAAAAAAGAGTGACTCTTGATCTAAAAAGGGATAAATTAAACGCTGAAAAAAAATTGATACTTTTTTAGTTGACTGTAGTTTTATAATTCTTGAAATCCTATTTCAAATGATCACTAATGGGTGAAAATTTAATTTCTACCACATTATGGATAGTAAATAGAAAACTTGGAGATCAAAATTGATCGGTCTTGTTTTCTACATTAGGTTAGCCCACATAGACATAAAATTTTTTAATTAATGGCACATTTCAAAGAGAAGATTCTCTATAATATTTATATTATTGAATTGATAGATCCTCTCAAGAAAAGTGTAAAACATGAATAAATGATGACCATAAGAGGATACGATGATTCATTAATTCAATAGTAGGGGTGATGAATTTTTTCTTTCAAGACCTTACCTTACAAAAATAATATCAAGAATGATGAGAAGAAAATTTCTCTATTTCTCCTATTATCAATTATGGGGAGAAGAATTATATTTAATTTAGAAGTTTGTAGAAGGTATTTTGAAAATAAAAACAAACACAAAATAGAATATTAATGTTCCCTATCATTTTAAGTTTCTTTTTTTGTCAATAAGAAATATTATATGTTTCATTTTCAAAATAATATTAAATGGGAATTCAATTAATGGTGATATTTCTGTAATGACCTGAAAATTCCATGTAATTTATTTTTATTTATTTATTATTATTACGTGTCTGTAAAAATTTACGTCGTGTGATTCCGAGGAACGGTGTACCTGGAATGAATTTTTGAAATTTTTTAAGGTACGTTCAGTAAAATCATGGGTGACATTTTCTATATTTTTAACGAGGGATCAAATTAAAAATATGAGGGCTCCGTTGAATCCAGAATGTCGGGATTCACCAAGAAATGACATAACTTCCGGCCAGCGAGGGCCGAACAGAGAAGTTAATTTCAGGAATTCTCAAGAAAAATACTAAAATAATTTAAAAGAATTATTCTATTATTTTCTCTATGTTTTGTGGTGGGCATCGACGCAGTGGGGAATAGAGGATGCAGTGATGGGG
Organism: Viscum album; assembly: GCA_963277665.1. NCBI lineage: Eukaryota > Viridiplantae > Streptophyta > Magnoliopsida > Santalales > Viscaceae > Viscum > Viscum album. Next base: position 112,380,190 of record OY728138.1, on the reverse strand, counting down.
CACATTAATGAAAAACATGGATGACCTGTATTCTGAAATGTAACAGTGAATTTAATGGTGTAAAATAGAAACATTGTTTCATAAAGAAAACAGCGTCACGACGCGACATCATGTCCTTATGGAAATGATACAGTGTGGTTCTATAAATAGTTCAACATGATAGAAGAATAATAAGGAAGTTTTTGGATGATTCTCAGGCGAAGCTCTGATGCACCTCCACCCCAGAAAAGAATGGTGAACGATGAAGAATTCCTTTCTAAGGTTGGAACCAGGAAGCATCTTCGACATCGTAAACCCTCGAGGAAGAACATGGGGAAACGAATGTCATAAAAGGTAGGGGTTATGTGATTTGATGTTCCCTATCTTCCCATTCTTAAAGAATATAATGAAAGTGGAATAGTTGACTAACAGGTTGATCTACATCTCATCAAATCATGTGGGTGGTTGTTGTGGGATCTTAAACTAGAGGATAATTCTTCTTTTTCTTATTATTAATTTTTCCTCATGTTTAAAACATGAACGCGGAGGGAGTGGGCCAAAACCAGCAAGGATTAGACCCTCCAAAAATCTTGTCCTTGATGAATTATTTGTGGTGGAACATAGAATGTTGCGGCAAGACATTTGAGGGCTTTAAATTGACGGCGGAAATCCGGTGGCCCCCGAAAACAACTGTCAGCGCACCACGCTTGCAGCGGCCAGAGGTGATTCATAGGAAATAGCCATGGGCGGTGGAAGGTGGCATGATTTCATGCTCTATGGTGGACAAAGGAGGCCAGCCTGAGTCAGTCGTGTGGGAGATGGGTGGTGCTCACAAGCACCACTGGCGGTAGTAGCCATACCCAGCGGGCCGCGAGAGGAGGTGGAAGCACGGACCCCGTGCTACGTCACACCGGACGAAACAGACATTCATCCATGGGGCCAACTGGGAATTGGTCCACCTCCTAGTCAACACAGGATGGCCAAATGTGCTGGACCCACCAAATGGGTCAGAGCCGCGGCCCAGAGGGCCAGCGCGGGTGGGTCGAGCCCTACCCGGGGGGCTCGGCCAACTGCGGCCTAGGCCTGCGAACCAGTCGGGCCTCCCCCAACAGGCCGGAATCGGTGAACTAGGCCAATCCATAATGGGCTGAACCCGGGTGGGGTCAGGTAGATTCCATGACCCGTTGCATCAGGCCGGCCTGACCGAGTCTGACCGTACCCAGACCCAATTGGCCTCCGAATAATGAAACATCCGTAACTGACGAACTGAGTGTCCATTTGACGAGCCGTCAGTGGCATTGGGGCCTTTTTTGGGAATCGGTCCCTTTGGAATATTCTGACAGGCCTGAGCAAGCCAAGCTAGACCAAGGTGAGAACCCCCTATTTCACGGATGGGGAGTAACTAACAGACCGAGTGTCTGATCGATTTGTCGTCTATGGCATAAGGACCCTTGTGACAAGGCAGTCATTTGGAGATACTCTAAGTGAGTTTTGATGGAGTTTGACTTGCGACCTGGGTTGGAACAGACCTGAATCCAACTAGAACCATTTTACAAAAGTGCCCATATCTCATAAACGGGGTGTATGATCCAAAGGACGTCTATCATGTTGGGACCCCTAAGATGGGGTAGTCCCTTTAGTATGATTATTTCAGGGCTTTGTACCAGTTAAAATAGGACTGATGGCTTGAGGATCAGATTCTTCTGGAGATCAGGTGTGCTTCGTGCGGGAATCTAGTGGCTTGTTGTGACATGAAGAAGAAGAGCAACCAATATGGGTCAACATTAGAAACTCCATAGTGGGATGATCTTTCTATATGAAAAATCTTCCCTACCTCTGTACCAGCGACCAATATGGGTTAGCACCAATGACCAATACGGGTCAGCACCAGTGACCAATACGCATCAGCACCAGCAACCAATATGGGTCAGCACAAGAGAGCAATAAGGGTCACCATCTTTCAACCAATAAGGGTTAATATACAGAGAATTATATGGGTTATAAGTATAGTTACTATGGATAGGATGATCTGGCATTACGACTAGTCATCCCTATCCTAGTAACCGTGAAGTTACACCGTTAGAGTGAGTTATCTCTTTTGCCTTGTGCTTCATGATTTAGATCATGCTTGTGATATTACCATTGATGTATTTATTGTGATGTTTTCCTTTTGGATTACTGAGAGACCTTCAGGGGTCTCAAGGTCTCAAATAGGTATTGTTATACTCACCCCTGCATGGGATCTTCTTACACGTGTGTGTCTAGTGAAGGCTACTGATGCTCCGAAGCAGACATAGAGGTACAGGACTTGGTGGAGGTGCGTGTGATGGGAGTAGTCGAGATCCTCTTTTTCGACTTCATACATACATATACTACCCTACATGTAAAGCTACAGGTTAGATGTGATAGCTGTTTACTTTATTTTCAGTTTCCAGGTAGATCGGGCTGGACGCGGGCTAGCCGAAAGGGCCGGACCCGCGGCCTAGTCGGCAGAACCTGCCCATCAGGACAGGCCAGACAAGCGGTCCGTCCGGACACGCGGCCGAGAGGGAATACGCGATTGGGCTGAGCCCCGCCCAGAGAGACGGGAAAACCAAGGCCCAGGCCTGCGAACCAACCGGTCCAACCCATAATGGGTCAGACCCGGGTAAGGTAAGGTAGACCTTGAGACACATTGTGTTGGGCTGGCCTGACCGAGTCGGACCGGGTCCATACCCAACCGGACCGCTAATAATGAAACACAAGTAACTTATGAATTGGGTGTTCATTTGACGCACCATCAGTGGAATTGTGGCCACTTTTGGGAAGTAGTCTCTTTGGAATACTCAGGCGGGTTCAATCGAGTCGGGTCGGACCGATGTGCAAACACCCCCGTTTCACAGATAAGTGGTGTAACTAACAGACTGGGCGTCCAATCGACACACCGTTAGTAGAATAAGGACCCTTGTGACAAGAAGGTACTTTGTAGATACTCTAAGTGAGTTTTTATATAGTTTTAAATGTGACTTGGATGGATGATACCTGAATCCAACGAGGCCGTTTTTACAAAATTTTCCATATCTCACAGATCAGGCGTCTGATCGATGCATCCTCTGTCATGTTGGGACCCCTATTATGGGGTGGTCTCTTGGGTATTATTTTTGAAGGACTTAGTACCAGATAAAATATGTGTGATTTCTTGAGGATAAGAGTCTTCCTGATATCAGGTGTGCTTCATGCGAGAAAACAGTGGTTGGCTGTGACATGAAGAAGAAGAGCGACCAATACGGGTCAGCATCAGAAACCCCAGAGTGGGATGATCTAGCTGTAAGACTATTCATCCTTACATCTGTTCCATCGACCAATACGGGTCAGAACCAGCTACCAATACTAGTCAGCATCAGCGACCAATACGGGTCAGCATGAGCAACCAATACGGGGCAGCACCAGTAATCAAAACAGGTCAGCATCTAGCGACCAATACGGGTCATCATACAATGACCTATATGGGTCAGTAGTAGAGTTACTGAGGATAGGATAATATAGATTTATGACTAGTCATCCCTATCCCAGAAACCTTGAAGTTATATCATTGAAGTGATCTGTCTCTTTTGGCTTGTGCTTCATGATTTAGATCATGCTTTTGATATTACCTTTGGGGTATTCCTTGTGATTTTTACCTTTGTGTATCACTGAGAGACCTCTGGTAGTCTCGGGGTCCCTACTGGGTATTTTTATACTCACCCATGCATGGGCTACACTATAACGTGTCAGTCTGGGGTAGACTACTGATGCTCTGAGGTAGACTTGGAGGTATGGGACTGGGTGGAGCTGGGTGCGATGAGAGTAGTCTAGATCCTCTTCTTTGACTTCAAACTTACAGCTACTACCCTCCGGGTAGAGGTCCAAGGATAATTTGATAGTTGTTTAATTTCTTCTCAGTTTCTAGGGCTTGTATTCTATCCCACTAATTTCAGTCTACAGTTTGACTTGTGGTTGTACTTTACTCTCATGGTTATACCTTACTTTTGTTGTTTGTTGACATCAGTTTCCATTTTTTGAGTGTGTATAGATCTCTAAGGAAATCCCTTCCCTATTCGGGAAAATCCTTCAGGTGCTAGTCACCAAACCCTGGCATGTGGAAGGCGGGCTTGGGGTAGTCACATCCGAGCCCCATTGGAGAGGTTGTGACAGTTTCAACCAAAACAAGTATTCGATTACCATAAATTAATTTTTAATGAATACACTAATGTTATTAATAAAAATGGAAGCAGTTAATGAAAATAATCCCTCACATAAAATGATATAAGACCTAATATTAATGTTAATAATAAGTTTTAATACAGTTGAATTACTATTTAAAATATTTTACAAGTGGCTGTGAAGTTTTTGAGTGAAATAAATAGTTAAATGATATGTAGTTGTCATTTAATGTCTTAAAATAGGTACAATGTTTGAACAATATCATTAAGAAGTTTTACATAACACATACCTACATTACTTAGTTTAAAAGATAGTAAAATTAATGAATAACTACACTAGGAAATTGGTTTTTGATGGCTAGATATAGGTTAAAATGGAATCATCACTATGCTACAATAAATAATACAACATAAGTATGAAAATGGTATTAAGTAACTTGGAAACTATATGGTTGATTTTTTTAATTATTCTAAAAATACCAAAAATAATTTGTGTTATCTTAATGTAGTTTGAGAAGATTTAGAAAACATGGATATATTTTGATGAAGAACTAAATTAATCTGAAGATGTATTAAATTCAATCTTGAAATTTGTAAAATTGGATATTTCTAAAAAGGAATAATTTTTCCGAAAATTTAATACATCTAAATTATTATAGAATACCTATTTTTAGGTATATGAATTTTCATATTTTGTGTATGAGTTTCATAACCATTTAAGATTTTTTATTTTACTAAATTTTTTAAAATGAATATCATTTCAGTAATTATAGGGACCAAGTTTGACTTTTTTATTCAATCATAAGACTTTTATTCTAATATGACTTTTAATTTAGCCAAATATGAGGTTCATAAAACATTTAGGTATATCATAAAACATCACAACATGTGTAAGACATTGGGGGATATATGTGTAGGAATTTTGAAGCCGTAGTAAGACTTACATTCATTGGAATAGAAAATTTTAGACAGAATATGACATTGAGAAATCATATATATAGTTCCCCGTGTCTTATGAGTATGAACAATTCATGGGAAATTTGAATTTTCATTTGGTGGATGTGATGAATTTTTTATTGGGATTCAGAATGTAATTATCATAGAAAGGAACCCTCAAATATATTTTTTTCTGGATAGGTAATGGTGTTTGGAATTATATATACTAATAATTTTCAAACATAAATACTACATCTTATTAGTGTAATAGTCATTAGAATTCAATATATTTCAGGCATTAACCATAATGTTTTACTGTATTAAAAAACATATATACAAAAATAACTATTATATAAAATAATCTAGATCATCTCCAACATATTTATTTATAACTAGAAACCTTCTTAGACATAATCTACTTCAAAAATCACTTCATAACCTAAGGAAAAGAAACATAAGAGATAGTGAACTTGGATTCTCAATAAAGGTATATTTAACGACCCAAAAAATGTTCTTCTTTTATTTATGTATGTCTTTCCTCCCAATAACATTTTATTATGTTTTACAATAGAAGAACATAGATTTTATTTTTATTTCATGATAACATTATACATTATGCACAAATTTGGATTAGTAAAACTATAAACAATAATATCACATACACATTTAAGAATAGTTTATCAAAAGAAAATATATTTTTAATAAAGAAAAATGTGATAAATTGTGTTTTGGACCCCAATTGTACTTTTTAGAAATGATATAATTATTATAAATAATTAAGGAATTTTGAATTATTATTATTTTAGTTAAATAGTTTGGTTAAAACACCCCTTTTTAAATGTAAATTTTAAAAGATATTTTTTAAGTGTATGAAATTTCACTATTCATTTTATATCCCCTATTATTTTTAATAACTATGGATTTTTATATTTAAAAGTTAAATTTATAATACTTATAGAATTATTATGGTAAAATAAACATCATTTTTCAATTTCAAATGTCAAAATAAATCTGAGGTTAATTTTTAGTAGTTCTCTAAGATGTTTCAGTTTTTTGATAAATAGTATTTTTTATGAAAGATATTCGAATAATAGATTTTTTATGATTAGTATTTGATGCATAGTATTTTTTATGAATATTAAAAATTAATTATTTTAAATAATTATTAAATAATTAATTTGTTGAAATGATTTTCAAAAAATAGACATACACAGTTGCGGTCGGTTAGATATTTAGAGTCTAATGGGATCAACTTATGTTTTTGGTGAATAGTTACTTTACCCTTTGGAATAGTAATGCTACCCTTATGAATAATAAATTTACAAGGTAATAGAAACCTCGCCTAAGGAAGTATAAATATATTTAATCACCTTAAATGGAAATGTGATATAATTATATCATAGTATAAGTAAAAAATGATTTTAAAATTACAAGTTAAGTATTAGTATTTAATTTATTTATATTCATTTATAATGGAAATAATTTTCATAAAATGGAGTTAATTTTTGAATTATACACATCTAAAAAAATTTAGGGTGAATTTTTGGGATTTTTTTGAAATATTGGAATTTTCTATGAATAATAAAAATACAGTCATCTGTTTTTAGAATGTTTAATGACATCATAACTACGTCATAATGATGTATTGAGTAAGATAAGATGTCTGTATACTATTATAGATTTAAATATGATATGTGGTGTCCCAAAGGGAAAATACGATGGGAAAATACCATGGTCAAACCCATCGCATTGCAAATACCACTAATGAGGTGTCGTTAAAAATTAAAACAACTCCCTATACTTTACTATAAATACTCACACATTACGTCATATCATTTCATTACAAAATAATTAATCTATAGTATATGATAGTATTTCTTCCGATGTATTCCTCAAAAGGTTTAATTAAGCCCACAAGTTTCTGATCTTATAGTTTTAGATGTTACTCTTCAATGTAAAGGGAATCTACCACCCTTATCTTTTCAATCAATCTTTTAATGTTATTCCTTCTTGTTTATATTTTATTATATTGGGATTTGAAGTTTCAGATCCCCCTCACTGAAAATATTATTTAAAAATTATGAGATACCCCTTATTCTCTCAACAAACTCATTTTATGAATTTTTAAGTGATGTCGTTAGGCTACTGAAATTTCCTAAGGTAATTTTCAACTTCTCTTTTCCTTTCTAGTTATATTTTATGTGGTATGTCTTTAAAATTTACATACAATGTCCTTATTTTTACATTATAATATCCGTATACTTTATTATGAATCATTTATTAATCGGTGACCCTTTTCCCTCCCAATTTAATGTTTTATAAAACCATGTTTCAAACCTATTACACTGTAGAATTTTCATCTCAAAATATATCCTTTTTCTCAAGAAATTATTTTATTTTCATTATGTGAATACCCAAACCTCATTCATTCCTAGGTTTATATATCAAAATATAAAAATTATTTATTCTATTATATATTTTACATACTTAAAACCCTCATTCTATTTCTGTGGGTTAAAAATTACATAAAGATCTTGTCTTTAAGAAATTTTTAAAATGCCATGATTTGGATATGAAACCCATTTCTTTTATTAACTATTGCATATTTATGAAGTTTTTTATTATGTTCTATCTAGATCAAATTAAAATAAATACATATTAAGGTTACACCTAGATATAGCTCCAATGCATTAGGTAGTGAAATTAATCTCTAGAGATGACAAGTTTTACGGTACCTTCTTGAATCACCTAGGTAATTTTTATGACACCTCAATGATAAACCTTGGTGATATGATTTTATGATACCTTAGTGAATAAACATAGTAATTTCTATTACACCTCTGAGATAATCCTTGTTGATATTATTTTACGATAACTTGGTAAATAAACTTGGAAATTTTTTATGACACCATGGGGATGGACCTTGGTGATATGCTTATGAATGTATAAATTAAATATTTTAGCAACATTTTAATGTTATGATTAAAGTTATTATTATTATTATTATCCTATGTATCATGACTTTAGGATATTCCTAATGTTCTTATTGATATTTCTCAAGTTCACATGTAAACTGTTTCACTTGTTTTCTATTACTAGTACTTCTGCTCACACTTTCATTCGATGTATGTCCCCAGGATATGAGATGTAATAAATGTACTTAGGAGGGACATTGAATCAGTCTTTCATGTGGATTAGTAGAATGTGTTTTATGCTTTCATGTATTATGTTCCTAATTTCCAAGACACTAAACACAAAATATCCTATGTTTGTAAAATGTTAAGTAAAGATATATAATAGAAAGGAGTAATGTTATAGTTGTTATTAAAGGATGGTTTAGTTATTTTTTGGAATTGGGATTTGAAAACATTAGGAAGAACACTATAGTAAAAATTAAATATAGGAAAACTTCCTCGTATTTTTTTGAAATATTAAGTAATTGGGTTTTAGAAAAATAAATCCCTATCTACATACAAATAAGTGGATGTAGCTCTGGAACAGATATATCTAGGGGTAAAACCCAAAAACACTACTTTGAGATACACTCGAACAGTAACTAATGCACAACAATGGGCCTTGATGCACTCCGGGTTTGACACACCCGGGGTATTTTTTTGGTTAATCACATAATTTTTATGAATCATTATAATGGATTTATAGAAAATGTAAATGTTGTTAAAGAATAATATTTTTTTAATAATGGTTATTTTAAGACATAAGATTAAATTATAATTATAATATTACTTATAGTATCAAATTTATAATTATAGAAAATTATAAGGATGCTATTTCTTTTAGGGGGGGAGAGTTTAATGACCCGAAAAATGTACTTCTTTTATTTATGGATCTCTTTCCTCCCAATCACGTTTTATTATGTTTTACAATATAAGCACATGGAATTAAATTTTATTTCATGAGAACATTATACATCATGCAAAAATTTGGATTGTTACAACTATAAAAAATAATGGGGTATACACATTTGAGAATAGTTTTTCATAATGAAATATATTATTAATTGAGATAAATTTTATAAATTGTCTTTTTGGATCCAAATTGTTCTTTTTAGAAATGATATAATTAATATAAAAAATTGAGGTATTTTGAATAATTATTATTTTTATTAAATAGTATGATTGAAACATACCTTTTCAAATGAAAATGTTAAAATATAATTTTATGTGTCAGAAATTTCAATATTCAATTTCACAATTCATTTTATATCCCCTATTATTTTTAATAACTATGAATTTTTATATTTAATAATTAAATTTCTCATAGTTATAGAATTATAATGTTTAAATAAACATAATTTTTTAAATTCATATTTCAAAATTAATCTAGGATTAATTTATAGTAGTTTTCTAAGAAGTTTTAAATTTTTGATGAATAGAATTTTTGGATGAATAGTATTTGATGTATAGTATTTTTTTATGAATATTATTTTTTTTTTATAGTAAAAAATATTTTTTTAAAATAATTATTAAATAATTTATTCTTGTGAAATGATTTTCAAAAAACAGACATACACGGTTGTGATCTATAAGATATTTAGAGTCTAATATGATAAAATTAATCTTTTGGTGAATATTATCTTGACCCATAAAAATATTAATGTTAACTTTATGAATATTAATTTTACCACTGTAATATTCACCTCACCTAATGAATTATAAATATATTTTAGTCATCCTAAATGCAAATGTTATATAATTATATCCTAGTATAGTTAATAAATGTTTTAAACATTATTAGTTATGTATTTGTATTTATTTATTTAATTTAAAATAAAATTCAAATCATTTTTACAAAATGAATTTTATTTTTAAATTCTACACATTTAAAAATTCTTAGGGTGATTTTTTGTATTTTTTTTGAAATAGTTGAATTTTCAGTGAATAGTAAAATAACAATTTTGGGTTTTCGATATGTTTAATGACATTAAAACTATGTAACAATAATGTAATGAATACGATAAGAATATATTAGAATCTTTTGAAATCCAATATGATATGAGGTGTCCCAAGTGGCCAATACCATGGTAAAATACCATGGGAAATCTCATGGCATTGCAAACACCACTAATGTGGTGTCCTTTGAAATTAATAAAAAAAACCCTCTCTTTTATTATAAATACCCTCCATTTCATTAATTTATATTCATAAAAAAATAATACCCTTAAATTATTTGATATTATTACCTTTTAATGAGTCCTTACCTATTTTTCTCAAGCCCTCAAGATCCCGATCTTAGTGTTTTATATGTTACTCTTCAAGGTAAGGGAATCTACCACCCTTCGATTTTTAAGAACTCCTTTAACGTTATGCATTCTTAATTTCTATATTTATATGTTGTGATTTTTCATTAAATATCCCCCTTACTTCCCATATTATTGAAAAATTATTATAGACCCATTTTTCTCTCAATCAACTCATTTTATGAATTTTAAGTGACGTCGTTAGGCTGCCAAAATTTCATTAGGGAATTCTCAACATCTCTTTTCATTTAAAGTTCTCTTTTATGTGGTATGTCATTCAAATTTCCATTACATGTTATTATTTCCATTTTATTATTTCCCTGTATTATGAGCCTTTTTTTAATGGGTTAACCTTCCCCCCCCCCCTTTTTAATGCTTTATAAAACCGTGTTTCATACTCGTTAAGCTGCAAAATTTTTGTCTCAAAATATCTCTCTTTTTCTAAAGAAATTCTTCTATTTTCATTATATGAATACACAAACCTCATTAGTCTCTACATGTAATGGCCCGGACCTCCCTGGTCCATTACTTTGTGAAAATGTGGTGTTGGAGGTGTTCTGGGAGGTCAAGGTGACTTATCCCCCAGTTGCTGCCTACCGGTAGCTCGGTCTACCGGTAGGTGCTGATTACCGGTAGCTCGGTCTACCGGTAGCTGCTGATTACCGGTAGCTCGGTCTACCGGTAGGTGCTAATTACCGGTAGCTCGGTCTACCGGTAGCTGCTGATTACCAGTAGCTCGGTCTACCGGTAGCTGCTGATTACCGGTAGCTCGGTCTACCGGTAGCTGCTGATTACCGGTAGCTCGGTCTACCGGTAGCTGCTGATTACCGGTAGCTCGGTCTACCGGTAGCTTCTGCTTATCGGTAGCTCGGTCTACCGGTAGCCGCATCCTACCGATAGCTGGTTTTACTGGTAGCCACGGCGTACCGATAGCTCGGTATATTGGTAGCCGCATCCTACCCTTAGCTGGGTTTACCGGTAGCCACGGCGTACTGATAGCTCGGTATACTGGTAGCCTTAGTCCAGTAGTATCTCGGCTAACACTTTTCCAAATTTCTAGTTCTGTGAACAGTGTTTCTATCGGTGAGGTTCAGTGAACAGTGTTTCTATCGGTGAGGTTCAGTGAACAGTGTTTCTATCGGTGAGGTTCAGTGAACAGTGTTTCTATCGGTGAGGTTCAGTAAACAGTGTTTCTATCGGTGAGGTTCTATCGGTGGACTTCTATCAGTGAGGTTCAGTGAACAGTGTTTCTATCGGTGAGGTTCAGTGAACAGTGTTTCTATTGGTGAGGTTCTATCGGTGGACTTCTATCGGTATACATGAACAGTGTTTCTATCGGTGAGGTTCTCTCGATGGACTTCTATCGGTAGACTTGAACAGTGTTTTCTATCGGTGAGGTTCTATCGGTGGACTTCTATCAGTAGACTTGTACAGTGTTTCCAGAATCGTAAGAGCTACCGATTCCATACTTTTCCAAATTTCACGAATGAACAGTGTTTCCAGACTTCATGAGAGCTACCGATTCCATACTTTTCCTAATTTTGAGTATGTGAACAGTGTTTCCAGCTTCGTAAATTTGATGTTTTCTTTGACGTAAAATACTTTTAAAACCTTATTTTAAGGACTTTAAGGATGATTCAAAGGCCATAAATTCTATATTAATTATTCCTAAGGCCGGGATGTTTTTACTTGGTCAAACCGCATGGGTTAATGCGATCCGTTTTTAATGGAGAATAAATCGGATCTTAAATCGTTGCCTCTCGAAATTTGTTTTTAAAAGGAACGAGATATCATTCTTCATTGTTCTTCCTCCTGGTTCTCATCTACGAGACCCTATAACCTTGCAATCATTCTCGTATGAGTTTCACAATCAAACGTTACTCAGATCAGTTCTGGTCTGTTGATGCAACCAAGTTATGTCGATCGTTCTTCCATATAAGGTATGTTTTATCATCGTTCCTTTGGGGATCACCTTCTCTTGTTCTTCCTTCCATATTAGCATGTAATCTCCATGGTTCTAATGGGTTTTCTTGGGGTTGGTTGGTAATTTCGTACCATGGCATCCTCTGGTGGATGCAGCTGTCATGAGGAGAAGAGGACTGTGACCCGTTGTGTGGACAAAGGACGTCAAGAACTCTTCGAGGTAGGGGATTCATGGCTTCTCCAATTGTGTATGTGCAATCGTAGAATTAGCATGATTTAGTCCTTTGGATCACAATGAAATTGACCTAATTAAATACTTGAACCAGATTAAAGGAATTGGTTGATCGCATGTTGTTACTTTGTACCGTGAGAACAGTTTTCCTCATGTTTTCCTAGATAGAGTGATATCTATGATTTTCTTTAATTTGTTGCTCGTTCATGATGGAAATTGATAAAGAACGTAAAGCTGGAATTATTTGTTAAATAATTGGATAAATATAAAGAGGCATGTTAATGAATCTGTTAATTCAATATGGATTAAAGAACTATTAGTTCGATAATTTCAAAAGGGTTCTGAGTTACCCGCTTGCTTGTAAGGCTGAATGCCTTGTGGTTTGGAGCTCTGAGTGCTCATCTTTTATGAAGGCTGAATGCCTTGTTAAAGGGCCGAGAGCCCATTTTGTGATCTTTGATTTCCTGCTGCTTGTGATTTGATGTGAGCCTGGATGGCTGTTGTGATATGTGGAGGCATGGGGACTTGTGGTTGTGGCAGCAGATGACGCCTAGTGTGGCGAGATGCATCGGTTTATGCATGTGGGTGTCGGGGAGGACACCAAGGATGATGGTATGAGATGAATGTGATGGTTTTATGTTAGTGGTTTGATTGTTTATCTGCTTTAATTTCCCCACTGCTCAAGGCAGCTGGTTTTGCTTACCCTCTTTCTGAAGGAGGCGAAGACACGCGGGGTATGCCACGTGCTTTCCGTGTTTAGCCTCTCGATGGAGGATGGGTCTATGCTCTTGCTATAGGCGGCAAAGACTCGATGGGTAGTATATCTACTCACCGTGATGAGCCCTTTGTGTTTAGTAGAATAGGATGATTTTCTAGAATGCCTGGGAATATGGGGAAGGTAATTCCATAATGAATGTTTGTTTAAATGGTGATAATCCACAGGGATGGAGAAACGGTAATTTAATAGTGATGTGAATCCTAAAAAGGAGCAGTTCTTGAATGTGATGCCAATTTAGTTTAATGTGGTAAATTGTTCATGGTTAATTAATGTTTAAAGAATTAATTAACGTACAGTGGAACTGATAAAATGAGAATGGAGTAATCTAATAAAGCTCTTCAAATGGTTGTGTGCTTATAGGATACCTAGTCTTAGAAGTAGCAGCCTGGAGTCTGAGAGACATTAGCTGAAGTTGTGCCTATGGCCAGGTAATGCCCATAGTGTGGTTGTGAGTTATATATATTCTGTACTTTTTGTGTTTCTATACGCTACTCCACCCTGTCGGTAAGGGAAACTGACACCCCTGGGATTCTGAGCCCTGGGGGGTGTTTTCCCCAACATTCTGATGGGAGGTTGAATGGCTGACTACCCTCTTTGGCCCCGCTCTCTTCTCATGGTAGATACTTGTGCCATGAGGCAAGCGGTTAGTTACCCCATATATCTGTGTAGAGGGCTGTAATGGCTTGTGGTTATTCACACGCATATATTCTGGATATAGTACCCTATGGACTACTATAGGTGTAACGTGTATAGGCTGTGATGGCTTGAGGATCCTTACTTGGAGTATGGGCTGTAATGGCTTGAGGTATTATACCCGACGTATGATACACGTTATGCGAGCTGTGGTGGATCCCAGAAATTGTCTGGTTACCTTTGGTTGTGAGGACGGTGTGGTACTTCGCCCCGGTGTCTGCGGGCAAGCCTATGTGGTGCACGAGGTGCAGATTGTGGAGCTTATCCCAGGTGTCTGCGGGCAAGCCTTTGGAGAGAGATGCACAGGACGTATGTCGTTGGGGCAAAGCGGAAAACCAGTGGGGAAGTAGTAGCGGGGTACCCTTGATATTCTATGCTATATGCTATATTCTTGTATGTGTTACTTGGTGAGAGTAGCCATGTTGAGGTTGGGAAATTAGTATACCTGTTTAGGTAACGAGTTTGTTTCACTTGTTGTTCACTGGGCTTTAGCATGCTTTCTTTACTTCTGCACGAGAGGCTTGAGGAGGATCCTACTGAGTATACTATTATACTCACCCTATGTACATATAAACTGTTTTTCAGGTCACTTGGAGCAGGTTGGAGATCAAGCTGGTTACTAGTAGCTTGCGGTTGGAGGAGGAGCTGTTCGGGCTTGTGGTCGCTGCCGTTTTACTTTCTTTTGGGTACTTTTATTTTTCCCTTTCAGTTGTAGTACTCTTGCATGACATTTCATATATGTACTTGGGTTTCTTTTATATTTCAGTTATGAGTTGGAGTTGGTTGGAGTCTATTCTATCTCTCTCTTCTGCATGTGTTCTATTAGAGGGAAATACCTCCCATTTGTGTGTGTATTATACCCTTGGTGCTAGTTGCCAACCCGGGGCCTACTGGAGGCGGGACTCGGGGGTCATCATCTCCCTTCTCACATTGCCGGCCCAGGAGGGGTACACTTTGTGGGGAGGGGGTCGTGACAGAGTGGTATCAGAGGTCTGGTTGAGGGATAGGATGGAGTTTGGAGTTAGGCACAGGTGAGGATGCATGGGATGGTAGGGCAACGGTGTCATTCATGTTTAGAAAGTAGGGTAAACACTAGAGACTGGCAGATACATAGGCATTTAGGGCCCCCTATGATCTGTTGCACGGACCTTTAAGCTTACGATGGCTACTAAACAAAGTGATACCGGTTGCAGGGTAGAGACCTAGGAAAGGATCATGCATCATTATTCTTTGCTCTTGTCTTTGAATGGGTAGACCTTGGGATAGGTAACCTAAAATAAATAAAACAAAACAATTAATTAATTAATGTTGAGTCTTCCATATCCCATGCTTAGGATCTCTAACATTTGTTATTTTGCAGGTATGGCTCCAGGTCGACGTCCTCGTCAGGTTTGTACAGAAGATGCCCATCAGGCTGTTCCAGAAGATCGCCGCCGAGTAGAGGTTGACGACAATGACACTTGGAGGAAGACACTTCGAGAGTTTCAGCGCCAGAGTCTACAGAAGTATGAGGACTCCGTTTCAGATGCAGTCACAGAAGACTGGTTGGAGGAGATCGAGATAGGCTTCAGTTCGATTCGTGCTCGGAAGGAACACTGGGTGTCCTTGGTTCTGACGATGCTGCATGGAGCAGCGAGGCAGTGGTGGTTCTTGTTCCTCAGTGATCGTGAGGAGTCAGGGATCTCGTGGGAATAGTTTCAAGACAGGTTTAGAGTCGAGTTTCTTTCTTTGACTGTGAAGGCATCCAGTCGCCAGGAGCTTCTTACCCTTCGACAGGGGAGCTCTAGTGTTCGAGAGTTTGGAATCTGTTTCAGGAACCTTCTACGATATGCTTCAGACCTGTTACCAGATGATGAGGCCAGGGCGAGTCATTTTGAGGAGGCTTTGCATCCAGAGATTCCGCTCCAGGTCACCCCATTTATGCTGAAGACATATCTTGAGGTGCTGGCGAGGGCAGAGGTTGTTGAGAGGACTTTGGCCAGGACTGGATCGTCACGAGAGGGGAATCGTCATGATTCCTCATGAAGCAGAGCTATGGTCTGGGGTTCCCGGTTTTCTGGACAGAAGAGTTTCCGTTCACCTGGGGATAGGTCCATGCCCTTCCCATCTCGTTTCTCTGGAGGCAGAAACTCTCGGACCTATGCCAAGGGATCAGGCGCTTGTTTTTCTTGTGGTGGTCATGGTCATCAGCAGCGGGAGTGCCCGACTTTTCAGAGCAGTCATCGTGCACCGGGCACTCCACTCCAGGGTCCTCCGTTGAGGCAGTTCCAGCCGAGGCAGCAGCAGCAGGTTGCACCAGTTTTAGATCACCAAAGGGTAGATGGAGCAGGCAGAGGACAGCCCCATGACGCTCCCCGTCCTTAGAGAGCAGAGCGCGGCCGTGGTGGTGGTCTTCATCAGGGTCAGAGAGGTCGTGGAGGAGGTCGTGGTCAGCTTCATGCTCTAGTGTTACCAGCCCCAGGCGAGCCAGATGTCGTTCGAGGTACCCTTTGCTTGTTTTCTACCTTGGTGTATGCCTTGTTTGATTCAGGAGCAACACACTCCTTCTATCACCTACCCTTGTCCATGCTTTGGGACTTGAGGTAGAGAGACTTCTAGTGCCCTTGGCGTTGACTACGCCAGTTGGAGGTCGAGCTGACTTGTTTGAAGTATGTAGAGACTGTGAGCTAGTGTTGGGGAAACACTGCTCTTGGGGAGATTTCTTATGTTTGCGAATACAACCATATGATGTCATACTTGGCATGGATTGGTTGTATTCGGTGCAGGCTGTTGTAGATTGCTACAGGAAGAAGGTCATTTTCTTTGATGAAGATGGAGAGAAAGTGGTGTTTGTTGGTGAGAGAGATCCTCGGATGAGTCATAGACGAGTTCCATCCTTATCGTCCATGATGGCTGGGATGACGCTGAGTTCTTCAGAGGTTCAACAGTTGGCTTTTCCTAGGGTCGTAAAGGAGTACCTTGACGTCTTTCCAGAAGAGGTTGTATCCTTACCCCCTCGACGAGAGATCGAGTTTGGGATCGAGCTACAGCCAGGAGCATCTCCTATCTCTATGTCTCCGTATAGGATGGCCCCTTCTGAGTTACGAGAGCTACGTATTCAGCTCGACGGTCTGTTGCAGTGTGGTTTTGTTCGGACAAGTGTGTCACCGTGGGGTGCACCAGTATTGTTTGTGAAAAAGGCTGATGGCAGTTTGCGGTTATGCGTCGATTATCGTCGGTTAAACAAAGTGACAATAAAGAACCGCTATCCTCTCCCACGGATTGATGACCTATTCGATCAACTGAATGGTGAAAGTTGGTTCTCAAAGATAGACTTGCGGTCAGGATATCATCAGATGCGTGTAAAGGATGAGGATATCCCAAAGACTTCTTTCCGCTGTCGTCATGGGCATTATGAGTTTGTTGTAATGCCATTCGGCGTGACGAATGCTCCAGGTGTTTTCATGGGGTTGATGAATGCTGTGTTCCGTGAATTCCTGGACAAGTTTTTTGTGGTTTTCATCGACGACATCCTTGTGTACTCCACATCTGAAGAGGATCATGCAAAGCATTCTTGGGACATGTGGTGTCCCAACAGGGAGTAGCTGTGGATCCTTCGAAGATAGAAGCAGTGGTGTCTTGGCCAGCCCCCAAGACCGTGTCAGAGGTGCGAAGTTTCCTTGGTCTCGCAGGCTATTATAGGAGGTTTGTAGCTAATTTCTCCCGAGTTGCGACTCCTCTGACAGATTTGACCAGGAAGGATCAAGCGTTCATATAGACTGATCAGTGTCAGACAGCTTTCGAGTATCTAAAGGAGAAGTTGGTAAGTGCTCCCGTCCTTTGTCTTCCAGTGGAGGGAGTCCAGTTTGATGTTTTCTGTGATGCTTCACATCTGGGGCTAGGCTGTGTTCTCATGCAGCAGAGTCAGTTGTTTCTTATGGGTCTCGGCAGTTGCGTCCCCATGAATGCAACTATGCCACCCATGATCTTGAGTTTTCAGCCGTGGTGTTTGCTCTAAAGTTGTGGAGACATTACCTCATTGGTGAGCACTTTGTGGTTTTCACCGATCATAAGAGTTTGAGGTATGTTTTCTCCCAACATGACTTGAACTTGAGGCAGCATCGGTGGATGGAGTTCTTGCAGGAATACGACTTTGAAATATCGTATACACCTGGAAAAGGGAATGTTGTAGCTGACGCACTAAGCCGAAAGATACGTAATGATGTTGTGCATGAATCTGGTGATTCTTGGAGAGTGATGGAAGAGCTATCATCTTTGCATCTTGATATGGAAGAAGTTGGGGGTAGAGTTTGTCTTTTCCAGATGACGGTGCAGTCATCCCTGATGCAGAAGGTGGAAGAGTCTCAGTTGGGTGACCTAGAGGTGGAAGTTTGGAGAGACAGAGTTGTATGTGGTGAGGCCCCTGATGGTTGGTCGGAGGATGAACAACACTGAGTGTTGTATCATGGCAGGCTTTTTGTTCCCTTGGCGATGCATGAGACGATTCTCCAAGAGTTCCATAGTTCACCCTTGGCGGTACATCCTGGTGTGACGAAGATGTACCGATCCTTGAGGAGTCAGTTTTGGTGGCCTGGGCTGAAGCATACAGTTGCAGAATGTGTGTCTCGATGTTTAGTCTGCCAGAAGGTGAAGGCCGAACACCGTGTTCCTGGTGGTCTTCTCCAGGACATAGAGATTCCTCAGTGGAAGTGGGAGGACATCTCAATGGACTTTGTTACAGGTTTACCTCGAGATCCGGGAGGACATGATGCTATATGGGTGGTAGTGGATCGTTTAACAAAATCATCACTCTTCATAGCGATCAAGGAGTCGAGCTCAGTGGAAGTTTTGTCGAGGCAGTATCTGGAGGAGGTGGTGAGGCTTCACGGAGTTCCTAAGACGATCATTTATGATCGAGATCCTTGTTTTACCTCCAGGGTGTGGAGAGGTCTCCAGCATGCTTTTGGTTCTCAATTATGCCTTAGCACTACTTTTCATCCTCAAACGGATGGTCAGACAGAGTGAACCATCCAGACTCTTGAAGACATGTTGCGCTCTTGTGTTCTTGATTTTGGAGGTTCATGGGTGAAGCACTTACCCTTGGTAGAGTTCGCTTACAATAATAGTTTTCACTCTACCATCGGTATGGCGCCGTTTGAAGCCTTGTATGGTCGGCCATGCCGTTCTCTGTTGTACTGGACTGGGGTCGGAGAGTCAGCAATTCTCGGACCAGAACTAGTGCAGAATACAACAGAGATGGTTCAGGTGATTCGTGAGAGGATGAAGACAGCACAGGATCGTCAGAAATCATATGCTGATCAAAGAAGGAGACTGTTAGAGTTTAATGTTGGGGATCATGTGTTTCTAAAGGTGACTCCCCGTCGTGGGCAGCGAAGGTTTGGTCGTGGAAGTAAGCTTTCTCCCCGGTTTGTTGGGCCTTTCGAGGTGTTAGCTCGTGTTGGAGCTGTGGCGTATCGAGTAGCACTTCCCCCTCAGATGAGTCGGATACATGATGTTTTCCATGTATCACAGCTCCGTCGTTATCTTCATGATGAATCTCATGTTATTGATTGGGGAGAGATCGATATTGACGATGATGCAACCTTCGAGGAGCGACCTGTGTAGATCCAAGACCACAAGGAGAAGGTGTTGCATGGGCGTTCTATCCCCTTAGTTCGTGTCTTGTGGCGACACGGTGGCATGGAGGAGAGTACCTGGGAGCGTGAGTCACAGATACGTGCTCAGTACCCAGAGTTGTTTAATGTTTAACTCTTTCCATGTAATGACGTTTCCTTTATGGTTAGACCTTTCATGTTTTATTTATGTACCTTTGATGTAATGTTATGTTTGAATTGTTTGGTTATGGATTATTTGTTTCCATACTCTCGGATGTCGTAGTTTTGTTCCAGCTTTTGAATAACTCATGGTGGTTTTCCCCTGAGAGGTATCTTATGGGGTGGTTGTTCGGACCCCTCTTTTCTTCTGGGTTGGTTTTTAATTATCGAGGATGAGAATGTTTTGAGAGGTATCTAATGTAATGGCCCAGACCTCCCTGGTCCATTACTTTGTGAAAATGTGGTGTTGGAGGTGTTCCAGGAGGTCAAGGTGACTTATCCCCCAGCTGCTGCCTACCGGTAGCTCGGTCTACCGGTAGCTGCTGATTACCGGTAGCTCGGTCTACCGGTAGCTGCTAATTACCGGTAGCTCGGTCTACCGGTAGCTGCTGATTACCGGTAGTTCGGTCTACCGGTAGCTGCTGATTACCGGTAGCTCGGTCTACTGGTAGCTGCTGATTACCGGTAGCTCGGTCTACCGGTAGCTGCTGCTTACCAGTAGCTCAGTCTACCGGTAGTCGCATCCTACCGGTAGCTGGGTTTACCGGTAGCCACAGCGTACTGATAGCTCGGTATACTGGTAGCCGCATCCTACCGGTAGCTGGGTTTACCGGTAGCCACGGCGTACTGATAGCTCGGTATACTGGTAGCCGCAGTCCAGCAGTAGCTCGGCTAACACTTTGCCAAATTTCTAGTTCTGTGAACAGTGTTTCTATCGGTGAGGTTCAGTGAACAGTGTTTCTATCGGTGAGGTTCAGTGAACAGTGTTTCTATCGGTGAGGTTCAGTGAACAGTGTTTCTATCGGTGAGGTTCTATCGGTGGACTTCTATCAGTGAGGTTCAGTGAACAGTGTTTCTATCGGTGAGGTTCTATCGGTGGACTTCTATCGGTAGACTTGAACAGTGTTTCTATCGGTGAGGTTCTATCGGTGGACTTCTATCGGTAGACTTGAATAGTGTTTTCTATCGGTGAGGTTCTATCGGTGGACTTCTATCGGTAGACTTGTACAGTGTTTCCAGAATCCTAAGAGCTACCGATTCCATACTTTGCCAAATTTCACGAATGAACGGTGTTTCCAGACTTCATGAGAGCTACCGATTCCATACTTTGCCAAATTTTGAGTATGTCAACAGTGTTTCCAGCTTCGTAAATTTGACATTTTCTTTGACGTAAAATACTTTTAAAACCTTATTTTAAGGACTTTAAGGCCGATTCAAAGGCTATAAATTCTATATTAATTATTCCTAAGGCCGGGATGTTTTTACTTGGTCAAACCGCGTGGGTTAATGCGATCCGTTTTTAATAGAGAATAAATCGGATCTTAAACCGTCGCCTCTCGAATTTTTTTTATAAAAGGAACGAGATATCATTCTTCGTTGTTCTTCCTCCTGGTTCTCATCTACGAGACACTAGAACCTTGAAATCATTCTCGTAGGAGTTTCAAAATCAAACGTTACTCAGATCAGTTCCGGTCTGTTGATGCAACCAAGTTATGTCGATCGTTCTTCCATATAAGGTATGTTTTATCATTGTTCCTTCGGGGATCACATTCTCTTGTTCTTCCTTCCATATTAGCATGTAATCTCCATGGTTCTAATGGGTTTTCTTGGGGTTGGTCGGTACTTTCGTACCGTGGAATCCTCCGGTGGATGCAGCTGTCGTGAGGAGAAGAGGACTGTGACCCATTGTGTGGATAAAGGACGTCAAGAAATCTTTGAGGTAGGGGATTCATGGCTTCTCTAATTGTGTATGTGCAATAGTAGAATTAGCATGATTTAGTTCTTTGGATCACAATGACATTGACCTAATTAAATACTTGAACCGGATTAAAGGAATTGGTTGATCGCATGTTGTTACTTTGTACCGTGAGAACGGTTTGCCTCATGTTTTCCTAGATAGAGTGATATCTATGATTTTCTTTAATTTTTTTCTCGTTCATGATGGAAATTGATAAAGAACGTAAAGCCGGAATTATTTGTTAAATAATTGGCTAAAGATAAAGAGGCATGCTAATGAATCTGTTAATTCAAGATGGATTAAAGAACTATTAGTTCGATAATTTCAAAAGGGTTCTGAGTTACCCGCTTGCTTTTAAGGCTGAATGCCTTGTGGTTTGGAGCTCTGAGTGCTCATCTCGTATGAAGGCTGAATGCCTTGTTAAAGGGCCGAGAGCCCATTTTGTGATCTTTGATTTCCTGCTGCTTGTGATTTGATGTGAGCCCGGATGGCTGTTGTGATATGTGGAGGCATGGGGACTTGTGGTTGTGGCAGCAAATGACGCCTAGTGTGGCGAGATGCATCGGTTTATACATGTGGGTGTCGGGGAGGACACCAAGGATGATGGTATGAGATGAATGTGATGGTTTGATGTTGGTGGTTTGATTGTTTATCTGCTTTAATTTCCCCACTACTCAAGGCAGCTGGTTTTGCTTACCCTCTTTCCGAAGGAGGCGAAGACACGCGGTGTATACCACGTGCTTTCCGTGTTTAGCCTCTCGATGGAGGATGGGTCTATGCTCATGCTATAGGCGGAAAAGAATCTATGGGTAGTATATCTACTCACCGTGTTGATCCCTTTGTGTTTAGTAGCATAGGATGCTTTTCTAGAATTCCTGGGAATATGGGGAAGGTAATTCCATAATGAAAGTTTGTTTAAATGGTGATAATCCACAGGGATGGAGAAACTGGAATTTAATAGTGATGTGAATCCTAAAAAGGAGTAGTTCTTGAATGTGATGCCAATTTAGTTTAATGTGGTAAATTGTTCATGGTTAATTAATGTTTAAAGAATTAATTAACGTACAGTGGAACTGATAAAATGATAATGGAGTAATCTAATAAAGCTCTTCAAATGGTTGTGTGCTTATAGGATACCTAGTCTTAGAAGTAGCAGCCTGGAGTTTGAGAGACATTAGCTGCAGTTGTGCCTATGACTAGGTAATGCCCATAGTGTGGTTGTGAGTTATATATATTCTGTACTTTTTGTGTTTCTATACGCTACTCCACCCTGTCAGTAAGGGAAACTGACACCCCTGGGATTCTGAGCCCTGGGGGGTGTTTTCCCCAACATTCTGATGGGTGGTTGAATGGCTGACTACCCCCTTTGGCCCCACTCTCTTCTCTTGGTAGATACTTGTGCCAGGAGGCAAGCGGTTAGTTACCCTATATATGTGTGTAGAGGGCTATAATGGCTTGTGGTTATTCACACGCATATATTTTGGATATAGTACCCTATGGACTACTATAGGTGTAACGTGTATAGGCTGTGATGGCTTGACGATCCTTACTCGAAGTATGGGCTGTAATGGCTTGAGGTATTATACCCGACGTATGATACACGTTATGAGAGTTGTGGTGGCTCTCAGAAACTACCTAGTTACCTTTGGTTGTGAGGACGGTGTGGTGCTTCGCCCAGGTGTCTGCGGGCAAGCCTATGTGGTGCACGAGGTGCAGATTGTGGAGCTTAGCCCAGGTGTCTGCGGGCAAGCCTTTGGAGAGAGATGCACGGGACGTATGTCGTTGGGGCAAAGCAGCAAACCAGTGGGGAAGTAGTAGCGGGGTACCCTTGATATTCTATGCTATATGCTATATTCTTGTATGTGTTACTTGGTGAGAGTAGCCATGGTGAGGTTGGGAACATAGTATACCTGTTTAGGTAACGAGTTAGTTTCACTTGTTGTTCACTGGGCTTTAGCATGCTTTCTTTACTTCTGCACGAGAGGCTTGAGGAGGATCCTACTGAGTATACTGTTATACTCACCCTATGTACATATAAACTGTTTTTCAGGTCACTTGGAGCAGGTTGGAGATCAAGCTGGTTACTACTAGCTTGCGGTTGGAGGAGGAGCTGTTCGGGCTTGTGGTCGCTGCCGTTTTACTTTCTTTTGGGTACTTTTAGTTTTCCCTTTCAGTTGTAGTAATTTTGCATGACATTTCATATATGTACTTGGGTTTCTTTTATATTTCAGTTATGAGTTGGAGTTGGTTGGATTCTATTCTATCTCTCTCTTCTGCATGTGTTCTCTTAGAGGGAAATGCCTCCCATTTGTGTGTGTATTATACCCTCGGTGCTAGTCGCCAACCCGGGGCCTACTGGAGGCGGGACTCGGGGGTCATTATCTCCCTTCTCACATTGCCGGCCCAGGAGGGGTACACTTTGTGGGGAGGGGGTCGTGACACTACGGGTATTCTTAAAAATATAAAAATGACTTATTCTTTTATTTATTTTACAAACATAAAACCCACATTGACATTCTGTGGGTTATAAATGAAATAATGATCTTGTTTTAAGAACATTTTAGAACTCCATGATTTTGATATAAAGCCCATTTATTTTATTCTCTATGGGTTATATGTGAAATTTTTATTTATGATATATTTGGATCTCATGATAATAAAGACTTATTAAGTGTGTTCCTCAATTTCAATCCAATTCATTGGGTAAAAAAATTAATCTCAAGAGATGAAAAGTTTTATGATACCTTGGTGAATCCCCATGGTAATGTTTGTAATACCTCAGTGATAAAACGTGGTGATATGCTTTTATGATACCATGGTGAATAACCTTAATAATTTCTATAAAACCTTGGTGATAAACCTTGAATATATTCTTTTGCTATACCTTTTTGAATTACCAGGGTAATTATTTTATGAAAGCTTGGGGTTAGACCATAGTGATGTTCTTATGAATATCTAAATTAAATATTGTACACACATTTTCATAAAACCCAAAATATTATATGGTATTTTTATCTTAAATACATTAAATTCAATAGATAGCCTATATTGCATTAATCATTATGTCTCTGTGAAACAATAATAGGGATTTTATAGGATATAGTCCTTACCTATCCATTAAACTTAAATTTTCCACTTCTGTGTTTTGAATTTCGAAAAACAGACATACATGATTGCGATCAAGGTGATATTTAGAGTCCGGTAGAATCAACCTAATAATTGGTGAATAATAACTTACCCTTATTAAAAGTAACTTACCCTTATGAATATTAAATTACCCTTATGAATAGTAATTTCACCCTTGTGAATGGAAACCTTACCCAAAAAATTATAAATAAAATTTCGACACCTTAAAAATGATGATGATTATTTTCAATGTTACAATTTTTTTATTAAATAATTATTTTAATTAAAAATTTAAATTTTTACATCTTGAAATTTATTTTTGAGAAATGGAGTTCATTTTTTTATTCTAAAAATTTTAAAATGGTTAGGGTGATTTTTTGTGATTTTTCTAAAATACATGAATATTTGGTGAATATTAAACATTGAAAATTAATGAAATATGCTAAATAAATGAATTTATGCATCCTTCTTGAGTCACAGATGATATAAATGGACAATGGTTCGAAATCACATTCATTTATTACTGTTTTTTTCACCAGAATCAATATTATTCCTTATCTTGGGAAAAACATAAAACTATTGATAAAAATAATGAAAAAACCCTCCTCCCCTCCACTATATAAACCACCCTCACTCCCTCTTCATTTCACACCACTCAAGATTTGAGCCTTGCCTAATTTCTTAAAAATAAACTTACAAAGCCCTCTCCCTACATTAGAGACCTACTGGTCTCACCAAAAGGGAATAACAAATCCCATAAGAAGATTCTCATAGAGTACTCAAGAGGTGAAACTCTCTTCTTTTTTCTTTCAACTTATTTTACAAGTTCCATTCCTTTTTTCTCTCTTCTCATATCCCCTAACCAAAATGATATGATAATTATTGTAACATAAATGAAATTTAATTTTATTATGCTAATGGAATATTTTATCATCATCTCTCTTTTTCGCCCTCCTCTTATACTAAAAATGAAAACATCATCCGAGATGTGTTAATTTATCACATTCAAGGACAACATGTTTTTAATTTTTATTACAACCTACAATTATTTTCATTAAACCAATTTTATGGTTTAACTTGATTATAATATATGAATTTCATATTTTTAAATTATTTTTAATCCTTATACTCTCATAATATAGAATAATAATACAAAACACCTTCCTTATGCACAAAACTACCATGTTAAACCAAGTGTTTATCATTAAAATTCATCTAATGAGTCATGCTCATGGTATATAACCAAAATAATTATAAGATAATTTATATATTTATCATATAAATAATAATATATATTAATAATTCTGGATGTTTATCCACATTTCAAATGAACTTCCATTCATAAATACAGGTAAACTGATTATGAAAAACAAAGAAGAAAATGCTTCCAAAACAATAAAATTGAACTTATTAAAGCCATCAAAAAGGAAATGAATGAAAAAAATAAGGTTATAATAAATATATTAAATGTATATTAGGTTCTATATTTATTAATTAATGAATATAAATTTTATTATTCAGATTATTAAGATGAATTGAAGAACACATTCGGGCAACAGGTAAGGGGTTTCTCATCTCACTTTTAATTCCGTGAGATTTCAATTGTTCGCAACTTATTTTCTTTATGTGTATCATGTGAACTAGA
The DNA here is from genome assembly GCA_963277665.1 of Viscum album. NCBI lineage: Eukaryota > Viridiplantae > Streptophyta > Magnoliopsida > Santalales > Viscaceae > Viscum > Viscum album. The sequence continues at coordinate 112,353,889 of OY728138.1, read as the reverse complement.
ATTTGATATATAATACAATTATATTCTATATATTAATTGTATTATATGATTCATTTTGTGATTACTAACTTTTGGTCATATGATTCGATTGACTACATTGTGGTAAGGGACATTATCTCAATTTCCATTTCATTGAGAATTACATGGTATTGTGCATCCAATCTTTATTATGTGGTGTATCTAATTTCCATTTGAGATCATCTTTAATTTTATGTTATAATTATTTTAAATATCTATTTTCTTGTATCATTCATATGATTATTTCCTTAATCCATATACCATTTTACATACAGTGTGTATTTTGAATGTTACTTTAACTATGGAAATATTGATGAATCTGTATCCTCTACTCAATAAAGATATCAAAAATTCATATTTTTATTGTATTAAATATTTTTACAAAGAATTATTTGGACTTTTGGTGATGGTATGGGCCCACTATAGCCCCGCAATCCATCGACGGGTCTCATAAAAAATCAGTTGGCGGCAAACCCTTCGAGTTTGTTTCCAAAAATCAGACAGTTTTCTATCCACAGACTTAAACCTTCTAAATTGTATAATGGTTCATGTTCCAGATACATGAAATCCAAATAATAATCATTCCCTTTATTCAAAATTCATTTATTACTATCCATGAGGTTTTCACTATGGAAACATCTATAGATTCATTTTTAGTCTCAACTTGTTGATAGAAAGTGTTTTCATTTGTTCATCATCAAATATTAGTCACATCTAATAGATTATGATTCACTCATTATTGATTCATGTTTCCACTATATATAAACCTTACTGCTCAATTGAGTTAACCCTTATTATTTTTCCTTTCCCTAGGTTATGAATAAGTGAACCTTGAATAAGATTTCAAGGAGGAAATTTATTTCAGTTTATTATGTATCATGTTGTATTTTCTATCTTTCCAAATGTACTTTGGGTATCATGTATGTAATCTAGTATACCAAAATTTCTATACTAATCAATCATTCAGGATTGATTTTTTATAATCATGCTGATATAATGAAATAATGCACCGGTTCTGGTCCTCAAGGTTCATGGTGTTACAGTTGGTATCAAATTATATTTCGTAGAAACCTTAGAAACTAGATTTATGAAACATAGTTTATAGGAAATAAACCTAATTTAGACTCTGAAGATAATCATATAATAATATCCTATAATTTTGGTAAAGAAAGGATTTTTTCGGTCATTCGAGAAAATACATCCCTATTTGGTTAATAAAAGTGCTTGTGGTTTCCGCACAGATATAACTTGGAGTAACAACTCCAACAAGGAGTTTCGGGCTTGACCCGAGGTATCCTGGTACATGACACACCTGGTTTGAAACTATAGAGAGATATGCTTAAGATAAATCACATTTTCATTACAAACCATTATGAAGGATTTAATGTTAAATATAAACAATGTTTATGATTATGAGAATAGTTTTCCATATATTTTCAGATTATCTTTATTGTTTTCTAATTATAAATTATAAACTATGACCTAATTTAGTGTATTCCATTTTTTAGTGATGGTGCCTAACAGATGAAGGAGAATCAATACCATCAGGAAATGTAGGTATTTTACCACTGAGCAAGTCAACCCAATCAGTTTTAGAGAGGATCATATCATGACCATATAGGGAAAACTTACTCAGGATGTGTTGAATAACCATGCTACACCTATATTGGATCATTTCATACGGTATAAGGCCATAACATTTAGTGGGACTTCTAATTAAATGGTAGATGAGAAGTGCATCAAGTCCCATGAAAAGATAATTTTTTCATTATGTTATAATGAAAATGAAAAGGTAGCAACGATAGTATATTGCCTCAAGGTTTATGATGATAAATGGTGGTCCTTGATCCAGAATACCATGGAGGGAGAAGAAATAGAAGATATAGAATGGAGAACTTTTAATTAAATATTCTTCGATAAATATTTCCATAATGAACAACAAACTGAAATGAAGTGGAAATTCCATAGCCTAAAGGAAATGGAAGAAGGTTGTGTTATGGGGTATGAGGATACCTCCTCCAGATTAGTGAGGTATTATATATATTATGTAAGTGATTTTTAAGACAACATTGATCAAATTTTTTAAGGTATTAAGCCAAGTCTTTGAAGGGCACTGGCTTCTCAAACATTTTCATCATACGATGAAATTGACTTAAGTTCCATCAAAACAGAGAAGAACTTTTCTATAAAAATTTTGTTCAAGGGAAATAAAAACAAGAAGATGCATTCTAATAACTATGGAAAATCTAAAGTTCCAATCAGGAATAAGGTAATGAAGCAATTTCCATTATATGAGATCTGTGTAAATAATCATCATGGGAATTTCTCGAAAGGTATGGGATTTTTTAATAAGTGTGAAGAAAATGATCATTCATCTAGTGATTGGAAGGGGTAGATTCAAGTTAATTATGTTCAATAATATAATTTTAAAGGCATGGGACCCATTTCAAATGAGTGTCCCAAGTGACAAGGAAACATCCATCAGAAAAGGCGATGAGAGTAAGGGAAATATTATGCAATTACAACTGCTGAATATGAAGTTCCTAATGATGTGGTGGAAGGAACTTTAATTTTTCCCTCAAATTTATCCAATGATTTATTGGATTATGGATCATCGCATTCATTTATATCTTCCCCGTTTTCCACGAAAATTAAACATGACCAATTTGATTTAATAATGGATTTTCCAGTCAAAACTCTTAAGGGGTGTTTTATTGCAACAAATATATGTCTATCAGTCCCCCTCATGACACATAAATGTGATTTAGTTTCTATCCTTACCATCAAAACCATGATCGATTTTGATATAATTCTCGGTGTGAATTCACTGCCAAATTATGATACGATGATCTATTATAAGAAGAATGAAGTTATAATTTTTGAGAATGGTGTAAAATACCTTATCTTTAGAGCTGAAAACATTCCATATGATTCTTATCTAGATCCATCCCCATTAGCTCTATAGAATTCAATTCATGGGGAGGAATAGAACACAAATATCTATGGGTGAGGAAATAAATCTTCAAATTGAAGATGTACCTATTGTGCAAGAATACATTGATGTATTTTCAGAGGATTTACCTGGACATCCTCTAGAGTGGAATTTTGAGTTATCAATTTCATAGTGAAAGTCCTATATCAATCACTCCTGGTAGGAATTTACACTATGAAAATAGTGGATCTAAAGAAACAACTAGAGGAATTCAGTGGAAAAGGATTTATTCGATCAAGTGTTTCTCTATGGGGGTCCCGTATCCTCTTTTTCAAGAAGAAAGAAGGATCCATGAGGCTATTAATTGACTATAGGTAAATAGATGTTATTAATATAAAGAACAAGTATTCTCTACCACACATTGATGATTTATTTTAACAACTTCATGGAGCCCAATATTTTTTTAAAGATTGACCTTCGTTCTGGATATCATCAGGTGTCTGTCAGGAAAGATAGCAATTCGAACTATGTATGGGCATTATGATTTTATTGAAATTCCTTTTGGACTGACTAATGTACCCTCAATTTTCATGGAACTAATGAATAGGGTGTTCAAGGAATATCATGATGGGTTTTGGGGGGTATTTATCAAAGATATCCTGGTGTACTCCCAAAGCTACAAAGACCATGAGAATAACTTTTTGATTATTCTGAAAACACTTAGAAAAAACGAATTATATAAGAACTTTAGAAAGTGATAATTTCATATTCTATCACTTTTTTTTTGCCATATCATCTCTAAGGATGGAATCTTAGTTGGTCCTATGAAGACAAAGAAAATCAAACAATAGCCCATGCTAATGAACATAACTAAGGTATGTAGTTTTATATACATAGTAGGTTACTATTGGAATTTAATTCAGAATTTTTCCAGAATAGCTAACCAGCTAATCAAGCTCACGTGTATATGATATAAGTTAGTATATATGAAATAATATACAGAATGCTTTGAATAATTTAAAAGAAGATTATACAATGATACAATTTTGACTCTTCCATCTGGAAATTATGGAATAGTGATATATAGTTATGCATCAAATAATGGATTGGATTGCGTCCATATGAAAAATGATAATGTTGTTGCTTATGCATCAAGGAAGCTGAAGGTTCTTGAGAAAAATTACCCAACTCATGATCTTGAGTTAGCATCTATAATCATTGCTATGAAAATATGAAGAAATTATCTCTAAAATGAAATATGCAAGGTATATATGGATCACAAGTGTTTGAAATACATTTTTACATAGAAATAACCCAACATGATTCAAAGGAGGTGGGTTAATTTGTTTAATGATTATGATTTTTAAATAAAATACCACCCAAAAGAGGAAAATAAGGTGGCATATTCATTAATTAGAAAAGATCATGGAATTCTGACCCAAATGAGGACTGAGAGAGATCCTATATTCATGGATATACTAAAGATAGATATGGGAATAGGTAAGGATGGGGAAACATATTTCCTTTTTAAAATGATTTCTAAACCATATTTATTAGAGATGACAAAAATCACACAATATGTTGATGAAAATATACAAATGAAAATTAAAGCTGTTATGAATGGAATATTAGAAGACATCTTATATGAGGATGGAGTTCCAAAATTTGGAAATATGTTATGTGATCCATCAATACCTGAGCTAAAAAAGGAAACTATTAGATGATGCTCATACCTAAAATTTCACTATACAAACTATTATCACTAAGATGTATAGAGATCTGAAGGAACATTTCTGGTGGGATAACATGAAGTGAGAAATTTTTGACTATGTGTCAAGGTATCTTCTTTGTCAAAAAGTGAAGGCCAAGAGACAAAATCTTATAGGGGTCATTCAACCTCTACTTCTTCCAATGAGGAAGTGGGATAACATTATAATGGATGTTTTCATGGGACTACTAAAGAAACCTATAATTAATGATGAAATATGGCTAATTATTGATCATATTACAAAATTAACACTTTTCCGTGATATAAGAGAGGATTTTTCAGTTGATCGCCTAACAAGACACAATATTAATGAATTTTTAATACTTAATGATGTACCTCTATCGATTGTGTCGGATCAAGATCATTGGTTTACATAAAAATTATAGAAAATCCTCCATAAGGCTTTGAATACAGACCTTTATATGATTATTTTTTATCACCAAAAAACTGACGAATAGTCTGAAAGAAAAATTTAGATACTAAAATACATGTTGATATCATGATCTCTTGACTTTAAAGGAATGATGAATCAATACTTTCCTTTGGTAAAATATTCGTAGAAAAATAGTTTCCATTATTGCATTCAAATGGAACCATATAAAGCATTATGTGATAAGAGTTGTAGAAATCCAACTTGTTGGGATGAAGTTGGGGAGAGTAAACTTGTAGGCCCAAAATGTATTGAAGAGAAAACTATACAGGTAATGAAAATTCAGGCTAATATTAATGCATCCAAAGTAGGAAAAAGAGTTATGTTGACAACTAGAGAAAATATTTGTAATTTCAAGAATGAGAACATGAATTTCTAAATGTATCTATGTGGATGGATGACTTAATATTTGATAAGAAAGGAAAATTTATCATAAGTTACATCGGACTGTTTGAACATCTAGAAGGAATTGGACCTGTAGGTTACTGTTTATCAATGCCACAAATTCTCTCCAATGTTCATAATTTGTTCCATGTGTCATTGTTAAAGAAATTCATTCTATACCCACTATAAGTACTCACATATAAACAAATGGAGATGGAACCTAATTTTTCATACTGTGAACAGCCTATCAAGATACATAACACAAGGGAGCATGTATTGAGAAATCGGACAACTCAGCTAGAAAAGGTTCTTTAGAGAAACCATAAAATGGAGGAAGCAATGTGGGAACCTGATTATGTTATTAAGAAGGACCAACCAAATCTTTTAAAATGGCTTTATACCTGAAAATTGTGTAGGAAGAAATTTTTGAAGTTGGAAAGAATATAACACCAAAATCATTATATGGTATGTTTCACTTAAATACATTCAATTAATTAGATAGCTTATATTTCATAAAGAACTGATTCTGTATAAAACAACACTTGTTTATTTATATAATATAGTCATAACCTATCCATTAAATATAAATTTTCTACTTCTTTTTTTTATTTCTTAAAACGGACATACACATTTTCGATCAGGGTGATATTTTTTGAGTCTGATTGAATCGACATAATTTTTAGTGAATAGTAACTTACCCTTATGAAAAGTAACTTACACTTATGAATTGAAATTTACCCTTATGACAAGTAATATGAATCATATAAATGTAAACCTTACCCATGAAAGTCTAAATAAAATTTAGGCACCTTAAAAATGAAGATAAATATTTTAAGTGTTGGTATTTTTTGAATAAATAATGATTTTAATAAAAAATTAAAATTTTCAAATTTAGAAAATTATTTTTAAAAAATGGTGTTCATTTTTGGATTCTACATATTATAAAGTTCTTAGGGTGAAATGTTATTATTTTTCTGAAATACTTGAATTTTTGGTGAATAGTAAAAACTTTTAATTTTTGAAATATGCTATATAAATAAATTTCTTTATCATACTTCTGTCATGGATGATGTAAATGGAAATTAGTTCAAACTCACATACATTTATTTCTTTTTTGTTCACAAGAATAAATATTAATCCTTATCATGGGAAAAATAACAATATAATTATTAAAATAATGCGAAAACAACCCTCCTCTCCTCCACTATATAATCCACCCCCCACCCCCTCATACTCTAACACCACTCAAGCTCTTAGCCTTTCTTATGTTATACCAAATAAACTTACCAATCACTCCCCCCACATCCAATACCTATTGTCTCACCCAAAGGCTTAAAACAATGTCCTTAAGGAGATTCTCATGAATGAGTACTCAAGGGGTGATCCTCTCTTCTTTTTTCATTCAACTTCTTTTACAAGGTCCATTATTTTTTACCTCTCCTCATATACCCTCATCAAAATACTATGATAACTCTATTACCCTACATGAACTCTAATTTTATTATTCTAATGTAATATTTCATCATCATCATCTCTCTTTTTCCGCCTCCTCTTATATTAAAAACGAAAACACCGTCTAAGATGTGTTAATTTATCTCATTCAAGGACGACAAGTTTTAAATTTTTTTACCACCTTAAATTATGTTCATGAACACATTTTTAAGGATTAAAAAGATCATAATATATTTATTTAATCTTATTTAAAGTTATTTAATCCTTTCAAACTCATTATATAAAATAATAATACAAAAAAAGTTTATTATGCACAAAACTTCCAAGTTAATTAAAGAGTTTATCATTAACTTTTATCTAATGATTCATCCTCATAAAATGTATCCAAAATAATTATAAGATAATTTATATTTCTATAATTTCACTAATAATATATATTAACAAATATTTATGTTTAACCACATTTCAAACGAACTTCTATTCATAAATAAAGTAAATCAATCATGAAAACTAAGGAAGAAAGTGCATCCAAAATAATAAAATTGGACCTATTAAACCCATAAAAAATTAAATGTATGAACCTAATAAAGTTAAAATAAATTAATAAAAATGTATATAAGGTTATTTAGTTATTAATTAATGAATAAAAATTTGATTATCCAGGTCATTAAGATCAATCGAATAACACATTCGGGTATAAGTTAAGGGGTTTCTCATCACACATTTAATTCCGTTAGATTGGCATTGTTCACCACATATTTCTTGTATGTGTTGTATGTGTATTGTAATATGGTATATAATATCATTATTTTATTTATATTCATGGTATTTGGTGATTAATTTGGTTATTGATAATTTTTGGACATACGATTCGATTGATTACTATGTGGTAAGGGACTTTGTCTCAATTTCATTTTCATTGATACATACTGTTATTGTGCACCTAATATTTATTATGTGGTTTATATAATACCCATTTAATATCATTTTTTATTTTAAATTAAAATTCTGTTAAATATTCATTTTATTGTGTCATGGATATAATTATTGCGATAAGTCGTATACCATTTTACATACGGTATTTATTTTGAATGTTACTTTAACGGTGGAAATATTAATGAATATGTATCCTCTTCTCAAAAAAGATATCAAAATAACATATTGTTCTTGTATTAAATATTTTATATAAATAATTATTTGGATAGGAAGTGATAGGCGAGGCCCTCTATAAACCCTCGATGCATCGACTGGTCTCATGAGACAAATCAGTTGGCGGAAAACCGTTCGAGTTTGTTTCCAAAAATCAGGTAGGTTTCTACACACAAGCATAAACCGTCACGATGATACAATGTTTCATGTTCCAGATACATGAAATCCAAATAATAATCATTCTCTTTATTCATTATTCAGTTATTACTATCCATGGGGTTTTCACTATGGAAAAATATTTGGAAGCATTTTCATTCTCATCTTATTGATGGAAAGTGTTTTCATTTATTCCCCATGCCATATTATTAATGTCTAAATGATTATAATTCAATCATTATTGAGTCATGATACCACTAAATGTTAATCTTACTGAGAAATTAAGCTCACACTTATTATTTTTCCTTTACCTAGGTTATGAAGAATAGAACCTTAAATAAGTTTTCAAGGAAGCTGTTTATTTCATTTTATTATGTATCATTTTGTATTTTATATCTTTCAAAATGTACATTAAGTATCATTTATGTAATATAGTCTTCCAAAAGTACTAAAATAATTGGTACTTTGATAATTATTTCTTATAATCATACCAATAAAATGAAATAATGCATCGGCTTTGGGCTTCGTGGTTTGGGGCATTATAGTTGTTATTAAAGGAAGTTTAGTAGCAACCTTGAAAACTATATATAGGAAAGACAGTTTTGAAGATGTATCCCTAAGTTATACTTTGAGGATAATCGTAGAAGAACATCCTATAATTATGGTAAATTATGTATTATGTTGATATTCCTATAAAATACATCCTTGTATGGATACTACAAGTGGATACAGTTCTTGTATAGATGTACCAAAGAGTAACAACTCTGACAAGGAGTTTCCGACATGACCTGTGGTATCCTGGTACATGACAACAAGCCTTACTCTGCACCTAGTTTCACACTCCCCGAGGATATGGTTAGGATTATTCACATTTTCTTTACAAACCATTATGAAGGATTTAAAAGTAAATTTAAACAATGTTTATGATTATGAGATTAGTTGTGGATAAATATTCCAATTATTTAAAGTGTTTTATAGTTAGAAATTATGAACAATGACCTAATTTAGTGTATAACAATGTTTAGGTATGTAACCTAATGAAATAAAGGGAATCAATACCCATGGAAAATATAGGTATTACCCCACTAAGAAATTCAACACAATCAATGTTGAAGAGAATCATATCATTACCATATTAGGACAACATACTCAAGCTATGTCGAATAACCTTGCTACTCCTATATTGGATCATTTCATGTGGCAGAAGCCCCCATATTTTAGTGTGACTACTATTTTGATGGTAGCTGAGTGGTAGATCAAGTCCCTTGAAATGATATTTCTGGCTCTAAGATGTAATGAATATGAAAATTTAGTATTGGTATTATATTGTCTCAAGGGTGATGTTGATCAATGGTGGTTGTTGATCTAGGATACCATGAAGGAATAAGAAATAGAAGATATGGAATAGAGAAATTTTAAGGAAATATTCTTTGACAAATATTTCCCTCATGAACAACAAACTAAAATGAAGAGGAAATTCTATTGCCTAATGTAAAGGGAAGAAGAGAGTGTTGCGGAGTATGAGGATACATTAAGAAGATTATCAAGGTATGCTATAGAATATGTACTTGATTTAGAAGACAAGATTGATCATTTATTTGAAGGTAATAAGCCAAGTCTTTGAAGGTCACTGGCTTCTCAAACATTTTAATCTTATGATGAAATTGTATTAAGTTCCATCAAATCAGATAAATAATTTTCTATATCAAATTTTTTCAAGAGAAATCAAGATAAGAAGAGGCATTCTAAAAACCATGGAAAAGCTGAAGCACTAATGAGGAAGAAGAAAATAAAGAACTTTCCATTATGCAAGAACTGCGGAAAAAATAATGCTAGTAAAATCTTGAAAGGCATGGGATTTTTCTGTATGTGTGGACAAAAGGGTCATAGATATAGTGAATTCAAGGTGAAGAGACAAATCAATTATGTTAATTGCTACAATTTTAGAGAGATGGAACACTTTGGAAATACGTTTCCTAAGATCCAAAGATTATTTCCTCAAAAAAGGCCACGAGGGAAAGGGAAAGATTATGTAATAACACTCACAGAAGTTGAAGTTCAAAATTATGTGGTGGAAGGTACTTTAATTGTTTCTTCGAAAATATCCAATACTATATTTGATTTTGGATCATTGCATTCATTTATATCTTCCCAGTTTTCTAAGAAAATTAGAAATGTCCAATTTGATTTAATAAAGGAGTTGTTAGTCAAAACATCTAGGGGATGTATCATTACAACAAATATGTATCGATAAGTCCCCCTTATGGAACATAAAATGTATTTATTTTCTAACCCTATCATCATACCCATGATCGACATTTTTATAATTCTTAGTATGAAATGGTTGTCAAATTATGATACGAATATCTATTGGAAGAAGAAGGAAGTCAAAAATTTTTAGAATGGTGTAGAATCCATTGTCTTCATATAAGAAACCCCTCAATGTAATTATTATCTATTTCCACCCCTAGTATCTCTAATTAATGCAATTATTATAGAGGAAGAGAACCCAATATCTATAGGTGAGGAAAGAAATCTTCAAATTGAAGACATACCTATTGTGCAATAATTCATTGATGTATTTCTAGAGGATTTTCCTAGAAATATTCTAGAGTGGGATGTTTCGTTCTCCATTGATTTAATTCTTGGTGTAAGACCTATATCAAAGACTCCCTATAGAATGGTCACTATAGAATTAGTGGATCAAAAGAAACTACTACATGAATATAGTGACAAAGAATTTATTTGACCTAGTGTTTATCCATGGGGATCCCATTTCCTATTTATTAAGAAGAAATATGGATCCATGAGGATATTAATTGATTATAAGGGAATAATTGATAATAAATTAAAGAACAAGTATCCTCTGCCATGCATTGATGATCTATTTGATCACCTTCATAGAGCCCAATATTTTTCAAATATTTCCCATTGATTTGGATATCATCAACTGTGTGTGAGTAAATACCTCATATTAATGTAAGTATGGGAATTATGTGTTTGTAGTAATGTCTTTTGGACTGACTAATACACCCTCGGTTTTCATGGATCTAATGAATATAGTTTTCTAGGAATTTCTTGATGACTTTGTTGTGGTATTTATCAATAATATCCTGGTGTACTCCCAAAGCTACAAATACCATTAGATACACTTCTTTATTCTTATGAAAACTCTTATATGAAATGAATTAAATGGGATGTTTAGCATGGGAGACTTTTGGCTTCAATGAGTATATTTTTTTGCCAGATTGTCTATAAGGATGGAGTAATAGTTTATCCTGTGAAGAAAAAGGCAATCCAAGAATGGACACACCAACGAACATAACAAAGGTGTGTAGTTTTATTGGCTTAGTAGGATACTATTGGAATTTCATTCAGAATTTCACGTGACTGGCTAACTTGTTAACCAAGATCACATGTAAAGGGGTTGAGTTTGTATATATATAAACATGAACAGAATTATTTGAAGAATTGAAAAGATGAATGGTCAATGCTTTAATTTTGAATATTCCATTTGGAAATGATGTATTTGTGATATATAGTGATGCATAAAATAATGGGTTGGGTTTCGTCCTTATGAAAAATGATAAAGTTATTTCTTATGCATCAAGTTAGTTGATGAATAATGAGAAAATTACCCAACTCTAGATATTGAGCAAGTAGTGGTAATCATTTCTCTAAAAAAATGGATACATTATCTCTTTGGTGAAAGTTGTGAGGTATATACATATCACAAGAGTTATAAATAAATTTTTACACCGAAATAACTCCACATGATGCAAAAGAGATGGCTCGAGTTACTGAAATTTTTTGATAGTTCAATACACTACAACAAAGGAAAGGGAAATAAGGTGGCATATGCATTAAGAAAGAAAGATCATGGACTTCTAACCCAAATGAGGGTTGTGAGAGATATTATATTCATGGATCTACTAAATATAGATATGGAAATTGTTAATGAAAGGGACACAACTTTTCTTTTTCAAATGGTTTCAAAACCATATTTACTAGAGATGATAAAAAAATCTCAATCTATTGATGAAAATATACAATAGAAAATTAAAGCTATTAAGGATGGAAGATTGGCAGTCTTCGTGTATGAGGATGGAGTTCTGAAATTTGTGAAGTGATAATGCATTACATCATTACCTGAGCTAAAAAAGGGCCTATTAGATAATTCTCATTACTCCAATTTCTCTAAACAACTTGGTAGCTCTAGGATGTATAGAGATCTGAAGGAACATTTTTTGTGGGATAAAAAGAAGTGAGAAATTGTTGACTATGTGTTAAGGTGTCTAGTTTGACAATAAATGAAGGGAGAAAGATAATATCCTAGAGGAATCATGTAGCCTCTACATATTCCTTTGTGGATGTGGGATTAAATTATGATGGGTTTTGTCATAGTACTACTGATGTCATAGGGACCTACCGATGACAATAAGTGAAGGGAGAGAGACAATATCCTCATGGGGTCAGGAAGCCTCTACATATTCCTATGTGGATGTGGGATTAAATTATGATGGGTTTTTTCATAGGACTACTGATGACACCTAGAAGAAATGATCCAATATTGTTAATGGTTGGCCGTCTTAAAAAATCAGCTCATTTCCTTTCTATAAGAGAGGATTTAACATTTGAGTGCCTGGAAATACTATATCTTAATGAATTTTATAGACTTCATGGTGAACTAATATATATTGTATCTGATCGAGACCCATTATTTACATCAAAATTATAGAAAAGTCTCTACAAGGATTTGGATACTAAGCTTTATATGAGTACTTTTTGTCACCCCCAAGCTGGCGGATAGTATGAAAGGACTATAAAAACATTATAAGACATGTTGAGATCATGCTCTCTTTACATTCAATGTGTGTGGGATCAGTACATGCATTTTTTGGAATTTTCCTATAATAATAGTTTCCATTATAGCATTCAAATGGTTCCATATGAATCATTATACAGTAAGAGTGGTTGAACTCCAACTTTTTGGTATGAAGTTGGTGAGAGGAAGCTTTTAGGCCCAGAACTTATTGAAGAGACAACTACCAAGGTAATGAAAATTTTGGCCCATATTAAGGCACCCTAAAGAAGGAAAATGAGTTATTCTGATAACTGGAGAAATTATTTTTAATTTCAAGAAAGAGATCATGTATTTATAAAAAGTTTCTTCATGGAAGGGTGACTTAAGGTTCGGTAAGAAACCGAAACTGAACCCTAGGTACATCAGACCATTCGAAATTCAAGAAAGAATTAGAGCTTTAGCTTACCTTTTAGTAATGCCTCCAAGTCTCTCCAAAGTTCATAATGTGTTCCATGTTTTGTTGTTAAATAAATACATGTCATACCCAATGCATGTACTCACCTATGAATAAATAGAGAGGGAACCTTTTTTCCACACTATCAAGAGCCAATCAAGATTCTTGACATGAGGGAGAAGGTATTGAAAAATTAGACAACTCGGCTAGTAAATGTTCATTGGAGAAACCGTGAAATGGAGGAAGCAATGTGGGAAACTGAGGATTTTAGGAAGAAGAACCACCCACATATTTTTAAACATTTTTATACATGAAAATTTTTTAGGATGAAATTTTCAAAGGTAAGAAGAATATAACACCCCAAAAATTATATGGTATGTCTCTCTTAAATACATTAAATTCATTAGATATCTTATATTACATAAATAATTGAGTCTCAAAGAAACAACACTTGGTTTTTTATAGGATATAGTAATAACCTAGCCATTAAACCTAAATTTTCCACTTTTGTGCTTTGAATTTCCAAAAACAGATATACACGATTATGATAAGGGTGATATTTAGAGTCTGATATAATCAACGTAGATTTTATTGAATAATATCTTACACATATGAATAGTAACTTACCCTTATGAATAGTAATATGACCCTTATGGATGGTAATCTTACCCACAAAATTAAAAATAAAATTTAGTCACATTAAAAATGAAGATGAATATTTTATGTGTTGGTATTTTTTATTAAATATTGATTTTAATTAAAAATTAACATTTTCATAATAATAAAATTATTTTCGAAAAAATGGAGTTCATGTTTGGATTATAGATGTCAGTAAATGGTTAGGGATTTTTTTTGGGATTTTTTTAAAATAATTGAATTTTAGTGAATAGTAAAATTTGATAATTTATGAAATATGCTAAATAAATGAATTTATGCATCATGCTTGAGTCATCGATGATGTAAATAGAAATTAGTTCTAACTCATAGGATTTTCTTACTATTTTTTGTCACGGTAATAAATATTATTCCTTGTCTTGGGCCAAAAAATAAACTAATGATTAAAATAATGAAAAAACCCTCCTCTTCTCCACTATATACTCCACCCCTCACCACCTCTTCCCATAACACCACTCAAGCTTTGATCCTTGCCTATGTTCTGCCTAATAAACATCCCAAGACCTCCCCCCTCACATCCAAGACAGGCTAGTCTCAATAAAAGTCCAAAAAATATCCTTAAGGAGATTCTCAAGGATGAGTACTCCATAGGTGATCCTCTCTTCCTTTTTATGTCAACTTCTTTTACAAGTTCCATTCTTTTGTTACTCTGTCCTCATCTCCCCTAATCCAAATGGTATGATAATTATATCACCTTACATGAACTATATTTTCATTATCCTATGAAATATTTCATCATCATCACTCTCTCCCCCTCCCCTCTTATACTAAAAACAAAAACACTATCCAAGATGTGTTAATATATCATATTCAATGACGACGAGTTTTCAATTTTTATTACCTTATTCAATTATGGTCATGAAACCATTTTTATTGTTGAACCAGATCATAATATATTCATTTAATGTTATTTAATATTATTTAATCCTTACACACTCATAATATAAAATAAGAATACAAAACAAGTTCATTATGCCCAAAACGGCCAAGTTAATCCAAGAGTTTATCATTCACTTTTATCAAATGAGTCATCCTCATAGTATGTTACCAAAATAATTATAAAATAATTTATATCTATATAATTTTACTAATAATATAAATTAGCAATTATGTACATTTAACCACATTTCAAATGATATTCTATTCAAAAATACAAGTAAACCAATCATGGAAACCAAGGAATAAAATGCTTCCAAAACAATAAAATTGAACCTCTTAAACCAATCAAAAATTACATGAATGAAACTAATAAGGTAAAACTAAATTAATTAAATGTATATAATATTCTATATTTGTTAATTAATGAAGCAAATTTTGATTATTCAAGTCATCAAAATCAATCAAATAACACAATCGGGCATAAGGTAAGGGGTTTCTCATCACGCTTTTAATTCCATTTGATTTTAATTGTTCACCGCTTATTTCTTGTATGTGGTTTTTTTATACTATAATTTGATATATAATATCATGATTATATTTATATTCATGGTATTTGGGGATTCATTTGGTTATTTTTAATTTTGGGATATACGATTCGATTGATTACAATGTGGTAGGAGACTTTGTCTCAATTTCAATTTCATTGACACATACTTGGTATTGTGCATCTTATCTTTCTTGTGTGGTGTATCTACTAACCATTTAATATCTTCTTAATTTTAAATTATAATTCTCTTAAATATTCATTTTCTGGTATCATGGATATGATTATTCCGTTAATTCGTATATCATTTTACATACGATGTTTATTTTGAATGTTACTTTAACTATGGATATATTGATAAATTTGTATCCACTTCTCAAAAAGGATATCAAAATGGAATATTTTTCTTTTATTAAATATTTTTTATAAATAATTATTTGGACTATTATTGATTGGAAGGGCCCCCTATAGACCCTTAATGCATCGACAGGACTCATGAGACAAATCAGTTGGGGGGAAAACTTTCGAGTTTGTTTCCAAAAATCAGATGGGTTTCTACCCACAGATTTAAACCATCGTGACGGTATAATGTTTCATGTGCTAGATACATGAAATCCTAATAATAATCATTCTATTTATTCATTATTAAATTATTATTATCCATAAGGTTTTCACTATGGATAAATCTATGGATACATTTTCATTCTCTGCTTATTGATGGAAAGTGTTTTCATTTATTCACCATTCCATATTATTAATGTATAATTGATTATGATTCACTCATTATTGATTCATGTTTACACTATATGTAACCCTTAATGAGCATTTAATATCACCTTTATTTTGTTTCCTTTCCCCAAGTTATGAAGAAGTGAACCTTGAATAAGTTTTCAAGGAAGCCGTTTATGTTAGTTTATTATTTATCATGTTGTATTTTATATCATTCAAAATGTACATTGGGTATCATGTATGTAATTTGGTTTTCAAAAAAAATATAAACTAATCGGCCCTTCAAGATTTATTTATTATAATCATTCCAATATAATGAAATACTTCACCGGCTATGGGATTCTGGGTTTGGGTCATTACAGTTGGTATAAAAGGAAGTTTAGTAGCAACCATGGAAACCAGATTTAGGAAACATAGTTTTGAGGATGTAACCCTAAGTAAGACATTGAAGATAATCATTGATGAATATCCAGGAATATTGGTAAACTAGTTATTATGTGGGTCTTTTTAAAAAATACATCAATGTCTCTATACTACAAGTGTATTTGGTTCGGGAACAGATGTACCAAGAAGTAAAAACTCCGAAAAAAGTTTTAGGCTTGACCCATGGTATCTAGGTACATGACAACAGGCATTACTTTGCACCTGGTTTCACACTCCCAAGGCGTAGGGTTCGAATAATTCACATTTTCATTACAAACAATTATGAAGGATTTAAAAGTAAATATAACTAATGTTTATGATTATGAGATTAGTTGTGCATAAATTTTCGGTTATCTTAAGGGTTTTATAGTTACAAATTATGAACAATGACCTAATTTAATGTATGAAAAAGTTTAGTGATGGAACCTAATCGAATAATGAGAATCAATACCCATGGAAAATTTAGTGATTACCCCACTGAGCAAGTCAACATAGTCAATTTTAGAAAAGACCAGATCATGATCATATTGGGACAATATTCTCTGGCTATGATGAATAACCATGCTACACCTGTATTGGATAATTTCCTACAGCAAAATCCCCCCATCTTTTAGTTGTACTACTAGTTTGGTGTTAGCTGAGCAGTAGATCAATTACCTTGAAAAATTATTTCTGGCATTAACATGTAATGAATATGAAAAATTTGTACTTGTAGTATATTTCCTTAAGGTTGATGTTGATCAATGGTGTTCCTTGATCTATAATACCACAAAGGAATAAGAAATATAAAATATGGAATAGAGAAATTTTAAGGAAATATTATTCGAAAAATATTCCCTCATGAACAACTGACTGAAATAAAGAGAAAATTCATTATTCTGAAGCAAAGGGAAGAATAGATTGTCGCAGAGTATGAGGATACCTTCACAAGATTATCTAGGTATGATATAGAATGTTTTCATGATTCATAAGACAATATTAATCAATACTTTTATGTTCTTAATCCAAGTCTTTGAAGGGAACTAGCTTCTAAAACATTTTCATCATATGAGGAAATTGTATTAAGTACCATCAGAACATAGAAGGAATTTTCTAGATCAAATTTGTTCAAGGGAAATCAAGAAAAGAAGAATAATTTTAATAACCATGGAAAATCTGAAGCACCAATGAGGAAAAAGGTAGTGAACCAAATTCCATTATGAAAGAACTGTGGTATGAATCATCATTGGAAATGCTTGAATGGCATGGGAGTTTTCTGTAAGTGTGGATAAAAGGTTCTTCGATCTAGTTAATTCAACGATAAGAGACAAGTCAATGATGATCAAAGCTAAAATTTGAGAGAGATGGGGCTCTTTGAAAATAAGTTTCATAAGATCAAGGAAACATGACTTAGAAAAGGCCACAAGAGAAAGGGAAAGCTTATGTAATTACATCTATGGAAGTGGAAGTTCTTAATGATGTTGTAAAAGGTACTTTAATTGTTTCCTCAAACATAGAAAATGCTATATTTGATTCTGGATCATCGCATTCAATTATACCTTCATAGTTTTATATGAAATTAGACATGTCCAATTTTATTTAATAAAGGAGTTGTTAGTCAAAAATCTTAGGGGATGAATAATTTCATCAATGATGTGTTTATTAGTCCCCCTCATGAAAAATAAACATGATTTAATTTCTAACCTTATAGTCATACCCATGATTGAATTTTATATAATTCTCAATGTGAATTTGATGTCAAATTATGATGAAAATATCTATTGCAAGAAGAAGGAAGTTACAATTTTTTAGAATAGAGTATAATCCCTTATCATTAGAGAAAAAACATCTCCATTTAATTCTTATCTAGACCAACCCCAAATATCTCTAATGAATTCAATTCTTACAGGGGAAGAGAAAATAATATTTATGTGTGAGGAAAGAAATCATCAATTTTCAGACATAACTAGTGTGCAAGAATGCATTAATGTATTTCCAGAGGACTTAACTAGACATCCTACAGAGTGGGATGTTGTTTTATCCATTAACTTTATTCATGGTTCAATGCCTATATCAATGACTCTCTAGAGAATGGATACTATGAAATTAGTGGATCTAAATAAACAAGTATAGGAATTGAGTGAAAAGGGATTTATTTGACCTAGATTTTCTCCATGAGGAGCCCATGTCCTCTTTGTTAAGAAGAAATATGGATCCATGAGGCTATGCATTGACTGTAGGGAAATTAGTGATTTTACAATAAATAAGAAGTATCCTCTTCCATGCATTGATGATGTATTTAATCAACTTCATAGAGCCCAATATTTTTCAAAGATTGACCATTGGTCAGGATATCATCAAGTGTGTATGGGAAATACATCATTTACAATGAGGTATGGGCATTAAGAGTTTACAGTGATGTCATTTGGAGTGACTAATGAACCCTCGGTTTTCATGGATCTAATTAATAAGGTTTTCAAGGAATATCTTCATGACTTTTGTGGTATTTATCAATTATATCCTGGTATACTCCCAATGCTTCAAAGACCATGAGAAACACTTTCTAATTATTCTGAAAAATCTTAGAAGAAATGAATTATATGGGAAGTTTAGAATGATAGAATTTTGGATTCAATGAGTATATTTTTTCCATATCGTCTCTAAGGATGGAGTCTTAGTTGATCCTATGAAGAAAAAGGTAATCCAATAATGGGCACGCCAATTAACAAAACCAAGGTACATAGTTTTATTGTATTAGTAAGATACTATCGGTGTCTCGTTCAGAATTTCACCTGACTAGCTAACCCTCTAACCAAGCTCACACATAAAGGGGTTGATTTTTTATGGATGAAATAATGTACATAATGATTTGAATAATTGAAAATAAGAATGGTCAATGCTAAAATTTTGACTCTTCCATCTGGAAAAGATTGATTTTTGATATATAGTGATGCACCAATAATAGACAGGGTTGCATCCTTATGAAAAATGATAAAGTTATTGTTTTCACATCAAGGCAGTTGAAGACTCATGATCAAAATTACCCATATCATGATCTTGAGTAAGCAACTGTAATCTTTTCTCGAAAAACATGGAGATGTTATCTCTACAGTGAAAGATGTGAGGTATATACAAATCACAAGAGTTTGAAATACATTATTATAGAGAAATAACTCAACATGAGGCAAAGGATATGGCTTGAATTACACAAAGATTATGATGGTTCAATACACTACTACACATGAAAGGAAAATAAGGTGTCATATGCATTAATCAAAATGGTCATTGGCTTATAACCCAAATGCTGATTGAGAGAGATCTTATATTCAATAATCTACTAAATATAGATAAGGGAATTGTTAAGGAAGGGGAAATATCTGTCCTTTTTCAAATGATTGATAAACCATATTTACTAGAGATGATTAAAAATCTCTTAGACAATGCTCAATCCTCAAATTGGCAGACTTTGTGTGTGAGGATGGAGTTCTGAAATTTGGGAATTGGTAATGCATTCCATCAGTAGATATGCTGAAAATAGAACTATTAGAAAATTATCATAGATCAAATTTCCCTATACACACCGGTATCTCTAGGATGTATAGAGATCTGAAAGAACATTTTTGGTGGTATAACAAGAAGCGAGAAATTTCTGACTATGTGTCACGGTGTCTAGTTTTTCAATAAGTGAAGGTAGAGAGAAAACATCCCTGAGGGGTCATGTAGCTTCTACATATTCTTATGTTGATGTGGGATGAAATTACTATGGGTTTTTTCACAATACTATTGAGGACACCAAGAAGGAATGATGCAATATTGATAATTGTTGGTCTTCCTACAAAATCAGCACATTTCCTTACAATAATATAGGAGTTACCACTTGATAACGTCGAATGACTATATATTAATGAAGTTGTAAGTCTTCATGGTGTACCTATATTGATTGTGTCCGATCGAGACCCAATATTTACATAAAAATGATGAAAAGGTATCTAGAAGGCTTTGTATATTGAGCTTCATATGAGTACTTCTTATCACCCCCAAAAGGATAGATAGTCTAACAGGAATATTCAAACACTATAAGACATGTTGAGATCATTCTCTCTTGGCTTTATAGGTATATGGGATCACTACTTTACTTTGGTGGAATTTTCATATAATAATAGTTTCCATTAAAGAATTCAAATGGTGCCATATTAATCATTATATGGTAAGAGGTTTCAAACTCCAACTTTTTGCGATAAAGTTGTTGAGAGGAAACTTATAGGCCTAGAACTTATTGAAGAGACAACTGCAAAGGTAATGAAAATTCAGGCCTATATTAAAGCAGTCCAAATTAAGAAAAATAGTTATGTTGATAACTGGTTAAATTATTTGGAATTTAAAGAAGAATATCACGTCTTTATAAAAGTTTCTCTGTGGAATGGTGTCTTATGGTTTAGTAAGAAAGGGAAACTAAACCCCAGGTACATTAGACCGTTCAAAATTCTAGAAATAATTGAAGCTTTATCTTACCATTTACCAATGCCACCAAGTATTTACCAATTTCATAATGTGTTCCATGTTTTCTTGTAAAATAAATACATGATAGACCCAATGCATGTACTCAACTATGAATAAATAGATATAGAACCTCAATTTTCATACTATGCAAAGACTATCCAGATTCTTGACACGATGGAGTAGGTATTGACAAGTTAGACAACTCGGCTAGTAAATATCCATTAGAGAAACAATTAAATGGAGGAAGAAATGCAAGAACCTGAGGTTTTCATGAAGATGTAGTACCCAAATCTTTTTAAAGGGCCTTATACCAGAAAACTTTCTAGGATGGAATTTTTAAAGGTAGGAAGAATATAACACTCCCAAAATTATATGGTACATTTCTCTTAAATATATTCAATTCATTAGTTATCTTATATTTCATGAAGCACTGAGTCTCTATGAAATATCACTTCGTTTTTTGTAGGATATTGTAATAACCTTTCCATTAAACATAAATTTTCCACTTTTGTGTTTTGAATTTCTAAAAAACAGATACACATGGTTATGATAAGGGTGATATTTAGAGTCTGATAGAATCAAATTATTTTTCAGTGAAGAGTAACATACACTTATTAATAATAACCTACCCTTATGAATAGTAATATCACCATAATGAATGGTAACCTTACCGAAAAAATTATAAATAAAATTTAGGCACCTTAAAAATGAAGATGAATATTTTAAGTGTTGGTATTTTTTTTATTAAATATTGATTTTTATTAACGATTGAAATTTTCATAATAATAAAAAAAATTGAAAAATGGAGTTCATTTTTGGATTCTAAATGTCGATAAATGGTTATATAGAATTTTTTTATCTTTCTATAACAAATAAATTTTAGTGAATAGTAAAATTTGCTAATTTATAAAATATGCTAAATAATTGAATTTATGCATCATGCTTGAATCATAGACGATGTAAATAGAAATTGGTTTTAACTCGCATGAATTTATTACAATTTTTTTGACAATAATCAATATTATTCCTTTTCTTGGGCCAAATAATAAACTATTGATTAAAATAATGCAAAAACCCTTCTCTCCTCCACTATATAAACCACCCCTCACCCCCTCTTCCTCTAACTCCACTCATGCTTTAATCCTTTCCTATATTCTACCAAATAAAGTTCCCAAGACCTCCCCCCATTTCCAAGACGTTTTGGTCTCACCAAAAGGCCAAAAAAATACCTAAGGAGATTCTCAAGGAGGAGTACTCAAGAGGGGAACCTCTCTTCCTTTTTCTTTCAAATTATTTTACAAGTTCCATTATTTTGTTACTCTCTCCTCATCTCCCCTCATCCAAATTCTATGATAATTATAGAACCTTACATGAACTAGATTTTTATTATCCCATGGAATATTTTTTCAACATCATCTCTCTTCCCACCCCCCCCCCCCTCTTATACTAAAAATGAAAACATCGTCCACGATGTGTTAATTTATCCCATTCAAGGACGACGAGTTTTCAATTTTTATTACCATCTTCAATTATGGTCATGAAATATTTTTTATGGTTAAAATAGATCAGAAAATAATTATTTAATCTTATTTAATATTATTTGTTCATTAGACACTCATAATATAAAATAATAATACAAAACAAGTTCATTATACACAAAACCACTAACTTAATCCAAGTGTTTATAATTAACTTTTATCTAATGAGTCATCCTCATGGTATATAACAAAAATCATTATAAGATCATTTATATATCAATAATTTCACTAATAATATATATTAATAATTCTGGATCTTTAACCACATTTTAAATGAACATCCAATCATAAATACAAGTAAACTGATCAAGAAAATCAAGGAATAAACTGCTTCCATAATAATAAAATTAAACCTCTTAAAACCATAAAAAAGTCCATAAATGAACCTATTAAGGTTAAAATAAATCAATTAAATGTATATTTGGTTCTTTAATTATTAATTAAAGAATCTAAATTTTATTATTCAGGATTTATGATCAATTGAAGAACACATTCGGCCATAGAGTAAGGGGTTTCTCAAGTCACTTTTAATTCCATGAGACTTCCATTGTTCACCACATTTTTCTTGTTTTTGGTGTATGTGTGTTGAGATTAGATATATAATATCATCATTCTCTTATATTCATGGTATTATGTGATTCATTTGATGATTAATAATTTTTTTTCATAAGATTTGATTGATTACAATGTGGTAAGGGACATTTTCCCAATTTCAATTTCATTGAGACTTACTTTGTATTGAAAACCTAATATTTCCTATGTGTTGTATCTACTACCAATTTGATATAATTTTAATTTTAAATAATAATATTTCAGAATATCCATTTTCTTGTTTCTTGGATATGATTATTTCTTTATGTGGTATACCATTTTACAAACGTTGTATATATTGAATGTTACTTTAACTGTGGAAATATTGATGAATCTATATACTATAATCAACATGGATATCAAAAATATATATTTTCTTTTATTAAATCATTTTATAAATAATTATTAGGACTGGTATTTAGATCTGGGCCTGCAATAGCCCCTTAATACATCAACATGTCTCATGAGACAAATCAGTTAGAGGTAAACCCTTCGAGTTTGTTACCAAAAATCAAACAGGTTTCTAACCACAGACTTAACCATGTTGAAGGTATAATAGATCATGTGCGAGATACATGACATCCAAATAATAAGAATTTTCTTTATTTTTTATTCATTTATTACTATCCATGATGTTTTTAATATGGAAAAATCTATTAAGGCATTTTTATTCTCAACTTATTGATGGAAAGTGTTTTCATTTATTCATCATGTCATACTAGTCATATCTAATTGATTATGATTAACTCATTATTTATTATTGTATTCACTATATGTAACCCTTACTGAGCATTTTAGATTACCCTTATTATGTTTCCTTTTTCCAGGTAATGAAGAAGAGAACCTTTAATAATTTTTCTCGGAGGTAGTTTATTGTGTATCGTGTTGTATTTTCTATCATTTTAAATGTACTTTGGGTACCATGTATGTAATCTCGTCTTTCAAAACTACTAAATTGATCATTCTATTAGGATTTATTTCTTTAAATCATTCCAATGTATGAAATAATGCACCCGTCCAGGCCATCGAAGTTTGAGGCGTTACAATTTCCAAGTTATGATTCATTTTATTATAAGCATGATATTCCAATTTATAGTTTCTTTACTATATTCCTCATTCTCTTATTAAATATATCATGTTCTCATGTAAACTATTTCACGTGTTTTTCCTTACAGGTCCTTTAGATCACCCTTTCCTTTAATGTATATCCACAGGTTATGATATGAAATAAATGTACATAGGATGAACCATAAAAAATAATTTTAAGTGGATTAGAAGAATATGTTTTAAGATTTCATGTATTATGTTTCTGATTTCCAAGACAATAAACCCAAAATATACTCTGTTTTAAGAATTTCATGTAAATTTATATAAAAAATTGTGGGATACTATAGTAAACATTACACATATTATCAAAAATAATAATTGTTAATAAGATATGAATAAGGGTATGATAACATGATCCTGATATAAAAAATTCATACAAAAATATTCAATAATATTGAATCATTATTCATTGTATTGTACTTTTTCATAACATAATTCATAAGTTATAAGATCTTGGAATCATCAACAATCAATCATGTATCATGAAAACATAGCATAATAATAAGGAATAAATTCATTTTATATACATAATCATAGAAAATAATTTTCATATCCAACTATAACTGCTATTAAAATCATAGTATATTGGGTCCATTCCCCATTCCATCATTTCCTTAGTCAAGGATTCCTCAAAAGAGTGTTTTATTAGACAAATTTCATTAATGATATGGATTCACTCATCATTTCAGTCCATATTATCTCTTGAGATATCCATCATTACCCAATGCATTAGATGTTTATAAAATTCTATTTCACCCATCACATAAAGAAAACCATACATTTTTTTGAAACATTATTATATAACATTCATCATTTAATCATATCACTATTCATGGAATGGATAATGGTTTCAGAAACATTTCATCAATATAATCATAAACCATCAAGAGAATAAATAATGATAGTAAAATTTGAACATATCTCCAATATATTCTATATTCTAAGATTATATTATGTTAATATAATAATCTGTAACTGTCTCTACTTCCAATAAATGCAAAATTAACCCATCGATCATGTATACGGTGGACGACCACCTCACGAACCAAGGTAATTTTTTTCCATCATCACCACTAATTGGTGGATTCAAAAATGGATATAATGTATATATATGATATAAACTAAATTATTACACAGCTATAATTATAATATCACATAATAAATCTTACCTTATAATCTTTTGGAAAATGATAATGTCACTTGTACGTACGTATTCACTACCACCTCTACGAAGCGATGTGATTCATTTTTCTTTTTCATTTTACATAGATAGTAATAATGATGTATTTTATGAATATTTATGATGCATAATATATAATAATAATAATATAAATGTTAATATTATTTACCATTAATTCATTCCATCGATTGAAAAATGAAAATAGCATTCATATATAGGTATGGAATATTGTCTCTATGAATGGTGCACTTCATTTTTCTATCTCTAAATTTTTTTGATTACAATAAACATGTATATAATGAAAATATATAATATTTATATCACGATTAAAATTATTAATATTATATAACCATGATCAAGGAGTAAATACCGAAATTTTCTAACTAAAACATACATGAAAAACGATGCACTTATTATCAAGAACAATGGTTTTATGAAAGAATTACTAATAAACAGGGGATAATAGTTTATAAATATTCTTATATATTACCATATATATGAGTTTGGTTCTGTAATATATGTATAATAAATTTATATTTATTATAATAATGGGTGAAACATGTATGAAGGAATTCAGTTCTAATGTAGAGATTTTGTTTTCTAATCTCATTGTTTATCAGGCTTGTTTTTTATTATGCTTTAATTATAAAATTTCAGGATACAAATCCAAAGAATCATAGGAATTTCATTCTAGCAATGATATTTCTAGAGAATGCAACCTTTACTTTAATTTTTCACTCTTTATGTAATTAGGGGACAAAAATAATGATTTTATGGAAAATTGGCGCTATTTTTCTATGCAGTCGAATATAATTTCTCTTCCAAGTACATATTTTCAAAAAAATCAATATTGTTTTCCAATTATAAATTTAGTTATAAAATTCATTTTTCTAGTTCTCGGAATTTTAAAAAAAAATAATATTTTTTAATGAGGTAATTTTGAATTTTTATCAAAAATGGGACAAGAATTTTTTGTTTCATATATATGACATGAATGGAATTTATCAATATCATGACCGCTCAGTGTTTTGAATATTCCATTACAAGATTACATTGTTATTTTCAATGAAAATTTATTCTTTAGAATTTTGGAGATGTTAGTTTTTAAATATGTGATATCAATGTAAAAGTGTTGTGTTCTTGAAGAAATGTTCCAAGTGATATTTTTAAAAAGAATCCCTTCTATGATGGAATCCATTAATGAGTCCTAATAATTACTGGGGATATGATCCAATGATACAATAATTAATATTTCTTTTGAAGGTTTTTTTTAATGGTAACAATATTTTTATGAATCTTTTTAAATTTCTATGGGTTATGTTATGATGATATGGTGAATGTTATATGATCTTGTAGAACACATATGTATCCTTTTTTTATGAGATGGGGTCCTGGATTTAGATTTCCCACCAATGCATTGGGTAATGATGGGTAGATCATAATATAAACAATCCAGTAATGGAGAGTCAAACCAGTTCAGTAAGGGACTCTTTCGACTATGAAAGACATTATAGTGAACCTCAATTACTATGATTAATTTGGGAGTGAATTCAATCAATTGATATAGTCTCGAAAGTAAGTCTAGAGTGCTAAAAATATTTTTCAATTCATATTTGTATTCCAAAAACTTATGTATTATTTCAATATTATTCTTTCATGGGTCATGTTATTTTCTCCCTTTAGGTTTTATTTATTATAAACTATGAAGATTTATTCCATGATTCGATATTATAATTCACATTCTGCGGGGTATCGTTTCCAAATGTTATGATCATGTTATCATACCCTTATATCGTGTTAAGTTTTATTGATCATGAATATCTCATATTTTACCTTGTTGAGCATTATATCTCACTCAATATTTTGTTTCTTTTCCCCATGTTATGAAGAAACATAGTATGTATGATATGTAAAATAAGGGTGAATGTTTTAAATAAAATTGAGGGAGATGATGCAGTTCACATATGAAATTTTTGTTTTTGTATCCATGTTTCCAAATAAATTTGAACTATATAGTTATGGAATAGATTGTAATGCTATTATAATGAATATTCATTTACTAAAAATTGATAGCTCCTGATAAAATGTATGGGTCACTGTATTAGGAATCGGGGAAACTTTTAGATACCATTGCAAGATTGGATGAGAATAATTTATACAGAAAATATAAGATAATCCTAATTACAGGAGAATTTCCAAAGTTATGGTAAATAAGGAAGGTCGTTTTCTTTAAAATAAAACTTCTATGTTTGGATTATAAAAGTTAACATGGTTTTGGAATAAAGGAATCTAGTGGTAATGACTCTTAAAAAAGTTGGTCGAGTAGATATTATCCATTATTATAGTGCATGATGAGTGTGATGTTACTATCAACATGTTTTGACACTCAGGGGATATACTTACGTAAATAAAAATTTTATTTATGAACCATCATGCATGATTTGAATAGATAAGGATCATGAATTGTAGCACCCCAAAAAATTAAAAATAAATTTAATATTGAATTCATGTAACACTAAGTCTCAATGAAACATCACTTTGTTATAACCTATCCAATGAACATAATTTTTCCTCAAATGTGGTTTGAATTTAAAAAAATAGACATACACAGTTGCGATCATTAAGATATTTAGAGTCTAATATGATCAACTAAAACTTTGGGTGAATAGTATCATACCCTTATGAATAGTAAGCTACCCATATGAATAGTCATGTAACCTTATGAATTGAAACCACACCCCTGTAATTATAAATAAAATTTAGGCACCATATAAATGAGAGTAAATATTTTAAAAATTAATAATTAAGTGTTGATATGTTTTGTGATTAATAAATATTTGATTATAATTTTACATGAAAAAATTTATTTATAACAACATTAATTTTTATAAAATGTATTCCAAAATAAATATTTTGTTTTCCTATAATTTTAGGATAATTTAATAAGATCTTAATTAAATTTTCAGGGTGGTATAAAATCAGTTTTGGTTTTAAAAATAGTATTTTTTGAGTAAATGATGATTTTATTTAAAAATTTAATATACAATTTTTTGAAAATTATTTTGATAAAATGGAGTCCATTTTTTAATTTTACTTGTAGAAAAATGGTTGGGGTGAATTTTAAGGATTTTTTTGAAATACTTTAATTTTTATTTAATAGTAAAAATGGTAATTTAGAGAATAAATACATTATAAGATAAGTACATGATTCCTTACATCATGGATGATGCAAGAAACCATTATTTAAAAATTACATGAACTTATTACAATTTTTTCTATAGTATTTAACACTGTTGTTCGTCTTGAGAAAAATAAAAAAAAATCAATAAGATATTCAAAACTTACTCCTCTTCTACACTATAAAGACCACCCCCACTCCCTATTTTCATCACTCCTCTATGCCTTGAATATTATAAATTTTCTACCCAAATACTCATCTATATTCCCTACCAATGTCCACAATCCCTTGTTCTTCCCAAAAATCCAAAACCCATTTCAATAAGGAGGTTCTCAATGAGGTTGATTCAACAGGTAAATCATCTTTCTTTTCTTTTGCTTTCATTTCAATTTTTTTATTCTACCCCCACCTACTATATCCAAATGATCAAGAAAATTCTGATATCATTTATATACTATAAATATATCATGTTAATGGAATAAACATCATCAATCTATTTATTCTATTTTTCTTTTATTTTATAAACGAAATCATCATCCGGGAGGTCCCAATTTATAACCTTCGTGGATGAAGATGTTTCATTCATTAAATTATTCTTCAAATATATTCATAAAACCACATTAATTGTTGATACAGATTGAAATAATTATTATATAACCCTTTTATGTTATGTAATTAACATATTTACATTGTACTAAACGATTAAACAAAGTGAGTTAGTTATAATCAATAACCACTATAATAATCTAAAAAATTGTCACTAAATGTATTATATAATGATGAATCCTAATAATATGTAACCAAAAGATAAGTATAACAATTTACACATATATATTATAATTAAAAACATGAAATTCCAATTCTGGATAATTATTCGAATTCTAAATGAACTCTATTACTTATAATCAAGCAAACTGATCTTGAACTCAAGGGAATGAACACTCCAGAACGACAGAAGTCAATAATATAACTTATCAATAAATCCATACATGAACTTAAAAATTCTAAAATGAATCAAATACATGTATATAAGTTTAAGAATTAATTAATTAATTAATATAATTTGATTATCCATGAAGTTAAGATCAAGTACATAACAAGTTCGGACATATGGTAAGGGTTCTCTACCTGATCCTCCATTTTCTTTCGTGTTACATTTATTCTAAACTTACCTCAATGAAATTATTAATTAATTTTATTTAAATATCATAAATTCTGTTTTAATGTTTTATATATATTTACCACTCATAATCCTTCATTATTTTATAGGTAGTTACATGTTTTAAAAGGAACTTTCAAAACATCTTCCTGAAAAACAAACTCATTTCTATGGAACTTCTCGAATCGTTACCTATGTTCAAATAAAATCTATAATATGTTTTTAGCCAACATTATTTTTATAAGATACCTCATTTTTTTGGAAAAAACTATTTTAAATCACTTTTATTTTTATGTAAATATTTTTTCAAAACAATTCTTCTTTTCAAAAGTAAGATTGTATTTATTCTAAAAATTACTCGCTGATTTTACACGGGTATTTTCATCTATTTAAACACTCTTGTTGATTCTTATGTTTAATTGGGATTAATAATTTATGATATCATCTAAAATATTTTATTTAATGTTTTATGATATGAATAATTGTGTATGTTTTATCTTGATAACTTTAATCATGTTAAACTGAATGCTTAGTGTTTATATTTAATGATTGGGGAATGTTATTTACATTTCATATGTTAGTTTCAATATGAATGTATATATTGATATTTTTATCCACATTCTTATGATGAATTAATTAGACTTATTATGTGACACGTGGGGCCTGCTATATCTCTTCGATGCATCAGTAGGTATCACGAGACAAATTAGTTTGGGGTTTTACACATTTATGTATGGTCTTGGCATGAGGCATTGACAGAATGATTATTATTTCCATCATTATACATTCCTTCATTATCAAAATAGTAATGTATTTTCCATGTGGTTATACGACTAGTATAATACCCATTGTTATGTTTTCTTGTATCATTATTTATTTATCTCTTATTCCTACCATATTATGTTCAAGTTTATTTTTAAATGCATTTGAATCTAATTATTCATCATGCCTAATGTTTAAGTATATGATATCTTCCCATGTATTGCTTACCCTTACTGAGCATCTAAGCTCACACATTTTTTATATTTTATCTTCCCAGGATGTGGGGATGTATATTATAAATACACTATATAGATAACATGTGAGTTATGGATATTTTCAAAGGAATTTCTTAATTATATTTCATTTAAAGTTGTAATGTTGAACTTATGAATGCATCTAGTTTTCCAAAACTTCTCAACCATTCATCATTTTGGATACTCCTTTCTTGTAATCATGCTAATGTAATGAAATAATGCACTGGCTACAGGAAACTGGGGTCGTTGTGTTACAGTTTGTATCAGTGGAAGTTTATCATAAAACATGGAAACCATATTTAGAAAACATAGATTATGGAACAGAACCCTAAAGTTGACTTTGGGGGTAAGCATAAAGAAATATCCTAGAATTTTGGTAATGAAGATATTATGTGGTTATTACTAGAATATACATCCATATACGGATACTATAAGTGGGAGTGGTTCTAGCACAAGTGTACATAGGAGTAACAACTCCAACATGGTGTTTCAGACGTGACATGGGGTAACCTAGTACAAAAAACAGGCCTTATTATGCACCTAGTTTGACACTCCAAAAGGGATATGATTAGGATAATTCACTTCTTCTTTATAATCCATTATGAATTATTTAAAAGTAAATATTTTCTTAAGGAACCCATATTTATGATCATGGTATTACCTATGAATAGGATTTTAATTTTTGTTAAGTATTCTTCTAGTTGAGATTATACAATCTAATTCATAATGTAATACAGTGTACACCATCATTTTGAAATGGATCCTAGTGGAAGGAATGGAAACAGCATGAACACGTGAATCCCATGCATGTATTTCCCCTATTGCACATAATAATGTTGCTTTTGAAGATGTGACTAGTGGTAAAAAACAAATAACTATACTGGGACAGCTGAATCGGGTTATAAACAATAACCTTACCCATATTGAGTACCCTAAAAAAATATAGGGGGATAATGTTATACCAATTCATTCTACAACATCCTCCATCATTTAGTGGGAATACAAACCCATTCACAGAAGAGTAGTGCATAAGTTCCTTGGAGAAGATATTTCCTGCTTTGGGAAGTAACAAAAGAAAGAAGGTTGTAATTGAGGTTTATTTTTTATCAAGGTATTTTGATCAATGGTGTTAACTAATTCAAAATATAAAGTAGGAGGATGTGTTATGAAAATACAGGATGGAGGTATTTTAATGAAATTTTCTTAGAAAAATAATTTTTCTGTGAACTATGAGCGGGTATGGAAAGGCAGTTTTTGAATCTAAGGGAAAAAGAGTATGAGAATTTTGAAAAGTATGAAGCTAAACTCAAAAGGATATAAAGGTATATCTATAACTACATACGTAATCCAAGGATAAATATTGATTTATTCTTTGATTTTTTAAAACCATTCCTCTGAAGGGAACTATTCTTCCAAGGTATCTCATCATACAATGATATAGTCTTATGAGCTATCACGATAAAAAAAATATTTTAATTATTATGAATTTAAAGGAATGAAATATAATAATAGGGTTACGGAACACTATGTAAAAGTAAATAAAGAAAAAGGATAATATGGGAAGAATTGATTTTCTATCCTGTGATAGTTGTGGGAAGAAACACCCTTGTACTTTCTTGAAGGGTGTGGGTGATTATTACAAGTGTGGATGAAAAGGAAACCAATATTATGATTGTAAGGGAAGTAATGAAGCCACCAATGTTCAATGCTAAAATTTAAAATAGATGTTACATTATGAAATTGATTGTTAAATAATCAAGAAATCATTCATCATAGAAGGTCAATGTAGCTTGGTCAAGCTTATGTGATCACAATTGTAGAGGTTGAAGTTCTTAATGATGTGGTGGAAGGTAATTTAATAGTTTCCTCAGACTTAAGAAATGGTTTATTGGATTATGTATCATCACATTCATTTATATCATCAATTTTTTCCATGAAAATTATACATTTTCAATTTTATTTAATAAAGGAGTTGTCAGTCAAAACTCCTAAGGGAAGTATCATTGCAGCAAATATTTCTTGATCATTTCCCCTTATGACACATCAAAATTATTTAGTTGTTAACCTTATCATCATAACCATGACTTAATTTGATATAATTATTAGAATGAATTTGATTTCATGTAATTATGTGAAAATATATTTCAAGAAGAAGAATGTTACAATTTTTTAGAATGATATAGAATCCCTTATCTTTAGAGAAGAAACATCATCATTGGATTCTTATCTATATCAACCCCCAGTAGTTATACTAAATGAAATTATTGGGGAGGATTAGAACTCAATATCAATGAGTAAAGAAATGAATATTCAAATTTATGATATACCTATTGTGAAGGAATATGTTGATGTTCCTCCAAAATATTTATTCAGGCATCCTCCGGAGTGAGTAGTTGAGTTCAATATAGTCTTAATTCTTTTTTCAAGACCTATATCAAAGACTCCTTATTGAATTTCCACTATGGTTTTAGTTTAAATGGGGAGAAAACCAGGGGAATTGAGTGATAAAGAATTTATTCTCCCTAGTTTTTATCCATGGGGATCCCTTTTTCCTTTCATTAATAGAAAATATTGGTCTATGAGGATGTGTATTGACTACATGGATGTCAATGATATTATGATAAAGAAAATGTATCCTCTTCCTCACATTGATAATCTATTTGACCAACTCCAGGGAGACAAATATTTTTTCTAAGATTGACCTTCGATCTGGATAACATCAGTTTCCAGTGAGAGGGAAGATATTCCAAAAACAACATTTTGATCCAGGTATGGGCATTATGAGTTCACAAAAATGCCTTTTGTACTAACTAATTCACCCTCTGTTTTCATGTATATATTGAATATAGTTTTCAAGGAATATCTAGATGAATATTTTGTAGTATTTATTGATGATATATTGGTATACTCGAAAATATACACTGATTAAGGGAACCAGTTTCACAATATTTTGATGACTCTTTGAAGAAACGAATTATATGGGAGGTTTAACAAGTGTGAATTATGGCTTCAAGTTGTTTATTTTCTAGGTGATATTTTCTATAAGGATGTAATTTTAGTGGATCATGTGAAGACAAAGGCAGTTCTTGAGTGGCCTACACCATTGAACATAACTAAAGTACATAGTTTTATTTTTTTAGAAGGTTATTATCAGCATTTCGTTTAGAACTTCACACATTTAGCCAAACCGGTGACCAAGTTTACTCATAAAGGGGTTAAGATTGTATGGATAAAATAATTTTCTGAATTATTAAAATTATTAAAGAGTATACTAGTTAATTCCCTGATCTTGACTTAACCATCGGGAAATGGTGGATTTGTGATCTATAGTGATGCATCAAATAAATGATTTGGTTGTGGCCTCGCGTAGAATGATAGAATTATTGTCTTTCCATCAAGGTTGTTAAAAATTCTTGAACACAATAATCCAAATCATGATCTTGATTTATAAACTTCTATATTTTCTTTAAATATAGGGACAAACTATCTCTATGGTTAATATGTGAGATATATATGGATCACAAGAGCATGAAATACATTTTCTCACAGAAAGAACTCAACATGAGAAAAAGCTAATGGCTCGAGCTACTCAAGTATTATGATTGTGTCATACGCTGCCACCCAGGAAAGAAAAATAATGTAGATGATGAATTGGTTAGGAAGGATCTGGGAGTTTTAAAAATAATGAGGATTAAAATGGATCATGTATTCATGGATCTAGAAAAGATGGATATGGGAATTATCAATGAATGTGAAACATAATTACATTTTCAATTGGTTTACCAACCATATTTATTGGAAATAATTAAAACTTCTAATCTAGATGATGACAATATTCAAAATAAATTTAGTAGTGTGAATGATGATAAATTAGCTGACTTCATGTGTGAGGATGGATTTCTAAAATTTGGGTTGAGGACATTTATTCCCTTTATACCGGAGCTGAAAAGGGAGTTATTGGAAGATGCACAGAGCTAGAATATCTCTATACACCCTGGTAGAACTAAAATGTATATATATATGAAAGAACCTTTCTTGTGGGACAATATGAAGTAGGAAATTTCTGATTATATATCAATATGTTTAGTCTATCAACAAGTTAAGTCTGAATGAAAAATGTAACACCCCAGGTAAATAAAGAATATGAAATTTATATATTTATCCATATTTGTGAATAAAATATTAATATTACTTTAAAGGGGACGCTATGATCGATGGCATACCCAATACACAACAACGAGTTTCTTGGGAAACTTACGTTGCACTCTAATAATAAAATAATATTATTTTAAATGGTAGTTAACGCCTAGCCGTTGTAATGGCGGGAATGAACAGAACTAAATAAAAAATGATTATATATGTTTTTAAAATATTTTTACTCCTTACAATAAATGTTAGAGGATTAAAAATGCGATTGAATCCAATTTTTAAGCATAAACATTCTAATATTCTTTAAAAGGTCGATTAACCGCCTTTCGATGGCGAACCTCTTTTAAATCCACTTTTTAACAATTTTATGTGTTTTATTTGACAAAATAAAATTCTTCTTTAGAATAGAGACATCAAAATTTACTTTGTGTAAATTTTTGGTATCTTTCCGATAAATTTCATTTTTTAATGAATAGTCAAAAAATGTTGTATTTTAATTCAAAACCTCTTTTTAATCTAATTTATTTATATGATTAGATTATCTTTTGAATTGGTTTTAACGTTCAATTAGAATATATTTTTACCATTTAATCCAATAGTGGTCGTTGGAATTAATTTCATCTTGAAATTGGACTTAAACTAGAGTCAATCTTTTGATACTTATTGTTTCTTAAAAACATGCTATTTGTTTTGACAGCGGGAATTAATTATAAAATTAACTAATGCAACTTATATTTTTTGAATTTTTTAAAATAGACTTCATTTTTGAATTCATAATACCAAACATATCTTAGGGTGAATTTTTTGTATTTTTCTGAAAAACTTCAATTTTTGATGAATAGTGAAACCACTAAGTGGTAGTTAAAGAAACTGATTTTTTGTTTAAATGAAACTTTGCCACCTCGGTGTTTTTAATTTCAAGAATATGACATACATGGTTGTCATTAGGATGTAAAATGTGGTTCAATGGAATTAAAATAATTTTTTGGTGAATAGTAACTTTTAAGTTTTTAATCGCGATTAGAGGTAATTAGTGTAATTTAAGTTAATAATAATGTTTTAATAATGTGAAATGACCTAGACACATGTCCTCCCCTCATTGGATGTGTCATGGCCGACCAATAAAATCCATGGGTCAACATGGGGACCCCTTGGAGCCACTTTGGTTGGAAAATGACATAAATAACGTTTTATTTAAAGTTAAAATAAAAATGTCACAAGATGAGATGTTCCCCTAAAACAATTTTTAAATGAGGATATACAAGTCATATTTTTTACTATAAATATTAATTAGAAATCTAAAAGTATTTCCTACATCATTATATTTTTTTTATAATTTTTAAACATTAAATAAATTAAATTATTTATGACATCATGATGATGCAGTGATTACATCATTAATAAAGGATTTAAATAAAATGAAAAGATAATGTTAAAACTATAAATTACACGTGTAAAAAACCTATTGGTTGGGTATATTTATAAACCTTATCACCTTATCCTCGAATTATATCAATGTGGGACCTTTTAAATCCGAAAATCATTTTCCAATAAAGTAACATTTCTTTACTTTCCAAGAGTGCCCCTCCTCTCCTCTTATAAAAGGCCCACACCTCTACCTCTTTACCCACACTTCCAATGCCTTTGGCTCGGCCAACCCCTACCCATTTTGTCTCTCCACATCCCTCTATTACTCCTTGAAGCCTCACTTTGGGCAGAAGTCTTCCCAAGGAAGCATTTGAGCTCAAACCAAAGGGCGTTACCCGATTTTAAGGTAATGTCTTCACTTGTGTTCTTTTGTTTTATTTTGCTTCTCCAACCCCTAAACTCTTTTTATTCATTTCTTTTGTAAAAACTACAGTATCTTCAATATACTAGGATGTTTTAATAAGAATCATTCGAGCTACACTTACACACACCTACATCAAATGGTTAAAAAACATATTGTTTCTGTGGATGGCGAATTTCTGCCTCACGAAACGATGATTGTTCAACACTCATATAACACCTTAAAAGGTGGCTATTAAGATGTCCCAATATTTATATATGATATATAATATGTTTCTATTTCTGTATTTTATTTTGTGGAATACCTTTATGGTTTCCATTGTGGGTAAACACGATAATTTCATTTTAGGAAGTGCGGACTACCGCCCCCTCAAAGTGATTTGATTCGTTAATACCATATGTGGTACGTATAAAGGATATATTTAATGATATTATATATGATACCATACTGGAATTAAAATACTATTATGTATCATTATGTTTTAATTCCATTAAATATGAAATAGTAATTGAAGTAGCGTTCATGCGTACGTACGGCTTACCGTCTCCATGAACGGTGCATTTCATTTCTTAACTCTAAATGATTATGGAATATTATAAATACATATATATTCTGTATATATATGATATATATGATATAAAAATCATGAATATCATTCTAGATATAATGAACCTTTGACCACATGAACAACATGTAAATGTAAGAAGTCCACTTTTGACTTAAGAACCAAATACCGAAAAAACAAACATTATTAACTTAAATGATTACATAATGCTTATAAAATAGAAATAAGTGATATAAAAGGAATAATTAACTTGAAAAAGATTCTTAATAAATTGGAAATTAACTCAAGTTTATTATTCAGGATATTAAAGAACGATCGAGTCAAGTCGGACCCGAGGTAAGGGATCCTACTCCTCTCTTTCTTTTTAAGTACACTCTTTTATGTCATTCCTTTTAACCTCATATTTCTTATGATTGGGATGTTATTTTATAATACTCTTACTGTAATTTTTATTTTCATATGATGAGACACCCTATTTTCTCTCATCAATCCATTTTGGAAGTTTTGAGAGGCGCTGTTAGGCTGCCGAATTTTCATAAGAGATCTAACCTCTCTCTTTCTCTTTAAGTACTCTCCTTTATGTCACTTCTTTTAAGCTCCTCTTTGTTATTATGGGGGATGTTATTTTATATTACTCTTTATGTACATTTTATTGTAATATGATTAGAGACCCTATTTGATCTCATCAATCCATTTCTGGAAGTTTCAAGTGGTGACGTTAGGCTGCCGAGTTTTCATAAGGGAATTTTCATCTCACTTTTATTCCCGTGAGATTTATGCTACATTTTCCACAATTTCCTATGATTGGTGTATGTACTGACCATTATTTTACTCATTTCGTAATATAATTTCATTTATGAGTATTTACATCAATTTTGTATTGTCCTTCTTTCATGGGGTGTATGTTTCGAAAGATACCCATGTCGGTAAGGGAACCTTTCACCCTCCACTTTTTAAAAGACTTCTTTTGTTATGTCTTTTAATTAACATAACATTATGTTGGGATATGTTCTTCTATATCCTTAGTGATTTAAATTTTATGTCCAAGTGATGAGATACCCTTTTTATCTCTCATAAACTCATTTTCTGAATTTTGAAGTGACGCTGTTAGGCTGTCGAATTTTACCAAGGGAACTTTTTAACCCAATTTCGATTTCTTTGGGTTCAACATGTAGTTATTGAATATGTCATCCTTTGAATATGTGTGAATGACCTTTTATTTTTTTACACTTAATATCCACTTATATTGGGTGTATTTATATTTGTCACACATAATTTTGAGATTGATTTATCCTTAATTTAAGGATACCTCATTTATAAGGGATTTCATCGCATTTTACATTTCTATTGAGACTTCATTGTTGTTATGCACCAATTCACTCTTATATGGTGTATACTATGTCCTTTGGAATATTATATCATGAATCCATTTATACTCATGATATTATAAATTTCTGATTAAATGTTATTCCTCAATTATTGTATTCAAGTGTCTCTAATTTTGGTAAAAACCCTTTAACCAAAGTATCGCTTTAAATGTTTTAATGATTTGTGTTTATTAATATCCATGTTTTCAAAATGGTTTTAAGAATTTATTTATATGGATATTAATGGCTTAAAATGTTAAAAGCTTCAAGGTGTTATGGGAAACTTTGATTCAAAATCTCTTTATTAAATATTTTAAATGGTTTTGAAAATGGTTTTTAGAATGGATTCATAATTTCAATATCTTAAAATGTTATATTGTTTTTTCAATGTGGGAATGTTATCTTTCATTTATGCTTAAGTTATGTGCTATGATTATGTTATGGTTCTTGGGAATTGTTATAAAGACGGGTGGTTTTGTGATAAACTAAGGGCGGGTGAGCCCGATATAGCTCTCCAATGCATTGGGTAACGTGAAGGGGTTAAAAATTAAGGTTTCTCCGAAGAGATTTAGGGAATATACTGTGATGGGTATTCCAAATGTAACCAAGAGGGTTACTCCCTACGTAAGAATGTTATGAATGCCTCAAGTTACCTTTATGTCTTATGATTTCTATGATTTATTCATGATTTTATGAGGTATGTTAAAGTGCTTATGTTTTATGGGTAAAGTATGATTTCATTCTTATGTATACATGTACTCATGTTTCCTTTACATATTTTTATATCCCTTACTGAGATTTTTATGCTCATCCCAAGTTTTTGAAATGTTTTCCACAGGTCAAGGGAAGGTTACATGATATGATGATAGTGTCAAGGAAGTGTTAAGAAAGAATCGATGTTTTATTTTAAATATGTTACCGTTGATGGAAAAAATTAATGCTATCTTTTATGTAACCACTTTGTTTAAATGTGGAATGTAATGAAAGTTTTATGATATAATTCTCTAAAACTCTAAACCTGAAAAGATCATCAATGTGTAATCTTGTAATAACTCAAGATTAAGTAAGGTTTAAGTCTGGGGCCTTATAGTTGGTATCAGAGGTCAGTTTAGATAACTTTAGAGGTTAGGGTATTCTCTAAGCACAAGTGACATTACCATAATGGTTAGGATTTGAGAAAGAGTCCTAATTTTAGATAAAGCGAATGAGTAAGTATATCTTAGTGTTTACCTTCCTCATTAGTACATTATGGTTTTGTTGATATACTCACACTGACATTTCTGTTTTTAGTGAATGGATGGATCTAGCAGGCACCAAAGAGACAACAGGTTTGAAGGAAACTGTGGTAGTTCTCTGATTAAAATACTAGATAAAATGGGGGATTCAATGAGGAAACTCTTGGTTGTTCTAAACCAACTATCAGGGAGTCATGATCAACCTCTTGAACCTTGGTATGATCTGTAATGCATCATGTACGAGATGACCAATCGATGTGGAAGTTCAGGTAATAATTATAAAGGTAACCATTAGAGTTTATATGATCCTTACTTTTGAGGCAATTATGGGTTATTATATGTTATGATGGAAAATTAAAGGCATGAGATAAACTTGAGGTTAAAATATGTTATGATCATTTTTGTAGATTTTATCTCGTTTTGGGGAATGTTTTAAGAATTATATAGTTTTGGAAAGAGGACAACATGCAGACCGTGTGACAACCTGTCGCGTCGGACAAAGCTGTGGGAATCGAACCCACAACCAAAGTGTGACTGGTATTTATCGCCTACCACTGGACTACGTGAAGTCCCTGGTTAGTTTGACTAATTATTTTTAGTTAGATGATTTTAGGAATCAATAGTAAGTTTATTTTGGGTTATCTATGGAAATGATTAACCTATCATCGAGGATATGTGATTAGGTTAATTACTTTTCAATATGAGAATTTTAGAGAAACTGATGTTATTTGGAGATAAAAGTTAATTTGTACCTTGGAAGACTATGTGACTAAATCCTTCAAATATTTGGGTTTCAATCTTAGTTTGGTTTACTTTGAATAATTTTATGGAAAAAATTGTTTATCGAATGGTCTTCGTTGAACTTTGGGTTTTGTTGGAAAAATTTTGGAGATTAAGAATAGATTTTCTTTTTATAAAGGGTTATCCTTTTCCAGATTATCTAATATTGTACTAACCTTTTTGGTTTTGGTTTTGGTTAAAGTCTAAAGACATGGGAAGTATATAGTTCTCTTTTTTGGGTTAGGTGATTCTCTAGAAGTTGATTATAGTGAACAAGTATTCTTAAATACTCGTCTTTTGGAGAAAATATGAGTTTGTGTAAGAAATCTAATAAAAGTTGAAAGTCAACATGATAAGTAATTATGTTTCCTTATGAATAAATTCTTCAATAAAAAAACAAAAAATGTTGTCTATTATCTTTTCATACTGGGGAATCGAATACCGTTTAACCCATCACAAGTTTGTGATTTTATTGTGGTTAACTTTCTCCTAAACATGTTTTCTATCACTCTCCATCAGAACATGACCCTATGTTTTCTCCTCCATGTCCATGTTTTCCTACATGGAATCCTGGTATGGGTTAACTCGGGTGACCTCTGTACTTCTCATTCTTTATTTTAAAGTGATTATTTTACCGACTCTTGTTCCGATGTGGGACTTTCAACGATGTTTTCAAGCCCAATTTTAAAATTGTGAGGACGCAATTCCCAAAAGGGGGGAAGGATGTAACACCCCAGGTAAATAAAGAATATGAAATTTTTATATTTATCCATATTTTTGAATAAAATATTAATATTACTTTAAAGGGGACGCTATGCTCGATGGCGTACCCAATACGCAACAACGAGTTTCTTGGGAATCTTACGTTGCACTCTAATAATAAAATAATATTATGTTAAATGGTAGTTAACGCCTAGCCGTTGTAATGGCGGGAATGAACAGATCTAACTAAAAAATGATTATATATGTTTGTAAAATATTTTTAATCCTTACAATAAATGTTAGAGGATTAAAAATGCGAATGAATCCCATTTTTAAGCATAAACATTCTAATATTCTTTAAAAGGTCGATTAACTGCCTTTCGATGGCGAACCTCTTTTAAATCCACTTTTTAACAATTTTATGTGTTTTATTTGACAAAATGAAATTCTTCTTTAGAATAGAGACATCAAAAATTACTTTGTGTAAAGTGTTGGTATCTTTCCAATAAAGTTCATTTTTTTAATGAATAGTCAAAACATGTTGTATTTTAATTCAAAACCTCTTTTTAATATAATTTATTTATATGATTATGTTATCTATTAAATTGGTTTTAAAGTTCAATTAGTATATATTTTTACCATTTAATCCAATAGTGGTCGTTGGAATTAATTTCATCTAGAAATTGGACTTAAACTAGAGTCAATCTTTTGATACTTATTGTTTCTTAAAAACACGCTATTTGTTTTGACAGCGGAAATTAATAATTAAATTAATTAATGCAACTTATATGTTTTGAATTTTGTAAAATAGACTTCATTTTTGAATTCATAACATCAAATATAGCTTAGGGTGAATTTTTGGTATTTTTCTGAAAAACTTCAATTTTTGATGAATAGTGAAACCACTAAGTGGTAGTTAAAGAAACTGATTTTTCGTTTAAATGAAACATTGCCCCATCTGTGTTTTGAATTTCAAAAATCTGACATACATGGTTGTCATTAGGAAGTAAAATGTGGTTCAATTGAATTAAAATAATTTTTTG
Organism: Viscum album; assembly: GCA_963277665.1. Taxonomy (NCBI): domain Eukaryota; kingdom Viridiplantae; phylum Streptophyta; class Magnoliopsida; order Santalales; family Viscaceae; genus Viscum; species Viscum album. The sequence goes on along the minus strand of OY728138.1, from coordinate 112,311,214 downwards.
GTGAATAGTAACTTTTAAGTTTTTAATCGCGATTAGAGGTAATTAGTGTAATTTAAGGTAATAATAATGTTTTAATAATGTGAAATGACCTAGAAACATGTACTACCCTCATTTTATGTGTCATGGACGACCTAGACAATCCATGGGTCAACTTGGGGACCCCATGGAGCTACTTTGGTTTGAAAATGACATAAATAACGTTTTATTTAAAGTTAAAATAAAAATGTCACAAGCATGAAATGTTCCGCTAAAACAATTTTTAAATGGGGTTATAAAAGTCATATTTTTGACTATAAATATTCATTATAAATATAAAAAGATTTCTTACATCATGATATTTTTTTTATAATTTTTAGACATTAAATAAATTAAATTATTTATGACATCATGATGAAGCGGTGATTACCTCAAATAAAGGATTTAAATAAAATGAAAAGATAATGTTAAAACTATAAATTACACTTTTAAAAAACCTATTGGTTGGGTATATTTAAAAACCTTATCACCTTATCCTTGAATTATTTCAATGTGGGACCTTTTAAATCTGAAACTCATTTTCAAATAAAGTAACATTTCTTTACTTTCCAAGAGTGCCCCTCCTCTCCTCATATAAAAGGCCCCCACCTCTACCTCTTTACCCACACTTCCAAAGCCTTTGGCTTGGACAAACCCTGCCCATTTTGTCTCTACACATCCCTCTCTTACTCCTTGAAGCCTCACTTTGGGAAGAAGATTTCCCAAGGAAGCCTTTGAGCTCAAACCAAAGGGCGTTACCTGATTTTAAGGTAGTGTCTTCACTTGTGTTCTTTTGTTTTATTTTTCTTCTCCAACCTCCTAAACTCTTTTTATTAATTTATTTTGTAACAAATACAGTATCTTCAACAAACTAGGATGTTTTTATAAGAATCATTCGAGCTACACTTACACACACCTACATAAAATGGTTAAAGAACATACTGTTTCTGTGGATGGCGAATTTCTGCCTCACGAAACGATGATTGTTCAACACTCATATAACAACTTAAAAGGTGTCCATTAAGATGTCACTATATTTATATATGATATATAATATGTTTATATTTCTGTATTTTTCTTTTTTGTCATACCTTTATGGTTTCCATTGTGGGTAAACACGATAATTTCATTTTAGGATGTGCGGACTACCGCCCCCTCAAAGTGATTTGATTCATTAATACCATATGTGGTATGTATAAAGGATATATTTAATGATATTATATATGATACCATACTGGAATTAAAATACTATTATGTATCATTATGTTTTAATTCCATTAAATATGAAATAGAAATTGAAGTAGCGTTCATGCGTACGTACGGCTTATCGTCTCCATGAACGGTGCATTTCATTTCTTAACTCTAAATGATTATGTAATATTATAAATACATGTATATTCTGTATATATATGATATATATGATATCCAAATCATGAATATAATTCTGTATATAATGAAACTTTGACCACACAATCAACATGTAATTGTAAGAAGTCCACTTTCGACTTAAGAACCAAATATCGACAAAACAAACATTATTAACTTAAATGATTACATAATGTTTATAACATGGAAATAAGTGATATAAATTGAATAATGAACTTGAAAACATTTCTTAATAAAGTGTAAATTAACTCAAGTTTATTATTCAGGAGATTAAAGAACGATCGAGTCAAGTCGGACCCGAGGTAAGGGATCCTACTCCTCTCTTTCTTTTTAAGTACACTCTTTTATGTCATTCCTTTTAATCTCATATTTCTTATGATTGGGATGTTATTTTATATTACTCCTACTGTAATTTTAATGTTCATATGATTAGAGACCCTATTTTCTCTCATCAATCCATTTTGGAAGTTTTGAGAGGCGTCGTTAGGCTGCTGAATTTTCGTAAGAGATCTAACCTCTCTCTTTCTCTTTAAGTACTCTCCTTTATGTCACTTCTTTTAAGCTCCTCTTTGTTATGATGGGGGATGTTTTTTTATATTCTTATTTCTGTAAATTTTATTTTAATATTATTAGAGACCGTATTTGATCTCATCAATCCATTTTTGGAAGTTTTAAGTGGCGTCATTAGGCTGCCGAGTTTTTGTAAGGGAATTTTCATCTCACTTTTATTCCTGTGATATTTATGCTACATTTGCCACAATTTCCTTGGAGTGGTGTATGTACTGACCATTATTTTACTCATTGTGTAATATAATTTCATTTATGAGTATTTATATCAATTTTTTATTGTCTTTCTTTCACGGGGTGTATGTTTCAAAAGATACCCATGTCGGTAAGGGAACCTTTCACCCTCCTCTTTTTAAAAGAATTCTTTTGTTATGTCTTTTAATTCACATAACATTATGTTGGGATATGTTCTTCTATATCCTTAGTGATTTAAATTTTATGTCCAAGTGATGATATACCCTTTTTATCTCTCATCAACTCATTTTCTGAATTTTGAAGTGACACCGTTAGGCTGTCGAATTTTACCAAGGGAACTTTTTAACCCAATTTCGATTTCTTTGCGTTCAACATGTAGTTATTGAATATGCCATCCATTGAATATGTGTGAATGAACTTTTATTGTTTTACACTTAATATTAACTTATATTGGGTGTATTTATATTTGTCACACATAATTTTGAGATTGATTTATCCTTAATTTAAGGATACCTTCTTTATAAGGCATTTCATCGCATTTTACATTTCTATTCAGACTTCATTGTTGTTATGCACCAATTCACTCTTATATGGTTTATATACTGTCCTTTGGAATATTATATCATGAATCCATTTATTCTCATGATATTATAAAGTTCTGATTAAATGTTATTCCTCAATTATTGTATTAAAGTGTCTCTAATTTTGGTAAAAACCCTTTAACCAAAATATCTCTTTAAATGTTTTAATGATTTGTTCTTATTAATATCCATGTTTTCAAAATGGTTTTAAGAATTTATTTATATGGATGTTAATGGTTTAAAATTTTAAAAGCTTCAAGGTGGTATGGGACACTTTGATTCAAAAATCTCTTTATTAAATGTTTTAAATGGTTTTGAAAATGGTTTTTAGAATGGATTCATAATTTCAATATCTTAAAATGTTTTATTGTTTTTGCAATGTGGGAATGTTATATTTCATTTATGATTAAGTTATGTGCTATGACTATGTTATGGTTCTTGGGCATTGTTACGAAGATGGGTGGTTCCGTGATAAACTAAGGGAGGGTGAGCCTGATATAGCTCTCCAATGCATTGGGTAACGCGAAGGGGTTAAAAATTAAGGTTTCTCCGAAGAGATTTAGGGAATATAATGTGATGGGTATTCCAAACGTAACAAAGAGGGTTACTCCCTACGTAATAATGTTATGAATGCCTCAAGTTACCTTTATGTCTTATGATTTCTATGATTTATTCATGATTTTATGAGGTATGTTAAAGTGCTTATGTTTTATGGGTAAAGTATGATTTCATTCTTATGTATACATGTACTCATGTTTCCTTTCCATGTTTTTATATCCCTTACTGAGATTTTTATGATCATCCAATGTTTTTGAAATGTTTTTCACAGCTCAAGGGAAGGGTACATGATATGATGATAGTGTCAAGGAAGTGTCAAGAAAGAATCCATGTTTTATTTTAAATATGTTTCCGTTGATTGGAAAAATGAGTACTATCTTTTATGTAACCACTTTGTTTAAATGTGGAATGTAATGCATGTTTTATGATCTAATTCTCTAAAAATCTAAACCTGAAAAGATCCTCAATGTGTAATCTTGTAATAACTCAAGATTAAGTAATGTTTAAGTCTGGGGCCTTATAAAAAATCCTAGACGATTCATGAAATATCTACCTATTAATACATGGAAATAGGATGACATCATCGTGGATTGTTTCAATGCATTACCCAAAAATCCATGAAATAATGATTCAATATGGGTATTTATTGATCAACTTATGAAATCTACACATTTCTTTTCTATAAGGGATGATTTTCCACTGGATCGCCTATCACGACTCCATATAAATGAATTTGTGAGACTTCATGGAGCACCTCTCTCAATTATGTTTGATTGTGATCCAAAATTCACATCAAAATTATAGAGAAGTCTTAAATTTTATTTGGATATTGATGTTAAATTAAGTACTTATTATCACCCTTAAACTAAAGGGATATCTGAAAGGATGTTACAAATAGTAGAAGAGATGTTGAGATCATGTTCACATGACTTTCAAGGTACGTGGGATCAGTATTTACCATTGGTGGAGTTTTCCTACAATAATAGTTTCTATTATATTATTGAAATTGCACCAAATTAAGCATTGTATAGAAAGAGATGTCGCACACCAACATGTTGGGATGATGTTGGTGAAAGGAAGCTTGTAGGCCTAGAAGTTTTGGAGGAAACAACAGTAAAGGTAAAGACTATTCAAACCCTTACCAAAGCAGCTCAATGTAGAAAAAATAGATTTTCTAATAATCAAATGACGGTTTAGAAATTTCAAGAGGGAAATTACATTTTCATGAAATTGTCTCCATGTAAGGGAGTTATAAGTTTTGGAGATAAAGGGAAACTGAGCCCCAAGTATGTTTTCCCTTTTTAATTTTTTGAGATAATTGGAGATATGGATTATTATTTGGAAATTCCATATAGCCTTTATAGGGTACAAAATGTGTTCCATGTCTCATTATTGAGAAAATATATTCCAAATCCAATTATTTACCTCACATTTGAAGGTATATAATTGGAACCTGACTTATCTTACTATGAAGTACCTATCCAGATTCTGGACACTAAAAACAGGTGTTAAGAATTCAGAAGACTCAACTAGTAAAGGTACTTTGGAAAAATAATAAAATTGAAGAGGAAACATGGGAGCCTAAGAAAGATATGATGAAACAATATAAAAATATTTTTATAAGGTAACATTCTTGTAATTTCGAGGACTACTTTTTTTGTGAGGGGATGAATGTATCATACCAAGAATTTACAAATAACATTAATATTGAATTCCTGAAACACTGAGTCTCTATGAAAAGACCCTTTTTTTAACCTAGACAATGACCATAATTTTTTCCACTTCGTAGATTTGAATATCAAAAAACAAACATACACGGTTGCGATCTGTAAGATTTTTAGAGTCTGATAGTATCAACTCACATTGTTGGTGAATAGTAACTTACCCTTATGAATAAAAACTTTCCTTTTATAATAGTAATGTAACATTATTAATAGAAACCTCACCCATGTAAGTATAAATAAAATTTAGGCACCACATAAATGAGAGTGAATATTTTAAATATTTATAATGAAGTGTTGATATTTTTTGAGTAATAAATATTTAATTATAATTTTGAATTAATAAATTTATTAAAATTAAATTAATTTTTCTAAAATGTATTTCTAAATAATTTTTTTTTGTCATGCGATTTTTGGTTAATTTAATAAGATCTTAGTTAATTTTGTCTTGTGTAATAAAATAAGTTTTGGTTTTAAAAATGATATTTTCTGAGTAAATGATAATTTTATATGAAAATTAAATTTGACCTATTTAGAAAATTGTTTTCAAAAAATAGAGTCCATTTTTGAATTATACACTTCGAGATGTGTTTGGGGTGAATTTTTTGGATTTTTATAAAATACATGAATTTGTTGTGAATAGTAAAATACGATAATTTACAGTAAAAATATATTACAAGATAATTACACTATTCCTTGAATCATGGATGTTGTAAGAAGACATTAGTTAAAACTAACACGAACTTGGTACTATTTCGTTATTAAGAATCAACACAATTGTTTTTCTTGACAAAAATAATAAAATAATGAAAAATATATTCAAAAATTACTCCTCTCCTCCACTATAAAACCACCCCTCACTCCATCTTCTCTTCACTCATTAATACCCTGAATCCTATTAACGTTATTTCCAAATACTCTTCCATAATCCCACCCCATGTCCAAGACCACTTTCTCTTTCCAAAACACAAAAAACACCTTCCCATAATGGGGTTCTTAAATAGGTTGATTCAAGAGGTAAACTATCTTCCTTTTCTTTTAATTTGATTTGAATTTATTTTATTTTATTATTATATTCTCCCCTTATATATAAAAATGATCAAGATAACTCTAGTATGATTTATATACTTAAATTATATTATTTTAATGGAATAAAAATCATCAATCTCCTTATTATCTAATTCTTTTATTTTAAAAATGAAATCATCATTCGAGAGGTGCTAATTTAAAACATTCATGGATAATGATGTTTTGTTATTCAAATATATTCATGAAACCATATTAATGGTGTAGAATGATTTTCATATTTATAATATAAATCTTTTTATTTTTTGGAAGTAAAATATTTACATAATACTAATTGATTAAATAAGATGTGTTCATTATGATTGACAACCACTGTAATAATATAAACGATTCACACTAAATTTATTATCTATTGATTTGTCCTTTTAATATGTAACCAAATGATATGTATAACCATTTTACACTACTGGGTTTTCATTAAAAATGTTAAATACAAATTATTTATATTTCTTAAAATTTTAAATTCACTCCATTACTAATAATCAAGCAAACCGATCATGAATTCAAGGGAAAGAACACTTAAAACAACAAAATTGATTCATATAAATTATCAATAACATAATAAATGAACATAATAAAACAAAAATGAATAAAACCAATGTATAAAATGAACTAAATTTTTTATTTAATGTTTATAATTCTATTATCCATGAAGTTAAGGTGAAGTGCAGAACACGTTCAAACATAAGTAAAGGGTTATCTACCCGAACCTCTATTTTCTTTCGGGTTACACTTATTATCTACTTACCTCAATGAAATTATTATGAAATCTTATTTACAACTCATAAATTATGTGGTAATGTTATGTTTATGTGTACAAATCATAATCCTTCTTTCTATTAAGTGTATTTAAATGTTTTAAAGGGAAATTTCAAAAATTATTCCTGAAAAACAACCATATTTCAAAGAAATATCTAAAATTCTTACATATAATCAAATAATATCAATAATATATTTTTATCCACCATTATTTTTCTAAAATAATTAATTTTGTTATTAATCACTATATTTATTCACATCTGGTTTTATTCAATGTTTTTATAAAAGAAATCCTCTTTTCATAGTAAAAGATTATTTATATTAAGTATTACACAATGATTTTATATGAGTATTTTGATATATTTCAACAATATTTTTGGTTATTATGTTTAATTGGGAAAAATGTTTTATGATATATTATACGATATTTTAATGAATGGTTTATGATTTGTTTGGTTGTGGATGTTCTATATTTATATCATTCAACATAATAATCTGAATGGTTAGCGTTCGTATTTAATGACTGCGAAAATTTATTTACATTTTATATATTAGTTTCAATGTGAATTTATATATTTTTATTTTTATCCCCATTCATATGAGGAATTAATAGGACTTATTACAAGATGGTTGGGGCCCACTATATCCCCTTTATGCATCAGTAAGCCTCATGAGACAAATGAGTCTGGGTTTTTACCCGTTTATGTATGGTCTTGGAATGAGGCCCAAACAGATTGATTATTATCTATGGCATTATGAATTACCTCATTATGAAACTAATAATGTATAGTCCATGTGGTTCTTTGACTATTATATTACCCGTGGTTATTTTTTATTAAGGTATTATTTATTTTTCTCTTATTCCTTCTATATAATGTTTATGTTTATATTTAAATGTATGTGCTCTTAGTTATTCACCACACCTAATGTTTAAGTATATGATATCTTCCTCTATATTGTGTACCCTTACTGAGCATTTGAGCTCCCCAATTTCTTATGTTTTATATTTCCAGGTTGGGAAGTGGTATATTATGAATGAACTTTAGGTATAACCTAGGAATTATGGATATTATAAAAGGAATTTATATATTGTGTTTCACTTAAAGTTGAAATGTTGAAATTATGTATATATCTGGTTTTCCAAAATTACAAAACCATTTGGTCTGTCATGATAAAACATTCCTATAATCACGACAATGTAAACAAATAATACATTGGCTCTAAGAAACTAGGGTCGGGGTGTTATATGAATGACCTGTGTAAAACTCGAGGTTTCATATGTTGAAAATAAGGGGTTATTATTTAGACATCCTATAATAATTTTTCATGATTATATGGTTTTTGAATTTGAATTTTAAATCTCACAATATTATTTTTTGTTTTACTCAATGTCTGTATTTTAATGTAATTGTGTTAATGATAAAGTTAATGTACAATAAAAGGGTTTTCCTCTAGGGAATCCAAATGTTATGGTGGGAAGAATACCAAAACTTGTTGTTATTATTACACAAAATTCTAAATATATGAATAATGTTGAAATTAGAAATGATAAAATGTTGTATTATTAAATTGAGTCCATTTTGAGGAAACACACACCTTATTTTAGTGTGTGCACTAATCTAATTGTTTCTAAGTAATGTATTAGTATCATTGAAAAGATATTTTCTATTCTCTATTATTTGGAGTACAAAATAAAATTTTATCTTTCTATAATATGGTAGGAGAAGAAAATAAATCATGGAATCTTGTCAAGAATATGAGGAAAAAAGAATAAATTGACTCTAGATAGTGGGATGTGATCAAGACTAAATTTTTCATAATAACATTCTTCATATTATTCATATGTAATTAGAGAATTAATTCCTCGAGATATAGCTGATGGTAAATTAATATTCTGGTACCTGTATGGAAAATTTCACAAGATGAATGAGTTACACATAAAATATTATCCTAAAAACTAAATGTAAAGTTGATATGTTCTTCAGTGTTATAAAACCTTGTTTCCAAATGGATTTATCCATAAGGGACATAAATAGCTATGAAATTTTTTTATATTCTATCAATGTGGAAAAGGATATTGGTGTTCATAAAATATCATGGTTTGATAATGAAGGAAACATACAATTTAAAGGAAATTATAAAAACCAAGTGTAGAATAATATAAGACCCCCCCCCCCCCCATGTATTATGTTTGGAAGGAAACATGGAGGAAATTTTATTAAGGGTACTGGTAAATGTTTTATGAGAGTAAGGTAAGGATATCGGAAAATTGAACATCGATGTGATGAAAAGAGTTAGATTATAATAAGAATACATATAATAATCCATAGAATGAACCACCCAGTATCTAGTACATTAAATTAATAGATTATGGGAATTATGTTTACTAGTGAAAAAATATAATGGTTAGTATTGATGACCTTCATCAGCAATAACATAATCACAAAGTTAAAGGGAAATCACATGTGATCTATTTTTCCTATGAGTTTTATGATAATCATGAGGTGAAATGTAAACATAAAATACACTCTAAAAATATATTGTATTATTTTAAACTATATCTACCCACTCTTTTATATATGAATAGTTTAATAATGATATCAAAATTCCACCCCAACAATTATATTTTGAATTAGAAGTGAAAACCCCTAATGGAACAATATTACCAACTTAATTATATGATTATTCTCTAGTTTATGTTGTTTAGAATGTTATTTGGTAAAATATTATTATTCTTTGTATGGTTGAATTTGATATTATCTTAGATGTTGATTGGCTTCCTCTAAATAAATCCCAGATCAATTTTTGAGGAACCAACTTAATGTTTTATACTTCAAACCAACTTTTGATCGTATATAAATGTGATTATAAATATAAAATTATAATGGAATTCAAATTTATTGTATGGGTCTCAATTTATATTCAAAATTGGTGTTTATTTCATATAGTTTGGGAGAAACTCAACATTGACGATATTCCAATTGTGTGGGAGTTTATTGAAATGTTTCTAGAACAGTTTATTAGCATTACACTGAATCATTAAATTAATTTCTCTATAGAAATAATACACGGTTCTACACTTATTTAAAAGTATCCTTAAATAATGGCCCTAATTAATTTGAAGAAATTGAATAAGAAACCCCTTGAAAATCTTGAAAATGGATTTATTCAGAAAATTGAGTCGCCTGGGGTGAAACTACTATTTTTGTTAAAAGAACATGGTTTCAGTTACTCTATAATGATTATTGGGAATTGAACAACATAATAATCATGAAAGAGTGTCATCTACCCCATATTTATGACTTATTTGATCTTCTATGTGAATATCAATACTTTTACAAGATTGGACATTACTCTGGATGACATAAATTGAGTATCAATGTGAAGGATATTTCCATGATAGGATTTTGAACTAGGTATGTACACTATGAATATATTGTGATTCCATTTGGTCTTATTAATTCCCCCATAATAATAATAGATTTAATGAATAGATTATTTAGATATTTTCTACAACAGTTTGTGATAGTCTTTATAAATGATATTTTAATCTAATCAAGGGAAAGGAAGAGTTTAAAGATCAATCAGGGGTTAAATAGAAGACCCTAAGGAAATATAAAATGTATTAAAAAATTATAAATTATGCATTTTTGATAAGAAAAGATTAATTTTTCATCACATAATCTCATGTAGGGGTATATCAGTATATCCATCAGAGAAAGAAGTTATTGAACAGTAATATAGACAGACCACTATGGAAGAGATCTATATTTTTCATAGATGTTCATAATATTTTGGGTGGCTGGTTGATAATTTCTCATTACTCTATATTATTTTAACTAGATAAACTCAAAGGAGAGCCAAGTTAATTTGGATAGATAAATGTGAATAAAGTTTCAAGGAACTAAAGAGAATATTACTCGGTGCACAAGTGCCTCAATTACCCTACAGTGGAAAAGGGTTTCTAATCAATTGTGAAGAGTCGAGTAACTTATTTGGATGTTTTATATTTAATTATGATATAATTATATACTATGAATTCGGGAAATTGAATGTTCATGAGAAAAAAAATAAAAATCATGATTTACAGTTATCTATAATAAATTTTTATTTAATGATATGCAGTAATTATCTTTATGGAGAAAGGTGTGATATATATAATGATCATTATTTTTTGAAGTATATATTTACACAAAAAATTGTTTTATATACAATTTATATGATTATTAGAGAAGAATAATTATTATGGATTCTCCATACATTACAAATATAAGAAAGAGAACAATGTTCTTGAAGATTTGAGTCGAATGGTTCATTCAACCTTATCGATGATAAGGATAAAAAAAGATCTAGTATTTCTGGATTTGTAATGGATGGATCCATAAATGATGAAGTAAAGGAATAAATATTATCTTTTTCAAATGGGAATTAAACTTTCTATCTATTTGGATATTAAATAACTGTAGAAAGAATATGTGGAAGTATAGAATAAGGTGAGAAATTTCCCTTAGATTAACAATGATTGGGATAGAAGAACAAGTTTCAGAAACCATATATTGGAATGTCTATAAAATATTTCAAGAAATAACTATTAGATTAATCTCATAGTTCATAATTCACTATTAATACAATAATTATGAAGATACATACAGATTTGAAATTGTTTTTTTTTTGGACAACATGAAGAGAGAGACATTTATGTAAGTATCTTAGTTCCCGATATGTCAGAATGTTAATGGCGACAGATAAAATTATAATAGGATTTTATAGGTATTACCCACTACATTATGAAAATGGATAAACATCATCGTGTGTTGTAATATTAGTCTCCCCAGACCACTAAACTACCTAAAATAATCTGAGTTATATTCAAACATCATATTATCACAATAGACATCATTTCCATTTTATAAGATTCCTCTCTAGATCATATTTTTAAAATATACATTAAGAATATGGTAAGGTTGTGTAGAGTACCACATTCTACTATATCCAGTTAATATCAGAGGTTTAACTCAATGTATTTGGGATTTCATTATTAGGGACTTGATATTGAGTTATGTTTACCACTTCTTATCATCCTAATATAGATGGTCAATCTAATAGAATAATTCAAACCTGGGAGGATATGTTGAGATCTTAATCTCTATAAGTCAATTGTGGTTGGGATCATCACCTCCCTATAGTGTGGTTTTATTAAAAAAATATCATTCTTTCAAAAATTCAGATGTCTACTTATGAATCCACTTATTGAACAAACCAGAAAAATCTAATGTGTTGGAATTATTTTTCCAAAAGAAAATTGTTGGGACCTGAACTGTCTAATTAAATACAAGAGAAATCCATAAAAATTCATTAACACATCACAGAAGATCAGTGGTGGAAAATTTATGTTGATAATAATATTTGATATTTATTTTTCAATGACATTGAGAAGGTGTTTCTATGAATTTCTACTTGGAATAATCTTATGATATTCAAAATGAAAGGAAAGCTAAGCTCTAATTATATTGGCCCCTTGGATATTGTTGATCAGGTATGGATGGTATCATATCAATTGTCAAATCATCCAAACCTCTTTCAAGATTATGATGTGTTCCATGAATCCATCCTATGGAAGTACATACCTGATCCTTCACATGTAATCACATCACAAGCCATACCATTGGAGAATAATCTTTCCCGATGAACAACTGATATATGTCTTGAATCATATAGATGAATTTATATGTAACAAGGCTACTCACATGGATAATGTTCTCTATAGGAATCAAAAACATGAAGAAGGTCCTTGGGAACCCAAGGATGTAATGAAATATATATATCTTCATTTTAATCTATTGTAGTGAAAGATTCTTTATGATGACATTAATTTTAAGGCTGGTAGAATATTACACCCTGATATTTTAATATATATATCTTTTTAAATGAATTTATGTTTTTGATATCTTGTGATACATGAAACCCTAATATAAATGAACCATAATATAGTATATAATTATAAAATATAAATTATATTTTTGGTATGTATAAGAATAATCACATTTTAAAAATAAGTATAATTTCCTTATATAATGAAAAAATATTTTTTGTAATGTCTCTATTTTCATTAAAAATAAAATTTTAACTTAATATGGGTTTTATTTCTTTTTATGAGAAAATAATATGAATAATTTTCATTGAACTTTTAAAAATACTATTTGATAATAATAAAGATAATTTTTGGAATAGAAATATAAAAAATTATCCTCAATTTAATTTTTGAGAACTTTTTTGAAAATATTTATTTTTCAATGAATAGCCAAAATTATAGATTTTTATTACAAAAATTATTTTCATTTATCAAATTTATAAATTTAAATTATGATTTAAAACGGTTATGAAAGTATAATTACATAAACAATATTATTATTAGTCCAATTTAGGCTATGGTAATAAATTCTATGTTTAATTTTGATGAAGAAATATTTTATACTTAAGAATAAAATTTCATCGAAAAACTACTTTCTATCGCATTTATGAGTTTAATTTTAAATTAAGTTATGACACATATGTAAATATAATTTTTTAAAATAGATTCCATAATTATACTAATAATAATTAATTTTATTTAACAATTTTAACATATTATTTTTTTCATAATGAATGGTAAAAATAGTAAAAATATATCATAAGGATTAATGTTAAAACAAGTTTATCGGGGGTTAAATAAATTTGATAAGGTTTAGAATGACCTAAAAACATGAAAAGTTATATTTAATAAAATTATTTTGACTTTATATCTTTAAAATTTTGGTAATTGTAAATTTTTTAGCAGTTTAATGTGAATTAAAGATTAATATATTATATTATTTTCCAAAATTCCAAGTGAGTACTATGCTCCACATATAATAGGACAGCCCCTCTCATATCCTCTACACACTTATAGATGAATTTTTTCAACAAATACCACCCAAAACCCTTATTTAAATACCTAAATATAACTTATAGTCCTTGGTTTGATCATAAAACCATCCTAGGATGGCTTTATGTATAAACCTAAAGAGGTTTTCTGAATAATAGGTATAGTTCATAACCATGTGTTTTTATTTTATTTCCCCATATACATCCTTTAAATATTATTAAAAATGATAAAAATATAAAAACGTTGTTTTAAATATACTTATAAGTTTTTATTCTAACTTAAAAACCAAAATGTTTCTCCTCTTCCATCAAATGTGGAACAAAACGGTTGGTCGTGTGTATAATGGACGGCTACCCTGTAAAGTAATGTAATATGTTTTCCATCACTACATATCACTAATAGATATAATAATAGATTTAATAGAAATATATGTAATATTTATTAAATAATTATAGCTCTTTATTATAATATATAATATACCTTCTTAGATTTTAATCCATTAGAAAATGATAGCAACGCTTTTCTATATGTGTGGGCTATATTCTCCCCAATGTGATGTAATTCTTTTCGCATTTATATTTTACATGGATGGTAAATAGGAATTATTTGATTTATTTAAATTATTTATATTATATAATAACAATTATATAAAGATTAATTATTATATACCTTTCTTTTTTCCCATCCGTCCGAAAACAAAAATAGTGTCCTTGCATATGTAAGGTCTACCATCTCCATGATTGGTATAGTTCATTTTTCTATCTATAAATTTTATAGATGACTATATATATTTGTAAAATGAGTATATGTTATATTTATATCATTATTAACATACTGAATATTATGGAATCATGATAAATGTATAAGGGACTAAACTACCAAACCAAATCATATACAAAAAAAGAAGTAATCACACAAAAAGACATTTTTATAAAGAAATATTAATAAATGGGTGATAAAATATTATATGTAATAATATATAATATGACATATATCATTATATTTCTATAATATATGTATAAAAATTAATATTTACTATATATTATGTTTGAATACATATAATAGAAGTGATACCTGAGTTGGGGTTTTATTTTGAATTTTTTTTTATTGGCACTGTATATTATGATACTTTCAATGTAGAAATTTCATGATAAACCAATCAATAATCTCAAGATTTTTTTTCTCATATAATTATTTCTGTAGAATACATTCTTTACATTTTTTTCCTCTAGAAAATTAGTCTACAAACTGAAATAAGTTTTTTAAAACAAATATTATATTTCATTCCTCGATTAAAAATAATTCCTCTTATATTTCCATGTTTTCCGGAGACATTCAAAGAATGTTTTTACTATTATAAATACATTATATAAAATTTATTTTCACCCTTGTTTTATATTTTTTAAAATGGTTTAAAAGGAATCTTCTTAACCATTTCCAACCTGAGGTACATTTGACTTTTTACTACAATTGTGAAATAAATCATTTTTTAAAGGATATGACATAAACATGATTTTACACTGACTTAAATTCTCAATTATTTGAAGATTAATTTAAAAGTTTCCAATGTTATTTTAAAATAAAAAAATTTCTCTACTATTTTGAAAAAAATTATATTTTAGATTATTCTTTTCAAAGTAAAAAGGAATTTTCCTCACGTAATGTTTCTTGTAAACTTTTAAATGAATTTTACTTTGATGATGGATTGTATTGATATTTAATAACCTTTATTGGTGAATTTATTCAATTATACAATCATAATTATATATATATATATGGTTTATTATTACAATGAAATGATATTTATGAAACTACCTTTATTTTCATAAGTAATGTTATGATGAACTGATGAATCTTTTATGATCTTATGGCAAAAATATGTAATGTGTAAATTAATTAACATGTGGGATAAAATTATATATCCTACTAATTTATTGGGTAATGATAAATATATCATGAGATAAATATTAATTGAATAGGGTGTAATAGAAGTATAGTAAGATATTTTGTCTATTATGGTTGTCTTAGGAGTGATCCATAACTACAACGATTTTTTGGCGAGTGAACCCAATCCTCTATGATAGTCTTGGTAGAAAGAGTTCAATACTAAGGAAATTTTTATCTTAAACTGTGTTTACACAATAATAATATGTTCAATCCCCATGTTATGGTCTCATTATTCATATAATTTAATCCCTTTATTATTATTGTCTTTTGAACTTATATGATTCAAGATTTTGATCCTTGATATGTAGAGTGTGGTTTTCAAATGTTATGTAAATGTTCTCATACCCTTATACTCGTATTAGTTTCATGTGATCTTTGTTATATAACTTATTTACCCTTATTGAGCATCAGTGATCACACTTTCCTATATTTTTTCCCCTGATTTATGAATAAAGGTTTCATTTATGATAATACTAAGGGAGATGGTTTTGAAAAACAATGTGAGAGTTTTTTTAGTTCAACTATTACCCAATTTTTCATACATCCATGTTTTTAATGGAACTATACGAATACAATTTTTTCATGGATCATTTTTTATTATATTTAATATTAATCTTTTTAGAAGATCTATTTATTGTTGGAATATATGGGTCTCTAAAGTTGTTATATATGAAAATAAATTTAACAATCACTATCACATTTCATGAGGAAAAGATCATTTTCATTTTAAAATATCTTACTTAAAATCAAATCAATCCAAAATATCAAGGAATGAATTTTAATTATAATTAAAAATTGAATATTTTAATGTAATATTCAATCAAAAGTGCTTTAAATATAGTGTGTGAAATTGTTCCATCTTTTTATAAAAAACAAGGATTCTTCTGAAATTTTCTATAAAAGTCAAAAGTGCCTCATTCGTAAATCTATAAAAGGTTATTTTAAATCATTTTTGTTAGAAGGAGAACATGGTTTAAAAATAATTTAATAATTTATTTTATAATAGTAAGAAACATTCTTGTAAATAGTTTAAAGAAAATATATACATAGATAAAAAGATCCCAACTAAAGAGAAAAATAGATCTGGTTTTCCATAAAAACATTATTTCAGTCTCTTGATTACTTAATGAGGGGAAAATGAAATAAAAACATGCACTTTTAAAAAATAATCAAAGTAGAAAAAATATCTAAGTTTTGGAGTAGGTAGATCATATATTTTCACCTTTAAAAATTTAGACAAAAAAAATCCATGGAAAATTTTTATTGTAGTATAAAACCTTGACCTCAAGTTTATCTTTCCTGGTAAATTATATAAATTACTCTAATTTTAGAGACCTACTGTGTCTTGAATCTTTAGCAATAAAAAATTGATCTAAGGGGAAGAAAAAAAGTATAAGGATAGAGGGAGTTAATCTGGGATGATCTTATAGTGGGTATGGGTAGAAATTAATGGAAAAAATTATTCGAATAAGGGATAAGAAGAAGATACCATTTTTTGGTGAGGTTAGGGACATACATTTAATTTTTTTTTAAATTAGAATTATATTATTGAAATTTCATATGAAAGTGAGTAAAAATGTCAAATTATTTGATGGTGGGATAATATAAAATTTATATACCATCACTTAATATGAATTATATAAGTTTTGGTTTCAATCCCACTCTTATTTATTCATTTACCCCCCCCCCCCCCCCCCCGTAGGGCACACCATTTTTCACCTCAATCATAGTAAAATTAGTTTCTTTTTTACTATTCAAGATAACTGAAAAATAATTTGAAAAAAACTAATTTATATTAATTATTTGTCTTCCAAATATGGATTACATTTTAATATATTCAATTAAATTAAGTGGTAGAATTTAATTTTAAATAAGGGTGAAAACCATAAAAAACTCATTTTAGACAAATGACTATTTTTGTATAAAAATGAAGTTACTTCAATTCTAAAAATTATAAATACCATTAAAAGGATATACTATTTTTTAGATAAATATAGAATGTATAAATTTCATTAACACCATTAATAAATAAAGACTAATTCAATTTGTTAAGAAAAAAACACATCATACACATAAAAACAAATTTTAAAAAAATGTTTTTTATACCACAAATGAACTCATTAAAAGGTAATTATAATGATTATTTTAATGAAATCAATTTTATTATTTATAATTAAATGTTATTAATATCACTTTATGTTGAAATTCAGAAAATAATGGGACTTTTATATGAAAATAATTGATAATATTTAGAGAAATTATTATTTTTCACTATTCATTGAAAAAAATTAGAGAAATTATAAAAAAACACCCCTAAGTAATATTGAAATTTTTATTTAAATGTTTATATTAATTTACTTTCATAAATCTGTTAAATGTTTTATAAATTATTTATCATTTCAACTCATAATATTCAACAATAAAACTTTTCAAATTAACATATTTGGGAAGCATAAAATAACTTTACTAAAAATTGATACTTATTTGTTATAAAAAAATACATTTTATAAAATATTTATACATACCTTTCATAATGTGGTTATAAAAACTAAAAAAAACTAATTTAATATCATTTTTATGAAGTATTTATATATCATGGATCATTTAGACTTGGAAATTAATGTAATGTAAGCTATCGAATTCCTCTAGTTTATTTCAAAAGAAACACATATAAAATATTTGGTTGTTACATTATTCCTCTTTTAAATAAATTTCACCTTTTAAATTCCATAACTATGATAAAATATATATACATTATACTTCACATTCTTGGATTCCCATTTAGCTTCATCAAAGTTTTGATTCCTCCAAAGAAATTGAACTAGATTATTATCCTTTTGAAGTAGAAAATAATATCTATAACCTAAGATTAATAT
Organism: Viscum album; assembly: GCA_963277665.1. NCBI lineage: Eukaryota > Viridiplantae > Streptophyta > Magnoliopsida > Santalales > Viscaceae > Viscum > Viscum album. The sequence continues at coordinate 112,292,619 of OY728138.1, read as the reverse complement.
CAAATTTTCTTCATAAGAAAGATCATTTTTCACTGGTAAATCCACTGACATTAGTACATTTGAATAAAGGGGTAATTACTTCCTTAATATATATGCATGGAATAGATCGTGAACTTTGGAGAGGTTCGGTGGGAGTGGCAAGCATTTAGAAATTGTCCCAATCCAATCAAGAGCCTCAAAATGAATAATATAATTAAGGCTCAACATTCCCATCTTTCTATGTCCAATAAACTTATTCCATGGTGAAATATATATTAATACCATCTCTATAAAATTTAATTTTGGTTCACACTGAAGATGGTAGTATAACATTTATGTCAATATTATGCTGCTTAAATGTGTCCTGAAATGGGTCTAACCTTCTCTGCAATTTTCCTGATCTAGCTGAAGTCTAAAGGCCTTTATTTCCCTTACTTCATCTCATCATTTGAGAGTTTTAATATTATTTCTGTAAAGGTATTAATAAAAAAACCATCTAAATCATCATGTAAAGGCTCTTTTGTATGTTTTCTTGACTAAATGAAGATAATTATCCCAAGTACATTTGAAATCTAGAGAAGGAGATCTTAACATATCATCAAGAGATTGAATGGATTTATCATACTAAACATCTATCTATGTATTATATCTACTACAAAAACACAACATCATATCTAAATCCTACATAAACATTTTACATAACACTATGAAAATCCATGGATCTCAATCAAAATGAATAGAATGTGGTACTCTATGAAAATATACCAATTACATAATGCATATCCTAGAATTCATATCAAGTGATAAATAATCTCTAATTTTAATGATTTGTGTATAAATTATAAGTTTATTGACTTTGACCCAAATAACATTATGGTCATTAGATGTATTGGGGTGCCTTATTATAAAATACATGGTTATTTTTTTAGATTTATAATCTGGTATGCATAATGGTTTTAACATTACCTTAGACTTCTATCTCTTATCCCAAACATGTTGATATACCAATCACCAAAATACATTTATCTTTTCATTTTTTCCCACTATAAATACTCTTTTATATCTTTATAAATATTCATATATCTAGAATAAATAGATAATGATTATCTATGATCCTATTCCAGTAGATATTTCTTCTTGTAAAATATTGAAGGTATACATACTTGGTTCTCGAACCATGCCATTCCACTACAATCAAAGATAAACTTAGGAACCTTTCTCATTTTATTTAGAAACTATATATCCTATTCTTATTTCTCATTGATCTTCACAATGATATATGGTTGAGAAATAAATTTAAAAGGATAAAATTTCATCCTTTATTTTAAGATTTAATAGTCAATCCTTTATATACCCATAAATAGTGGGTCTTTTTTATCCTTATTGTATATATACTCATACCAGTATAAAAATTTATAAATAAATTTGATGTTTTAATATCAATTTTTAATAACATACATCAAAAATATTTTTCAAATTCTGTTATTTAATAACTGATGTAAAAATTATAATGTGTATACTTTTTACAGTGGTTATTTCAGTAACCGAAAGAAAAAAGACTCTAGAAAAAAATTTAAAATCCATTATATCAATAGCTAATGATAAATATATTTTGTAATATATTTTTAACATATGTTATTTATATAGTTGATGATAAATATTGAACCCAAAAAACTGTGATTTAATTTTTCCACATCTTTCCAACAAAATTTGGACTCCCTTCTTATAAATTCACCCTATCCAACATTGAATGTTTGACTTATCATATCGCTAAAAAATTTATATCCCCACATACAAATATATCACTCGAGAAATTTTTTTTAACTTCTCTATTTAACTTTCATTTCACGAATTCTGACTTTTGCTTATCCATGAAAAGAATTCATTTCTCCTTGGATTATTTATTCATGTATTTTAAATCAATACTGAATATCCATATTAGATATAGATACCATAGATCTTTTGATAGAAATAATGGTGAAATTTTTTTCATCATTGTGATTTACCAAGAAACACTGCATAGAGGTAAAAATCAAAGAATGATTTCATTTATTATATTTTAATTTTCAATGAAATTATAATTACTATTTGTTTGTATTTATCATTATATCATTACATGAAAGTTATGTTTTTGATATCTATAACTTTAAACAACTAATTTAATGATGCACAACTGTATTTTTTATTTTTTATTCTTGAAAATAGTTGTGTCTCGGGTTCAATCATCCTAAATAATTTCACTAAAAAATTATTTTTCCCAATGGGTTTTTTAAAAAACATAGTGAAAAAAAATTACATTGTTATTTTTAAAATAACTGACACTAAAGATCATTTTTCAGTATTATTTTATAAAAACTGATATTATTTATTGTAAAGTTAATTTTCAATTTCTATTTTAATAAATAATATTAAAAGTATTTTTTTTATGTTTCTTTAAATGAAATCTCCTCAAAATTATGTTAAAAACATGAAATAATTGATTTTTAGAATTATACTTTCGTCTAATATTATCATAAACCATGTTTTCTTTCATAGGGTCATAATATATTAAGCAGTAAAAATATTTAATATACTCTATCCATATTATATACCGAATATTCAACTATTTTTGGGTGAATATATAAATTAAAATCTTATGATCAAAAGGCTGCATCGTGATGTGGGTGTGGTGTATGCTTCAGAGGCAGAGTTGGCAGTGGATAGCCCATAATTGGGCATCGAATTTGGGGATGTTGTGACTACTCAAGTCATTTATATCGATGGTTACAGTAGAGGAATGAGAAGGGAATCAAGGGATGCCATGTTTATAATGAAAGAGACTCTGGGTATTGAAATTGGTAACAATTTTGAAGTGCTAAGGAATGAAGATTCTGGTTTGGGAAAGAAAATATCAAGGTAGATGGCTTCAGACAGACAAAATTGTATAGGGAATGAGGAGTTGCCACCTGAGAAGATAATATTGTAGCATATTTTTAATGATGGAGTGGAACAAAAGTATTGTGGGAATGACTGTCTTGCTGAGGGATAGGACAGTGGGGAGCATGGTCAATGCCTGGAATTGATAGACAATAATAACAAATCCTCTTTGATGGAAAATGGTTTGGTACATGTGGATCATCAGAAGGAGAATGGATCCTTGGATGTACCAAGTAAGTGGAGAGATGTCTCTGATGAGAATAAATAAAATTACATACGCTCTCCCAATGGCCATGTCAAGGCATCCTATAGTGATATAATCAAGATTTAGAGGAAGAAAGGAAATGATAATGTGGGGGATTTCACTACTCCACCAAATAGAAATCCAAGAAAGTACTACTCTAACATTCCAAGGATGGTTTCTACTAGATCATCCTTCAAGGAATCCAAATGGAAAAAGATGGACCAGAAATGGGGGTGGGTTAACAAGCAGCTATCAAGGGAGCCATTGACTTCAGAGCAACTATGACTAAGGTAGAAATACGTTAAAATGATCAATTCTTATAATTCGAAATCTTAATGGGAGTCGGTTGATCTGGAGGTGGCCTCAGATGTTGGAAATGGTGACGAGTATAAACCCTTTTGATTTGTTTCTTGCTGGGCCTGTTGTATTTTTCTAAACATTGTAATTTTCTCTCTTTTTTCTGTAATAAATTTGGAGAGATGGGAATTTTTGCCTGGGCCTACCCCTTTCTGGTATATGTTATAACATTCTATATTAAAATAATTTCCACATATCATTAAAACAAATATTATCAATCCTAACTCCAAATCATGAGTAAGGTAATTTTTCTCCTGAACCTTCAATTAGTGTGAGCCATAATATCTCACCATATAATTCTAAATAAGAATGCATCCCATCCACTTCTTCTATACATCACTACAAATCAAAAATCCTTCCCCACTATAAGGTAGAGTTGTTAAAGGTGCACTAACAAAATTTCCCTATAATTCCTTGAAATTTTCATCACTATCACATGTCTAAAGAAACATTACTCACTTACAAGTTAACTTGGAGTGTATAATATATAGCCAGTAAAAATACTAAAAAAGTCATTGATAATATCCATCCACTCCATGAAAAATATAGATATCATTCACATTGGTTAGTCTATAATAATTATTAATAACTTATTTATTTGATGGATGAACTGATATACCCTCTTTTGAGATTATATTACCCAAGAATAAAACTTTTAATAAGAAATATTCATAATTAGTAATTTTTTCATACATATTATACTTAATGGAGGTATTTATTACAATCATAAAGTAATCTATATAATCTTCATTTGTCTTTACATTTATATTAATGTGATCTATTAGGAATTACACAAACTTATCAAGGCCATCTCTAAGGGATTTGTTCGTTAAATACATGAAGATAGTTGAATCATTAGTAAGACCAAATGGAATCCCTATAAATTTAATGTGTTTATACCTCAAAAAGTGGGTTTTCGTGGGTATGTACTCACTTTGGATCATCAATTGATAGTATCCATATTGAGGATTAATTTTGGAAACATATTGGGATACTCATAAACGATCAAATAAATCATTAATATGGGGAATATAATACTTATTACTTACTGTGGTCTTCTTATGTAAATAATAATCAAAGTAGTATTTAATTGATCAATATTTCATCTTAAAAAAATTAACAAGTTCACCAAAAGGTGACACACTTGGAAAAATGAACCCCTTAACAAGATTTACCTAGAGTTTCTTCTTTACACAATCAGGGTGTTTCTATGTAGTCTCTTTAAAAAAGGTGTATCTTGGTGTATTCATTCTCTTTAAAATATAACTTTATAATTTTCTGTAATAATAGTAAACAACTAAACAAATATATCAAAAAAATAATTAAAAATATAAATATATTAAATTTTGATTTTCTCCCCAACCATATGAGATAAATACCACTCTGAATTAGAACCAAGACCCATTAAATAGACCTAGTATACACTATAAGTTTATATTTACCCTCATAAGGATAACGAATCATAGTTTGGTTAATAATATAAAATGTTACATAGATTCATTAAAACATTATATGGGATTTATATAAATAAATCCAATCAATGCCCAAAATCACATTAAATTAAACTAAAGTAATAATAACAATATTTGGAGGAAGCACATTATCGCAAACCATGATTGGGGAAGAATCATAGACTTGATATGTCATCATCATTACATTATGAGTTTTTTCTTCTAATTTAACAAATAAAAATTGAGGAGGTAATGTCATACCATTAATAAGTTCTTTATATATAAAAGACTTGGTAGAACTAAAATCTAATATGATATTTTCAGTTCTAGAGTAGATGATATGTGTATCATTCACCACTTCATTATCATACCCCACATCAGTAATAGTTATCACATGAGATTTCCATTTTTCATGGTACTATATTGTTAATATCATTAGTGATCTTCATTAACCCTTGTATTTTTTAATGGTTGGTATAATGTCTATACTCCTTCTAATTGTGACATTGGAGTCTAAGAGTTCATGTTGAAATATAATCTCATAAACTCATCCCACTACATTGAGTTAGTTTTCACTCTTTTTATTGTATTCATGTTAAGATTTTCTAATTGATCCACTTCACCTACCAAATGATAGACATTAAAGATAACATTTTCATATTACAAGAACATGATACTAGAAAATATCTTTTTAGTTGTACAAATCTATTTCTCATCAATTAGTGGATCAGAATTATCTCGAAAATAATGGGTATGTTTCCTTAAGAAGTAAAAAATATTATGTTGTTAAATCCTTTGATCATTTGTAATATTATCATGATTCATCTCTTGAGAAAGTAGTGTATTCATATAAAAATTAATTTTCATTCCATCTCCCATATAATTCAGGTTCATAGAAAAAAATCCTTTAATTGTCAATCACATTCATCATTTAACTGGTTACTTCTTGTGATGGCAATTAACTAAAACTAAAAATAATAGTATAACAAGAAATAATCACAGAGGGAAATCATATAATCATAAAATTCATTTTTATGATGACTAAATATGGAATACTTCTCTGTATTCAACGAAACCATTAGTTTATAAATGGTTATTCATGGTCAATATGTATTCAAATCCTTCATAATATCTTAAAAAAAATTAATTAAACTATGATATCACTCGAGACAGTCAAACCAGGTGTGCAGTAAAGAAGCATTCATTGTACACTAGAATGATAGTAGTGATATAATCATGTAAATTTTTCTAGTTACTAATGCTGGATTCATCTATTCCAAAACTATTTCCACATTAAGTGTACCAGAAGGGGGTATTTTTTTAGAAACCACACTCCATTATTTACCATATTTTAAGATACTCTCTTATACATCACCATAACCTATAGGATCTTACTAAAATTTTATCATCCTAGACTTTAAAAATTATGAAATATGGATCTAATAAAAATTCTACTAGCGAGTAATTTTTATATATAAATACTAGATCTTATAAAAAAATTCATTATATATCAATATGATCAATGAAATAATAGTAAAGGTATAGTGTCTTTAGAAACTTGTGTACATAAAAACAAATTCACAATAGGATATAAATAATCCCTCACTTAGTCCATCATAACTATAAACCTTCTTAGAAATACTATACCTAAAAAAATTCTTCCCAACCTAGAGAAAGGAAACTTTAAAAAGTATGACATCAGATACTCAGTTAGGCTAAACAAAAGAGATTTCTATCTATTATCATAAATGAGAATTACATAAGAATATTAGTACGGTAAAAATATCCTGATATAAAAAAAGTTATGCCCAAATAGTCAAGGATATTTTATCATGAATCTTTGCTTAATTCATTTTTATAATAAATAAATAATTCATAAGAGAATATAATAATCAATAATTAACAATCTATCAGGAGAAATAAAATAATAATAAGGCATAAGTTTTTGGCATACACATAAGCATAAAAAATTATTTCCTTGGATAAGGATCACTACCAATACTATCATAACAGGTTACGTTCACTCCTCATTCCATTATTTCCTTAGTCGAGGTTATCTCTCAATACTATCTTATTAGATAAACTCCCTTGTTGAATAGGTTCACTTGAAATGTTAATCTATATTATCTCATGAGATATATATCATTACCCAATTCATTAGCGGTTTATATAATTTTATGACCATCCCTAATATATTGAAAACAATATATATGTGTTCCAAAAGAACATAAAACATAAAACATAATATCATATCATAACCTATGGAAAGGATACATGTTTAATAACCATTTCATAATCATAATTATAAAACATCCAAAGGTAGAGATAATAGGGTATCATTGGATCATATCCCAAGTAAATCATATGAAACATCAAAGTATTATGTTATAAAATAAAATACCTTTAAAATATCATTAGAATATTTCTCGAGAAAAATACACATTTTAATTTGAATTTACTTATTTAAAATCTGAAAAAGTTCAAAACTATTATGGGAATAAAGTATTCTAAAGAAACAAAAACATAAAAATTATTTTTAATGTTAATAGTTTTCATGATAGCAGGAAAATATATTTTGTCAGGTATGTAAAAACAATGATTATTTTCACATTTTTAGAAAAATTAAATTGTAAATTCTTCAAAAAATGAAAATATTCATTTATAAGAATTATTAAAAGTCAAACATGGGTAAAAATGACCTTAAAAAATATTTATGAATAGTAAATGACATTCTTGAGAACAATTTAAAGAAAATATAAATATAGTAAAAATATTCTTTGACTATGAGACAAATAATGATTTTTTTCATTAAAAATGTTCTTTCGGTATCTTAAGTACTTAAATATAGGAAAAGTAAAGGAAAACATCTAATATCCAGTAACAAGCATTGGATAATAAAACAACTATAAATTTGTAGAGAAAAATAATATAATTTAACAATCATAAATTTATCATTAAATTATCGTGATAAAAATTAAATTTTAACATAAAACTCTTACTTAAAGTCTATCCTTCCTTATAAATGCTCTAACATCCTCTTCGACTAGAAACATCATTTTTCATATACCTTAATTTCTGAAATCTTTTTATTAAGAGAATACAATAAGCTCTATGATTAATTGTAACATCCCGGTTCTGAGTGCCACTCAATGGGTGCCCCGAACCTAGTTTTCCATGTGACCTCAAGCGCATTACCCTATATTCCAGAGGCTGCCGACTAGCAGCGAGGGCCTAGGTCTGATAGTGGGGAAACTATGCCCTCATTTGTCAAATTTTAGCGCAGCGGAATAAAATAAAAAGAATACAACAACATTGGAAGCACTAAACAATGTACATTTAAAATAAACAACTGCATTAAAAACAACCATCAATCATATATATATATAAAGATGATGCAACATGCCTAAAGTTCTAAGAAAACAACTAGAACATGTTACAAAGTAGTACAATAAGATATAGAGTACAGAAAAACAAAACGAAATAGTCGGTAGCATCGCGAGCCTAAGCCCGGTCCCATGCTCCCATACTCTTCAGCAGTAATCAAGTACCTGTATAGGGAACCTTGACCCTATCCACACCTGTAGAAACGCAATCCTTTTTGGCCGAAAAGCATGACCCAAACAGGGTGTGAGAAATAATCTCAGTAGGCACCCACCAAAGGCCCGTGTCAACTATGTGTAAACATGCAACAATAGTGTGAAAAAGTAAATGAAATAAACTAAGAAGTACTCAAAAGTAACTAACTTTAACAGTTATATTTCCATTTTAATATTCAATTTATCCATTTAATATAAGAAAACACCACCGTGAATTTCTATGTAAACAGTCAGTGTCCTCAGACACGCAAACCCATACCCTCAGGTAATCAGGAACGTAACCCGCATGTAATTTCCCACAGGCATAACAGATATTTCCCTCAGGCATACAAAGTGTCGCCCTCACTCACAGATTCTATTGCCCATAGGCACGGAAGAATTTTCCCTCAGGCCGAAATAACTACTGCCCTCAGGCTAAAGAAAAAAATTCCCTCAGGCTAAACAAGTAATAGGGTCATTCCTAACATATAAACAAGCATTTCACTTATAATTCCTCTCAAGTAAAAGTTAATTCACAAAATAGACATGGCATACCCTCGGGTATCCTAGCCAAATGGATAAACAGAGGAACACACCCTCGGGGTGGTCCTGGATCCAAGAAATGATCCCAAAAAACAAATTATTATCACATTTAATTACCTATACAATTCTAGGTATTTCAATAAGCCAAGGCCTCAGCCACACGACACCCCAACATGGGTTCGTAGCACAAAAATACACACAAACGCACAACAGTTAGGAATTAAACAACAATCCACCTACCTTAAACACCAACGAACGATATACGTAAACGTCGATTCCAAAAATGCCCAATAACGACGTAGATCTAAGGTAAAAGAATTGTCATTCAACCTCAAATAACATACCTTAGAGGAATAATTGGAATCAAACACCCAAGGATAATGAAGCTCTTACCCGTGTGGTTCCAACATGATTGACAGAAGCGGAAACGGATTCCTGACGCTCGATCAGTTGATCCACGAAGGTTCGGTCATCCTCTCCTGATCTCCCATCCGGTTCTAAGCCAATCCTGTGAATAGGGTTGGCTACTGCATATTTTAAGCGAAAAAAACAAAGTACACAGTGTGTACTTTTGACTACATGGCGTGTACTTCCCTCATTTAATTGTTCCTCTGGCAGCACCGCCAAACTGTTCATCTGTCGACATGAGTACACGGCGTGCATTCTCGACTACATGGAGTGTACTGTCACCTAGCTGAAGACTGCTTCCACCGCCTTACTATTTTCCGGATGACAGACTACACGGTGTGTAAATAACCACCACACGGTGTGTAGTCAATTTTTACACCCTTTGTCATCGACATGGCTACACACCCTGTGTACTCATCCCACACGGATAAAAGTACACGGTGTGTGGAATAGTACACGGTGTGTAGTCCCAAATTTTTGGATTTTCCCCATTTTCCTTATTTTCTCAGAAACACTTAAGGAAAAGGGAAAAGAAGAAACTCGTACCTCAAAAATAAGAACCGGGATCTTACAAACTTCCCCCCTTAAATCAATTCGTCCCCAAATTTCCCTTCCAAGGGTAGTGAAGATAAATCTTAGAACAGCTCTGGACAATGAACACGTACGTGGGTCTCCCGCTCCCAGGTTTCGTCCTGCACTCGGCCATACTTCCATAGCACCCATACGAGAGGAACTGACTGGCCTCGGAGAACCTTCGTGCTCCTATATATGATATGAATCGGATGCTTCTCAAAGGATGCATCTACATCCAACTCAACCTCCTCGGGCTGAAAAATGTGAGACGGGTCTGATTGATGGCGGCACCACTGAGATACATGGAAGACGTCATGCATGACCCAATACCTCTATGGTAACTCCAACTGATAGGCAACCACCCTGACTCTCTCCATAATCTCAAATGGCCCCACATACCTCAGTGAAAGTTTACCCTATCTCCTGATCCGTCTGTGTCCCAGCCTCAGTGAAACACGCAAGAAGACCTGATCCCAGACCACGAACTCCAAAGGTCATCTATGGAGATCAGCATAAGATTTTTTATGAGACTGTGTGGTAGACATCCGCTTCCGAATCAACTGGACCAACTCAGAAGTATCCTACACGAGACGTGGTCCCAGTAAAGCTACTTCACCTATCTCTAACGATCACAAAGGTGATCGGCATGGCCTACAAGATAAAGCCTCGTAAGGTGTCTTCTCGATAGTTTCCTAAAAACTGTTATTGTAGGAAAACTCGACTAGGGGTATATTCTTCTCCCAATAGCCCCCAAAGTCTAGGATACATGCACGTATAATTCCCTCAAGAACCTGTATCGTACGCTCTGACTGGCCATCGGTCTGAGGGTGGTAATCTGTTCTTAGAAGCACCTTTGTACCCAGTTCCCTCTGAGAACCCTGCTCGAAACGAGACGTAAAATGGGGGTCCCTATCTGAAATGATAGAATGAGGAACCCCATGGAGACGTACGACCTCTCATATATACAAATTCCCAATCTCTTCAACACCTAAGGTCTCCTTGATCGGCAAAAAGTGAGCTACCTTCATGAGTCTATCCATAATAACCCACACGACATCATTGCCTCGAGGTGACCTCGACAACCCAGTCACGAAATCTATCGCGACATCATCCCATTTCCACTCCGAGATGGGTAACTGTTGTAACAGTCCGGCTAGACTCTGATGCTCTGCCTTCACCTGCTGACAGGTGTAACATCTCGTAACAAAATCAGTAACATCTCTTTTCTTACCCGGCCATCAGTACTGAAGTCTCAAGTCACGGTACATCATGGTAACTCCGGGATGAACTGTCCAAGATGAAGCATGAAACTCCTACATAAAATCCTCGTGTATATCCCCTGGAACCTACACTCGTCCATAGAAATGCATAATTTCATCATCTCCTATTGTCTAACCGGGAGGAGGTTCCTCACTTGCCACCGACTCCCGTAGAACTATGCCTTCCAAATAAGATAGTTATCTCATCCTCACTCTATCCAGGAGGGTAGAAGTCACAGCTAAAGATGAAATATAGGTCTACCCCTGACTGTCATGCACCTCCAGATGCATCTCAAAGAACAAGGACATGAGCTGCCACTCACCAATGGCCTCCTGTACCGCCTGTATATGAGTCCTCCTACTCAGTGCATCAGTTACGACATTACCTTTACCAGGTGTATAGGCAAGCTCAAAATCGAAGGATTGTAGGTATTCGACCCACCTTCGATGTCTCAAGTTCAAGTCACGCTGAGTAAAGATGTATTTGAGGCTCTTGTGGTCAGTGAAAACCACAAAATTCTCTCCCAACAGATAATGTCTCCAACAACATAACACATAAAAAACTGCAGCCAACTCGAGATCATGCACCGGGTAATTACTCTCTTGTGGCCTCAACTGCCGAGACCCATACAAAACAACTCGATCACCCTACATCAACACTGCTCCCGGCCCAATACCTGATGCATCACAGTAAACTATATAGATTTTCCCTTGCTCTGAAAGTATCAGGACAGGTGTTGATGTCAACCTTTCATTCATGTCCTGAAAGGCTGTATCGCAAGCTTCTGACCAAACAAACTTCACACTCTTCTTAGTCAAACCTGTAAAATGCGATGCTAAGCAGGAGAAGTCCTGGATGAAGCACCTGTAGTAACTATCCAGCCCCAAGAAAATCTGTATCTCAAACACATTCTTGGGTTTTTTCCAGGAAACTACTGCTCTCACCTTCTCTGGGTCCACTGCAACTCTAGCCTCTGAGATGATATGACCCAGGAAGTGTATCTGGTCCATCCAAAAGTGGCACTTTGAGAGCTTAGCATATAACTGATGCTCTCTCAGTGTACTAAATACGATCTCAAGATGGGTGGCATGGTCATGTCGAGTGTGAGAGTAAACCAAGATATCATCCATGAAAACTACCACGAAAGAATCCAGATAAGGATAGAACGCGCGATTCATTAGAGCCATGATAACTTTTGGCGCGTTCTTGAGTCCGAACGGCATAACCAAGTACTCGTACAGACTATATCTGCTTCGAAAAGCTATAAGTGGCATATCTGATGGTCTCACGCGCAACTGATGATATCCTGATCTTAATTCAATCTTCGAGAACACTCGTGCTCCATGAAGTTGATCAAAAAGATCATCGATCCTCGGAAAGGGATATCGGTTCTTAACCGTCAACTGGTTCAACTTTCAATAATCCACACAGAGTCTGAGGTTACCGTCTGCCTCCTTCGCAAAGAGGACTAGAGAACCCCAAGGATAAGTACTGGGTCAGATGAAACCCTTGTCCTATAACTCCTCTAACTGCCTCTTGAGCTCTAGTAACTCTGGTGTAGCCATCCTGTAAGGAGGAATGGACACTGGTGCTACTCCTGGCACAATCTCAATAGAGTAATCCACCTCATGCTCTAGAGGTAGACCCGAAAAGTCATCTGGGAAGACAACCCTGAAATGATCAATGACTGGAGGTAAATCCTTCGGACATATCCTCTGGTCGTCCAGATATAAGCTTGCAATCTGGTCTGTGACTCCACCTCGCCCACGATGCTCTGGTCCAGCTCGACTCGCCTGAACATCCCATTTTCCTTTGTATAGAAACTCTTCACCCTCTGGTGACGTGAAACTCACCCTGCGATGATAGAAATCTTCAAAGGCTCAAAAGGGAACCAACCAGTCCATCCCGAGAATGACATCATAACTCGGCACCTCAAAGACATAGAGGTCCCAAATGAAGTGACATCCACCAACCTCAAGGGGCACTTGTTGCACTGATGCACACATGTCATTCTAGTTCCCAACGAAGTGTCTAGAGTCATGATATCATAAGAAGTAGAAAAATAGAGCCCAAGGCTCTTCATAACTGGCACAGTTATGAAACTATGTGTAGCACCTGTATCGAAAAGTACTAAAGATAAGACAGAAGCTACTAGAATAGTACCTCTGACTGTAGAAGGTTTGGGATCATGCTCCTGCTGGGTCTGGGGCACTGCATATGCCTTTCCAGTGTTGTGGCCCTGTGACACAGCCTGGCTACCCTTAGTTGTCCCGCCCTACTGCCTCTGAGATGTTGGTGTCTGGCTACCACGGCCACGACCACCATCTCTGCCTGCACGCCCTAACGTATTCTAGTTTCTCGACTGGTAAAAAGCCATTGGTCCAGCTCCCACACACAGAGTCTGCACAGAACCCCTCTCACTAGACACTAGTGGAAATTCCCTTTAAAAGCGCTACAGATGATCCATCTTGTCGCAAGTTCGGCACTCCAATGGGTCTCGTGGACACTGCGGTCTCTTGTGCCCCTCTCTACCACATTGGTAGCAACTAACCTGACCACCTGAAACATCCTTCTAGCTGGTATTTCCACCCTGAGAGAAGTCCATATATCTTTTCCTCTTTCTATTAGACATAGTACTAGAAACTGGGGCTGAACCGCCCTGCCCCACACCACTAGCTTCCCGAAGGTTACTCTCTGTAATCAGCACCTGGTTCACAATAGCATGTACTAAAGGCAACCTGAAAACATTCACCAGCGCACGGATGTCATAATTAGGACCATCCTCAAAGCTTCTAGCTCTCAACGTCTCATCACCCACCAGACTGGTGAAAAATGATGAAGCTCAGTGAAACGAGCAGAATAATCCATCACCGACATAGTGACCTCCTACAAATTCATGAACTCCTGAGCTCTATCTACCCTCAGCGTCTCTGGAAAGAAGAATTCATAGAATACTGCCTGAAAATATTCCCACTCCATGTCCCTGTGATGCTCTGACTGGGTGGTAACATCCCACCACCTCTTGGCGGAATCATGCAGCATATATGTCATGAGCTTGACCCTCCGCCCTGGAGGTGTCTCAAGATTCTTGAAGATAGTCCGCATAGAACCCAACCAAGACTCCACAGCATGTGTTCCACCATCCCCTGAGAACGTAGGTGGATGTTTCTACTGGAAGATACGAGTCAGCTCAACCATAGATGTGGCATCCTGTGGTGCTCCTTGAAAGGTCTGCATGAACCGCATAAAGCCTTCACGGAACTGCGCCTCTACGCCTGTGTCCGGTATAACAGCTGGCATCGCATCTGGCTCTGCTGGAGGATCCACTGGTAGCCCATTGTCCACCATCTCTAGAGTATAATCATTTCCACTCTCCTGGAGAACAACGCGTGGTCGTCCCGGCGACATGACACTACACTGTCAAATGAACACCTTAGAACAAGATTAACAACGACCGAAAACGAAGAAACCCAAAAGGGAACAGGAGGAAGAAGGAATTCAATATTTGAAAAACCAAACTACATGGTGTGTATCTTTACTGCATGGCGTGTACATGACTTATATTCCCCTTCGTGGGTCCTTCTACACAGCTAAGCGACATGGCTTCCGTTGAACAAAACTACACGGCGTGTATATAATCCACACGGCGTGTATGGTGTAAATTTCCAACTGCCCGTGTCATTTGTGAAACGGCCGACTACTCGGCTTGATACTACACGATGTGTTACAGCCGCACATGTCTTTTACACCACCCTGTTTTCCTAGCCACATGGATAACACCACACGGTCTGTCCTCACACAAGACTACATGGTGTGTCCCAGAGGTACACGATGTGTACTAGACGAGATTCGCCGACTCGTGTTGTTCGTTACACGGCCGGTACACACGACTCACACTAAACGGCGTGTTCTATATACACATGGAGTGTATGCGAAAGCATTACACCGATCTGTGTTGTTAGTTACACGACCAGGTCCCTAGGTCACACTACACGGCGTGTTATTCATTGACACGACGTGTTCAAGAAAAGTTACACCGGCCCGTGTTTGTTAGTTACACGGTCGGGTCTCTGGGTCAACACTGCACGACATGTAAAGAAGCTACATGACGTGTTCTCCCCAAGCTCTTCCCTTCCCCGTGTCTCCTCCCACATGTTTTGTGACAGGGGAAGAGACTACACGGCGTGTACTCAGGGTACATGGCGTGTACTCAAAATAATTTTTTTTCTTCCCGAACAGAAGGCCATAAACGGCGTGTTTAAGGTACGACATGTGGTGTACACTGGGTTTTTCTGGCTGTATGCCTCATAAACTTCCCCAGAACCCAGAAAATACCAAAAAACAACACCTAAGTGTCAAATTACGACCCGTGAGGGCCCATACTCCCCACAAATCAATGTTTTACATCTTATCTGTGTTATAACAAAATAAATTGCTAATGATGCACCAAATTCCGGTCAATGAGGGCCCATACTTCCCAAAAACCAATGTTTGGAATTCATTCTATCAACCGACTCATACAAAAATTCCCTATCATATAGCAGGTATTTATCAAGCAGCTATCACAAAAACATGCTTTTCTAGCACAATAGTTATCACAAAAACATGTGATTTCTAATGCACCTACATGGCATGAAAACTATGCATGGAATGTAATTTCTAGCATGTTCCGAAATGATGCATCAGACGGCATTCCCTCATCTCATTGGGTTGCAACTAAATAGAACCCATGGATAAAATATAAATAGCACAATCACAAGTGCGTCACCCAACAGTGAAATCAAATCAACTGTAAAATTTGTAAAATCAGAAAATTGCAAAAATACGAGGTAGACTAGATTTTTCCTGTACATGGGTTAGCTACGCCCATGCACAACTTATTACCAACAATTGTTTCCATCTTATCCCTGACTAAGGCTCCAAATAGTAAGTCAAAGAAAAGAACTCCTCGGATACCACTTTGTAACGTCCCGGTTCCGGGTGCCACTCAATGAGTGCCCCGAACCCGGTTCTCCATGTGACCTCAAGCGCATTTCCCCAAACGCCAGAGGCTGTCGACTAGCAGCGAGGGCCCAGGACTGATAGTGGGGAAACTATGCCCTCATTTGTCAAAGTGCAGTGCAGCGGAATAAAATAAAAAGCATAAAACAACAGTGAAAGTAGTAAACCATGCACATTTCAAATAAACAACTGTAGTAAAAACAACCAACAGTCATATATATATAAATATGATGCAATATGCCTCATGTTCTAAGAAAAAATCTAGAACATGTTACAAAGTAGTACAATACAATATAGAGTATAGCAAAACATAACAAAACAACAGGTATCATCACGAGCCTAAGCCCAGTCCCATGCTTCCCTACTCCTCAGCAGAAATCAAGTACCTGTATAGGGACCCTTTCCCTTATCCACACCTGCAGAAACGTAATTTGTTTGGGCCAAAAAGCATGACCCAAAAAGGGTGTGAGAAATAATCTCAACAGAAACCCACCAAAGGCTTGTGCTCAACTGTGTGTAAACATGCAACAACAGTGTGCAAAAGTAAATTCAATAAACTAAGAAGTAATCAAAAGTAAATAACTTTACCAGTTATATTTCCATTTTAATATTCAATTTATCCATTTAATATAAGAAAACACCGCAGTGAATTTCTAAGTAAACAGTCAGTGTCCTCAAACACGAAAACCCATACCCTCTGGTAATCAGGAACATAACCCGTAGGTAATTTCCCACATGAATAAGAGATATTGCCCTCTGATATAGAAATTATCACCCTCAGGCACAGATTCTATTGCCCACAGGCACAGAAGAAGTTTCCCTCAGGCCAAAATAACTATTGCCCTCAGGCTAAAGGAAACACTACCCTCATGCTAAACAAGTAACCAGGTCATGAGCAACATATAAACTATCATTTCACATATAATTCCTCTCAAGGAAAAAGTAATCCGCAAAATAAACATGGAATACCCTCGGGTATCCTGGAAAAATGGCTAAACAGAGTAACACACCCTCAGGGTGGTCCTGGATCCAAGAAATGATCCAAAACAACAAATTATTATCACATTTAATTACCTATACAATTATAGGTATTTTAATAAGCCAAGGCCTCAGCCACACGATACCCCAACATGGGTTCGTAGCACAAAAATACACACAAATGCAGAACAGTTGGGAATTAAACACCAAGCCACCTACCTTAAAACCCAACGAACGATATACACAAACGTCGATTCCAGAAACGCCCAAGAACGATGTAGATATGAGGTAAAATAATTCTCATTAAACCTCAAATAACTTCCCTTAGTGGAAGAATTGGCAAGAAACACACAAGGAGAAGGAAGCTCTTACCTGTGCGGTTCTAACGTGATCGACGGAAGTGGAAATGGATTCTCGATGCTCAATCGGTTGATCCACAAATTTTTTGTCATCCTCTCCTGAGCTCCCATCCGGTTCTAAGCCAATACTATGAATAGGGTTGGCTACTGCCCATTTTTAGAGAAAAAAAAAACAAAGTACACGGCGTGTACTTTTGACTACACGGTGTGTACTTCCCTCATTTAATTGTTCCTCTAGCAGCACCGCCAAACTGTTCATCCGTCGACATGAGTACACGGCGTGTATTCCCGACTACACGGTGTGTACTATCGCCTAGCTGGCGACTGCTTCCACCACCTTACTATTTTCCTGCCGACTGACTACACGGGGTGTAAATACCCACTACACGGTGTGTAGTCGGTTTTTACACCCTTCGTCGTCGACATGGCTACACACCCTGTGTACTCATCCCACACGGCCAAAAGTACACAGCGTGTGGAATAGTACATGGTGTGTAGTCCCAAATTTCTGGATTTTCCCCATTTTCCTTATTTTATCAAAAACACTTAAGGAAAATGTAAAAGAATAAACCCCTACCTAAAAAATAAGAACCAGGTTCTTACATGAATGAAAATAATCTATTATTCTTTTGGATTAGGGATTTCCATAGTTGTAATGCTTAAATTTTGTAAATAAGGGAGGAGAATAGGTTCCCTTTATAAGTTAGGGGAGTGAAACACATGGAATTTCTCAAATGGTTTCAATGATATAGGAGAACATTCATGTGAAATTGAATCCAAATGGAAAACTATTTGAATTTAGGATAATATAAGTTTGAAATACCTTTAACCAATAAGAATTATACATGTTTGGGTGGAAATACCACCCTTATATCTTTGTTCTACCCCCCCCCCCAAGAAAACCAATTTTAACAATAACTATGGTGATTGTTTTTAATTTTTTTAAATTATTTATGACCAATAATGAATTTTAACTAATTAAATTATCTTAATTATTTTTAATTCAAATATTGAATCTGTTTTATAATATTTAATTTCAAAAACTTTATAAATTTAATTTTAAATAAGCGTGTGAATCGTAATGAAAACCCATTATAGGATAAAGCATTTTTCAGCATAAAAATGAATTTAATTTCATTATTTTTCTTTTAGATGTAGTGAAATTAATTTTTAAATATTTTTACTATATTTATAATCTACAAATTTCATTAAAACCATTAATTAATAAAAATTAATTTAATTTATTATGATAAAAACACATTGTACACTTAAAAATAGTGTTTAAAAAAATCATTTAACCCCAAACATGATCATATACCAAAATTATGTGTAATAGTGATTCATAAGTAATTAATTATGATTAATTATAATTAAATATTTCATATTTTACTTTAATATAAAATTAAAAACATAATGGTACTTTTACTTGAAAAAATAAAATGTTTTACGAATATCTAAATTTTTAAATATTCATAGCAAAATAATTCATATTATAAGAATTATAAAAGTTCCCTAAAATATAATATTGATATGATAATTTAAAAATAGGTAATAATGTATTAAAATTAAATTTCTAAAAATGGTGTAAATTAATCTTAATTTTTTGCAGAAAATGAAAAAAAACCAATTTTGAAGGAAACATATTTTTGTAGCATAACATGAATTAAATAAAAATTGACTAATTATTTTTTATAAATTAATAAATATATTTTATCTATTTAAAACCATTCTACATTCTTTATAATCTGTTTATTACTATTAATACCATAAAATTTAACGACTAAGTTATCAAGGAATAAACCCATTACTAATATGTAGTGTACCCATACCATCTTTTTGGATAGTTATATTTAGGGGATAGTTTTATTATTCTATCCCCTTAGGTTTTTAAGAGAGGGGCCCATTTTGTCCATATATTTTTACATGTGAGACAGTTGAGACCTCCCTTTTGGATACATATTCAACCTTAACCAAGAAAAAAATCAATTCAATTTTATGTGATCTAAATTACATCATTCTCTTTGGTAAACCTTGTTGATATCCTTCTCAATTAGTCTTTGATTTTTCTTTTTCCCAACATGGGATTTGATGTTGATTCTATAATATCATATAAGAATCATCCTAGCATCATGTTGATTTCATACTTCTTACATAGAGGATTCCCTAAGGTTATGTACACACATAATTGTGTGTCATTTTATTGAGGTATGTATTATCACTATAATTTAAGGTTAAATTTAATTAAATTAATGATTTTTGTATTAAATCTTACTAATTCTTCTAGAATAAAGAAATAGGTATGTTGTGGGCTATTGACAAGTGTTTGGACATGGTTTCAGAAAAGAATGATGAACCATAGACTTTTCAAAAAATATTATGAGTTTAAATGTAATTAATTAAATAATTATAATAATTATTATAAATTGATTCTATATGTTTAAATTAAGTTTGGATATTAGTTCCATGAGAGGATCTCAACAGATCATGGGAGAAAACAAATAATCCCGGATAAGCCTTGAATGTTTCTTCCATAAAATGGAAATAAATATCAATTCACTAATTGAGAAATATGGTCACGATACTAACTATATATAATAATTATTTTTTAGTATTGATGTGTCGTAATATGCAGTCTTTCCACTAAGGATGATGACATAGTGAATTAAGTTAATGGAATAAGATAAATAGACCTTTTAGAATCATTATTAATTATATTTATTAATCAGTTAAATTAAATTAAAAAACACCTATAGAAATACAAGGGATGTGAAGGGACCTTATACACTATCATAATCCCTCAATAGTAGATGGGTGATGTTGTCAATGTTGATTACATTGTCCATGATACTATGTCTTCAAGTGATTCACCATGATTTAAATTTGAATGAACATGGGCCGGATAAATCACCTTTCTTGGTGAGGCCATGGGGACACAGATGGTTCCTACAATATATCTTGACTATTTACCATGTGACGTGAAAATTTTAATTGTAATTTTCATGCTACCATGATGAATACATTGAGGTAAATGGTACCCTTTAGGAATATAGTGTTGACATGGGACCATAGGTGAGACAAAGAACCCCCATTAGGGTGTCTCTATGATTTTGTGACCCTTGAGACCCTTCGGGGTTCCCTGTTGATTGGATGACCCTGAGCTGGTGGATGTTACTACCTAGTGATAGTTATGGGTGTCAACATAGAACCCGAACCAATTTATAAGCCTAATGGGTTAGTGAAGATAGTGACATGAATAGAAATTCGTACACCCATTGTTATATACTCATTTATGTTTATGTGAAATGGATAGTGATTTCCTAGGACATCAGTGAATGAATTTTGGGATTTTTAATGATGTGACTTCATGAAAACCCAATTAATCTCATGATGTGGTGGATTAAACCCTAGGATGCTCAATATGTTAGGATTCAACGTAATGGTTTATTTTGGGGTGAATTACATGATCTTATAGCATCAATACATATAATAGATAGAGGATTAGATGGTCAAGGGTGGTACTTACAATACAAAATCACATCTATATGATTGTTCACATGCATGAATTCCCATATTGTTAGGGTTTCCATTGATATAGTGATACCATTATGAATTCCCAGGTTTTAGGATTCAAATGTAAAAACTAGTAGACCATTGAGGATTCATGTGATTTCATGGATTATAATTGTGGTATGTGGTGTTTGGTGGGAATATATCATTGATCTTGAATTTTAGAAACCAAAGAGTGACTATTGTATCACCTCAATTTATTCCTAGTATACCCACTAAGCTTGGGTAGATGCAGGAAATAATGCTCTAGTTGAGGATCCATGAGATATTAGATGTCCATGAAATTAACCATGGGATAATTGGAGGGTATCCTCTTTTGATTTCCAATGAAACCAATGAATAAATCACCCTTTTAAAAATAAGACTTCATTTGGACAATTCCTTCTAGGAATTAGTCATTATACTAATATATATAATGATTAGGTACTATCATGTGGTTTAGAATAATGTATTGAGGATGAATAATGACTTGTGATGTCCCATGATCCCATAATCATCAACAGAGGTGTGAGGATGGGATCCTCAGTGAGAGAATAATAATTCCATTGAGGTGATTCTTATTATCACAGACAATCTAGAATTGGATAAGGTAGGTATGGTCAATATGGGTAATGGAAATATTGATTGATGATGGTTATTAGGAATAGACTAGTTTATATATGTATTCTCATGGGGTGATGGTTATATTGTAGAGGCATGGTTATTGTGACATTCATAGAGAAAATATGGTGTTGGGTGTAAGAATGTTTTGAGGTGGATATTTTATTTATTTAATTTTGTTCTATTGTTTATTTTTTTATTTTAATTGAGAATTCCAAATTCACATGTAACAATAAATACAAGTCAGTATGAGACCATTTTAGTGGCTCCCTATCAAGTATTGTACTCACACGATGATAAGGACTCCATTTCACATGGGTACCCAAGAATTTCTCAAATGGTTATTGTAGGAATAATTTGGCTTAAGGACCATGATATCATGGTCAAGTAGAATGGATATGTTAAGATCGTAGCTTGGGATGCAGAAAGTCTTGGAGTTTCCATGAAGAAGTCATCTTTATTTTACTTTAACCTATTTTGTGTAAGGGGTGGACAAATGCGAGATTTTTCTGAATGGCCATATGTATGTTTCCACATTCATATTTTTTTTTATTTTTTTTATTACTATGTAGTTTTACAGTTTAATTTATTTCATGATGTTTGGATATTTAATTATGATTTTGTTCTCTGATATAGAAGGAATATCCACCATATTATAAATCTTTAGAATCCCACAACTAGTCCAAAGCCTCTAACATTCGGGGAGGTGTATCTTGAGGCCACATAGTCAACTGGGATGGGACACTAGTCATGTGTCTTTCGGACTAGGTAATTATAAAGTGGTATTAGAGTATTGTTTTAGTTTTTTCATACTATTATGAAATTTGGTATATAAAAAACATAGGGATATGTTAGAGATTATGATGAAACCTGGACTAGTGCATCACAAACCCCTTTTTATTGGATGTCTTGATTAAAATGGGTATGGTATTGATGTTATTGGATAACACTGTTATTATTTTTTTGGATTTACACCTTGCATTGCATGCATGATGGTGGGATTTATGATTTATGGTTTATGTATTCTGGTTCTTCGTCCATGGGAAAGATTTATGTATTTTTTAATTTTAAATATTAGACTGAAGAGGAAAAATGGGTTTCATACATTATATTTTGTTTTTTTATTCTATTAATATATAGGAACACAAGATTAATCATCATTAATGTTGAATTTGGATCAACTATTTCAATTGTCAGAAACTATGCCTACAGTGTTTTCACACATAAGAACTTATTAAAATTCTACTAAGTTAAGATAAATTTTATATATTATTTATTCTAGTGGAAGTTATTATCGATTATATAGTTGAATGATTTATGGTTATGATATATTCCCTTGGTGATAGGTATTTCTCATGACCCTAATAGGTCAGTTTGGAAATTTTATTCCTTGATAATAAACCCATGTTGGTGGTTATCTTAGTGGTTTGGTTTTTTAATGTGGAAGTAATATCATATATAGATTTTTATCATATGTCTTGGAATGGAACTCTGACCACATGATAGAAGCATTTTATTTTTGTTTATGGGATATGGATCTTCATAGAGTGAATATAATTGTATGTTTATAGCTATTAGATGTGACCAAATCCTCTATGGATCATCCATATGTGTCGATTCTTATAGAGGGTGGATTGTTTCCCTATTGTATTGGTTATATAATGTTCTAATAACAACCATTATGGTGTTATTAATTATATCTTGGAATTGAATTTAATCTAACCAAACAACATGACTATAGTTCTATGACATAGATCATCCAGGATGAGGTCGTAGGGGATCATCCTGAATTTTTTTTTATTGAGGGAGCAGTCTGGTTGGAGGATCCTCTATAAGGACCCAACCTTAAATATTAATTAATATTGAGTTAAGTAAATGATTTAACTTTATTTAAAATTGAGGATATTTTCAATTTTAATGTTTTAGATACTTATGCCACAACATTTTCCATACATCTCAAATATTACAAAGAAAACAAGTACACATGCTATCCATTTTTAATTAAAATTAAACTCTTTAAAATAAAACCCGATTTCTTTTTCATGATAAAATTTTTCATAAAATTAATCTTGACTTCTTAATTTCTCTTACCCATCCTAATAAACTTTTAAAAACCTTTCAAAAACCTGTGATTTTTACACACAAAACACATTAAGGTATTCAAATTAAGGAATGAAGTCATTGTTCCATGAATATTTTTAAAGTCATCAAAACATTTTCTCCAAATCATACTTTTCATCAATAAAACATAAAATATTTATCATACCTCATAAAATCCAAAGATTCCTATAAAACATTAAAAAAAATCCAAAATCCTAAAGGTAACTTGTGTCATCCATATCATTTTTACATTATAGCATCCACAGCTACATAGGGAGTGATATCATGGTTATTTCTGGAATACCATTCCTAGTATATTCTATAAATCTCTTAAAATAAACCCAACAAGTTAACTCTATCCCATTACCCAATGCATTACAATGATATCACGAGCTCACCTACCCTAATTTTATTATAGAATGACATTTATTTATATACAATTCCCAAGACCCAAAACATAATCATTACTCATAAAACAAGAATAAACCAAAAAAGTAACATTTCCACTTTGAAATCACATTTCGTTTTTAGAAAGTTGTTCACTCAAAAATGAAAAAAAATTCTTTGAAAATAAAATTGTAAACTTTTAAAGTAAAAATAATATCATTAAAGAGACATAAATCTGAAAAATTATGTTCAAAATGTATATGTTAAAAAAACCTACCATGTTACTAAAATAGTCAATCCAATTTTGGAACAAAATTACAACATTTAAAAAGATGATTTTTGAATCAAAGTGTCCCACAACACTTTAAATTTTTTGAAAGGAATTAACAAATTAATATATTCATTTACATATAAATAATTCCTTTAATACTATTTGGGTAACATTGACATAAATGAGAATGATTGAGAAGAATAAATATTTAAAACATTAAAAATAATGTTTTAGTTAAAGAGTCCCTTACCACTTGAGAAACAATTGAATATAAAATAATTAAATAATAACATTAAAAAAATTATAATATCATGATAATAAGGATATGAATGATATAATATGTTAAATTTCAGTCTATACACTGCATAAAAGTGACTTTGATTATAACAAAAAATAAGTATCAATGGAATGTAAATTGAGACGGGATCACTTACATTGAGTCTGAATCTTTATGTACAATATTTTTATTTTTGAATAATTAACATAGGTTAATTTATAAATTCTTGATAACCTTATTCATGTTTATTATTTCTTTTATATCACTTATATGCATGTGTTGACAGTTACGTAATTGTTTAAGTTCATGTTGAATGTTTTGTTGATATTCAGTACTTGATTTGAAAATAAACTTGGTTTGATGTCAACAGTCTATGTGGTCATAATTTAATCATCTACAGAATAAAATTCAGTTCATGATCATTAATTTTATATATTAATTATACAATTAAATAAAAAAATTAATTATGGTTACGAAAAATGAACAATGGTAAAATCCTGGAGACGGTAGGCCGAACATACGCCTGAGTAACGTCTTCATTTTTCATTAATAATTTTGGAAGTATGGTAATTATTATTTTATATTTACATGATTATCATACCATAATTAATATAATAGTTTTAATTTAAATATAATTACATATATTATACAAGTGGTGGAGTGAATAAAATAAAAGAACATCGCTTCGTGGAGGTGATAGTTGACACATTTTCACGAATGACGTTATCATTTTAATGTGCATGGAAAGTTAGAAAATAATTGATGTATTTTTATATTATAATGATTAATATTTCATGAATATAAAATATGAAAATTAATTCCATCATTATAACAAATATTTAAATATGGTGATGAAAAATGAACTATATCAATTTGCAAGACGGTAGTCCACTGTACACAAGAACAAAAAGTTCATTTCCCATTTGATGTAATTTGAGATAGATTCTAGTGATGATAATAACATAATAAAATCTAAGTATATTTAGGATATTATTTTTATTATTTAATCATGATTAAATATATTTTAATAATTGGAAGAAGGAATAATATAGAAATATATAAATAAAAATAGTACCTCCTTTTCAGTTGATCTTCTTTGAGGAACACCTTAACACCTATAAGAAAGATGGTTTTCCTAAAATAAGACATCAAGAATGTGGGATGGTATTTTAGTAATGGGTTTGGTTAGATCATGGATGAAACAAATTGGTCTTGAAGTGTGTGAAATAGAGAATAGTGAGTACCTTTTTATAAGAGAGGGGAGGGGCACCAATGGAAACTCTTAAAATATTATATTAATATAAATTATTTTTTACTCCAAACAACTCCAACATGAGTTATATCGACTATAAGATGATTATGGTTCTAAATCATCTAATCTAATACTTTTTAAAAAAAATTAATTTCATTTTAATCCTTATCATTTCATTTTACCCTTTATTATTCTCTTTTAATTTTAATTTTCATAACAACATGTTAAATATTAAAAGCCTATAAATTTTACTTATACGGGTAAAATTGCCCATAAATGGCCTTCTAATTAAATTTTAGACCTTATAATACTGACTTTTAATTTTTAAATATTTTTTATGAATTTTAAATTATTTAATAAAATATTAATTTTATAAACTACCAATAGTGTCAATTTTGACACTTTTCATTTCATTGAATTTTAATAAAATCCCAAAAGAGAGATAACTTTAAAAAAACAATTTCATACACTTATAATATATAATATCCATGTATAAAATTCTTGGAGTACCATAATTAATTATAATTGTATTT
Source organism: Viscum album (assembly GCA_963277665.1). NCBI lineage: Eukaryota > Viridiplantae > Streptophyta > Magnoliopsida > Santalales > Viscaceae > Viscum > Viscum album. Next base: position 112,265,988 of record OY728138.1, on the reverse strand, counting down.
ATTTTAATTTTTATTTTTTAATTTATTTAGTATTCTTATTAATAAAATAATTATTGTATCAATGTTGTTTCAATATTTATGGTAATTATTTGATATCCAAAAATTATAAATAAATTACATTAATGTATATAATTTCATTAGATTTATTGATACTATTTATTATCAAAGTTATATTATATTTATCAATATATCAAAATTATTATACTTCTAAGAAATCAGAGGGTGACATGTTGTCAAATTCTTCTGTTTTAATAATATTTATATAACTTTCATGGAAAAAGGAAGATTAAATGATTAAATTCTGATCATTAGATTTTAAGGGTATTCTTTTACTCATAAAATATTATTATATTAGTTTTTAGAGTAATTTTTGGGTCCGTATAATATTTTTTTTACCCTAATTTACAAAATTTACCTTTAACACATTAAATTAAAATTATCATAGTTAATGTTCATAATATCCAAAAAATAAAAGTAACCTATTAATATAATTTGGTCCCACTGATTCAAAATATGGAATAAAATTTTTAAAATTTAAAACATAGAAGTTTCATTAATTAATTTCAAATTTGTACCTTTTCACAAAACGAGAAAACAGGTTTTTAAAAAGTTTATACGTCAAAAGAATGACATGTGTTTATATTAAATTTAAATGTGAAATTACAAAAAATGACCAACATAGGATTAAAAAAATTAATTAATTATAAATTATAACCAATTAAAATTATAATATATCTATATTAATAAATTTGACGAAAAATCAATTTCGAATTAAAATGCATTATTTTCATTATTCATTGAAATATGAACTTTTTCAGAAAAATGTGAAAATTTCAACCAAAGAAAATTTTAATGTCCTAGTTACAAATAATAATTTTATTTTTTCAAAATAAACATATAAATGTTTAATAAAACAAAAGTTCATATGGGTTCGCCATCAAAAGGCTGTAAAATTGCCTTTTTGATAAATACTTATTTTATTCATAAAATCGTATTTGTTCTTATATTAGGGCTGGAAAATACATAATATGAATTTTTAAAAATTATATTTAATATATTTAATATAAATTTCATTAATATAATTAAACATGGGTGATTTTATTATTTTATGAGCATGATTATTCTCACTTAAATAGTTTTTCATAAAACACATCCTTCATTTTAATTTCTAATTAATTTGTTAACCAATGAATCATTAAATAATTTTTTTTAACACCATTTTCATGATTCAATTAATACTATTAATTCCATTCATTTTAAAGAATATTTTATAATAAAAACATTTAAATAATAATATTCAATTATTCATTTAAACTTGATGTGGAGTATCATGTATGCTATTGAATATATTATTTTTTTAAAGACTCGGGATGTTACATCCCACCCTTGGGAAATTTCTCCAAAAAAAATTTGAATTTAGTGTTGGTAAATAATTTATAACTTTTAAAAGTACTTTAATTACAATCCCATATCAGAAAAGGATTAATTATACATCCACTTTAAAAGAAAAAAAAAGAAAAGTATGAAGGTTTCCTGAAATAACACATTCTATTTTTCCATATAGATAAAAATGGATATTAAAAAAACTACCTATCAAGTTCTAAAATGGAAAGATATGAAACATGATCAGGAAAAAGTTAAAAATCATAAAACCATATGTTTTTGATTGGTTGAAAGGTAATTTATTACAAAGTAATAAAATTAAATGGATAACGATTTTGTTTTAATATCATTTTTATTGAGTTTTGGAATTAATTTAATTAATTAACAAAGAAAACAACAAAACATACTTACTTGATAAGTATAGTTTCATCCATTAGTCAATTTCCATGATAAACTCATCTTTTTATCAAAACGATAAGTATTTAAGATGAATATTTCACACTGGAAGCACTATAATCAACTTCTTGATAATCACATAATACAAAAAATATTAACTACATATTTATCCTATCTTAATACATTAACCTAAACCAAAATGTTTAGTAAATGGTAAGATAATTCTACAAAATTAATAAAACTATATTAATATCTAAATTTCAAAAATAATACTCAATGTTCAACATTGACCATTAAACAAATAAAGATCCTCAAAATTCATCAAAATAATCCAAACAAATACTGAAACCCAAAAATTATACGGATTGATCACATCGACTTCCAAGATAAATTTTAACATTAATCTTCTAATAACATCGATCACTCTTAATGTCTCATATCAAAATGTAATTACCCTAATCACATTTTATTTGAGTTAAGTTATCATTTCCATAAATGACCTAATTCACCTTATGTCCACAATTAAAATCATAGATTCTTATAAAATATAATTAAACCATTAATCCTCAAATAAAACCCCATATTATTAAATTTACCTTAATCATATAAAGTCCAAAAATAGTGAATGTCTTTAAAAATAACATTTATCACTTAATCTACAAATAATTCTCCAATACCAATGATTTTTATTTTAGAAAACATATGTTCAAAAAATAAACTTATTCTTATTCCATAATATTTTTTAGCTAAATAGAAAATGGAATAATAACCAGGGACTTCAAGTAGGTCCATGGTATGTGACAAAGCCTTGTAACCCTTTGGTTGTGGGTTCAATTCTTATAGACTTGTATGATGCTACAAGTTTTTCAGACTTCTTGCGGGTTGTAATTTTTCTAAAACAATATCATTCATATAAAATTAACAAAATATGATAAAATCTTAAAAATTAACCATAAATTTTTTTGACCTCTAAGGTTATTTCAAACTTCTAAATTTTTATCAAAAAAAAATAATAACCCATAATTTTTTAAAAGGTGAATGTCCCAAAAAATTACATTAGTCACCTTAAAATTTCATAACATAAAGCCTCAAATAGGGTTTCTACGACATTGAAATTTTGATCAATCATAAAATTATAAACCCATTATGATATCCCAAACTCTTAAAAAATCATCCTCATCTCCAAAGTTATCTAAACCATCCTCTAATACAAACTGTAACGATATATCCTTAAACATTACATAATCATGAGTTAAGTCTATAATTTGATGTTATCTCAAGTTGAGGATATTTTTAAATTTATAGTTTTAGATAATTATGCCATAAAATTTTCATAAAATCTCAAATATTATAAAGTAGACAAGTTTACACACTGTCTATTTTATCATAAAATTAAACTCTCTAAAATTAATGATGATTTTACTTTCATGATAAAAATATTCATAACATTAGTCATGACTTATTACATTCTTTTAACCATCCTTATACCATGTCAAAAAGATTTAAAAAAACATGGGAGGATCAGAAAAAGCTCTGTAAGGGATGTAAAATAATGAACGAAACCATTATTCCATGAATAACTCATGAAAAACTTTTCTTAAAATCATACTTTTCACCCATAAAACATAAACTATTTATCATAACTCATTAAATAAAAATATTCTTATAAAACATCATAGAAATCATAAAAACATAAAGGTAACTTATATAATACATATCATTCTTAAATTGTATCTATCACAGTTACATAGGGTGTTACCTTTATGGTTACTTTTGGAATGCCAATCGGAGTATACTCCCTTACTCTCTTAAGAGAACCCCAACTGGTCAACTCTATCTCCCTACCTCATGAATTGGTGATATATAATGGGCTCACATGTTCTTTTTTATCATGGAACCACCCATATTAATAAATAATTCCAAAGAACCGAAATATAATCATTACATATAAAACAAGAATAAAGGGAAAAATAACATTTCCAATTTGAAATCACATTTCATTTTTACAAAAAATTTCACTCATATATGAAAAAACATTATTTTAAAATATATGTGTAAACTTTTAATGAATACATCATAATATAAAAGTCACATAAAAATGAGAAATTTGGTTCATTATGTCAATGATAAAAAACATTCCATGTTATTGAAATAATGGATCCATTTTTTAAACACAATTAAAATATTTTAAAAGAATGTTTTTGAATCACACTGTCACATACCACATTGAATCTTTCTGAAGGAATTAACACGTTAAAATATTAATGTCCATATAAATAAATCCTTAAATCCCCTTTTGTAAACATGAACATAAATGAGAATTATTGAGAAGAATAAATCATTAAAACATTTAAAAAAAATTAGTCAAATATCATGTTGCCACTTGAGAAGCATAAAAAATTAATTAAATAAAAATATTAAAAAAAATATAATATTAATGGAATAATTTTATTTGTGAGATAATATGTAAAATGTTATTATATACACCATATAAAATGGAATTAGTGCATAACAAAATATTAATCTAAATGGAATGTAAATTGAGAGAAAATCCCTTTCTATGAGTCTGACTCATCATTTACAATATTTATATTCCTGAATAATAAACATAGGATAATTTATACTTTCTTGAGAGCCTATTTCGTGTTTATTATCCTTTAATACAACTTATTACTATGTTATGAAAATTATATAATTTTTTATGTTCATGTTGGATATTTTGTCGATATTTGGTACTTGAATCAAAAATGAACTAATTATGATGTTAATACTTCAAATGGTCATAATTCCATCATCTCAATATTAAAATTCATGAAATTATAATCATTTTTATATATTAATTATATTTTTAAATAAAACCATTAATTATGGTAATGAATATAAAAAATGTTGTAATCATGGAAACGATAGGTCGTACATATGTATGAGTAATGTCTTCATTTTTCATTGATCATTATGGAAGTAAGGTAATTATTATTTTACCCTTACATAATGATCATATAATAATTAATTTAATTTTAATCATTTAAATATACTTACATATATTATAAAAGTGATGCAGTGAATAAAAAAGAATCACATAGATTTGTGGAGGTGATAGTTCACATGTATGCAAGAATGATGTTATCAATTATTTGTGCCTAGAAAGTAAGAAAAAAATTATATATTATTATATTATAATGATTTATATTTCATTAATATCACATATGAACATTAATTTCGTTATTATGACCAGTCTTTAATGACGGTGATGAAAAATGAACTATATTGGTTCACGAGGTAGTTGTCCTCCATACACACTAATGAAAATATCATTTCCCATTTGATGCAATTGGAGATAGATTCAAGTAATGATATTAATATAATAATATCTAAGTATATTGGGTGTAATATAGTTATTATTTCATAATTTTTTAATTACATTTTAATGAGTGGCAGAAGGAATAAGATAGAAATACTTAAATGAAAACAATACCTCTTTTTCAGTTGATCATCTTTAAAGGACACCTTAAAACCTCTAAAATAGAGTTCTACCCAAACTAAGGTATCAATAATGCTGGGAGGGATTTTAGGAAGGGTTTTTTCTGAACCTTTTTGAACCAAATGGTACTTTAAATGAGAGTAATAGAGAAGATTGGGTACCTTTTTATAGTACACGGGAGGGGTACCCTTGGAAACTCATAAAATATTAAATTTATATAAATTAACTTTTAAATTAAGATGACTACAACATGAGTTATGTATAATATAATATGAGTATGGTTCTAAATAGTCTCATCTAATTATTTTTAGACATGATCTGATTTCATTTTATACCATAACATTTTGTTTTACCCTTAATTGTTCTCTTTAATATTAATTGTATTATCAACATTTTAAATATTAAAATGCTACAAATTTTACTTATATAGGATATATTGATCATAAATGGACACTTTATGAAATTTTATACCATATAGTAGACAGTTTTTTATTTTTTATTATTTTTTTATTTTTAAATGATTTAATAAAATATTATTTTTATAAAATATCAATAGTGTCAATTTTAACACTATTAATTTCATTGAATTTAAATAAAATTAAGAAAGAGAGATAACATAAAAAACATTTAATAGACTCATAATATATCATATCAACTTATAAATGTTTTGGAGTACCCTAATTAATTTTAATTATAGTTATTTTAATATTTCTCATATAATTTATTTGATATTTCTATTAATAAAATAGTTATTGTATCACTGGTGTGCCAATATTTATGGTAATTATTTATTCTTTAAAAATTATAATTATATTCTAATAATGTTGTTAATTTAATTATATTTTAGGAGAAAATTTTTTATCTATGTTATATCATATTTATCACTATATTAAAATTAATATACTTATAAGAAATAAGAGGGTGATATGTTGTCAATTTCATTTGTTTAAATAATATTTATATCACTTTCATGAACAAAAGTCCATTAAATGAGTAAATATAGATACATAGGTGTTAAGGGTCTAATTTTATTCATCCAATAGGATTTTTGAAGGTGTTAAAGTAATTTTTTCCCTTATCATATTGTTTTTACGCTCATTTACCTGATTTACCTTTAACCGCGTTAAATAAAAATAAAGGTAGCTACTATTCATAATATACAAAAAAATAAAATTAAACTATTAAAATAACTTTGACCCACTAATTAAAAATATTGAATCGATTTTTAAAAATTTAAAATATATATGTTAAGTAAATAATTTATAATTAATCTTCATTGAGAAATTGAGAAAAACAAGTTTTTTTAAAGTAAAATCCATCAAAATATTGACATTCTTTTATATCAATTTTCAATGTAAAATTACTTCCAATGACCGAAATAGTATAACATGATAAAAACTTTTTTAAATTATACTATACAACTAATTAAAATGATAATATAACTATATAAATAAATTATATGAAAATTCAGTTTTGAATTAAAATGCATTATTTTCACTACTCATTAAAATATGAACTTTATCAAAACAAATACCAAAATTTCGTCAAAAGTAAATTTTGATTTCCCTATTCAGAATAATAAGCTTATGATGTCAAAAATTACTTATAAAAGTGTCCAAAATAAAATTTCAAATTTTTTCTCCATCAAAAGGCGGTAAAAATACCTTTTTTAAAAATACTTATTCTATTCATAAAATCATATTTCTTCTTATATTATTACTACATAATACATAAGTTGAATTTTGAAAAATTAAATTAAATATATTTCATTCATAGTTCATTAATATAATAAAAATAGTAATTTTTCTATTTTATAAATGTAATTATTTACACATAAATAGTTTTTCATAAAACACATCCTTTATTTTAATTTGTTATTAATTTTCTAGCCAATGAATCATTATATAAAAAAGTTTAAATCTTATTTCGGGGATTAAACTAATACTATTTATTTCCTCCATTCTAATGAAAATGTAATAATAGAATAATTTAAATAATATTATTTAATTGTTCATTTAAACTTGATGTGGCTTATCATGTATGTTATCGAACATACACTTTTTTTAAAAACTCAAGATGTTACATGCTCGATGGTAATCAGATCCATGGTAAGATATTGAGTTGGAATGTGATGTTTTTATATTGGGATATGTAATGCCCTGATTCTGGAAGCCGCTCAAAGGTTCCTCGTACCTGGTTGGTCACATGGCCTCAACCGCATTTCCCCGAACGCCAGAGGCTGCCGACTAGCAGCGAGGGCCTTGGGTGTGATAGTGGGGAAACTATGCCCTCATTGGTAGAGTAAAAAGAGAAAGAGAAAAACAATAAACAATAGCAGAATCGGTAAACCATCCATACACAAGTGAATAGTAGAAGACTAAATATGATAAATAGAAGGAGCACATATATATATGATGCATGATACATATTTCTAAGAAAACATCCAAACAAGTAACAATGATGGAAATACAACAGTACTAAAAACAAGTACAAAAGAAAGATAAACAGCTCCTCATCATCGCAAGCCTAAGATTTGTTCCATGCAATCCAGCTCCACAAAGTCATATACCTGAAGTCGAAGGGTGCTTACCCTTGTCTATACCTTTAACAATATAGTCTGTTTTGGCCCAAAAGCATGACCCAAATAGGGTGTGAGACTAAATCCTAGTAGGAAACCACCCAAAGATCTATGCCTAACAGTCAGTGAATATATGGCAAGTAAAAGTATAGAAAATAGTAAATAGGAACATGCTTAACAATAAATAATCCACAGTTCTATAGTCAAGCAACAGCTAACAAGCATCATAGAATAACAGGTAACCCTCTGGTCCTACCTATCAAAAACCAACAACCCTCTAGGCAGTTCACTCAGCCTAACCCCTCTGGTTTGGTCATATGGAATTATAAATACTCTCTGAGGAAGCACACGTAGTAAATTCTCCTTATATTCTAGGGTAGTCAGGAACTATCTATGGAAGCTCGCACAGTCAATTCCCCTTATAGCCCCAAGGTCAAGGACTCTCTAAGTAAGCATGCTCGGTCAATTCCCCTTATAGCCCAGGTCGTTCATAGACTCTCTGAGGAAGCTTACACAGTCAATCCCTCCTATATCCTATGGTAATCAGGTGATTCAAACAAACAAAACAAAGACTCTCTGAGGAAGATCAAACGGTCTATCCCTGTATAGTCTAAAACAGTCAAGGACTCTCTGTGGAAGCTCTCATGGTGTATCCCTTTATAGCCCAAAGTAATCCTAGTCTCTCTGATGATGCTCACTCTATCAATCCCCTTATATCCTAAAGCTCAAATACTCTCTGAGGAATCTCACTCGGTCTGTCCCCTTATAGTCTACTACTGTCCAAAGACTCTCTAAGGAAGCTCACTTGGTCTATCCTCTTTTACTCTATAGAACCAGGTTCTCATAGCCCCCGGGTAGGTAAATGCATAATAATTATATATGACCAAAGTAACTCTACATAACTACTTAGCTAACCAATCTACAACATCTCAAGCATGTCAGAAAACAACCCTCCACCCTACGATCACAAGGCATGGAAAACAGGTAAAAGGCCAAATAGTCTAAACAGGACCAAACGGTCGTAAACAGAACGAAGCATTATCAGAGCAACAAATGTATAACAATCAACCCAAAACATGTCCAATTTACCTCTACATGGGCATACAAGCATGGAAGGCATAAAATGGTGGTAAAACGGTAAGCACACAATACCTCGTTCAATGGTATTGGTGGAATTTTCACATAATAGTCAAGGACTTTCAATGAAAAGGAACAAACCACCTACCTTGATGTTAGTAGATCAATATATTGGACGCACGGCTGGGTTCAAGGGGCGTGTTTTGGGATTTGAATCACCGAAAAAACCTTAAAAATGAATAATTTATTAATTAATCAAATTTTATTTTTAAAACTGGAATTGGGCTTTCGGGCAGGCCCAATCCCTTAAATAAAAACCCATATACACCTTGGTTATGGATTTCCAAAGGCTCCAAATTTTAATTTCGGTGTTAATATATCAGGGGAAGACATTTAGGAGTTGCAATGAGTGAAAAATATTAAAAAATGAATAACTTATAAAAGAAACAAAATTTATTTTTAAATCAGGAATTGGGCTCATGGTTTGGCCCAATTCATGAAAACTCACCTACTCTCCATAAAAACTTTGGAAACCCCCCCAAAACAAAACATTAATGGAAATTAAAAAAAACTACATTTAAAATAATCTATGTACGTGACAATTTTCCGCACCATGAAAACTTTCCGCCCCGGAAAGTCACAGTAAGGCCAAACCAACAACCAAACCCAACTGAGAAACAAAGAGGTACTCTCTTGCCAGGTTTCTCCCCCAAAGGCCATAACACCTCCAGTGATCAATGAAGGAAGGAATACTCTCACAAACCTGACATACACCACTTTCCTGAAAGAATCAAGCACATTCAGGCTTTATCCCAAATGAAAACTCCTCAAACACAATCTGAACAATACTCAATCAATTTACCCAAATAATCAACAACATCGAACAAGGATACACTTGCCCTACTATAACTAAACCATTTGTCACTCTCCAATATCAATGTTTTCCAAAGTAAGATGTAGGTAGTTAGATATTTCCAAATGATAATACCTACTTCCCATACAAAACCAAGGAAAAATATGAGTTACTCGTATGAAGAGACACAAATGGGTTCCCCACCGTAAGAGACAACTTAATTGTTTTTTTTTTTGAGACAGAATCAAGACACTAATAGGGGGAGGCCCAAACAGACTCCCTAGTACAAGGGGTATACATAAATTAGAAATTTACAAAATAATATACATGATACCCATAGTGGGTCTTCCCACCACAAGAACCAACCATCTTAACTGACCAGCATGGGCCGACACAGAAAGACCCATTTTTTTAAGATTTTGGAAGGGTGCAGGGTCAGTCCGCATGGTTTGGGAAACCGTGCACTAACTATGCTGATCATTCTTTCCACGTGGATTCCTAGCACACTGTCACTACTAATCATGCACAAAATGTGTGCTCAAACTTTCTAGCCAAATTTCCAACCATTCTATAATGACTCAATGGAAACCAATGTGGGAGGGAAAGACATTAGGCGATGACATGGGTACAAGGCCCTCTACCTATTTCCACCAAACGAGAACAACAGAAGGAAGATTATGAAACCATAGGTTTAAACACTTTCTATCTTTCACACTGAGGATATGAAATTGTACAAGGGTTTAAGCAACACTGGTGTTTCCCCTGACTACGCGCCAGCTTCTCTCCAGGACCTATGGCTGGAGCTCAAAATATTGAATCATCTTCAGCCACGCAGTTAGGCTATTGAAACCCCAATGTGGAACTTCTTCTTTTGGTGCCACAAAAAACTACACCGCATACCCCGATGGGTTCATCAAGACATAACACACTTCATAACCCACTTTACCAAAAACAGACATTTCACTGAAATAAGGGATCAAAAGATGCACACACATCTCACCTTATTTCTTTGGGTGAGAAACAACAGAAGGGAAAGACATGTATAAACACCTTCCTCTAAGATAGAGGATTTGATGTTTTTCCCGAGGGAGATATAATCCCAACATAAAATATAACCTTAGAGGATTGTGTGACCTTCACCTTTATGGTCAAAAGAGCACACAACGTCACAATGCATCACCGACCATGACCCTTGCGATTGATAGAAACAATACATGGAATGGGACCATATTCAAAGTCCTTAAACAACAGATAAGTCCAAAAAGTGGACACAATATCCTATCATGACCGAAATCTCAAAATTGGTGGTTTAATAATAAATCGTTCTTCAATGAAACTATAAAGAACCCAGAGGCCCTCTTAGACACCATCAAGACACTCATCCATACTAACAACAAAAGAACACTCCCACCTTTGATGAATCAGGAAACTTAAGAAACTAAGGTCTCTTTCAACCTTCCACAGGCACTATCCCACTACAAGAGGATCCACAAATCAGCGAAATGAATGGGTGTAGACTCAATAAAAAAAGTTCGATAAAATATTCTTTATATTGATCAATTGGAGGATTTTCCAATGACGAAACAAAACGGGTTGCACTTCAGTTTTGCATTAACCCATATTGGGGTCATACCTTATCCAATGAGAGAACCCGAGGACCCAACCAAGCTGGTCCATTGGTCAAAACATGCCACAAACCAGATCCAAACACATGAAGGGAACCACCGTAAAGCCATCCCAAAAAAAATTCAAAAGAGACCACTAACCGTCCCTACAACACAGCTTACCGACCAAACACAAACCCAAAAAACAGTTCAAACAGAAGGGGTTCTTGAACTCAAAACATCCCACAACATCAAAAATTTCAAAAACCCATAATACAAACCATACCAAACTATTCATAAATACATCATGTTTTTCTTTACAACCAATTCTTTGAAAACAAACGGTTTAGCAGTAAGCGTATCCACCAATGGAACCCCATGGGCCTCACACATGCATGTTTTTGTGCCACACCGGGCACCCTCCTCATATCCATCCCAACACTCATCTAGTCAGGCCATCAACCATCCATCATCCCATATAACCCCATGCATGTGGTCACTCATGGAAATACCAAAGGGTAAAACAAAACATCCTTCCACTTTTCAAAAACAAAATGGTCAACGAACCCAACCTTTTTCTCAAACCTGCTAACAATGAGATCAAAATCCCAATTCAAATCTTACAAAACATTTCATAAGGACACAACCATTTAGAAAAGAATCCATAATTCAATAAAAGCACATATTAATTCCTTTCACAATCATTTCAAAACATTTCAACCCATTTCAAAACACTTCTAATTTCATGAAAAACACCATTTCATAAATCTCCATTTAATTAAGAACTCAACTCTTCTCATTTCAAGACAAGGTTCTAAAATTTCATATATTTTTTTGGTTCAGTAGTCACCAGACCCAAAATCCATCTTCAACCCCCACATAAAAATTCTAGAACACTTAATTCAATCCAAAACACTTTTCCATGGTTTAAAAAAATTCCACTAGAAACATATTTTCAAAACCCCAATTAACATAGTTCATACTTTCAAAATAAGTGTAAACACATAATTTACCCTTTTGAAATAATTCTGAAATTTCATTTATAGGCATAAAAAAAATAAAACCATTTTCACTTTACTAAAAAATAACTTCACAAAAATTCACTCTCCTTAAAGTGAATTCATTTTTTTTTTGCTTTAAAAAAACCAAGTTTCCAAGATTCCAAAACAAAGAGACACAAGACAATGTGAGAGGAAACTAGTTTTGGTGGGTGACTTGGACATATGGTTGGCAGGCATATTCCAATCACTTCTCCATCACAGAGAGTATTCTAGGGAAATATCCATGGCTCCACATGGCTTGCCAGGCCCTGCGAGCTGACTGAGATTATTTTCCCAACTCTCTTTTCATTTCCCATAGTCATCAATAAACCAAGAAAACCGAAGGACTCAGATAAATCCATAATTCCCATGGTGACTTGAATCCCATCATGAGGTTTGCTGTCCAGGAACACTACCCATGACTGAAATTTCAAGTCCCAAAAATCCTAGCTCCAGACTATGCTGACTCTTCCCCAAATAACATGACCCAAGGAGCGAACCTCCTCTGATACCATTTTGTCATGAACCGAATCTGGTCACAGCCAAAACCGGCACCCAACCCAGCCCGTGACATGACCCGAAGGGCGTTCCCTATCCCCACAGTCTGGAAAAAGTGCCCAGGTATCATTAATTTAGTTTTGGGAATGATTTTCCCAAGTATGAAATCATAAAACATTAAAAACAATCCATAATATAAATCTGAAATTTTTGAGCCAAACAAGACTTAAGTAATAACCAAAACTGAGTACATTGGTTTAAAGATAATACAAGTGGTCCAAATAAAAATAATTATAGAATCAAGACATCCCCAAGGACTCCACATGACTAGGGGGTTATCGCCCCCAAGCTATCTCCACAACTCTGCACCAAGGATGGGAACTAACACTATGAACCGCCATCACCCTTAGCCTTTCCTTTACCTGAATCAAATATAACCAAGTATACATAAACCCAAGGGGTGTATATAGGGTGTGAGCCTATGCCCAGTAGGATACCACCCAATGATTCCAAAGAGTAAGAAATACAATGTGAAAAAGCAAGCAGTTTTCAAACACAAGGAAAAGTAGTGTTAAAATTTCAAGAAATGAAACCTCAAATTGAAAATAGTTTTCAATACAAAATTTTCAGAATATTAAAACATTAAAATAGAAATGATAGATACTGTAATTTACTTCCAAAAACACCCTAATACATGGGTAAATGCTACAAATCCAATGAGCAACAACATTGGGAACACCCCTAGGCACTAGGTTGTCTTGGGCCCTATGTACCTCGTACCTCTGTGTAAAGTAACCATAGAAAAATCCTTTCTCATGCAAGATCCACTAGTATGGAACATAACCATAACCTAGTGGTCCCCAATAATCATCCACATAGTTTAGTTATAGTTGTATTTATCTAAACGCTAAGTGAAACAGGGACAAAACCCATCCAGTCTACTAGTCGTACTAGTACAAATCCGCCCCACCTAGGTACCCGGGCTTCCCCTTTTGTGCTCAATAAATTTCAGCATGCAACATAAATAAATTTTCATATAAAACACCATTAATGGTCAAGCACAACCAATATAGTAGATATCACATTTTATACCACTTAAAACACGTAACAAAACACTTATATTTTTCATAAACCAATTCCTCAAAATCTCGTTGTGTTTCGGACACAAAACTCCTTATAAACCTCACATTCATACTATGTGCACATTTTTAAGTTTCCAAAACATAAAGGCAATCCTACTATATTTCAATGAAAACACAAAATCATTTTTAGGGCAGCCCCATATGGTTCAAGAAACGACATCCTTGCAAAGTCTCCATTTTTACACAACACAACTCTTAGAATTTCATGTGGTTCACAAACACCATTAAAACCAGGTTTTTCAGCAATAAACACAAGGTAAAATCATTAAAAACAGTATTTTTATCCCTATTATAGTTCAATAAAATCAACTAGTTACTTATAGGGTAGCCCCAATTAAACTAATAAAACATTTCTATGAAAAACCCCCAATTTCACATGAAATTGGCATTTAGGATTCATTTTAAATACAAACACCACTAAAACTATATTTTTCAGAAATAATAAAATTTAATAATCATGAAAATACCATAAAAACAGAATCCAATTCACAAATATTTCATACACAATGGAATCACCTACCAAAACCAAGGAAACCCTTGAATCCTTTGTGCGAAAATTCAAACGCACCACCACCGCACCTCAAGGAAGGTAAACCAGACCTAAAACCATAATTTCAGACCATGAAACACAAGAGAAAACCCTAATTTTTATACCCTACTTCCCGGACATTAGGAACCTCAAAGATAATGGAAGAAACCCTAAGTACATTGGATGTAACCCTAAATAAATTGAAAGAAGAAAGGAGGAGAACAGCTTACTTAAAATATCTTGTATAAATCTCCCCCAAAAATACCAGTATCTGATTTAAAAAATACTAAAACCTTCAAGGGAGGTTCTAAAAATTATAGGTAGATCATTTAGGAATTTGAATGGGGGGAAAAGAGTAAGAATCGAAGGAGTTATGAAGGAAACAAATTACCTTTATAAATCTGCCCGAAATTTGAGTTCTTCAGAAGTTTTGACCTAAACCATGATGCAAGTGAGATTCAAATAGGGTGTGAGGATATTGGAAGCTCGAATGGGTTCAAGGGGTGTGTTTGGGGTTTCAATCACCGAAAAAACCTTAAAATGAATAAGTTATTAATTAATCACATTTTATTTTTAAAACTGGAATTGGGCTTTCGGGCAGGCCCAATCCCTTAAATAAAAACCCATATACACCTTGGTTATGGATTTCCAAAGGCTCCAAATTTTAATTTTGGTGTTAATATATCATGGTAGGACATTTATTAGTTCGAATGAGTAAAAAATATTAAAAAATGAATAAGTTATGAAAGAAACAAAATTTATTTTTAAATCCGGAATTGGGCTCACGGTTTGGCCCAATTCATGAAAACTCACCTACTCTCCATAAAAACTTTGCAAACCCCCAAAAACAAAACATTAATGGAAATTAAAATAAAAATACATTTAAAATAAGCTATTTATGTGACAATTATCCCCACCATGGAAACTTTCTGCCCTGGAAAGTCACAGTAAGGCCAAAGCAACAACCAAACCCAACTGAGAAACCAAGAGGTACTCTCTTGCCAGGTTTCTCCCCCAAAGGACATAACACCTCCAATGATCAATGAAGGAAGTAATACTCTCACAAACCTGACTTACACCAATTTCCTGAAAGAATCAATCACATTCAGGCTTTATCCCAAATGAAAACTCCTCAAACACAATCTCAACAATACTCAATCAATTTACCCAAATAAACAACAACATCGAACAAGGTTACACTTGCCCTACTATAACTAAATCATTTGTCACTCTACAATATCAATGTTTACCAAAGTAAGATGTAGGTAGTTAGATATTTCCAAATGATAATTCCTACTTCCCCTACAAAACCAAGGAAAAATATGAGTTACTCGTATGAAGAGACACAAATGGGCTCCCCAACGTAAGAGACAACTTAATTTTTTTTTGAGATAGAATCAAGACACTAATAGGGGAGGCCCAGACAGACTCCCTAGTACAAGGGGTATACATAAATTAGGAATTTAAAAAATAATATACATTATACCCACAGCAAGTCTTCCCACCACAAGAACCAACCATCTTAACTAACCAGCATGGGCCGACACAGAAAGACCCATTTTTTTAAGATTTGGGTAGGGTGCAGGGTCAGTCCGCACGGTTTGGGAAATCGTGCACTAACTATGATGATCATTATTTCCATGTGGATTCCTAGCACACTGTCACTACTAATCGTGCACAAAATGTGTGCTCAAAATTTCTAGCCAAATTTCCAACCATTCTCCAATGACTCAATGGAAACCAACGTGGGAGGGAAAGACATTAGGCGATGACATGGGTACAAGGCCCTCTACCTATTTCCACCGAACGAGAACTACAGAAGGAAGATTATGAAACCATAGGTTTAAACACTTTCTATCTTCCACACTGAGGATATGAAATTGTACAAGGTTTTAAACAACACTGGTGTTTCCCCTGACTACGCGCCAGCTTCTCTCCGAGACCTATGGCTGGAGCTCAAAATATTGAAGCATCTTCGGCCACACAGTTAGGCTATTGAAACCCCTATGTGGAACTTCTTCTTTCGGTGCCACAAACAACTACACCTCATACCCCGATGGGTTTATCAATACATAACACACTTCATAACCCACTTTACCAAAAACATACATTTCATTGAAATAAGGGATCAGAAGATGCACACACATCGCACCTTGTTTCTTTGGCTGAGAAACAACAGAAGGGAAAGACACGTATAAACACCTTCCTTTAAGATAGAGGATTTGATGTTTTTCCCGAGGGAGACATAATCCCAACATAACATTGAACCTTAGAGGATTGTGTGACCTTCACCTTTATGGTCAAAAGAGCACACAACGTCATAATGCGTCACCGACCATGACCCTTGCGATTGATAGAAACAATACATGGAACGGGACCATTTTAAAAGTCCCTAAACAAAAGATAAGTCCAAAAAGTTGACACAATATCCTATCATGACCGAAATCTCAAAATTGGTGGTTTAATAATAACTCTTTCTTCAAAGAAACTATAAAGAACCCAGAGGCCCTCTTAGACACCATCAATACACTCATCCATACTAACAATGAAAGAACACTCCCACCTTTGACGAATCATGAAACTTAAGAAACTAAGGTCTCTTTCAACCTTCCACAAGCACTATCCCACTACAAGAGGATCCACAAATCAGAGAAATGAATGGGTGTATACTCAATAAAAAAAAGTTCGATAAAATATTCTTTATATTGATCAACTAGAGAATTTTCCAATGGCGAAACAAAACGGGTTCCACTTCAGTTATGCATTAACCCTTAATGGGAGAATACCTTATCCAATGAGAGAACCCGAGGACCCAACCCAGCTGGTCCATTGGTCAAAACATGCCACAAACCAGATCCAAACACATCAAGGGAACCACCGTAAAGGCATCCCAAAAAAATTTCAAAAGATACCACTAACCGTCCCTACAACACAGCTTACCGACCAAACACAAACCCAAAACACAGTTCAAATAGAAGGGGTTCTTGAACTCAAAACATCCCACAACATCAACAATTTCAAAAACCCATAATATAAACCATACCAAACTATTCATCAAGACATCATGTTTTTCTTTAAAACCAATTCTTTGAAAACAAACGGTTTAGCAGTAAGCGTATCCACCAATGGTACCCCATGGGCCTCACACATGCATGTTTTTGTGCCACACCGGGCACCCTCCTCATATCCATCCCAGCACTCATCCAGTCATGCCATCAACCATCCATCATCCCATATAACCCCATGCATGTGGTCACTCATGGAAATACCAAAGGGTAAAACAAAACTTCCTTCCACTTTTCAAAAACAAAATGGTCAACGAACCCAACCTTTTTCTCAAAACTGCTAACAATGAGATAAAAATCCCAATTCACATCTTACAAAACATTTCATAAGGACACAACCATTTAGAAAAGAATCCATAATTCAATAAAAGCACATATTCATGCCTTTCACAATCATTTCAAAACATTTCAACCCATTTCAAAACACTTCTAATTTCAGGAAAAGCACCATTTTATAAATATCCATTTAATTAAGAACTCAACTCTTCTCATTTCAAGACAAGGTTCTAAAAGTTCATATTTTTTTTTGGTTCAGTAGTCACCAAACCCAAAATCCATCTTCAACCCCCACACAAAAATTCTAGAACACTTAATTCAATCCAAAACACTTTTCCATGGTTTAAAAAAATTCCACTTGAAACATATTTTCAAAACCCCAATTACTATAGTTCATACTTTCAAAAGAGGTGTAAACACATAATTTACCCTTTTGAAATAATTCTGAAATTTCATTTGTAGTCATAAAAAAATAAAACCATTTTCACTTTACTAAAAAATTACTTCACAAAAATTCACTCTCCTTAAAGTGAAGTCATTTTTTTTGCTTAAAAAAACCAAGTTTCCAAGATTCCAAAACAAAGAGACACAAGACAATGTGAGAGGAAACTAGTTTCGGTGGGTGACTTGGACATATGGTTGGAAGCCATATTCCAATCACTTCTCTATCACAGAGAGTATTCTGGGGAAATATCCATGGCTCCACATGGCTATCCAGGCCCTGCAAGCTCACTAAGATTATTCGCCCAACTCTCTTTTCATTTCCCATAGTCATCATTAAACCAAGAAAACCAAAGGACTCAGATAAATCCATACTTCCCATGGTGACTTGAATCCCTTCATGAGGTGTGCTAGCAAGGCACACTACCCATGACTGAAATTTCAAGTCCCAAAAATCCAAGCTCCAGACTATGATGACTCTTCCCCAAATAACATGACCCAAGGAGAGAACCTCCTCTGATACCATTTGTTCATGAACCGAATCTGGTCACCACCAAAACCGGCACCCAACCCAGCCCTTGAAATGACCCAAAGGGTGTTCCCTATTCCCACAGGCTGGCACAAGTGCCCGAGTATCATTTATTTTGGTTTGGGAACGATTTACCTGAGTATGAAATCATAAAACATTAAAAAAATCCATAATATAAATCTGAAATTTTTGAGCCAAACAAGACTTAAGTAATAACCAGAACTGAGTACATTGGTTTAAAGATAATACTAGTGGTCCAAATAAAAATAATTATAGAATCAAGACATCCCAAAGGACTCCACACGACTAGGGGGTTATCGCCCCCAAGTTATCTCCACAACTCCGCACCAAGGATGGGAACTAACACCATGAACGGCCATCACCCTTAGCCTTTCCTTTACCTGAATCAAACATAACCAAGTCTAATTACACCCAAGGGGTGTAATTAGGGTGTGAGCTTAAGCCCAGTAGGATACCACCCAATGATTCTAAAGAGTAAGAAATACAATGTGAAAAAGCAAGCAGTTTTCAAATGCAAGGAAAAGTAGTGTTAAAATTTCAAGAAATGAAACCTCAAATTGAAAATAGTTTTCAATACAAAATTTTCAGAATATTAAAACATTAAAATGGAAATGTTAGATACTGTAATTTACTTCCAAACACACCCTAATACATGGGTAAATACTACAAATCCAATGAGCAACAACATTGGGAACACCCCTAGGCACTAGGTTGTCTTGGGCCCTATGTACCTCGTACCTCGATGTAAAGTAACCATAGCAAAATCCTTTCTCGTGCAAGAGCCACTAGTAGGGAAAATACCCATAACCTAGTGGTCCCCAATAATCGTACACATAGTTTAGTTAGAGTTGTCATTATCCAAATGCTAAGTGAAACAGGGACAAAACCCATCTGGTCCACTAGCCGTACTAGTACAAATCCACCCCACCTAGGTACCCGGGATTCCCCTTTTGTGCTCAATCAATTTCTGCATGAAACATAAATAAATTTTCATATAAAACACCATTACTGGTCAAGAACAACCAATACAGTATCTATAACATTTTATACCACTTAAAACACGCAACAAAACACTTATACTTTTTATAAAACAATTTTTCAAAATCTCGTAGTGTTTCGGACACAAAACTCCTTATAAACATGACTTTCATACTATGTGCACATTTTTAAGTTTCCAAAACATAAAGGGAATTCTACTACATTTCAGTGAAAACACAAAATCATTTTTAGGGCATCCCCATATGGTTCAAGAAACAACATCCTTGCAAAGTCTCCATTTTTACACAACACAACTCTTAGAATTTCATGTGGTTCACAAACACCATTAAAACCAGGTTTTTCAGAAATAAACACAAGTGAAAATCATTAAAAACAGTATTTTTATCCCTATTTTAGTTCAATAAAATCAACTAGTTACTTATAGGGTAGCCCCAATAAAACTAATAAAACATTTCTATGAAAAAACCCCAATTTCACATGAAATTGGCATTTAGGATTCATTTTAAATACAAACACCACTAAAACTATATTTTTCAGAAATAATAAAATTTAATAAGCATGAAAATACCATAAAAACAGAAGCCAATTCACAAAGATTTCATACACAATGGAATCACCTACCAAAACCAAGGAAACCCTTGAATCCTTTGTGCGAAAACTCAAACGCACCACCGCTGCACCTCAAGGAAGGTAAACAAGACCTAAAACCATAATTTCAGACCATGAAACACAATATAAAACCCTAATTTTTATACCCTACTTCCCGGATATTAGGAACCTCAAAGATAATGGAAGAAACCCTAAGTACATTGGATGTAACCCGAAACAAATTGAAAGAAGAAAGGAGGAGAACAACTTACTTAAAATATCTTGTAGAAATCGCCCCCAAAAATACCAGTATCTGATTTTAAAAATAATAAACCCTTCAAGGGAGGTTCGAAAAAGGATAGGTAGATCATTTAGTAATTTTAATGGGGGAAAAAGAGTAAGAATCAAAGGAGTTATGAGGGAAACAAATTACCTTTATAAATCTGCCCGAAATTTGAGTTCTTCAGCAGTTTCGACCTAAGCCGTGATGCAATTGAGCTGAAAAGAGGGCGGGAGGATATTGGACGTGTGGCTGGGTTCAAGGGGCGTGTTTGGGGCTTTGAATCACTGAAAAAACCTTAAAATTAATAAGTTATTAATTAATAAAATTTTATTTTTAAAACTGGAATTGGGATTTCGGGCAGGCCCAATCCCTTAAATAAAAATCCATATACACCTTGGTTATGGATTTACAAAGGCTCCAAATTTTAATTTTGGTGTTAATATATCAGGGGAGGACATTTAGGAGTTGGAATGAGGGAAAAATATTAAAAAATTAATAAGTTATAAAAGAAAAAATATTTATTTTTAAATCAGGAATTGGGCTCACGGTTTGGCCCAATTCATGAAAACTCACCTACTCTCCATAAAAACTTTGAAAACCCCCCAAAACAAAACATTAATGGAAATTAAAATAAAAATATATTTAAAATAATATATGTATGTGACAGAAAATCCAAATAGGATGCTCCTCAAATGAATCATCCCCTTTAGGCTCAACCTCCTCGGGTTGAAAGACATGAGACAGGACAGAAAAGTAACGTCGGAGCTGAGAAACATTGAAGACGTCATGCATATCCCGTTACCTCTGAGGTAACTGAAACCGATAGGCAGGCAGCCCAACTCCATCCAACACCTCAAACGGACCAACTTACCTCGGTGAAAGCTTACCCTGTCTCTGAATCCTCTTGTGTCCCAACCTCGGTGCGGCATGTAGGAAAAACAGATCCCTGACCTCGAACTCCAATGGTCGTCTCTGCTAATCAGCATAAGACTTCTATTAATACTGTGCCATAGCCATCCTCTTCCGAATCAACTCTATCTGCTTTGTGGTCTCCTAAACAAGACGAGGTTCCAACAAAGCTGCCTCTCCTGCCTCCAGCCAATATAAGGGTGATCGGTATGGCCTACCGTACAAAGCCTCATATAGTACCATATGAATAGTTTCTTGAAAAGTATTATTATAGGAAAACTCCACGAGATGTATATGCTTCTCCCAAGAACCTCCAAAATCCAAAATTTAAGCTCGGAGCATATCCTCAATCACCTAAATCATACGCTCAGACTGGCCAACTGTCTAGGGATGGTAAGTAGTACTCAAAATTACCAGTGTACCCAAAGCCTTCTGAAGCCCCTGCCAGACCGGAGAAGTAAAATTCTCATCCCTATCTAAACCAATGGAGTGTGGAACTCCATGCAGGCGTACAACCTCTTGGATGTACAACCGTCCCATCTCATCAACACTGAAGGTCTCCTTAATCAGTAAGAAGTGAGCAACCTTCATAAGTATTTCGATGATAACCCAAACAACATCATACCCTCGAGGTGACCTCGGAAAACTGGTCACAAAGACCATCGCGACATTGTTCCACTTCCACTCTGGAATGGGTAACTACTGTAAAAGATCTATTGGTCGATGATTCTCCACTTTCACCTGCTAACAAGTGGAACACCTCAGGACAAAACCAGCAACATCTCTTTTCATACCTGGCCACCAATACTGGCGGTGTAGATCATGATACATCTTGGTGACGCCATGATGAACTTCCCAAACTGAGGAATGAAAATCCCACATCATCTCCTCAAGTATGTCTACTAGAACCCATATGCGTCCCTGGAAATACAAGATCTCATCCTCTCCTATAGTCCATCCAGCAAGAGGGTCCTCTCCTGACAAACTCTCCCGCAGGACTAGGCCTTCTGAGTCTGATAGTTGCCTCCTTCGTACCTGATCGAGAAGAGTAGAGGTAACAGCTACAGAAGATAGAAAAGTATGCCCCTCTCTATCGTTCACCTCCAAATTCATCTTAGAGAATAGAGACATAAGCTTCCACTCACTAATGGCCTCCTGAACTACCTGTATCTGAGTTCTCCTGCTCAACGCGTCAGCCACTGTGTTTCCCTTCCTAGGTGTATTGGCAAGCTCAAAGTCAAAGGACTGAAGATACTCGACTGACCTGCGCTGTCTCATATTCATATCACACTGAGTGAAGATGTACTTGATACTTTTGTAGTTAGTGAAAACCAAAAAATTCTCTCCCAGAAGATAATTTCTCCAACACCATAAGGCATGAACAACAGCTTCCAACTCCAGATCGTGTGTCGGGTAATTCCTCTCATGTGGCCTCAACTGCCGAGACCTGTACACAACGACTCCATCTCCCTACATCAGCACAGCTCCCAGCCCAATACCTGAAGCATCGCATTAAACAGTATATCTCTTTCTCTGCTCTAGCTAGACTAGTATCGGTGCTGACGTCAACCTTCCTTTCAGCTCTTGAAAGGCTGACTCACATGAATCTGACCACAAGAACTTCACGCCCTTCTTAGCCAGACCTATTAGCAGTTCTTCCAAGCGTTAAAAGTTCTGTATGAAGTGTCTGTAGTATCCATCCAGCCCTAGGAAACTTTGTACCTCAAATACGTTCTTTGGATACTCCCAGAAAACTATTTTCCTCGCTTTCTCTGGGTCTACTGATACTCCTGTCTCTAAGATGACATGACCCAAGAAGTGAATCTGATCCACCCAAAATTTGCATCTTGAGAGATTAGCATATAACTGATTCTCTCTCAGTGTACTCAAAATGATCTCAAGATGGGTTGCATGCTCATATCGAGTGTGAGAGTACACCAAGATATCTTCCATGAAAACAACAACGAAGTAATCCAAGTATGGATGGAACACTCGATTCATTAGTGCAAAGAAAACTACAGGTGTGTTTGTGAGACCGAATGACATAACCATATACTCGTATAGACCATACCTACTTAGGAAAGCTATAAGAGGTATATCATATGGTCTAATGCGCAACTGATGATAACCAGATCGCAAGTCCATATTTGAGAACACTCTGTCTCCTCGAAGCTGATTAAAGAGATCATAAATCCTCGGGAAGGGATATCGGTTCTTGACCGTCAACTGGTTCAGCTTCCGATAATCCACACAAATCCTGAGGGTGTCCTCTTCCTTCTTCGCAAATAGGACAGGTGAACCCCAAGGAGATGTACTAGGTCGGATAAAACCCATTGCCTACAAATCCTCCAACTACTTCTTGAGCTCCTGTAACTTAGGTGTAGCCATCCTATATGGAGGAATGGAAACCGGTGTCGCTCCTAGCACAATATCAATTGAGAAGTCTACCTCACGCTCTGGTGGAAAACCTAAAAAGTCCTCTAGAAAGTCATATCTGAAACTATCCACCACTGGAGGAAAGTATAACTGTGAAGTCCCCTAGTCATCCAGATATAGACTAGCAATCTGGGCTATAACTCCTCCTATCCCATGATGCTCAGGTCCTACTCGACTTGCTTGGACATCCCACTTGCCCTGATGAAGAAAAGATCCACCCTCTAGTGATGTAAAACTCACCCTTCAGCGGTAGTAGTCGATGAATGACTAGAAGGGGACTAACCAGTCCATTCCAAGAATGATATCATAGCTCGTAATCTCTAGGACATAGAGGTCCCATAGGAAGTGACACCTTGCAGCCTCAAGAGGGAACTCTTTGCACCGACGTACACTATCCGTCCTAGTCCCCAACGGTGTGTCTAGTGTCAAGATTTCGGTAGAAAAAAAGATGCAAAGACCAAGACTCTCCACAATAGATATGGATATAAAGCTATGGGAATCCCCTGTGTCGAAAATAGCAGAAGATAAAACTGAGGCTACTAAGATCGTACCTCAAACGGTGGAAGTTCTGGGATCCTTCTCTTGAAGGGTCTGCTTCATCACAAAAGTCGGGCCTGCTCCATGGCCATGTGACCCTACCCGACCGCTCTGAGATAATTTTCCCTACTGTCGCTGATAGACCGTCGACTGACCACCCCGACCATGACATCCACCTCGTTCTGAATGGTCGGAAGAACTCCGGTTCCAAGACGTGTGATAAACTGGTGGTGATGCTCCCGAATGCGGAGTCATAGAAGAACCCTTGTATCTAGTTGCTGGAGGGAAAACTGATATAAACGCTAGAGATGGCCCATCCTTCCATAAGATCGGCACTCCATCATATCTCTCGAGTAACATGGCCTTGTATTTCCACTCCTCCCACACTGGTATCACACCTCATGGCTACCAGAAGGTGCATCCTGCTTACTCTGATATCCTAGATAAAGCTCTCTGTGGCACTTCCTGCTATCAGTAGAAGGAACACTAACTCTGGAGGTCGTACCACCCTGGCTCACTGCTCCAGAATCACTCAGATTTCACTCTGTGATCAGAGCCTATTTGACAATAGTGTATTTCGAAATCAATCTGAAGATGTTCACCTGGGAATGGATCTCCTACCTGAGACTGTCCTCAAACTTCCTAGTCAGGAACAACTCATCACCTGCTGGGATTGGTGTGAAATTCTACAGCTCTCTGAAACGAGAGGAATACTCCATCACAGAAAGAGTACCCTATTCTAAGATCATGAACTCCAGGGCTCGGTCGGCCCTCAAGGTCTCTCGGTAGAATTAATCATAAAATATACGCTGAAACTCATCCCAAACCAAATTCTGGTGGTGTCTCACCTGAGAGATGACATCTCACCACCTATTGGCAGAGTCTCGGAGCATGTAGGTCATGAGCTTCACCCTCCTCTTTGGTGGTACCTCGAGATGCTCGATGATCATTAGCGTGGCTTCGATCCACGGCTCTGCAACCTGAGGTCCTACTTCCCCTTAGAAGGTGGGAGGATGTTGCTACTAGAAAACTCACATCAAATTAGTCATCGATGGGGCAGGAGGTTGTGCTCCCTAGAATGTCTGTATCATCCTCAGAAAACCCTCCCTAAACTGCGCATTGGCTCCTGTAACTGGTATAACCGCTGGTACCAAGACTGGCACAATAGAAGGATCTACTAGTTGTCCTCAATCATCCATATCTAGCATCTAATCACTCCCCTGCGACTGGCGGTTAACTAGAGGACGTCTAGGTGGCATGATTCTGCAAAGTCAAACACACACCTTAGATCTAGGATTATCAAGGACCGAAAAACTGAAGGAACAAGAAGGGACAGGGAAAAGAAGGCATTCAAGTTATGAAAAACATGACTACATGGCATGTTCTTTCCCTACACGGCGTGTTCCCTTATGCCATTCACATGGGCATGTACTCCTGCCTAAACTGGTCGTGTAACACCCCAAACACACTGCGTGTTCTCAAACCACACTGTGTGTACTTGAACTATATTCCCCTTCCTGAGTCTCCTTACACGACTAACCCACACGTTCCTCTTAATCCTATAATACACGGCGTGTTCACTAAGGACACGGTGTGTACTAGACAAGTTTCAATGACCCGTGTTGTTAGTTACACGGCTAACTACACGTCTGACACCCCACAGCGTGTTCTAGGAGGACACAGCGTGTACGAGAAGAGGTAACACTGACCCGTGTTGTTCGTGACATGGTCGGGAACCAAGATCATACTACACTGCATGTCAAATTCTTACATTTCATGTATGTGAAAAGATAACACGACCTGTGTTGTTCATGACACAGACTAGGTACCTATTTCATACTACACGGTGTGCTAAACTAGTACACAACGTGTTCCTACAAGATTTTTCACAACCCCGTGTCCCTGTCCACACAGTTAGTGACACGACTATAGACTACACGATGTGTATTCATAAAGTACATGCCGTGTATTCTGGGTTTTTTCGGACAGTAGCCTCAGAACTGTACCGGAGCCTAGAAAAGACAGAAAAACAAGCATTAATGTGCCAAATTATGATCCATGAGGGCCCATACTCCCTGCGAATTAAAGCTTGGCATCTTATACAAGTTATAACAATGCAACCAGGCAATGATCCACCAAATTTCAGTCCATGAGGGCCCATAACACCTCAAGAACAAAAGTTTGGAATCCATCTAAGAGAAGTACTATACAAACAAATTCTCTATCAAACATCAGAAATTCTATCAAAGCATCTATCACAACAGCATGCATAATCTACACAACGTCTATCACAACAACATGAAATTGCTAATTCATTCTAGATGGCATGGTAAGAATGCATGGCATGTGATTTCTAATAAGTGTCTATATGATGCATGAGATAGCATACCCTCATCTCATCGGTTTGTGACATAAATAGAACTGCAATAACAACAACGGTAACAACACAAAGCATGTGAATCACCCAACGGTGAAATCAAATCAACTGTAAAATTGAAAACCAATAAAATTGAAATAAATGAGGTAGTATGGCTTTTCCCTATAAATGGGTTAGCTACTCCTGGGAACAGCTTATTACTAAGTACTTATTCCATCCTATCCTTGGCTATAGGCTCCAAACATTAAGTCAAGAGAAAATAATATCCACTGATACCACTTTGTAATGCCCCGGTTCCGAAAGCTGCCCAAAGGCACCCCATACCCAGTTGGTCACATGGCCTCAAGCGCATTTCCCCGAATGCCAGAGGCTGCTGACTAGCAGCGAGGGCCTTGGGTGTGATAGTGGGGAAACTATTCCCTCATTGGCAGAGTACACAGTGGAATAGAAAAACAATAAACAATAACAGAAGTAGTAAACAATCCATACACAAGTGAACAACGAAAGAATAAATATGATAAACAGAAGGAGCACATATATATATATGATACATGATACATATGTCTAGGAAAACATCCAAACAAGTCACAATGAAAGAAATATAACAGTACTAAAGACAAGTACAATATTAAGATAAACATATCCTCAGTATCGGAAGCCTAAGCTTGGTCCCATGCACTCCAGCTCCACAGTAGTCAAGTACCTGAAGTCAAAGGGTGCTTTCCCTTGTCTATACCTGCAACAATATAGTTTTTTTGGGCCCAAAAGCATGACCCAAATAGGGTGTGAGACTAAATCCAAGTAGGCAACCACATGAAGATCTGTGCCTAACAGTCAGTGAATATACGATAGGTAAAAGTACATAAAACAGTAAACAGGAACATGCTTAACAATAAATAATCCACAGTTCTAGAGTCAAGCAACGGCTAACAAGCAACATAGAATAAGAGGTAACCCTCTAGTCCTACCTATCAAAAACCAACAACCCTCTAGGCAATTCACTAAGCCTAACCCCTCTGATATGGTCATACAGAATTATAAAGAATTTCTGAGGAAGCACACGCAGTCAATTCCCCTTATTGTCTAGGGTAGTCCGGAACTCTCTGAGGAAGCTCACACAGTCAATTCCACTTATAGCCCGAAGGTCAAGGACTCTCTAAGGAAGCATGCTTGGTCAATTCCCCTTATAGCCCAGGTCATTCAAATACTCTCTAAGGAATCTCACACAGTCAATCCCTCCTGTAGCCTATGGTAATTAGTTGATTCAAACAAAAAAAATAGAGACTCTCTGAGTAATCTCACACGGTCTATCCCTGTATAGTCTAAAACAGTCAAGGACTCTTTGAGGAAGATCTCACGGTCTATCACTTTATAGCCCAAGGTAATCATAGGCTCTCTGAAGATGCTCACTTGGTCAATCTTCTTATATCCTAAAGCTCAAAGACTCTCTGTGTATTCTCACTCAGTCTGTCCCCTTATAGTCTACTACAGTCCAAAGACTCTATGAGGAAGCTCACTCGGTCTATCTTCTTTTAGTCTATAGCACCAAGTTCTCACATCCCCCGGGTAGGTCAATGCATAATAATTCTATATGTCCAAAGTAACCCTATAGAACTACTTGGCTAACCAATATACAATATCTCAAGCATGTCAGAAAACAACACTACACCCTATGATCACAAGGCCTGGAAAACAGGTAAACTGCCAAATAAGCTAAACAGGACCAAATGGTCTTAAACAGAACGAATCATGAGCAGAGCAACCAATATATAACAATCAACCCAAAACATGTCCAATTTTCCTCTACACAGGCATACAATCATGGCAGACATACAATGGGGGTAAAATAGTAAACACTCAATACCCCGTTCAAGGGTATTGGTGGAATTTTGACATAATATTCAAGGACTTTCAACAGAAAGGAACAAACCACCTACCTTGAGGTTAGGAGATCAATATACTTGAACCACGCGGCTTGAATCTCCTTATAACATCGTAGATCTATGAAAAATCACAAAACATTCAACCCACAATAACTTGAAAAATAGGAGGAATTGGAAAAAGATGCTCTAGAAGAAGGGAGATCTTACCGTTGTGGTTCCAACTCAATCGATAGTGATCGATTCGGAGAACAGACGGAGGCTCGGGTGCTTGGAGAAGATATACATTTATACCCTTGCTCTCGGATGAACCAAATCTAAAAGGAGGGTGTTCTGTCCGTCAAACGTGACCCCAGTGTGTTTAATGAAAAAAAAATACACTGTGTGTACTTTTGGAGTACACAGCATGTACTTACTGTTTCCGTACTCTGCATTAAGCGGCCTCTACGTCACCCCACATGACCATGTGTGTGGCCCTTACACGGCCTCACGTGGAAACAAAGTACACTGTGTGTACTCATAAAGTACATGGTGTGTACTTCAAAAATTTCCATAAACTCCTCTTTTCTCAAAAACTTCAGAAAAAAGGAAAAACATACCTGAAAATAAGGTCAGGGTTCCTACATAATACCCTTTTTAGGGAATTATAATGTGGTTTGTCAAATGGTTTTAGATAGGAATAGGATATGATTGTCATGAGTTATGACCCTATAGTGACATTGGTTTTTGGCTTGGGTGGGTTCGCCAATATACCTTAAGAAGAGAATATTTGTTTAGTGAGTTTGGGATCTTTTTTATGATAATGTAATTACCATTAGTGGTTTGTACCAAGATTATGGTTTCCATAGGGGAAAATCATGGATGTGTGCTTCAAGTTATTTAATCAATACATGTGCGGTTTCATCATGTTAATTGTATGGCTTGGTAATGGCTAGTTGTGAATAGAGTTTTATATAAAAATATAGTCATTAAGACTAATATTCAAGGGATAAAGGTTTGTTTTTTGGTATCGTGGGGATATTCATATGGTGTATAACTCACCTAGATGTGAGTCGAGTTTAGAGAAATATATCGTAGCATTACGTGAAACCACTGGTTTTTGATGATAATGAGGAAATTCATGTTATGTAGGAATGGTCCCTAGGAAATGATGATGATATTTGTAATATCATGGTAACTAATATATTGATAAAATATTTTGTGGGTTTCACAGATGATGTTCTTATATTCCATTAATTGGTGATAAATTCTTATTGTTCATTCTCATACTAAATTGAGTGGGTTTGGCAATGATAATCAATATGTGGAGAGATATATGGAGTGTCAGTTACGATGGTTGATGTTTCGCCAAGGGATGTGATGATAAGGACACTCTAATGGTGGGTATTAACATATCAGACGTGAGTAATATGACCCCATTTGTGATGGGTCTTAGTTTTTTTATATTGGGGTGGAATATATCCCAAACCATGATTTTTGGACATCCTAAGAGTGATTTTTGGATCACCTCGATCGATTCCTAGGACACCACCCTAGGATTGAGTGGATACGCCAATGATATTTCATATAAGTATACATTAGATATTTTATTCCTGGTATATTGACTATGGAATCCAAGTAGTATATTCCCTTTGATTTCCTAGGTTTCCTGGAATCATCCAAACCTAGACATAGAGGATTACCAAGCCCCCACCCATCATAGGAATAATAATTTTCCTTAAATCATAAAATCCTAAGAATTTTTGTGGGGTTCATATCGAGGGTCTATGAATGAAGGATGTCAAGTGACATCCTAGTATTTTCTACTCATTATTGGAGGAGTATGCACAATATCTCTACTAAGATGATAGAGGTTCCAATAAAAAAAGGATGTATAAAAATATAATGGTGGATAAAACTAAAAGGAAACATCATTAAATAAAAAATAAAGCAATCACACAATCATCCTTCATTACAAATTTGAGAAAAGTAATATTATACCACCTTGTTTTCATACAAATCTAATACATCATTCATGTTGTACATGGAAAATTGAATGAAAAAAATAATCAAATTATTAACCATGTACCTCAAGATCATATGACTCAGTAAAAATTTCCTGCATTTTAATATTGGTATATTCCGCTATTTATCTAAAACATGGAATCCTTTTTTGTTTTCAAAATAAACCTTTATATATTCTTAGTAAACCCATATATTATTTCTATAAAATAACACCCAAATTGATTACATTACTCTTGAAAATTCAACTGGAATTTTATTAAAATATCCCTAATTTTTTCCAAAAATTTAGATTCATTTTGGAGATGTAAACCCATTAAAATATGATAGAACAATCATAAAATGTATCTTTTCACTTCACCAGGTCATGGTTCACCTTCTCGTGATAGATAGAGGTTCTAAATCATATAAAATTTTTCTCCATAACATCTAAAATGGTATTCACCATGTGGTAATGTTGTGTGACTTTTTAAAACCTTCTATAACCCTTAAAAATTAACTCCAATAACTCTAAAAAAATTCCAAGGATTCTATAACATTGACACTAAATTAAATTCACCAATATGAACCCTTTTTTACATAAAATATCCTCTAAAATTTCCTGAATTTTATCAAATTTTATTAAAATTTCCACATAGACCATTGTTACCATGGTGTTGTGGTTTTAATTAAGACATTATCTCTCTGTATCTTTTCAAAAACATATTATAATCTCTTCAAACCATGATATTTTGTATTCTTCTCTATTGTGATATTATATTTCCAATATTCCACCATGATATAACATTCACCAAAAAATAATGTGGTCTTCCTCCGTTATTTTATTTTTGACCATGAAAAATATATTACAGTATGGTCTTCACAATTTTTCTCTTCAAGCTTCAATCACCAACTATAAAATGATAATTCACAATAATTTTTGAAAATCCCAATATTCAAATACCAAGGTATTACATGACCATTTATAGTTCATTATTACTCATTTAACAATTACTCACAATGACTGTGATGTGTTTATGGGAACATCATTGAATAATTTACCCCATTTTTCTTATATCTCTTCCAAATATATCCAAATTCACCCTTAAGATTAATCTGACCATAAATCCTTAAAAACATATTAAATTTGGAATTATTAATTTTTTATCAATAAAGTAACATTTACAACCTTGTCATACATTGTTGGTTTTTTTAAAAGTAATGGATATGATTTAAGAAAAATTAAAAAGATATAAGGAAGAAGAAATCGTAAGTTATGTGGTATGGAGAAAAATAAAGACAATGATGGTTGAGATTGATATCATTCTTGATGTCTTAATTTGTATTTTTATAACATGATCCCTTTTCAAAAATGAATAATAATGACATATTTAGTTTTATATAGAATATCTACAATGATATGTTCATGCATGGAGTTATAAGAATAATCATCAAAGACATCAAGTAATATGAGTAAAAATCTATAGAATAATATAATTATTTGAATATGTATATGTTTGTTTCATCTTGCTTGAGGCTGATGTAATTTATGTCTTGTGGAGATTCTAAAGGATTAAATTAAATATATAATGCCTACTAAATGACTAATATATTGATTTCAATTTGATAGAGTTTAATATATAATCAAATTGCTTATTATCCCATTATTTATTCACGTTTAATTTTGAATTGTATTAGGCATAAACAATTATACAATACATGAGTTAATTATGAAAAAAAAATTGCATGTTTTGTATGAAGAAATAGAAAATTTCAAAGGATATGTATGAATATGTAAACTTTTAAAGGGATGTGTGATATTTACTCAAAGGAATAGAAGGCTACATATGAGTTGGACATTATTTATGAAGGATATTAATTATTATAATATTATAAAATGAAAATTAGTGTATGGTTAAATTTTATTCAATAATAATATATAATGTTAAAAATATTTATCAAAGGATATGTAAGAAGATTCAAGAGTTGAGTAAGAATAAAATGAGGCATGTATGAGATTAAATTTAGGTGTCTATAGTACATATATGATTAATTTATAAGGACAAAAACACACATAAGATTACTATGAATACATTCAAAAATCCATGGTACTTAGTTGGAGATATGTAGAGGATTTAAACATGGATTTTCATAGAATATTAAATTCTGAAAATTGTGATGTCATGAGTAGATCATGAAATAAAATATATCTTATTTGGAATTGAAGGATATTTCACCACACCATAATATATGGTCTTTTTCATGATAGAATGTATTTTTATGAAATAACTAGGCCATGAATATTTTGATCACCCCTATCTGGAAGAAAATAAAAATTATTCCATAGAGGATCTCAACACAGAATAATTTATTTGGAAGTTGAATAAAACTAAGGGATATTCCAGCTTATCATTCCACAATAAAATTCATCATACCATGATTTTTGAAAAACTAAATAATGATTGAGGTTTTTGAATATTTTTAAATCCAAAAGGAGTGATGGTTTGATGTTAAACTAAATAAATTTCCATTCAATAATGATGAGTGATTCAAGGAGGTCCTTCTAGATGTGGTTGAAGTAAATGAAGTTATAAAATATTTTAAAGATTGAATTTTCATTTTGAATTTCAATAAATTTCATGATATAGAGTAAGATATATGTTTAAATAAAAAAATGAGAGTAAGAGAGAGATGTATAATAGGATTTAAAAATAAACCCAGGGGTAAAGGATGAATAAACAACTGGGCTTCATTAAATATCTGAATCAAAGAAGATTATGTTTTTTATTAAGAAATTTTCATAAATATATATTTTAGGATAAGAATTTTTATGTATAAAAATATGCAAAGAAAGTGATGAAAATAACACATGTTTTCATTAATTTTATTTAGTTTATTTTTTGAGGAAGATAGATTAAAACAAATAAATTCTTCATCTAGAATTACTTTTATCTATAGTTTTAGTGCTTATTCAAATTTCTATAAAGTTTAAATATTCCACCCTTATAACATATATTTGATCATATTCTTCTTGACTAAATATATAGTAACATGGAATAAAGTGTAGAATCAAATCTGTATTCATGATTAACAATATGAAATATATAAATGTTGATCATGGAGAGACCATTATATAGATAAACTAAAAACATGCTTGTAAATCAATAAAATGATGTCTTCGATATTAGTTCATAAAAGAGAATAATAGAGTAACCCTTAGGTGGTAGCACATTATTCTATACATTTTATAGTAGTCATATATTGGGTGTAGTGAACATAAAAGAATTTAAACCAATAAAATTTGTGATATCATGAATGTTTAGTACATCGGTTCATTTATGGGGTACGAACCTTCGATATACCTTGGTTTGGGTGAAACAAGAATATCATTTATGTCTATCCCATTATTTAATTTCTTAATAATATTTAATTTTGGTTGTGTTTTTGATGATTAGATAGTTAAAAATATTTAATGCTAATTAGATCACAATATCTAGTAAATAGTTGTTGCATGAAGAAAATTTTGGGATAAGGAAACACGATAATCCCCTCTCCTCTTTGGGTCTCTTGAGTTATAAAAATAGGTATCAAAGCCTATATATTCTATTGGGAATTCAAACTATCATTTTTATCTAATGAATATATAAAGATTAAAAGTTATATGATTTCATTCATGAAGTAAAATTTTGTTTATGGGATATATTTTTCGAATTGAAAGTATTTCATTTCATACCTCGAGGTACATATTGGTATTACTTATAATATCTTATCTATGAGATTTATTTTTTAATGTCAAAAAATAATTGTTTTTGATAAGTATTAGATAAATTTAGAGATCTATACATGTTTCATGAATTTATTTAAAGATACCATAGAAAAAGTAGAAAAAAAAGTTATCTTAGTACAAGAAATAAAATGATATGTGAATGAAATTTAATAAATTTAAAAGGAATAATTATTAAATTCAAAATGGGGAAATCCATATTCATCTATTGGTGAAGTATCTGTTTTTGAAATATGTGAATCTAGTCATATCCATATGTGACGTAAGTGAATTAGTTGAAACTAATTTTTTATATCCAAATGTAATAAACAAAATAATGCCTAAGATGAAGCATATGAAGAAGGATAACAAATTTAAATATATCACAAAGTTTGTAAAATAAATTGATTCTTTTACTTAACATGAATAAAATATTCTTATTGAATATATAAAAGTTTATTCAAAAATATTTATAATCTTGGGAAAACATGATTGACGGTGAGAAACCACATAATATTTTAAAACTTAAAAATAATAATTTACTGAAAGAAAAGAGGGTAAATCATTAAGAAATAGATATTAGTACATGAAGACTTAGAGATAAATAAATTTCTAACTCAAATATGATTTAGCTGAAGAAAATAAAATTGTTTAAAAATAGATCTCCCTAGGGAGTAATACATTAGATAAATGATTAAGAAGAATAAGGAAAAGGGGGTATTAAATTGAATATATTATTCATTTTTTGATTTAATAATGTCCATGGATAATGTTAATAATGTATTGATAATTTATTTTAAGAAAAAATTGGATGATGATGTGTAATTAGTCAATGAAAATAAGAATTATCTCATTAATATTTTTTAATGTTTATTAAATAAAAATGATATGATGATTAAGAATCTTGCGAAAAAGTTTCAGGCATTGTGGATGAATTTAAATACAAAATATTACCACATGGAGACTATAGCTGTTAAAAAGAAAAATGAAAACTATAATATGTATAGAAGAATTGTTTATATAAAATATTTGGAAATAAAACTATCAAATAATAGTGATGGAGAATTTTTATATTTACAGTATCATTGGACACACTCTAAATGTGTGAAAAGTGGAATTATATATATGAAATCAATGGTTATTTAATGATATACATCATCCCTAGAATTCTATTAAAATGTTGGAATATTTTGGGAGATGTTTAATTTATAATAAACATGGTCATATTACTTGGTATTTCATTATGATAAAGGAGAGAATAACCTTAAAGGATCCTATTACTACTATTGAAAGAAGAATACCATAAAAATGGAAGAAAATTTGATTTTTATAAAAATATCCCTCTAGATTTGAGTAAATATTAATATGAATATCAAATAAGGGTATATCAATCAATAAAGGTTATGAGACTACAAAAATACTCATCTAAATAAAATTACAATGCATGGAAATCAAAGAAGAAATAAGAAGTTTCTATAATGGTAATCAAAGAGGATCTGAAATAAATTCCACCAATTTATAGGATGATAAAAGATCTACCCTTCAAATAAAAAGGGTATTGATGTTAAACTAAAATTCCATTAATGATTAAAAAATAAAAAGTGTGTTTGATGTAAATTATGTGGAGAAGTACGATATACACCTAAGTGTATTTAAAAGTACCTCTATAAGGTATGAAAATATGTATGGTAGTGTGGATCACCCATCTAGAAGGAAATATAGAGATGGAAGTATCGTTATTAGTATACCAAAGGAAGAACAGTCCATAATTTGAATTAGTTTACATTTGGTAATGGTGTAAAAACTTAAAATATTATAGGATTCTAAATCAAAAACATGGAAGGAATTTTATATAATTTTGATCATATAAATGATAACCACTAAGAGGGATTGATATAAAAATGGTACTAAATATTTCTAATAAACAAACTTTTATAAATGAGATTCTCTCTTTTTTAATGTATAATTCAATTATCAATTAATTATGTCCCAGAAAATACATGCATTAATTTGGATATTTGGTACCATTATATTTGAAAAAATTTAACCCAAAGTTAAACATTATAACCATTGATAATATATCCATTGAACATTGATTGTATTAGTTGTATATATAATGGTTTGTGATAAATTCCAATTCATGAAGATAGAAGAATTGATGACCTCGACCAATAAGATCATACCCTATTAAGCTCATTTATTATATATTTTGAGGGAGATAGTATGTAATATCCCGTGTTTTGAACTGGGTTAAAATTACGAATGTTTCTAAAATTCTTTTTCAGTTTATCATTGGGTCTTTTTTGTTGAAGCGAGCTCCAGAATTTTATTCTGAGTGTTGGAACACATAATGATGTCGTTTTTCAAACTTTTATTGGTTTTTTGAGGCACATGAGAAGTCGCACGGGCAGTGCATGGTTTGTCTAACCGTGCGGCCCAACTGTGCGTAGTTGAAGTTTTGAGGTAATGGCTAGCACACGGTTAGCGCACGGTTTGTCTAACTGTGTGGCCTAACTGTGAGAGGAGTGTTTTCTGATGCAGTAACTTGTTAAAATTTGAAAAATCCATAGGAAGATAACATTTATCTGCATATTATTTGTTTTTCATTTTATAAAGAAAAAAACATTGACATATCAATTGGATCTTATCTATTTTCCCTTCTGTATGAGTCTGACATGTTGTGATTAAGTTGAAAACAGATCTCATCGTCTCCTAAAGACCCTTCAAAAACTACTAATTAATACAAGGATATTTATCTAATATAATTTCCCTTATAATCTCATGAAACCTTGTGATATCAAGAATATAAAACATTCCCAACACCTCCACAATGTTGTTGTCATGAATTGGTATGAAATAATCCAATTGGGTTAACCAATTTATCACCACACAATTGGTATTCTTACCCTTGGGAGTCTAAGGTAAACCAAAAATGAAATCCATTATTATCTCAATACATTTATATGTTATAGTGGGTAGGGGGATGTAAAATAGAAAGATTTTTATGATTATATATAATCTGTTGGGGAGTGTATCATTAAGATATGAATTTTTTATGTACAATTTCAAACCAAGCCACAAAAAACTGATGTTTCATCTCATAAAATATATTTTTACTCACAAGGTGGATATCCCACTGAGAATTATAGAAATATTCAATCTTGGCCATCCTTATGGATAAAGGGATTACATACTAGTTTCTAAAATGAAAAATACCTTCCAATGAGAGATACATTTCACTTATGGTCTCCCACCATAAAAAGCTACTATGCTATTATAGAATTCATATTCTTGCTATTAATCTAGCCGAATCATGTAAATAAGATAATATATCAAATTAATTCTATATATAACATTACCATAATCTTCCTCTCTGACACCCAAGTGGAACAAACAAATGTTTCACATCAAGTTCTACAGTGACCCTTCTTTTTCTTACATGACTATTATATCATTTTAATGAAAATAACAAAATTTTACTAAAAAAATAGGATCCAAATATTTAGTGTCATTGGAAAATTAGGGTCATATATAACTTTTACATAATAAAACATAAATATATATTTAATTACTTTCTCTTTATATTATTAGTGGCCCACATTTTCTCTTTAGTATATTTAGTCACATCAGGATATACATCAAAGAAAGGGTTGAGCTAAATTCCCATTAAGATGATAGATAAAAACAAGAATCAATATGAAATGGGTGAGAATAATCATCTCGTTCAAAACATATTCATCTTATTATCATAATAGATAGGATAGGAAGTATTGGTTAAATTCATGTAATGTGGCAATGCATAAAAATGAAATATCATGTCCTAGTGGTTAACCACCACAAATAGTTGTGAACAAAGCCAGCATCATGTTCATGGATATTTCATATTTTCTCTTGAGATAAATCACATTACCAAATGAATTATATAGATATATAATTCTAGGTTTACCCATCAAAATATAACAATTACTTGAGCTATAAAATTCTAGATGCACTCGTCACATCATAACATTTACTTAATCATGCATGCCACGTATAACATATATCAATCTTGGACATGATATAACACATGGAAATGAATGGGTTTAATTTAATGAATAATAAATTCATTAATAAAATTTTTGTTTCTCAAAATAAATATTTAATAACATAATTTGTATAATAAACATCAATATTTAGTAAAGATGAAACAATATCAAGAGAAGTAAAAGGTGTTTTTTAGAAGGAAAAGTTCTTTTGGACAGCATTGTGATTATCATAAACATAATTATAAGACATTTATATAACAAAGATGAATAATGGATAATAAATCAATGATATTTAAGAATCATAAAATCACTACTCATACAGAAATTGGTGTGAAAGAGGGAAACCCCCAAGAATGAGAGTTAGGTAGATAATTCCCATTAACTTATGTCTTCATGTTGTCATAACTTTAATATAATGGATAGTCAATTTAAATTAATTAATTAATAAATAATTAACCTTTTATACATAAATTTGATTCAATATTGTTTTATTAAGTTCATTTATTTTCTTTTTGAAGTGTTATAGAGTCTAATTTCATCATTCGAGAGTGTTCATTTTCTTGTTCTTCATGATTAGTTTTCTTATATATGAGTAAGGAAGTTCATGTAAAATTGGAATAGTTATTAAAAATTGAAATTTTATTTTATTAATGACATTTAATAAGATTAAAATACCTTATATATTATTTTTATATATGGTATAAGAATGATTCATTAAATAAATAGTTAATCAAAATGATTTAATTTATTTGGTAGATTTTACGACCATCACAAACTCATATTATTTTATTTAATATCATGTCTTTATATTTCCTCCCGAATATTATATAAATTATAATATGTTTGAAAAAATATTATTTAACCATAATTATAATTTTATGAATAGTATTGAAGGTGGTAATGAAAAATGAAAATGCATTGTCCTCGATGGTGGTAAGTTGACATACCACGGACAATCCTTTCATTTTTAGAGTAAAACGGAGCGGGAATATATTTGAAGATGAATTATTCCATTAGCATAAAAAATTAAAATATATATATATATATATATATTGGAGTTATCATGACACATAGATAAGTGTAGGTAAAGAAAGGATAATAAATGAAATGAAATTGAAAAGAAATTAAAAGAAAAAAAGAAAGATGATTTTACCTCTTAAATATCTTCTCTTTGAGAACCTCCTTCAGGAAAAGGGTTTTGTCTTTTTATGGGAATAAGAGATACTAGACCTCGAAAAGGGGATTTGGTATATTATTTGGTAGAACTTAAAAAATCTTCATTTTTTGGAAGGTTTGAGGATAAGTGGTGGTGAGTGGTGGTATTTATAGCGGAGGATAGGGGTGTTTTCTAATTATTTTATTCATTAGTCTATTTTTTTCTCAATAATATGAATAGATTATAAATAATTGATAAATATACTAAACTAATAAAGTAGGGTTTGATATTTTGGACTTACATTAGCCTTACATCAATAGTGACTCAAAAATTAAAGTATATAGCTTTTATCGTAAATTATGGTACTTTACTATTCAAAAAAAATTCAATTATTTTAGAAAAATCCCAAAAATGTCAGTATAAAAATATTTTTAAATATAGAATTTAAAAATGAACTACATTTTATGAAGATTATTTTCTAAAAATAATAAATTTAAATTTTTTTAGAATCATCATTTACATGGAAAATGCCGATTTTATAAATATAAATGATTTTATAACACTTTGAAAAATTAATTAAGGTATCATAAAATTATAATATAATCATAATAAAACAAAATTTTAATTTATGAATATATTTTATGACAAAAAATTCTTTTAAAAAATTATATTAATTATAAAATTATAAATAACAATTTATGTTTTATAAACATTGAAACACTTAATTAATAATTTTTTAAATATTTATTTACATATATGAAGATATATTTATATCATATATGCCTAAATATTATTCTCACTTTAATTGGTGAGGTTACTATTCTATTGGTTAAATTACTATTCTAATGGTCATGTCACTATTCCTAGTGTCAGGTTACTATTCCATCATGATAGGTTCCTTAATTTCAAGAAATACCTATTATATCATTGATTTTTCAGTTATAATGTTTTTATTGTGTTCCCCAAATGATTTTATGAGGTCTATACTGTATGACATAATTAGAAGAATGGGATTTACATTGATAAAATTTTGGTTCATTATATTCTTCCCCCCTTTTGAAATTTCACCCTCAAAATTTTGAATTACATACTTTGGGGAAAAAATGAGGGTACTTCTCCTTTATTAATTCCTCTGGTTCCCATGTTTCCTCCTCATACTTATGGTTCCACCATATTACATTTATCATGTCTGTAGTTAGTTGTGTAAAACTTTATATTTGTTTTCCAATATATTCACTAGTTGCTCCTCGTAAAAGACATAATTCTCCAACTCTAACACATGTGGATTAAATACATGTGAGGGATCTAGTGTATATTTCCCCAATATGGATACATAAAAAACATCGTAAACTTGAGACATGGAAATTGGAAGAGCTAGTCGATAGGCCACAGCTCTAACATTATCAGGAATCTAAAATGGGCCAATGTACGTGGGACTCATATTTCCTTTCTTCCCAAATCTCTTGATCCTCTTCCATGGAGATATTTGGATGAATACCATGTCACCAGCCTTAAACACTTGGTCTCATCGATGATTTTTAGCATATATCTTTCGTAAAATTTAGGATTTCTTGACGTGATACTAAATTATTTTCACCTTTTCTACTATTTCTTCGAGCATTTCACATCCTAGCATCTTATGTTCACTGATTGCATCCCATAATTTTGGTGTTCTACATCTTTTACCATAATGTGCTTTATATGGATCCATTTTGATTCTCAAGTGGAAACTATTATTGTAAGAGAACTCGTCTAGAGGAATAGGTTTCTTTTTTCCTCCTTTGAAGTCCATAGAACATGATCTCAACATGTCTCTAAATTTATAAATAGTCTAATCATATTAGCCCTTAATTTGAGGACGATACACCATAAGGAAGTTCATAACTATTTTTATAGCATGTTAAAGACTTTTCTAGAACTTGGAGATGAATCCTAGATCTCGGTTGGATATAATCGACAATCGTACTCCCTATAACCTTAATACATCACTAATGTACATTTATGTAATTGGATGGAGTGATAATTCCACTCAGATTGTGATATAGTGAGTTGTTTTTGTAAGATGATATAGAATAACTTATATAGAAATGTTTCTTTTTGATGATTTCAGATTTCATGTGAAAAAGTCCATGGTGATATTTTCCCATTTCCATGTTGGTATGGGTAATGGTGGAATCATACCCTTATACTTTTTTCCGTCATCCTTCACTTTCTAACATACTTGGAACCTTGATTTATATTTTATTATCTCTTTATAAATATAGTACCACCAATAGTTCTCTCGGAGATCTTGATACATCTTTGGGCTCCCTAGGTGAATAGAGAAGGTTGAGCTACGTGCATCATTCAAAATCATAGTCTTTATCTTTGGATCGGATGGAACACATAATCTTGACCCTAATCTTAAAACTTACTCTATATAAATTTTAAACTCTAAGGGTTTCCCCTTTCTCAGAGCTTCTACCTACTTTTGAATTTCCACATCCTTTCTTTTAGTATCCTTTATTTTATTCATAAGGTATGGATGATAAATATTTTGAGAGAGAATTGATGATTCAATTTCCTTAATGATTCCTAGTTCCA
Organism: Viscum album; assembly: GCA_963277665.1. Classification (NCBI taxonomy): domain Eukaryota; kingdom Viridiplantae; phylum Streptophyta; class Magnoliopsida; order Santalales; family Viscaceae; genus Viscum; species Viscum album. The sequence continues at coordinate 112,223,559 of OY728138.1, read as the reverse complement.
TCTTTCTCAATTCTAAGAATATTATATCCTTCTCATTTCTCATTATTGATAATATTTTAGGATACTTTCTACTTAGATAATCTCCTACTTTATCCATATTAAGAAGATGATAGTGGGTTAAGTTTTCATAATCCTTTATGAGCTCTATACATATTCTCTAGATCATAATAATATCCTTCTGTATGAATATATATTTTAGGATTTTATGATTAGTATATTTTCACCCTTCTCACCATAGAGAAAATGCCACCAGATTTTCAATGTGAATATCACAGATGCTAACTCCAGATCATTTGTGGGATAGTTTTTCTAATGAATTTTCAACTGCATTGAGGTATAGAATATCAATTTATTATTTTCATTAGTAAAAATCCTAAACTCTTCTTGGAAGAATCGTTGTATACAAAAAAATAGTTTCCCACTTATCGGAAGTGTGAGTACTCTCAAGAGGATAAGCAAATTTTTAAACTTATTGAAGAAATATTTACATTCACTAGTCTATGCAATCTTTTTTTCCCTTTCTAGTCAGCTTGGTTAGTGAGTTTAAAAAACATAATAAGTTATTAGATATTTTCTTGTAATACCAATGTTGACCAAGGATACTACAGATCTCCCTGGATGATGTTTTCTTGGGCCACTCTTTGATTTTATTTTTCTTTTAAGGGTCAAAATATATTCATTTTCTAGTGATAACATACCCTAATGAGTATACTTCATCCATCCAAAACTCACATTTACTATACATTTCATAAATTTTATCCCTTTGCAATGTCTTTAGCAAAGTATTCAAATACTCCTCTTGTTTATCATTGATCATGGAGTATATCCGAATATAATCAATAAGAACTATCACAAATTTATCAAGGAAATCTATAAATACTCTATTCATTTAGTATATGAATATTTATAGATCATTAGTGAGTTTTAAGGGCATCACTATGAACTCGTTGTTTTAATAACTCATTTTAAATATGTACTTGGGAATATCATTCATCCTTACCTTTAATTGGTTATATCGTGATGAAAGGTCCACCTTGGAGAAATACTTAGACCCATATAGTTGATCCAACAACTCATCTATCTTTGAAAGGGGATACTTATTATTTATCATGATTTTATTGATATCACAATAAAAAATTCATAGGTTCATTGATCCATCCTTATTATTGAGAAAGAAGAATGGTGCACCCCGTGGTGAAGAACTTGGTTATATAAAAAACTTTTCCATATTCTCTTGTAACTGCTTGTTCAGTTCCCCCAACTCAATTGTGTCCATTCTATAATGTGTCTTTGATATAGACAGAGATCTAGGAAAAAGTTTTTTTGAGAACTCAACCTCTCGTTTAGGATGATGTCTAAGCAGTTATTCAGGGAACACATCAATATAGCCCCTTACAATGGTCATGTCTTAAAGCATGCTTCTCTCCTTAACCTTGATCATTTTAGGTAAATATGCTTTCACATATGGAAATAGCATCCACACTTGAGGTGATTATTATGAACGAGATTCATCATCCTCCCTGCACCTGTATAGGATTAGAGAATTCCATAGGATTTGAAGAGTGATCTCCCTTAAATGATTGTTGATGAAGTATTTTTTCAAAGATATCCAATCCATGCGAAAATAGCATCAAACTCCACCAAAAAAGTAAAATAACATTTTATGGGAGGTTTATTAAGAAAAACATTAATCATGGAGGATTTATACACTTTAGATAAAATAATTTCCCCATTTATTTCACAAATAACTCAACTTATATATTTTGAGGTGGTGTTTGAATTTTTCTACTAAACATGAAATGTATGAAGGAATACATAGAACTAGAATTAAATAGTATATTCACTATTCTTGAATGAATAACCAGTGCACCTATAACCACCTCATTTTGAAAATACACCTCTACCGTAATGATGGAATAATGTTTCCCTTAATCCTTTGTATTTGGTGGCTACTGATGCTGATTACCTTCAAGGACTTGAGGTTTAGTACACCGACTTTTATAGTACCCATTATCCCTATAGTTAAAGCATTTAACAATAGGTGCTGCTCTATTTTCTTCCACCACATTTTACATCTTCCTCATGTGTCTTAAACATTCATGATCTTGGTGGACTTATCTCCCACACATAAATTTTTTACCCATCTATTTGATGAAATTTCCATTATGTTTCTTCCCACATTTTTGGCATGTGAGTGGTTGAGTTTTATTTTCACCTTTATCATTAAATATAGCATCTTGAAACTCCATATTTCATTTCCTATCTCCATGTCCATGGGACCATTCTCCAAAATCCAAATAGTCTTTGATATAACAAAAAATAGTTGCTTAATAACTCTCAATGTCCCAAATTTCAAGATCCTTTTGAAGGTTTGGTTTTATACCACCAAGTAATCAATCTATTTTTATATCTTTATTGATAATAAAAATAGAACCATACCTTGGAAGACGTGTGAAATTTTATTCATAGGTCGTGACAGAATCACCTTTCTTTTTCTTCAGCTCTATAAATTCTCTCTCTGTCACTATATAATGATTATGATGGAAATAATTGTTAAGAAACATTATATTAATGTTTTCCCACTCTATCCTTTCAATTTCACATTCGTCGTTGTGTTTTTAATAAATTCCCACAATTAATCAGCCTCTCTATCAAGATGATAAATGCACATATTCACCTTCTCTTTCCTAGAATAGCAGGGAACAAAAAATATCGTCTCCTTTGCGTTGACCCACTATTTTTCGACTAGTGGATTGGAAGATCCACTAAATGTCGGAAGTCATTAATTTATAAAAGACTTGATACCTAGTTTCACCCCTTTATGTAAATGATGAAGTTCCACATTATTCAAGTTATTATTAATAGAATGAGATATTTGGGTAAGCATCGCTATGAAATTTTGAACTGCACCACCAAATAATTGGGGATATCATTCATTCAAACACTGCATTATCCATCACATGGTTTTTTGCCTTATTTCTTCTAGTTCTCCCCAATTTCAAAAATTTAAATGGTTTGAACAAAGAATAAATAAACAATTTAGCAATAAATAATTAATTCATTTGTTAAATTAACTCTAAAGCCATATCATGTGTGGTCCTTATGTTTATAATTTTTATAAAACAAATATTCTTGGGTGATTGCTTATACTTAGTCTCGCACGAAGGGTTTTTACTATGATTCTCTAATCCTATTTCACAAATTTACTAAACCATACTCTGAAACCAACTATAGTAGCCCTTCTTTTTGTTAAGTTAATATTACATCATTTTAATGTTAAGTAACATAATATTACTACAAAACTAGGATCCAAAAGTTTATCTTCTTGGAAAAATTAGGACTGTACATAAAATTTATATAATAAAACATAAAAATTAATTTAATTACATCTTCTCAAGCTTCGTATTGGCCCACATTTTCTTATTGATATAAGTACTCACATGAGTATATACATCAATGAAAGGGGTGAGATAAAATCCTAGTTATAGGATAAATAAGAGGAAAAATAAATATAAAATGGGTTATAATAATCAAAATCGTCATAACATAAGAAAAGGCTAATCATCATAAACATTATAGGAAGCATTATATAAAGGCATGGAATGTGTAAATTCCTAAAAGTGGAACATCATGTCTTACTGGTAAACCACCATATATAGTTTTGAACAAAGATAGCATCATGTTCACTCATATTTTACATTATATCATTTGATTAATCACATTACCCAATTAATTGGATAAATATATAATTCTAGGAACGCCCATCACATCATAATATTTACATAAACAATATAATTTCAGGCACACCTATCACATAATATCATTTACATAATCCTGCATATCACAAAGAACATATATAAAAATTGCACAAAATATAACCCATGGAAAGGAATGTGTTTCATTTCATAAAGATTAAATTTATGAATAAACATTTAAGTTCCAAAAAAATATGGAATAACATACTTGGAATAAGAACCGTCAATCCTGAGTGAAGAAGAAACAATCTCAAGAGAACTAAAATGTGTTCTTTTAGAAAGAATAGTTCTTATGGGAAACATTGATATTATCATAAAATATATTATATAGTAGGTATAAAACATTAAATGAAAAAGGGATAATAAATAAATTATTTCTAAGGATCATAAAATATATATACTTCTATATTTTTTAAATAGCGAACAGCCAAAGAAAGAGAGTTGGGTTCGATAATCCCCCTTACCTTATATCTAAAAAATTTATTTCCATTAATATAATGGACAGTACAGTTAAATTAATTAATTAAAAAATATATAACCTTTTATAGATAAATTATATTCATTATAGTTTTCTTAAGTTAATTTATGGGTTTTTCAATGACTTATAGAGTTTAATTTCATCCTTCGAGAGTGTTTGTTTGCTTGGTTTTCATGATCGGTTCACTTGTATATGATTATGGAAGTTCATGTAAAATTAATATAGCTATACATAATTTAAATTATATGTTATTAATAAAATTATAGAAGATTAAATGATATTATATATTATTTTTTATATGGTATGAGTATTAATCATTAGATAAATAATTAATGAAAATGGTTTAATGTTTTTGTAAGATTTTACGACAATCACTAACTCATATCATTTTATTTAATATCATGTTTACATATTACTTACAGAAAATTATATGGCATATAATATTTATAAAAATTATTATTTAATAATATTTATGGTTTTATGACCGTCCTTGACTGGTGTCGTGAAATTTGAAAATGCATCATCCACGGTGGTGGTAAATCGAGACACCACAAAAAATATTTACATTTTTAGAATAAAAGGGTCAGGGAATAGATTTAAAGATTAATTATTAAATAAACATAATTAAATTAAATTATATAAAAGATAATAGAGTTACCACACCACTTGGATAAGTGTATGTGATGATATTATAAGAAAATAAATTAAATTGAAAATAAATTAAAAGAAAAAGAGAATGGATTTTACATCTTTAATTACTCCTCCTTGAGAACCTCCTTAGGGAAAAGTCTTTTGGTATTTTGATGAGACCAAGGGATCCTATATGTGGGGGAGGACCTTGGGAAGATAGTTCTTCTTAACTTGGAAATGCTTCATGTATTGTAAGGTGTGGCGATAAGAGGTGGTGAGGGGTGGTATTTATAAGGGAGGAGAAGTGTGTTTTGTTATTATTTTATTCATTAGTTTGTTATTTTGGATCTAGACTATTAATAGATTAAAATTAATCAATAAATATATTAAATTAATGAAGTATATTTCTAGATTTTGGGCTTATATATACTTTACATCAATAATGAATAAAAAATTCATGTATTTAGCATTTATCGTAAATTATCAAATTTTATTTTTCAGAAAAAATTCAAGTATTTTTGAAAAATAAAAAAATTTAAAACTATCCATTTTTTAATGTGTTGAATTACAAAATTAAATCTATTTTAGGAAAATAATTTTATAAATTTGAGAAATTTAATTTTTAATTAAAATAATCATTTACTTCGAAAATAACTATTTTAAAATTATAACTGATTTTATAAGATATTGAAAAATTAATTATGGTCTCATAAAATTATCCTATAATAATAAAAAAATATTAATTTATGAATCTATTTAATGAAAAAAAAATTAAAAAAAAATTATATTTATTATAAAATTATAAATAAATATTTGATTTTTACCAAAATACCAACACATAATTAATAATTTTTAATATATTTATTTACATATATTAAGATATATTTATATAATACATTCATTTATGAGATTCTAAAATTTTACATATACTTTCAAATGTCATGTTACTATTAAATTAGGTTTAATTACTATTTCTAATGGTTATGTTACTATTCCAAGGGTCAGGTTATAATTCCATCAGGATTGGTTCTTTAATTTCTAAAAATACCTCTTATTTCATTCATTCGTCATATATAAATTTTGAATTGTGTTGTAAAAATGATTTTATGTTGTTTATAATATATGACATAATTATAACAATGTAATTTCCATTGATTAAATTTTGTGTCATTACAATTTCCATTCATCCTTCAGTTACTTTGTAACCAGGAAGGGAAAATTCCTACTAAGAGAATCATCAACCACATTACCCTTTCATAGAGTATATAATATGTCAAAGTCAAATGAATTCAGTTATTCCACCTATTATCTCTATAAAATATTTAAATAATTTGGAGATAATATGTACTGCAAATATATTATGTTCATATTAAATGATAAACTTCTCTAGTATAAGATATTTCTTCAAAATCATAATTGAAATAATAGTAGTTATGATTTCTAGATAATGGATGATATAATTATTATCATATATTTAAAGCTAACCCAATCCATAAGAAACCGCAAGATTTGCTTTTATAAGTATTTATCCCAAACATAGACCAGATGCATCATAATAAACCATGTACCCCTATATAACCTCTGGTAGATTTTTAATTGATGTGGAGGTAAAACTCTAATTTAGTTCATCGAAGGATTCTCAACACCCTAATTTCTAAAATAACATTACCCATTCTTGGAGATAGTATTAAAAGGTGATTAAATTCTTGAAAAATCCTTCACATCCCATAGATAATATCCTACCAAACCTAGGAAGCTTGTAATATTAAATTAATTTTTTGGTTCTTCATATGAAATTTGAGTTATCGCCATTTCAGGATCAACTGAGAGAGAATGTCTTGATACCTCCTTTCATAAGAACATAACTTCTCAAAAAATCATTAGAGTTTTAAAATATATATATATATATATATAGATGATATTATCCATTTTTATTCTAAAATCATGTAAAATTTGATGTGACAATCCTTATTCAGTAATAGGGTTCACCATAATTTCATTTAGGAATACAATGACAAAAGTTTTAAGATACTGGTAGAATATATGGTTTATCAATCCCATGAATACTGTAGGAGAAATAGTTTTTCATCATATTAATAATAGAAACCCAAAATTTAAATACATGCTCATTAATTATGTCTTTGGAATAACCATCTCTTTGATTCTGAGTTGGTGATAACTAGACCAAATATCAATTTTCAAGAACCACACTACCCCTTTCAACTAATAAAAATTTAATAAATGTGAGGAAAAGGATATTAATTCTTGATTTTTACCCTATTGAGCTTATAATAATCTATTCAAAAGTGGAGTGTTCCATCATATTTCAATGTAAAGGGTATAGAGTCCACACAAGATGAAACCCTTGAAATATTGACGACCTTATCTCTCAAAACATTCGACTAAATTTTCATCTTTTTTAACTCAAATAGGTCCACATTATATGATGGAATTGACAGAGGATGAGTATGTGATGATAATTCAATCCATAACCCCACATCCCTACTTAGAATTATCAAACAAGCTCAATATTGCACATAAATAAAGAGTGTGATGGATATTAGAAACCTTCATTCTTTTCCTTTCTTAGAGGGATCTCTATCTTCATGTTCAATAAGATTCTTGTCAAACGAAGGGTTCTCCCCCTCTAGAATATTCACTAGAAGTCTTCTGGGTGACATGGTATGAAAAAAATTATGAAAATAAAAAAAAGAATATAGGACCCAAGACCAATTCCTAATATAAATAAAAATACAAAATTAGAAACATAGAGTAACTTGGAAAATGATACTAGAATTATGTCACTTTCTATCCAAAAATAGTAGAATCCCAATAACCCATGGTAACTAATGGATCATCATAATGAGTTATGGACAACAACTTCTTTAAAACCTACCCCTTATGTCCAAAAATATATTATATCATATCAACCAAGGCATCCCAATATTCATACCAAAAATGAAAATAGATGAACCTCTCTATCGATATCAATTTTCTTGAACCAACCAAGATCACTCATTTATTTAATAACTTGATCCTTCTATAACATGGCCCGAATAGAATTATTTCTCTACATGGGATGGATAAAAGTGCTTGGGAATCAAGAATGACCTTTGGGAAAAAATTGTTCCACAAAATATCATATAAAAATATGAAATATATATAAAGGGAATATTGGGATTCCAATATAAGTCAATAGTTGACAAGTGACATAAATAATGAAAAATAGGCTCTAAACTAAAATCCAAACCAAGGTACATATGAATATAAAAACCCCATATACACAAGAAATGAAGTCACCAAAAACCTCCCATAGTGTTCTAAAAAAACTCATCATCATTAGGTGACACCATTCCGTTACTTATATCAAATGAATCAATTTCTACATACACCAAAATATATTTGTTGGGTGTGAGAAAAATAATCCCATAAGGATACCACCTATTGTTTTATAAAAGTAAAATTTAAGATAAAAAAATTATGCTAAATTAAATATAAAAAATGAATGAAATAAAATTTTCTTAATTTGTTTCAAAACATGAAAATCCACACTTTTTAATAACTTATAAATCATTCCCAAAAAAACATTTTTCATGTTATCTCCAAAACAAGTTAGTTTTTAAATGAAATTAAAATAAAAATTCAAAGAATTAACAGTATGATTAGGTAGTGAGGATCCACATATGATTTCTACGATCAAAGGCCAACTCATGTGAATATTACCCTAGAACAATGGTTATATAGGATAAACATTCACTCTCAAGAGTATCTCCAAGTTACAACAACATCAAGACACTTGGTGTACCTGTTAACCAATATCAACAGGACTATGGGAAAGATGTCATTCCTAGTATTGGATCCAAACCTCAAAAATTACAACAATTGGCTTACCATATTTCATAATTAAAATAATTTAATGTGAATCGTATATATAAATTAATACATAACCTTTGAAAATGAATAAAACATTCTTCAAAATTTATTTCTATCAACAATACCAAATAAAATCCCTATTTAATTTAAATAAACAAAACCAAATCATTTAATCAAAAAAGAAAACAAGAATATAAAAAAATTAGAAACCAAATTTTATGATGAGAATTAAATTTTTGAAGAAAAAAATCCATTTCATAAAACTACCCTCCTCAAAACACTTGTAAATTCAAATATCGAAAGGGATATATATAAGTTGGAGAATGATAATTCTTGAATAAGAAAGAGGAAGTGTTTCAAACCACATCCCCCAATTAGAAAAATATATAAAATATATTCTGATTATTATCATGGTTGATCCATAACATGAAATAGTATGAACACAAAGAAGGATTGGATCCGAGATGAAATCAGAGTTAAACTTAATAAAAGATGATCATGGCTACGATTAGCACTTTGATTGACTAAGGATTCAAGTTTGAAGAATAAAAAACATTAAAAGAGAGCCCTAGGTTTTTATTAGTTGATTATAGATCAATTTATAAGGATTATGAAATATTAAAAAAGGATTTAGGAAAAAATTATGTTATTCCACTTACATTTATCATCCATATCAGCATCATAGGTGTGCTGGTGTATCATCATTGGATAACATGTTGTGACCTCTATCTTTTCAAACATTTTAGAAATAATTCTTATAACTTATTTTTCATATTAGCTAACTGTTAATGGGTCATTTTTTAACAACTGTTTGGTCTCCTTCTAAACAATGGTGGTAGTTAGAATGAATTCAACCACTGAACTTCTATAGGCTGGTTGATGGATCATCCTAAGTGATATGGTGGACTTCATGGGTCCGGTATGAGTCAATGAATGTCCACTAGTAGGTAGCTATCTCGAACTATATATTTATTTTTTTACATATATATTTTCTTGCAATAGGTTTAAGTCTACACTCACCCAAACCTCTCGAGAAAAAATACCGTCCCTTGATAAGAAAACAAAACAAACTAAAAAAACCCTAATAAATCGAAATTAAAATAAGGTAAATAAAAAAATAGATTTATCATACCATAAAGTAGAACTAGAAAGTAACACCATCTATGAGTTACATTAAAATCACCATGATGTGAGATAATTAATATAATTTTTTAAATCTAGTATAATACCATCTAGTTAAATAAAGAATGGGTTTAGAAAAATCATGCACCCAAGGCATTTTAAAGAAATAGAATCACATAAAAATAAAAACCACAAATAAGTGTGTATGGTATGAAACCATTAAATATATTATGGTTGAGATTAAATAATATATATATCTTTCTTATACAATTAGAACCAAAATAACTAGACAACCCTATATTTGGAATTCAACCACCCCCGCTAGAAGATAAAAGGATGAAAAAAATCTATAAGAATTAATAAGAATAAGTTAAATAGTGTGAAAACCTAGAAAATTTTAATATTAAATAAATTTCATGTCCTTTTCATATTCATGATTATATTTTATGTATTCAAATTCATTATAAAAATTTTAAAATACTTTTTAAATATAAATACAAATAGTTTAATTCTAAATATTCTGTTTTCCATATATTATATTGTATTATGTGAAATTTAAATTTCAAAATACTATAAATTAGAATTTATAAAATATAATTAAATTTTTATATCATAAGATAAAACTTATCAAAGGGTTAATTTTGGATATTTCTCTAAAAATATTGATTTTTTGTTGAATAGTGAAAATATAGATTTTTATAAAAATATCCATTTCATTTCATGTAATTAAATATCCACATTAAATATTTTACTATATATATAGTAAAATTAGTTCCATTGGAATAAAAATTATCTAATTAATGAAATAAAAATTAGTATTATACATTATATCAGTATACAAACATTATTATGATAAAATGGGTATTTTTATAAAATGTCTTTCACATCTTTTTGAGAACTGATACTGGATTTTTTATTTTTTATTTTCTATTTAGAATTAGTAGATAGATTTTATTAATGAGTTCATTTTTATTTTCGATCATAACGACTAATAACCACGGTAACAATGTTTTCACCATGGTAATGGGTAAAACTAATTAATTAAAATTAAAAAATAATTGATAATGTCACAAAATATTATCTTTATTTTTATTGTATGAAAGGATTTAAGAACTTATAAACTTATGTTAAAAATAGGATATATTTATAGAATCTTTACTGTGAGTAAGATATATATAATATTTAAATGTTAAGGATGTTTACAAGAGTTTCACTCCACTCACTTATGAAAGGGATCTTCCTCTCCTCACTTCTCCACCCCACATGAGCACTTTATCATGACCAAGATCTACCCCAATACCTCTCAAACCATCCTCACCATTTATTATTGATTTTAATCTAACCATAATACTAACCAATAAGGCATAATTTGAAATCCAAATGGTTTTTTTCCAAAGAATAGGTGTGACTCTTAATTGAGTTCTTTCATGTTTATTTATTATTATAAACCCCTAAAACCTATCATAACCATGGTGAAATAAAACCTTTATTCTCTTTGATATATTAAAATTTTATTATGTTTAAGTTAAAAATATTTATTATCCTATGGGAACTGATTACATCGCTCATGCATACATGTGGACTACCCCCTCCATGCAGTAATGTGTTTTGTTTTTCAACACTACTTCAAACGGATAAGTCTTATTATAGATTTAATAAATATATATCATATTCATGAAATAATTTTTATCATCATAATATAATAAATTAATTACAGTATTACCCTTCTATTCACTATAATATGATAACATCGCTCATGTGTACGTGAGGATTACCACCTCTCCGAAGTGTTGTGATCCATTTTCCAAGTCCTCCATTATGGGATGAATCTAAAATTTTATTTAATATATAAAATTGATAATTATTTCATGATAAATATTTAATATCTAATTTAATAATGAACCCTTTGACCATGGTTAACCAATAAAATTTATTTTGGTATTATGAACTAAGTGTCCTCAAATTTTATTTTTATAAACCAAACTAATATAGTAACTATATAAGACATTGTAATAAATGATATAAATGGGATAATAATAGGGTAAAAAACTTCAATAAGGTTCTTACTCATGTAAATAATTAATATAAGTTTGTTATACATTTGTTAAATTTCATATGTCGAGTTTCAAATTTATGGTATGTTATATTTCTATAAAACCTTATTTCAAAAGTTTTAAACCATTTCGTCTCTTTTTCACCATATCCATTTTATTACAAAGGATTTAGGTATATTTTTAATATAATGAAATTTATTTTCAAAATAATTTTAAACCATATTTTAATTTATTAATTAATTTTTCAAAAGAATGCATTTTAACATTTTCTAAATGGGTTATTTTCAGCATTTTTCAAAAGAGTGAAAGGAATCATTTTCAACGTATATGGAATGAGATGAATTTATTGCTGACATGAAAATTATTCCTCAATAAGATTAATCTACATGTTAAAATTATTTTATCATAGAATATATTAGTTATTTAACTTTAGGGAATTTTTTTTAATATTTTTTGAATAAATAAGTTTTTTATCCTTAAAAATACATGAAGCCTAAAGTGGTTATGTATATGTGTTAAAAGAAATAATTTATGATATTTTTTGATATAAATGAAATATTATATGTGTTTTATGTCTATTATAGTCCTTTTAATTTTCTGAATATGGAGAGTAATATAGATATATCTCTTCAATTCAATGGGTAATGATTTGATTCTCTTGGGGATATTTGTTAGAATTAACATAGTAGGTTATTCCATTAGAAAGAGTGTGAATAATAGTGATTGTATGAGTGATATGAAGATGATGTCGCAAGGTAAATTCATAAATTTTATACTAATTAATATAAGTATTTTTATTTTATAATTTATGTTAATGAGATTAAGTTTAAATTAATTTTTAAACCCTTTTATGGGTGAAAATAATGTGTTTAAAAAAATTGTTTTCATGAGTACTCTTGTTTTGAAAGAAACCCTCATGATTATGGTTTTATATTTATTTTTGACTACGAGATATTTTATGAAATTATTTTGGATGTGAATTTGATTTCTTAGACAATTAAATAGTTTTTTATTTTAAATTTAATTTTATAAAAGGTAAATTTTCAGTGGGATTTCCTGATTTTCAAATTTGACTAATGGGTTTCATTATTTCTGTATCCCTTACTATGCTTTTTTCTCTCAGTCAACATTTTCAAATTTTTTCACAAGTATTTTTTTAATGGGAAAATATATAAAGTTATATCTTTACACAATGAGAATTAATATTAAAATATGAGAATGTGTTTCAATTGAAACATGATTTTAAATTTTAGAATCATATTTCTGTGGAAAAAATGAACATTGAGTTAATGTTTCCACTTTTTATTCCCATGGTTTGATATTAATGGTTTTTTATTAATTATATAATTTTATAAACCTAAAAGTTAATGGGAATATATGAAAATTGAATCATTATTTATTAAACTCATAATTTTTGTTAGATTAATGTACGAGTTATTATAGTTGGTATTAGAAAAATATTTAGATGACTTTAGAGGTTAGGATTGTATTATGAAATGACATTTATGTGATATAAATCTATGGATTATATAATCATGAGGAAAAATTAAGTTTTATTGGATTCCTTAACTAATATATGATGGTTTCATAATGGTTTTCCTTAGAGAAAGTAAGGTTAATGAATTGAAAAATAATTGGGAGGATTATATCCTTGATAATCAGTGACCTAGAATTCTTGGAATTATAATAACCGTTAAGATTCACTTTACTAGTAAATGATTTTAACCACCTAAATAATAATTTAAATATTTTTATATATATATTAATGAACCACATTAAAACATACAATATATTATATTATCCGCTTAAAACATTTTATCACCCATTTATTAATAATTCTTTATTAAAATTACTATTTTGGGTGATAATTATTTCATTAATCATGCTAGTTTTTTTTCATAAGTTCCATACCTTGCACATTAATTAGGGTTTAATCATATATAGAATATTAATCAAGTAGTACATATCATATTTGATTATTATATACTATTTTATATCCATTCACATAAATAGGTGATGAAAAATGAATTCCATCACTTCATGGAGACGATAGTCAGTATATATGCATGAGTGGTTTTTTTACTTTTTGATGGATGGAAAAAATGAACGTTATGTAAAAATTCATATTTAAAGAATAATTATTTTATCAAAAATATTATATATATTTATTAAATATATACTTAGTACCATCCTTGTAATGTTGAAATGGAAAAAAAATTGAAGTGCTTCATGGAGGTCGTAGTCCATATTTAAGCGCAAGTAATGTTATCATCTTCTAATAAATGGGAATGTGAGAATATTGATAAGATATTATAAGTAAAAAATATTAATAACTTCATAAATATTATATATAAAAAATAAATATTTCATTATAACAAACCATAAAATATTATGATATAAATTGAACCATATCACAACATGGAGGCACCAATCCACATGTGCACTAATGTTATACTTTCAATTCCAATTTGATTGAAAATATGTTGAAAATGGTTGTCAAATAAAAAAAAGGTCATATCATATTTAGATACTAGTTTCATTATGTTAATATAGATACATAATATTTATATTATGCATAAAACCAAATATCTAAAAGTGTAAGGTGGGATGATTACATCTTCTTTGAGAGACCTCCTTTTCCTTATACATTAATCCTTCCTAGGATAGTCTTATGGTAAACCAAAAATTTCATGAATAAATAGAACGAATCTTTAAAGTTTTTTAAAAATGTATTTTCAAATAAATAGTGCTAAATGTTTTATATAAGTGATTATAATAGAAGATATATTATATGTGATGGGAGAGACCCTCATATAACTACATGAAATATTTAGATAATATAAATTAATTTTCATGTGAAAGTGGCCCCCCCCAAATGGTGAAAAAATATAATTTTAGTTAATATAAGGTCAAAATATATTATAAAAATAATATTTCAACGACTTTAAGTTAAATATCTAACCTTATATACTAGTTTATCCCCCCCCCACCCCACCCCCTCCCCAAATGGTAATCCCATTTTAACCCTAACCATGGAAGAAATTTAGTACTATTTTTACTATTCATTATGACCAAAACTTAAGATTAACTTATTACTTGATATTAATTATAATGATTAAAAATATGAAATTAATTTTTAAATATTCAACTTTTTATAATTAGAAGAAATTAATTTTAATATAAATGCCCAAAATGCGACGAAAATAGTTATTTGAAAAAAAAAATTAAGCATAAAAATGATTTTACGAGAAAGTAAAGTATAATTTTGATTATAATTGAATTAATTTGGTTATATTAATTAAAAGGATACTTATTTTCCATTAAAACCACCCAAAACAAAAAATGATACTACTAAAAACATGATTAATAAGGAAAACCTAAAAAAATCATTTGAACAAAAAAAATTACTTAGGTTTCAAAAATATTAAACATATATTATTAAGATCAACAATATATTTTTATATGAATTATAAAACATACTAAGTATATATTTTTTCTTAAAAAATTGTTTCATTAAATTTATAGTTATTCTTATATCATTATAAAGTCCACAAATTTATAGGTTTTGTAAAATTGACAATTTTCCCTATTCATTTAAAAATCAAATATTTTTAGAAAATATCAAAAATTATCCCTAATATAATTTTTGAGGTTTTGAATTAAAAAATTGTATTAATTTCAACATATTTATTTTATAAGAATCTGTAATTTGTGTTTTAAACATATTTCTGAATAAATATATTTTCATTATGCTATTATTTATTTAGAAAGAAAATTTTGCTTGATATAATTGAATCTTATGTGTTCCTTTCTTCCCCCCATCAAAACATTTATATTTTAAATTAATATAATATTACCTACTAAAAATATTTGTGGATTTTTCAATCATATTACCAAATTTCCACATTTATTTTATGATTTCAGAAAATTAATTTCACCAATCTAGTAATATGATTCTAGAACACTTGTTCTCTACCGTCAAGAATATGGATTGGACATTTACAGTAAGAAAAATAAGCTTCATATTTAATTTCCTTAGTGTTGATAAACTAAATTAGTTCTTTCATGTACTTCCTTAATAATGATACAAGAAACACATCATGAACTTTATAGAGTCTAGGTGGAACCTTCGAACAATAAGACATAACCCCAATTTATTCCTAACATATAAAAAGCATAATGAACCTAGGATATAGTTTCCCTTTCTTGTTGAGCCTTATAACACCTTTCCATACTAATACATTTAAAAAAACTTCCACTTGAAATTATAAATCCTTTCTTCGATAATATACATAACTTTTTTGGTCTACATGGATATTATTTTGTATGATTGAGAATAGTTTTTATTTCATCATCGTCTCTTAAATAAGGTCTTGGTATATATTCTTAATGTCACCAATAATATCACAAAAATATTGAGTTAAACACCTCTTTCATCACAATGAGTCATATTGTTCAGTTTGAATGCCTGAATATAATCTATTATTTTATATGGAATCTACCAAAGATAAATAGAAATCCTACATGGCATGATAGTCAACTAAAAAAAACCTCAATGTATATTTTAATGTATGAATAGTCCTTTTAGACTTTCCACATATTTCAGGGTGATAGGTGGTTCAAAAATGTATCTTTATTTCTTGACCTTTTTGAAAACTCATCCATAATTCTTATATAAATAACGTATTACGATCGGATACAATTGAAGTATTTTAACAATTAATTACCAAAATTTCATTAATATAGAGAAACTTGTGGTGCTCAATAGGTAGATCATACCTTATATTTAAGAAATGTGTGGACATGGTAAGGAAATAATGAATAACCAATATTAAAAAATTATTTTTAGGTGCCTTTGTAAATCCAGTGAAAAATATTGTAGTAATGTCATCCCATTTCCACATATAAAAAGGTAAAGGTTAAAAAAATTTATAATGATGTTTTCTTTCAGTTGTTTCATATTTAAAAAAATATAACTTGATATATGGTTAATAATTTCCCATTTTATGTTATCCTAAAAAAATATTCCATCAAATACAGATTCATTTTGGTGATATTAAGATATATAAAAAATAGCTATGATCTACATCAAGTAATTCTATTTTCAACTCATTAAAGTAAATGTCACATTTCCTCTTTCCAAGTTTCAATATTTTGTCTTCATAAATGAATTTTTCCAAATTACCATCATTCATGTCTTTGATTTTATTTTGAATATTTTTTTCATTAGGATGTTAAATATTTATTTTCTCTAATAATAATGGTTTGAAAATAATTGAGAATATATGTGACGTCCCTCTTTCCTTATTGACTCCCATATCCAACATTAAAAAATCCATGATTATAGGATATTTTTTACTCCTCATTTTATTAAAAAATATATGACCTTTCTAACTCAACACATCATCCACCTTATTTTCTTTACTAAGGATGTAGTGTATCGATAAACCATAATCCTTGAGTCGTTATAACCATCTCCTTTTCCTAATATTGAGCTATATATTTGAGGGTATGTATTTATAAATTTTTTTAATTAGTATATATTTTAAATATTTCATTATAAAGGTAATGCCTCCATACCATTTGTGAACAAATTATGGGTTATAACTCAAGATCATGGGTTAGTTAATTCTTTCATTCAATCATTTACTCTCATGATGTATAGATATTAACTCTATCATTATGTATGAAGACACATTAAATTTTTTTCTTTGAATCATCATTATATATCAAAAATACATCCCCTCCTGGTGGTAAATTCAATATCATTTCATTGTAAAATATCTTCTATAGTTATTCAACTCTATCCTTATATGATTTTTACCATATAAACTTACCCCCTTTATGTTTCAAATTGGTTAATGAGTTATCTAATTGAAAAAATTCTGAAAAAATTATGATTAGTAACTTGAGAATACAAGGAAACTATGTGTCTCTATTATATTAGATTTTATTACCTATTCTATCATGTACTTTATCTTTGAATGGTCAACTAATACTCCATCCTTAGAGATAATGTAATTAACATTTTCTATGTTTTCTATTCTATGATTTTTTTATTATATTTTGAAATCCAATCCATACCATGTATTTTATCAAATTAAACCATATATATAATAATAAATTTTTCTAAAAGTGTATTTATATGTGTAATAATAAGAAATAACTCACATAACCTTATTTACTAAATATTTACAATATGGTTCTTCATTGAAAACTTCCTTATGACTGTTCTAGGTAAGTATGTAATTATTTTAATTGGAATATGATATGTAAAAGTTTATAAGGAACCATAATCAGTTAAAGAATTAGCTAATTTTTATAATTTGATCAATGTACTAGCCTCTATACCATTAGGAACATCGACATAAAATGTAGTGACTAAAAAGGCTTACTTATTATCCCTTTTCATTTTCTGATGAAAATTTCCTTAGTACTTGTGGAATTTGTTTGAAAATTTCCACATATCAGTAAAATTAAAGCACTGTAAATTATCATCATCTATATTTCCATTGATATCATGATATCCATAGTATTTTTCTCCACACGTGTAGAAAAATATCATCCCTATCAATCTTTTTTTAGAATGATTTTTTCTAAATTTATTACACATTGTAAATTAAACCCTTCCCTTTTTCCAGTTTTCTATAATTCTTTTTTAGATTTCTTAGTTTCCTATTTATTTTCTTATTTTCATTGGAAAACATAACACATGGATAATTATTTTTTTCTATTGATAGAACATGATATTATATGCTCATATTCTAAAAATTTCTAATTAAATAATATCATTTGAATGATGGTATTTATCTAATAAAATTAATGATAAATATTAATTGTTTGATTACTTATATAATAATCAATATGAATTAAAAAAATTAATGTTGCCTTTATATTTAGTAGAATTTTCTAATTACTTTTTACTTATATTGATTATTTCCCTCTCCATATCAGTTCGTTTCTCATTCCAATTATTCCAATTCATAATAATTTGTTTCTTCAATCCCTTAGTGTTCTAGATCATTGACCATTGTTGTTTAGAATCTTCCATAAGATGAAAAACAATCATAATAACTTTATCTCTTTCAATACTTCCCAAAGTGAAAAAATATATTCTCCAAGGACATGATCCATTCCTCAACTATTAATAAACTAATATTCCCATTAAATGATAGAGTTTAGTGTCACATAAATAGGACTACAATTATCACACCATGTTGTGGTTCAACTAGATACTCCTTATGAGTAAGGTTATTAATTATAACTTAAGTCAACTTCCCCAATATGGTTATAATTTGCTAAGATTTATCTCTATCTCTAGATTTGTTATCTTTCTTGGAAGGTAAATCCCTACATAGATTATGTGCGTTGATATGGTTTCCATTTCTTCTCCTAGACACCCATCTAAAAAATATAATATACTTAATTATCACATTACATTATGAATTTTATATCATAGCATAGTTTTAAATATAGTGAAACACATCAAAAAAATTGAAATTTAAGCATTGATAATCTCAAAATTATAATCATGGTATCATTGGGAATATATTGAAATCATAGACATATTTCAAATTCATTCACACTGGTTTATAAAGAGAATATTGACTAACCAGATCATATCCCATGCGAGTGTCCAGGAAGGTGTGAAATCACAGGCTTGCTAATAATTAAACTTTTAGGATTGATGCAATTCACAATATTCTCCATTTAGATTTGTTACCAATAGGTAACACAATGACATAGCCATATCCAATTTCTAGTATCCTGACTCTGATATATAAAAAAAATATATACTTTACCAAAACATTGTTCTATTGTGTAATGTCCCAAACATTTAAAAATAAAATTCCCTTTATGATTTAATTAAATTCTTTATAATGTATTATGGTTATAGAAAATCCATGATTTTTTTAGGGAATATTATATCAAATATAATTTTAAATATCATTAATCACCATGAAAATTGATAAAATAGTTGTTTAATAATGATCTTATTATTATGTTTTATGTTTTATGATAAATCCAATTGACATATAATAAAGAAGTGATGGCCTAGACTAGTAGAATAATATCCCTCATAACTTCTGATGGAGATAATAACATTGGGATTTTACCTTCACCAAGAATAATTTGACATTTAACAACTAAATCTTGAGGGAAACGATTTATTTTAGAATTTCAACCTCATCAAGATCATGGCCCAAACCATTCTTGTTCGACCACCCCCATTAAAATCTCACTATCATACACCTTGACCTTAAGGTTTTCACTCGTGAAATAAAGGGAAATGTATCTCATCCCTAATGGCATGAATATGTATATTTTATTATCTATGAAATAATTATGACATTTATTTTTTATTATTATTTTCCTTTATAGATGATTAAATAATTAGTTTGATAAAAATTATATTCTAATATGAACAAACTCAAATTATAATTTTGGATAATATGCAATTTTAATTAAGGAATTACTTTTGAATATTTCATGATTTTTTAAAGTAAATTGTATTTTAATAAAATATAATTACTAAATAATATTTATTATATATAGTTTATAATTTCATTTTACTATGTTAAAAATTATTTTTTATGTATCAAAAAATTGTTATTGTCAAAAGAAATAGTGTTTTTTAATAAATTTGGATTTTAATTCAAAAATATAAATTCTATTATTAGAGATTTATTTGGATAAAATCTATATTTAATTTTTTTATTAATCATGTCAAGATTATTAAAAGGTTTTTTTAATAATTTACTGAGAATGTAAAATTTTCCGATAAAAAATAAATATGGTATAAATATATGGTATTTATTATGACATAATAATGACCCAAAATTGATATAATAAATTCTATTAATTATATCCACGAAAAAATAAATATTTAATCTTTAAAATAATGTGTTTTAAGGTTATTGTATTAATTTTATAAATCCATCATGAATCCTCTAAAAAACTATACTATATTTTAAGGTTTTAAAATAAATTCTTTATAAACATGATTTCCTTCCAAATCACCAATGGTAATATTTTAAGGAGATATATTCTTATACTGATAATATAATAAAAACCACTCTTATTTTTTGGAAACCATTTGAAAACCCCATCATAATTTTTGTGTATTTTATTACTTTTTTTATAGTCCAAAACCTATGTCTAAAAAATAATAAAGAACTCCCCTCTCCTTTCCTATATAAACCCACCCAAGATCCCTTTTTTATCCCTTAAAAACCTTTTATTAAATAATTAATCTATCCTAAACTCTCTATATCCTTATCTAGTTTTTCCCAATCTCTCAAGAATATCCTGTCATGATTTTGGTAATACCCTCTCAAGGTACATAATCCTCTCTTTCTCCCCTTTATGCAGGCACCTCCATTGTGTTATGATTTTTTTCCATTTTTTAAAGTTGTGGCATGTTATCACACATCCCTATTACTACCCTTAAGATTTAAAATAGATGAGTGACCCTTTTCACTCTCATTAATCCTTCCCATTATTCATTAGGTTCCCCCATTATGCTGCATAAATTATCTTATGATTTTCCATACGAAACATTTATTCAAGTGCCCTTTCTATCTTGTTCATTTTAATTACCAATTTTATATATTGTATTATATTCATACATATCAATTTTACTTCCATTATTAATTCCAAGTGATTATATAAACCCTATCACACTCGTTAATCATGCCTATGAAGCTTTATGTTCCCCCGTTATGCTGTTGAAATTTTCCTTCAAATTTCCATGACATAAATTTTTGAAGTGTATACCCATACCCACTCACACCAAAGGGAATTCACATAGTTATAACTATACCTCATTTATTGGTGAATTCTTGTTATTTAACCCAAATTACATAATCATGGGATTAAATTTAATTAAATATATTCTTATTTGATATGATATATGTGGCACACTTATGCATTACATGATATGTTAATGATTGGTGTTCCCTGATAGAGCTACATTGCATTTGGAAATGATTTA
Organism: Viscum album; assembly: GCA_963277665.1. Taxonomy (NCBI): domain Eukaryota; kingdom Viridiplantae; phylum Streptophyta; class Magnoliopsida; order Santalales; family Viscaceae; genus Viscum; species Viscum album. Next base: position 112,201,653 of record OY728138.1, on the reverse strand, counting down.
ATGAAATTATATTCCATTTAAGGATCATGATAGTATATCCTAAGTACAAAATTTTAATATTTTTTGGTTTTTAACCTTTAATTATTATTATGATTCCATTTTTTAAGATGTTTCCACATGCCTATGTTTCTTTTATGCGATCATGTTTTATCATGCCTAATTTTTCAAAATTATAATTCTCACTTTTTATGTTGCATTTTTATACCTCTTGGATAACATATATTTCATCACCCTATTCCATATTTTTTTTATTCCCTTTCTGTCCTTTATAGATCACCTCATTCTTATGTATGTCCCTTGGATATCCAGTGCATCTATAGAAGAGTAGTGTAAATTTATGGCCATGTACTCTAATTTTTCAATAAATTCATTATATACAAAAATTTTGATTTTGTTTTATGTACATAATCCTCAAAATACACTAGGACTAATATTATTCATGTTTGTATAAACTGTGATTAAATAGTATGTGTTTTCTAATAAAATGCATCCCTTTTTGGATATTATAAGTTGATGTGGTTCTTCCACAGATGTACCTGTGGGTAAAAACTATAAAAACACCACATTTAGCTAGACTCAATCGATAACTGGGGAAAATAATGGGCTTTGTGGAACAATTGTTTTCAAACTCCCAAGGGATATGATTTTTTGAATTCACAAGCTCATTATAAATAATTATCAATTGATCAATATATTCAAATAATATTTTATGTTAGGAAATAGATAATTGATAGTTTAGATGTAATCCTACAAACTCATAGGTTATGGAACATATCACATTTATTATTTATCTATTTTTCATTCATAGTTCCAACTTTATGTGTTTAATAATTAAAATTTATCATCCCTAGTTTTTCCTTTATCCTAGTTAACGGCCAAAAATTAGAGAAATTTAGTCAACATCCAATGTGAGGGGATACGTGATGATAGACTAAATGAGATGACTAACATGATGGTAGCTCAAGTAAGAATCTTGTGAATATGAATAACCGGCTATGAAAAATTCACAATTACTAAATTTTCACATATTTGAACATCCAAATACATCAATGGAGGGTAGGTTGATGTATCAAGGAATTTCATCTGAAAATGGGGATAAAGAAAGCAATAAAAATTTATATTTTGAAAAAATTATGTAAACAATTACCAAGAAAAATGTCACAGTAGAACTAGGAGATATTTTAAGTGTGGAAAAATAGGGCATAAATTATAAAATTTCTATATAAAATAAATAACATGATAAATGGGAATAAAGTTTAATCTAAGGTTCCATATACAATTCTATATTCTAAATATGTAAAATATGGGCATTATCCTATCCAATTAATTGTTGAAAGGGTTAACAATATTGATGAGAATAAAAAATATCCAAGAAAATGGGAAGAAAGAAAGTCATATGAAGGGAATGATCATACTGACTGAAGTACACATAACATTTACTTCATTTTTTAGTATGTCTTGATGAATTTAAATTCATCCAATGTCATAATATCTTGTATGTTTTATAAGAACATCAAATCACCACCTGAAATGATTTCATATCATCTAAGAAAAAATATATTATTTTTGTATAATAGGTTGAAGGTTGGGGGATGTCCTTTTTCAAAATATTATAAATATATCTTTAGTTTAATTTTATGTTGTCTTAATTATGGAGTAATTTTCATTTTATGAAACTAACATAAATTATCAAGAGATGGAAATCACCCGTTGTATCAAAAATCAACCTCTGATTATATAAAATTATGAGGAGTATTATGATTCTTCCTTAGTACCAATATATCATTAGTGGATATTATTTACCTATGAGAAAGTGTGTCTTTATTAAAAGATCTAGATCATATAAAAGTTCTTCCATGAATACTTTTCCATTGTGAGGGAATACATAGATGTGTTTCCCAAATAACTGTCTGGTTTTCCTTCTAGCTAAGAGGTGGAATTTCCAATTGATCTTATACTTGGATATTTCCCATTATCCAAGAATTCATATAGAATGGTCATTCTTGAAATCAAGGAACTTAAAAAATTACTATTATAAAATTTTTATAAAGGGTTTATATGCCTGATTTCTTCTTCGTAGGGTTAACTAGTACTCTTTGTAAATCAGATGCATGGGTTAACGTGCCACTACATTGATTACTGTGAGATCAACGTGATCATGATAAATAACAAGTACTCTATTGCATGAAGTGGTGATATTTTTTATCATATATATGGATCCAAGTATTTCATTATGATAGATCATCAATCAAGATATTTTTAATTAATGGTGAAAAGGGAGGATATCCCAAAAACTGCTTTTTGTAAATGGTATAGGCACTATGTGCTCATTGTGATTCTATTCAGACTCATGAACACCCCATAAATATTCATGTATTTTATGAATAAAGTGTCTAAAGACTACCTTGAATAATTTTTACAGTATTTATAGGTGATATTCTTATCTACCGAAACACCAAAAAGGAACATGAGGATAATTTGAACACTAAAGTTGGGATCTTGTAGAAAACATATTTTTGAAAAGTATAGTAAATGTGGGTTCAATTTAGATAAATGAAATTTACTCAGAAATTCCATCACCCAAGAAGATATATATATGAATCTTTTAATATTTGAGACAATTGAAGGGTTTACAAGACCAACCAATGTGACGGAAATCTAAATATTCCTTCTATTAGATGGGTACTAAAGTGGATTTTTGAGAAACCTATCATGATTTCCAGGCCACCTAACTAAGATAACTCAGAAAGAAGTCTTGTTTTTTGGAATGAAAAAATATAAGAGTGTCTTAAAGAGATGAATAATAGGTTAATCACAACACATATGCTCACATTACCCACCTATGTTGATGGATTTGAGATCTATAATGGTGAATATAAAAATGTTTTCTGTTTTTACTCATGAAAAATGAAATTATGATAGCCTATGGAAACCATAAACTATATATCTATGGAATAACTACCCAAATCATGATCATGAATTGGATGAAGTGGTATTTTCATTAAAATTTTGTTATAATTATTTAAAGGGGAAAGGTGTGATATATATACTGACTGTAAAATCCTCAAGTATAAATTCACAAAAAAGGATATTAATATTTTATAATAGAGGTAGTTATAGTTTATCAAGGATTTTGATTGTTCAATCCATTTCCATTATATGAAAGTAAAAAAAGTGGACGATTCTATGAGTAAAGTTGATCCCACAACTCTATCCATGATAAGGATTTCTATGATCTAATATTCCTAAACATGTAAAGGTTAGATATAGTAATAATCAAAGTATCTTCATCATACCTTCTCAAGTAACTTCAAAAAATTGCATTCTCAATAAGATCATGGTGGCGCAAAATGATGATAAGTTTCTATATAACAATATAGTGGATATTAATAAGATTAGTTTTATTGAAGATGGAGTTATAAGGTTTGGAACCTAGATATGATTCCCATCAAAGTTATAATCGAAAAAGTAACATCTGGAAGATGAGCATAGTTCAACCTTCCCTATTCGTCTAACAACCACTAAGATGTATATATATTTAAAGAAAAACTTATAGTATTATTACTTGAATAGAGATATTGTGGATTTTTTATCTCGATTCATAGTATTTGAGCAAGTCACAAAAAATGATACAAGTCTAAGGGTATGATGAAATCATTCCCCATACCGTTATGGTAATGGGAAAACATAACCATGAATTTCTAAATAGGACTAAAAAGCATTCCTAATGGTAATAATTCCATATCATTAGTAGTTTTTATTCTTATGAATTCATCAATTTTCATTACTTTTAGATAAGATTTCTCCCATGGATAACTCTCCAAGATATGCATAAGAGAAGTGGCAGTCTTGTATGTATTTACAATATCTATAGTGTGTAATAAAAATATGAGGTTTAACTTGAGGTTTTGGAGAGTCCATTAACAAGAATTGAAAAAAAAAAACAATTGCATCACTCCTTATTACCCTCAAATGGATGGTATATCTGAAAGGACTACTCAAATCCTAGAGGATATTTTTGGATCATTTTAAATGGATTTAAAAATATGTTGGGATCAACACCTTGCCCTAATTGAATTATCATATAATTACAGCTTCCATTTGAGCATTCAAATGGAACATTATGAGGATATATATAGTAAGTGGTTTCAGACATTGACATTCTAGGATGAATTTGGAGTACAGAAGGTGAGGGGTATGATCTTATTCAGGATCTAATAAAGACGTTTAAAACCATTATTGTTTATAATAAATCCACACAAAGTCAATAACAAATCAATACTTATAATCATCAATGAGATATAGAGTTTTAGGTTGTGGTCAAAGTGTTCCTTATTATATAACCATGGAATAAAGTTATGAGGTATTTTAAAATAGTGAAACTTATTCTAGTATACATATTCCCTTATGACATCCTTAATCTCGTCTAAGTGGTTTTCATTATACTAGCACTCCCACCTAACCTATCTCAAGTACATGACACATTCCACGTATCCATTTTTTAGAAAGTACATATTATTACACTTACATGTACTTAATAGAGATGTGATACCATTAGATAATTCAACTTCATAAAAATAGAAATTAGTGAATATAAAAGATCATAGAGAAAACATTTCTATTAAATTAGACAACTCACCTAGCCTAAGTGTTGTGTCGAAACCACAAGTTTGAGGAAGAAATATGGGAACTTGAATAGGTGATAAAACATAAGTACCCTCATCTATTTAATTTTGTGAAATAAAAATTTCATGTATATAATTTCTAAAGGGGCAATAATATAGCAACCCAAACTTTTTAAAATAAAATTCCTTATTTTATGGAATTAAATTCCATATTATTTATTATTAATATGGAACACACTTTCACATATTATTTTACAATAATATATCATATCAGGTCTAAAACACCATTAAGCATCATAATTGTTGATAATATATCCACTAAACTCTGGTCTTATGATTAGTATACATTAAGAGTAATGGAAAATCCATTGACACGTACAAGGTGGTGATGACCTCGACCAGTAAGATTACTCCCTATGAAGCCCATTTAATAGAGATATTGAGGGAGATAGAATCTATTGAATTTTCCCTTGACCAATACCAATCCAAGATTGAAAAACTAAATCATAAAATAAACCATTTATGAAATAATTTCAAACTCATCGAGATCACGGACCATCCATGTTTGCTGAACCACTCCAAAAAATATCACTATTAGACACAGTAGGGAGTTCACTAGTGTAATAAAAAGATATGTATCTCAACCCTAACAGCATAAATATATATTTTATAATTTATAAAAACAAATTAAAATATTTATTCATTATTTATTTTACCTTAAAAATTATTAAACAGAAAGATTGATTAAAATATGATTTTAATAGGAAAAAACATGAATTCTACTATTATATAATAATTAATTTCAATTAAGACATAAATTTTCATGTATTAATGAATTATAAAAATAAATGATATTTTTTAAAAAATATAATTAATAAATAATAATCATTAATTATAAATGATAATATAATTTTATGAAGTCAAAAACAATTTATATAAGGGTCAAAAAACTATTAATGTCTAGAAACATTATTTTTTTATAAACATTGATTTTAATTTAGAAATATTGGATTTAATATATATATATATATTTACTTGGATAAGATAAAAATTATTTTTGGATTCATCACATAAAAATTATCTAATAGTTATTTTTTATAATTTTTTAAGTTTGCCAAATTTTCAGATAAAAATAAATATTGTATAAATATACGATATTTATTATGAAATCATAATTACCCAAATGTGTTGTAATATATTACATAAATTTTATCCAAGAATAAATATATATTTACATTTACAATTATGTGTTATTAAAGTTATTTTATTAATTTTATAAGGCCTTTATGAATCATCCAAAACCTATATTATATTTTATGGTTTTAAAACCCATTCTTCGTAAACATGACTCACTTCCAAATAACCATGGGTAATAATTTAATTAGTTTGGATCATGGACTTATAAAATAATTAATACCAGTTTTCATTGGAATAAATTGTTAGATAAATCCATATGAATGTTTTTTTGGTTACTTTATTTTATAGATTCCAATTTCTATGTTTAGAAAATTATAATGAACTCCCCTCAATTTTCATATATAAACCCACTAAATATTCCACTTATTTATAATAAAAATACATGGATTATTTCCTTATTATAACCTTATCTCTCTATATCCCTTCCAAGGTTCCCCAATCTCTCAAGAATATCCTCCCAAGATTTTGGATAGACCCTATGAAGGTAAGGAACCTTCTCTTCTTTATTCAAGCACCCCATTTGTGTTATGAATTTTTTTCCAATCATATATGTTTGGGTATGTTATAAAACATTCCTATTGCGGACCTTATGATTTTCAAGTGATTAGAGACTCATTTACACTCTCATTAATCCCTCCAATGATTCATTAGGTACACATGTTATGCTAGGAAAATTATCCTGGGATTTTTTCATGTCAACCTTTTATTCAACAACCATTTTTGTCATATTACTTTTAATTACAAATTTTTATTTTTGTATTAAATACTTATATATCGCTCATATATTCCTTATTATTTTCATGTGATGAGATTCCCCTTTCATAATCATTAATCCCTCTCATGAACTATTATGTTTTTCTGTTATGCTGTTAAAATTTTCATGTGATTTTCCAGGCCAAATATTTGTGAAGTGTAAACCCATAACCATTTACACTCTTGGGTATACACATAATTGTACCTAAAATTAATTTATTTTCAACATCTATGTATCTAATACACATTTATTAATAATGTTATTAAATATGATTAAATTTATTCTTATGTTATATGATCTATGTGGACCACCTATGCATGTACAAGAAATGATTATGATGGGTGCACGAAGATAGTGCTCTAGTGAATTTAGTAAGGTATTAATATTAGTAGATTATAGGTAAGGTTAATGGGTGGTTATCATAAGAACAATATTTTATGATTTAATTTTGATTAACCTTTACTTATTCTTATGATTTCATGTTTTACATTTTTTATATTCCTTAGTTTATTTTATGCTATCTGGGAATACCATGAAACATTGTTCATGATTATTATTATTATCACCTATAATGCTATATTTTTATTCTTCTTGGATCAAATGATTTGTTTTACTCTATTCCAGGAATTATTTATTCCTTAGTAGGATTTATATCTCACCCATTTAATATTTATGTCCCTAGGTTATCTTCTGTTATTTTAGAATAGTGCTATAAAATTAAGAGCATGTTAAGTAAGTCTTAAATAATGTCATTATATCCTACTTTTAAAATTTTATTTTGTGTGAAAATATTCAAAATAAACTAGGATTCTTGATCTTTCAAGTTTTATTAAGTGTGTTATTATGTAATAAATCATGAAATAAAATGTATTAAAGATAAATGTTTTTGTACATTTTCATATGCATAAACTTCTCCTAAAATTATTTCATAATGTTATCTTCACTAACATATGTTTTCATAAATCTAGTTCCCAACATTAATTCTAAACTACCTCTGATTCTAATTATAACACCCTGAATCATAAAAAAAATTTGGGTTATTTTGTAATATTATCATAACATGAAAGAGATCATATCATATATGACTTAGTAGTTTAGAATTCTAAGAGACTATATACATAAATTATTCTCACATAGTAGTGGAAAATATGTTATAAACTATAATATTATATTAATATTTTTTTCATTTCTTCTAGGATATTCCAAAAATCAGTCATAAATAAATTTTTAATATGATGGGTAATGGGAAACAAACTAAATGTGGATATCATATGCTCGGTAATTGAAAATTTACAACATATGCAATCACAAGATAAATAAAGCTTGAATAATATGGTGTAGAAGAAAAATAAATAAATGTATCATAAAACTGATATCATAAAAATGGGAAATAAATACTCACATGGAATTGAAATATAAATAAAAACATGTATAAAAAAAGTGTTTCATAATGATAGAATGCTTAAATTCTGACATCATAATCTTATTGTCAAGTACTCCGGTCAAGACATCATGCATAAATAACATGTATAGAAACTACCCAAAATTTATTTTCTCATGAGACCAACATATTCATTGAGGGGATATATCTGTCCCCACTCATCACATTCTAAGTCCATTACATGAATGTTATAAAATAACTGAATAACAATTCAACACATAATAAACATAAACATTCATATTGAAAAAACTAGCATATGAAATGTTTATATTTTCCACAATCATTAAATAAAACAATATAATCATTATCAACCATAGAATAAATTTCTATGGTAGCATTATTATATATCCCTATTATAGTATAATATTAATGAAAGAATATTTACACAAATAGAAATAATTTTAAAATATCACTGGAAATATTCTTTAAGAAAATACCCTACTAATTTTGAAAAAACTTATTCAAAATATAAAAATATCAATATGATTAGGAAAAAAATATTTTTTTAAAAATAACCATAAAAAAATGTATTTAAATATTAAAATAAAATAATATTCATAATAGTGTAAAATTTTATTTGATTTGTAATATTTAAAAAAATATTTTGTTCACACCTTTGGTAAAAAGTACACCATCCCTAAAATGATAAGAAAATTCATTTTTAAAAAGTAAAAAATAGTTAAAAATATATTTATTCGATCAGTGGAGAGTTAAAAAAACATTATTGAAATTAGTGTATAAAAAATATGGTCATGGAATGAAAATATTTTCAACTAATTAGAAAAATAATGTCAGTTTTCCTTCAAAACATTCATTCAAACTATTTACTACATAAAAAGAGTAAAATTAAAGGAAAATAAGTAATTTATAGTAGTAAAAAATAAAAAAAAAATTCTATTTTTTTAAGATATGTCATGAAATTTCATCATCTAAATTTTATGTATTATCAATCCTAGTAAAAAAGTGACATTAAAACATAAAACCCTTACTGCATGTCAGCTTTCATCATAATCTCTTTTAAACTCATGTATCATAAATTTAAATTTATTATACATATCTTATATAACAATTTCCCTAATTTAAATATCATATATTATTCCCTTATAACATCTTATAACTCATTTGTTAATAATTGTTTAATAAAATAATTTTTCTTTGGTATTGATGTTTCTTTTCTCAATAATGCTTCACTATGATAGCCTTGTTCCTTTTCTATTATTCAAGTTTCCATCATATATAAAATAATAACAATGTAATAATTATATATAATTTTATAATCATTCATATAAATAGGTGATGAATAATGAATTGCATCACTTTATGGAGACAGTATCCCACGCGTATGAACGAGTGATGTTTCCACTATCTGATGTATGGAACAAAATAAAGGTAAATAATAATTCTACAATGAAGAATAGAATCATTTTCATAAATATCATAAATATTTATTATTTCTATCCTTCTTACCAACCATTTAAATCATAAATGAAAAATTAATCACATCGCTTCGTAGAGGTAGTAGTCCCCACATACGCACGAGAAACGTTATCGATTCCTAATGAATAGGGAGGAAAGAAGGTTAATAAAAACTTATAATTATATAATCAAATTTATGTCATAAATTAAATATATAAATATTAAATCCCTCCTAATATAAAACAATCAAATATTTCATTGGAAAGTGAATCATATCATTATTTGAAGGTCGTAGTCCACCGGTAGGAATGAGCGATACTTTCCTTTATCATTTGAAGGAAATCTGGTTGAAATAGTTATACTATAATGAAAATAAAATCTAATTATATTTATTTTTCATTATTAATTGTGTTTTTATGGATAAAATATTTGTATAGAAGGTTTAATGAGAAACAAACTATGAAAGGGTCGGGTAATATGATTACCTCTTGTTTGGGATACTTCTTTCAGATTATACTTTAAGCATTATTAGGATGGTCTTACGGTACAACGAGAAGGTAATGAAATAAGTAAAGGAAGATATGAAGGTTTTCAGGTAGGTATTTTCTCATCCAATGACTAGACAATTTTTCAATAATGTAAGTGAATAGGATCTCTTTTATAAGTGAGGGTAGGTACACACATTTAATTACTTGAAAGATGTAAACAATATAGAGTCATTTTATTTTGAAGGTGGAACCAAATGTTTTGTTCATAGAATTAAAGATAATTAAAGGTCAAAAATTCCTCAAATATTAAGTTTTAGGAATTATTAGGATAAATTTTTACCATTATCTACAAGTTTAACCCCCCCCCCCCCCCACACACACACACACACAATAAAACTTCATTATGCCTAACAGTAGCAATAATTTATTTTTACTATTCACTATGACAAAAAATTAAGTTAAATTTATTAAATAATACTAATTATTATAATTTAAAATACCAAAGAAATTATAATAGATTAAATTTTGTATAAATATAATAAATTAATTTTAATATTTTTTTGTGAAAAATGAAACAACAACAAATTTTATTAAAATGTTTGTTTTAAGTATAAAAAAGAATAAAAAACAAAATAAACAATAATGCTGATTAAAATGAAATTAAGTAGACTCTTTTAAATAAAATTTTACTTATTTTTAAAAATAAATTATAATATTAACTTTAATAAAAGCATTAATAGAGAATAAATAAAAACATTTTTTATTTGAATAAAAACATTACTTAGGTTTCATAAATGTTAAGAATGTATTTCTATGTTCAACATTATATTTTTATATGATTGATATTACCACTAAAATATACATTTCTTCAATAAAAATGGATTCATTAACTTTAATTATATTATTATATCATTATAATGTCATTAATTTGACTATTTTTTGTAAAATGGAAATTTTCACTATTAATTCAATAATAAAATATTTTGGAAAAATATAAGAATTTCACACTAAGATAATTTTTACATTATAATTTCTACAACCACATTAATTTCAAAATATTAGTTTTATAAAATTTCTGAATTTATGTTTTAATCACATTCTAGAATAAATTTATGTGAATTATGATATTATTTATTTAAAAATAAATGTTCACTTACTGTAGTTGAATCTTAGGTTAATCATGGAACCTCAGATATAATGGTTTATGAAGGATTGATAAAATATCTAGAAATTTTTTTCTATTTTTTTTAATTTTCTGAACATTTAATGGTAATTATTTTAGTTAATCATTTTCAAAGTAAGGTCGATGGGTTGTTGTCATTAGTTATGAATATCAAGAAAAAAAGATGAGATTCTTGTCATTGAGTGGATGCTATTTATGGATTTTTTTTTTCATGGATATTTATATTCTTAATAAATATTGATGTTGGATGGAATGAAAAAATTTGTAGTTTAATAAAAATGATTAGGACTCTTTTTACACCTATTATGCTAACATTGCTAGATTATCCAAGTATGCATCAAATTTTATTTTGGGACACGATAGTTAAATCGAAACGTTTTACTATAACGCCTTATGATATTATATTTTATTTATTTTTAATAATGTTAATGTAATTTATAGAATTTATTACACACAACCCAATTATTTTAAAAGAATAAAATTGTGATCGATATCATATATGGTAGTCAACAAAGAGGCTTAATCTACTGTGAGATATTACGTAAATATGACAATTATAACCAATTCGTTGAATTATTGGGTATAAATAGGATTAACTAAAATTTTAAATGGGTCTATATATATTTCTAATAAAAAATTATGAATAAATCAATATTAAATAAACATTCAAATTTTTAATAAATTCATTTTATTCTTCAAAATAAATATTTTTCAAAAAAATGGATTTATATTGAATTTTATACTGGTAATTATAGTCATTTTCTACCAATTTTAGAAAATTTATTTTATAAAAATTATATTATTTTTTCAAATAAGCATATCAAATTTATCTTAGTGTGAAATTTTTTGATTTTTCTTAAATGGTTCATTTTCTAACGAATAGTAAAAAACTATGAATTTTTAAATACTATTATTTTTTATTAAATTAGGTAATATAAAAGAACAATTTTTTAAGGAACATGATTTCAATATAACACAAATATTGTTTAACTATTTTTAAAATAATTAACTACACCATAATCCTCCTTATACATAATTTTGGTATAAGTTTTATTTTTAGTAGTAAAAATATAGTTTTATGAAAACTATTTTTTAATACATAATGTTTCTAAATTTTAATAAATTAAAATAATCCTTAAAATAAGATATATAAATTAAATTTATATATTTTATATCTATATATATTAATTTAAATCCATCACAATATTATTACTAGTTATATAGTTATTATAAGATCATCTTTTTCTTAAAAATGAATTTTTTCAAAAATAAATTTAATGATTCCACTTTTAGGTATTTAATCTGGAAACGTATATTCCATAATTTGAATCATAATAATTTATATTATTTAATAAGGTAAAATTAGTTTTTTTAAATGTATTATGAGAATGTAAAAACACAATTAAGAAGAAAATGGGTTTACTGGGGGTTAAACTAAGAATATAATTGTTAAAATGACCTAAAAATAGTTTAAATCCTATATTACAAATATATATAGACCTTATAACATATATATTTTGATAATAATGCATTTAGTATGGATTTTATGTGTAAAAAATGTGGTTAGGATTCATTATTTTCTAAAATTCTATGTATGTCCAGCTCCTCAATTATAAAAGGGCACTCTCTCCCCGCACATATTCACACCTCTCAAACTATTTGAATCAAATAAAACCTTACATAATATCTCTCCAAGATCATTGGACACATTATAGAGGTTATTTTCTTCCCAAAAAATAAACACTATGGTCTTTATAAATATATCAAAATGAGGTTCTTCAAATAAAAGGTGATTGTCTTTGCTAATATTTTTCTTTTTAATTACTATTTTCCAAATTAAATAATGTATTAAAATATCCAATATAACAAAAATATATTATAATATATATATAGAATTTTAATATGTTTATGGAATAATATTTATCCATCTCTTAATCCATCAAATGGGAAACAAATCATCACTCGTTTGTTTAGCGGACTACCTCCTCACGAACTGATGTAATTTTTCTTCCACCACCGACTCACATTGATTGTCATGATGATGTAAATAATTAATATATATAATAAATAAGACATTATATTAAATCCATAAAATTTATATACCATGTAATTCATTTCCCATTCACTCATTAAGGTAATTATATTGTCGCTCGTGCATACGATCGGCATAACATCACGACGATGCGATGAAATTCATTTTCTAGTTACAAAATTAAATAATGGTTTTGAAAATTTATCCAATAAGTAAATAAGAAATTTATAACATCAATATAATTCTTAAAAATATGTAATTATACCCTATACACAATAATCAGTCCTTTCATGACAAAATATACATGAGAAAGCAAGGAAATTAATGCCCAAAACAATATTAACAATAAAATATTGTTAACAAGCGAGTGGAAAGTTGGGATAATATAATCATATATGATATTATAAATGTTAATATTATTATTATATAAATAAATAACATGCTTAAATATTATAATGGAAGCTAAATTGAGTTAACCCAAAAGGAAGGGTGAGGTAACGGATTTTGTATCAATTTCATTTCATTGAGGAATATTGTAAATTAATGAACCTAATTCATTTTATATTGTTTATATAAATCAAATTTTACATATAATATAAATAATTATTCATAATTAATGGTATTTTATGTTTTAATTTGAATTAATTCAACCAATGGTATTTTACAAGAAAGTTACCTAGTTGTAACGAATTTTCCAACTAAATTTATTTTCATTGGAAAATATTACTTCTTTATTGTATTTGATATACTATTATTATGTGTGTAATGAATTTTTATTAAATTATTTTGTATTTAAATTTTTTATTTGGATTTAAATTTTATACACATAATTGATTCGTTGATTAATTCTCACTTCAACTTTGGTATTGTTGGAAGGGTTTCTCGTCTAAAATTGTTTTCTTTTAGACATATGTATTGTTACACACCTACATCCTTTTAGGAGGTGTACATACTAACCCTTTTATGTTTTCTATCATGAATATATTTATATTAAGGGTATTTAATGATTTATTTTATGTTTTTCCTTTTTTAGGGATAAATATTCAAAATTTATTATAGCGATAAGAGATTTATGTTTCAATGTCATCTTAATCAAGACTATTTATATATGAATTTCTATTAAAGGAATTTTTTTAATAATTTTCTAATAAAACCATTTATTTTTATTCTACATTTTTTATTCCTAAATTTTTCATGTAATTGTACCATTTCCCTCTCTCTGGTTGTTAAAATATTTGAGAAAAATCTTTTAATGAAATATGACTTCATTTTTTACTTCCATTGAAACTCATTTTTCTTCCAAGCCCATGTTTTTATAATAATGTTTTTAATAATTGTTTTAATATTATTTTTTAAATACATTATTTCCCATAAGTATATTTTTAACAAAGACATGAAATTTAATCATCTTATCATTTTCCAAAAAGGGAGCGTTTGAATTTTCTTATAAAAATGTGAATGGAATCATGATTTCTAACGTAATCAACAAGAATGGATCCATTTCACCATCATGAACAATCTTTTATTTGAAGATTACTTTAAAATTTAAAAATGTTACTTTTAAATCAAATGGTATTCCTTGTATTCTACAAATTTTTAGTTATGAAAAGTAATTTTCAAAGTGAAAAGATTATTTTCTTAAATAAGGTTTTTTAAAGATAATTTTATAATATTTTTATTCATCAAGGAAAATAAACCATAATTTTACATATACTAAATTGGGGTTATTTTATAATCAAACCACATTATAATTTCTCTAGATATTTTACAATTATTTTGACCAGGGAAAATATTAGAGTTATCTTTCTTGATTAGTTTTTTTAATCATTAACATTCGTTTAAAATATTCACATTCTTATGATCATTGAACATCCATATAACATAAATATTCGTATTATTTATCATATATATGATTATTACTTATAAAATATATCATTTATATATATATGGATTTTCATTTTAAATTTTTTTGTTTTATTGGGGAAATATTTATATTCTAAATTCTTTATTCAATATGAACATTTTTTTATACGTCATATTTTTCATGAATTAAATTGATATATTGATATATGAGGAATGTGTTGGACATGCAGTGGTTGGTGGGAACCTAAATTATATAGCACCTTGATGAATAAAGAGACTCATGTGGTGAATCAATAAGCTCAAATTAAATGGGTCTTTACCCATATTTTTAAAC
Organism: Viscum album; assembly: GCA_963277665.1. NCBI lineage: Eukaryota > Viridiplantae > Streptophyta > Magnoliopsida > Santalales > Viscaceae > Viscum > Viscum album. Next base: position 112,186,320 of record OY728138.1, on the reverse strand, counting down.
CATCTTATGAATCGTCCTAATGGTATAGTTTTCATGATGTACAAGATCATAATATCAAATTTTAATAATTTCAATCATTAAAAATTTGTTTATTATTATCCCTGATATTAATGAATTGATATTATCTATGGATACATTTTGCTCTCAATTTAATGATTGAATTGAACGTTTTTTCAGTTATTTACCTTATTATGTTGATTATTCCATATATAAAAATGATAGTCAAGTTATTGAAAAAGAGGGAAGTTTGTTCACATATTTTCCTTTCAATATTGGTTATTACTTATTTATTATTATTTATTTATTCATGATAGAATTTTTTTTATATAACTCTTAGTGATCAATTTTAGATCACCCTTATTTTGTATCATTTACCTTGGTCGTGCAAAAGAAATATTTAAATGTGTTTAAGAATGTAGAATTTTTTACTTTGAATATTTTTTATTTCACATATTCAAATGGAATGCAAGACTCATGTATGTATCTAGTATACTGATATTAGTAAATTATTCATTTATTTTTGTTGTGATTTATTGAATCTAGAACCAATATAATAATCTAACCACTTTCTTTGGGCTACTATGATAGGGTTGTTTATAGTTGTTATTATAGAAATTTTAGTATAAAACTTGTGAAATAGATTTTGGATAATAGCGATTATGGAACATAACCCTATGGTAAACTTTTAGGATAAGTATAGACGAGCATACTAATGTTTAGCTAAGAAATATATTATGAAGTTTTTCATAGAAATACATCTATTTCTAGGTACTACAATTGGGATTGAATCCAAAAAATTTATACCTATAGGAAATAACTCAAAAAGGGTATATTGGGCTTTGACATGATAATTAAGAATATCTATATAAACCATACTGAAGGATTTGAATAGATGATGATAATTAATGACCAAGGTAAACATAAGGGGTCTTAAAATGAAAATAATTTTTCAGGATCTAGAAATCCTATAAATAAGTTTATACTTTTCCAAATTTAATTATTATCTCTTGCACTATGAATTTTTCTTTTAATTGATAACTTAAAGTTCAGGGAATTCTGTTAACAATAAATACAATAGGCAAAGTGATTATTATAGTAAACCAAATGAAATGGTGACTTCAGTGGGAAAATAGTGATTATGAATATTTATTTATCTTGATGTTTGATTAAAAATTTACACCTTAAATAACTCTCTAACAAACTAATGAAGAGAAGGATGGAGTTTTCTTAGAGATCGAGTGGTTTAGACTCTAGAGGAGAATGGTATTGATTTCCATTATGTTAGAAATATGGAAATAGACTCCCATGAAAATGTCTCAATATAATAGGAAAATGTTGTATATATGTAAAATATGGGAATAGATATATGAATTTCTGAATAAAACTGTGGAGTTCATTGGAGTGAAATAAATTTCATAAGGAGTCCATTAACAGTTCATAGTCTTTTCTGTCAAAAAACTATGCATTATCCTAGTCAACAGAATCTTTAAAATGTTAAACCATAGACCAAGTAAATAACTATGTTGAAGGAAAAGGGTTGATGTACTTATGTATTGAGATACAAGAATTAAATTGTAGATGTATTTTTATCAACATTATTTTGGTTTTATGAATCATGAAGCATCTCAGGATTGTATAAATTTTTATAATAATATTTATCTTCATATGATATTACCACAACAATTATGGAAACCATCATGGGTTTATGAGTTTATGGTTTTCACAAGTTTAGTGTATTAAACACACCATTTTATAGGAGTTGTGTGATGGGATTTTTTCAAAAATATGGGTTTTCTAGTATATTTGGATTGTTATTATGAATATAAAATCATGGAAATTTTCAAACCAATCATTAAAATAAGGTATAGAGTTGTTTTAAATTCAGTTAAATGGGCTATTATGTCCATTATTGTATGAATAAAAACCTGAATGATGGGATTCATCAAGAAAACAAGCAGAATGGTGTACGAAAGTATTCCACAACTACCTCGGTAAATGTAAGACCATTGAATGAAGTGTTGATAGGTAAATTACTTTTTTACTCAGATTATTCTAAAGTCTTGATTAATTTAGTGTCTAGAAAATATATTATTTTTGTAAAAATTTCAGGAAATATTTAAATATTACCTCAGGATGTGGGGATAAACTTTTAGTAAATACTCCAAATGGAATTATTATGGAAACAAATATTTTTATAAATATTCCTATGAAAATATTTGGAATGTTTTTTCATAAAATTTTGTAATCCTTATTATGGTTGAGTTATATATTATTCTAGAAATAAATTGGTTCTAAATTAATCATTCTAAGATAGATTCTATATCTATGAAAGTTTTATTCAAATTTTAGAGTGGTTTCAAATTTGTATATAATAATCAATTAATAACTAGGAAAAAATATTAAGAAGCTAGAAAACTAAGTTAAAATGGAAATTAATGTTATATTGATGATATTATTTAAAAGGGGGAATTTTTTCCTATTAGTGATGTTCTAGTTGTAAATTAATATATATATATATATATGTATTTACAGATGATTTTCCTATTGTTATTATAAGGACTTTGCCTTAAACATTACATAATCTTGAATTAAATAAATAATTCACATTGAGGATCTTTTCAGTATTAGAGTTTTATAAAATTAGGCCACAACAATTTCATTACATATCAAAAATTACAAGGTAGACACTTCTACTCAGTTCCCATTTTTTCATAAAATAAAAACTCTTGAAAAAAAGAGTCATGACTAGTATCATGGTTTAGCTAGAATGACTTTTCCTTAATCCCATCCTTGATAGTATTCATCTTTATGTCCTGTGAAAAACATTTCAAAACATGGGATGAGCACAAAAATCTCAGTAAGGGTTATAAAACAAAGGAAGAAAACATTATTTCATCAATACATACATAACATAATATTTTTAACATACCTCACGAAACCATAATATTTACATAGTAGACACAAATCATAAAGGTAACTTGTGGCATCCATAACATACTTACGTTATATCTTTTACAAATAAGTAGGGAGTTACATTGGGAATAACCATCATAGTATATTCCCTAAATCTCATAGGAGAAACATTCACATTTACCTATGTCACGTTACCCAATACATTGGAGAGTTATCTCGGGCTCACCCACCCTAGGTTTATCATGGAACCTCCGGTATACGTAAACAATTCCTCATAACCATAACATATTCATAACACATAAAACAAACATAAAAGAAAGATAACATTTACACATTTCAATCACAATATATCATTTAAATATATTGAAATAAAAAACCATTTTCAATACCATTTTCAATACCAAAATATGTAAAAGATTATATGGTATTTAATTTCCTTTTAAAAACATTACAGATTGTTAAGGAAGCCAAAGATCAAATAATACTCGCGGCGGCGGAAAGGTCATTGTCACCGCGTATGATAAAAGAAACATTATTTTTTATCGTTTAGTAAAACTCTTAGTATAAGAAAGATTCCTTTTGAATAAAATGAAAATTAAAAGGGGGTTATACAATGTATAAAAGAAAGTCTGGTATAAAACAAAATATGCCTCAATGGAAGGAGATTAAGACGAATTCCCTTACCTCATGTCTCACTTAATCCGTTAGTTCTTTAATCATTTGAATAATAAACTAAAGTTAATTTATACTTGCTTATGTACCTTTTTAAAGTTTATAATTACTTTTAAATCACTTATTTTCATGTTATAAACATTATGAAATCATTTAAGTCAATAACGGCTATTTTGTCGATATATGGCACTTGAGTTAAAAATAAACATTTTAAATTTACAAGTTGTCTATGTGGTCAAAAGTAAATTATCTCTAGAATGGTATTAATGATTTAGACATCATATATATATTATATATCCAATATATATATATATGTATTTATAATAATACATAACATTTGGGGGTAAGAAATGAAATGCACCATTCATGGAGATGGTAAGTTGTACGTACGCATGAATTCTACATTCATTTTTATTTCATTTTTAATGGAATGAAAACATAATGATACATAGGTATATTATAATTCTATTATAATATCATATATATAATCTCAGTAACTCCATCCTTTATATGTTTCACATATGGCATGAACGAGTCATATCACTTTGAGGGGGCGGTAGTCCGCACTTCCTCAAATGAAATTATCCCATTTTCCTTTAATGGAAACCATAAAGGTAAGCTATAAATGGAAAAAATAATGAAAAAAATATAGAAGAATAATGAAAAAATAAACATAATATATATCATATATAAATATAGTTCCATAATAATGTCCACCATGAGAGGTGGTAGGAGATAATTGAACAATCGTCGTTTCGTGAGGCGTTCGTTTGTCATCTACAAAAACAGTATGTTCTTTACCCATTAGATTGAGGTGTGAGTAAATGTAGTTAGAATAATTCTCATAAAAACATCATAGTATATTAAGAATACTAGTTTTTTTATAAAAATGGAATAAAAAGAGTTTATGGGTTGTAAAAGTAAAATAAAAGAAAATAATTTAAGAGAAACACTTACCTTTAATTCCAGTAACTCCCTTTGGTTTGAACCAAAAGTACATTTAGAAGTTCCATCTGCCTAGGTTAAGGCTTCTAGGTTGAAGAGAGAGATATTGAGAGTTTATTTGGGAAGAGGGTGGATGATACAAGGGGCTTGAGAATTGTGAGAAACGGGTAAGAGGTGGGGGATTTTTATAAGGGAGAGGAGGGGCTATTTAGGAAAGTGTTAAAATATAAATTTATTATATAATGATTTTCAGTTTTCAAAGGTTAAAAACAAATTAAAGTCAAATATAATATGACTAATGGTCTATATAAAATCATACAAAAATAATTGGACATGTTTTGGATATTTTTGTAATCTTTATAATCTTATTTATTTAAATCCTTTGTTAATGAGGTAAACACTTCATCATTATTGTTTCATAAATAATTTTATTTATTTGATGTATAAAAATTATAAAAAAAATACCATGATGTAGAAAACTTGTTTATATTTACAAATAATATTTATAGTTGAAAATATAACTTATATAACCCTATATAAAAATTAATTTACTAAAATATATTTGTTTATGTCATTTTTTCAATTACTTTAAGTCAATTAAAATAAAGTGTCATTATCACTCTTAAGTGGCTCCATGGGGTCCAAAATTGAACCAAGTATGCCCATGGTCGTCCATGACTCATCCAATAAGGTTAGGATAAGTGTTAAAGTAATTCTGTATTATAATGATATTCTTTTTACCTTGAATTACCATATTTACCATTAACCATGGTAAATAAAAGTCAAAAGTTACCATTCAACAAAAATTATTTTCATCTTATTGAACCAAATTCTACTTACTAATAACTACCATGTATGTTGGATATTTGGAATTCAATTCACAGAAGCTATAAAATTTCATTTAAATGAAAAAGTCAGTTTTTAAAAACTACTTAGTGGTTTCACTATTCATCAAAAATTGAAGTTTTTCAGAAAAATACCAAAAAAACTACCTAAGTTATATTTGATATTATGAATTAAAAAGTGATTTATATTTTAATAAATTAAAAACATAGAAGTTTAATTAATTAATTTAAAATTAATTTCCATTGTCAAAACAAAAAACATGTTTTTAAGAAATATTAACTTGCAAAAGATTGACACATGTTTATATACAATTTCAAAGTGAAATTAATTACAACGACCAAAATTAGATTAAATTGTTAAAATATAGTCTAATTACACTTTAAAACCAGTTAAAATGATAATATAACTAGATAAATAAATTATATTAATAGGCAGTTTTGAATTAAAATACATTATTTTTTACTTCTCATTAAAAATTGAATTTTATCAGAAAAATACCAAAATTTTACCCAAAGTGAATCTTGATGTCTCTATTCTAAATAAGAATTTTATTTGGTCAAATAGAACATAAAAAGTGACCAAAACTATATTTAAAAAGGGTTCACCGTCAAAAGGTCAAAAATCAACCTTTTAAAGTAAATTATGCTTAAAATTAGATTCATTCACATTTTAAGCCTTTAACTTTTATTAGATAAATGTAAAAAAAATTAACAAACATGTATAATAATATTTTAGTTAGTTATTTTCATTCCTGCCAATACAATGGCTAGGCGTTAACTACCATTTAAAATAATAATATTATATTATTAGTGTGCAATGTAAGATTTCAAAGAAGCTCGTTGTTGCATATCGGGTACGCCATCGAACATAGAAACCTCTTTAAAATAAAATTAATATTTAATTCACAAATATTAATAATTTTGAAAATGTATTATACTTTATTTACTTGGGATTTTATATCTTTCCCCCATTTTGGAAATTGTGTCCTCGCAATTTTTAATCACTTATCAAATAAATGGGGGTATTTATCCCTTATAGAATTTTCAGATTCCCACAATGCCTCTTCAACCATATGGTTTTTTCAAAAAACCATTACCTGGTGAATTACCTGATTCTGAAACACTTACTCTCTATGGTCAAGAATCTGGACTAGTTGTTCCTCATAAGAGAGATTCTCTTCCAACTTAACTACCTTTGGACTTAAAACATGAGATGGATCTGGCATATACTTTCTCGACATTAAAAACATGAAAAAAATTGTGTACCTTGGACAAACATGGAGGTAAAGCTACTATGTATTCAACTAATCCAACTTTTATAGGGTTTCATAAGGTTCAATGAACCTCAAACTCAACTTTCCCTTCTTACCAAAACGCATCACACTTTTCCACGGAGAAACATTGAGAAATACATGATCACCTACCTCAAAAGAAATATCCTTCATCTGATTATCCACAAAACTTTTCTGCCTACTCTGAGCTGTTCTCATGTGCTTATGAATCAAATGAATCTTTTATGTCATCTCTTCTACCAATTATGGTCCCATCAGCTTCCTTTCACCTACTTCATCCCAAAAAGATGGAGCTAGACAACGCTTTCCATATAATGCCTCAAATGGAGTCATCTGTATACTGGAATAAAAACTGTAATTATAGGAAAATTCAACCAAAGAAATAGGTTGGTCCCAACTTCCTTGGTAATCTAGTGAACAAGCACTTAGCATATCCTCCAAGGTCTGAATTTTTCATTATGACTACCCATTTGATTGAGGATGTAAATTTTTATTAAAATTTAATTCAGTACCCAACAACTTCTAAAAGCCTTTCCAAAAGATAAAAGTAAAACTGGGATCACGATCAGATACAATAGAGAGGGGAACTCCATTCAACCTGATTATCTATTTAACATATAATCGAGAAAGTTGATCTAGAGGCATAGTGTCTCGGATAAGAAGGAAATGAGTAGATTTATTCAATCGATCAACAATAACCTAGATTGTAGTATTACCTCAAGATGTCTTTGGTAATCCCACAACGAATTCCATGAATATATTTTCCCATTTCCACTCTAGCACCAGTAAATACTGAAGCATCCCTTTCATTAACTTCCACTCTACTTTAACCTACTAACAATTCAAACACCTCAGTGTAAAGTCAACAATATCTCTTTTTATTCCATCCCACCAGTGATACTAGCAAATATCTCTATACATCTTAGTACTTCTAGGATAAAGTGAAAATAGGGAACTATGAGCTTCACATAACAACTCATTCTTGAATTATGAATCATAAGGCACACATAATCTCTTTCCAAATCTCAAAACACAATCATTATCAATGTTAAATTCATGAATCTTACCCTTCTGAAAAAACTCTACCTTTTTATGAAACTCCTATCTTCCTTCTGTGCTTGTTTTATTCTGTCTGATAGAGATGATTTCACTAACACCTGAAACAAAACACAAGAATTTCATGCACCAGCAACTTGTATGCCAAAGTTCATCAAATCAAAAACCAAAGGATCTCATTCCAAACATATCATGGTTAATGAAGCATTACTTTTTCAACTCAAAGCATCAGCCACTTTATTTTCTTTTCCCGGATGGTAATGGATCGTGAAATCATAATACCTAATTAATTCTAACCATATCCTTTGTCTCATGTTCAATTATTTCTAAGTGAATGTATACTTCAAACTTTTGTGTTCAGTATATATTTTTCATTTTACTCCATACAAATGATACCCCAAAATTTTTAAAGTAAAAAAAACAGCAGCTAATTCCAAATCATGTGTAGGGTAATTTAACTCATGAGGTTTCAACTGACGTTAAGCATAAGAAATTACCTGATCATTCTACATTAGGAAACAACCAAATCCTTTCAATGAATCATCATTGTAGATAAAAAACTCACCATTTCGAGAAGGAAATTCCAAAACTGGAGCATTTACCAATATTCTTTTCAATTCCTAAAAACAATCATCACATTGTTTTGTACAAATGAACTTAACACCTTTTTGAGATAACTTATTCATTAGGATAGATAACAGTGAAACTTTTTCAACAACCCTTCGGTAATAACCTGCCAAACCAAGACAACTACGGATATCAGTTATATTTATGGGTTTTGGTCATTCTTAAACAACTTTTGTTTTAGAAGGATCAACAATTATGCCATTTTTTTTAAATAATGGGACCAAGTAATGAAATGTTTTGTAACCAAAACTCACACTTGATGAATTTTTCATACAGTTTATTTTATTTTAAGGTTTCAAATACAACCCTTAAATGACTTTCATACTCCTCTTTACTTTTAGAATAAACCAAAATATCATCAATGAACACAACCACAAACTTATCCAAGAACTCACAAAAAAATATATTCATAAGATCCATGAATGCAGCAGGTGCATTGGTTGACCCAAAAGGCATAACTAATAATTCATAATGGAAATATCTAGTACGAGATGCAGTCTTTGAAATGTCTTCTTACTTTACATTCAACTAATGTTACCCCGAACTCAAGTCAATCTTTGAAAAATACCGAGATCCCTGGAGATGATCAAACAAATCATTGATATTAGGGAAAGGATACTTGTTCTTAATAGTGATGTTATTCAATGATCAATAATCAATGAAAATTATCATTGAACCATATTTCCTTTTAACAAACAAGACAGGATCACCCCACGGTTATGTGCTAGGTTGAATGAAACCATTATCTAATAACTCCTCCAATTGCTTCTTTAACTCTTAAAGTTCAATTTGAGACATTCGATAAGGGGGTTTTGAAATTGGATTAGCATCAGGAACTAAGTCAACAGTAAATTAAACTTCTCTATTAGGTATAATATCAGGCAACTCATCAAGAAAAACATCAAGATACTCATTTACCACTGGCACATCATTAATATGAATAGTTCCTTTGTTTTCAAAAATATGTTCAAGATAACATTTATTTCCAACTTTTACTATTTTCTCAACTTCCTGATATGTTATCAAAAGTAAGGGTTCTTTCTTGTACACAAAATGAAAATATTTCTCAAAGGAAACCTCTTTAGCTCTGCATTCAATCTTAGCATGATAAACAGAAATCCAATCCATACCCAGAATAACATCAAACTCTACAAGTGGAAAAACAATAAGGTTTGCAGGTAGATTCTTTCCACACACAAGGATAGAAAGGTTTTTATAATTTCTTTTTGTCACAACATTTCCCCTGATTTTTTCACCATAAGTTCAGGATTTATATCTTGAGATGGAATTCCCAATTTACTAGAAATCTTCTCAAAAAATGAATGAATGTGTAGACCCCAGATCAAACAACACATTGGCATAATATGAACAAACAAACAGTGTACATGATACTACTTCATTTGATGGACCAACATCTGCTGAAGTAGTTTCAAAGGATTTCACCACCCCTTTCTGCTTGTAGTATGGTTTCTTTCCCCCAATTTAGTTCTCCGTTGGACACTAATTTTCATAATGAACCATTTCATTGCACTTAAAACATTTTACTAACTGCAAATCAGATTTTGTCTTACCATTACCCTGATTTTTTTTAGTGTAATTACGAGCTTTATGTTCCATTTTACCACATAGGTAGCACTTACCAGAATTCAAAATACATTCCCCAGCATTCTTTTTACCACAATTTTCAAAAACTGTAAACTTAAGTATATTACCATCATACTTTTTTAAAGAGTTCTTCCCTTTCATTAGCCACCTCGACCTCTTATTATGTTGTTTTTTAAAGAAGGCTTGATCATCAGAAAACTCCATTTTCACTTTATCTGCACATTGAACAAGTTTTTCATAACTTGTGAACTCACGAGAAGCTAAATCTCTTCAATACTTTGGATTTAATCCTGAGTAAAAATGTTTGATTTTACTATCAAGATATCATATGAAATTTGGAGCATACCTTGTCAGTCGAGTGAATTTTGCTTCATAAGTAGCCACTAATTCATCCTCCTGCCTCAATTATAGGAATTGTTTACCCATCCAAAGATGAACCATCTTCATAAAATATTTCTCAAGAAACATACCTTTGAATTCATCCCAATCAAGAGCATCAATATCCACACTATCCCTGATATTTTTCACAATCGACCACCACTGATCAGCTTCACATTAAAAATGGTAAACAGCGAGACTAACCATTTGATGCTCTGAACACCCCATGACATCAAAAATATTCTCTGGTGCTTTAATTCACCCTTCAGGTAGCATAGGGTCAGATTATCCTCTGAAATATGGGGGACGTTGCCTCATGAAATGCTCCACTACTAACATGTTCTTCTATAGTTGATCTGGCTGATCTCGTGCATGGATATCGCCATTATTTATAGCCTGAGCCAACGATTCCATCACTGCAAAAAACTGTTCAGTCCCAATTCAGATCATCTCTGGTTGCTGATTTGGAAGGTTGTCCTTCTCCTAATGTTGTCCCATCATAGCTTCCATGTTTCCTCTGTAGAAAACCATTCTGAACACAGAAATATCTTAGGCGAAGCAACATGGTAATATGTAAATGCTATATCACTTCAATCTAACCATAAATTAATTTATGGACATTAATTTAACAATATCTGAACTTCTAATTTTATCTAAACCGAACTCTAATACCAACTATAAGGACCCAGACTTAAACATTACATAATAATGAATTAAATGAATAATTCACAATGAGGATCTTTTTAGGTTTAGAGTTTTAGAAAATTAGGTCATAACTATTTCATTGCATCTCAAAAATGAAAAGGTAGACACTTACTCAGTTTTCATTTTTTTATAAAATAAAACCTCTTGAACAAAAGAGTCATGTCTAGTCCCATGTTTTAAATAGCATGACTTTTCCTTGATCCCATCCTTGACCATATTCATCTTTATGTCCTGTGAAAAACATTTCAAAACTTGGGATGAGCCTAAAAAGCTCAGTAAGGGTTATAAAACAAAGAAAGAAAACATTATTTCATAAATACACACATAACATAAGATCTTTAACATACCTCATGAAATCATAAGATTTAAAGAGTAAACACAAATCATAAAGGTAACTTGTGGCATCTATAACATACTTACGTTGTATCTTTCACAACTACATAGGGAGTTACATTTGGAATACCCATCACAGTATATTCCCTAAATCTCTTAGGAGAAACATTCACGTTTACCTCCGTCACATTACCCAATTAATTGGAGATCCATCTTGGGCTCAGCTACCCTAGGTTTATCACAGAACCACCCGTATAAGTAAACAATTCCCAAGAACCATAATATATTCATAAAACATAAAACAAACATAAAGAAAAGATAACATTTCCACATTTCAATCACAATATATCATTTAAATATATTGACATAACAAATTCATTATAAAAAACATTTTCAATACTGAAATACATAAAAGATTATATGGTATTTATTTTCCTTTTAAAGACATTACAGTTTGTTAAGGAAGCCAAAGATCAAAAAATATTCACGACAGCGGAAAGGTCGTTGTCACCGCGTATATTAAAAGAAACATTATGTTTTTTCATTTAGTAAAATTCTTAGTCGAGAAAATATTCCTTTTGAATAAAATTAAAAGTCAAATTGTTTTATAAAACGTATAAAATAAAGTCTGGTATAAACCTAAATATGCATCAATGAAAGGATATTGAGATGAAGTCCCTTACCTCGTGTCCAACTTGACTCGTTCGTTATTTAATCTACAGAATAATAAACTAAAGTTAATTTCTACTTTCTTAAGAACCTTTTTCAATTTTATCATTCCTTTTAAATCACTTATTACCATGTTATAAATATTATGAAATCATTTAAGTTAAAACGGTCATTTTTTCGATATTTGCTACTTGATTCAAAAATGAACTTCTTATATTTACAAGTTGTCTATGTGGTAAAAATTACATTATCTACAAAATGATATTAATAATTTAGATATCATATATGTCATATATATCTAGTATATATATGTATTTATAATAGTACATAACATTTGGAGGTAAGAAATTAAATGCACCATTCAAGGAGATGGTAAGTTGTACTTACGCATGAAGGCTACTTTCATTTCTATTTCATATTTAATGGAATGAAAACATAATGATACATAGGTATATTATTATTCCAATATAATATCATATATATAATCTCAGTAACTGCATCCTTTATACATTCCATGTATGGAATGAATGAGTCATATCACTTGGAGGGGGCGGTAGTCCGCACATCCTCAAATGAAATTATCGTGTTTACCCATAACAGAAACCATAAATTTATGATATAAATGTAAAATACATAAGAATAAAGAAAACATAAAAATAATATGTATCATATCTAAATACAGTGTCATCATAATGGCCACCATTAGAGGCGGTAGGAGATAATTGAAAAATCGTCGTTTCGTGAGGCGTTGGTTTTTCATCTGTAGAAACAGTATATTCTTTACCCATTAGATGGAGGTGTGTGTAAGTGTAGTTAGAATAATTCTCATAAAAAATCATAGTATATTAATAATACTTGTGTTTTTATAAAAAAGGAATAAAAAGAGTTTAGGGGTTGGAGAAGTAAAATAAAAGAAAATAAATTAAGAGAAACAGTTACCTTTAATTCGGGTAACTCCCTTTGGTTTGAACCAAAAGGACTTCTTGAAGTGCCTTATGCCTAGAGTAAGGATCTTATGTGGAAGAGAGGGATATTGAGAGTTTATTTGGATATATTTTTTATGATAAAAGGGTATTTAGAAGTGTGAGTAATGGGTTATAGGTGAGGTCTTTTTATAAGGGGGGGAGGGGCCCTTTAAGAAAGTGTGAAAATATTGTTTTATTATATAATGATTTTCAGTTTCTAAAGGTCCAAAACTAATTAAAGTAGAATATAAGATGACTCATGGTCTAAATAAAATCATCCAATAATAATTTTACAGGTTTTGGATATTTTTTAATCATTATAATCTTATTTATTTAAATCCTTTATTAATGGGCTAAACACTACATCATTATTGTGTCATAAATAATATTATTTATTTGATGTGTAAAAATTATAAAAAAATACCATGATGTAGGAAATATTTTTATCTTTCCAAATTATATTAATAGTCGAAAATATAACTTATATAACCTTATGAAAAAATTAATTCACTAAAAGATATTAGTTTATGTCATTTTTTTTTTTACATTAAGTTAATTAAAATAAAGTGTCATTATCACTCTTAAGTGGCTCCATGGGATACCAAAATAGACCCATGTATTCCCATGGTTTTCCAAGACTCGTCCAATAAGTTTAGTAAAATTTTTAAGGTAATTTGGAATTATTATGATATTCTTGTTACCTTGAATTACCCTATTTACCTTTAACTGTGGTAAATAAAAGTCAAAATTTACTATTCACTAAACATTATTTTCATCTTATTGAACCACATTTCACTTAATAATAACAACCATGTATTTAATATTTTTGAAATTTAATTCACAGAAGTGGTAAATTTTCATTTAAATGAAAAAGTCAGTTTTTAACAATTACTTAGTGGTTTCACTATTCATCAAAAATAGAAGTTTTTCAGAAAAATACCAAAAAATCATCCTAATCTATATTTGATATTCTGAATTAAAAAATGATTTCTATTTTACCAAATTAAAAACATAGAATTTGTATTAATTAATATAAAATCAATTCCCGTTTTTAAAACAAAAAACATTTTATTAAGAAATATTAACTATCAAAAGATTGACACTTGTTTATGTCCAATTTCAAAGTGAAATTAATTCCAATGACCAACATTGGATTAAATGATAAAAATATAATATAATTACTCTTTAAACCCAATTAAAAATATAATCTATTCCTATAAATAAATTATATTGAAATGAATTTTTGAATTAAAATACAGTATTTTTCACTTTTCATTAAAAATTGAACTTTATCAGAAAAATACCAAAATTTTACCCAAAGTGAATTTTGATGTCCCAATTCTAAATAATAATTTTATTTGGTCAAATATAACATATAAAAGTGACCAAAACATGATTTAAATAGGGTTATCTATCAAAAGGCGGTAAATCAACCTTTTAAAGTAAATTATGCTTAAAATTAGATTCATTCACATTTTAAGCCTTTAACTTTGATTGGATAAATGTAAAAACATTTAACAAACATGTATAATTATATTTCAGTCAGTTTTATTAATTCTCACCAATACAATGGCTATGAATTAACTACCATTTAAAATAATAATATTATATTATTAGTGTGCAACCTAATATTTCAAAGAAACTCGTTGTTTCATATCAGGTATGTCATCGAACATAGCAACCCCTTTAAGGTAAAATTAATATTTAATTAAAAAATATTAATAATTATGAAAATGTGTTATTCTTTATTTAATTGGGATGTTACAGTTATTCAAGATTAAGAGGTTAAATATAATGTTTAATTAGTTCCAAAAGCTAATCTAATTTACAGATCCACTTATAAAATGGATTCATTATAGTTATTTCTATTCAAGAAGTAGTTTTAAGGGTTAATTGAGAGGGTTTAATTAATCCTACTACTTAGCCTTGGGGTTATCCACTTTTTTTTGTTAAAAATAATAATGACTGAATTGGGTTTTTTATTTATTATAGAGAACTTAATAGCATTACTATTAATAACTAGAATTTTTTTCTCTCATATAGATGAAATTTTTTATCAGCTTCGGGGTGAACAGTATTTATCAATGATTAATCTCATTTCTAGATATCATCATCTAAATGTAGAGGAATATATTCCCAAGATTGGGTTTTATACAATTTGTGGGTATTATTATTCTGTGGTTATTTATTTCTGGTTGACTAATGTAGCAGTTTAATTCATTGATATTATGAAAGGAGTCCTCAATGAGTATTCAAAAAAAATTATAGTTGTATTTATTGGTGATAGTATGGTTTATTCTAAATACTTTTTTGAATATAGAAAACACCTAAAGACTATAATAAAGAATTTAATTTAGAAAACAAATCAGAAAATATAGAAAATGTGAGTTTTTCTTATAGAAGATTTCATTCCTTATACATATTGTTATTAAAGATGGAATAATTTTTGACCACGCTAATACTAAGTTGGTGAAAGAGTGGAAATCACTAATAAATATAACAATGATTAAATTTTTTCTGGGAGTAGTGGGTTACTACCAATGGTTTATTAAAATCATCAATTAGATTTCTAGAATAGAAGCTTAGTTTACTCGAAAAGAAGATATATTCATCTCGACAAATTAATGCTATGAATGTTTTTAGGAATTTAAAACAAGAGTGGTTAATGCTCTATTATTTTTCCTTCCATTTATAAATGATGATTTTTCATTTAGATTGATTTTTTTTAGGTTCTTGGATGTGACTTTATGTAATATGATCAAGTAATATCATATGCATCATTCTAGTTTAAAATCAATTAAAAGAATTACATTATCAGTGATTTTGAAGTAGTTGTGGTATTTGTTTCATTAAAAATATATATACATATTTTATATTGGGTAAAATGTGAAATATATAATAACAATTAAAGTTTAAATGATATATTCACTCAAAAAGAGTCAAACATGGGGTAGAAAAATGGTTGAAACTAATTAAGGATTATGATTGAATGTTTAACTATCATCTAGGTAAATAAAATAAGGTAGTTTATGTCTTGATAAAAAAAATATAACGCATCATTATACATCCACATTTGGAACATTATACATTTTTAATGAATTAATTAATGTCAAACTATAAATTTTTATTATTAGTAACTATTGCTCTTTTGGTTCAAGTGTTAGTGTAGTCATCCAAGTTAGATAGAATAAAGAACACTCGTAAGAATAATCAAGGTTTGTAATAAAGAGTAGAGTGTGTTATGTAGGGTACATTTACTAAATTTAATATTGAAAAATAATGTGTTATAATATTGAGAAATGTGTTTTCATGCTGAGTGATACCTAGTTTAAGAAAAAAATTATTCATTAAAGATTATCGCTCCACATTTTTTCATATAAGAAGACTTATGGTGTACAAAAACCTTCAGAAATATTATTAATAAGAAGGAATGAATCAGGACAATTCATATTTTAGAATGAAATTTTTGACTTTAAAATTATTTATGGTTGAGTTACATCTATCGAATTGGAAACATTATCATTTTTAGTGCCTAAATTAAAATAGGACGATATATCCACAGATTTCAGGGTGGGATTACCCAATACATCTTGAGATAATATGGTGACTTGGTTCATTATTGATCCATTGACCAAATATATAAATTTTCCAAGTATCTAAGATAATATTTCTTTATATCATCATTCTTGACTTAACTACAAAGAGATAGTCAGATTACATGGATTCTTTCTCTCTATTGTGTCCCATTATGATCCTAGTTGTTCCTGTAATTTTTCAGAAAGGAATTAAAAAGTACTTGGGTACTGAATTAAATTCCATCACATCGTCTAATCCGTAATGAGATCGATAGTTAGATAGAACAATATATACTTTATAGGATATGATCTAAAAACATTTGTGAGATTACTATAGAATTTTTTATAAGTATATCTCTTTGGTTGGATTTTATTATAATAATAGTTTTCATTCGAATATTTAAATGGAACCATTTTAGGAATTTTTTGGACATTTGTGTTTGAATATATAATGTTAGGATTAAATATATGAAATATTTTTTTAGGAACATAATTAGTATAAAAATTGGTTGGGAAGGTGAACATGATTCCGTAGCACATGAGGGAAGCTCATAGAAGTCAAAATATTTATGTAAAT
Source organism: Viscum album (assembly GCA_963277665.1). NCBI lineage: Eukaryota > Viridiplantae > Streptophyta > Magnoliopsida > Santalales > Viscaceae > Viscum > Viscum album. The sequence continues at coordinate 112,169,163 of OY728138.1, read as the reverse complement.
AATAGAAGGAAATATATTTAATTTAAGGGAGATGATCATGTCTCTCTTAAATTGTCTTCTTGGAAATGATTTATGAATTTCACAAAAATAAATTAAAGTTATTATAATGGTTTATTAGCCTATATGTATTTCAAGAAAAAGTATAATTAGTTTCTTATCAAGTTAAATTACCTTCAATTTTATCTCGGGTACATAGTGTTTTATATTTTATTGTGTAGGAAAAATATTCCTAATGCATCTCAAGATTTATTACCTGATGTGTCATAGTTGTAATAAAATCATTCTTAAGGGGAAACTCTTGTTAAAATCATATATAACATAGATCATGTGTTATAGAATAAATTGACTCACCAAGTTAAATATTTGTGGAATAAAAACATTATTTAGTAAGAAACATGGGAACCTAAAAAGGATATGAGGGTAAAATAAACCTTATCTAGAACCCCTCCCCCCAATGGTACCCCTCCTGGTCCAAAAATAATGAAAGAGGGATAATGATTCTTGAACCCCACCTCTAATTTTCCATGAGTTAGAAACTAGCACCAAGGGTATATAATCGCACACATAAGAGGAATTTCTGACATTCAGATTGAAAAACAGTAAATAAGATGAGAATAAACACACAAAACTCCTACACATAATACATAATGAACAAATCCTAATACTTTTTTTCATTATATACAACTAACACAATAAAAAAATGAATCCTTGGTTGTGACCATAAATCTCCAGAAGCTCCAAAATAACTCCTCAAACTTGTAATTTACATCTCAATCACTAGTAAACTCATGAAAACTACAACAAATAGTGTGTATATCTGAGTAAGGTGATAATAACATGTATACTAAGTAGGATAATCCCAGAAACCTCTTGTAAAAATGTGGAGGAAACATGATAAATCACATTGAGTAAAAAAAACTAAACTTACTCATAACTTAAATAAGTTTAATACTTTTGTCCCATAATCACCATTTATTACTCACTAAATAACTCAAAAAAGTATGGATAAAATATGTTTGAACATATATATATATATATATATTAATGGGTACCTCGCAACCGATTCTCCACTAGTTTTGTGCTTTCATTTCCCAATATAAAAGGAGATGTTCTCTCATTCCATTCATGAAATTAGGTTATCAGTGATATGATTCATGAATCATAATTACATGCACCTTCTTTTCCTAGGTCCCAAAATCTTGTGTTCTTATCCATCTCCACATTATCACCACAGAATCTACAATCTGGTGTTTGTATGGAATCCACTATAGCTCGTGTCAATAATTTATACCTCTAGACATCACATCCCATACATGTACACTCAAGGGGAGCTATAGAAACCATGACCAGATACAAATATGCACTATAACCTCATTACATCATATATCATAGCAAACAATTTATAGGAAATATACCCCATACATACCTTTATGTAATACTGAAATAGAATATAGAATTGAGAGAGGGGGTAGTCAACCATCTATATCCTCACCAACTTGAATGTTGTGGAAAACCCCAAAACCTCTGTTTGTTAGTATCCTTTATAGAATGGGAGGGGTGAATATTAAATATTAAAACATATATCATAGATAAAATTCAAAACCATAACAAGGGAAACATCATAGACTTTGAATCAACTCCCACTACCACCACATAGGACATTTTTCCACCACTGCTAAGCTTTAGATATCAAATATGTATATAAGCATCAAATCCAATATTAATTAGTTCATTATACATTAATAAATATTATTATATTTTTATTCCAATATTAACATTTTAAGCTAAGTATTGATGGATCCCTTTATTTTTTCTTGTATTATCAAGTAAATCATCATCAAAAGTGAGCATCAATAACCAACCTCATTATTACATTAAACTGTTATTATTTTTAAATAGCTAGCTACTCTAACACTTATCCCAATATACCACTATAAAGATGCACTCACATGGAATAGTATAAAATTGTGTTCCATACAAGTAAAAAGATCATAAAAAACATCTAGATGTCCATAATCAATCAAGAATAAAGTTATTTGTAATAATCAATGAGAAATTTCTGATCTTAACATATCATTCCCACCCCAGTGTCTCACACCATTGCATATAATATCACATTTGTAATCCCATGTCATCATCATCACCATAATCAGCACTTCATTCATACACCATAATCATAATCATCACCCTAATCCATCACTATCATCGTAATCAGCACCATGTTCCATTATCAACAGCATAGACATTACCACATTCAATCGTCATGGATTTGGAAATTCCCTAGCATTAAAAATCATACATTATAACAAAACTGGGTTATCAATAAACTACATCATGGCTCTAAATATGTAGGGAATAAATTAATACTTAATGTATTATTACTCATATAATTTCAAAGGAAACTATAGAAAAATAAAACAAGGCATTCCAGCCTTTATCAAATAATGAAGGGATTTCCCATCCCAAATTAAATGATTTAATCATTTATTAAATTCTTATTATTATCTTTAGTTAACCAACTGATGATATATAAATACTAGAAGCATTAGATGTAAAAATTCCAAATTCATTATACTATTTATTTAATCTATTATTTCATCTTACTACTCTATTTCATATATCAATAATCTTGATGATAATTATTTCTAAATGACACTTTTTTTATAGACGATGCATCACCATCTTTATGTTTTTATTTAATTTCAAAGAATTTCAACCACACATAAAAATTATGAGAATATTGTTGACGCTCCTTTCGTCACGGAATCTAAAGTTCGGAAAAGGGAATATCTGAGCTCAAAGTGATTAATCCTTTGAAGAAACATCAAAAAATCGACAAAGGGATGAAAAAGGAGAACATTGCCCATGTAGCGCGCAAGTTCCATCTTGGTCGCGCAAGTCTACTTGCGCGCCGCCTTAACACTTGCGCGACCCCTCATGGTCGTGCAAGATACTTGCGCGACAGATATGGTAACCGCCCAGTAACCGCCCGGGGTCTTCTTTTGCCTATAAATAGACCCTGTGGGCCCCCCATTCGAGAGGATCTCTTCCCAGAAACTCGGATCAAAGCTCCCGACGCCCAAGTCTCTTCTCAAAGCTTCCAGAACACTTCTAAGGTAATTTCTTACCTAGAATGGAAGATCTAAAGGGAAGAAGGAAGGCCTAAGTGTTGAAACTTATCAAACACTTGCGCGCCGACTTAATTCCTTCAATATAACTTGCGCGTCCCTCTTCTGGAAGAACCTCAAGAGGATGGGAAAGGGTTTAATAAAGGGTCGCTCAAGTAATTCAACCCTGGTTGAAAATCGCGCAAGTATCCCTTATGTCGCGCAAGTATACTTGCGCGACCAATACTTGCGCGCCGCCGCAGGACTTGCGCGACCTTCAATACTTGCGCGCCCCTATCTTTTTGGGTGCCCATCTTGCCCTTTTTCACCCCTCTTAAGCCATTTTCACCCTTCCTATTCAAGATTCAGTCTTCAAGATACTTTTCAAAGCCATTTATGGCATGATTTCTTGATTTGACATCCTTATCTGAAAGGAATTATGTGAAATATCTCTCAAAACCTAATGATTTAAACATCTTTATATCACCAAAGATTGAGAGTTCATTCATTCAACCTCATCCTTTAAAATGAGAGAATCCTAACCTGGGTCTCCTTTTCAGGAATAAAGACTCAGTCATAAATCTTGGGCATCTTCCTTAAGAATAAGCCCCAATCAAAGTCCTTTAATCTTGGGCATCCTCCTCAGGAGTAAGCCCCAAACCTTAATCCCTAACCTGGGTCTCCTTTTCAGGAATAAAGACTCAGTCATAACCTTGGGCTTCCTTTTCAGGAGTAAGCCCCAATTCTCTTAACCTAGGCTTCCTTCTCAGGAATAAGTCCTAGTCATCAATCTTGGGCATCTTTCTTAAGAGTAAGCCCCAAGTCTCTTAAAATTTCTCTTAACCAGTCATAAATTTCCTTTTGATTTGGGTTTCCTTTTCAGGAATAAAACCCAATCATAAGTCCCCTCCTAACTTGGGCATCCTCCTTAGGAGTAAGCCCCAAGATTAGAGTATTCAAATCTCCATGAAGCACATATAACTTTGTGGACCCTGTTCATGGATTTTCTTCCTAAAAGTAAATCCTAAACCTTCATCTATCTGGGCAGTCATCCATACATAAGCCCCAAACAAAATTTTTATGATTGCATCCTTCATGGCACAATTGTCTAAATTTTACCAATACCTCTTGTTTCTCACACCGAGCATGACTCACGTGAGCTTAGAGTGTAAAAGTAATTATGACATTCATCTTTGAGCCATCAATCATAAAACATCATATCCCATTCCTCGAACTACGTGGATTCTGATTCCTTTTTTTCAAAACAAAGGATACGTAGGTAGCCCATTCATGGGTTCGATCCCAACATTGAAATAATCTCCGTCCTTCTGAATGACGATAAACTTCAAGTGCCCCACTGAGTGGCTTTAAAACCAGCCTGGTCATCAAAATGACCAAGAGACTTTTATATAAATGTTTTGAAGGATACCATTGACCAAGAATCTCTAAACAAATATAGATGATTCTATATTGATGAAGAACCTCGAATACATATAAAAGATTCTCTAAATTTCTTGCATATTTAATCATTGATTGTTAAAACTAAAGGAAAGCTCATTTTATACTTGGTAATGTAATAAGGATTCACGAACTTAACTTAAATCTATAAAGAGAGTCCCGGAGTAGACAATAATTCCCCTCAAAAAGGTGTGATGAGTCCGACCTCCCATCCTCTCGACCAATGCAAATTCCTAAAGCCTCATTAGCCCACAAGCTAATGAGCGCCTGCCTTTGGAAAGTAGGTCCAAACGGATGTGGAATCATTGGATGTTTCCGGTTCTACGAACAAACCCGGTAGAAACCGATCGGAACGTTTGAATCTCCCGTCCAGGAGGTCATCCCCGGATTCCGCGCGAAACAAATATATGTCCCACCTTCTGCTAAGTATAGAGAGTAAGTTAATATAAACATTCAATTAAAAATTCTGAACAAAAAAAATATTCTTTTCACCATGAAATGTTAAATTCTACAAACAAGTGATAACTCTCATTTAAATTCACTAGATGAGATCATAAATTATAAATAAATTAAAACAAAAATTATTTAATATGCCTAAAATTTTGGAATTATATCATTTTGATTTTATCGAATAAATAAAACACAATATCCAAAAAATTACTTTTTCTCCATCTTGGATAATTTCAAGAATTATCAAAATTATTCTACAACATGATATTTTTTAGTTTCCCTTTCTTCTAAAAATCATATCTATAATCAAAATTAATTTTCTACTACATAAGATAAATCATTAAATTTATTTTCTAAAATTATTATTAACAAAATTTAATATATATTTAACTTATGATTTCAATATTTTATGATAGGAATAATTATCAATATCATATAATATTAGTTATAAATTAGTGTTTTAAATAATAACAACTACCACAGATTAACCATTATAAATATAAAATAAAATTATATTTCATTTCTTGATATAGTAATTACACATAAATAATATCATACTACATGAACCTCTATATTCATAAAGATAAAAAAAAGTATCAGTTGCATGTCATAAACACATTCTTATACATTTCTAGGACATGGAAATAATATTTCACCATGCTTAATTATATCGTTTTATCTGAAAATTTAGTTTTATTATCTAATAAAAATATTTTCATGCAATACTATAATTTGATATTTTCTAGAAAATATATTTTTTTTACAATTTATAATAGGTGATTATATTCTTCAATATCACTTTATTAATTATAAAAATAATAATTAAGAAGGATTAAGCATAAACTTATCCTAATAATAGTGAAAACCCACAGGCTACAATTTTCAATAATAATAAAAATAAATATATACTACATAAGTGTATTTTCTGTTTAAATTCTAGAAAAAATTATTTAATAATAATTTACATAGTGTATTTCAACTTTATGATTTGTAGTTTTCTAATTATCAAGTAATATTTAATAATTTTTTATTTTCTATATTTTTATCTGATTATATTTCATCAAATCCATTTAATAAAAAATGTTCAAGCATTCATGATTCATAGTTTCATGTAAAATTAAAGAGAACTATAAATTCAATTAAATGTAATAATAAATATTTAACGCATTGACACAAAGTAGAGAAGATATGGGATATTTATTCAATATAGAAATACAGGTCTAATGCACAAGGAAGAAACTTAGATCAGCTGTATATGGATCGAAAAATCAAAAAGAATGGTTACATTATATGAGTACTCTGAATAAAAAAGTAATATTGATTGAGGTAAAATAGTATTTTATAATATATTGATATGATGATTGTCATAAGTCATCCCAAATACCCTAGTAGCCTAATACCAGAGTTGGCACTGATATATCTTGAAGGGAGTTTGCGATCCCCATGGGTTTTCAACTAGCACTTGATATCACACAAGACAAAATAAAGGGAAATATTTTTCAACAAAAAAAAGAGGAATATAACATAAACATATCAGTATGATCAAAAACTCCCAAGGGATATACAACCAGAAACCAATCAGGTAAATCAAAACATAAATATAACATCAAAAAAGTACTCAAAGTATAACAAGATAAAGTCAAATATCCCATGGAATCAAAAATCTTATCCCAAAAGCCCGATGGAAAAGGTAGAGTCTGATTTTAAAACCCATTATGGTATCACCAATTGTTCCATAATAAGATTCCATAATAATTATACCAAATAATGATTTCATTTTTAAATAAAATAGGCATGGAAGTACATTTTAATACTTAAAACAATACATGATTTATTTCAAAAAATGTAAAACATTTCAAACAATGTCTTAACAAACATTTTATATAGAATAGTTGGTAAAAATAAACTATAATTAATAAATTAATTTCATAATAAAGGTAATATATATAAAAATAATCACGACAATCAATACGGTCATATACATAGTGGTATGATAGTTTCATGTCATAGGATCATCACACACTCATATTAATGATCAGGGGATATGTGTAAACACATCCCTGAGGCTCACGTCGACTAAGACTCATCAAAATCCCTTAAAGGATAAGATCTACCTAACTAGTTTTTTTAGAGTTATCATAAAAAATATGTTTCTGAGGAATTATCATATGTTCATTCTTGTCCCAAATAAACCACTAACTAACTAGGATTTCATGTTCTCAATGAATCAATAAATAATGGGGAATTCATTACATTTCAAATCCAAGCATTATTTAAAAATACATTTCCCAATTTCTCATTTCTAAATTACAAATAAATTTTAAAACCAAAACATGTATTTTTCATAATTTCAGTCATTTTAAAAATAAAACCTATCATAGGTTTTAATATATTCAATTTAATCCATTTTATAAAATCATTTCTCAACACAATTTATATATTCCATCAACTTCCAAAATATGCCTCAACTTCCAATTCCATTGAACATGATCTTTCCTCAAAAATCCATACCTATTCCATTTAAATTCCAATTCACATATTGAATCAGGTTTTCATAAATAAATTGAATAAAATTTAAATCAAATCTACTAAATAAAGGGTTTATTAAATGGAAAATATCAACAAAACCACCTATAGTAAATCACGAAACAAAACACAACACTATAGTGGGATTTTCCAAAGATGAATGATGGTAATAGAGATCTAGAAATCTAAAATTAATTCAAGATCAAAATAAATAATGTTTACATCCATAGAAAATATGATTATATTAAAAATTAGTGGAGTAAATAAATATAGATAGAGAGGAAGAGAAGGAAAGGGACAAGAATAACTTACTAGAGAGGGATTTAATGAGATCTGTCACACTTAGATCCACCTTGGAATCGGTTTAAAGGATCCAAAAGGGGTTTCTAAGATTCTATAAGACTTATTAAATCATTATATGTCATATTAGGTTTAATAATGTGGGTGAAAATGGGTTTGGATATTTTTAAAATATTTTTTAGAATAAGAAAACATCATTTACACTGTTGGCTGGGAAGGGTTGAACGGTTAAAAAAAGTGTACGTCCTAATCGTTTTACACTCAACTAGGGTGAATAGTTTATACATGGTGGGTGAATGGTTTCTCAAACCATGCCCCAAATTTTAGAATTCCCACTGACTAGGTTTTCATGATTTTCACTAGTTTGGTGTGTGGTTTGGGAAAACCATTCACCAATCATGTACAAACTATAATTTTCCAAAAAAAAATGAAATTCCACACATAAAAACGTGAGACAAAACCCAACCAAAGAATGATACAAAAGGACGGTCAGGGAGTACTTAAAAACTAGTAATAGGATGTTATACCCTCCCCACCATAGAATATTTTTGTCCCCTAAAAGCCTCTCAAGAAGCTTCCATATCAAAAAGATAAGGTCATGACTCTCTCATCAGTGACTCCTTCTCCTAAGTATCAGGTGTATCATAATTGTTCTAGCATAGCACACTAACCAAAGGTATCATCCTCCCATGAAATACATTTTTCTCAGAATCATCTATCCTGACTAGATTCTCAATCACAGAAAAATCAAGCTCAACATCACTCACCAGCTCGAAACATGAGATGGATCAGAAATATATTTATATAGCTATGATACATGGAAACTTTTATGTATCAACATCAATTATGGTGGAAATAAAAACTGGTAAGATAGTTTCCCCAAATTTTCAACAACCTTAAATGGTCCCACAAAATGAGGAGCAAGCCTACCATGCGTCCCAAGCTATCGATAACCCAAAAAAGGTAAAACTCTCAAGAACACCTGGCCACAAAATGAAAACTCCAACAGTCTACAATAACGATCAGCATAACAATATTACATGATATTTTTTGTAAAAAAATATTTCATTAATCAAAGGAATCTTTTCTGTCATCACTTGGGAAAAGATCGCCTTAACCAAGGAACATTCCTCGATCTCAAACCAACACAATAGAGATTTATAATGCCTTTTATAAAAGGCCTATAAAGAATACATTTTGATCATGGATTGATTATAATGGTTATTGGAAAACTCAACTAGTCCCAAATGGTCTTCTTAAGATCCACAAAATAAAGGATGGAGAAAAAATAATATCCTCAATAATTGATATATCCCTATCTATCTATCTATCCATTTATTCATTGTATAGTGTACTCAAATGAACCTGAGATCCCAATGCCTTTTAAAGGCCTCTCAAAAAGGGGGAAGTAAAATGGGGATCCCTATCAGAGACTATATTACATATAACTCCATGAAAACATTCAATCTCTCTCACATAGAAATTTACCAACCCCTCAACTTTGTTTTTTTATTTTATGGGTATAAAGTTAGTTGATTTCACCAGCCTATTGATTGTCACCCATATCACACTATTCTTTCTATGGGTATGTGCCAACCAACCCAAAAATTCCATAGAAAACTCATCTTGATTCAAATTTGGCCTCATAAGTGGATGAATCATACCTAAAGGTCTGCAGTTCTTAGTCTTAACTTGTTCTCAATTATAAAATCAAGAGAAATAATAGCAATGCCTCACCTCAGACCTAGAAACCAGATTTGTTGTCGCATGTCATGTAAAATATTTGTGTTTCCTAGATGTAAATCCCATATGGAATTATGGTAATCCTCCATAACAGCTTTCCTCACTAAAGAAGGAATGATAACCTAATTCCCAAAATATAGTATACCCTTCATGTAGAATAACCACTCAAAAACAGTCTCTCCAATAATAAAGAGAGTCTCTAATGATTCAAATTTCAACATCAAGTTGTCATTATTAACGAATAATCTCAATAAGAGTGGAGGTCAATAAAACTCTAGCCTAGAAAAACTCAACCCCTTCTTCCCAGACTGCTAAATTTAACTATTAAAAAATATTCACCAAGTTCAACTTTCTAATGATTCATTCATGGACCTTGTTAGTATTATTCTTCTCAAAGTATTAGTGATGACTTTACATTTTCTTATGTTATAGGTGATGTTGAAATAAATGGATTTCACGTACTCCACCCAATACCTCTAGTGGATATTCAAATATTTTTGGGAGAATATATAATGAAATATTTTGTGGTCATAACACATGGTAAACCTTTATTCTAAAAGGTAATGTATCCAAATCTTAAGAGCATGAATCATGGTAATGAGTTTAAGGACATGTGTTAGATAATTATTCTCATGTGTCTTAAGATTTTGAGAGCTATAGTCTACCACATTATCACCCTGCAAAAGAATACCACCCAAACCAAAACCTAATGTGCCACAAAAGACTGCGTAGCTCAGTCTGACCTCTAGAAGAGTCAAGACCCGGTGCAAAAGTCCAAAGAAATTATAGATCAATAAATAAACTATGAAATTTCTCATCCCAAGAGAAATTTACCCCTTCTAAGTGATAGTAGTCATCATAGATTCTAACTTTGAGATATAATTTATGAACTAGTGATAATACCCAAATAATCCCAAGATGTTCTGAACCACAAAAACATTATGTTGTTGATCCCACATAATAACAACATCCACCATCTTAGGATAAGATAAAATACTACATTATAATACAACATGTCCCAATAATAACACTTACCAAACCCTGATATCATTATTCCATAGCCTGGAATAAATTCGATGATTCCTCAAAAATTCCAAAACATCTAATAGATTACTAACATGATCCTACTATGATTTAGAGAAAACCATGGTTTCATCTAGAAAGACCACCACAAATGTATCAAGATACTCAAGGAAGATATTTTTCATCCAATATATAAAGACTATATGATAATTGCATATAGAAAATGGAATGAAAACATGATCATAATTTCCATACCTTCTCTGAAAGTCAGTTTTATGAATGTCGGATTCTTTTATTCTCAAATGGTGTTTACCAAACTGAAGATCAATCTTTGAGAACTAGTTCTCCCTATTGAACTGGTCAAATAGTTCATCATTCGATGGATGTAGATAATTTTTCTTTACTATAACCATGTTTATTTTTAAATAATAAACACTTAGGCAAAGTGTCCCGTCATATTTTTTAGAAAATAGAACATGAACTATACAAGGCGACACATTTGGGAGTATAAATACTTCTTCTAAAAAATCATTCAACGGAGTATTCAACTCATTCATCTCAGCTAGTGTAAGATAGTAAGAATGAATAGATACTGGTTGAAACCCCAACACTAAATCAATAGAGAACTATACCTCTTTTACTGGTCAAAAACCAGAGAAGTTAGAAGGAAAATCATTGGAAGACTTCATGAAAACTAGAGGGAGGTCCTCTCTCAAAGACTCTTACCCCTGGTCAAAATAAAAAATTGATATTACATTCTCCAACTCTAGATAATAGGGTTCAGATCTACTCAATATTGGGTCTCATTCTCCATGAATGACATAGAACACCCCATCATCTATAGTAAGGGAGACACATTGAAGATAATAATAAATTCATGATTTATTGGAAATGATCCAATCCATCCATAAAATGACATCAATAGGTTTTATATCAAGAACCATAAAGTCCAATTTAAGATCAATCTCTCATTAAGATAAAACACACGTGGGAAAATGGGAACTCTACTCTCTCTTCATTCTGAGGGGTGTAGTAATATCCATCACATAAGATAAAAGTTTCATATAAAGATTTTGAAGTTTAAAAATATGAGTATATATAAATGAATTAGATATGATGACATCAAATAAACCAATCACTAAAGATGAAGCAATAGTTATGGTGCCACTCATAGTCACTTGACCTCTATTGTATTCCTCTAGAGACACTTCCAATACATAAAGAAGATATTTTTCTACATTCCAATTGTTGTAACCCTTTAGATATTGAAGAATTTGATTTCACTATAGTATATTTAAGTGGTGATGAGATAATTATACAATATAGTTAATATATATATATATATATAACTTAATTTATGAAGGGTTCTTTAATAACCACAGGAACCACATATCTTAGATGCTTCAATTTACACCCTCTTCGAATGACTAGGATTTTCAGACTAAAAAATAGTCAAACAAACTCTTAAAATAACTTAATATGTTCTAGAAGAACCATACTATAGATAACCCCCATAAGACTAATCTTATTTTTCTTCCCTTTATAGGAACTCAAAAAACTGCCACTGGGAGAAAAAGTAAACCCCATCAACTATGACTTACGAGCCAAATCAATTTCAACCATCAATGCCTTATCCATTACCTCCGTATAAGAAGATATATTTAGTAATTAAACATGATATTTAATATCATATCAAAGTAGAATATCAAACTATGGAGTATTCATCATTTTATTCAAAAAAATCTCATTTGAAAACTACACAATCTCAATGAATGGATTTTCTTACCCAGTCATTGTCCAATCAGTATGCTCGAGTTTTAAAAACCGAAGAGCATTTGACAAAACCATTAACTCATGATAGAACTGGTCAGTATGAATAATATTAAATTCATTCTAGTCTATGACCTATTGATTCTTTTTCATTACCATTGTGCCCCATAATCTTCTTTTAGGTCCCTCTATCTTTAATGTGACACATTTCACCTTGATCAAGTGAGGAGTTTCCATGAACTCAAAAAGATCTATCTTTCTCAATTAACCCTCATCCTCTTGACAACTATTAGAGTTGTGTAAGACTGGTAGATTTTGGTAAATTAACTCTTGATCATGATTCTAGAATTCATCCTTTTGAGGTTCCACAATTATAGCTTGGGGGAATATGTGGAAGTGAATGTCCCAGAGCTGGAAAAATATTCACAATAACCTCTACAAGATTATAGTCCATGAAAGTTTTTTTATGTGTTTAATTATAATATTTTTCTTGGATCCAATTCACACTTCTTCTTAGAGAAATGATTGTAAAAAACATCAATAGACAACATCAAACACAATAAGATATTAACCAGATCAATGATTCAAGAAAAAGAAATAGGGAAATTAATATTATCAGATAAGATAACAAGGTTTGGTTTTCATCCTATAAAAATAAATTCATGGAAAAGACTATAATTATAACACAAAAATCTTTTCCCAAACCACCCATGGTTACTTATGGCTCATTATAATGGGATATGGATAGGAACTCACTCGTAATTACCTCCTTATTCTTGAAAATATCTCTCAACTATATGCTAAGATCAAGGAAATATTATCAACCTCCACCTTTTATACCACTTTTTCATGAACTGAAACAAATACTATGGTACACTCATAACAAATCTAGCAATGACACTGTATGTAGGGAATTCATGATCCCCATGGGTGGGAAACTAGCACATGGCATCATACATGAAAAAATAATGGTATTTTTTTGTCCAAAAGAATAGCAAAAAATAATAGATACCTATCAGTATGACAAAAAAAAGATGGATAATAAGAGAAACTAAATAGGTAAATCAAAACCCCAATAGAACATCAATAGAGTACACATTTTCTAAAAAGATAAAATCAAACACCCCAAGTAATCAAAACTCTAAGGCCAGAGGTTCAAGAACATAAACACTGATTAATACGTGCTTTCCCTTTTCTTGGACCTTGTATAAGGAAGTCAATAATGGCCCAAAGAAAATGGTAGGGTTTGAGCAAAAGGCCTATTAGGTCCTCACCGGGTGTTCTATAAAAATATGCCATAATAAATAAACCAAATCATTATTTCAATATTAAATAAAACAATAATGGAAGTACATTTTCATATTTAGAACAAAACATGCATCATTTAAAATGATGGAAAACATTTCAATAAAATTCTAAATAAACATTTTGTGTAAAATAATTTTTATAAATTAACTGGAATGAAACAAAATCAGAATCAGTGAAATATATATCCAAATAATCACAATAAGAAACATGGGCATCTTTCCTATGGTATGATAGTTCCTAGTGATATGATACTCACACTATCATATCACTAATCATGGAATATATTTACACACACACCTCAAACTCTTGCAGACTAGGACTCATCAAAATCACATCTATGATAAGATATTTCTAAATATTTTTTTGTAAGAGTTTTCATCATCAATATTTTTCTACATAATTACCATCATAGCATGTTTCTCCCAAATAACCCACTAACTTCCAAGGCTTGTATGCTCACAATCATTAAATTAATCAAGGGAAATTCATTTCATTTAAAATCAAAACATCATTTACAATTCCATTTCCCAATTTCTCATTTAAATATTCAAAATCAATTTCATAACCAGAACATGGATTTTTTATTATTTCATGTCTTTTAAAAATAAAAAAAATCACAGGTTTTGATCAATTCAATTTAATCCATTTTCTAAAATCAAATTTCCAATGAATTCACAAATTCCATCAATTTCAACAATACACACAAAATTCCAATTCCATTTAAATTGGGGTTTTATCCAAGATCCATACCAGTTCAATTACAATTCCAATTCCCATATCTAATTGGGTTTTCATAAATAAATTTAATGAAATTTAAATCAAATCATGAAAATCAAGGATTTATTAATTAGAAAATCTCAATAGAACCAACTACCTTTAATCACTGAACAAAACACAACACCAGTAGTGGGATTTTCTAATTATAAACAATGGAAATAGAGATCCAGAAATAAAACCTTGATTCAAGATCAAAATATATAGAGTTTATTAACATGAACATGTGATGATCTAACCAACACTATGGATGAAACAAAGTGTGACCGAAAGAGAAATAATGGGAGGATAATCACTTATTAAAGAGGGATCGAATGTGATCCTCCATGCATATATATACCTAAGAATGGGTTTGGAGGATCCTAAAGGCGTTCTTAAGAGCCTCTAAGACATAGGAATTAATTTTAAGTCGATTTATCATTCAGAGGGAGGTTAAATAGGGGTTTGGTTATATATAAATCATTTTATGAAATAAAAAACATTTTCTACATAGTTAGTTGGGAAGGTTTTCACTGTTAAAAAAACAATGTTCTAATCGTGAAAACCCTCACTATCAAGGGTTTCATATTTTTCACTAGGTGGGTGGATGATTTGGAAAATCTAGTTCCAACCATGAAAATGGAATAATTATCCATAAATTATAACTTTCGACCTGAAAAAAGTTGATAGAAACCCCAAAAATGAATGATAAAAGGAGGATCAAGGATTAGAAGGAAACCGTTAACATGATATTACACTAATATAAAATCCCCATATAATTATCATTTAATTTGGATTGATTTTAATTCCTGTAAAATACTAGCTTAAAACATCCAAATTTATGGAAGGTTTATGATTACAATAAAAACCCCTTAACAAATTCATAACTATATTTTTTCCTCATTCCATTTCATGATTTATGTTATAAATGTGTTACATGATAGACTATAAATAAAAAATGGAATTATATACCAAAAATTTGACCTATACGTGACACCCAAGCATTATGTAAGGGTAACCTGATTTTACCCTTTCGTCACTGATTACCCTTATGTGGGAATCACAATTCATGGATAACCCTTATACCAGTATAATAAATCTAGAACTACCAATATGCAGTGCTTGAACTACCCTTATGAAAACCAAATAATTTTTGTGTAACCCCTATAGAACTATTAAAAAACCTGAATTGCCTTTAACCAAATCATATAAAATGAGTTATGTCTTTACGCAAATTTGGAGGTTCCTTTACACCGCACCAGAAAGTACCCACTACCCTTACTCAAGTTGTAAAAAAAATTAAATTTATACAATCCTTTAAAAATAATTATTACTCTTATGAAACCATTAAAAATACTTCCTCGATATTACAGAGCTTCAAAAACATGTGTACGGTGAAATATTTTATTGATACAATTATATTTTTTTAAGTAAATTAACTAATAATAAAAAAATTAAATGATTTATAAATTAAAAAACCAAAACACCTCTGAATTAAAAAAAATCACTTTCAAAAACTCCCAAATAAATTTCTAAATAAACTTCTCAAAACATTAAAATTGTGTCCAAAATTTTTTAAAATATTTTTAAAACCACATAATAGTTTACAATATCAACTTAAAACTACTTATATGTTTTATGAATCCTCTTCCAAATGATTGGATAACCCATAATGAAAAAGTAAGTGCTTAGGAAAATCCATACCCTTTCATATGATACCTCTCAAAAAATTATTATCCTCGAGAATTAATGAAAAATCAAGATGGATAGAAATGGAAAGGGAGATAATTTGACCCCCTTAGAAGAATAATATCAATGATATTGCTATAATAGGAACATAGAAACCACTCTAGATGAAAATATCATATAAAGGGTAAAATATAAAAACACTCAAAGTAATTTTTCAAGGGTGATACCTATCAAACATCAATAAGATCATTAAAAACATTACATCATGGGAGAGAGTAAATAACATATATCATAAAGATATCAGATTCTTTATCTAATAAAAACAAGAATTAAATATCTTCTAATATGGATAATGAATCATTGACTCTTGTTCCCAATTATAGTTGCATAAATAGTCAATAAAAACCATCAATAATTGAATATTCAATCAAAAAAACATCATAACAAGACAAAACTATATAAGTAAACACATTAATAAATAAAAACTTCATGATGATTTTAAAATAATCAGGGAATTTCATTTAGGATAAAACATTAACATATTCTTAACTTTAATAATATTATATATCAATGTCATCAAAAAAAGTATACATGATTTATTTTCATTTATCAAGCAAAAAAATTTATTTAAAAAACTCAAATCTTATCATTCATCACATATCATGCATAAATTAAATTAACAATCTTGTATAATAACATTTCATTGAGTCTCACTGGTTTATAAATTTCAGAATTTTAACATTCTTTTCAATCTATATCTAACTTACTAGACATGTATCACAAAATTTAATACTAAAACTATTTAAATTTCAATAGAATACAGATAAAAACTATTCACCAAGTATCTTGTATTTAAAATAAAATATGTTAGAAAATCTATATTTTAAATGAAAACCTATTAATCATTTTTCATAATAAATTATTTTCGAAAATTATATTTTTGAAATCACTTCCAATAAATTTTTCAAAACTTATATTAAAATATGGGAACATTACAATAAATAACTTTTGTAGTTTATTTAAAAAAACATATTACAATAAAAAAAATATTTCCAAGAAGGTCTCACTAAATATTATTATACATCATGAAGAAAACATCCTAGGATCACATACTCAAAGTAATTCTCCATTTTCTCAAAATATATTATTATTAAGAAATCAAACTAGAAAATAAATTAATTGATTTAGTTAATCATGCATCAGAAAATTTAATTTATCTTTCCGCTACTATAATTTCGAACTAAAACATCTTTCATATCAAAAAGTTTTTCTAGATTCAAGAAATTTAAAAAATAAAAATGATGATTTATATCTTACAATTTAATATTTAACTTGATATTTTTGATAATCCATATATATAGGCATGTTTTATTATTTTATCAAATTCTTTTTATTCAGCTGACACAAATCTACCATGCTCTTTACCATGTTAATATCAATAAACATAACCTAAAAATTAGAGAACCCAATTTTACATATGAAATGTATCATTAATAAAACATGAGGTTGGAGCATTTAACAGTCCAATTAAAAAAACATCCAAGTCTATTAACAAATCTTATTTTACCAAAAATAAACTCATTAAGAATTATAAGGAATTTAATGTTCCATTTACCATTTAATAAAGGTTCATGTCATTAATCTCTAGAGTTTTAAATCATTACCATATAACATTAATATATCAATGAATTTATCTCAATCAATGTAACATGAGATAATGTAAGCATACATAATCAATGAAACTCGTCCACATAACCATGATATTGTCTGCTTTTGGGTGAATTTGACTCACCCATGCTTTTATAAAATGCATCAACATTCCATGATGGGTGAAGAATCACATATCTTCATAGTATTAATTCCATATCTCACATTACCAACACATGATAAATCCCTTTTAGGGATATAAGAATAAAATATCATAAATGAATCATATACAAAGTCACATACACAACCTGTAGCATAAAATAATTTAATTCATAATAGAGTGACAAATAAATCTAATAATAAAAATAAATTAAATTAAAGATAATCATAAAAGTATTTTTTCCCATGAACTATGTCCCATATCACTAGGAATTACGGAAAATTATATTCATTAAAATAAAGGAATACATATAATAATCCCTTCCCCTAGACTAAATTACCACCACAATATGCTTGAGAGAATAGTATAGGATACATATGATGATTGGAATCCCTACCCCTAGACTATATCATCACATAACTGATATCTATGAGAGAGTTATAAAATGATATGAACAAGTTTATAGAAAACAATTAGTCGAATCAAAACATTATCTTAAAACCAATCACGTGGAATGAGTTATAATGACTATATCTAAATTTCAACAAGTGTAGACTAGAAACTAAAGTTAGAAGTGATACAAACAATCATTGATCAAATATTAAATAGGTAGGATTTAATAAACTAAATTAGGAGGTTTCCCAACACTCATTCCAAATGGCGACCAATATAAAAATGATGATAATATCATTCATTCATTTCAAGGGGATAACAATTATAGGGTTTCAATATTAACTAACTAATTCAATAGTCTCACCAAACATCAATAAAAGAACTCATATGTCCCATGAAGCAGGGAAAAGAACACTAGACAAAAAACCTCTCTTATGGACAATGAAATAAACTCATCCTCAGAACTAATCCTCGAAATTACCCTATAAAACAACCAACTCCTCGCAACCCCTATGAAATTAGAAACCCCATTGTCAAGTTTTCATAAGTGGAATTGTTATAGTTAATGAAACCCAGTGCTTCACTTGAGATTGATTCAAACATAATTTTCTCATTGAATCCTCCAACCAAACCTCTATCCCATCATTTGGAACAGAATCATTTGACTCTAAAAAATATGACAATGGAACTATCAGAGTCTACTCCTCTAAGTATTTTCCTCATTATCCTCCACACTTGTGGTGATTCAATGAAAAAACTTGTTGAACATCTTGGAACAAACCGGTTAGGGACCTTGAAATCTAACCATTCATGTAAAATAATAAATTTTAGGGACTCCTAACCAGGGACACACCTTATTTTTAAGGTTAATTATTTAATTTTTAACATGTTTCCAAATATATACCTAATTAAAAAACATTCAGATATAATCATGATGCATGATAATTATCTTGTTATATAGCATGTAACCATAATTAATTTCACTTATCATATATTGTAAACTTTATGTTGAATTCAATGAATAAAAGGGCTTCCTAAACTCCCATTTCCTTCTTTGTGTCCCATGTTTACAGCACTTACTAATCCCCTTTGATATAGTTTCCCTAACAACCCACATATCCTCTCTAGTTCCAAAATCAATCCTCAATAATATATCTAAACCATCACCTTTGAAATCACTCTTTCATACCCCCTCTATCTAAGGGTACACCTCTTGATAGGGAAATGGGTAAAGATAGATAATGAAACACAAATGTTACCTCCAATAAGTCATGTTTTACTGATAAGAACATGAGGGAAAATAGTAATACATATGGGAGGAATTACCCTCATAAAAATTGAGAAGTAATATATATTATGTGAATAACCACCAAAAAATTGTTTCTCATGAAAAATAAAGAAGAAATATCAATACATGATATAATGACATGAAACTAAAACAATAGAAAAAACTAAAATGAAACCTAGAAAGAAACCACAAAGATCTAATAACTACACAAAATAGTAATTTCTATGTCAATACCCTACTAACTCCCACAAACATGAAAAATATCTCATATATACATAGGTATAGCATAACATGTATTATTAGAAGGATCCTTCCTAAAACCTCTTTTGAAATTTGTGAAAGAAGAAAAATAAATCCTACTGACTAAAAAAATAAAACTATCATGTCACCTAAATAAGTTTTTCTATTATTTCTCCATATTCACTATGGATAACTATCCAAGTAATTCACATAATTATATTCACAACATATAGAACATATATATATATATGGTTACCCCATAACTACTTTCCCACAAGTGTACCGCTCTCACCCCCCAATAATACATGTCATGTGCTTACATCCCTTCCATGAATCAAGTAATCCTTAATGTAAGTATGGCTCTATCCCTACCTACCTCAGTCCGACCTAGGTACTAGCATCTTATATTGTAATTAGTCAACATAACCATATCATCATCAATATAATCCAATTAGTAACTAATCATATTTCAGGAATCCATTATAGCCTGTATAAATTAATTATACCTTAAGCCATCGCAGCCGATGGATATACACTCAAGGGACTTCAGAGCCTCCATGAATAGATACAAGTATGTTACATATCCTCAATATATCATAACCTATAGTAAACATGTATGTAAAATTCCACAAGTTCATACCCACATGTAATACTACTACTGAAGAAAAAGTGTCGGGTTGGGGTAGTCATCCATCTTTATCCTTGCCAACCTAGATTTTGGGGAAAACACCATCTAAACCTCTAGTTTTTTGTTTCCCTTATATTATGGTTGTGGCGAATATCAAATAGACAAACATATAGAGTGTATATGTCTTAAAACCATACTAACATAAACTAGATAACCTTAGACTCAACTTCCACCATAATTAAAAAGGACATACAACTGCCACTACTAGGTTAAAGATAGCAAATAAGTATATAAGAATTAAATTCCATATTAATTATTTCATTATCTATTAATTAATATTATTCTATTTTTATTCAAAGATTAATATTTTAACATTTTAAGACAGGTGTCATTGGCACCATTTTTTCTTGCTTGTATTCTCAAGTATGTCATTATTATAAGTGAGCATTATAAATCAAAATCATTCTTTAATTAATTCAATATTATTCATAAACATATTGTAAACTAGGAATCCATCCAATATACTACTTAAAATATTCAATAAAAGTGAATTGTATCAAATTATGTTCTGTTATTGTAAACTAATAATATAAATAGCAAAAATTCATTGACCATTAAGAAATTAGCATGCTAATAGTAAGCATTAATGACCAAGCCTCACTCTAAACACATCCAAATCACCCTAGTGTTCCACACCATTGAAAATAATATCACATATGTCATCCCATACAAACATCATCACCAAAATATGCACAACATGTCTCCACCATCATCATAATCAGTACATCATTCCATTATCACCATCATGATTGGAATTATGTTCCATCATCATCATCATAACTGGCACCATGTTTCATCATCATATCCTTAGGCATACCTACCCATTTCTCATCAAGTATTACAACCACAAATAGTTATCAATTAATCACACCAAGGATTTAATCCACAGAAAATAAACCCATATTAAATTTATTATTACAAATATAATTTCAAACGAAACTATAACCCAACCAAACAAGTAATTCTATCCTTTATCAAATAATGATGGGATGCCATTTCGTAAAGGAAATGATTAAAGAAATTATAAAATTATCATTACTATATTTATTTTACTGATTTATAATGCATAAATCCTGACATCATTTTCTATACAAATATCCTGGCCTAAATAATATGTATTTCATCGATAATTTTCCCTTATTCATCCCTTTTATATATCCAAAATATTGATGATATCAATTTAAATATGCCTATTTTATTATATGTAAAGAATTATAATATTTAATTTTTTAATTAATTTCCATGTACATCATCCATTATTAAGCACACTATCCAGCAAAAATGAAGGGGTAAAAAAATTACACATTTTGTCACAAAGTCACAACCAATAATTTAATCATTGTATCATGAGATGTTAAATTATCTAAAGATGAAATAATTGCCATTATAATTTTACAAAATAGATATAGGATTATAAATTAATTATCATCAAATTTATTTAAGTATTTAGAAACATGTGCATGTTATCATTTTTGATTTTATCATATAAAAATTACACAATGTAATGACAAAAAAAATTTCTCTCCCTTCGCTAATTTCTATAATAATCTAAACTATTATACAACATGTTAATATTCACATTCTATTTCTTTTGATAATCATATAAATAATCAAAAATTATTTTATGCGACATGTGGTAATTATTAAATTTCATTATTAAATGGTTATTAATAATATTAAATAAATTTTTAACATGTGACTAATAGATTCCAAGACAGTCATAATTATCCACAACACATAATATTATTTGTAAATCAATATTAGAAATAACAATAATACTTGATTAACCATAATAAGTATAAAATAAACATATATTTAATTTTTTAATAAAATAATAACACATTAATAATATTTGGATACATTAAAATATTGATTCCTAAAGATAAATAAAAATATCAATGACATGAAATTAGCATATTAATTTAAATATTAAATATATTGAAACAATATTTCAACATGAAATATTTTTGTATCTTTCATTAAAAATTATGTTTTATTATATGATGGAAGGTATTTCCATATGATTCTATATTTTCAAATTTAATGGAACATAAATAATATTTTTCAGTTTTCAGTCATAGATAATATTTTTCAATATCAATTTAATATTTATAATAATTAATTAATTAAGAAGTATTATGTATGCAGTCATCATGTTAATATTATCAACCTATAACATGAAATTTCTATAAAAAAGAGACAAATATCATCATAATAAGTTTATCTTCTATAAAAATTATATAAATAATTCCTTAACAGTTTTATACTATATGTTTTGCATCTTCATCCTTTGGAATTTCCATATTATCATATAATCATTTGTCATGTCATTATATTCCATATTTTTATTTTATTATGGTACATAAATTCCAATTAAACAAAGAAGATAAACCGTATTTAATTGAAATTTTCACATAAAATGAAGTATAAGTATTAGATCTATTTCGATGGATAATTATCATTTCAACCACAATTAAAAAATAGAGGAGATTGGGGATATTTCATTAGTTTGGAATCATAGGTCTAGAACCTGAGTATGAAACAAAGATTAAATATTGATATCTCACAAGATTCAAATATCATGATTATTATTTACAAGGCTTTAGATAAATGAAAGAAGTTTAAATGAGGTAAACCTCATGTTTTAATATATGTAGATACAATGATATCAAATACCCATTTAATTATCATTTAATTTATTTTGATTTAAATTCCCGTAAATTAATCTTTTAACACATCCAAATTTAATGAAGGAAAAATATTACTTTTAAAAACTCTAACATATTCATACCCTTCTTTTCTCCTCATTTAATTCCTTGGTCTATATTAAAATGTTCTAATAGATATACCAAAAAGAAAAAATTGAAGTTTTAAGCTAAAACACTATATATATGTGACACTCTGGTGATTTATAAGTGTAACATGATTTTACCCTCACAAGGATGATTACCCTTATAAAGGATTCACAATTCATGTATGACCCTTGCACAGATTTAATAAATCTATGACTACTTATATGTAGTTATTAAACTACCCTTATATAAACAAAAGATTTATTAGGTTACCCATACACAACTATTAGAAAACCCAAACAAACTTTACAACACTCATCAAAAATGAGATTTTTCTTTATGCAATTCATAAGGTACCGTTACACAAAATAGAACACCAACCTCTACCCTTATCCAAGCTCTAAAAAATAGTTTAACCATTATACAAGCCATTAAAAGAAATTGTTTCCCTTACACAGCCTTTAAATAAACCTCCTTACATTTATAAAACATCAAAAACCTTAGTAAGGGTAAATATTTTATCGATAGATATACAATTTAATTAAAACTAATATTAATATAAAAGAAATTGATTTATAAATTCAAAAAATTTAACACACCTCAAAAATTAATTAAATTACTTTTAAAAACTTCCTAATGAATTTCCAAATAAACTTTTTAAAACAACGAAATTACCACTAAAATTTTTAAAACCATTCAAAATACACTTTATAATTAATAAAAAAATAAAAATATCTTATAAATTTTAATAAACCATCCCTCAAACACCGAACACCCCAAAATGACTAGGATGATCTTGAGAAAATTTGGACAATTACATCCCCACATGTTTATATGATGAATAAAATTGGGAGGACTTCATTTATTAAAATAGTGAGAAATGTGAAAACTCATTTAATGTTAATAATAAATCATTATCATGTATACCAAACATGAATTACTATATTTTACATATTCACATTCATCAAAATAATTTCATATGATGTTTCAGATCGAAAAAGAAATTTTTTTTATTCTAACTAAAATGTTTTCTACATTTAATATGTGATTATTTATAAGATACATTTATAAAATTTAGAAATTAAATTCGATAAAATGGAATTAATTTTTGATATCATCATATAAAATTTATCTTAGGGGGAATTTTTTTATTAATTTGAAAATGTTTATTTTTGGGTAAATGTCAAAAAATATTGATTTTTATAAAAACTATCATTTGTTTTCAGGTATTTAAATAGTACTAATAAATTTTGGATTTATTTTAAACTAGAATTAGACTATTTACACTGAAAATTCAATTTATTACATAATTATCATTGTTATAAAATATGTTTTTATGAAATAATTTTATTCTTAAAAAGGGTATTAATTTTAAAATCAGTTTTCATTGAATTTTTCAAAATATTATTAAATGTAATTTAATCTAATTATAGAAATTTAATCTTTAAATGACCTTGTGCAAGTTGTTCTATATAGGAAAATTAGAGCTGGAAGGGATTTTTTCTCACCCTATAACCTCTTTTACGCTGATGACATAATTATTTTTAGGCGGGATTCTAAAAGAACAATTTCTTGTATTCCGAAACTATTTTTCCACTATGAGGACATTTTGGGGCAGGTGATTAATTGGAATAAATCTTTTATTGTGTTCAAGAAAGGTATGGCCATCTCCAGACAGAACAGAATTTCTAGGACCCTTGGGGTGAGGAGGTAAACCCTTCCTTTCATTTATCTTGGGGTTCCTTTTTTTGGGAAGAGTCAAACGTATTTAACTTGAAATCATTTACTCCAAAATTATTTCTCATATGGTGGCTTGGAAAGGTAAATCCATCTATCAAGCTGGTATAATTTTTTTGGTGAATTCTGTGACTACCTCCATGGTTTTCTATACCTTCTCTATGTATAAATGGCCTAGAAACCTCATTAAAGATCTTCAAGTTTGGATCGGAAACTTTATTTGGACTGGATCCATTTATAAGAGGAAGCATATTATTGTTTACTAGAAAGAATGTATCATGCCAATTGACATGGGAGGCATGGGTGTTAAGGATTTGAGCTTATGCAATGATGCTCTTATTAGTAAGTTCACATAGAATCTAGTTTCTAGTGGTGATATATCACGGGAATTTCTTTCAAAGAGCTTTATTTCTAAGTTGTACAATGGTTATTCATTGTATTTTGATTCAACTATTTGGCCTGCCATGAAGCATTCCTACCATGGAATTATGCAATGATCTATTTGGATGGTATGTCCATGTTTGGGTCTTAATATGTGGAAAACCCGATGGCTGTACAGACTCATAAATGAGATAATGGATGTCCCTTATTCCTTGAAAACACTCTCAATTTCTGATTTATACTTGCATCATGATCTGCAGGGATGTCTACCCAGACTGACCCAGTTTATGGTATAACATTACAGCTATAATGCCTTTGATTTTATATCCTGGACTCCTAGCAGAAATAGCATACTCACCTCCAGGGAGTACTACAGGCACCTGTGTGATGGTTCTATTAATACTCCTACTTGGTAATGTGGCTTTAGAAATATCTTCATAACTTCTGCTCAGTACCTCCTCATATGGAGGATCTAGAAATGCAGGTTGCCTATGCAGAGCATGCTGTAGTGAATTGGGCTAAAACTTTCACTTGTCTGTTATTTGTGCATGAAGGCCAATGAAACTATACAGCATATATTCTTATCAAGCACTTATTTATGTCATATTTGGAATCAACTACAGGCTATGTTTGGAACCTACTTCTAGGTGGACCGCATTGATAGGTTCTTGTGATCCATCTAGGGAGCCAGACACAGTGAACAAATTTATGTGTTGTTGTTGTCCGTTGTCTCTGCTGTATACAATTTCATATGAAAGGCTCGGAAAAGCATTGTCTTTGATATCCACAGGCCCTCTTTGAAGGCTGGGTTGAATGTGATTTACAGGGTGGTGTTAGCCACCTATAATGTTTAAATAGGTACGATGAATAACATTATCTATGACTTGATTATTCCGAAGACTCTTTTTGTGCTTGGTAGGGTCAAGAAGCCTATGGTGATAAAATCTATTAGATGGATCATGCCCATCTTCCCATGGTTGAAAGTGAAAGTGGATGGCGTGGCATCGGGTGTGACATGACCGTCAGGTTGTGGTGGCATCTTCCTCACCCATCAGGTCTTCGTTAAAGGCTACTTTTACCAATATATTTGAATTGGATATGTTATCAAAGCCGAGATTTGGGCAATGATCAAAGCCATCAATTATGCAACTCAACACAGTTGGATGCATATTTGGGTGGAATCTGACTCTACCAAAGTGGTCCAAATTTTGAAGACGTGTTCTTGTAATTTTCTATGGAAAGTGATCTCGTCATGGAGTTCTTTTCTCAGTGCTCTTGATCACTTGCAGTAGGATTTCACTCATGTCTACATGGAGAAAAATCAAGTTTCAGATGCTCTTTCTAAGTGGGATATCATGGAGGTCTCCTCCAGATGGTCCTTTATTACTCCAGATTTTTGTTCTCTCTTTTTTTATTTGGATATGTATGGTGAGTGTTATTCACATCTTTGTAATCCCTCTTTCTCTGCAACTTTTTCTATTTTGTATTAATTTTATAGGGACAAGTTTTTTCTAGACCCGGAGCTTGTTTGTTCTATTAGACTATGTTGAAACTTATCACCTTATCTCAAAATATTTATTGATTTACTTCCACCATACCATGATTAATACATTTATATTTTATTAAAGTTTTGGATATTTATAAGAGTGTCTCTCGTCTTACTTATATATTGGTTCATTTTCTCCTCAATTATATTAAACACTTGATAACATTATATAGACCAAAATCAGCCCAAATACCTACCCAGGATTCCTCCTCATGTCTAATAAGTTTTGGCCTCACCAATGTAAAATCTTGAAAATCTTATATTGTAAGCTAAATGGGGTTTTCCAAAGAACATTTATCACTCTTAATCGAGTTATTTCATGTTTATTTTTTTATACCTTATTTGAACATCAAATAACCGTGATGATTTAATAAAATCACAATCCCAACTATACTAAAATATAATTATGTCTATGTTACATCCATTTTTTATTTCATTATATATCCTATAAAAAATTAAAACATCACCTATGTGTACATGAAGATGGCCACCTCCATGAAGCAATGTGTTCACTTTTCATCACTACCTCACAATAATGTTTTTTTTGATGGATTTAATGAATATGTAACATATTTATAAAATAATAATTATAGAAATCTAATATGTTACCATACTTATTACCCTTATATATTTTAGAAAATGATAACATCAATTGTGTGTATACCTGGACTACCACATCAAAGAAATGATGTGATTTTTATTTCATATTTTCTTTTCATGGTTGGTTATTAAATTATATTATATGTATAAAATAGATAATTATATCATTATTAATATTCCAAAGATAATCAATCATTTACACATTTTAACATGGTTAGACTAAGACCTATGACATCATGGCATGGATTTCTCCTTCATAGTGTAAAGAATATCCCCTAAAGTAAAGAAGAGTTTATGATATTATTCCCCGAGTGGTGCAAGACGTAATCCATACACTCATGTTTTGGTGACTCCTTACAGATAGATCCTCATAGTGTGACTCTCTATGATATAAACTCAGTCATAGTCTGACGAAAAGGGTCAAAGTGTGGCCTCCCCTTTCTATTGATTTCATAATCATCGTGACTTTTAAATATGTCTTCCTATACATAAGGGTTAAATCGGTGACTCCTACATAGGTTAATTTTCCAACATTTAGAAATCTCACACACTCGTTACCCCAAGATTCCCCAGGACATGGTGTTACCCTCCTACCATATACATTTTACTATGTTAAGGACCTTAACACAATATGGTAATATAATTTTACTCATGGAACATAGAAAAATAATTTCCTCTTCTAGATAGCTATCATGCCATGATTCCCTCTATCCATGGTCAGATCTTAAACCACCCATAAATCAAAATTTATATAAAGAACCAAACCCAAGTATTGTATATTTAGTGATTACATTATTATATTTTCACTAGATTCAAGGAATAAAATCCTGCAAGATCGAATAATTTATTAGTCATAGTAAACGAGGTTAATACATGACGCTCACATTACATTACAAATATAAAATAAGAAACATTTTTAAAGTAAATTTTTTTCATTTGTGAACACTTTTAATGATTCATTCTTCATATCTGGGGGAATGGTAGAAAAATAAGGGTGATCTCATGTTATTATTAAGGGTTACATATAAAAAATATATCATGAATAAATAAGGAATAATCAATGTGTAAAGGTAAATAACATAAAGTACATTCCATTTAATGAGTAACTTGAGTATGAAATGCATCGATGGATAGTATCAATTCATTAATCTCATGGATAATAATAATTTAATTATCAATAAAAAATGATTAATATTATAGGTATTGATCTCAGTCATCATGATATGAATACTATCAAAGACTTGTGTTATTACAGATTAATCAGTGGGTATTGTATACACTAAAACCCATTAATGATAGACTATTTATTTGACTCATGAGACCTGTCGAAGTACTAAGGGAATATATAATTTCAGGCCCCTCCTCTCATTTAATTTCCAATGAAACCTCTTATGTTGATTGATAAAAATAAATTCATAAACAATATGCCTTATTAACAAATTTTTATATTGGTTAAAGAATATAGACTATCAATATTTTTACATTCAATCAAATAACTTTCAAAATAAAACAACAAATGTAGAAATGTCATATGGTTTATACACTAAGAATATAAATGATAAAATTAATATGGATATTAAATGGAAATTTAAAGGCCAATGATCATAATAAATTTATTGTTTTAATATGATGTTAATGTCCATGATTTTATTCAAGAGATGAGATATGGGAATAAAAAAATTATATTTCCTAGTAAAATAGATTATTTTGAATAATAGACGAAAATAGAAATGAAAAAATTTAAATAAGTTTTAATAAAATATTTTTCTTTGTGTGAATGTTGAAAAATTTTAGATGAATCTAAAGGGAGAAAACTATTATGTTATTGGGAATGTTTTTCAACACCATATACGTTAAAATAAAACATTCCATTTTTACTTTTTGTAAAGAAAGTGGAAAATGAACTTTTAAGTAAAAATTTTGAAAAATTACATTAAAATAATGTAAAAATTCACGAATAACATAAAATATCCTAATTAAATTATTTTAATAAATTCAAATTAGTTTTCTAAAACAATTTTGAAAAATATGGATATGGAAGAAAAATATTCTAGATTAATAAGGGGAATACAATCAGATTTTATTTTAGAAAACACTCATGAAAGAGTAAATTTAATTGAATCATTAATAACCATTAATAAAATTATATTAATGTTAAAAATATAAAATGGTATGTATATACACCTCATAAAAATAAATAGGTTCATAATACTAAATAAGTCTCAATGGAGAAGAAATTGAGATGCAATCCCTTACCATGTGTATGACATCATTCATATGTGTTTAAAACTTTATTATAATAAATATATATCTATAATAAAACTTTTCCCTAATAATAATATTATATATCATACCATATATGTTTTACTTATAACCTTTTATCAGATATTTATTAACAATTCTGGGTTAAAATCGTTGTTCTGGGTAACAATTGCTCTGTTTTTCATGTATATTTTTTCGATTGTTTTAGTCCTTGTATTTTGATAATGGTTACATCATCTAAAAAATTAATAATTATATAAATTTCATATATATGAAATATTTTTTTATATTCATCAATAAAATATATATATAGAAAAATAAATTACATCGTTCATTGATACAGTAAGTCGTACATATAAATGGATTTTATTTGAACTTTTATAAGGGTAGAATGAAATAAATTTAAATAATAATTATCATATAATGAATAATTATTATATAATATATATTAATTAAATATTAATTTATTAAAATTTATATAAAGATAAAATTAAAAATAGATCACATCGCTTCGTGGAGGTGGTAGTCCACACGTGTACACATGTGAGATTATCATTTTCCAATGGATTTGAAGGTAAATATTTATATATAATATTATAATTTCATAATAATTTTAATGTCATAAATATGATATAATTCCATTAATTACATATTTGTAACCATCCAAGTAATGTGGTTTGGAAAAAAATCACACCATTATGTGGAAACGGTAAGTTGTATGTATGCACGACTGATGGTTTCACTTTTCACAGGATGGAAAAGGGATGGAAATTTTTTTACCATAATTATAATAACATATTGTTATATTTATGATATTGTATCTATTATTTTAAGATGACTACAACACATTAATAGTATGTATAAAAATAAATAAACATGAAAGAGTCAGAAAATACAATTACCACTAATCTATAAACTTCCTTAGATCTAAGATTAAGGGACATAGGGTTGGAATTTTGGAAGGTACAGAACCAATATAAAATGTATAAGGTTATTTATTATGGGATTTTTTATGGTGTGGACAAGCTATGTAGGCCAAATTGTTGTGAATAAGAGAGATAATTAGGGTCCAATTATAATTGAGATTAGGGTTATTTATGGAATTTTATAAATTTTTAAATTTATATAAATTATTATTCATATAAAAATATCCCCAAATTGATATAATTCGAATAGAATATTAGTTTTATCAAATATATTCTCATAAAGTAAAATTTTTAAATCTTTTTGATATTTTATCACCCTTATCGTTTATTATAAAGACCTAGTTAACCCTTTTGACAATTACCACAATATTAAAATATTATACACATCTAGGGTGAATAATGTTACTATAAATGGAAAAGAAATCAATAAATTGTCCATGTTTTATTATTTCAACCATATGTCATTAATTTGGATGAATGTAATATTATTATTAATTTTAAAATATTTAATGAAATATTATTAATTATAAAAAAAATATTAATGTCAATTTTAACATTATTTATTTTATATGAATTTAAATAGGACAATTTAATGGTGGAATTTGAATATATTACATTAAAAATTCCCTAAATTTTCAAATATATCTATAAAATTTAACTTACAAATTGACTCATTAAAATAATATCACTGTCAATATTTTTAAAATAATTATTTTATTTCTTTATTAATTGAATAAATATTGGCATGGTGTTTTGTAAGAATTTAAGGTAATTATTCCATGACTAAAAATTTGAAATAAAATACCATAGTTAAAATGAATCTATCTTTCAAATAACTATTTGTTACCAAATAGAGCCTCAGTTTATCCCTCTGTTAAAATTTTAAAGATAATAAAACAAATGGAATTACTTTTTTGACTTTTAGTTAATTAAATTAATGTAAATGTAAAAAACATAGAAAAATTGAATCAAAATATCAAGTGTTAGGGTCATTTTTTAGTTCATATTATATTATTCTTACCCTTTATTACCCAATTTACCCTTACCGTGGTGACAATTATTTACTATGGTTAGTATTTATAATGAAAACAAATAAAAGGGACCCATTTACCAAATTTTGACATTCTGGTTTAAAATATGGAATCAATTTTTGAATACTCAAAACATATAATTGAAATAAAATAATTTAATAATCAAACAAAAAATGCGATGAAAATAATTTTCCAGAAAAATGCCTTTCTAAGTAAAAAGTGTGTTTATTATAAATTAAACAACAAAATTGATTCCAATTAACTTAATAATATTATCCATAATATAACAGTGTTAATTTTATAAAGAAACCATTTTAAAATAAACTATAACTTTGTATATTCTTGAAAAAAATTAAATTTTCAATGAAAACCTATATTTTCACTATTCATAGGAAAATCGAACTTTTAAAAAAAATTAAAAAATGTAATACTAAGTTAATTTTTATATATTTATTAAAAGACACTTCAATTTTATAGGTATAATTTATAAATTTGATATAAATTAATTATATTTATTTCACAAAAAATCAAAAATAAAACCTTTTTGTAGAAAATGTATTTTTAATGAATAATATGAGTTTAATTAAAAAGATCACATATTTATTATTAATGTATAAATTTTGTAAAAATTTTCTAAATATTTTAATAATGTGGTTAACTATATTCAAACTCACTAATTCAATTGTTGGTTTATAATTTTCATATTTAAATAATAATATTCTTTGCTCTGTTTAAGTTCAGTGTTATGTGTTTTATACTCTATCAAACATAGTGTTCATTTAAAATTTAGGGTTACTACACTCTCACCCCTCCCGTCAATAATTTTCAGTCTTACAATTTTACCTTACACTCATTTGGAATTATAAAATTCTTTGGTAGAAAACCCACAATGTAAAAAGGGTTAATAAAATATCCTCATAAAAGGAGGGAAAAGGAAATAAGGAGGTCATTACCAAACAAGATTTCTAAATAGGAGAAATTTTGAGGGAAATAAAAATATGGACAAGGAGGATAAAATTAAGGCCTAATAACTAATAGAGATTGAAATACTATATTGTTAGGAGAAATTTTACCACCACAATACCCTAAATCTATGATGGATGAAAAGACTATCTATTCAGTAGGGATGACAGTAAACATAAAATATTTTTATTTGAATATACTTTTATTAAATTTGAGTTATTATTTTACTATAAATATTGAGAAAAATAGAAAATGTACTTAATTTATATCATTTTATTTCATATGTAAACTATTGTCCTTTGGTTTTTCTTCGATAAATTTCTCCTTCATTTCTTTCTCCATACACTTAATACACAAAATGAATTGCTTTATGTTGGAGCATTAAAATTGATTTTTAATATATTACATAATTCATAAAATGATAACATATTATTCTTACTATATTTAATAAAACTAAAATGGTAGTAATAATGTAATATAATACTAAAATTGAATAAATTGTTATATTAGTAAATAATACATTAATCTTAAAAATTCAACGGTTAAAACAATCGTCTATCATAGATCATTCCATAACTAAAAAACCCTATATCCCAAATAACATTAATAACCTCAACATTAAAAAAATTAAATATAAAGGTTATCTCATACCCTTTAACATATATCTCTAAAAAAATTATATAATTCTTCCCAAATATCACTTTACATTAAACATGAATATCATATTTACTTCAACTCAACAAATAATCCCAAAAATATCATTAATCATAGGGATAAATCACTCTATAATCTTCTAATGTAGTGAAATTCACCAAAATATCATGAATCAAATTTAAATACTAACTTTAATGGTAATCCTTACCCTTGAAAATATAACCTACTCAATTAATTAAATATTATCCATCAATATTATCTATATCCCACAATACAATATATAATAATATACATAAAATTAAATCATATACTAACCCAATTTTTTATTTAAACCCTAAGAGAGTACTCATCATAAAACCAAGTAAAAGTTTCAAATCAATTAAAAATCACTAAATTATTTTGTAATGTATTATTTTTGAAAAAATATACTTAATTCTTGTCCATAAAACAATTTAATAAAATAATAATAATATCCAAGACATCATGTATGCTAATGGTATGTGTTTCACACTTGACTCCCTTTGTTTGTGGTTTTAATCCCTCTGTCCCTTCCAAGAGTGATGGGTTATTTCCCATCATAAATTTTTTAATTTTTCTAAAACTATAATAACATAAATCCAATAAATTTCCCAAAAATATGATTAATATCCTCAAAAATAACCTTAATTATGAAATAAGTTTTCCATCCCATGGTTATCTATTTGATAAAAAATATGTTCCCAAATTGTAATAACTCATAATTACCTCAACATCAAATATAATTAAAATATTCAAGGTTGTAAATACCATTAAAATAATTTCCATAAAATATAAAACCATTATTCCTCAAATAACCCTTTCGAAAAATATATAATAAACCACGGTGTTTTATTTTTGTAAATATTGCCCAAAATATCTTTAATCATGTTAAACTCCTATAACATAAAGTCTTAGAATGGTTATCTATCATTTTAAACATACAATACTCCTTATAATAATCATCTCAAGACACATTAGGTTTATCCTAGTATCAAAAAAATATTAATATTTACTTATCCCCCAATCATGTGTTTATGAAAATAACCTTTTAACAAAATCACTTCACTAGGATATTTGTACCATTCAACGTATGCACAAAAATACTTAAGAAATTTTAATAATACATAATCCTTATAAGTTTCATGATTTATATGACTAAAATATCATTGATAAAACTATTCTATAGTGTAATTCACAAATTAAAATAAATAAACACTTCAACCCTATAAAATTAAGGATTTTCTTAGATTTGGTCCTTCCTTGGTCTAGGATCTAACACATAGATTAGGACATTGACTCATATAGTTACCAAATTCACCACACATAATAAGTTGATCTAAAATGGTGTCTTAGGACAAAATTTATTTTACTATATCAAACTCTAAATTGTTCATTGATAATTCATTGATAATTCATTGATATAAGCCCTTCTTTTTGACTCATGAATCATTTTCCCATTACATTGATAAATTTTCAAAGATTCATATTTCCATATTTCTAAAATAAAAGAAATTGATCTTTAATTTATCCATGATATCCATCACTTTAGATCTCAATAAACATTATTCTTCACTTATTTGGTGAGTCCATGAGTTGTCTAATTTATAAGTTGTTAATCATTAATCTTGATAACCAATTTGTAATGATTGCAATATATTTCACTCCAATCTTCATCCAATTTGGTTTCTCATAATCACAAAATTTTCCATCACTTTAATATTTAATAGGTATCCTTCTTATTCCATCCATTGACTAAAACCAAGAAGCATATTATGAGAAAAAATAATCATAGTGGGAAATCATGAAATATCATTCATAGGATTTCTAAATTAGGACACCATATTTTTACTCATTGATAGATTAGGATTAACCTAGGTCATAATTGGTTATTATCTATTCAAATACATCAAAATGTTTCACAAATAAAATGATATTTAACCCAAGAATATCCACAATTATTTTCAATCCATTTTCACAGTAAGGTAAAACTCATTCTGCACTATAATGATTGTCAATATATTCAGGACCAAATCCTTTTGGTGTTATTACCCTTTAATTGATCTATAAAAACCCCACATCTACTAATAGTATCCAAATAGGGATGTATTTATGGGAAAACCACATAATCTATTCCTTACAAAAACATTAGTATGTTATCATATACATAGACATACCTTCAAATTATGTCATAGGTGTTTGTTCCCTAATATAAGTTTTCTTAAATCTAGTTCAAAATGTTTCTACAAAACTTTATCAGATATGAATCTTGAATACTCCAACCCTAGTATCCTATAGTGAGTGGTAAAATTATTACATTGGCACTGGATACAAGGAATAACATCCTGAAGGACTGAATAGTTTACTAGTCATGTTAAACTAGATACAAAATTTACTCTCACATTACATTTTAAAACATAAAATACAAAACATTAGGATATCAAAATTTAAGTATCCTTAAACATATTCAAATATTACATCTTCATAATAGTAATGGAAACAAATTAATTGTGAGGTAAGATTGTCGATAAGTGTAAAAAATAGCAGAATCTATCATGTATAAGTAAGGTATAATCAATATAGAAAGGTAAATACTAGAAAAAACATTCCATTTAATTAGTATCTTGATAATGAAATTCATACATGGATATTAAAAATTAAGTGATATCATGGATAATAATAATTCAATTATCATTGATAAATATGGTTAATATTGGATTTCATGATTTTATACATCATGATATCTGTACCATCAAAGCTATATGCTAAGACAGTTTAATCAATGGACATTATACACCATAATCCCATTTAATATTAACTTGATGATATCTATCATGATACATTTAAATTTTGTGAGGGGATATGTAATTTTATTCCCAACCCATCACAATATTCCCAATTTATTCCTCATATATTTATTGGCCAACATAAATTCTTAAAAAAATATTCCCTACAAACAAATTTATGTATCATGTAGAGAATACACACTATCAATAATTCCCTAGTTGGTCAAATAATGTTCAATGTAAAACACAATATATATAAATCATATATAGTTTAATAAAAACCATATCCATGAAATAAATAATATGGATATTTAAGTTAAATCATACATCCAATCATCACAAAAAGGAGAATGTTTTAAAAGAAAGTTATCATCCACATAATTAATCAGGATATGAGAGATGGATATTAAAAA
Organism: Viscum album; assembly: GCA_963277665.1. Classification (NCBI taxonomy): domain Eukaryota; kingdom Viridiplantae; phylum Streptophyta; class Magnoliopsida; order Santalales; family Viscaceae; genus Viscum; species Viscum album. The sequence goes on along the minus strand of OY728138.1, from coordinate 112,132,514 downwards.
AGTGTATTTTGTTGAAAAATTGATTTTTTAAATAATAGATTAAAATTAAAATAAAACATATACAAAAATTCATTAAATATATTTCTTTTTGAAAACTATTTATATCTTATATAAGAAACTAAATGGTGTAAAATAGTTATGGCAGCAATAATGTCTGTTAACGATGTTGGCATTAAAAGAAAACATTCTGTTTGACTTTTTATAAAGAAATTTGAAAATGAACCTTCATGGAATACATTAGAAAAAATAATTTGAAACCATATAAAAACACAATCACAATTAAAATTTCCTAACTAATTCATTTTCATAAATAAAAATTAATTTTATAAAACAATTTTAAAAATTATCGATCTAGGAGAAAACTATATATGATCAATAAGAGGAATAAGATAGGTTTTTATTTAAAACATACCTCATGAAAGTGTAAATTGAATTGAATCATTAATAATAATAATAAAATCATATTTCTGTTAAATAATTCAAATGGGATTTATATATACCTAATAAAAATAAACAAGTGCATCATAATAATTATGTCTCAATGGAGTGGAAATTGAGAAGAAATCCATTGCATCAAGTATGACTTCCTTCGTATGTGTTTTAACCTCACATAAAATAAATATATATTTATTATATATATATATATATATTATATAAGAATAATAATATATATCATACCACATATTATTTACTTATAAACTTTTAGCACCCATTTATGAACAATTATTTATTAAAATCATTATTACGGGTGATAACTGCTTGGTTTTTCAGGTATGTTTTGGTTCATTAGTTTTAGTCCTTGTAATTTCATCATGGATCCATCATCTCAATAATATTAATAAAGATATAAATATCATATATTTCCAATATATAGATATTTATGTTCATTTAAAATGGTATAGAGTGAAGAATGAATTATACCATTCATGGCGACGGTAAGTCGTATATATACGTGAGCGTTGTTTTCAATTTTCTATAGATTGAACAAAATAAAATAAAATAATAATTAAATTTTATAATATTGTTATTATATCATATATATATCATATATAATCATTAAATATATCCCAATTTTCATCCATGTAAACTAAAAATAAAAAACAAAACACATCTCTTCATGGAGGTGGTAGTTCACACGTAGGCATGAGCGTCGTTATCATTATACAATTGATTAGAAGGTAAGGATGTAGATATGATATTATAATTTCATAAGAATAGTTATTTTATAAATATAATATAACTTCATTACTTCTATATTTAAAAAAATTTAGGTAATGTGGTGATGATAAATGAATTATACTGCTATGTGGTGATGGTAAGCCCTATGTACGCAAGAGTGATGTTTTTGATCTTTGTAGTATGGAAAATAGATATAAATTTGTTATAACATTATAATAATAATAATAATAACAATAATAACAATAATAATAATAATAATAATAATAGTGTATTTATTATAGTATATTTATTATTTTATGATTACTAAAACACATTGAAATAAAGTAGATGGAGAAATAAACTTGAAAGAGTCCACAAAGACAATTACCTATTCTTTGGAGTACATCCTTTAGTTATTCTCTTAATTAACCTAGGGATATACTTTTGGAAGGTAATTAAACTCTATAAAATGTTTAAGAATATTGATAATGGAAGTTTTTAGGTTTTTTTCAAAATATGCGGCACAAATTAGTTTTAATAAAATAGATAATGAGTGTCCTTTTATAAGTGAGGGTAGGGGTATTCTTGGAATTTATTAAAGTGTTAAATTAATATAAATTATTTATCTTTTAAAAATGGTTCTAATTTTTATTAATTAGAATATATAATGTGTATTAGTCTAAATAATCTCATAAAATAAAATTTTGATTACTTTTTGTTGTGTTTTAACCATTATATTATAGTTTTAATACCAAGTTGACCCTTTTGGAAATTACCACAATAATAAAACCTTTTACACATTAAGGGACAATAATGTAATCATAAATGGAAAAACGACCCATAAATGGACTACGGTTTATGTTTTTAACCATATAAAACTCAATTTTATGAATTTAATATTTTTATTAATTTTATATCTTCAAATAAAATATAATTTATTATAAAATATTATTAATGTCATTTTATACACAATTAAATTAATATGACTTTAAATAAAACTTGAAACCTGGAAAATTTAAATATAACCCTTCAAAACATTCACAAAAACTTCATATATATCTATACAACTCATGGGAAACATTAACACATTAAAATCATACCACTTATAATATTTTTAAAATCATTTATTCTATTTTTTATATTAATTGAATAAATACGTGAATGGTACTGTGTAGGAATTTATGATAATTATTTAACTTCAAATTTACTTTTTTATTTTATTTTATAATAACCCATTTTAGGGGTTTAGTGGTATCCCATAATAAATCTCATAGTATAATACAAAATTATAAAAACACACTAAACATTCAAAAAATATTAGGCTAGATAGGAACCCAAACATCCAGTAAATATTTTTTATGTCAATTTGATAATTTTTATTCTATTTATAATTACATATATATAATAAGGAGTTTCATACCTCCATGTATCCATCATAAAGATATTTCTAATGGCTGAAGTCCATAAATAAAATATCATGTTGTTTGAGGTACCAACTAACTAGTTCAATGTTGAGGCATTTGGGGTCCCTTGTATTATTTATTTTTTACAAATCCTCTAGTGATAAATCTTGATTAAAGAGCCTCACCTATTTTCATTATATATAGTAGCATTTTTGAATTTATCATATAATACTTTACCCTATCATTGAAATTATGGGTAAATTAAAATCCTTGAATGCTCACTAAAAATACCACCACCTTATTGTTGTAAGGCCCTTCAAAAGACATTATACATTGATCTTTTTTTCTTGACCAAGTTTATATTATCATATGAAATTAGGAGTAGTATTTTATACCTATGGATTTTTTTAACTTTGGAAATTAGGTACTCTACCTTTTTAGGCCTCCATTATTTGTATTTTAATCACATTAACATAGGATAATTACAACATGAGGGTCCTCTTCACACTCAGAAGAGATAAAAATAGTGTCCTTTGTATCCTCAAATGCTTTAGTTTCCTCCAAAATTCATTGGTCACCTTATAATAGGTTGTAAAACTTACCTTGTGTTCCCTTTACAGAACTTTCCATCCTTTTCCATTTCCACTTTGGTTGTTACCACCATTCATCCTCAATATCTCCCTTGCACTCACCTCCAAAAATATGGAAGTTGTTATGGACCAGTACTCTATGGAAATCTTTTCGAATGTCAGTAGAATCATATGGATTAAATATTCATGTGAATGCAGTATTACATGAATGAATTATATGACCAGTTTACCCATAATGGGATGAATCAAAAAACTCAATTGTATGACTTCCATCTTCAGAACCAGACCCTTGAACAGCAATTGAACTGACTCCCAAAATGGAGAGAGATCCCTTGTAGGATGGAACACTACATCATAAGTCTAAACCATGGTCGTTTCTTTGGTGGGTGTATCAAACTAAGATATTCCACCAATTGGGTTGGGAGATATCTAATCCTTCCCTTTTCTACCATATTAGGATGCAATTAGGTATGAAAAACTATTTTTACATATGAGATGGACAAATCATCATAATTCAACCCAGGAATACTAGAACATGCATTAAAAAGTGGAGAATAATTATAGAGAATTTTATCTTTTCCTTACTACTAACCCCTAAATTGATAGTTCCCCCCTTACCCTAATAAAGATGGAACTCATACTTTAAGTGTCCTAGACAATAAAAAAGTGAGAAAAAGTATAACCAGCCCATGAACACCACTGATAATTAGTATTTGAGTACAACGCCCACTATTATCCATACAGATTCAACTCATGTTCTATATACATAAATATCCATTTAAAATTGTGGGTAAATTGGTTAATATAGGGATCACGAGTGATCATCAAAATAAAAAAAAACTTTTGATGTGGTTTCCCAACATTTGGAGGATTTATAAGGGAAGGGGTAAGCTTAGAAAATATACCCACATTGCCATGGTCAGCGGATCATGATTCCTATGAAATTTGTATCCCCGTATGAAAAGGAAGAAATGATTTCCCATGACTGTAAATTTTCCCTTAGACTAAGTAGATGTGAGATCATCTATATTAGTAAAATGAAAAATAAAGTGACGGGGATGCAGCAACCCGATGGTGCCTCATTTATTTGGAGGTTAGGTGTAGTTGATGAATCTTTAAGTGAATTCAACCTTGGTATTACTTCAATTGAAATGATCCACTAGGGAGAGTCCATAGAGGGTGGGTTCCTCATATAATTCTTAATGAAATAGGGAAAGGTATGGGGCCCTGAGATGAAGAGAAGGAAACTTTGGGCTGAAGTGGATGTGGGGAAAATCAGGGAGAAGGGAATAGTATATATAGGGAGACAAGATCATTGAACACATCTTCCTCCACCAAGAAGAGAGGATAGATAAAGAAACTATCACCAACACCCACAATGGGATTCTTGTTGCCCGCTAGGGTTCCATCTTCATCATTAGGGTGGAAAATGAAGGCATGATGTTATTTTTTTAAAGTAATTATTTCATCGTAAAAAATTAGAATTAAATTTATAGGGTAAAAAATATTTTATATTACAAATAAACATTTAGAACATAACATATCAACTGCTTATCCTTATTTTAAAAATTTAAAGACAATAACATAAGGAGAATAACATTTTCTTTACTTTTCATTAAATAAAATAATATAAAGGTCAAAATCAAAAAAAATGGAACTAACAACTCATATATTAGAATACTAGATGATCATGGAAAAAATAGACTCATAAATTGAAATAATTTATAGTGTTAGGGTAATTTGTTAGTTCTTCTAATATTATTTTAAACCGTTATTAACCTATATGCCCTTACTATGGTGACAATTATTTGCTATAGTTATTATTCATAATGACCAAAAGTAAAAGGGAACTAGTTACCAAATGTTCACCTCCTAATTAAAAATATGGAATAAATTTTTCAATATTCAAAACATACAAGTGGTAAAAAAAATTATGATTAAAACTCAAAAGGCAATGAAAATTAGATTTTCAGAAAAAATCCTTTTAAGTATATAAATATTTTTAAACTAAATTAAACCATAAAATTGATTCCAGTGAACTTAACAGTATTATTCAAAATATAATATAATTAATTTTACATTTGAAACATTTAAAAACAATCTATATTAGTTTAAATTATTGAAACAAAAATATATTTTTCAATGAAAATCAATATTTTTCACTATTTAATGGAAAATCACTCTTTTCAGAGAAATTATAAAATTATACCCTAATTTAATATTTCTATTACGTTTTAAAAAACTATAATAATATTGTAAAATAAAATTTCTAAAATTGTTATAACTTAATAATAATTATCACACACAAAATGAAAAATAAAATGATCTTCAAAGAAAATATATTTCTGAAGTGTGAAATGATTTCATTGAAAATTATATTCAAATTTATTATTATTAAATACATCATATGTAAATTATAAAAAATTTCATAATTTGATTAATCCTATTCATACCCAGAATTTGAATAACTAGGTTATAATCATTATACTTAAATAATACTATTTTTTTCATTTATTCTTTGTTTTTTGTGTTGTATCTGATATCGAACATAGTGTTCTTTTAAAATCTTTTGGTGTTTCAATTTCACCAGAAGCCCATCAGAATCTAAAACCCCAAGGCCACATTAGCAAATACATCTACACCAAACTCATACATGTTAACATAGTACTCATCATGTTGTGTTTTTTATATGCCATGATGTGATCTATAAAAAACCCAAAAATTACAGAAAACCCAAAAATGAAAAAAGCATGCCTCAAAATATATAATATAAAACATGTAACGACCCAAAATTTTATTAATTAAAATTTATATAGATTTAATTAAATATATTATTATGTAAAATGGTTATATAAAACATATTAACTTCCTTGGTTTTATGATTTTGGATTTTAAAATTCTATTAATAATTTTTACCTTTGCTAATATAGGCATTGAACATTGATCACATGAATACTATAAATATAGGGCTTTAACTAATCCAATTTACTCAGACAGAGGAAGTGATGGCCTCATCGAGTATAATTTATCCATACGAAGACTATTTTTTAAAGCTTATAAAGGAGGTAGAATCACTGGGTTTATCTCTTGACCAATCCCAATCAGAGCTTCAACATATAAATATTGAATATAACCTCCTACAAGAGAAGTGGAAGTTAATAGATATTACCACCAGAGTGATATTATCTAAGCCACCCCAAGAGTCTGTCACCATCGCACACCTTCCTCTTCAGACATATGAGGGTGTTATAAGGTGTTATGTAGAAAGACCCTAGAACTATGATAATTTTCATTATTTTTGTATATAATAAATAATATACATTCTTTTTATTGTTATTAATTTTTAAATGATTTTTAAAGCACCAATAGTATTTTTAGTTAGTATTAAATTATGAAATCTATTTTAATGAATTAATGGATTTTTAAATTAAATAATATTTTAATAAAATATTAATAATAAATTAATTTTTATTAAATTTAAATTATCATATATTTTTTATGAATACAATTGTAATTTTTATTAAGGTTTAAAAGCTGTTTTTGTCAAAACCCATTAATTTTTTAGAAATGTCGGTTTTTATTTTAAAATTGAAAATTAACATATTTATAAAATTATTTACATAAAATAAATATTATTTTTGGATTTACGATGTCAAAATTATCTAACGGTGAATTTTTCATAATTTGCTGAGACAGTCAAATTTTTCGGTAAAAATTAAATATCGTTTAAATATATATTGTGTTTTATAACATCATAATGACCTAATAGTGATGTAATAAAGTAAAAAAAAAGGTATATTCGGAAAATATATGTTTTACCCTTAAAATATATTCATTTTAGATTGGTTTGATTTATTTTACAAAGCCTTAGAGGACTCTCCAAGACTTATAAAACATATATACATTATGAAATAATTTCTTTGAGAGTGTGACTCTCCTCCACATAAACAAGTCTAATATTTTAATATGTTCTTCCATTGGCCTTATAAAATAATTTTTTACACTCCCCTTTGGAAAAAACCATGGTCACAAACCATGTTTTGTTTTGTGGTTTTGATTTTTTAATGTATGGTGTCCAAAACCTAAATAATAAAAAAATCCATCTCCTTTCCTATATAAACCCACTCAATCTCCCAGTACACTTCACTCAAACCATTTTGAGCTCGAATTACCCCAGACCTCATATATATATAATCCTTCCAAGGACCCCCAATATCCCAATAATCCTCTCTCAAGCCTCTCCCAAGCCTTTGGTATCACACTTCCAAGTAAGGTATTTCATCTTTTCTCATTTTTTGTCCAAATTTATTTTTGTTGTTATGCCCTTTTATTTTCAATTGCAATTTTTGGGGTATGATTTTTAACTTCCCCTATACTTCCCTGCATATGTTTTAATGATGATATAACCCTTTATCTCTCATTAATTCCTCCCATGTACACCCATTAACATGATGAAATTGTGTAAGGGATTTCTTCCTTTTTCATTTTTGTCCAAATTTCCATATGTTCTTATGCCCTTTTATTTTAAATTAAAAATGTTGAGTTATGATTTCACAACTCCCATATACCTCCATCATTATTTTTTAATTATTATAGACTCATTTCTCTCTCATTAATGCCTCCCATTTACACCTGTTACCATGCGGAAATTCTGTAAGGGGTTTCTCTCTCCTCATTTACATTCAATAAATTATATTATATTATGCATCTAAATTACATAAAATAAGTTGGGAAATGTATCTATATGACCCCCTTACTGTACATTTTATGTATATATCATTATATACCCTTTTCTCTCTCATCAATTGTTTTTAAGAATTCTTATGTCACGTCGTTATGCTGCCCAATTTGCACCATGATTTTCCAAGCCAAAGTCATTATGTAGTGAATACCATGCCCCTTTATCTGTCAATGTTTTTCAGATTTATGAAAATTTACTTATTGATTATATAATTTCATGTATGTATTCCACATTCCTTTATCATGTAATAAATGATCATGTTGAATGACACTATATTGTATGATCCATGTGGCACACTTATGCATGAAATTAAATGATTAAGAAGGGTGTGACCTGAGAGCGCTCCAATGCATTGGGTAAAGATTAGTATCATGATATGTCAAGTGAAATGAGGGTTTACAAATGATAATTCAAGTGAAATTATGTTTTACTCATTCTCCAGGTGAAATGGGCCTTGGATCAAGCTAATATCATGTTTAATGTTGTTTACAAATTTCCATATTATGAGAATCATGTTATATCATGCCTTTATGTTCATGTTTCTCTTATGCTCCATTGATATTACTATTTTCTAACATTTTCTATATTATTCATGTTATTCCTTTTTTACTTCCTTACTAGGTTTTATATCTCACCCTTTTCTTATGCATGTCCTCAGGTTATCCCATGTTATGCTAAGTACGAAGGAATATAGTGGTCATTTAAAGAAGTTTTCAATAAAGTTGTTGGGTTTTATATTCTAAGTTGTTATGTAATGTTCCTAATTTCCCAATACACTAGAAATATTGATCCTATGAGTTGAATTAAGTGAAAATTTATGTAATAAATCATGTTTAAGTTTGTAATAATGATCATGGTTGTTATAGTTGGTATCAGAGGATAGGTTTAGTTATTTTTGGGATTAGGATTATAAAACCCTAGGGAAATCCTTAGGGATAAGATTATGAATAATAAAAACATCCCTAAATTTTTTTGAGTATGGATTAAGTGGTTTATCATGAAAATAAATCCCTGTCTAGATATGAAAAAGTAGAGGCAACTCTGGCACAGATGTATCTAGGGGTAAACCCCAAAAACACTGCTTTGAGCTAGACATGAACGGGAATAGGTGCATGAAAATGGATCTTGCTGCACTCTTGGTTTGACCCTCCTAGGGGATATTCTGTGGTAAATTCATAATCTCAGTAAGAAAAATTATTAATGGATCAAAAAATATCACAATAATATATGTTATAAAATTGATCATGGATAACCTAGATTGAAACTTATAGTATCATAATTTAGGATATAATATACATGATTATTTTTCTATAACCAATTTTTTTTCTTTTTACATTATTATTAGGTATTTATTCAATACCCCTATTTGTATTTTCTTTTTATTAGTTAAAACATGGAAGGAGGAAGATCATGAACAACTCTTCTCTCTCTTCCAGAAGAACTACATGGAGAGATTATCTTGAAGTCACGCTCATATGAATTTGAAACTTTTCCAAATATGAAAGTTACATTAAAACAAATTTATAAGGTATCCAATACCTATAGAATTTCAAGATTCATTCATGGATCAGGCACCATCTATTGGAGAATCTTGTGCTCTCAACTTCCTTACCATGCTAAGCATGGGATGTACCATCAGGGTATTTTCATATTCTTCTCTTTATTTCAAAATGAATAAGCATTTAATGTTTTTATAGATTATGGAAAAGAGCGTGACCTCCTAGAAGCCTATATGTTTCAAATTATTGATTTTTATCTTTAGTGAAACACCAAAACTAATATACCAAAACCCTATTTTGAAATATTTAAAGATGATCTATTAAGAGTTTTTTTTTAAAAAAAAATGCATGTTCAAGAAGATATTTCAAAATTTTATATAAGAAATGCCTTTTTAATGACTTATTGGTGCTTCCATAGATATAATACAATATGGTTGAGGTGTTTTTGGGTAAAGGAAGTAGATGGTTTTGGAAATATCCAGAGGTACCATTGTGATGCCTAAACCCTTTTTACTTAAATGAAATACTAATAGGAAAGTCTTAAGACCTCATTTATGAGATGAAGGGTAAGTACCCTCACCTATTTTCGATATAGTATGTAAAATAAAATTTTGTGGATGTAATTTCTTAAGGGGGGAAGATTGTAACGACCCAAACTTTTATTAATTAAAATTCCTCTTGATCTAATTAAATGTATTATTATGTAAAATGGTTACATAAAACAAATTCACTTCCTTTGTTTTATGTGTTTGTATTTTAAAATACCGTTCATAATTGTTATTATTTATAATATAACCGTTGAACAGTGATCACCTGATTAGTATAAATTATGGATTTAACAAATCCAATTTACTCAGATAGAGGAAGTGATGGCCTCATCCAGTAGAATTACTCCATAGGAAGCCCATTTTTCGGAGCTCATTATGGAGGTAGAATCATTGGGCTTCACTCTTGAACAATCCCAAACTAAGCTTCAATATGTTGAACTTGAACAGAACTACCTACGAGAGAAGTGGAAGTTAATAGAGATTACGACCCGAGCGATGTTATCCGAGCCTCCCCAAGAGTATTTCACCATCGCACACCATACCTTTAGGTCTTATGAGTATTTTATAAGAGGTTATGTAACAATACCCTAGCACTATTATAATGTGCATTATTTTTGTATAGAATAAATAATATACATTCATTTTATTTTATTTTTACTTTCTAAATGGTTTTCAAAGAAAAAATAGTATTTTTAGTTAATATTCAATTAAGAAATATTTTTTGATGAATTATTGGATTTTTAAATTAAATAATATTTTCATAAAATATTATTACTAAATTTATTTTTATTAAATTTAAATTATCATATTTTTTTATGAATACAATTGTAATTTTTATCAAGGTTTGAAAGATGTTTTTTTTTAAACTATAAATTTTTTATAATGTCATTTTTTATTTTAAAAGTTAAAATACACATATTTAGAAAATTATTTAGATAAAATGAATATTATTTTTGGATTCAAGATTTCAAAATTTTCTAATGGTGAATTTTTAATAATTTTCTGAGATAGTCGAATTTTTGGGTAAAAAATAAATACCGTTTAAATATATTACATGTTTTATGACATCATAATGACCCAATAGTGATGTAATAAAATACTATAAAAGATATATTCGGCCAATATATGTTTTAACCTTAAAATAATGTAATTTTAGGTTTATTTTATTTATTTTAAAAATCCTTAGTGGACCGTCCAAGACATATAAAACATTTTAACATTTTAGAATAATTTTCTTGAGAGTGTGACTCACCTCTACAAAAGTTAGCCTAATATTTTAATAATTTCAGCCATTAACCTTATAAAATAATTTTTTACACTACCCTTTATAAAAAAAACTTGGTCAAAAACCATGTATTGGTTTTTGTTTTTGTTTTTTTAATGTGTGGTGTCCAAAACATAAATAATAAAGAATTCCATCTCATTTCCTATAAAAACCCACCCAATATCCCATTCCTTTTCACTCAAACCATTTATATATTGACCAAAACCTTACCACCTCTCACTTTAATCTCCTAAGTCACCCAAATCTCCCATTAATCCCCTCTCAAGCCTCTCCCAAGCTTTTGGGATCACACTTCCAAGTAAGGGATTTCTTCCATTCTCATTTTTGTCTAAATTTATTTATGTTGTTATTCCCTTTCATTTTCAATTAAAAATGTTGGGGTATGATTTCAAACCTCCCCTATAATTCCTTAATTATGTTTTAATGATGATATACCCATTTATCTCTCATTAATTCCTCCCATGTACACCTGTTACCATGCCGAAATTCTGTAAGGGATTTCTTCCTTTCTAATTTTTGTCCAAATTTATTTATGTTTTTATGCCCTTTATTTTAAATTAAAAATGATGGGGTATGATTTTTCACCTCACCTATACATCCATCCTTATGTTTAATGATTATAGAAACCTTTATCTCTCATTTCCGCCTCCCATGTACACCTATTACCATACCGAAATTTTGTAAGGGATTTCTCTCTCCTCATTTACATTCAATCAATTCTTTTATATTATGCACCTAAATTCCATTACATATGTTGGGAAATTTATATATATGACCCCCTTACTGTAAATTTCATGTAAATATTATGGGATATCCCTTTATCTCTCATCCCCCATTTTTATTAATTCTTATGTCATGTCGTTATGCTGCCCAATTTGCACCACGATTTTCCAAGAAAAATTCATTATGTAGAGAATACCATACCCATTTCTTTATCAAGGGTAATCAAATTTACACACATTTACTTATATATTATATAGTTTCATTTATGTATTAAATATTCCATTATCTTGTAATAAATGATGGTGTTGAATGATTCTATGTTGTATGATCCATGTGGCACACTTACGCATGAAATGAAATGATTAAGAAGGGTGTGCCCTGATAGCACTCTAATGAATTGGGTATAGATTAGTATCATGATACATCAAGTTCAATGAGGTTTTATTAATGATAATTCAAGTGAAATGATGTTTCACTCATTCTATATGTGCAATGACCCTTGGATCATGATAATATCATTTTTAATAGTGTTTCCACATTTCCATGTTATGATAATCATGTTATACCATGCCTTTAGGTTCATATTTCTCTTATGGTCCATTGATTTTACTATTGCCTAACATGTAATATATTATTTATCTTATTCATTTTTTACTCCCTTTCTAGGATTTATAGCTTACCCTTTCCTTATGAATGTTCTCAGGTTATCCCATGCAATGTAAAGTATGAAGGAATTTTTTGGTCATGTAAAAGAAGTTTTCAAAAAAGCTATTGGGATTTATGTTCTAAGTTGTTATGTAATGTTCCCAATTTCACAAGGCACTAGACCTATCGATCCTCAAAGTTGTATTAAGTGAAATTTTATGTAATAAATCATGTTAAAGTGTGTAATAAATATGAGGGTTTTTTATAAAACATAAACTACACTAAAAAATCATTCAATACAATACATGAAATAAATATATAAATAATTAGATAAATAAAATAAAAATGGAAATAAAGGTTGGGGAGTGACAATTATACCCACCATATATCTTTCTACCCTTATAAATTAAACAAATATTTAAATGAATGACTACATCATCCCAGCATTGAATACAAAGTCATATTGATGATGAAAGTAAAATAATAAAATGAAAACTATTCATGAACCATTTTATAAGTAAGGGAATAATCACAAAAAATAACTTTAAAATTCCCAAATTACACCAAAATATTCAAAGATATTATATAACTAATACAAAAATAGAGAGATCCTAATAGGATAGTCAAATTTTGAAACCTACAATATTTATCCTATCTATTTCAGGTTTATACAGACATTGTGGGAGAAAAAAGAGAATCAATCCCATGAAATATCTCCCAGAGGTATATCCTACTCTCCACGACAAAATACATAAGATAGATTGACCATTAAAGAGGTTCACCCAAAGTCATATGAGTAAAAACAAAAAATATTCCAAATAGAAAATATATTAAACAGCCAAAATAATTAAATAATAGACTAAAGACTAACCATATTGAAGGAACCCGAACATAATGAAGAAAAAAAATTAAAATAAGAGAAACACCTCAAATAGACTCCAACATACTACTACCTAAAATCATAATATAACAAATATTTCTTCCCTGGTAGATACATCAGTTCATATACTTCTCAAAGATGACCCGATCTATCAAAAGTATGAGTGGTAATTAAAAATTTCAAATAATAATGATTAAAATTACAAATATGACCGAACTAAAAGCATAAATAAGATTAATTTTTAAATGATAAATGAAAATAGAATGATAAGATCCTCCAAAATCATGATAGGTCTGTAGAATATACTATATTAAAAACTTCTCATAATTCATAGGGTCCATTCTAGGAGGAATATTTTGAATAAAAAAGAACACTATAACCAAATAGAGGAAAAAATAATACCCAAAACATAGGAAACTATCACCACAAAAAAATGACAAATCAAACCACAATTCATTTGAAATGATTTTAAATGATGTTAAAAATAAGATGAATTAAATTCAAAATCATAAATATCAACTTAAAATTTAGTTTTCAATTTAAAAATTCCTTTTTTGAAGTCATTATAAAAATAAAAAACACCAAATTCATTCCAAACCATCTTATAAAACTTATTGAATAATTTCAAAAATAAACCTCAAAATCTTGAAACTTATTTTTCAAAAAAAATAAAAAACCAAAAAATTAACATCAAAACATAATTAAAATTCTCATTAAAATTATCTAAAATAGAAAAAAAAAACATAACCAAAAATATTATAACTAAAATATAGTTCAACATAAAAATTTAAGGGTTTAATTGTTGTTCATGACATGGATTATTTTTTAAAGTATCACACACAACACATGAAACTCCTATTAGGATCTATTCAGAACCATATGCACCATCTATACACAATTTTAAAGATTATGTGAGCTAGTCACACTCTTCTAGCTCAACACCTATTTTCTCCCCCAAAAATGAAGATCCTCTAAAAACCAATATAACATCCTGAAAATTTAAAAATTATCAATAAATATCAATTATATTGAAAATAAATGAAGAGTGAATTTAAAATTCATGACCCACAACCTGAATACCCATATTATGTTGGGGATCTAAATTAAAAAGACCTAGTTATATGTTTTTTGTACATACCACTTGAATTCTAACATTACTCTCTTCATTCTACCATTACTCAAAAAATAAAAATTGGTCAAATTTATAATACCATTTTGAAACAACCCTACCCTGGTTATCCAATCATGACACTTGATTATGCTTATAGAAGTGCATGACCTGTTACTAATCGCTGCAAGTTATAAACTTGTTCCTGAGAATCAAAAATATACTCTTTGGAATGGTTTCACCAAATAAAAAATCATGAACATAAATAATAATTATTAATATAAATATATAAATCTACATACATAAACTAATCATATATGAAAATAATAATAAAGTGTATTAAATAAAAACAAACCAAATAAGAAATAACTCATGGTTGAAATTCAAACATTAATTCCATATAACACCAATGAAAAAAAGAAAGACTAAATAAAATCCCATGATAAAAGAGAGGTCAAAATTGTCTTTACATAATTGCATTAAAATAAATAAGAAATTATCAAACACCAAAATGATAATCCCTTTATAACCCAAGGTCCCCATCTGATAATGTCACCAAAATATTCTCCATGTGTGACCTGAGATAAAGTTCACATCAAGAGGGTATTCTTTATAAATTTAACTTATATATATAAATTCCAATCAGTCTACCAACATCGATTCATATATATAGGGTGGGATAAAATATTCCCAGTAGGATTTCAATAATAAAACTTAGTGTGTGATTCCTTATATAGAAAATTCCATTAATATCAGTTTAAAATAATTTTTAAGAAAAAAATACCTTTTATCATTTATGTAAACCAACAAATAATAAAATTACATCTTTCCCTTTTATAACCATAAAAAATTATTAGAATAATATCACTAAGCTCCATGAAATTTATATAAAATTCCCTTTAAAAGAGTGTGTGGTAATTCATTTTAAAAGATAAAATATTAATGATTTATTTTAAATCATTTATTTTCTAATTCACTTATAGAAATATTTGAAAACTAGGTTTTAAATTAATGATATAAGGAATGTGGGTAAACACATAAAATGTACAAAAATTATAAATCTCATAGATAATAATTGGGTATGCCACACCTCCTAAATATATCTACCTCATGAAATAGAAAATAGAAAAAATAGAATAAACTAAAATAATAGAAATATAATAGAATATAAGTAAAAAAATCATCTAAAATAATTGAGGATAATAAACATCATGAGAGTGGCCCTGGGGAACTGCGGTTATGGTACACTAAAATCATCATACCTTCTCATGTAAAAAAAACCATATAAAACAGCACATAGAACCTCTATTGAGAGAATCAACAAATTCCTAGAGGATAAATTAATATCACTACAATATCTAATTATATATTATATCCTAATAAAATCCATGTAAAATTTATAATATTATGGTGACACCCCTATAAATGGAATGGAGGCACTATCATCCAACTCATAATAGTATTTTAGTTATTTAGTGGAATAATCAAATTTTTGAGTGAGTTTATCAATGCCTAGAGTTACATTCCTCAATATCTAACTAATTATACAAAGTTTCCATGATCAATACAAACTTATTTTAGTGGTGTGAATAAAATAAAACAATAATGGTAAATACACACATCCCTTATCTCATTTATAATAACTCCTTTACTAAAACAACTCCTAACATTAAATCATATAATATTCCATATAACCATAAAATTAAAAATTTAATATAAATAAAGGGGATCAATACCAAAATATTTTCATAATATTCCAATACATACTTTTTAAATTTCATTTATAACTAAAATCAAGAAATCCTCTTCCAAAAAAATTCAAAACAATCCTTAAAGTTTTAACTCAAGGCTCGATACAAGAAAGTTCATTTTAAAATCAAATGTGGATCAATATATAGAAAAATAATAATTTAAAAAAATGATATTTTATTTCACTCTAAACATATCTAAAGTTCATAATATGGAACCCAACATTTAAAATAATAATATATATTATAAAAATAAAACCTATTTTTAAAAATAATAAAATTCTAGAAAATAAACATAAGATTTAAATAATAATAAATGTACTCTAAAACCGTCATTTAATTTGAAAATAAGAATAATTTATGAGTTATTATTTATATTAAAAATTTCAAAGAAATTAAGTAACTTAAATATGCCTTTAAAATATTATATTACATGAAAATTCCTCCAAGTAATTTACAAAAAAAACTTGTGTTCATTATAAAGTAAGTCTACTAATATACCATTAATCCCCAGTCTATGTGAGACTCAAAAATTGCCAAGATGATGAAAAAATCCTATCATTTTTCAAAACTAGTGTAATGTCATTAGTATTATATGAATAATGGTTTATAAATGACAAGAACCTGATGAATTTAAAAAATATATAATTTAAAAGAAGCACCTACCTAAACCAAGTGTGGATGGCATGAAGCCATCAAATAAAAACACAAAGGGACCTAAGAAAAAAAATTACACTATATATAACAAAAAAATAAATGTTAGATAACCCTAACATAGGATTTATCCACCCTATACCCTATACCCTATATAATAGTAATAATAAAAATCATTCAGAAAAAATGGGGAAAAGAGAAATATAGAGGGAAAAGGGTCTAACCAAGAGAAAAATAAATAAATAATTGTTTAAAAACAAATTGAAGGATAGAGAAGGGGTATTCTAGGTGTTCTCCTTACATTGGGTATAATGAATAATGATAAAACCAAAAAATCATTTCAATTAATCAAGGGTAAAGTTGGAAAACACAAAATTTATGATTTCATATATGCACCTCAATTCATGGAACTTTCAGTCACACAAAAACTCCCCATTCTAGACCCTCATCATGGAATGACCCTATCGGTAATGCACGACACTCATCCTTATAAAAGGACCAAGATCTTGAGTCCCAGGTCATCATGGTGTGGTATCCTCCTTCACTTCACTAAGCAACTCCCCTAAATCCAAGTATAATCGAGGACATTCTACCTAGGGTTTCAAAGTGGTTTTTTTCATTCCCTTTATAGTATGATAACACCTTGAAGACAACCCTCATGATGGAACCCTTATCTACAAAAACCCTATCATAATGGGATCAAAAGTTTCATGGTGTGACCTCCTAATTTTCTCAATTTTAGAAACATCAAGACTTTCACACAATTTACCAATAGTAAAAATTAATTTGATGAATATTATGTGTGGGACACTTCCATAATTAGGTAACTGCATACACTTATTGTTTTATGATTCCCCTATCCATGGTATGAACCTCCTCCATAATTTTCAAAAATTCTTGGACCATTACAGAATGTGTTAATATACTCCTATGTAAGGAATGTAGCCATCTCACTCTCCAAGACTCTAATAAAACTGTGATTCCCCTTGGCCAGGGTGGGATATTCAATCAGCCAAAACTCCAGATTTTTCATAAAAACAATAATTTTTTAATCTCCAAGCCCATGGTGTGGGATACCATTAACTTGAACACAAATTTTAAAACATAGTACTCATTATTAAATGATTAATCTAGGCTATAGTGTGACCTTCAGACAACATCAAAAATCCAGAACACCAAAAAACTAATTAAACATTTCCAACACTTTAAAAATCTATAAAATACGCAAAAAAATCATAGATCCAACCCAAAACACTAAAAATATATATAAATTATTAAATAAATAAAATATAATAGAAATCAAGGTTGGGGTATGATATGAACTCGCGCAATATGTTCCTCCAAGAATAACCATCCTCATTGTAGACCCTCCTTTGGTCAATTAGAGTATCCTTTTGCACCTCTCCCATAACAAAAAGACATGTATGACTCCTAAAAAAATTATTTATAATTAAAATAAGATACCCTAAGATTAAGTATATAAAATTTACCTAAAGTTCATTAAATTTAATTCATCTTTACTTCCCAACATTTTCTCAATTTAAACACAATCACACTCATGCCTAATTCATGCAACACACATGGTTCCATGCCTCATAATCAATATCATATCAATTAGTGAATTCATTAAACATAAATTCATTATGTAATTGCATAGGGGTCCCTAATCACTTGGGTCTGATCCTGTATCCCTTTCCTATATCACAAACCAATATTAATCAAAGTTTTCTACCTATCAAACTTATATAGTCATCACTAATTCCTAAATAAAAACATCATCACAACTATCAATAAAATATCTAATACCACTCAATAATAAACTATACACACTAGAAGTTGGTAGTGAA
This sequence comes from Viscum album, assembly GCA_963277665.1. Lineage (NCBI taxonomy): Eukaryota > Viridiplantae > Streptophyta > Magnoliopsida > Santalales > Viscaceae > Viscum > Viscum album. Next base: position 112,113,685 of record OY728138.1, on the reverse strand, counting down.
TACATGTGTGACCCTCAAATAATACCTCTAATAGGTTATGGGCTTGTCTCTACCACTGAGATTATAAAATTGAAATAATAGAGTCACAATTTCCTAAGAATATAATAAAGAAACCACTAATACACTATATATAATAAAAAATATTACTAATCCCATAATAAATGTAATTTATTACATAAATCAATGTTTATAAATTAACACCTAATATAAAAAAATTATATCGTTGTGACTCGAAAAACACTAATAGAATCTATTTATTAGAAACTAATGTCTATCACAATCAGCAACTCCCCACAGTACTACTAAAATATATATATATATAATAAATAGTGGGTATTCAAGTATTCTTTGTAATATCCTCCAAAAAACCTCCCATGTAAATGTGAAATAATTTTAATAATTAATTAGTGAATACATATTGAAATAAACTCATTACAATTACCAAGTAAACGACTACCTAGACCCACCAAATCTAACTCCCCAAAAAATACATATGATTACTGTAATATAATATTAATATATAAATATATAAAAAGGAAACACATACCAAATTATTTATTGAACTATTATCTCTTACACTCCAATTTTTTACTTCATCGTGACCTCAACCTATTTATATCCACATAACCACATAATCACTTTACAAATAAAATTTAATAACCATAACCATATAAAAAATTGCCATATATCCATGTCTCAAAAATATTCACATGTCACCACAAGATAGAGAACATAACAATGAATGAAATCAACCATGTACCCTTCTCATCACATGAATATCTCCACCATGCACCCGCATCATAACAACATTTCATTATACTAAAACCTTAGGTCATCATAACATATGTTATGTCTAGAAGAGAGAGTGGGGAATGAGAAGTAGTTAGCAATTTGTATCGCCTATATCCTATATGTTCGATAAAATACACAGAATATAATTATACATATAGTTGAATTTCATGTTACTCTACTCGGGTATTGTTGTTTAATAAATAAAATAACTACACTAAATATATAATAACACACAATCCCATCCTAAGGTTATACTAATAACACCATAACACTATAGCTAGAACGATTGCCTCTTTATGTAAACATCGCTACCACCTCTTCCCAAAACATGAATAAATTTTATCATCACCACACAATCATAAAATAAATATATATCTTTATTTTAATCATCTAATAATAAATTCCACAATATTAAATTACCAACAGCTTTAATTAACCACACTATAATTAGTTCCACTTTATTTATTAATAATATTAATATTCGATTTTCAAATTAATTCTAATCCACTAAAATCTTACACAACCATCACCCCTTAAAATAATTTATATACTCGTATACCATACTTTAGTTATTCATTATTTCAAAGAAAAAATTAACCCATAAAAATCCATTTCAATTTCAATTAATCAGTCATTAATTCATTTATAAATTTATTTAAACACCATTTATCTAATCACAACTTGTTTCAATTAATCATTTTCTTAATTTCAATGCCATTATATATTATCAAGTTCCTTTACCAATAATTTCATCATTTATCTTAACATAGTTCTCTATTTTTTAGAAACTTCAACACAACCAAACATCAATCTATCCACTTCAATTTATAATTAATTTTTTATCCCATTCCAATATACACAAGTCCAATTACACCACATTCACAATATCATCCAAAATATCCCACATCATCCCTAATAATCCACCACCACAAAAACAATATATCGCCAACCAATTCTCACCCACAAAATTCTATCAAACTATGACTACTCTAGTCGCATCAAAGGTAAATTTAATTATAGTAATAAAATATCATCAATCAATTACTTTTATTTTTACATGAATATATTTTCCGTAATTTGTGCATAAGAAATATCAAAAATTAATTCCATATTTCTGCTTCCACTTTCACTTCCACATTTATGTCATTAACCATTTTTTAATGTGATAAATAATATAAATGTTGATAATAAAAAAGGATTATGGTAGTTTTACTATCAATAAATAAAGTTCATGGGTGATCGATGATATGTCATTAGGAATGTGAGGTTGACTTAGGGTAACCCTTTTATACTTTTTTTATAAAATTGTCCCATGTCGATATTTAGGATCAGGGTCCACTTCATCAAAATTAATTACTCAATTGTACGTATAAATTAAATAAGGAACCTAAATCACACATAATATTTATCAGGATAACCCCAATGTGGGTGAATATTTCTTTATTATGTTTAGATTAAGTCTAATATATATTTATCACTAATTTCATAAATATACTACAATTATAGAAGGTATTATTTTTAACCCAATATTTAATCATCACATAATTTATCCTAATGAATTTTTATATTGGATCACTATAGTTTTACAATACTATTTCAATGAAAAAAATAAAAAAAATCACTATAAAGATCTGTGGTTCTTTATCATCATCAAAACATATTAAATAATTTTATAGAATATTAAGAAAACATTCAGGATTCAACTTCTTTAGGAATTGAATATCCATAATTTATGGCATCTTTAGTGTATTTTAATCCTTGAACTCTTAGATTAATTATCTTCTATCTTCGATAAATATCAAAAAATACTTCTCAATTCAATCACCACTAAATAATCTCATATTTTTCTATTATTAATATCTAAAAACCCTATGATTTATTATACAATTAATAAACATATAAAATATAGGAAAAGAACAAAAATCATTATTTGGGAATTTTAAATCTCTCTACAAGTCACATGGGTTAACTTCCCATGACCCTTAATCAATAGCTGATCATGTGAGTTAACTCCCTGTGACCTTTGAATCTTCCTTTTTTATTAAGATACATTAATTTATCATTTAAACATACCTATGAATTATATTCCATGTTCGTATGATCACCGGTATATAACAATGTTAAATTCCATCTTAAATCTCATAGCATGAAAAAAAACTCATCTTGAACCATGGATTAATCGTTAGAATTGTAAAATTTATGAATTTAAGGATGGTGAAAATTGTTTTGAATTTAATATATTATAATATAGCACTTAAAATAGCATCTCTGAAACTCACAATAATCATTCATTCTTTTCAAACATATTAGTTTTATATAAGCTTTGGGGAGATATTATATATTAGTCGGACCACATGTTACTACTATGTGTCCTCCACGTGAACTTTTTATGATTTGTTTAACCTTACATATTCTAATTAGAATATTATAAATTCTATGATACTTTTTACTAAATATTATATATCCCAATGTAGCTCTGTTACTTTTCAAAATTTCACTCTATATGATATCATGTACCTTTTCTGAGATACTTTTCATCAACTCTAAGAGGTTTCTTATCCTTTAAAAACTCCAATATTTTTTTATATGTGATCATATAGATCTTATGTATCTTAGTAAAATTTCAGAATTAATCTTATGTATTCTTTAGTAGATATAAAATATCATGAGTTAGATGTCATGCATCATAGTGCATCTACTCAATTACTTTTCCAATATATTATCTAAGAGATTACATGTATTTACTTTACTAATTTTTCCAAAACCAAGACATTAAATATAGATTTTTTAACTCTCAAAGTCAAATTTTAACCTTATAAACTCATCTCCTGGTAAACTAAAATACATTAATTCAACCAAAAATCATTCTCAACAATTTTCTAATTCCCCATAAGAGTTTTTGACAATAAATTAAAAATAATTTAAAACTCCAATGGTTTATCATTATCTCCATTAGGTTTTTTTAAACTACATAAATATATGAAGCCTCCATAAAATCATTCAAATATATGTAACTTCAGGTCATTTCTCAAATATAAAATTCTTGGAAGCATACTTCTAAACAAGTCAATGATTTTTATATAATTTCATCCATCAGCGATGTGTAATTTCTATATTATGACTTTGATTATCTCCTCTTACTCAAATAAAATAATTCATCCAATTTAAATAAAATTACTCCAAATTCAACAAATTTATATCACATGAGTTGTGTGTTATTCTCCCCCTTGGAAAATGGAATCCAAAGGATTGTGGGGTATATCAAAAAAATATCAAGTGATAGGGAAAGTAAAAGCAAAGATATTCATCCTTTGGTCTTCAAATATAACATTTAGAATGGCCATGGTAAAAATATCAACAGCATAACACATTATGGTAATATATTATAGCCTCATATCTCCATTGGTTACCTTCCCTTTGATAAAATAATAATTTATATCATTATGATTTTATATAGAATATTACATGATATTTTTGGATAACTCAATTTTACTTTGGTTATAAAATTAAAATATCATTCGATTATCAATTATCAAATTCAAATACTCAAATTTAAATCTCATTACAATCATTTTTCACTTACAGAAACAGTGTTTTGGTATATTTTTCTCAGAAAATAAAAATATTATTTTTTCACAACTAGTACTCTTAGAAATAAAATCACCTCTCCAATCATAGAGATTTCAAAATTACCCTTAATTTTTCTTGAAAACATATCAAAATCATACAAATTATCTCCTACAAAAATGATAAAATCAAAATATACAATGAAATTAATGGTATTAATTCTCATATCCATCACATAATGATTGTAGTCCAATTTGACTTTAGAAGATTTCATCAATTTATAGAACTTATATTGCTTAGAATACCAAACAAATTGGGCATGTTTACACTGATTAAAAATATTTTTTAAACATAAACACCATTGATCCGTCATTTACAAGTAAAAACATTCATGTTTCCCAATAAACACATCTTCTTCAAGTTCTCTAATTAAGAAAATAGATTTCACATCCATTTTATAATTTGTGTAATGATTCTGAGTTTCTTTAGTTGAAATCCTTATTATAGATCAATTATTACAATAAGATAAAATGTTTCTTCATAATTAACTACCTTAACTTGATTATATCATTTTCAAACTAACACGATTTTTTTTCTTGAAACTTCACCTTCCTTATTGTGCGTGTTTCTGAAAACCCACTTAGTTTTAATGACATTCTTTACTTCTGGTCTTTGAAATAAATTATAAGGGGAATTATTTTCGATATAATTTATCTTATAATTAATTTAATCTATCTATTATACTTTTTCAACAACCTCATCACCTATATGTGGCACAATTTGTGATATAATATATTTTTGGTTATTGAGACTCAATCTTGTTCCAGTTTAAACTAGTTCATTTTGATTTACAATTAACTTTTATAATTTAATGTATTTTAGAAACATCAAATAATTCAATTTATCAATTCCAACATCACCCACACAATCACTGGTCTTATATGATTCAATATCAATATTGTTTAGTTCATTTAGAACTACTTATTCATTCATTTTTTCATAATTTTGCATCATATTTTATATAGAAATTTAAAAATATATGAAATTTTATTCAGAAAAATTAGATCTTTTTTAAAAAATATTCACATCATGGAAATAAACCATCTTGTGTATTCTTTTTTTCTAACACATGTATCATCTTACATTAGATAAATATCAAATTAATACTCATTACTCGTCTTTTCCAACCAATTTTTCTAGATATGAATTTTTTATCTCCATTAAGAATGGCCTAATAAAAATATTGAAGTACTTCATGGTTGTATTTTCCCCATACCAAATTTTATAATATGTAATGTGTCCCAATGATTTGTTAATTCATAAATTCAGTTATAGTTTAGAATTCTAATTTTTCCTATAGTCAATATTCCTAAAATCATAGTAAAGTGAATTTCATATTCAATCCCACAAGGAACAAGGAATCTTAATTATGATCAAAAAATGGATTTTTAGGTCTTCGTAATCATTTCACTAAAATTATTAAACTAAAATAAAATAAATTTATTAAAATTTATAATCATAAACTAACATGTAATAAAAATAAACTAATCTTATAATAAGTTATGAAGTGTGAAGATAAGTGAATCTTTTTCCAAGTATGGTTTTATATATTCTAGATTGATTCCCTACCCAAGAATTTAGTCCAACTAATAGTCATGAGAAATCTTGAATCAACTATATCTACTTTTAAATATAAAATAGAACTGCTTATTTTTTTCAATCCCTCTCTCAACTTAATATATAATGATACTAGGTGATTTAAAACCTATATCTAGATTTATAAACAAAGTCAAATTGTATCTCACTCCCCCACCCATTATAAAATTGGGTTTTGTGCCCTAATCATCATTGATCGTTCAGGGTGATTTGGATATTTCATGTTAATTAATCTCAATATGATACAATATAAATAAGGTTAACTCTTGAGTGGTGAAGAATTTAAATAAATTATTTATGCATCCCTTTCCATCAATTCTAACCTATTCTATAACACTATCCACTCACGGTTTATGTTTCACTAACCACGGATGATCTAGAAACAATATAAGAGTAAAAATTTAAACTAAAATAAATGTGATGAGAAATAAAAAATAATATATTTAATTTATGTTAAAAATAAATACAAATTTCCATGGTTATATAGTTAAAAAGATTAAAAGAAAAAATAGGTAAAACATCAATAAGATGGAAGATCTACTTTCACATTTTTCGCCATCAAAAGTGTTGATTTCACAGATTATTTTTTTCTTTTAATTATCCACTATAATTCTAATAGAAAATTATTTCATAAAATTCCTTTATATTTTAGTCACAATACTCTTGAAAAAAAAATCTTTAAACTCATAAATTGTATGGGTAACCAATTTTAAAAACAATATACAAAGATTATTAGATGGAGTAGCCCCAGTTTCCGTTATGCAATCTCCTTAAATATATATATAAAACGTCCTCTATATAAATCTTTATAGTATAAGATATGTTACCATGTTGAAACTCACTATTAAATATAACGATCTTAAAAATCCTCCTTTAAAACTCCTAGTAATCACAGACTAGCATATTCTTCATCCCCACAAATTTTTATCGTGGTTTGGATGCATATTTCCTCAAAAAATATTTCTCTCTCATGGGCTAAACTTATTTATTGTAGGATCATATAGGAGTACTTGATAAATTCCCCTTAAGAGACTAAAAAATAGAGTGTCCCACAATAAAATTTAGTTCTATATTGATATCATAAATCCTTTATGCAAACAATACTCTTCTCATATATCCTATAGTGAAAACAAATTCTCTGTGTCACAACTTCTAAAATACATAATCTATCTTCTCTACTAAATCAATCCTATAAACTATGCATAAATTTTATATGTCATAGTATTTTTAATCCATTAACTTTATGATACATCTTACCTACCATTAAACTTATTGATAATTAGTTTGAGTATATTTATGCAACATTCAATTAACTATACATAACTATGCCTCATTGATACCCTTCTACAACTCAAATATTGCATCACCCTAACTCAAAGCATTAAGAACCACCCTTAGGGAAACTAAACCCATGGTGAAAGATGATAGGACTATGGAATAATATAATATTTTTCCTACACTTTATATGAATCATTTTTATTGGTCATACACTTCATGTAGTAGTTCGTGTTCATGTAAGAGTTAATCTCTTTTAAACCCTCAGGTGGTGATGAAGTTATTGAACTACTACTATATTATCTCTTGCATAGAAAAAATTGAATCCTACACATGAATTCTTATTTTGATACAAAATTAAATATAACATAATAATAATAGTGCATATAATCTTCATGAAATCTTTTATAGACAGCTATGATGTGGGTAATACCCTCGAGCTTCTCCTCTAGTGTTTGTGGAAATTCCATGGTGCAAAGAACCAACATCTTAAAAAATGTGTCTAAACTCCTTATTCTATAATTGATTTTACATTTTCCTTGTGGAATATTATTGTGATTTTGTGGGTTATAAAAAAATCGGTATCATAAAAGCTATTTTCGTGTGAGGGTGGTAGGTGCGGTAGCAAAATAGTGACATTTTGGTGGAAATGAAAAGTGATCTTCTTTGTAATCAAAAATTGGTATGATATTTTAAATAATTATCACATTTATTTTAATTATTTATTCCCTACAAATATTTCATTATATGTGAAATTGAAACATTTTTGGAGTCTTTATGAGTTTTGATCTAAATTATTAAAATTCTCTAATTTTAGAAATTTAATAGTTTTTTATCACTTTTTTTTGGGAATAACTTTCTCAATTATGAACCCATTATAAAAATTAATTTTTTTGAACCCTTCCCATGTGCGCTCCAAATTCTCTAACTATAACAAGATATTAATTAACCATTTTAAGGCCCAAAAAATCACTCATGTTGAAAAATCATTTTCAAACATAGTTGAATCACCTTCTTTAAATGAGGTATAACTCAGAAAAAATGTGTCCAAGTTATGTTATTACATATTTATAAGGTATATTAATTAAATAATCATCTCCAAATTAAATACCAATATTAAATTTGGTTATTAAGATACTCAGTGGGAATGTAAAATGGGAGAAATTTTAAGTGTCACATCAGATAAAAAATATTTCTTTAGTAAATCACCTATAACTCTTTTACCACAGGTCAAAAATACCACAAATATTTTGAGTTAAGAGATACTATAATTGATAATAACATTTATTAAGTAAAATTACTATTATTATATGGGTAATATATAAAAAATATAGAAAACATGGCATTCTAGCTACCACCCTCTTTCTTATAAATTCAAGTATTCACATTCATTTCAATGGTTAGTTAAAAGGTGGAAGCTTGCTAGAAGAAGAAAATGTTATGGATAAAATTAGTTATAATGATGAAAAATTAGTTAGAATGGGCTAAACTCCATTCAGTGATGGGAATAAAATATATGAAGGGGCTTCTATTTTGATATTTTTTTATTATAAACTCTTCTCTTATGAATTATCTAAAAAGATGTTTGTTTGTTTGAGGGATATATAGTTATCTATTGATTGAAAATTTGTTATATTTTGTTATGGATTTTTTATCATCTTATGAATGTAAAATATATGTCTTGTTGTTAAAACTGATTGGGTGAGGTCTCTCAATTGGTAAAAATAAGTTCAATTAGTTTCAGTTTCCTATAGGTATTTGGAAAATTGGATCGCTTTCATAAGCAGATAAACACACATATTTTAGGTCTCGAAATGCTTCCTTGGAGATATAGGTTTATATTTTGAGGCCATTAGGTATAAATTGGATAATTTAATAGGAATAAATTTCTATACAATGATAAATAGAGTTTCTGAGGATTGAAGCTTGTCCACTGCTTCCATCATTAGTCTATATTTTCTTATAAGTATTCATTCTAAATTATAATCGATAATATCAATTTCTAGTTGTAATATTAATTTTTTTTATTAAATTTTTAATTTTTATTTAAAATCCTCACTTTTAGTTATAAATTTTTGTAAAAACAAACTAACAAAGTGAATGTATGATAGTTTAGTATATTACCACCTCATGAGACAACCTAGTGGTCGCAAATATACTGCATTTCTAAAGGGTAAAATATTGATTGGAGTAACATGAAAGAATACCCAGTATCAATTTAGTTCTATTTTTATAAAGGTTTCCTAAGTTTTTTCTTTTTTTTAATATCCAGGATCACAAACACAAATTTACTTTCTTAAAAACCAAAAAAAAGGACTTTCACATTGACTACTCATATGATTGGCCAGGTGATCAATAATTTATAGAGTATATTAATTAACAAATTCTAAAATACCATTTATAGATATATTCATTCATGATCCAAAAAAATAATTTCATTTTCCAACAAAAATATTTATTTATTCAAAAAAATATTCAAGAATTATGAATAAAATGAAGATTCTTTCCAATTCTTTAAAATAATTGAAATCATTAAAAGATTAAAAAGTGGTCCAAGAAAAGTAAAATATTTTCTAAACATATTTTGATATTAAAGAACGATATTTTAATTAGTTGAGTTATGAAAGAGACATTTATTTTTCAATTTTATATTCAATTTAGAAAACTAAAATTGAATTTCCTATGGATTTAAGTATTGGATACAAAAAATAATTGAAAAATTTTGGGGCTGACTTTGTTGAAAATGAAATGAAATGTGAAATCCTTTTTTTTAGATGAAAAATTAGAACCATCATATCAAACAATTTCTGAAGAGAATGAAAAACTTGGTTAATTCATTTTTTAAGAGAATTTGGAGGAACCTGAGTTGTTTCCAATTGAAATTGATGAGTGTGAACCATCATATTTTTGAAATATTGAAACCAATTTTAAAAAAATATATAAAATATGGAATTTTATCTCAATAAAATTATTTCCAAGATAGAAAATGATGAAATTATTTATGAAATAGTGCTAGATTCTAAGAAAACACGGGGATAAGTATAAAATTCTTATCCACTTTTCCAACTTATTTTCAATATACTTTTTTGAATGTTTCTTCATGTGCACATTTAGTTCACATTTATTTTTATTAGACTAATTTTTTAAATGAAGAGGTGTTCAAGGAAAAAATTATAGAAGTAATGGTGTTCCTTATTAAGGAGTACACAGGTACACATAAATATTGTGGTATGAAGATATTTTTCAAAAAAGAAATTATTTTTTAAGATAAACTAGAAGATTAAACACATCCGGAAATTAATTTTGAACAACCAATGGAAGTCATCTTTTAAAATAAACTGTTAGGAAATTTCTTCTACATTTTCTCCCCTATTCCATTATATCAATGAAATCATAATGTCTAATTGGGGATACTAAAAATATATTTTTTTTATCTTATACTGGATATTTTAGAAAAAAAAATACTTTTGGAAATTTATGTTTATGTTTCATGAGGATGATATTACACCCACCTTGAAATTGGGGGAGATCAGATGGAAATTCCTAACTAAGAGAAGTGAAATCATATAACCCACTTGAAGGTTAAAACCAATTATAGTTTCCATTATCTTTATTTTTTTATTTTTAATTCCTTTATTTAAATAAAATTTATATTCATTGTTTTTATTTTTTCATATAGGTTTCCAGTTTGATATTTTAATAAGACTAGATCAAGTTTTTTGCTTCTCAATAAAAACTAGGTTTTTTCATTTTTTCAAACTTTTTTTATTACTTATATTATTTATATTCAATTATAAATATAAACTATGCAAAATGATGACATGTTACAAAATAATTGTAGGGGATATGATGGATGTATTAACATTTTTTCTGTTTTTTTTCAATTTTTTTTTATTTTCAAATTTTGTTTTAAGAAAAATCTTGTGTGATTAAAATTAATTAACTTTGTGAATTGAAAAAAAATTTCAATGAAAGTAACTAAATTAATTGATGATACATAACTAAAATTAATATTATAATGTATTTTGTTCTTGATTAAAATTCTAATAATTCATTTAAAGACCATTGATGTTTGAATTTATTTCCATGAATGCTATCCAATGTGGAAAATAAATTTCCCATGAAGATTTTGAACCATTTTTTGAATATTATTCACTATAACCTCATTTATTGAGTGAACCAAATATTTTTTTAACTAAAAAATTTCATGTTTCTTTAAAAACTTGGGGGATTTAATTATATTGTGTTCAAAATTATTTAAGAAATTAATTTGTTATTGAAAGCCCCATTTTCATGAGAATACCTTTTATTTTGGACAACCTTGTAAATTTAATTCTTTTGAGTCCTTTATATCTATGAATTATATGTAAGTTAGTATAATCACAATCCATTTTCCGAATCCAACACACTCTTGAAGTACATTGAATTATTTTATTAAATATTAAGTGTGGGGGACCTAACATGTGGTGTGATACATTATTTAGTGATACTTTGGGTGGAAAATAAAATTATGAGTATATATGTTTTCTTATGAAAAAATATTTTTCTAAAATATATTACTTTTATAATTATTCAACTAATAGGGAGTTTTTTCCTTTATGTGCCTTCTAAAGAATGAAATTTGTGCATATCTAGATATTTTAAGAAAATAAATAAGGGAAATGTTATTTTTTCTAATAAAATTTTTATGATGTCATTTTTTAATGAAATAAATTTTAAATTTGTTTTGGAGCTGATTTTTGCAGATAATAAGTAGGAGAAAATAAAAATTGAGTGGAAACTAGAATTGTGCTATATTTTTTCATATAAGATCCAATCCATCTCTTTTTGCCTCATAATTTTTAACATTTAAAAACCCAGCTGCCTTCAAAACTCGAAACAACCCTTTATAAGTCCTCATGATTGATACAATTATTTAACTCATTTGGGGAGATATTTATAAATTTCACATGCCTAAGGTAAAGATTTCATTTATTTGGATGATAAAAACATTTTTTTTTAAAAATAATGTGATTATAGAAAACAAATTGAGGTAATAATCCATGTTCATGAAAGAATGAAATAAATTGGAATAAATGGAATAAAAATAATAAAGAATTTAGAATTTAAGTTGTTGAGGTGTAATGATAAGTTGGGTACCTTGATTATAAGATTGTGTATTTTGTCAACATTTTTTTAATTTTAATAGGAAATTTACTTTGACTGGTCACTTGTATAGGAGTCCGAGTTTTTTATGAAGGGGAATTGATATAGATGATTTTTAAAATATTTTTCAAATATATTTTAAAGATTTAATCCATGTAAATTTATAATTTCATGTCAAATTACAACAAGTTTTTAGTTTTTAGGAGTTCTGAGTTATATTTTTAAAAATCCATAATTCTGAAATTTTAACATTTTTTATCACTTCTGTGTTTTGGGAATAAATTTTTCAATTATGATCACATTTTCAAAATTAAATTTTTAGCAACATTTTCCTTGTAAAATTTGACATCTTAAAATAGGCTAATATTTGAATAAACTATTTAAAATCCAAAAAATCACTCAATATGGGAATACATTTTTTCTACATAATTGAAGCCCCTTTAGTAAATGATGTCTAAAATAGAACATAGTTGTCCATATCAAGTGAATATATATTTAAAAAAATAGTTATTAAATCATCTTATTCACATTAAATACCATCATTATATATGGATATTAATATGGTTAGTGGTTGAAAAAAATTAGGGGATTTTTAAGAGTCACATTGGATTGAAAATATTTTTTGAGTAAATATGTTATAAAAATTTTACCACGTAAGCAAAATGGACTTAAATTTAATGGATAAAAATATAAAACGTTTTATAATAACAATTATTTATAAAGGTTTTTATTATTATTCTATTATGAGGTCCAAAAACAAGAAAACGTTCTGAGTAAATAAATTGGATATCAAATCTCCCACCCCTTTTTCTTATAAATTCAAGTCATCAATTTCATTTCAATGGTCAGTTGGAAGGTGTCAGACTGATGGAATAATAAAATATGATATATAAGAGAATTTATAATGATTAAAATATATAAATGATGTCATAAACACCAAGTGGTGGTGGGTAGAGAAGACCCAGTTGACTTCTCCTTTTGAGTTTTCTCATTTCATTGTAAACCATTCTCTTTAAAATTATAATGGAATTTTTTTTCATTGAAGGAGTTATCCTTCCCTCATGTTTAAAAAATTATTTTATTTTGTTTCTTTTATCATATTATCCATATATAATAGTTATCTTTTTTTTTAAGATTCTATGGGTGAGGTCTCTTTATGGAGCACAACAAGTTCAATTAGTTTTTGTTTCTCATAGGTATTTCAAAAATTGGATCACATTCATAAGTGAAAAAACACTCATATTTGAGCTCTAAAATTGGTTTCCAAGAAATATGGGTGGATAAATTTAGGTATTGTTGTATAAATTGTATAATTTAATTGGAAGGAATTAGTGGACAATAATAATGGGGTGTGTTCGAGGATCGATTCTTTTCCATAGCTTCCATATTTATTCTTCATTTTTATATCACTATTTCTTCTCAATTCTAAATTATGATTTTTATTTCAATTAGTTATGTGATCTTATTTAGTTTAAATTTTTTTAGTTAAATTAAAATCCTTACTTTTAGTTTTAACTTTTACCAAAAATAAATTAACAAGGAGACTATTTGATAGCTTAGTCTGTAACCTCCACATGAGACAACTTTTTCATACCCACAATACTACATTTATAAAGGGAAAAATATTAATTTTGATAATGTTAATGAATCACTATAGTCAATTTTTTACCATTTCTAGGGAAGTTTCCTAATTTTTCAATAATTTGTTTTTGAATTTCTAGGATTTCAACCACTAATTTAGTGTCTTAAAAAAGGATTTTCATAGTGACGACACTATAATTGTCCTGATTATCAAAATTTTGAAGATTCTAGTAGTGATGAATTTTTCAAATATCAATTCCAAGAAAATTCCTTCATTATCCAAGAAAATAATTTCATGACCCAACAAAAATATTTGTTAATTCAATATAATATTCATGAAGAAAACAAATGGACACTCTTATGAATACTTTAAAATAATTCCAAAAATTAAAAGCTCAAAAAGTGTCCCAAGAAATTGAAAATCTTGTCCCACAATTTTTTTATATGGAATAAACTTTTTCGTATTAGTTGACTAATATACATAACCTTTTTTTAATTTTATATTCAGATGATAATATTAACCTTTACATACATATTTATTTGTGTATTGGAAATCAAAATTATTTAGAAAATTATTGGGATGACATTGCTTAAAACGAAAATACATGTGAAATACCTTGTTTTGATGATAATCAGTAAGAACCATTTTATCAAACTTTGGATAAATAGAATAAAACACTATATAACATCATTTTTGTAGATAATTTGGAAAAAATTGAGTTTTTTAGTACTCAATTTGATGAGTGTGGACCATTTGATTTTGTAAATAATATATTATAAATCAAAAATATTCTGGATAATATTTAATCTAATCTCAAGAAAATTATTAAGAGAATAGAAAATAAATAAATTTTTTATGAAATAAATACATATCTAGATAAAACACAGGGACAAGTATCAAATTATAATCCACTTTTTTCAGTTTATTGTGGTGATAGATTGTTATTAGTTTATTACTATGATGATTTAGTGAAAATTTATTTTTAGTGGAATGATTTTTTAGATGAAGAGGAGTACAAGCTTGAAATTAATGAAATAATTGTGTTCCGGATTCAGTATTAAACTTGTACACAAAACAATAGTGGTACCATGCAATTTTTCAAAGAAAAAATAATTTTTGAAGCTAAACCTGAAAATAAACCACATCCTAGAATTGAATTTAAAAAACTTGTAGAGTTCATTTATAAACATAAATTATTATTAATTTGGTTCTACATTTCATTCCCTCTTCCACTACATCATTGGAATAATAAATTAATGTAGTTATACTTAAATAAATATATGTTTTGGAGATTACACAATACGTGTGATCTGAAAAATACTAGAGAAAAATAATTTAGATAGTTCATCAAGAAGAAACTACACCCTTCTACATATTGGCGATGATCAGCAAGAACTTCCAAACTAGAGGTAGTAAAATCCTATCCCCAATTTAAGGGTTCAAACCAAGGATACTTTCCCTTATCTTTATTTTTTATTTTTTTTCAATGATTCCAATAAAAATTTTATACTTTGTTTTTTTAGGTAGGTTTAAAGTTTAATTTTTCAGGATGCTAGCTCATGGTTATTGTTACACTTTAAAAACCACATTGTGTCTTTCTTTTCCACTGGTTTTTTTCATGTCTTATATTTTCCATTTCTACATCATAATACAAACTATTATTAATTATGAAAATGTAAAAAAATAAGTTCGTGGGGAGGAGCATACTGGGTATATTAAAATTTTGTGAGTTTTTATTTTGAATTTATTTCTTCTATTTTTAAATTTTTTTAAAAAAAATATTGTGTTCTTCAAATTAATTACCATTGTGAATTGAATTTTTTTTTAATAAAAGGAAGAAACATGATTTATTAAACGTAAAAAAATTATTGTTGAAATTTTATTTACTCTTTATTTAAATTTTTAAAATTCACGAAACTACCATCATCTTTGGAATTTCGTTCCATGAATGTTGCATGTTGTTAAAAATCACTTTCCCATGAGGACTCTTGGCCATTTTTTCATATTCTTCACAATAAATCCATTTATTAAGTAAACTATATAATGATTATTTTTAACATAACTTTTCATGTCTTGTTATAAAAATTAATTATTTATGGATATTGTATTCAAAATGATTAAAGTAACAAATTAGTTATTAAAAAACCTCCTTTTCAAGTGAATCTTTTTTATTTTGGCCCACCTTGTACATTTAAACCTTTTTATGCCCTCGTATCCAAGAACTACATGTAAATTATCCTCATTACAAGAAATTTTACCAATATATCCTTCTATTGAAGTACCTTGCATGACTTTAGTAAAGCTTAAGTTTGGGGGAGCTGACTTGTGGTGTCAAACATCATTTGGTTCTACTTTGGGTGGAAAATCTAGTTCAAAACAGATTTTTTTTAGATCAAAAAATTATTTTTATAAAATATTTTTTTTATATATTCCAAGTAAAATGGATATATAACTTTATAAATCATCCAAATATAGAATTTTTTGCTTATCTAGAGCTTTCAAGAAAAAAATAGAGATGATAACTATTATTTTTTTCTACTAAAAATTTTAGGACGTTGAATTTTTATGAAATAAATTTTAAAATTTTTTAGATTATTTTATGTCATGAATAATGAGGATAAAACCATTATTTTTTGGAAACTAGAATCATAAAATATTTCTACAAATAAGATCCCATCCATATCTTTCTGCCTTAGAATTTTTTACATTTGAAAACCCACCGAACTTCAAACCTCATAACAAATCTTTCTAGTTCCTCGTGATGGATAAAAAAATTTAACTCTATTGTTTGGGGATTGTAAATTATTTTTCAATCCTATAGTGACCCTTTCATTTATTTTGATGAGAAAAACATTGTTCAAATCAAAATAATGTGATAAGAGAGAAAAAATTAGCTAATCGTCCATGTGAATAGACTAATGAATGAAATGGGAATTAAATGAATGGAAATAATAGAGGATTTAGAATGAAATTTTTTGAAGAGACAATATTATTTTGGTTCCTTTATTTTTTTTAGTTGTGAATTTCATTGACATATGTTTTGAATTTTCATTATAAATTTATCTCACTCCTCACTTGTCCAGGAGTGAAATTTTAAGTGTGTTTGAATTGATAGAGATTTTATTTTAAATATTTTTAAATTTTATTTAGTTATTTAATTCCAATAAATTTTCTATTTTATCTTAAATATCATTAACTGTTTAATTTTGAGGAGTTTTTTGGTAAATTGTCAAAATCCCATAATTTTGGAATTTAGCAGTTTTTTTCACTTTTATTATTTGGGATTAACTTTTTAATTTATGATTAAATTGTTGAAAAAAAATTCAGAACCATTTACATGTGGTATTCAACTTCTCATACTATAACAAGAGTTGAATTAACCATTTTAATGCCCAAAAATCACTCAAGTTGGAAAATATTTTTTCAGATAGAATTTAAACCCCTTTAATAAGAAATCCATAACTCGATCCAAATTTCTCCAAATAATATTATTCTGGATGTAAAATATATATTAATTTATGTTTCATATAAAAATTAAATACCGTTTTTAAATTTGGTTATTTGGATGGTCAGTGGGTATGTGAAATTATTGGAATTTGAGGTGTCAATTTGGATAGAAAATGTTTTTTCCGTAAATCTGCTATAACTTTTTTACCACATGTCCATATGACCTGTAATTTCTTGGGTGATGATATAAGACAAATTATATCAATATTTTTGAAGGAAAGTTTCTATTTTTATTCCATTAAGATGTCTAATATAAAGAAAAAGGTCTGAGTATATAAATTGTACAGAAAATGTATTGCCCAATTTTATTATAAATTCAAATCCTCAATTTAATTTCAATGGTTGGTTTAAAGGAGGTTTCTTATTTAAAGAAAAACATATGATGTATAATAGTTGTTCCAATGTTGAAAATATTTTCATTATGGGCAAAAATCTAGTTGGGGGTGGGCAGTGAAGATCTGAAGGCATTTCCCTTTTGACTTTGTGTTTTTCATTGAAAACCCTTCTATTTTGAATTATCCTGTAATTTATTTTATCCATTCAAGGAGGTATATTTATACCTTTTATAAAAATTTATTCTATTTATTCTATATTTTTTATCATATTATTACTATAAAATATTTCTCTTGTTCTTTAAACTTGTTTGGGAGAGGTCTCCCCATTGACCACAACAAGTTCAATTAGTTTTGATTGCTCGAAAGTCATTAGGAAATTGGATCACTTTCAAATGTAGATAAAAACCCATATTTGATTAATTTATATGTTTTATATGTATTTTTGGTTTATAAATTGATTAATTAATGTATAAATTAGGTCATTTAATAGGAATACATTTTTTAACAATGATAAAGGCAGTGTCCGAGAATCAATGTTTTTCTACTACTGCCATACATAGTCTATATTTTTCGATCTGTATTATTTCAAAATTCATATAGATAATTTTGATTATTTTTTTATTATTTTATATAGTTTCATTTTTTTATTTCATTTCAAATCCCCACTTCCAATTTTAACATTTAACAAAAGTAAATTAAAAAAGTAATAGTTTGATTGCTTAGTCTATAACCTCCTTATGAGACAACCCTACAGTAGCCACTATACCAAATTTATAATGGGGAAAATATTGATTGGGTTAATCCTAATGAATCTATATAATTACTAAACCCACATAAAATATCTTACTAGGTTGTTTCAGGTGAAAATACATTCTCTTTTCATTAGCTACTCAGTGGACAGTCCTTAGACCACCACCTGGGACACCCTATCCAAGATCCTCCCTGATTCATGACCTCATATTTAATTGGAAACTCATTTAGAATACATGAATTTTTTTCCCTTTGTTCTATTGTGTGGTTGGTGTATACTTCTTAATTCCCTGGTTGAATAAATGATTTTTTTACACAAAAATAAAATCATTTTTTCAAATTCAAAAAATACAATTACCCCGTGGAAAAATTCATACTTCATTGGAATAATTTTTAGGTTTTTAACCAATTATCACCTATTTTTCTGAAAATTCCGAAAAATACATCCATATACCATTCTAATTTCATTCATTCTAATAAAAATTAATAAAAACAAAAACTTTAGACCAAATTAGTATTAAAAAGTTTGAATAAATAAGGAATGTATGTATATATTAGGGTCATAAAGAATTCATGTTTGATTTGTGACTTAATAATCAATAATTTTTAATGTTAAAAAATGAACATACAGCCTATTTACAAAATAATTTTTAGCACTTAACTTCAATAATAACGGATCTTACTATTTCAACCATGATTATAGTTTTCCTCTCTCTAGATCCATTCTACTAGGGTGTGTAAAAACTCCATTGATTGTTTATTGTATACTATGTAAGGTAATATGGAAATAAATTACCAAGGAACTCCATTCCATTATATGTTTTTATCCTCTAGATAAAAACTATCAATTATTTCACAACATCCCTTTTGAATGTTTTTAATATCTCCATAAGCTTCATATTCATGCTTCATGAACATCACACTAGTGATTCTTTTAAAATAATCAATGAATGAGATGAAATAAAGATCTATTCTAGTGGATTGATATCATATTGTCTCTCATATATCTGAATGTATCAATTAAAGTGGACAAGATGACTGGATTTTCACTTTTTCGTGACTTCCTTGCACCATTTTTTTCCTTTTTGGTATGTCTCAAATGTCTTGAAAAAACCCGAATCACCCAACATTCAGGGAACCTGATCTTTCCCTCACATGGTTAATGGAAATTCTAGATCCCTACAGATTGGGATCAAGAACCTAGGAATCAATAACTACCCCTTGGAATAATTTCTATATAAAATATCATAAAAAAATACATATATATATATGTGTGTGTATAAAGATAATTTTTATTTTCTGATAAAATTCAACAGTGGAAAAGAGGCATCAAGAATTAAATTATACTTATCAAAACCAAAAACCAAACCATGGTACACAAGTATATAAATAACCCATATATTTTCAAGAAAACATGCTAAAATAAAAAAGGTATTGATTTCAATAAATAGAAAAAACAAGGTGTAAAATTTATTCCAACCATATTTCCTTCTATCTATATAAATATAAGTATAATAATATCAATACATTGGAAAATAAGGTCATTCCTCCCTTGTCTTAGACTCCTTCTCCCACATCTCATGAGTATCTAAAAAATTCTACCACAAAACATAGGAAAATGGTATAAACTTACCAAATAGTAAATTTTCATGTGAAAAAAAAGTTTGAAACAGTTTCTCAATGACAAGAATATTAGGATCTATGTTGATTTCTTCCCAATAAATAACATAAGACGGGTTCGGTTGGTACTTTTAGAGTTGATAAACATGGAAAAAAAATTTAATCAATGAAAACTAAATTGGTAAATGAAAAATATATACCACCTATCCAACCATTAATTAATGTCAAAATCCCCAAACATATCATAGATATATCTACCCTTATTTTCCAAGTCGCCAGTGCATCAACCGAGGTGAGACCTTTAGGAACACTTGGTCATCGGCCAAAAATTTCTATAGACAATAATGAAAATTCTCATAATATTTTATCATTATTTATTCCACCACAAAGTATTGATGAATATTATTGATTATCATTGTCATTTATTGAATAATAATTTCTCCAACCAAGGATTCTTATCCCCCCTCCAAACAACATAGTGGTGAGTTACAGTTTTATCCATGTAAAGAATTAAATGATGCCATCTATTTGGATGACCGGTAGCTACTATTAAAGGGTAACTCCACTAGCACCAAAAAGACCTCTCAAGAACCACCAAAGATTGTGAAACAGGCATAGATAATATCCTATAGAATCTTAATTGGATGTCTTTTTACACATCCTTCTGAGGATGACACGGTTTTCTCAATGTTACTAAAGATCAGATCAGCTCATGAATACCCTTCCAAAATTGGGAGGTATGATTTGGATCTCTATTTATGAAAATGGTTTATGGGATCCCATAAAAACTTATAATCCCATATATTGACAACTTCCCCATGTCCAAAACATTATTGGTATCACGAATTGGTATGAAACAAGCAGAATTGGGTAACTGGTCAATCACTAACCAAATGGTGTTCCTACCCTAGGGAGTCCAAGGTAAACCCACAATGAAATACATTTATATTTCATTCCATATCCAAGTTGGCATAGGGAGAGGATGATGTAAACTATAAGTATTTTAGTGCACATCCTTAATCTGTTAGTAAGTTTAACATTGAGATACGAATTCATTTATTACCAAATTTATTCCTTGCCTTTAGAACTGAGGCTTCATGTTATAGAATAAATTTAGTTCAGAGGTGGAAATACTAGAGAGAATTATGTAACTATTCCATCCAAATATTCCTCATGGATAAAGGGATGTTATAACCGTTCATAAAGTGAATAATACCTTCCAAGGAGAGAGATCGTTCAATGATCCCCCCCCCATATAATGAATATATGATATTACAAAACTCATTATCTAATTTTCATTCTATGAGAATAATTTAAAGAAGAGTGAATGTCAAAAAACACTATCTAAACATTAAAAAATATACCTTTATAACACCCAGGTTCATTCATGAAAAGTGTCACATCATGATTTATTCATCATTTTCATTCATTAAATCCTAGTAGTGAAAATTATATCTAAGAGTATCAACAACCAAATTAACCTTTCCCATTTTTTAGGAAATTCCAATGTCAAGTTACTTTAGGCATTCCACCCATCATCTCTATTATAGATTGAAGTATTTTTGGAAAAATATTTAACCAAAACTCTTATAGTCTAAATATATAATTAACTTTTCCTTGAAAAAATAGTGTACCCGACTCAAATGGAATTAAAAATAGTCTTGGGTTCCAAATCATGAGTGGGGTCATTATTGTCATGAGTTTGAAGCTAACATGAGCCATAATCCACCATATGATATCTTTATATAGGTACAAAACACAAGAATACACTCGATGTACCATAATAAAACATATGACCACGTCCTTCCTCTAATAGAGTAAGAATATTTTCAAAGGTAAAACACAACTTCCATTCATCAAAGGATGTATAACACCCTAATTCCTGCAATAACATCTCCCCTTTATAGGTGAGATCAGTCAAAGGTAGTGTGATTTTTATAAAATCCTTCATGAAATATTAATAATATCCTACCAAACCCCCGAATCTTAAAATATCAATGTAACTCTATGGTTCTTCCCATGACATGATAGCCATCAATTTATTAGGAACTGTTGAGTATCATGTTTTGAGATCACATGTCCCAAGAAATTAACTTGTTGAATCTAGAATTGGAATTTTCAAAATTTTCATATAGAGTATGATCCCATAAGATTACCAAATCATGTCTTAGTTGATGAACATGATATTATTTGATCTTTAATTACACCATAATTTCATCGATCTACACCATGAAAAAAGTTTCAAGATAATAGTGGAATATCAAGTTCATCAGTTTCATGAATACAACATGAAAATTTTTCAGGATAAACGGTATTATAGGGTACTAAAAATGGTCATACCCAATTTTAAAGGTTTTCTTAGAAACATTTGACTCTTTTATTCTAAGATTTTGATAACATGACTGTAGATTAATGATCAAGAAAAACTTCCATCATTTTAAATGATCAAACAAGTCATCAATGTGAGGAAAAGGAAATTTTTTCTTACTTATAACTTGGTTGAAATTTGAATAATCAACACAAAATTGGAGAGCTCTACCAGCCTTCCTCTTAAAGAGTATAGGGGCTTCCTATGGTGAAGAACTCATGTGTATGAATCCCATATCTCTCAAATTTTACTACTAAATTTTCATATGTTTTAACTAATTAGGATCTAATGTTAATATTTCATTGATATCAGTTGAGTTATTGATATAAATTAAATAGATAACTCCATTTTCTTATCCAGAGATAAACTATAAATTTCCTTTAGAAACATATAAAAGAAACTATTTACTATTTGAGGTAGCTAACCATAGAAAAATTACAATCATAGTTTGACCATAAACAAATATATTAATTTACTAAGATATATAAGAGGATCACCTACTCAATTAGACCTCAGATCCAATTCTCCTTGAAACACATGGGATCTCTATTGAGGGTAGTAAAAGAAAAAATCCAATGATAACATTAGATTTGATATTTGTGATAAATCAACCAATCAATCCTGATAATTACAATGAATATTCTCAAATCGAGGTCTAGTAAATCCTGAACTAGTTCAACATCATGCATACATAAATGCTTTGAGGGGAATCAAAACCCATATTGCTTCTTCTTCTCTAGATGCATCGCTTAATCCATGAAAATGACATGAGTTTCATTGGATGTATTAAATTATTAACAATATGTGTTGAAACTAAAGAGTTATAGGTAATAGTATCAAATAAATCATTCTTTAAGTCTAAACCAATAGTAATGATACTTCTCATAGTCATTGGACCCACATCAACATCCATTGGATAGTATTATATTATCTGTAACTGCTTTATTTTGGAGGTTAGTGGATAGAACCATATTTTATATGAATCATGTGACTACACAGTTGATCTTATATGTGATAATGATCCAATACCGGAGTGTGGAAATAAATGTGTTAGACAAAACTTATTTAAGTGAATAGGTTATACACATTAGTTGAAAATTTTTGTAGGTATGGGTCAAGAATGATTCACATGCTCTAAAGGGTCACATAGGTAACAATTCAACCCCCTAACTACTCATGATGGTGTAGAATAAGATTTTTGTTAAGCAACGCCACTATTTACTTTTGGAAACTCTCTCAAATTCATATTCCCCTTAAAATAACCATAGAATCTACCAATATAGGTGGGTTTAACTCTGAACATCCCTAACACGCCAACTAGGTCAATCTCTACCATCAATGCCTTATCCACCACCTCTATATAATAATAAAGTGTTAGTATAAAAACATATAACCAAATATCAGTATGAACACCCATAATAAACCAAAATTCATCTATATTATAATTTACACATCTTAAAGTGAAAATAGGGAGATATTTGTGAAGTAATTAGTGCACTCTATCACATTCAAGTTCACATTAAAAAGTGAGATTAACTCTATTGATTTCTCTAAGGTCATGTACTCTAGGTATAATTTATCAATGAAGATGTACTTGAAGTTTTTCACACCAAGAACGAATTCATCTTTTCAAAAAACCACTATGTCCTACAACATTATACCTGAACCATCAATATTAATGATAGCACAACAAGCCATGAAAAAATCTAGGGTCTCTGGGAATTGAAGATGTCTCTAAATATTTCATAACCAATATTCCAACTCTTATGGATCATTAATATCATGGTAAGGATAGTGGTTTTCGATAAATAAACTACTTTGATCGATTATTATTATCATCCCTTTGAATTTTTTCCTCTATATCCTATAAAGCGGTAGGTTCCCCACTTTTTTTTATATCTCTGATACTATGCAATGTAGTTTTGATGACATTTTCATCAACTAGAGTGATATAACACTCCCTAAGAATTGATGAAAGTATTATAGGTGGCATGGTAATACAAAATATTAGACAAAGAGGAATAAGTTCATAAGATCCATGAATAAATCCATAATTGTGATAACAAATGTCAAATAGAATCATATAGATACCTGGAAAAATAAAACTAGGATTAAATCAACCTTTAAATGAAAATACTCATTTAACAACCACCCAGGGTAACTTAAGTCTTATCACAATGAGAGATGGCCAATAAATATCTTAAAACCTACCCCTAGAGTGATAAAAATCATATATTCTATCTACCAAGACATCCTAGGATGTATAATAATAATAAAAAGGGATTAACCTCCTTTGAAGAAAATTTTTCATGAACCAACCAAAATAAATAAACTATATAAGAATGTGATCCAACTGTCACGTGGCCTAAAGTGTGTTCCCAATCCCAACAGGCTATAGATAAGCACCTGGGCATCAACAACTACCTTTAAAAAATATTTCACCAAAAAATTTCATAAAAAATATGATATATATATATATACACATTAAGATAATGTTAGTATGAAAATAAAATTCAATAGTAAAAAAGGGACATAAAGAAAGAAATTTCATGTGCCAAAACCAAAAACCAGACCTAGGTACCCAAGTACAGTAATAATCAAGTGATGGTCAAGAAAATAAGGTAAATGATATAAGGGAGTGATCATAATTGAAGTAACACTAGGGTATGATATCAAAAATAATACCTCATTCTCTCTTTAATTAGGTTAGGTCTTTTAAATCGTATAACTTGTGAATTTTTATAATAATTATATGACCAAGATTGTAAAGTCTTCTAATATAAATATTATTCTCATCTTTTATACTCATATAACAAGAATCA
The DNA here is from genome assembly GCA_963277665.1 of Viscum album. Taxonomy (NCBI): domain Eukaryota; kingdom Viridiplantae; phylum Streptophyta; class Magnoliopsida; order Santalales; family Viscaceae; genus Viscum; species Viscum album. The sequence goes on along the minus strand of OY728138.1, from coordinate 112,088,266 downwards.
CTTCCATTTCCAATTTTGAATATAATACCACTAGTTATTTCTCCCTTAGTAAAAAATCACCCATCCTTTAAGAACATGATAATACAAAATACATTCAAAAAATAAATTCATTCCCATCACCATGTGGTTATGTAAAACTCAAAATATTGTATTTGAGGCCATAGAAAAATGATAAATCCTTGGATTTTAATTTTTGGACTTCTATCTCAGTTTTATGAACTCTTGTAATCTTTATGGAACTATCATTGCCAAAAATAATTGATCCTTCATCATGATCCTATATATTACTTGAGATATCATTTTCTCTTATCATGAAATATAAATAACCACTATCAAGAATCCATGTCTTTCCCTTCATTCTAACTCTCAGAGCCACCTCAATAAAAAGTGATCTCTCATTCTCCACTTTTCATAGAAATTTATTAGCTTAAGATTCTTGTAAAGTTTGACCTGGAATTTATTTCCTACATTATTCATTTCAATAACCTTATTGGTAAAATATTCACTAAAAATTTCCAAAATACAAATCTATTTTGTGTGGAAATATTTGATGAGTTTTTGTTCACAACTTTCTTGTTCCCAAGACTACTTCTCATCTTCCCTAAATTATACCCATTTGATTATTTTCTTCTTAAATTATAAGGAAATAAATTGTTGTTCTACAAAACATAAAATTTATTACCACAAACTCCATAGCACAAAAATTATTTTTTAAAACTTGATCTTGTGTAAAATTTTAAAATCTATCGAGAATAATTAAGTTGTTATTTGAATAAATTTTGATATTATTTTAGCCTTTAGCTTAGGGTGACATACATTATCACTTCAAATCCCTTTGAGGTAGGATTATATTTATTGTGATTTTTATTATTCTAAATATACTTATTTTTTTCAATAAAAGTTTCACTTTTAGTTAAAATAGGTATAACTTTTTTTGGGTTTCATAGCTATATATTTTATAGGAATTTTTTTCATTAATCTTGTGATGATTCATATTTTATTTCAACTAATTTATTGTGTATTTTATTATTTTATTTAAGGTGTTTCAAACATAAAAACACATTTATTTTTCCTTCTTTAATGTCTCTTACTTTACAGTTTATTTTTCTTCAAATAAATTTAACATCTCATCTTGTTCTAGATTTCTCACTTTGCGAAGCAAGAGTTTTGATCCCTTCTGGATTAAATTTCCTTTACATTAATTTTTATTTTCATAAAAAAACATAAAAAATATAATTTCTTTCTTGAGTTTAATGTTTTGTTCAAGAAAATATTTAGGATAATATTTCTACAAGAGTTTAGTGTAATTTTAAAGCTTTAGGTGTAGTGAAATCACTTATTTGGTTCATGCCAAAGTTATCTTTTATTGGATTTTGTGAAAATCCATAATATAGATAATGATAAACATCATGATCATTGAATTAAATCCAATGAAATATGAAAAGGAAAATTAAAACTTAGATACATGATATTTTCATTTTAATTTTATAATTTATTTAATTAGAAAAATTACATCAACTGAGGGAATTAATTCCTTAAAGAAGAAGGTGATCATTTGGGCCTTTGTTTGATTGTACAGACATTTCATCAATAGGATCGAATAATAATCCCTCTAGAGATGGTCCACACATGCTCCTATGATCTTAAATATGTGCTTTTGGTACTTCAGTTTTTAACATGATGGTACTGATAATCTTGTATCACTCTCTATAATCACCCTACAATCATTCTATAAAGGAGGGATTGTTTCTTCTCCTCCCATTCTTGATAGGAAAAGGAAAGTGTAAGCTCTCGATTATTAAGATAATTATATAGAATATCCTCTCTTGGTTGGAGAAAATATATATAAAGGATGAGTTGTTCACAATAACATCCAACCCAAGTAAATGATGTAAATGGGTATTTTTATATCTCATTTGGAGAATAAATAATTTCACAGAAGTCCCTTTATTATTCTGTTAATCTCTACTGAACTCAAAGTCTAAATAATAATAATATTATTATTATTAATTACTTTACATGCACTAAACTCATAGATTAAATAAATATCATTTCTTTAAAAAAATAATGTTTATATAAACAATATTTAATATATCATTCCTACGAGACAAGTTAACATGGTCCATATTCCCTCCAAGATGTGTATTGAACATCGAATAATAAATATTATTCATCCCATCAATAAATAAATATTTATAATATTCATGATCTTATGAATAAATATTTATTTTGACCTTCAATTTACACATAAATATGACAATTGAATATTTATGATTAGTAAATCCAAAATAAATATTATTCCATCGATTGAAGAATAATATTTATTCCAAAAATTAAATTTAGATAGAATTTAATTCAAATTAATATAATCTCTAAGTGTATTCCCCTTTAGGATTTTTCCTTAATGGCATTAGGCAGGTTCCCCCAAATTCCAATATCAGCATCTAAAATATGTAAAGACACCCAACATGAAGAAGTTAATGTCACAAAATTGACAACCACATATGAATTATCACAAGTTAATATGATCTATTTCTCAAAATATCTCATAAATCATGTCCCATAGTCATTTCATCAATCGATATGTTTGATAAAAATTTATTTTAAATCCTAAAACAAATATTTCAATGCACCATGTTCATGGAATTTAGTTCAATAGTTCCATTTTATTCAAAGGTCCAAGATACCAACTTCGGTAAATTTGTAAGGGAAAAATCGTTCCTCTACTTATTCATTAATAATAAATCACTCATGATGTACCCAACATGACCTACTTTTAAAATAATAACTAGAACAATACTTTTCCTCAGTACATCAATTTATGTGAAATGTGATATGTATTAATGATAATCCTAAAGTATAAGGATCATCACAAAAAGTTTCATAAATTAATATCCTATTATAGGTAAACCTTTTAAATTTACACTAGTTGGTCTATACTCATAATCTATGATCTTAGATATTACCATGTGTGGATATCAAGGTATTAAGTCTCAACTACTTATGAGTACTTGTACATAAAATTTTGTATCAATTGTGTCCCATTAGATGATGTCCTATAACCATGTGACGTAGGATTAAGAATATCATCATTAAACATAAAGTTACTAATCATAGATAGGAAACTATTATTATAGCAACCCTCCCTTTTCATACATTAACATCACATAACATTTTCATAATACTTAAAACATTATAAAAATAGATTCCCAAATACCACACTAGTATAGTACCGTTGGAAACATGGATACATAAACATTGGTACATAAATGAGCTACATCATCTCCTACTAAGATCTTATTAAATAGAAACCTTCTTAGACAATCAATCATAATACATATCTTCATAACTTGGGGGATGGAAACATAAAGAGGGGTGATCTCAGACTCTCAATAAGGGTAAACAAGGGAGATTCGTAAGCATAATCATGAGCATAAGGGTATGATAACATGATCACAAATATAGAAGATTGTCCCCTTCACATCAAAGAACAAAAAAAAGAATCATGGAACAAAGATTATCATTTAATAAGACATGAATCATAAAAAAAATAAAGTACTTAAGCCATGAAATCATAAAATATGAATAAAACATGGAAATTTAAAAGACACGTAAACATATATAATTATTTACATTGTAGTCAAGGAATTACTGCCAAGACCATATTAGTGGAAAAATTCCTTTACTGAACCAAGTTCACACCCCATTCCAGCCCTGTATTATTGAATCAAGTTAACTCCCCATTCTAGCCCTGTAATAATGAACTAATTTTATTTCTCATTCCATCCCTATAATACTAAACTGAGTTCATTTATCATTCCAACCATGTTAATATTATGATATATAAATATTTAACCAATTTATTTTATGGATATATTGGTCCCACCCATCTTCTAGTAAAATCATACAAACATGTGCCACAGTATCATAATTAATCATTTCATAACCCAAGAAACTAAATGGGTATTATAAACATGTAACCATAACACAAATTATGTAAAGATACTGGTTTCATAATCATTTCATCAAAAACATAACCCATTAAAAGAAGGTGGTTTCAAAATTATATAACCCATGAAATAGAAATGAGTTTCAAAAACATCATGCCATAAAAAATCCATTTAGATAAAGAATATGAATGGAAATATAGAATAATTTCCCCATAAATGCATGAGTAACTCCAATGGATGTTATCTTAATTGAGAAATAATTTTGAAAGATCTTAAAAAAAAATTCTATATGAAAATATCCATATTGCTTTGAAAAATTATTTTTAAAACCTAAAACCTTTTAAAAATATTTTTCTTTGAAAATATTTTTATTTGAAAATATCTTTTAAAACATATAAATTAAGCATTGAAAACCATAACAAGTTTTTAAAAATCTTTTTCCATGAAAATTGTCTTCAATGATCTTTTTAAAACATTATTGAAAAGATATTTGAAAACATGGTTTTTGAATATAATAGATTTCAATCCGAAGATAGAGGTAGTCGTATTTTATTTAACAACATTATCTTAAATACCAAATATTGCAAACATGGAACTAATACATGAGGATACATTTAATAACCATAGGAAAATAAAATTCATTAGTTTTTTTTTTTGAGATATGGATAATGATATTTCATTAATTGAATTATAATCATAAACAATCTCAAAAAGAGATTAGATTCTTTAAATAAACTCTTACCACTTGGTTACTTGGGATCATACTCTCCATGTAAGAAAATTAAATTAAATAAAGATTAAAATATAAATAAAATAATTATAATAATAATACAAAATTTTAAATGTAATATATACACATTGAAAAATAATTTAGGTGTATAACAAAACATGCGTCTCAAAAAAGGAAAATTGAGACAAAATTATTTTACTGATTTGATAACTTTTGAAACATAAACCCCCTGAAATAAAGATCATAGAATAGATATTTAAATATGAAAAAATTAAAGTATAATAATAATTTAATAAATCCATGGTTGGTATAAAAACCAAGAAAAAGGGATAGGAGGAGAATAAATCATATATCTCACGAATATAAAAATCGAGATGAAATCCACTTACCTTGTGTCTTGACTCTCATCGTACTCATTCAAACCGTATGTATAACAAATATAAATTTATTATAAATATTTTAAAGAACAATATTATTATATCTAATAGAACATATGGTTTTATCATGACCATATATTTACCTCTTGTTCATAATCCTATGTTAAGGTTTCATTTTGGGTAATATTCGCTTTGTTTTTCTCATGTGTCTTAATTTGTTATTCTTTGGACATTAAATTTATATAATTATCCCATAATTAAAACCATGATATAAATATCATATATATTTATTATAATTGTATCATAATAATCTATATAATATATAAGTATGAAATGGAATACACCATTCACGGAGACGGTAAGTCAAATGTACGCATGAATGTTGTTTATGTATTTATTGTCGTATTGAAAGAAATATGGAAAATGACATATGTGTATAAATATATATATATATATCATTATTATATTATAATTTTTATATCATATATATCATAAAAGTTCAAAAAACCAATCCTTAATACATTCCATTCAGTGTGTGAATGAATCACATCGCTTTGAGGGGCCATAGTCAACAATTCCTCAAACAAAATTATCATATTTACACCATACAGAAAGTAAAAAAGATATGGGTTGTAAAAGAAATAAAAAAGAATAAATATATAATAAATATAATATATAATATATAAAAATATATTTTCCATCATAATTTCCACCATAATAGGTGATAATGTAAAAATGAACCGTCATTGTTTCGTGAGGCGGTAGTTCGTTGTACACGTAAACAGTATATTTGTTACCCATTAGATGGAGGTGTGTGTATTTTTAGGTTGAAACCTTATCATAAAAACATCATAATAAATTTAGGATACTGTTTTTAATATAAAATAAAATACTAAATAGAGTGTATGGGTTGGTTAAATAAAATAAAATAAATTATCTTCAGATAAAATGTCACGTCTTAATCGGGTAACTCCTTTTGGTTTATGCCAAAAGGCGTCCTTGGGTTTATTTATGCGAAAATGGAGGTATCAAGTAGGAAGTTAGTGATTTTGGAAAGTGTATTGGGTATATTTTGGATGATTCTAAGTGTTTGTATATGTTTGAAGATGAGGGAGAGGTGGTGGCCTTTATAGGAAAGCAAATGAACACACTTGGCATTTTTGAAAATAAGTTTGGTGTACCCATGTTATTACCTACCAAAAGTCCTACCAAACTATAAAAACTCAATAATTGAAGTTTAATGGACTAATAATTTCCATAAAATGGGTTTTGGTAAAGTTTCAACAATGTTTTGGGCCATAAATATAATTTTTAGTCCTTAGTTAAATTAGTTATACCTTAATCGATGTAATTAATTTTAAATACTTTCACTAATATTTTTGATAAAAAACTTAGTTGAACACATTAAAAATTATAAATTATGATGATTCTAGTTATGGAATCCATTTTTCCAAATTATAATCACATAACTGTTATAAATTAATTTAAAATTAATCCCATAGTTGGTTCGACAATGCGGGTTTTAAAATTAAAATTGTTCAAAAGTTTGCTAAGTTTTTACATACAATTTCATTGTGAAAATGACCTCAATGACTAAAATTTTATTAATTGATAAAAATATTATATAATTAAACTTTTAAACCAATTTAAAATATATATTAACATTATAAAAAAATTAATGATAATTTATTTTTGAATTAAAACCCGGTATTTTTTACTATTCATCCAAAAATGAAGTTTCTCTGAAAAATACCAAAAAATGTTCCTAAGATAATTTCAACATTCTAAATTCAAAAAAAATATTTTATCAAATTAAATTTTTAAATGTGTCTAAATTTAATTTTATTATTTCTCATATAAGGACATGAAAACTAGTTTTTTTGAGAAAATAGTATTTTTAAACATAAAACTACATTACCAAAAAATATGCCTTTCTTATCAATATATTTTATTTATATAAATAAATTATAAAAAAAATTAAAATTAGTTATTACAATTCATATTACTAATTTTTATGGATAGGTTATAATTATCTCATTTAAATTATTATAACAATAAAATGATGTGTCACGGAAACATCGATGTTTCTTGTAACGTACACCAATTTGGTGTTATATGTAATGAACTCCAAGTCAATGTTCCATGAAATGTACACCAATTTCATTTTGTGTGAAAGGAATTTTTGACATAGTGAATTTCAATACATAAATGAAAATGTAATTTATTCGAGAGAAAAAAAAGTTCCATAAAAACTCACGGTGTATCATTCTACCCCCCTTAAAATGAATTTTACCATTAAAATTCAGCACCTTGGGAAAAATGAAAATAATTTTGCATAATAATATCCTCATTTTCCCATGTAACTTCCTCTAACTGGTCATTTCTTAACAAAAAATCGACCATGTGAGTGTTCTTATTTCATCGAACTTTCTCTGATTGGCCCATAATTTCAACTTGTTATTCCTCATAAGAAATATCCTAATCCAGTGATATATCCTCTGATTTTAATACATGTTAAGGGTCAAATGTGTACTTCCTAAGGAGAGATACGTGGAAAAAAACATGAACTTAGGATATATTTGGAGAAATTTCTAAACAATATGATACCATCCCAATATGATCAAGAAACTCAAAGTGACATATATACCTAGAGATTAATTTTCCTTTCTTCTAAAATATCATAAAATTCTTCCATGGTGAGATTCATAGAAACACATTTTCACAAACTTTAAATTCTAGATCATGCCAATGGTTATCAGCATTACTTTTCTACAGATTTGAGTTTCCTTGATATGTTGTTGAATGGTTCTAACATTTTTGGCCATTTCTTTAGCGATATCAGGTCAAAATATCTTTCTTTATCTAACCACATCCTATAACATTGGAGCTCTACATTTCATCCCATATATTTCTTCATACGGTTCCATATGAATTATTGAGTGAAATATATTTTCGTAAGAAAACTGAAATAGAGTGGGGTGTTGATCCCAACCACCTTTCAAATCCTTAGAACAAGCTGTCAACATATCCATTAGGGTTTGAATTGTTATTTTAAATTGTTCATCCATATGAGGATGATAAGTAGTGATAAAACTCAATTATGTATCAAGTGATTGCTAAAGACTTTTCTAGAACTTTGAGGTAAACCTTGGATCCTTATCTGATACAATATAATGTCATACTCCAAGAAACCTTAAAACTTATTTAATGTATATATTGGAAAGTGGATCTAGAGTGAATTATTCAATGATAATGATAAAGTTTGTTGACTTAGTAAGTTGATCAACTACTAACCATATAGAATTAAACCATTTAGAGTTTTTGGGTAGTCCAATGACAAAATCCATCATGATGTTCTCCCATTTCCTTTCTGCTATGGGTAATGGATGCAACATCTCTATTGAATTTTAGCGTTCCACTTTAACTTGTTGGAATGAGAAGAACTAAGATACAAACTCTGTGATATCCCTCTTCATTCCATCCCACCAGAAGTATTTTTTCAAGTCTCTATATATCATTGTGCTTAGAAAATTAATAGAGAATTAATAACTATGATCTTCCTCTAACAGTTCCTTCTTAAAATCTAGTGTGGTAGTAACACATACAATGTGCATGAACCTTATCATTCCATCATGATCAAGGTTAAACTCAGGGACATTTCTAAAATTATTTTTTAGCTCTACATAATCTTTTTTTTTCTCCTTAATCTTTACTTGGATAGAGATTTGAACATTCATTTGATTGAGATAATATTTTTTCCCATACTTTAGGATTTATAGATCCATCCATTAAAAATCCATAAATAATGGATCTTTTGTGATCCTCATCATGGAAAACCTATTATGAATCTTTTGACTCAAAGAATCATCCACCTTGTTTGCTTTCCCATTTTAGTAATGTATGGAGCACTCACAATCCTTTATCAATTATAACCATCATCTATGGATCATGTTCAACTCATTCTCTATGAATATATATTTCATACTTTTATGATCAATATATATATCACATTTTTCACCATAAATATAATGCATCCATATTTCTAATTAAAAAATTACCTCTACTAACTCTAAATCGTGATTTGGGTAATTATAACCATGTTATTCTTCCTAATAACGCATACCAAACCCTTATTGGATGTTTTCTCTATAGAATAAAAACCCTTCTCCACTTTGACGTTTGGTAAGAATATATTCACTGACTAACATTCCCTTTAGTTCCTTGAACTTTTCCCCACATTAATATGTCTAGAGGAACTGGACACCCTTCTGAGTTACCTTGGTTTGAGGATTAGATAGTCACGATAAATTTTCTACAAACCATATATAATATCTTTCTAAAAAAAGAAATATATGGATATTCTTCATTATGTTTGGTATAGGCTAGTATTCAATAGCCTCCTTCTTTGAGAGATATGTTATTATACTATCTCATGAGATTATGTGACCCAAAACTGAAACCTTTTACAACCAAAATTCTCAATTTGTACATTTTTCTTATAGATTCTTCTTCCTTAGGTTATTTAGTACAATTATCATGTGATCTTAATTATCTTTCATTCTCTTTGAATAGATAAGAATATCATCTATAACAACTACCACAAACTGATTGAGATAATCTCTAAAGACTTTATTCATTAAATCCATAATGATAGTAGGGGAATTAGTAAGACCTAAATGAATCACGATATATTCATAGTTTCAATACCTTCTATGAAATTTTCTCTTGGGTATATCCTCCTTTTTTTCCACAATAGATGATATCTAGAATGATGGTCAATCTTGGAAAATTATTGATCTCCACACATTTGATCAAACAAGTCATCAATACAGGGAAGAGGATACTTATTGATCTCCACACAGTTGATCTCCACATTTATCTGTGTTTCCTTTTAACAAAAATAATAGTTTCACCCCAACGTGACACACTTGGATGAATGATTCCCTTATCATGGTTTTCTTATATTCTCTTCTTTAATTCATATAAATCAATTAGATACATTCTATATAGATTCTTTTAAATTGATGTGGAACTAGGTATAAGTTCTATTGAGAACTTAACTTCATATTTTGTTGGAATACTAGGAAACTCTTTTAGAAATACATCCACAAAATCCCAAAAAATAGGCATATCAATTATGTTGATTTTCTCCCCAACCATTTGAGATAAACAACCCTTCTGAATTGTTGTAAAACTCATACATTGGATGTAATCTACATAGTAATTTCATAATTATCATCACATTGATGGTTGATCATAGGAGTGTTTGAAATTTCAAAAATAACTTTCATTCATTTACAATTTATGTGGGATTTATATAGAGAAAGTCAATCCATGTCTTTGATTACATCAAATTTAACCAAGGGAATAATTATATTATTTACATGAAGAACATTCCCAACAACTTCAACTATAGATGAATCGTAGACATTAGATGAAATCAGCATACCATTACGGGTTTCCACTTCAAATTCAGCATCTAATTATTTTGGTGGAATCTTAATACCCTTATAAAATTCATTAGATATGAAATAGTGGGTAGATCAAGAATAAAATATGATATTATTTGTTCTATAGTGGATGGTAAGTGTACCTTTCATAATTTTTTTATCATACCTCTCATAAAAAATAGTGATTTCATGATACTTCCCCTTTTTGCTCATCTTAATAGGTTGCTGATGTCGATCATCATCACCAGCCCTTAGGTTTGGTCAGTGGTTATCATAATGAACATTCTCCTTACACTTGTAGCATTGAATCATGGGAGGTTAATTCTAGGTATCTTTCTCTCCATTGCCATTTTAGGCTTAATTCATCCCATCATTTCAAAAATTAATTGCTCGGTGACCTTTTTTCCACAGTTAAAACATTTACTAGACCCCTTAATAAAAAATCCTCCATGATTATTCCCACATTTAGAGCATAAAATAAAACACATCTTATTTTCTATATGGTTTATAGAGTTTCCATTGATCTCCATGTTTCTTTTCTTGTCAAAACCCTGAGGCTGATACGTGACTCCAGACTCATTTTAAATCTTGATTGCACAATGGAAAATCTCTTCATAGCTACTATAATATCTTATGTCCAGTTCCCTTATGATACAAGTAATTAAGACACTGAAGAACCTATCAAATTTACTTTCGCATTGGATGAAAATTCTTGAAGTTTACCTTGAAAGTCTGATGAAATTAACCTCATAGGTACCAATAAATTCATTATCCCATTTCTTCAACTCAAAGAATTATTTCTCCATCTTGGTATGAAGAATTTGAGGAAATTAATTATTAAAAAATAATATCTTGAGCTCATCCCAATCCATGGATTCAATACCATATTTTTTCCACACATTTTTATTTAGAGTCCACCACTCGTCTTCATTTCCTTCTAACCAGTAAATAGCCAAAATGTATTTCTCATGATATTAACATTGGAGAATGGATGATGTATTTTCAGCAGTGCTGATCCATTTTTCAGTAAAATGTCGATCTGAAGACACTATAAAATAATGTAGATGTTTCCCCATGAAAGACTCAATATAATTTTGTTCCCTCCATGGTGTATTTGGAATCCCACCATGATTCATATCTTGAGAAATCTATGTGATCATAGAAACAAGATTTTTCATTGCAAATCCCATAGCATTTGGTTGCTCAAGAGTTCAATGGTAGCATTTTTCATCATAACCATTATTAATGTGGATCTATATGGTTCCATATATTGACTAAAATAAAATTCATATGGTGGGAAATATTTATGATATCACGGAACCACATAATCATGAAAATAACTTATAGTATGTCTAAATTATGAAACCTTCCATAGTCTATGACACCTTATATTTATCCTAGGTTATCCATAGCCAAATTATATTTAAATTTATAATAATGGTTCATGGAGAGTTTGTTTGTTCCCCAAGAATATCCCCCAACAGTGTCAAGCTAAGTGTGCAATAAGGCCCATTATTGTGTACCATATTATCCTGAGTTAGGCCCGAAACATCTTTCTAGAGTTGTTACCTGTAGGTAAATTTTTTCCAGATCCACATAAACTTGTATTATCTAGACAAGGATGTATTGATTAGAAACAACTAACTCTATCCTTTAAGAAAATTCCTTTAAATTTTCCTATGTTTTCCCTTATTCTTATACTTATCCTTATGCATTTCCTTAGGGTTTTAAATAAGGGTTTCTCATCCTAGATTCCAAAGGTTAACTAAACCTTTTCTCTGATACTAACTATAGAAACCCTTGATTTTCATAAATTAACATTACATACCATTTACGGAATAATTAAAACATTATAAAAATAGATTCCAAGTGAGCATACTAGTATACTTACTTTGGGAACATGGAAACATAAACACTAGTACATAAATGAGCTACATCATCTCCCACTTGGTTCTTCTTTACTGGAACCCTTCTTAGACACATAAAACATAATACATATCTTCATAAACTGAGGGAAGGATATATAAAAAGGGGTGATCTCAGACACTTAGTAAGGGTAAAAAAATGATATATTTAAGTATAATCATGATCATAAGGGTATGAGAACATGATTGTGAGAATAGAATATCATACCCTATATATCAAAGAACACAAACATGAATCATGGAATAAAGCTTGCTAGTTCATAATACATGAATCATAAGAAAATAAAGAACATAAGACATGAAATGATAACATAAGAATAAAATTTGGAATTGTGATAGACACATAATCATTTATAGTTATTTCCATAGTATTCATGGAATTGTTGTCGAGACCATCTTATTGTAAAAATTCATTTACTGAATTGGCTTCACACCTCGTTCCATCCCTGTATTACTAAACCAAGTTAACTCTTGATTCATGTTAGGTAATACTAAACCAACTTAATTTCTAATTCCATACCTATAATATGTAACTGAGTTCATTTCTCATTCCATCCAAGACTATCTCATGAGATATAAATCTTTACCCAATGCATTAGAGGGAGATATAGGTCTCGCCCATCTCATAGTAAAATCATATATAAATGTTCCACAAGATCATAAATAATAATGTCATAACACAAGAAATTAAATGGTTATTATAAACATGTAATCATATCATAACATATAGAAATATATAGGTTCTTTACTAATTTCCTCATAAATATAATATGTGAAAATAAGTGGGTTTCAAAACTATATAACCCGTGAAAGAGAAATGGGTTTCCAAAAAAACATATCGTCAAAACATAATCCACTCAAAGAAAGAATATGAAAGGAAATATTGAGTAATTTCACCATAAAGGAACCAGTTAAACCAATTTATGTTATCTTATATGGGAAATAATTTTGAACGATCTTTTAAAAACATTTCTTGTGGAAAATATCTTTCCTTCTTTGAAAAATGATTTTTAAAGCATAAAACCGTTTGAAAAACCATTACATTGAAAATAGTTTTAAAAAAATATAAATGAAGCTCTGAAAACCATAAAACTTTTTCAAAATCACATTTTACTTGAATATTGGATTCAAGGATCTTCAGATTTTTTTTTAGAACATGGTTTTTGAATACAATATATTTCTGACCAAAGTAATAAACGGTGATATTTTACATAAATACATTATCATAAGTACAAAAGGGTAAAAATGGTACTAATACATGAGAATATATTGAATAACTATGGGAGAATTAAATTCATGAGTTTTCTGAGATACATATCATGATATTTTATTAATTAAATCATAATCATAAACAATCTCAAAAAGTGATGAGATTGTTTAAATAAACTCTTACAACTTAGTTACTTGGGATCATAATATCCATGTAGAAAAAAAATTATATGAAGATTAAAATATGATGAAAATAATTATATTCATGATATAATATGTAAAAATTACTTATATACACCTTGAAAAATAATTTAGGTTCATAAAAAACATGAGTCTCAAAGAAGAAAAATTGAGATAAAACAATTTTACTAATTTGGAAACTTTTGAAACATAAAACACAAAAAATAAAGATCCTAGAATGGATATGTAAATGTGAATAAATTTAATTATAATAATAATTTAATAAATCCATTGTTAGTACACACCCCACACAAAATGGATAGGTGGTGAAAAAAGTAGTATCTCACAGAAATAAAAAAGTTGGATAAAATCCCCCTACCTTATGTCTTGACTCTCGTCATGCTCATTCAAACCACCTGTATAATAAATATAAATTTATTATAAATAATTTACTGAACTATATTATTATAACTAATTCCATATGTTTTTTTATCATGACCTTATATTACCCTCTTGTTAAAAATATATTGTTAAGGTTTCACTTCTGGTAATATTCGCTTTGTTCTTCGAATGTTTCATAATTTTTCATATATTTGGTCCTTAAAATTATATCATGATGCTATAATGTAAACCATGAAATAAATATCATATATATTCATTATATTTTTATTATAATAATATATAATATATATAAGTACAAAATGGAATACATCATTCATGGAGATGGCAAGCTGTATGTACGCGTGAACGTTGTTTTCGTTTTTACTATCGTATTGAAAGAAATAAGGTTAAAGACATATGTGTATATATATAAATATTAAAGTCTAATTATTATGCAATATATATAATATAATTTCACTAAAACAATCCTTAATACATTCCATGAAGTGTGTGAACAAATCACATCGCTCTGAGGGGTCGGTAGTCCATACTTTCTCAAACGAAATTATCATATTTACAAAAAATGGAAAGTAAAAATATATGAGTTAAAAAATGAATTAATAAGCATAAATTTATAATAAATATAATATATAATATATAAAATTATAGTTACCATCATAATTTCCATCACGAGAGGCAATAAATGAAAAATAAACAATCATGGTTTCGTGAGGCAGTAGTTCATCCTACACGTAAACATTACGTTTGTTTCCCATTATATGGAGGTGTGTGTAAGTTTAGGTAAAACCCTTTTCATAAAAAAATAATAGAATATTTATTATAGAATTTTTTATACAATCATATAATAATGATATTGTATGTGGTAGAGAAAGAAAATAAAAGAAAAGGATCTTGAGATAAGATGTTACCTCTTACTCAGGTAACTCCTTTTAGTCTGTGCCAAAAGGCTTACTTGGGGTGATTTCTTCCCAAAGGGAGGCATAAATGAGTAATATAGGGATTTTGGGAAGTGTATTTTTTATATCATGTCCGAACCTAAGTGGTTTTAGGGTTGTGAATAATAGGGGTAGGTGTTAGCCTTTTATATGGAAGGGAATGTAAAAAACTTTTCATTTTTTAAAACAAGTTAGGTGTACCTATGTTTCTACCTAATAAAAGTCATAAAAAACCAAAAAAAAAAATAAAGGAAGATTAATTTCCAAAAACTGTCTATAAAATGGGTTTTGGATAATTTTTTACATTTTTTTGGCCTTATTTTTAAGGTTTAGTCCTCATTTAAGCTTAATTTTACATTAATCAATGTAATTAATTTTGATTAATTTCACTAATATTTTTGTTAAAAAACTAAGTTGACATTATTATACATTAAAAATTTTTATTATTAAAAATATGGAATCCATTTTTACAAATTATAATCATATAATTTTTAGAAAATAATTTAAAATGTATCCCATAGTTGGGTCGACAATGAGGGTTTTTAAACTAAAATATTCAAAATTTTGCTAATTTTTTATATCAAATTTAAATGTGAAATTTATCTCAATAAACTAAATTGTTTTAATTGATAATAAATATTTTATAATTTATTTTTTAAAACAATTTAAAATATAATTTAACATAAAAATAAATTAGATGAAATAGCAGTTTTGAATTAAAATCTTGTATTTTCACAATTCATCCAAAAATGATGTCTCTCATAAAAATCCCAAAAATTATCCCTAATAAAATTTCAAGATTCTAAATTCAAAATTGATGTTTATTTTATCAAATTTAATTTAAAAATGTTTCTAAAACTATTTTTATTATTTTTCACAAAAGGACATGAAAAGTAGTTTATTTTAGAATATAGTATCTGTAAATATATATGAACTTTAGAAAAAATTAGATATTTAATTATCAATATGTATTATTTATATAAAAACATTATAAAAAAATTTAAAAGCAATTATTATTGTTCATATTACTGTATTTAAAACCTAGATTATAATTATCTCGTTTAAATAATTATAAGAATAAAATGATGTTTCGTAGAAACATCAGGGCTGCATGTAAGATATGTCAAGTCAGTGTTCCATGTAACGTACTCCAAGTCGATGTTCTATGTAAAATATGATAATTATGTTCCATGTGAAAGTAATGTTTGACATAGGTAATATCAAGACATAAATGAAAATTTTATTTATTCGAGAGAGTAAAAGGTATATAAAAATTTGGGGTTTTACAATTGTGACTATTTGAATGTGACAGATACTCTAGTACATTTTAAAATTAAAGATTCACAAAAGAAAAGCAAATATATGATAATTTATCTTATTTATATTAAATTCCATGTATATATAGGTAATATAAAGAATAATGTAGTTAGTTCTATCACACCAACTCCAACAAACTCCCACATGGACTATAGTCTACTTCTAATTATTTTTAGTATGATAGCTCTCAAATAATGTCCTTGATTTTAAAGATAAGTGAATTCTATCAATGGGACTATTAGTTTATCTTTTGTGGAAACTCTATTTACTTTTACATCACCTCTCTGAGAAAAATAATTCATTAAAATATCTTTCTAGATTATATGCTTCATTTATTTAAGTGATATTGGATCCATTTCAAAATATACCACTATTTTTTATCATAATAGAGTGTGGTAGGGTGTTTATTTCCTAGTACCACATCAAGATCATGGATTAAATTTTGTATCCAAAATTCTTCTATAGTTGTATCAGAAGCTAAAATATTCTCAAACTCCAATGTACAACTAGAAACCACAGCTTTCCTTGAGCTCTTCCATCTTAAATCACTTACACTGGGAGTTATTATGCATCTAGATTGTGATTTTAGTTCATCTTGATATGTTTAAAAACTATAATTTTTACATCCCCTAATGACTAGTTCCACGTATGCTTCATAAAACCTGAACATATCCTAAGTATGCCACAGATATTATAGTTTAGTCTTAATTGTAATCTAATGGTGGTAATTGGGGTCATATAGATATTTTTCAACTATACATAGAGAATATTAAACATCTATCATATTACATAGAATTGAATATATGACTGCCACAATCTCTGTTTCATATAGAACAATTTTCATCCTCACTATCTACTCATGTTTCTGACAACACATTTTCTTAGAATGTTGAATGGAATATAACATTGGAAATAGTCACCTATTGGATTTTTCGATACTAAATCTCATCAATATCTTTTCAATTTTTATAGTTTCACTTAGTCCATATAAACTCTTTGATATATCCTATTGGGTCTTGATCCCAAGAATTAATATTGTTTCACCTAATTAATTCATGGAGAAACATGATTTTAAAAAATTCTTATTGTTCTATAAAACTATAATATTGTTTTTATAAGTAATATGTCATCAAATTATACTATAAATAAAATGATTACACTCCTATTAAATTGTTTTTAGACATAAGGCTCACGTTCATTATTTATGGAACTAAATTCAGTTATGGCTACATCAAAGTCAATTTTCCATGACCTGGAATCGTTATTCAATCCATATATGGATCTCTATAACTTTAATACATTATTGGCATTATTTTGGGTCACAAGACCTTCTAATTGTGCCATATAAACATCTTCATGGGGGATCTGGTTAAGTAAATTTGTTTTAAATTCATATTATAAATATCGTATTCATGTTAAGATGCCATGGTATATTGAATATGATATATTTGATTATAGAAACTAGTTAAAATATTCTTTTATAGCCTATGCCTTGATATTGTTTAAACCATTTTACATTCATTCATGACTTACAAGTACTGACTCTTCCATCTAACTTTAGTATTTTCATGAATACCATTTTTTAATCGACTATATTTTACTCCACTAAAGGATCTACCAAAATCTATACATGGTTTTGATACACGTAACCCATCTCATAAATCATTTCTTCATTCCACTTGGTAGCTTCTATGACACTAACCTCTTTTTTATGTTAATGGTTTTATATTATCTACTAATAATGATTCATTATCCATGATGACTTCAAAACCATATCTATTAGATTCTAAAACATCTTCTATAACCCTATATATATTATGAGTCTCTATAATGTCCTCATACATTGGGATTTGTGGAATTGTTTCACATGACAACTCAAGTGTATCATGATCTAAGACTTCATCAAAGTCTATCACACTCAGAATATCTCTTTTAGATATTTTCTCCCTCTCAAGGAATTTGGTTTGTATTTAAAATATTAACTTCGCTTCTAAGGGTTCTTATAAGTAATACCCTTTAGTTTCATTAGGATATACTATAAGGATTCATTTAGGGCCTCAGGGTGTTAGTTTGTTACCTAAGGAATCTTTTTGAAATTTTTTTAACCACAAGCACATTAATATGAAAAATATAGTTTCTTTCCAATAAAAACAAATCATATACTATCTACCAATTTGGTTAGAATTAGGATTAGAGTATATTTCATTTTCTACAATTAATTTCTCCAAATGGATAATGAAATTCTTTCATGACTAATCATTGATCTCACTGTGTCTAATAATGTGAGGTTCTACATTTAACATAAACCATTCCATCACTATGTATAAGGAGGAGTACATTGTGATAGAATATAAAACTCCCATGGATAATCATTGAATCCTTGTATTAGATATTCCATTCCAGGATCTATGTGAAGTTTGACTATTTCAATACCGAGTTAGTTTGCATTTTTTTCATTGTACTCCATGAATTTATCAAAATAACCTATCACATAGCTCATTAGTTAGACATATCTATATCTATTAAATTCATTATTAAAATTTATTAAGTATTAGTATCCACCCCTTTTGTCAATATGTAATAATCATCACACATCGGTATGAACCAACTCAAGAATCTTTGTGTCCCTTTCACTTGTTCTATGAAATAGAGATTTAGTCATTTTTTCTTACAAACAAGAATGACATATTCAAACTGTTTTTAATTTAAAATACTATAAATATACATATAGTTATAATTCATTCTTGTTCTTTTTATTTACAAGACCAAGTGGTGATGTCATAGTTGGGGGTGACATGAGTTGTGAGAATTATATTTTTTTTATTGATTTCCATAACTTTGTTGGTGTAATATAACACATAAAGAATGTTATTTAAGTGTTCCTCACCCTAACATATGTTATATTTGTAAAATAATCAACATTTATTGAAAAATATTAAAATAAATCCATATAAATTAAGATTGAAAATTTTAATAATGTTTTTTCTAACTAAATACACAAAATAATAACAATTTAAAACCAAGATCATTCTAATCAGAAACATGATGTGGAAGTCTGAAATTAATATTATGGTGGGATTGGTTCTATTAGTATCATGTAAGTCCACATCACCTCATGAAACTCTTCTAAATCCACTTGGTTCCTATATTATAAAAAACTGTTATGATCACATACTATATACAATACCTAATATTTAGAATCAAATAAATTTTATTCGATAAAGAATATACATTAATCTTCCCCTTAATTAAAAATTGCGTATAGTTCTTCTTGTAATTTCTGTTATTTTCGTAAGAAAAATGGATAGCATATTGTTCTCTTAATTTTCCCTTAATCTTCCTTCTATTTAAATAGAATTTTAAAGAATCCATGGACCTAGTATTAGTATTTAAAATTTTTTACCTTAATCATATTCACCATAAGAACCAAATTATTTTCATGCTACATATACTTAATAACATGGATAATCATAGTGAGGAGATATGAGAGAGAATTATCAAAATTGAATGTATTGAAATTTATAAAAAATGTAGAAGATGTAAGGGAATAGTGAAATAATGAAATTAGTTTGAAATTCCTTGGGTAGTTTAAACCGGTCAATATAAAGCCACTCGATGCTGAAAATCAATTTGACTATGTGAGTCCCTATAAGAGAACCCCCTCTAATTTTTCAAATGAGCAGTTCTTGGATGATCCCAAATCACTCTAATCTAGCTCTCTCCTGATAATGATTACAGAGATTCTTGATAATTCTATACACATCCATTTTCTCATGATATTTCAAGAGTTTTTTGGTCATGGATGAAAGAATCAAAGAGTAAAAATCTAGTACATCAACTATGTGTTTCTCATTGATTGAAAACTTTTTTCACCTACCTCCCGATGGATCAGGTATTGGGTCCTCTAGTATATAAATATTCTTCTCATGGATTAATATAGTGAACAATCATTCATTCCATTCCTAGAAGATACTACTACAGAGTGTATTATCTTTATATATATTTTATTATAGGTATAATGTGGTTAATAAAAATTCCATTCTTTTTACAATAATATAAAATTATATTATAAGTACATTACATGATTTCTAAAATATGCGAGTTAAAATAATTTAATTGAATTATTAGTATCCCTTCTTCTTAATTGACTGAGTAGACTCCCCAATCCTAAAATATTATTTTGGATTTCCTCAAAACATAACTTTTAGATGTACAAAATCCCACTTTCACATTAAACCCTTGATAATAAATTAGTTAATTCGACCAAAAACTTTAGTCAGAACTCTATGATAATTTAAAATCACCCAAAATTTAGACAGACAAGTACCATTAACTATAGTTTCATTTATAACTTATGTTATATAAGACTTATCTGAATTAATATTTATTTAATGGATATTATTTTATTATGCATAAATTTCCTTATTTTATTCTTTTACACTTCTTGTTAGTATTAAATGTGTTTTTCTTAAGGTACTAGTTATGTTCCAATAAAATATTTTCCCATAATCATCTTATTCTATTCTATCTGATCATAGAAATCATTTAATTAATTTACTTATGTGATATTAATATAAATTACATAAAATAAAATAAATAACTATGAAATATACAGAATAAAATAAATTTGATGATCTCTAACTTTTTATACCTATTTTTTTATTATTTTGGAAATAAACAAACAATTGAATCCAAGGGGAAAACTCTATGACTTGGTCTTGGTAAAAGATTTCTCTTTACAACAATGATTTATAAATCACCTGGGTTTATTTCACCTCAACCCTATCTTGACCCACCTCTAATATCATAATATATATATCCTTATATAATCCTTACTCACAAATAGATTAGGGGAACCAATGGAATGGTTATATGTTTGGATAAAATAATATATGAATGCATTAGTCCTTACATAATAAGAGGGTATGAGATTCCGAACATCATTTTAATAATTAAAAAACACTCAAAAATAAATTTAATGAAAAGATATCTAAAACATACATAGGTAGTTCAAAATAATGATCATCCATGCACATAATGAACACACATTTAATAAACTATAATTAAATTCCATTGTTCTTAATAAAATAATACATGCTAAAATTATTTAATTATCGTAATTAATTAATTAATTTCATTATCTTAATATCCATCCAATGTGTCCTTGGGATTTCCATCCACTATATTTTTTAACAAATTAAGTAATTTAATTTCATTTAAAAAAATTAAGTCAAAAATATGTATTTAAAGGTAACATGGCATGTACCAATCCTAACTACCTTCCATGGTTCTAATCTTTTATAGTAGACTCACATAGTATATAATATACAAGGAATATTATGTAATTACATGTCATGAACATTTAATAAATTAAACATGGATATATATATATATATATAGATTATTTATCATGTATCACATTTAATGCACATAGAGTGCATGGTATATAAGGATTATACACAAAATTTAGATCATAATTTTATGTATCAATTACAAAAGCATTTAATATTATATAAAACCTATCACAATGTAGGTACTATAAATTATTGACACAAAAACATGTGTTGGTGAGGTTTAATAGATGAATTAATTATGTTTTACATTCCAAATTAATATGTAAGATATATTTTATGTACAATCCATCAATACATCAAGATTATCCATTTCTATTTGTACACCACACACGCTTAGGCACTCGGTGTGAATTTCCCCATGGACTTTTATGAAGTAATTGGTGTGAAAATTCAAGTAATAATATATATATCCTTTATGTTTCATGGATTATGGTCTAGAGTGTCATGTATTAATTACACGAATCATCTTGGACTACAAGATTTTCTCTATGAAAATTCATAGACTACACTAAATTTATGCAATCTATAAACTTTTTAATTCAAATAATCGTATGACAATCTTGCTCTATCAACACTTGGTATGTAATGATGTAATGTTTGATTTATTTTATGATGAAATAGAATATATTTATAACTCATACTAGTAACATGAACAAGGATACGTGGTGTGTACCATTGGGCTACATGCCTTTTACCCCCTTATTATTCATCCAGAATTATTGGCACCTATGAATGGGTTCATTAGATTTTATTAATGTTTTGTTAACAGTTTATTATATATATGCAGGTGAATGAAGAAGAAGAGTAAGAAGATATCTCAATGTTTATATTTAAATAATGAATTTATCAAAATGAAAAACCAAAATTAAATGCGTATTTTGATCAACTATTAATAAATTATTATAAATGTTAAGGTAACATATCTCCAATACCAATTTAAGGTTCTAGGAAAAATGAAAGAACTTATTTGGGTTATTTTATCCTATGAATTTATTGAATTAAATGAATAATACAAAATATATATGATGATAAATTTCATTAATAGTGAATTAAATTTGATGAAGATTTCCAATGATCATTATAACATATAGATAGGATCTTCTTTATGTTAAATTTATAATTAATTTGAATAGAATAACTACCTTAGTCTTGGTAACTCTTTCTTCAAATAATAACTTGATCATCTAGGCCCCTATTTTATTGTACAATTTTTTCTTTGATATTATCCAAACAAAATTAACTCTAGATGAAATCTACACATGTTCCTATGATATCGAAGCTTTTTTAATGGAACACTAGGTTCTAACATGGTGGTACTGATCATCTTGTGTCACTCCAATTGATCTCCATATTATACATTGTAAATAGAAGGATTGTTTTATATTCTCCCATTCTTGAGAATATGAGAAAGGTTTAATATCTTTGTTCTTCATAAGATAAGGAAGGAAGAATAACCTATTTATAGTTGAGAGAATCTCTGGAATGGATATATTGTGAACAACAATATATAACCCTAAAAATGATATATCTAGGTATTTATAAACACAGGTTAGAGAATAAATAACCTCACATAGGCCATTTATAATTCTCTTAATACCTATAAAACCAGAAGTATAAATAAAATTATTATTATCATTTAATTAATATGAACTAATCTAATGGATTTAATAATAATGATTTATTTAAATAAATTAATTAATATTTATTTAAAATATATTTAACATATCATTCCCACAAGACTAGTAAACATGGTCCTTATTTTCTCCTTGGAATTTACCAAACCAAGAATAATAAATATTATTCATTAGATAAATACATAAATATTTATAGTATTCATATTCCTATGAATATATATTTATTTTAATATTCAAATCACATATAAATTTGAATACAAAATATTTTCAATAATTTTATCCCAATTAAATATTATTCCAAAGACTGTAGAATAATACATAATCTAATAATTAAATTTAGATAAAATTTAATTTAGATTAATATAAACACAAATTATGTAACCCTATAGGGTTCTAACTCAGTGGAATTAGTTTAGTTTTCTTAAATTCAAATATCATTATCTAGTAACAAAAAAAGGCCACTAAAAGGAATAATTTAATTTCACAACATCTACAACTATATAATAACACATAGTGTGTAATATAATCCTTTTATATTCATATTTCTCCAATAATGTTTAATACTCACTTCATCAAAAATATGCTTGAAAAATATTTCTTTGAATTATTAATATAAACTCATAAATACACCATGTCTATAGAAACTAGTAATACAGTTCCATTTCAGTCAATGTTATGAGATATCAGAGTCAACCCAAACTAGAAATCTATATACTATACAAAATTTTCCATGATTAGTCTATATATTTCATAAAAAATAACACCATGTATCCTAAATGTTTAGTGTATTTGGAGACTAGATAAAAAAACTTATGTTGTCACATTTTCAATATATCCCAAAAATATTCTTCTCACATGATACCCAATTTTACAAATAAAATTATGTATTCTCATTCATAAGCAAGGAAATAAAATATAATAAAGGGTGAGCTCAAACTCTTGGTAAGGTAAGACATAAGATCCATCGATCGAAGATCCTATGTGATCA
The DNA here is from genome assembly GCA_963277665.1 of Viscum album. Taxonomy (NCBI): domain Eukaryota; kingdom Viridiplantae; phylum Streptophyta; class Magnoliopsida; order Santalales; family Viscaceae; genus Viscum; species Viscum album. Next base: position 112,063,815 of record OY728138.1, on the reverse strand, counting down.
TAAGATGGCCACATGGGTGTGAGAGCATGATCAAGGTTCTTTTCCATAACATAAGATAATCATACCCAATAAAACATATATCATAATACATGATTCATGGAATAATACTTCTAGAATAATATAATAAATGAGTAATAATTGTGTTAAAACATTATCTGATAGTCAAGAGCTGTAAAAAATTGACATAGGCATAAGAATGTTTCATATAAGTGTAGAAAATACAACAAAATAGAAAAATAATTTCTGATGTCAAGGATCACTAACAATACAATTATCTAATAGTGGAAAGATTCCCATAAGGGATTAGGTTCACCCCCCATTACTTAAATTATATTTTACAAAGTTTCTTTGGGGATTGGGTTAACCCTCTATTCCTAGAAACATGTAATATCATCAGATATAAATACCTACCTCGTGAATTTGATGGATATTTAGATCCCAACTAATACTAATGATAATACATACATACATGTTCTATATAAAATTCAAAACATTCATAATTTCATCACATATTAATTAACTCATGAAAAAAATAAATGGGTTTCAAGAAACAAAATGTATTAAATTTTTATAACCTATCCAGAGAAAGAAGTTAGACAGTTCCATTATAGGATTTTACAAGTGTATAATAAGAAACATTTAATGATTTTGACCTATAAGAAAATTATTTTATAAGAGAATAATAATTTACTTACAAAAAAATAATTAAATTATAACGATTATATTTTACCCCTATATATAATCATTAATATGTTACTAAAATATTTAATCTTATTCATTAACTTCTCTGTCAACATGACTATAATAACATTATTGCTTATTCTTATTCCCATAATTGTGATTGATGGTATGATATTCATGTAAAATCAGGAGTATAAAGATTATATGATCATCATATTTTTGTATACTTGTATGTTTATTATATTTTAAATTTTATTAATTGTGTTTCTTATTGTATTCTCATTATGTATTAATGTTTTTATTATACAGTGATGTACTAAATCTATTAAATGTATCATGATTTATTTTATATTTGTGTTTAAGGAAAAATAATCTATCAAAAATGGTATTTATTTTAAGATAAAACATAATAGAATCATGGGGTGTAACAATATCAACTTCCATAAAGATAGAAGGGGAAAACCCTTCCTCGATTTATTCATCAATAACATATCTCTCCTGAAGTACCCAATGTACCCTAATTCTCCATTAATATATAGCATCATGGTTTTCATCAATACATCAAAGTATGCAACTCATGGTATGTATTAATAAAAATATTATAGTCTAAGGATCATCACACATGTTTTCAAATAGAAATATCCAATAAAACATAAACATGTATAATTCACACTAGAATATATGTCCTCGGAACATCCACTTTTAGAGATTAACATGTTAGAACATCATGAGATGATTTTCTATATACTTATGAGTACCTTTATATAAAATTCAACAACATTTTTTTCCCCTCAGATTATTTTATATGATGATATGACTGAAGTTTAAGAATATAATTTTGAAACATTGTGGTTTTCATTATAGTAGGGAAATATTATTACCTTCTTAATATGATATATACTCTAGGACATTATCATGTTAAAGTTTGACATAAGAAAAATCAATATGTGTTAATGCATTTTATTAATATTAAAGTTCATGAATTTGTTGGTAGTATAATGCATAAATTATTTGGTTCTAGGAAAACAAATACAAAATAAAAGTATTCACCTTTTCATATCTACAAGAGGCTTTATTTTTTTTTAGACATGTTCCATGAAATATATAATCATTTTGAAAGTATCTTCCTCTGATTTACTACTTCAAGTGGATCAGGAAACCTATTATTTCCTCAAAATTATTCTTTCTAATCTTCTTGTGAACCTCTTTTTACATTCAAGTGATTTCTTCATATCTTTAAAACTCCTACTCAAACTATTATGGTAACCCTATTCTTTATCATAATCCTCCCATTTCAGCTTTATCCAGTAAATTATAAGTTTTAAATGACACTATATTTAAAACATTTTAGTGGAAGTTTTATTTTTCAATTTCTCTTTCCTCTCTTGAAGTTCTTTGAGATCAAAGGCATAATTATTTCATTTTCTTGATCTCTTTATTCATCACCTTTATATTCTAAAGAGGATTTATCCTTTATATACTTTATCTTGAGAATTCTAATGGATTTAAATGTAATTTAATTCTACTCTTTAATCTGTATCTTAAAAATAAGATCCCCTATCATTTCATAATAAATAGGAATCTTATATAGTTCATCAATAGGCAAGTATTATATATCGTTCAAAGGAGAAATTTGATGTATCTAGACAAGTTAGTACACCACTAAGAATGGAGTGAATCAATGGTACTTATTTTTATAAATTATATACTTTAATTAATTAAACTTTTATGAAATTTAAGATTCATGAACAAATGTTAATGTCACTTTCGCACTTAAATTCCATAATGAAATGAATACTAATAGCATATGATAATTTTATAAGGTCTGTCCTCAATGAGAGAGGATAATACTTTCAAGGTTTAGGTAAACATATAATTCCAAGATTATCACTAATAAAATATTTATTATAATAGAGGTGTGGTTTTCATCCGTAACTTTCAATGAGATATCAAATGGACAGTACAAATTAAGGGGATTTAACATCCTCTAACCCATACTGCAATAGCAAAAGAATGGTATTTTTACCCTATTACCACCAGTGTTTGAGTATTTACAAATTTATATTAGATTAATTAGATCTATAAAGACTGTCATAGTGTATTTTTATTAAATATAATATCTATTTCCAACATATGATTGACTGCGTGAATAAACTAAATAGCATAAATCTCATATCAATCTCTTCTCACAATTCTTCAAGATTATTTATCCTTACATGAGAGAATTAATGAATCAAAAAGTTCTAATTCCTCATTAGAATCAAGTATCTAGATCAATATCATTATAATTAGATTTATTTTACCTTTTTATAATACTATAATATAGAACTAGTCGATGTTCTTCATTTTTTTCTCTTTGATAAAATGGTGTCTCGGGATCTCTTTCAAAATTCTAAAACTTATTTTCTATCTTCATCTTCACCTTTTATATTCCCACATTTAGTGTCAAAATTATTTCCATAATATAAAATGAAAACTTTTTATTTTCAAACTACACCAAATCACTTGATCAAAACTCCCATGAAAATAGCTTAAATAATCATGAATAATGATTTTAAATATTTTAATTTTAAATCTCCATTAATATTTTACATGATCCATCTCATTTAATTTATATAAAAAATTCCATAAATCGAGTATAAAATAATTGGTATTAATTAATATTGCTATATTTTTTAAATGAAGAATAGAAAAGAATCATCATATTAAGTCCCCTAGTTTTTAGACTTTTCACTAAGTGCATATCCTTATAGACTTAAATAAATCATCCTTACATGTCCCAAAAGGATACTTATAATACATAAATAATCCTTAAAAAATGATCCTTGAACAACCTAATTATTACATGGGTATTCATGCATATGAGAATCCATGCTTATGTGGGTTCATACTTATGTTTGATCATGATTACACAAGCCTCTATCCTTATAGAAACTCATATTTACATGTGGTTACGATTACACAGGCCTCCATCCTTACTGGCATTTTGGTTTATACACTATCATTATTATGTGAACCTATATCCTTATGACCATTAATTCGTTTGTGTGGTCATGTTTATGTCTCATTATATCATCGATAATAATTCTCTCCATAAGGGTAAATGATCTTTATAGTCAATAAAATGATCCTTATGTGAAAAAAATAAACTAATGCTCACGAATATTCAATGTCGTGGATATATTTTAATTCTATACTACCCTGAATTCTTCCAGAACCTCTAAAACTAATCTCCATGCTTTATAATACACTCAAAAATACTTCTAAAAATTTATAAAACAATTAATTAATGGATGTAAAAAAAGATAACATATTCAACAATTTAACTTTGTTTTGACATCAAACTTTGGATTTGTTGTCAACTAATGAAACTATTTCGAATCCATAGAATTAAATTAGAAATCTCATCCAAGATATGGAAAATCATAATTTTTTTCATGTAACAAATATCTTTTCACACACTATAGGTGAGATTAATTTTTTTGAGAGAACTCTATCTCTCAATGATGAGAAACGGTTGTCCAACTGATAAGGATTTTTCCCCTGAAATAAAATCACTCATCACTTCCAATATATCCCACTTTTCATAGTAACCATGTCCAATTAATAAAATATAAAAATAGAATTTACCCCTACTACATTCCCTTTATGGAGGAAAAATAAACTCCACTATGAAAATATATTTTCATTACTTCTCCCACTTTAATAATATAATCTAAGGATCATTGGGAGGTCCTCCCAAAATATCTCAATGATTTGGCAGTTCCTGAACATTCATGGTGAAAATATCATCATGCTGGTCTTTAGTAGGAATAAATTATAGATTGATATCTCAATTGGTCACCCCTCTTTAATAAAATGAAATATGATATCAATATTCTTTGTGACGACCCATGTATTTTTTCTAATAAATAAATTCTTTGTTTTTACTTTAATTATGTAAATTCATATTAATATTTATTATGATAACATTACAAACAATTTTATTAATGTATAGAACATGAATAATATTTTTAACTTGAAAAATAAATTGTTTTTATTTTAAAAATATTATTTTCTTGTGTAAAATTTAGTTTTATAAAAAAGTCAAATATTTAAAAATTATAAATTTAATTACATAAAAAAAGGAATTCATTATCTATTTTATCATCTTAAAAATAGCATCAATTGAATTTTTTTGATTTTTCAGAGTAAGATAGTTTTATATTGAATTTTTAAAAATATAGTTTTATAAAAATACTTTATATTTAATTCTATATTTATAGAAAAAATATGGATTAAATATTTATGAAAATTATAGAAAAGAAAGTAATTTATAATTTACTCAAAATTTAATAAAAATGTCATTGAATTCATATAAACTAAATTGTATTCCATGAAAAATATGAAAATCATTATCACTGTTGACTCAATGCTTGTATAGTTTAATAAAAGTGAAAATTGGTATGTTTGGGTTATTATTTAAAAAATTATAATACTAAAAAAGACATGAAATATAATTTTTATGAATAATAAATTATTTTTATAAATATTTTTGGATTTTAAATTTCTATATCAGGATAAATAACTAAATATTTATGCAATGCTTAATCTAAGTAAGAATAGAAAAAATTCATATCTTTAAAAAGAAATTATGGTATTAATTAAATAAACAACATAATAAATAATTTTATATTATGATATTAATAAAAAATATATTTTATATTTTTAATATTTTTATTCTTAAAATTAAACATTAAGATAATTATCCAAAATACTTGTACATCGTCGACGTGGTGCTTGTCCAAGTGAGGTAAAATTCAAAGTAAATGGTTTAAAAAATATTAAAATTGATATCTTTTGGGTGAATTAGTGTATTGTATAATTTTTAGGGGTCATAATGATAGGAAAGTAATGATTTAAATATGTCAATTTGGATTCTATTTTTTTAGATTTTTTTAAATTTTAAATTAAAAAAATATCCCTAAAATGACTTTAATGAGTATTCAATGTAAAAAAATATAAATTGATTAAAAAATATAAAATCAATCAATGAATCAAGTGGGATGGGTAAGGCTCGATCATTTAACAATTTTTCCCTTTATGTTCTACTTTTTATTTTAAGATTAAATTTATTACCCTTAATGATTGATTTTTTGAAAAATTCCTTCAGAATTTTCTAATAAAAGGGAACTCATTCTAACCTTCTAAAACCACCTATCAAGTTCAGGTTTATCTCTTTATTCTACAAAAATCCATCTATAAACATAATTTTCTTTGTTCATAAGGATCTTTCCTTTCTAGATATCTTTTCACTAAAGGCTTTAGAGTCGGTCCAAAGGTTTTATTTTGAGGATCAAAGAGGATAAAGAACATATAAAGAAATTTTTTACCCAAGGGAAGGATATTTTTCTTTTAAACCATAAATTAAAATATTTTTTTAAGTAATTATTTCAAATATATACCTGATGACTTAAGTAACTTTTTTATCATATTATTATTTAATTTTATCAATGTTCTAGGTTTCACCCTCATTTTTCTCTCAATAAGGAGTTGGTTAATCTACTTTTAAAGTCATCTTGTTTTTATAGGTTGAGTGAAAATTCTTGTGTTTAGGGGTTTAAAAGTATGTTTTTAATCATGGAATGGTAAATTCAAGATTATATGTGTTTAATTCATGATGTGTTTCTTATACATTTCAAACGTCGATTGGTTGGTCCTATATATCCCTTAAATGCATTTTGTAATGATTTATTATCTAGAGAATATTTATTGGAAAAGGCTGAATAGGAAATTTGATTATAAGTGTGATTATAAGGGTGATTATAGGAGTGATTATGAATATAATATACTTTCTAACCTTAATGATTACTCATTTTCCTTTATTATTTCTTATAAGGATGTTTTAGGAAATTATTTGAGTAATGAAGTTAGTTTTATGAGTAGTGAGGGGATTATATATGCTCAAAGTTTATTATTCAAAAGGGGGAATCATTCTCATGGGTTTTCATGTTTTTTAAGAAACTAAAGTGTTTAATTTTTTTTATACCTTATTGATATTTATGTTATCATTCCATGTTTTAAAATGATTTTTTAGGTTTTAATGATCTGTAGAAACAGTAACATATTTTAAGTTCCTATTTTTGGGATTTTTCTTGAAATGAAAAAATTGGAAACTATGTGGAAGTTTTATCTTTTTCATTTAATGGTTTTCCTATTGATCTAAAATTATAAACCTAAAAGGTTATGGGGATTTATAATAGTCTTATACTAAATATACTTTTATAATTATTTGTTCGTTATCTTTAATCTATCATGGTTATTATTAAAGGAGGGATTAGATAAATTTCTAGGTTAGGGTGTTGTTATATAAATATAATTTAGAAATGATAATTTATGTTGATATTATCATGAGAGAGATTTTATTACTATAATGGTTTCCATATTTCTTCATCTAATCTATGTCTACTTTTTACATTTTTACTAGGTGATAGGGTGAGTAAAGTAGGAAGTCCATAACATGATGATATCTTTCTGAATCAACAACTTGAAATGGTTGGTGTTAGAGCTAAGTAGTTTTTGGTTGTGTTAACTCAGTTAAAGCTGGACATAAATGGTGGTTACCATGAAATAGAGTTACTAAATTCTATAAAGATGAACATTTTAATAGTAGATACTTTCATGAAAAAATATCCAAAAAAAATTGTGTGGCCTCATACCTAGTGGTAGATATAGGATGGATAAATGATTTTTGTAATATTTGATGTCATAGGTTTATCAAACCATTAAAATTCAACTCTTAATATTTATTATCATGAAGAAAAATCCTATCAAATGTGATTTAGATTAAGAATAAAAAGGAAGAGAATTTTATTGATGTAGTGGAGTAGAAATTATTTAAAGATCTTTTTCTTGAAAAATATTTTGTTAAAGTGATTCAACATTGAATGGAAATGAAATTTATAAAATTCAAGTTAAAGGAACATTCTTTTGTTTCTTTTTATAATGAAAATTTTACTAGTTTATGAAGGTATGCATTTAATTTCATTTTGAATTATAAAATTAAAATTAATAGATTTTAAACAGTATTAAAACCAAGTATATGAATAGATTTGGTTACTCACAAATTCCGAAGTTATGAGGAAAATTTTCAGTATTTTGAAAGGCTTAAATGGGTATTTTTTAATTCTATGGAACTTAAAACAATAAGGATAATAAGCGATCAAGTTGTAAAGTGATGGGAAAATATCCAACAAGGAAATATGAAGGCATGAAAACTCAATTTCCAATATATCTTAAATGTGGTAAGAATATTATAAGAAGTGTATTATAATATTAGGAAATTTATTTTAGTGTGGTTAAATTAGACATTTGGAACATGAATGCAAAGAAATGGAAAATGATATGGCCTATAATGGTTAGCACATAGTAAAATTTTTTAATTGTAATGAGATGGGGAATTATTAAAATATGTGTATGAAGATAATTATGAAAGGTAGTAATCATCAAGACCATAAGAAGAACTGTGTGTCAAAGTATATTACTACTACTAAATAGTATATTAGTTAACTAAATGAAGTGGTTATAACTCCATGGAGCTCATAATTTTTTTAACATTGACATCAATTATAGATATCATTAGTTGATGGTAGAGAAATAAGATATTCCAAGGACATTGTTTTAAACTAGGTACATCCATTATGTTTTTTCAATTATTCCCTTAGGGTTAGTAAATTCACCTATTGTATTTATAGATCTAATAAACAAAGAATTCATCAATATATGGATAAATATTTTTAGTATTAATTGATGATATTTATGTATATTATAAATTTATGAGGATTATGAGAAACAACTAAGGATTATTCAAAATATCCTTGAAAAAAATATTTTTTATGAAAAATTTAGTATATATGATTTTTAGTTGTAAAACAATTCATTCCTTATGAAATTTCAACTAAATATGGCATAACAGTGGGTCTTTTTAAAACTAAATTATTGAAATAGTGGATGATACCATAAAATGATACTACGATTCAATGTTTTATTATACTATAGGGTTATTATGGTGGTTTTTTTAAAACTTTTTTATTTAGCTAACCGACTAACCAAGATAACTCAAAAGGGGTATAGATTCATTAGAAAAAAATAATGTGATGAATTTTTTCAAGAATATAAAATAAGATTCATTAATTATCTTATATTTTCCTAACCATTAATAAAAGGGGTATTTTTTATTTATAGAGATTCATCATTGATGTTACTTGGTTGTGTTTTGATCCAATGTGATCAGGTAATTGGATATGCATCCTGACAGTTGAAACCCTATGAGAAAACTTTTCCTACATCTGGATTTTAGCTTTAAGTGGTAGTTTTTAAAATAAAATTTTTGAGAACCCACTAATATTGGGGAAATTTGGTTTATATATACAGATCATAAAATATTGAAGTATATATTCAATCCAAATTTTTTAACATGAGGAAAATAAGATGGTTGGAATAGATAATGGATTATGATTGTGCAATTAACTATCATCCATGTAAAGAAAACATAGTATAATATTGTAACATCCCGATTCCAGGTGCCACCCAATAAAGCCCCGTACCCGGTTGGTCACATGACCTCAAGCATATTTCCCCAAATGCTAGAGGCTATCGACTAGTAGCTTGGTCCAAGGTCTGATAATGGGGAAACTATGCCCTCATTATCAGACTATACATAGTGGAATAACAATAGTAAACAATAGCGAAAGTAGTAATACCAACAAAAGTAAAAAATGGAAGAAACATACTAACATAATAGCTGGATCATATAAAAATGATGCATTTAACATATGTCAAGGAAATTATCCAAAAATATCACAATTCTTGAAATACAATACTGAAACCAACGTACATAAAGTTGTGAATTCCCACAGCATTGCAATCCTCAACTTGGTCCCATTATCTCCAGCTCCAATAGCAATCAATTACCTGATGAAGAAGGGTTCTTCCCCTTGTCTATACCAACAACCATATAATCTGTTTGGGGAAAAAATAATGACCAAAAGTGGGTTTGAGGAGAATCCCAGTAGGAAACCACCAAAATATTTGTTTCTAACACTCAGTGAATATATATAGCAGGCAATATACAGAAATGAAGAAATAAAATAGGAAGTACTCAAAAGTAAACAATTCAATAGTTTCTAATTACATTCATTTACATTTATTAATTATTAAATCCATTGAATAATATTACCTCAGGATCTAGACTAAGCTTTGTATCCCCTGTGTAATAGAAAAACAAAATACGTCTCAAAAGACCATTTAAACAACAAGTAAGACGGAGTCCAATATTGTTATTTGGCTTGGAATATTCATCACCATCATTCAATCATTCATAACAACCCTCTGGAAAGGATCTCATAGTCTAACCCCTTTCTTTCAACATAGCATTATGCAAATAAAAACAACCACTTGGGAATCTCTCATGGTTAATACCCTTGGGTCAACATGGCATCAATAATTTATACACAACCTCCGGGTAACTCTCACGGTCAATACCACCTAGGTCAACATATCATATATATATATATATAATCATAAATGACCTCCTTAGTAGATCTCAGGGTAAATAAACCTCGGTCTAAGTCTACACTAAGGATCTCAGGGTCTCGTGTAAAAAAACATGGAAACCCCACCGTTTTTATGGTCCAAGGCTCTCATAGTACATTGGAAGATAACCATGCATATCATAACAATGCAGCACATTTGATCTATAAATACTACAGTGCTAACATTCACAAGCATAACACATGAAATTCTTATAAAAAATAACCTCCATACTAAAAAACTCAAGGCATGAAAAGAAAGGTATGCCTTATAGGAAACCTAGGCCAAATGTCCATAAATAGACAAACTAGGGAAACACACTAATGGGGTGTCCCGTAAACAAATAATCAAAACTTATGCATATGCTAAAACCAATTTTTAATCAATTAAACCATATCATGTAGATAATAGGGCTAAAATCCAAAACATGAAATACCCCAAACATGGGTATTCGTCACTTTAAGCATATATAATCCAAATACAATCATAGAAAGGCACAAACCATCTATCCTGATGTTGTAAGATGAACACTCTTGAACATAAGACCTTGAATCATCCTAGAATGACGTAGATCTATGAAAAAGGTCAAAATGATCAACCTTTGATAACTCACAAGAGAGGAGGAATCAAAAATATAGGCTCTATGGGAAGAGATAACTCACTGGTGGGAATCCAACACACCTAGAAGTGTCTCAATTGGAGCTTAGATAGATGAATGGGAGGGATCGAAGTTCTTTGGTCGTACGTAAATCTCATGTATGATACATGGGAAGAAGAAATGTTTTCTAGAGATATGACATGACCTCGCTTAGAATTATCAAAAAAAAGTACACGATGTGTTAATTTAATGTACACACTGTTTACTAGCCTCAACCTTCCCCCACTTTAGGTAGTCTTCCAAGTCCCCCACATGGCCATGTACTTGGTCATTACTTGGCCAGTACACATGGTTACACGCGGAAACCGAGTACTTGGTGTGTACTTAAAATTAAATGGCGTGTACTTAGAGAATTTCTCATTTCTTTTTTTCCTAAAAAACAACCCAAAACAAAGATCCATACCTAAAATGAAGATCTGGTTTCATACAAACATCCCCCTTAAATAAATTCTTCCCCAAATTTCCCTTCCAAGGGTGGTGAAGATGAAACTTAAAACAACTCTAGTCACTATGGTCATACATCGGCCTTTCTCTCCCAGGTCTCTTCATGTACTCTCCCATGATTCCATTGCACCCATACTAGAGGAATAGACCATCTATAGAGAACCTTTGTGTTGTGATCCACAATCCAAATAGGGTGATACTCAAAGTATTTATCCACCACCAACTCAACCTCCACGGGTTGAAAAACATGAGACGGATCTGAAAAGTAACATTGTAGCTGAAAAACATGAAAGTCGTCATGCATAGCCCGGTACCTATGAGGTAACTACAACTGATAGGAAACTGGCCCGAATCTCTCCAAAACCTCAAATGTCCCAACGTATCTCAGTGAAATCTTCCCCTATATCCTAATAATATCGTGTCCCAACCTTATTGTGACATGTAAGAAAACCAGATCTTCGACCTCGAACTCCATAGGTCATCTCCGTCGATCAGCATAAGATTTCTAGTTAGACTGTGCAGTATCTATCCTCTTCTAAATCAACTCCACCTACTCAGTGGTCTCCTGGACAAGATGAGGTCATAGATTAGTTGCCTCTCCTACCTCCATCTAACATAGGGGTGATTGTCATGGCCTACCATACAAAGCCTCATAAGGTGTCATCTGAATCGTCTCCTGAAAATTGTTATTGTAAGAAAACTCAACTAGGGGTATTTTTCTCTCCCAAGAGCCCCTAAAATCTAGGAAGCATGCTCGAAGCATGTCCTCCAACACCTGAATCATGCACTCGGACTGACCATTTGTCTAGGGATGGTAAGTTGTACTCAGAAGTGACTGTGTACCCAAATCCCTATATAGTCCCTACCAGACACGAGAAGTAAAATGGGCGTCCCTGTCTGAAATGATAGAGTACGGAACCCCATGAAAATGTACAATCTCTAGGATGTACAACCTTCTATGCTCATAAAAACTAATGGTTCCATTTATAGGAAATAAATGTGCAACCTTCATGAGTCTGTCAACAACGACTCAAACCGCAACATTCCCTCGAGGTGACCTCGGTAAACCCATCAAAAAATACATCACGAAATCATTCTACTTCCACTCGGAAATGGGTAACTGCTGTAAAATCCCTATTAGTTGTTGATGATCTACCTTCACCTATTGACAGGTGAAAGATCTCATAACAAAACCAGGTACATCCCTCTTCATACCTGGCCACCAATACTGATGGTGTAGATCTCGGTACATCTTGGCGACACCAGGATGAACTGCCCAAACTGAGGAATGAAAATCCTACAACAGCTCCTCAGTTATGTCTTTCAACACCCATACGCACCCATGAAAATGAAAGACCTCATCATCACCTATGTTCCACTCAAGAGTAGGCTACTCACATAAAACACTCTCCCATAGGACTATCCCTTCAGAATCTGATAGCTTCCCTATTCGCACGCGATCTAGAAGAGTAGAGGTAACAATTATAGAAGAAAGAGACATCTTCCCCTACCTATTGTGCACCTCAAAATGAATACCATAGAATATATCCATAAGCTATCATTCACTACTGGCCTCCTGAACTGCAAGTATATGAGTCCTCCTTCTCAACGCATCAGCCACTATGTTTCCTTTTCTAGGCATGTAGGCAAGCTCAAATTCAAAAGACTGAAGGAACTCAGCCCACCTTCACTATCTCAAATTCAAATCATGTTGAGTAAATATATACTTGAGACTATTATGGTTAGTGTATACAAAAAAATTATCTCCCAAAAGATATTGTCTCCAAAATCACAAAGCATGCACAACTGCAGCTTACTTAAGATCATGCATCGGGTAATTCCCCTCATGTGGCCTCAACTACCAAGACCTGTATGCAACGACTCCATCCCTCGGTATAAGCGCTGCTCCCAGCCTGATACCTGATGAATAACAATAAATATTGTAACCCTTTCCCTTCTCTAGAAAAACTAGTATCGGTACTAAATTCAATTTACCTTTCAACTCCGGAAAGGATAAATCGCAAGAATCTTTCCACATGTAAATTTCACCATTCTTAGTCAGCCCTGTCAGTGGCGCTTCAAGCATGAAAAGTATGGTATAAAGATCCTTTAGTGACCAGTTAGCCCTAGAAAACTTTATACCTCAAAGACGTTCTTCAGCTACTCATAGGAAACTAATTCTCTCACTTTCTTTGGGTATACTAATACTCCTGTCTCCAAGATAATGTGACCCAAGAAGTGAATCTGGTCCATCCAAGAGTGGATTTTTGAGAGCTTAGCAAATAACTGATGCTCTCTCATTGTACTCAATACGATCTCAATATAGGTATAATGGTTGTGTTGAGTGTGATATTACACCAATATATCGTCTATAAAGACTACAACAAAAGAATCCAAGTAAGGATGGGACACTAGGTTCATCAGTGCCATGTGACCTGTTGGCACGTTCATCAGACAGAACGACATAAACAAATACTTATATAGACCATACATGCTCTGAAAGGATATAAGAGGTATATATGATGGTCTAACATGAAAATAATGATAACCAGATCTCAAGTCAATCTTCAAGAACACCTGAGCTCCTCGAAGCTGATCAAATAGATCATTAATCCTTGGAAAGGTATATCGGTTCTTGACCGCCAACTGGTTTAGCTTCCGATAATCAACACAATGCCTTAGGGTATCATCCGCCTTATTCTCAAAAAGGATAGGATAACCCCAGGAGAATTATTGGGTTAGATGAAACCCTTTTTAGTATCTCCTCTAATTTCTTCTTAAGCTCCTATAACTTAGGTGTAACCATCCTATAAGGAGGAATGGACACCAGTGCCGCTCCTGGCAGAATCTCAATGGAGAAATCTACCTCTCACTCCGGAGGAAAACATGAAAAGTTATTTGTAAAGACATCTTTGAAACAATACACCACTGGAGGAATGTCCATCTGTGAATTCCCATAGTCATATAGAAATAAACTAGCAATCTGGGAAATAATTCCTCCCAACCCATGATGCTCGGGTCTAGCTCTACTCGCCTAGAAATCTCATTCACCATTATGTAGAAAAGACTCGACCTCTAGTGACGTGAAACTCACCCTATGGAGATAACAGTCAAAAAAGGCCTGAATGCAGACCAACCAGTCCATTCTAAGAATGAAATCAAATCTTATCATCTCTAATACATAGAGGTCCCATAATAAGTGACACCCACCAACCTCGAGAGGGCACTTCTTGCACTGATGTACACTAGTCGTCCTAATCCCCAATGGAGTGTCTAGCATCATAAAATACTTAGACATAAAGATGTAGAGCCCAAGGATCTCCACAATAGTAAGAGATATGAAACTATGGAAATCCCCCATGTCAAAAAATATTAGAAGCTAAAACAGAGTGAACTAGAATCATACCTCTTACTGTAGAGGGTTTGGGATCCTGCTCATGCTGAGTCTACTCTACTGCAAAAGTCTAGCCTGTATTGCGGCCCTACGACCTTGCCTGACTACCCTGAGCTAATCCACCCTACTATTATTGAAAACTTGTACCCTGACTACCATGTCCATGACCACCTCCTCGGCCTGAATGGCCTTATGAACTCTAGTTCCCTAACTGATGAGATACAAGATGTCCTTCTCCTAAACATGGAGTCATAACAGAACCCCTATCACCTGCTGAGGGTGAGAACACCAGGAAAAAATTTGGAAGGTGACCCATCTTTCCACAAGACCATCACTCAACTAGGTCCTTCAGTAAATGTGGTCTCATATGCCCACTCTTCCTGAACTAGTATCATACCACCTGACTACCTAAAGAAACAGCATGTGATGGCTCCATGTGGCGCTTCCTTCTATCTATCGAAGGAGTACCAGCCCTGGATGATGAACTGACCTAGATCGCAACTCCCAAATCCCTAATATCAGACTTTTTAATCATCACTTGGTTCACTATAGCAGTCAATAAAGTCATCCTAAAGACATTCACCTGTGATCGGATGTCATACCTGAGACCATCCTCAAATCACCTAGCCAAAGATAACTCGTCACCTTCCAGAACTGGTGTGAAGAACTGAAGATCTATAAAACGAGATGAGTAATCCATCAATGAAAGGGTGTTCTACTCCAAATGCATGAACTCTCAAGCTTGATCGTCCATCAACGTCTCACGATAGAAGTAGTCATAGAAGGTCCTCTGAAACTTTTCCCAAGCCATATCCCGATGATGTCCCGCCTATGAGGTAACATCCCACCATCTCTCGGTATAATCATGTAACATGTACGTCGTGAGCTTCACTCTCTATCATGGGGAATCTCTAGATTCTCAAAGATAGAAATTATGGCATCCAACCATGAATATCGAGCCTATTGTCCTCTATCCCCCAAAAAAGTGGGAGTTTGCTGCTACTGGAATACCTGCGTCAGCTCTTCCATAGACAGGGTAGAATGCAGTGCTCCCTATAAAGTCTGTGACATCCCCAAAAAACCTTCATAGAATAGTTCATTGTCACCTACGTCCTATATAATAGATGGTGCCAAAATGGGCACAATTGGAGGATATTCTAATCCCTGATCTACCATTTCTAGTGTCTAATCATAGCCATGTATCTGGCGTACAACTAGGGGAAGTCTTGGCAGCATTTCTCTACAAGGGAAAGTGCACACCTCAGTTGAAGATTATCAAGGATAACAACTTATAAGTGAAGGAAAGGAACATGAGAAGAAACATTCATTTTTTTACAAAATAGGGTTACACGGTGTGTATAAACCCTACACGGCATGTTACCTTAAGCATTTAACATGGTGTGTACCACTGCCAAACCTGGTTGTGTAACACCCATACACACAGCATGTTCCACCTAATACATGGTGTGTACATGAATTTCCCTACCTGCCCAAGTACTTTTACACATCTAGAACTACACAGTTCTCTCCTAGGTAACACTATATGGCGCATTCACCCTAGACATAGTGTGTACTGCTTAAGTTCTAACCATCCATGTCATTAGTCACACGGTCGAATACACAGTCGACTCTACACAGTGTGCATAAATGGGACACAATGTGTACAACCTCAGTTTCATCCACCTGTGTAGTTTTTCACATGGCTAGATACACAGTTTTTTACAACATGGCGTGTACAATCTAGACATGGTGTGTTCTAAAAAAAGTTTCCCAACTCCGTGTCTCTACTCACATGGTCAGACACAGGGTCTAGAACTACACTATGTGTACTAATGGTACACGGTGTGTACTTAAGAAAAGTTGATTCTTACAGAATAAAATAACACATGGTGTGTGTTCATAACATCACATGCCATGTTTTCTAGGTTTCCAGATAGTAATCCGTTGAAACTCATTTGTAATACCTAAAAACTCAAAAAAAAATCCAAGTCCTAAAAAATTCTGACCCATGGTATCCCATACTCCCCATGAATCAAATTTTGGCATCCTCTTCCACACCATAACTTGAAAAAATTCAATCAAAGTTTAAAAACAATCCACCAAATTTTGATCCAAGAGGGACCATAATAGCTCAGGTACCAAATTTTGGTATCCATTCAAATGAAACATTATATATTCCAATAACCTATCAAAATAGTAGGTATTCTATCATAGAATCTATCACAACAGCATGAATATCTATCACAACATCAATCACAACAGCATGCAATCGGTAATGCACCCTAAATGGCATAATAAGAATGAGTGGCATGTGATCTCTATCAAGTGCCTATATGATGCATAAGATGGAATAACCTCATATCATTAGGTTGAAACAAAAATAGAACCTCAATAATATCAATGATAACATCACAAAACAAGTGAATCACCTAATGGTGAAATCAAATAAACTTTAACAATTACAAAACCAGAAAAATTGCAATATTCGAGATAACTTCTATTTTCCCTGTACATAAGTTAACTACTCTCAGGAACAAATTATTATCCAATACCCATTCCTTCCTATACATGTTTATAGATTCCAAATAGTAAGACAAATCAGAAAATAACTCCTTTGATACCACTTTGTAACATCCTGGTTCCAGGTTATGTCCAAGGGTGCCCCGTAACTAGTTGGTCACATGACCTCAAGAGCATTTCCCCAAATGCCAGAGGATTTAGACTAGTAGTGAGGGTCAAGGCCTAATAAGGGGGAAACAATTCCCTCATTGGCAGAGTATACATAGAGGAATAACAATAGTAAACAATAGCGGAAGCAGTAATACCAACAAAAGTAAACAGCAGAAAGAAAATATTAATATAACAACTGGAGCATATATAAATGATGCATGTCACATATGTCTAGTAAATTATCCAAACAAGTCACAATGTTGTAAATACAATATTGAAACAAAAGTAAAAAAATCAGTAAACTTCAACAGCATCACAAGCCTCATCTTGGTCCCATGCTCTCCAGCTCCAACAGCAATCAAGTACCTGATGAAGAAGGTTGCTTTCCCTTGTCTATACATATAACCATATAATCTATTTGGATCCAAAACCATGACCCAAAAAGGGTGTTAGATGAATCATTGTAGGAAACCACTAAAATATTGGTTCCTAAAAGTTAGTGAATATATATATCAAGAAATATGCATAAATGAGGCAATAAACTAGGAAGTACTCAAAAGTAAACAATCATATACTTTACAATTACATTCATTTACATTTATTAATTATTCAATCCATTGAATAATATAATATCAGGATCCAGCCTAATATCAATATCCCCTGTGTAGTAGTAAAACAATATACCTCTCAAAAGACCATCTAAACAACAATTAAGACTGATTCCAAACTTGTTCTTTCGCTTGGAAGACTCGTCACCATCATTCAATAACTCATAACAACCCTTTGGGAAATCTCTTGTGGTCTAACCCCTTTGTTTCAACATAGAATTTTTCAAATACAAATGACCACCTGAGCCGCTCTCATGTTCAATACCCCTGGATCAACATGGAATCAGTATTTTATACACAACCTCCGGGTAGATCTCATGATTAATATCCCCAGGGTCAACATAGAATATATATATATATATATATATATATATATATATAATCATAAATGACATCCTCGGTAACTCTCACAGTCAATACCCCTATGTCAAATTCTGCACTAAGGCTCTTATAGTCCTGTGTAAATAACATGGAAACCCCCACAGTTTTCCTGATCCAAGGATCTCATGGTCCATTGAAAGATCAGCACACATTTCATAACATGGAAGCACATATAATCTATGACTACTATGGGGATAACATTCACAAGAATAACACATAAAATAAATATAATTTGTCAACTTCATCGTAAAAAAATAATAGCGTAGAAAACAAGTTACACCTCATAGGAAACCTCGTCCAAATAGCCATAAATAGTCAAAATAAGGAAACGCACCCATGGGGTGTCTTGTAAGAAAATAATCAAACCTTACACATATGATAAAACTCATTTTTAATCAATTAAACCATAGCAGGTTGATAACAAGGCTGAAACCCAAAACAAGCAATACCCCAAACATGGGTATTCATCACTTTGAGCATATATAATCCAAATATAATAAAATAAAGGCACAAACCACCTACCTTGATGTTTTACGATGAACACACTTGAACATTAGCCCTTTAATCATCCTATAATTACATATATCTATGAAAAATGTCAAAATAATCAACCTTAGATAACTCGCGAGAGGAGAGGAATCATAAATAAAGTCTCTAATGGAATAAAGAACTCACCGGTGGGAATCCAACACACCTATTAGCGTCTCATTCAGAGATCGAAAGGAGTAATGGGGTGGCTCTAAGTTCTTTAATCATATGTCACTCTCTTGTACAAGATGTGGGAAGAAGAAATGGTTTCTGGACATCAAATGCAACCCCTCTCTGACTTATCAAAAAAAAGTACATTGCATGTTCATTTAATGTACACGCCATGTACTAGCCTCAATTGGCCACTGCTTAGGCAGTCTTCCAGGTCACCCACATGGCCATGTACATAATCGTTACACGGCCAGTACACAGCTACACATGGTAACTGAGTACACGGCGTGTACTCACAATTACACGGCATGCACTTAGAAAATTTCCCCTTTCTTCCTTTTTCCTCAAAAAGAACCTGAAACAAATATCCATACCTGAAATGAAGATCATCTTTCTTAAAAATATGGCTTGAGTCAAAAGGATAATTCATCATTAACAATATTATATTTTCAACAAGATCCAAAAGTTAATGATTTAATGAAAATTGAACAGGATGTTGTTTATCCAAAAACTATACTATTTTCACTAAAGTATCAGTATAATATACAATATTGGAAACAATTAAATTTTTTTAGAACAAAGATCTTTGTTTTCAAAGAAAGGTGGAATTAATTAAAAAATAATCTTTACTAAGTTTAATATTTAAAAATCAGGTTTTATAATATTTTGAAAGTGGTTTTGTGTACTAGGTGACTCTCATTTTAAAATTAATATTTGAGTGAGGCTCATATTTTTTCATTTTTGTTCATCCCTTTCAACTATGATGTATATAGATATTTAGGAATATTATTTTTGGGTATAAAGAAATATGTTTTTTAATATAACATTAAATGTTTGGTTTTTCAATGGGTAAAATCAGAATGAAAACAGTCGAAGGAAATACTTTAGCTATGATCAATTATAGAGTGGTAGTGGGAGAATGTATCCATAAATTTTGTGGTGGTATTTCCAAATAAATCTCAAGATAATAATAAAATATGGTTTACTGTTGACTATTTGACTAATTATACTAATTTTATTCTTATTCTAGTTAATATGACACTTAATTATCTTTTTTAACTCAACCTTAATGAGATAGTCAAGTTAAATGGATTTCCAACTTTAATTGAATCTTATCGTGATCCAAGGTTTATATCTAATTTTTTAAAGTGGCATCAGAAGTCATTTGGTATTGAGTTAATTTGCAGTATAGATTTTAATCCTCAAACTCATTGATAATCATAGTAGACAGTTCAATCTTTGGAGGATATTATCCAGGATTTCTTGATGGATTATCATGGAGGTTGGGATCAGCACCATTAATTAATAGAATTTTATTAAAATAATAATTTTCATTCAAGTATACTGATGGGACTATTTGATTAATTATATTGAAATTTATTTCTAAATACATGTTTTTGGGATGATGTTAGAGAGAATATACCATTAGGACCTGAATTGGTTGATGAAATGGTTGAAAAGGTAAAGATGATTAAAGACCATATGAGGATAAATCAGGGAAAACATTAGATATTTAAAGATATGTGGAGTAATTATATTTTATTTGAGGAAATATACAATTTTTTTCTTAAAATATCTCTATCAAAAGGTTTGATGTGTTTTAGTAAGAAGGTAAAATTAATCCAATGGTTTATTAGCCCGAATGAAAATATAGAGAAGGTTGTATCAGTTTCATTCCAAGAATCCATAACAATGATTTTATCCTAGGTAAATGATTTGTTTAATGTTTCATTTTTAAATAATTATATACCAAACACATCTCATGTATTAAACCCAAAAGACATATAGTTAAAAGGGAATATTTCTTATAAGGAAAACCTAGTTTAGATTCATGCTAGTAGAGATTCAATGTAGTAAAATAAATTGACTCTCTGCATTACTGTTTTGTTGGAGAATCATATGATTAAAGAAGAAAAATTTGAACATGAAAGTTATATGAGATAAAAATATCTCCATATGTTAATAAATGAATAAAATTGTGTGGATATAGTTTCTTAAAGGGGGATAATGTAACGAACCATGTATTCTTGATAAAAATAAATTTAATATTTTACTAATCTTAATATAATGAGTTCATGGTAATATTTATTATTAAGATATTATAAATAATTTTATTAATTTATAGAATAGGAATAAGAATTTTTATATGAAAAAGAATTATTTTTTATCTTAAATAAATTGTTTATCATATATGATACATTTTTATTTAAAAGTTAAATTTCTAAATTTTAAAAATTGAATTTGATAAAAATAGTACTATAAATTTGGAATACATACATGGATATAGACATGGGAAAAATTCATGTTTCAATATGTGGATATCTTCATGGTCAAGAATTGACCATAGTTATAGGGTTCTCATGGACACTTACAGGGCGTTTGGGACTCAGTCGTGGCTGTAGATCTTTCTCAAATTCTTGAATGAATATTTTTCAACTAGTATGGGTGAATTAAAAGCATAAATCTATATTCAGATCTTCACCTTGGCTTTAAGGATCCCTTTAGAACCCTATAAGTATGTCCATCCCCCAATCGTGTCTATAGGGGGCCATGTGAGAACTATTTCCACGATCAGAACTAGACTATGACAATAGGTGTTATTATTATTATAATTAATTTCATGATAATAATAATAAAATATATTCCTAAATTTAAATATATATATATATATATATTATACATATATATATATCTATATAAATATGATTTTAGTTTATTTGTTAAGTTTTGATCATCCAATACAGGAGATACGAGCTCGAAATGTGTCGATGGAATTTATTTTTTAACCCATCATCAAGGGAATGATCCCATTGTAATAGGGTATGATTGGTCCTAAGGATATATCCATGGTAATTTCTAGTGTCCATATCCTATTTTTCAACTATCTCCATGTCCTGGAGTCTATTTCGATGGCAATAACCACCACAGGCTACCCAATCGTAGTTATAAACTATAGCCACGGTCGGAAGGGTTGTTGCCATAAGAATGGACCATGAAAATAGAAAATATTTCCGCTATTCAAAGGATTTCATTTTTTCATCATGTTAAAAATAACTTATGATAAAAAAATTTATTTTTCATAGCAAGATGATTTTTTAGTAAATAGTTAAAAATATAATTTTTTGATGAATACTTTATAATTTATGATATTTTTGGGGCACAAATATGGTGTAATAATTTATGAAAGTTACAGTACTTCTCACACTTGATAATAAATCCTAAATATCATATAAATATTATAAAATTCATATAAAATGAATTTTATGAAATGAAAAATATGGAAATTATGATAAATGTTAACGTAGTTCTTCTACAACACTAAAAAAGTAAAAATTATTAAGTTTGAGATACTATTTAATAAAATATAAGGATAATATTAACATTAAATAATATTTTGATAAATAATAAATTATTTTGATGAAATATTATGAATTTTAAATTTTTATATAAATGTAAATATTTAAATATTTACTCGCCACTAGCATAAAGTAAGAAAAGTCAAACTTCTTATCTTATAGTTGATATCATGGTATAAATAGGAATAAATAATTTTACAAATGGTTTTATATTATTATATTAATAAAATCAAAAAAAAATTATGTTAGTTATTTATTTTAAAATTTTAAAAATAGTATAATTATTCAAAACTATTATGAATCGTTGATGTAGTACTTATGTAAGAAGGGGAAAGGCTAAATAAATGTTTTTTACAAATATTAAAAGATATATATTTTTGATGAATTATGGTATTTCATGATTTATTTCGAAAAAAATGATATATAAGTAATTATTTAAATATTAAAATTTTAATATAATTTTAATATATATATTTTTAAAATTTAAATTTTAAAAAAAATCAAAAAAATCACTTTAAAGAGTATTTAATATATATAATGATTTATAAATTGATTAAAAATTCATAAATATTTTCATGACTTGTTCGGGATGGGTAAGGATCTATAATATCATACCATAAACATTTATGAGCCACTTTTCATTTTATTATTTCATTTTCTACACTTAATGATTGGATATTTGTGAAAATATCATCTTATTTTTCTTTTAAAAGGGGACTCATTCTACCCTTTTCAAAATACCACTCTTGTTCAATTTTCTATCCTTATTCTACCAAAATACATCTATAAACATACATTCTAATGTTCAAAAGGTTATCTCCTTGAAAAAATTACTTTCAAAAAAGAATTTGGATTCAATACAAAGGTGGTGGTTCAAGGAGCAAGGATGGTAGAGTACATATAAAGCAAATAAGGACTTAGAGAAAGGTATTTTTTCAAACCTCACGTTAAATTTTTTTAATCCTTTCTCACAAATCACAATATAATTTTTTCAAAGAAAAGTTTTTCTCATTTTAATATTTAAATTTATCAATGTCTTACATTTGACTTTCATTTTCCACTCGACATGAGATCAGTAAACCCATTTTTAAATTCATCTTATATTTATGGTTTGATTAAAAATTCTTTTCTTTTGGGTTTAAAAGTGTCTTTTTATTAATGGGATATTAAAGGAAAGTTTCTATGTGTTTTATTCATGTTATATTTCATGTAAATTATATAGGATGATAGGTGGGCCTGATATATCCCTTGACTACATTGGGTATTGATTTATTCCTCGAGAAAGATATGTTGGAAAAATATGAGTAGACTATTCCATTGTAAGGGGGATTATAACGGTGATTGTAAGTGTAATTATGAATATTATTTACCAAAGTACAATTATTATTACTTTTTTTCTATATTATTTTTTATGATATTTTTTTAAGAACTTATTTAATCAATGAATTTGGTTTTATTAGTGGTGATTTAATTATTTGTGCTCAAAGTTTATTATAAAAAATGAAAAATCTTTCTCATGGGTTTTCATGTTTTTAAAATGGACTACTAGGTTTCCTTAATATTTATATCCCTTACTAATCTTTATGTTTTAATTCCACATTTTCAAAATAAATTATAATGTTTTTTGAATAATGGAAATTTTATCATAGTCAAAGTTCCAATTATGAGGATTTGTCTTCAATGAAGAAACTGTTCCATTTTAAGAACTTGTTTTGGTTGAAAAAGGAAACATTGTGAAAGTGATCTATTTTTTCATGTAATGGTTTTCCTAATTCTATAACACTCTAAACATAAATGTTCATGGGAATTTTTCAGTGTTAAATTTTCAATATATATCTTATAATTATGGGTAGGTTATGTTTGGGAAATCACATTCTTGGACCTTTAGTGTTTCACAGGATTTTAAAAAATGGTCTATAGAAATTTTATTATTATAATGAATTTTAGTACATCTTTAACCTTCACCCTAAAATAATTAAATTATTGTTTTAACAAAATTATTTGTATGTATAAACATGTATCATACATATAATCATCCACTATAGTTATTGATGTCACTGAATTCTATTTTTTGGAGTACCAAATCTGTGATAAATCTCCCAAATGGAAAATACCACTTAAATTGGATATTTTATCATCATAATAACCTAACCATTTTACATTTATAAATCTATTAAAATTAAAATAATTTACCTTCATTTATAGTAAACCATAGTTCACAGTCCCCTTAACATGTCTAATAATCCTTGTAGCATCCATAAAATTTTACTCCATTCAGTCACTCATATATCTAGCACCAAGACTCATGGTATATATAATATTTTTTATAGAATTTATGAGAAAATTAAAACATCCAATTAGTCCTTTTAATTATTATTATTTTACACTCACACCTTAAGAATCTTCATAAAATTTTATCCCCACATTTATGGGAGTTAAAACAATCATTAACTCCACTATTTCAAACTTCTTCAACAATTCACTCAAAAACTTCTCTTAGGATAAGAAAATAAACTTTTACCCTCACATGAACTATAAACCCAAGAAGTATCCTTTCTCACCAAGAATGGAAATATCAAATTTTTTCTTAATATTTTTTGAGATTTATATATAATAACATTCTTTTCCACCTATAAATATGATGTCATCAATATGAAAAATAACAATAAGTGTACATAATTTAATTTCATTGATGTAAATATTTATTTACAATTTTATCATGGTGAATCTTAGCATTCAGAGAGTTATATATCATTGAGAACTAGTCCCTTTGGTATTACATCCTTCTTTTGGACTTTACTGTTGCTAAAAAATTATAATAATATTCTCTATCTCCACATTTTTCTTCATCCTTAGGTATATTGATTTTTCATTATTTGAAACAATTTCCTTATCACTAATATGATATGAATCAACCTCAACAACCTATAGTCTATATAATTCCTATACATAACCTTATTCCATAAAATTATTCTTGCAATTTTCATCTACCTCATCAAAAATGACAACATATGGAGTATTAGATGTAGAATTATTTTCAATGATTTTTACATCATAATAATTAAAAACCTTATGTAGACACTCCTGTTCCAATATTTTTAACCTTTCCCACTTGATAGATATTCCAAAAAGATACCATATTTATCCCCTTCATCAAAAATTCCCAAGGACTACCAAACACCCTAAAGTAGTCAATAGTGAGATTTATTTTATACCACTTCTCATATGAACTCATGTTATTATATAATATCAAAGAATAATTATTTTAAATATTTACATATGTGAATATGGATTAACTCTAATAGAATTTTGAGACACCATATTATTCTATCATTGATATTCTCATTTCAACTATACTCATATTCATTATCTTAACAACTCTACATTTTTGGAGTGCATATAGAGTAATGTACTGGTGTTTTATTCCATATTTTTTAATATAATATTCAAATTATATGCTTTTGAACTCATTCCTATTATAAAATATGAGTTTTTTATGAACATCCCAAAATCTTTCTCAATAGTTATTATAAAAATTTTGAACATAGCCAATGTCTCATACTTATGCTTCTTAATAATCACATTGGTAATTCTAATAATATAATTAGTAAATGTGATGAAATAAATATTACTTAGAGTGTGAATATTTATTATGGGTCCACACAAATCATAATGTATCAACTCAATTTGATTTTTGGTTTCAATTATAACTCTTTTATATTTACCTTAATTTATTTTCCCTTTCAAGTATATCTCACAAGCTTCTTCCCTGTGTCTTTTTAGGTAATTACAGTCCCTAAATGTATAACCTTTGGAAATATTTCTCAATAATTTATAAAAAATATGTCCCAACCATCAAGGACATGATTTATTTTTATCTTATGAACTCAAGAAGTAAAAAATTTGAGTCTCAAATATGAATGAGATTTCCTCTAGTCATCTCACTTGATGTAATAATCATCTCATATTTAATTATATTGATGATATAAATATTCATATTTAAAATTACCTCATTCCCATCATTACATATATGACTCACACATAACGTATTCTGTTTGGTCCCATCAACAAGTAAGAAAACTTTTGATGTTAGTATTTGGTCCATAATCTCAGTTGTTCCAATATATTTGATCGTTAAATGTCTTCCATTACTAAAATTAACAACACCACTATCATTTTATTCTATATCTGTCAAGATCATTGTATCTCCAATCATGTGTGATGAGCATCCATTATCATGGATTCATGTCTTTCTCCCCTTATTATCTTTGAGAGCCACCTCAATAATAAGTGACCTATTATCCTTGGTTTTCTACTAAAAATTTCTTTATAGATCCATTTTTTGTTTTTTCTAATAATCATGGATATACATTTTTCTATAAGGTCACCATTCTGGTCACATATTCTATAGGTCTCATTAATCTCTTAAAACTAATTTTAGACATGCAACACAAATCAATTCGCATTATTTTGTATATCTCCTCACATATCTTTTTTTCTATCATATGAGTGGATCCCCCTAAACTCTATCCTTGTTTGATTATAAGGAAGAGTAATATTGTACAAGAAAACAAAATATTTATTTCCTTGAGCTTCAAATCACAATTAGTATACCCTAACAAGATATTTTATAAAAAAATTGAGTTTATCTTTAAAAATTATTTTGTTCTCTTGGTGAAAATAATTGTTTTTCTATATATGTTTTGAAAAATATTACTTCATATAGTCACTCTTCAATGGATTATTTATTTTAAACTTCATATGGGGGGTTTTATCAGCAAATATTTTTTCAGATTTTCATTTAAGATCTGCACAGCTGGCTAAAATAGGTTTGAAATTTTTAGATACAACATGTGTTGATTTTACCTCTGCTGATATATAATATTTCTTGAAAGATTAATAAGATTTATCCTTTAGTTATACCTCATTATACAGATAATTATTAATTATTACAATGTCCTTTTCAACTATAGTAAATATTATGTCATTCAAATTAATCTATTCTTCTCAATCCATCACTTTCTTGCCAATTCCTTTCAAGATTTTCTCCAGATTATCCATTTTCAAATTAAGAGGATTTATATCCTCATTAATATAATTTTCATTAATATGAAACGCGTACTTATCTTTCATCATATTTCTAAAATCCGTATTAATAGTTTTAACTTCATTTTTATGTTGATTATTTCCTTCAATTTATACTTAAATTTCAGTTTTCAACATGTGTTGTAAATACTTCATATCAC
Source organism: Viscum album (assembly GCA_963277665.1). Taxonomy (NCBI): domain Eukaryota; kingdom Viridiplantae; phylum Streptophyta; class Magnoliopsida; order Santalales; family Viscaceae; genus Viscum; species Viscum album. The sequence goes on along the minus strand of OY728138.1, from coordinate 112,036,108 downwards.
TTTCTTATTCTTCACTAATTGAACTATCCTCATTTTTCTCCTCATATTCCATAAAATTGGAATCTATTATAGAAAAAATTTAACACACTGAAAACTTATTGTATATTTCTTTTTTTTAATCTAATTTCTTCGATAGATTGTTTTACACTAAATAATGAGTTTAAACGAACTGTGATATACTACTAAAATATTTTGTGTTTGTTATAACCTTGCTGCTAAAATTGGATGGTATGAATAAGAATAACTAAATTACAAGAAAAAAATTATTTTATATATATAATGAATTCACTGGTAATAAATTTATTAAAAATGAAAGTAAAAATCATTTGAAAGTAAAATAAATGTTTTCAAAAAAATTGTTTTTATGTGCTCAAGCTGTTTTTATCATAATAAATTAAATTAGTCACTATTAGTGAATGATTTTAATGAAATTTATATTTTATATATTTAATCTAATTTTTTAACATTCATTTATTTTTTTAGGCATGAGATATGAATAAATCTAGTTTTATTATTAAAAATATATTTTTCTAAAAAATGGGTTTAATCACATTTTTCACACTTACATTAAAATTAGTTATTTTTACTAATAAGTATTGAATTTGAAAAAAAAATTATCCCTTATTTGGAATTAGGATTTTCAAATTTTATAAATAGTTCCCTTTTATTTTTAGTCATTATAAATAGTAATTGTGATAAAATTTAACATATTAGTAAAGGGTAAATTCTGTCAATGTAGGGAAAAATAATTGATATTGCCATAATTTTACATCCTAATTCTTATTGTAAAAATAAAATTTTACCCTTTTTCTTAAAAATTTATTTGTTTAATGTACACATATCCATGAAAATAACTAATATAAAATTTAAAGAAAAGAAAAATACAAAATGGTACTCTCTTAATCTTAGATATATATTATGATTTCACATAGTTACAAAATAAAATGGTGAATTAATCTAGATTTATATTTTTAGAATAATAAAATTATTTTCATTATGGAAATCTATTTCTATTTTTTGAAATTATATAATTAACTAAAATTATAGCGCCACACTAATACAGTGTTTATTAAATTAAAAGAAAAAAATATATATATGATTTAAAAATTATCAAAAGTAATATAATTTTAGGTAATTATAGTGTTATGTAAATTTTGAAGATAAATATAATATATTTTTTATTTTTAAAAATATTGTATTTGAATTTCCAAAAAAAAATTGTCTTTTAAGTCAAATTAAATAAATAGTTTTAAAATTGACATTAATGATATTTTATAAAAATAATATTTATTAAATTATTTAAAAATATTTAAAATTTTAAAAGGGGATAGCTGGATCATAAATGGTCTAAATTTTCATAATTTTTCCATTTATGATCCAATTTTCATCTTATAATTAAAAATATAACCCCTTAAGTTTGAAAAATTTGTTACACGGCTATGGTTAAAATAGGTAAAATAAAGGGTTAAAAAACATAAGGTTTAAAATACAAAAAAAACAATACAAATAATATTTTTTTATTGTATTTAAAATATATCCTAACATATATTATATTATATATCCTTTTGGAAGAATTTTTCTTAATAATTTCTTAGTTGTATTTTAATATTTTACAAAATTCCAAAAGTTACTCTCACCACAATTATAAAAGAACACCTCCCCACACACACACACTTGTTCACACCACATTTAGCAATCTATCTCAACCATCCCCACCAAATTCTATTCATGAATCCCATATATAGATTCTAGATGTTTTTTATTCCAAAAATTCCAACCCTATGGCCCTAAAGAGGATATCTAAATGAGTTGTTTCAAAGATGTGGTAATCACTTTAACCAATAACTTTATTTTTAATAATTATTTTACCTCTTATAAATATCTATTGTTATTAATAAAATAATAAATTAAGTATCCTAAATATACTTAAATTTTATTATTACTATTATACCAAAATTATCCTCCCTATTTCAATCCAATGGAAAGTGTAAATATCACTTGTGCGTATATACAGCTTATTGTCTCCATGTATCGATACAATAAATTTTTCATTACAATATTTTAGTGATGGGTATTATGATAGTTTTAATTTTTATATATGATATTTATTATATAATTTTTATTCTTAAACTATAATATCATATCTACTTTATTACCTTCCACACCATTGACAAATGATAACGTCTCTCATGTGTACGTGTCGACTTCCACCTCCATGAAGTGATGTGATCCATTTTTTATATCTGTTTTATAAGGATGTAAATGAATATATATGTAATTAATATATATATAATTTATATTTTATAATAATTTTTATGGTAATTTGAATTATTATTTACCTTTCTTTTATTCCATCCATCGAAAAATGAAAACATCATTCATGTGTATGTATAGCCTACTGATGTAATTCATTTTTCTATCTCCATTTTTTAAAGATTTTCTAAATATATATATATATAATGAAAATATATAATTACTATATCATGGATAATATTCTATAGATAACATAACCATGATAAAAGTAAAAGGACTGAAAATAAAAAATCAAAACATACATGAAAAACGAAGAATTTATTACTGAGAAAAGTGATTTTAACAAATAATTATTAATAAATGGGTGATAAAAGAATATAATTAAATAATGTATGGTATGATATATATGATAATGATTCATTAATATTTTTATGATAAATATATTGTTATTATATATGATTTTCATATACACATGAAGAAATTCAAACCTGATGTGAGAGTTTATTTTACAATCTTATCATTATTCAAAATTATTTATTTTTAAGACTCTATTTAAACAATTATTGGATATTTATATCTTAAACCCTATATATTTCCTTATTTTATAATTATTTTTATAAATTTTAAGTTTTCCTTTAATGTTTCATCTCTTTATGTACTATATATCCTGAAATAATATTTTAAGGGAAATCGACTTCATCTCAATCTTTGATCGAAAGTACTTCCTCTTCCATGTACATGTTTTCTAAAATTTATTTTCAATAATGGCTTTACTATTCATCAACAATTTTTCAAATTCATTTTCAACCATCTTTTAATTTTTTTTAAATGGTTTTATAGTTTCTCCTTGTCATTTTTTGAATGAGTTAATTTTTGACCTTTTTACAAAAGTGTGAAAGTAATGTATTTTTTAACTTATACAGCATGATTGGAAGTTCTTATAGTCATGAACACTTTTTATTTGAACATTCCATTATATTTTTAAAAGTTTATATTTAAAATAAATTTTTTCCTTAAAATTAAGTAAATTTTTACATTTTACATTATTTTTTTCAAAGTGAAAAGAGTATTTTCCTCATGAAAATTTTCTATCAATCTTTTGAAATTATTTTCATCTAGGTAAACATACCTTGTCAAATAATATACTTTACTAAGGTTATACTATTATGATATCATCCACCATATTTCAATTGAGGTTTTATGGTTATCTATAATTGAGAAGATATTAATATTTCAAATGTTAGTTCTTCCAATACAGACCCTTATTGATTTTTAAGGCATGTTAATTAAGTTATACTGTTTATTCATATGATAAATGAATTGGACTTATTAAGTAATTGGTGTAAATATAATTACAAATCCCCATGATGAATCATTATGTATCATAATACAAAATTTATTGGGTATTTTTCAAGTTCTTACTCATTTATATAGATGTCTTAGAATAAATCTTTGATAGTATTTTTTTATTTCTTGGCACACAATGTCTCAATGGTAAGTTTCATATGTCTGGAATTATGAATTTCATCCTTTTGAAACCATTTATTGATTTCCATGTGATTATTTGATTTTTTATGATGTCCATGGATAGGTTTTAATATTATGTTATTATTTATATGGAGTTATTTGATCATAGTTTATTATAGAGATATTATTCAGGATTTATTTAGATTACATTTTATGCAATTTCTTACTATGAATCTAAGATCACCCCTTTAATATGTTTCTTTTCCCCCAAATTCCAAGAAATGTTTATGATTGATATGAAGGGATATCCTAGAGGTAATATATATACTATTTTTTGTTTTGAGTTTTAAAATTTAATGAGGTGTTCAAGAATGTATCTGGTTTACCAATACTATTAAACTATTTGGTTCGTTAGGATTTGATTGCTTGTATTTAGTATCAATGTAATAAAGTAACCAATAGATATGTTCTACTAGGTTCTAGGTATATAAAAAAATCCTTTTAAAATTATTATTCAAGTATGATCAGTATTCTTCCTCCATACTCATCATACACCTTTTCTTTCTTCCTTGAATTCTATTTTAACCTTCAAATAGATTCTCATTATCATTGAAACATTTATTTTAAATTTCCATTAAGGAATATCTTTATCCACTTCCTTACCAAACTCCACAATCTTATTGTTCCTAGTATAATATACAAATAAATCTTATTCCCCCACACTAAAAAAATTAGTTAAAGATTTCCTTTATACTTTCCTTTATTATTTTAATATTCTTTGATATAAATTCCATAACATTTAAGTTAATTCCATTAATTTCATCATCATCCTCACAACCACTAGAAGAGTCAACTTTCTCTTCATTATTTTTCATTTTTAATGGATTTGAAGGCCATATTCTCCTTGAACATCTTCTAAAAGATTTTTTTTTTCTTATTTCATAATTCAAAATAGTATTGTGAAACTCGTCAAGGGAAATATATTACTTTTCTTCAATGGATGAAATATTTTGGTTCAACCAAATTGTAATGTTTCCCAATAATATTTTTACCATAGTATAATCTTCTGGATTATCTAAAAACCCTATGATATGACTAAAAATCTCATTTACCCTATATAAATAGTTATCAATTATTTCACCCTCATCTATTTTGACATCTTTGAAATTATCCCTCAAAAGATAAATTATTTCTTTTTTTTATCTTGACATTTACATTATACATGTCCTCAAATTTTTACCATATTTCATTTCTTATATGAAAACCCATCACTTTGGAGTAATTGTTTTTTTACAAAGATGTAAACATATAATTTTGGACCTTCTATATATATTTTTGTTACTTTTATCAGAAAATAATATTGCTTAATCTATTTTAATTGGTCCAAAGTTCACAGTAATAGCATCACTAACTTCCAAACATTATAAACCAAATTATGAAACATTTGATTCAATAAACCATGAAATTTTTTCCCAATGGAAACTGTAACACCTCTACTATTCACACAATTCCTAATTTCCATGACTAATATGAGAAATAGTTGGATCTTAAAGGTTTGTGGCTTTAATACCACTTGAAATACACTAATCAGTTAGTTTACCACTAAGAGGGGGGTGAATTAGTGGTGTTTCTTTTAAAAAACATTACTTTAAAGAATTAAAATCCTATGACCTATTATAGTAATGATCCCTTCTTAATTTCATATCATTTTTTGTATGGAAAAAATAAATTAAGATAAGAAGCCAATAAGAATATTATAAGTTTTGGAATTAATGGGATATCCCAATCCATGTTTAGTTTAGGTGAAGTATCAAGACTGATATTATCACTAATATAATAGTGATTAAAATAGAGGGTTAGTGTTTATCCTTAACTCTTGTTGAGCTATCAAATGGATAGTATAATGTAATGAATCCAGTTTTAGTAACTAGCTCCTTTCAATATTTCTATATATATCTATGGATTTTTACTCAGATTTGGCACTGTGTTTGGGTTTCTTGGGACCCCGTAATTAATATATTAAAAATATTAATATATATTAAACCATGTGTATGAATAATTTTAAAATAAATGTTTTTCTCATTTATTAGGGCCTTGAATGGAAAATATGAGACTGTGTTATCCTCTATAATTTGTGGTTTAACTTAAGCGTGATATAACATTGGTCGATGTGATGAATTCGATTGATGGTGACTGTTGGAGAGTGCATTAAGTGAATTAAAAATAATTATATAGTTAATTTGTTTAATTTCACAAAAAAACACTCTTATATAAGTATTTATTTATGTAAAATATATACCCTTATCCAGATAACCTTGAGATATTAGAGAGGAGGAGGAGGATAGATTTATTGTCATTGGAAACCTAGGAACATGGATCAACGACAACGGTTGATGGGAATTGAGTGAAAAAAAGACGAACAAGGTTTTATCTTCACCTAAATCTCTTATGAATATGTTATTTACTAATTATCGATCCATTATTGTGTTAGGTAAGGTTATTTTATGTATTTCCCCACATAGACTTAATTTTCAATTCTTGATTTTATATCAAATTTTGTTTTTTAGTGATTTTTATTCATCGCATGAGCCTGAATTTTAAATAGAATTATTGAACCTATTTTTATATACCTTTGAAACCATTTATTAAACATTCTTTTCCAAATTATGGAATTTTTGGTTAGTATCACATCTCCCAATAAATATCTTGGCTTTTTTCCTTTACTTTTCCCCCCTCCATTCTTCGTTTTCTTTATCACTAGCCCATGGGGTTTTTTATTTGACATTGAAGAAGTTGACTCGAATGTGATCAAACCTTGATATTCAGAAAGGATTCATGATCGACATATGGTTCAGATTTTTCATCTGGATTTAGGTGATTTATGGGATTAAGGTGATGAAATTGTTGATCTGGACCCCACACTATAGAGGATGGCGTGACAGATTATTGATTGGGTAATATAAGTTCCAATTTCTTATCACAAGAGGCTAGAAATTGATTATAACAGACTTTACCCTTTGATTCTATAGGATTCAGATGGATAAATAGTGGATGAATTAGTGGAAATGAAAGATCTATCATGGGAATGAAGTAAGATTTTACATTCTGTGAAATCTGTGACTTCATGTGGTGAATCCTAGAGTAACACACTCCATGTAGTATGAGTTTATATGGTAGCTAGGGTTTTGGTCAAGTTACATTTCACACACCATGTGTCTGGTCACATACATTTTTTGATATCACCTAATCATCCAATCCATGCACTGAAGGAACGCGCCTTGGACCCCATGTATATAGACATATCATGTCCCCCCTAGGTACATGTCTTGTATATGAACATGGTTTGATAAGTCATGTACTATGTGTACACTCATAGGAGCCAAGGTGAATTTCCATGTCATGTGACCCCATGTAAATTTCATAAAGTGTAACATGGATTACCAAGCTATTTCTAAGTGAGGACATTCTTATGTGTGCTGGTGGGGTCCCACAACTTGTGACCAAATATACGGACCGCGTAATTTTTTCCAAAAAACATCCACCAAACATTTTTTTTCTTCTTTAGAATTCATATTTGGGCCAACTAGTAGAATAAAATGAGTAATTTTACATGTGGTATGTGATGGGTTCATTCATTTTATATTTAGAGATACAACAAAATATTGTGTATGTGGGATTCTTCTTTCAGAAATTCTTAGTCATGAGTAGTGTTCAAGTGTGTTCATTAGAGTATTTTCATTGGTTTTAACTCTAATGGATCTCTTGGTGGTGGTTCCCCCATATCCTATATATAGGTTGACACATAACTTCACCACATTATAGAGTGAATGGGTCATCTAACTTTTTATTGTACTCCCCATCATTGAGCTTTAGTGTTGTGTGATTATTCAATTAGAGTAGTTCTTCACTAGTTGTGCTACATAGGGGTGAGGTGTTAGACCTCCATACTCATTAAATAGATCTTACATTAGATTTTGGTATTGGAGATACTAATCCCATATATTTTAAATTTAGTAGCAAGGAGTAGAACCTCCACTTAGTATCTTATGAGGTTTCATGGGGCATTTGGCATTGGAGATGGTACCTTTGGATTTGTGGGTAGAATCTTCATTTTTATATGGTTGTCAAAATGGAGATCCCATTTCTCACATCTCTGGGATTTATTTTATACCATATATGATATTGGGTTTTCTTTACCCTCTTTATTATGGGTTGATCTAACAGTTTTTAATTCTATTTCTCTCTTCTTGGTTTTTTGAAAATCATATTGGGTATGTATATACTCAACCATGTATGGGTTTTTTCCACACATGTTGTGTCTAATTATGATGGTACACAAATAAGAGGTGACCTTGTTAAACCAAGTCATGGGGTAGAATAGTGGTTCTATCTCCCAACCGTGTTTAGTGGATATATTTGGAGATTTTGTTATGAGATCTCTTTTGATTCCCTTTTCCAAATTTTGTCTTGAAGAGACCTCATTTCTAGTTCGGTTTTTATTTTTTTCATTTTTTTATTTTTAATTCCTTATTTCAATTGTTGTATTGACTAGAGGTTATTCTATTCATGGTTTACACTCAATAATTTCCATTCATTTATTATATCTTTGTATTGTTTCGTGGATTTAATGGTGTGTGTTCATACAACTAGTTAAGGCTAAGGCCACCCATTACAGTGATATGCCTACTCGATTATTGTATCCATCCTATGGATTATTTTAGGTTGGTGTGGGGTGTCATACGCAGATTACTACCAGCCAAAGTGGGGTCATAGTGGGTTGGTTCATTATATGGTGGTATCAGTAGTGGGTTTTTCCATAGTTTTATGTTGGATGTTATTGTGAGGTTTGGTTTGGAATCATAGGGAAATGATTTTAGAGTGCATCAAGTTAGCCTCTTAGGCCCGATTACTTAGTGTTGGAGTTTTCATTGATGTATACATACACCAGGACTCTATAAATTTACTTTTAAACTCAGCATGTTAAGACCTAGGTTATAAATAAACCAATGGTACGTCCACTATATATGATTATATCCTTTTACAATCATTTCCTTCTTGAGTTCGTTCCCCTAATATTATCATCTAATCACAGTAAACCTTATTAGATTTTAGGATTTTTTTTCATGAGTACAGCTAGCTAGTATACCAATATAGGGTCCCAATGATGACCAGTTGAGTGAGGATTCCCCATTTTAGCTTCTCCAAAATATATAGAACTATATCGAGGTATAATATCATGAGCTAGTTTTGAGGTGTTTTCACCAGACATGAAGTGGGTAGTTTCTTACCCACCGATCAGTAAGAGTACCTTCCACCGTTTTTTTATTTTTATGTTTTTTACAAAATGAAATAGTTGTTAGTCCTAGTTATTTAGGATGATGATGTGCATGTACTGAACAAACTTAGTGAATTCTAAGATTAAGGGCCACCCAGATTCTAGGGTGAGATATACCCTCATATGAAAGGGTTTTTTCTAGAGTCTATGGTTCAACTTTTCAATTTCATGTGAACACCACCCAATGTGATGATCTCACTTTTTAAAATCCACTTTCACAATTTTGTGAGGAGTTAGTGGGGTTTGGTACCCTAGTTGTTTTATGAGGCTACACACCCTTTGGAAGAGTTAGAGTTACTATTACACAGCGAGATTTATCCCTCTATTAAACCCTCATTTCATGTTCTTGGTCTTCTTAGGTTGGATTGGACTATGGAGATATTTCTAGGAGGGGAGAATTGGGAAAATAGAGTTAGTAATAGACATCATGGATCTGATTATTCTACATCAAAGAGAATGAAACATTCGTTAGGGTCACAGAGCCGGAGGTACACTCATGATCAGACTCAAATATAGGGATCTATAGTGTAGATATCACTTGGTGGAATCCATCAGCTTTAAGGTTCTTTAGTTTGGAATCCTTTTAGATGACTCGTATGTCACTAGGATGAAAAATTCAATCCCTATGATGATAAATTCCATTACGCTCGGGACTTCCTGAACCATCATGTTGTAGTGGGAATACATATAGTAGAGAATTTCAATCGAGGGGATCTGAACATGGTATGAGGTATGATCTATGTCCCTTTTTTATTTTTCTTTAGTTCATTTTCTTTAGAAACACTACCTAGTTTTATGTGATATCATATTTTGAACTGATTTAAAGTTGTGAAGGTGAGTCAATGCTCACCAAGGGGATAGTGTCAAGGTGTGGTGGATGATTTTCATTGAATGGTATGTTCATGGTTGTTTTGGTTGGGATAAGGTGTCGGATGAAAACTCTAGTTTTGGGAAACTAGCAGCGGCGGGCACTGTAGTGGCGGCAGAGTACTATAGCAGTGGCGGGTATTGTGCGGAACTATAGCAGCAGGGGTACTATAGTAGTACTATTCACAGAATGGGCCTTGGGCCAAAAAGTTGGGTCTATGGGTCATGTAATGTGCTAAATGCTCACTAGGCCTTTGGGATATGTAATGGGTGTCCCTCTACCTAGTTAAAGTGGTATTTTCTTTGCTTTAATAATAAATTAGGCTTCATCTCCAAACTTTAAAAAAAAATCTATGGTATAACCCATTACTTCTCTACTTTTTCCACAGTTTTAGTAGACACTGGAGTCGATCACTCCTTCCTTGTTGCATCCTTTGTCTAAGACACTATAATGTATTGTAGTATGCCCTAGTGGGTGGAATGGGTTTTCCTTTCATTGGAGAGAGTAAGCCTCAGGTTGGGAAGACTAGGTTAGTATATTGGAGAATAACGATGACTTCATTTTATTTGGTTAGCATGACCCTTGGGGTAGTAGATGTAATGAGAGGGGTTATTTTGTACCTAGTGTATTTTTAGAGTAATATCTAGAGTTTTCCATAAAAAAGGTAGATGTGAGTTTAATATTTGTGATGTTTATCACTCCCTGAATCAGGTAAAGACCAATAAAAAGTACCCCTTACTAAGGATTGGTCAACTATTCAACCAGTTGAAAGGTGGAAGTTTTTTTTTAAAGATTGATTTATGGTCTGACTACCATCAACTGAGGGTTTTTGGGAAGTATGTTTCAAAAATATTATGATATTAATACAAATATATGAGTTCTTGGTTCTTCCTTTTGGTGTGACTAATCCTCACAAGGTTTTCATGGATCTTATTAATCAAATTTTCAATCTATACATGGAAAATTCATAGTTTTCATTATTGATGAAATTCCCATATTCTATGGGATAGAGGAAGAGCATGTAGAGAGTTTGAGGTTGGTCCTAGACATAGTCTGAGTACACCAGTTATACGATAATATCTCAAAGTTTTAATTTTCAATTCAAGGGGTTCACTTTATATGGAATTTCATCTCTAGAAATGGTTTGGATATAGATCTAGTGAATATTGATGTAGTTCTTACTTGGTAACCACCTAAGAGAATGTTAGGTGTGTTTAGTTTTCTCAGTTTGGAAGGGTATTATAAAAGGCCCATGGTGTAATTTTCTAAGATGTCATCCCATTTGACTGAATTTATGTGGAATGGGAAGCCATCTAAAAGATTGAGAACTGTTAGAGATCCATAAAGGAATTGAGGTGGAGGTTGACCAGGGATCCTATTTTGAGACTACTGGAGAAGGGCACCGAGTACATTGTGTTTTGTGATATCTCTAGAGCTGGACTCGGAGGGGTGTTGATGTATATATGGATGATGAGAACTTATGGGTTGAGGAATTTGAGACCCCATGAGAAGAATTACATGAACCATGACCTGAGTTTGGAAAAGGTAGTCTTCATTTTGAATATTTGGAGGCATTATCTTCTATTCCAGCATTGTGTAGTTTTCTCAATCCACCAGAGTCTCAAGTGAATCATCACCCAGATATATCTAAACCTCATATAGATTCATTGGTTGTAGTTCTTATAGTATTAAACCATTAATATAGTATATAATACATGGAAGAAGATGTTGTGGAAAGTTCCCATAGAAGGAAATATCATTCTCGCTTGATGGAGCAGGCATTTAAGAAATTGGCCTTAGTATATCTAACCCTAGTGAAGGAGATGGGTTCATCTTTTCTTCAATATATGGTGGTGACACCACCACTTCTTCAACATTTGGGATAATCCCAGTTAGGAAATTTTGACTATGAATTTTATCATAACTATATATCACCGGGATATATACCAAATTGATTTTCTCAAGGAGGGGATTACGCCAACCATTTCTAGTGATGGATGATAGTTCTGGTCATGTAACATTATAAGGTGTTATGGTAGATTCATACTTACAACTTGGTTGTAAAAACAAGTGTGTAAATGATGTATAAGTATCTTGAGAAATATTTATATTGGGATAGAATGAGGTAGATAATTATTGATTTTTTTTTAGTGTCTCACATGTTTTCCAGTAAAATTTAAAGGTCATTTTCTAATAGGTTTTAATAAACACATCATGATCCTAAAATAATTGGTATGGAATATAAATTTAATTTTTGTTTGTAATTCTATTCTAAGAAATATTATATGATTATAATTGGGTGATTTTAGACCAACTCACCAAGTTGGCACATTTTCTTTCAATTAAGAAGTAAAGTTAGGATGAGAGCTTAGGGTAGTTGTTCATGAATGATATCATCTAGAATCAGGGGGTCCCATGGTGATCATATTCAACCATGATTCTTAGTTTTCATAATGGTTGTAGGGAGGCTAGTGAGAGTATTTAAAGACCCAGATATAGATGAGCACAATGTTCCGCCTATAAGAAGATGGACAGTTCAAGCAAAGCATCCATGTTTCAGAGGATATGAATGAGAGAATGAATTATGGACTTCAGTTGTAGCTAAAAGGATCACTTACCATTGGTATAAATACATTATGATATTAGTTATCACTATATTATTAGTATGAAAACTTTTGAGGCCCTATATATGAGACTATGTGGTTAACCCTTATGCTGGACTAAGATTGGAGAGACATATCATATTGGTAAGTAACTGGTTCAATGAATGATAGATAAGGTTCATGTGATTGATGATTGGTTGAGTAAAATGAAAATATGATAAAAATATTTTGTAAAATGACATATTTGGATATTGGAGTTCATTACGGGATACTATGTTTTCTTAAGAGTCTCTCGACGATGAGTATAGTGGAGGATTGACATAGGAAGCAGTCTATCCACTAGGTTCATCAAGCTATTATAGATACTTATGAGGAATAGAGAGGTTTCTTACCACTCAGTCTTACCCCCACAGTTGTACCGATTGCATCACATATTTCATGTGTCATTGTATAGAAGATATGTGCACGTCCCAACCCATGTTATTGATTATAGAGAGCTAGAAAATGATGATGTTTTCACCCTCTTAGAATACCTGGTGGAAATTGAGGACTGATAGGAGAGGATCTTGTGTTTATGGATCATTCCATTTTTTTAAGTGCTTGGGTGGCATAGGAGAATGTATAATAACCCCTTGGAGTGTAAATGATATATTTTGGCTCAATATCCCCTCCATTTGGGGTATATTTTTCTTTTTAGTGTGAGAATACTTGATGGAGGTGATAATATAACAACTCTAGTTTCATTAATCTGATTCTTTGAATATTAAAAAATAAATATCTAGATTTTTCCTTAGAGTCAGCACTATGTTTTGGGTATCATAAGACCTCAGAAATAATATATTAAAAATATTAATATATATTAAATCATGCACATGTATATTTCAAAATAAATTGTTTTTCCATTAATCAGGAACCTGAATGAGAAATATGACACCGCTTTATTTTTTCAAAATACTGATTTTACCCTATATACAATATAAAGATGGTTGGCATCAGGCATTCGGTTAAAGGCGTCTATTAGAAAGTGCATACAGTAAATTAAATGATTTATTTATTTAATTTATTTCATGGACCCAAAACATAATCCTCCTCTATAATTACGTCATTATGGTAAATCTTTAAATTTATCCATATAAACCTCAAAGATTATAGAGTACTAGTAGATCATCATTAGCATTGGGGACCCAAGAATGTGGATTGATGACAATAGTCAAAAGGAATTGATAAATGAACGATGAATGCAATGGGATCTTCACCATCATCACAAGAGAATGTTTTATTCACCAATGATTGATCCTCACTTTATTTAGGGAACATTATTCAATGTATTTCCACTATATAATTTAATTTTCAAGCATGGATTTTATATTTTCTTTTGTTTTATCAATGAATTTAATTATTTAAATGAGCTTATATTTTAAATAAAATTATTGAACCTATTTTTCTATACCTTAATCACCCCTGATTCACCCTTTATTTTCATAGAATGGATTCATTGTATAGGATTGCATCAACCAATAATGATCTTTATTTTTTTCTTCTACTTTTCCCTATATCATTCTTTGTGTTCTACATCATTGGCCCACAGGGCTTTCAATTCAACATTGTTGGTCTAGATTAGAGTGTGATCAAACACCAAGATTCATGAAGTATCTATGATCAACATTGGGATTAGTGTTTTTTGGATGGATTGAAGTTCATTGTAGGATGTTGCTAATGGAATCATGGATAAAGAACCCAAACAACAATGTATGGTGTTATGAATTACCGATCGTGTAATTGAAGTTACTATTTTTGGCCACCATAGGATGGGGGTCAATGATTGGAGGCTTTCCCACTTCGATTCTAGAGGATATTAAGTGATAAAATGATGAAAATTGGAGGAAAAAGCAGGTCTACCATTTTTAGGAAGGGGGGATTCAGTTTATTTGAACTCTACGACTACATATAGTTTATCCCATAGGTATACATTCTTTTTAATATGAGGTTTTTATAGTAGGTGGGGCTTTGGTAGAGATAAATATCACATGCCATGTGTCTAGGACTACATGACTTGTGATTCTACTTAGGAAGCTAAACCATCTGTTGAAGGCACACACCTAATTCCCCATATGGAAATACACATTTTGTTCCCCCTTGGGACACGCTATGTATTTGTACATGGATATTCTAGCAATGTACCAAGTTTACATCCCCAGTACCTTGAGTGAATTTACACATCGAGTGAACCCATGTACAAACCATGTAGTCTCACATGGATTCCCAATCCATATCCATGAAAAGACACACCCATGTGTCTTGGAAGTGTCACATGTCATGTGACCCTATGTACACACCTTGTAGTTTTTTCAAAAACTTACCACTTTCATTTTTCCTTATCTAAAACTCAAATTTGGTCCCTTGAGTATCAAATCATGTGTTTTTTTTCACATGAGATGCAATGGTGGAATTCATTTCATCATTAGACATATGATGTGGGGTTATATAATTGGGATTCTTGTTTCTGTTATGTTTAGTATATGGAAGTGTTCGGCTGTGTTAACTAGAGTGATTTTTGGGGTAGGTACTCCCATGTCTCTCCATGTGGTGGTTTCCCCATATCCTATATACAGTTAGAGATGGAACTCCAGTACATTATAGAGGGATCAGGTCCTTTGTCTATGTAGTGTACTCCCCACCATTGATATTTAGAAATGTGCAAGTCTTCCATTGGATTAGTGCTCCCTCAACTATGCTACATAGTGGTGAGTTGTGGGGCCTCTATACTCATTCTAGAGAGGTTATGTGACATTTTGGGCTAGAATATATTGCTTTTCCAGCTATGAAATTTACTAGTGAAAATCAGACTATGCACTTTTTATCTTATGAGGTTGCATAGGGCATTTGGAAATTGAGATGGGACCTTTGGAGATATAAGAAAACTCTTTATTTTCATAATTTTTTGGAAATGGAGTTCCCATTTTTCACTTCACATAGGTTTATTTTCGAGAATATTAGATGTTTGGTTTTATTTAACCTCTTTCTTATTGGTTGTTCTTACTGTTGTTATTTTAATTACTCCCTTATTAGTTTTAGGGTAATCATACTGGGTATGTATATACTCACCCCTAAATTAGTTTTTCAAACCTATGTTGTGTATTATAAATATGACAGATAGATCGGCAGTGACCTTGGTAGACCTAGTTTTGGAGTAGTATAGTGGTTCTTGGTGTTGGTCATGTTTAGTGGTCGATCATGGATATTGTGAGTTGAGATCTCTTTTGTTTCCACTTTTATAGTAGTTTTCATGTTCAAACCTCATCTTTGGTTGGAAATATATTTTTCCATTTTTTATTATTTATATCCCCTTATATCACTTTATGTATTTTTCAGAGGTTATTCCATGCATGGTTTAAAAACTGGATGTTTCAAACTTTTATTATACCTATGCATAGTTCCCAAGAGTTGGTGATGTGCATGAATATATATATTTATTGAGCTAAGGACTCCCATTTTAGTGATATAACTACTTATGGACATTCACCATCCCCTAGCCTATAATAGGGGGGATTGGGGTGTCACACTCAACTTGATTTCATCCTAGTAGGGGTCCCTATGGGTCGGGTCATTACATATAATTTAAGGGAGGGTGACATCCTCAAACATGTATATAAAAAGTAAATGAATAGATTTTTTTATCATGGTGACACTTGTGATTGAATATTTACTCCTTTATCTTTGATTAATTTCATATTTATAAAACATCATAATACCTTTTCATTTAATATAAAACCTATTTTGGAATAATTCTTGATTGCCTGAATGAAAAAAAATAACAGTAAATACATGGTGGGATACTCTCATCGTTATTTAGGATGAACTATCCATGAATGAGAGGATACGCACATGAAAAATCCCTCATTACTCCTCGGCACCAAGTTTATAGATCAATTATAGCATAATAATTGTTCCTTAACTTTTTCAGAATACAAGAATTTCGAAGAGGTTGATATTCTTCATCTTCTTTATCATCAATCCTATAGAGTATCATTTTATCTCTCAAAATTATTAAGCACATTTCTCTTCTTAATTTTAAAAATTTTATATTCCCATTTTTTTTATTAATATTATTTACATGATAAAAAATGGGTTTTTCTTCTTTTTGGAGTTCCACAAAATATCTTAATTAAAACTCTTTAAAAATAGTTGCAGTAATTATGAAGAATAATTTTAGTTATTTAAGATTGAAATCTATATTATTCTTAATCATGATTTATCTGGTTTAATTGGAATTAAAACATCCTTGAATCTCATATAAAAGAATGTTTGTTGATTTAAATCTTGATATTTTGGAAATAAATATTGTAAAATCATTTTTAGATAAAATTTCAAAGTTTATAAATTTTTTAAAAATGGAATATCCTTAAAGATTCATAATAATTATCCTTAAGTTTTCCCAAATTATATTTTGGAAATACAAATGATCCTTACAAAACATAATTTATATTATCCCTCATGATTACATGGTAATTCATGATCATGGGAATTAATTATTTTTAGAGTTAATACATTTGTGAGTTCATGATAATATGGGCCTCCATACTTATGGGCATTCATGTTTATGCATGGTAATTCTTACACAGTCATATATCCTTATGATCTTTTATCCTTGTTTTTAGTCATGATTACATGATCCCTTATCCTTATAGGAATTAATGATTACATGAAGTCAAGATTTTGGATCACTATATCATCCTTATAAATTATGACTTTAAGAGTAAATGATATTTATGATCTAGAAACTGATTCTTACTTATAAGAAAAAAATATTCATATACACATCGATGAATTTTATATATTTTGATTCCATAATACCTAAAATACTTCTAGAACCTCATCAACAGATCTTCATGCCTTATTAATTACTCAAAAAACACTTCTCAATCATTATAAAACACTTCATTCTATGTTGAAAATTAATAAACCTTCTTTAAAAACATATGGGAACATCAAAATTATTACATAAAATATATCAACAAACTTTATATTTAATTAATTAACAATGGTTGAATATTCCAATGTGTCACCAAAACCTCTGATGGTTATAATAATTTCATTAAACTTTAAAACTTATTCAATAATGGTTTCCTCATTCATCATCTTCACATCCTCAAATTTTTATCTTGATATTTTAATCTTGGATTTCTTCACTTTGATGTTTCCTTTAATAATATTTTCAATTTTATCCCTTATTTTTTGTAAAATTTAAGTCCTATTATATTTTTATAAACTTTACTATATATAGACACTATAATTTCATTACTTTCCTTGTTTTCGACCTCAAAATTTCATCTTATCATCATATATTATATGATCATCCTTATTAACTGATGTAAAACCTATAATGGTTGCATCAATAACATCTAGTACAGGAGAAACAAGATAAGTAATCATTTTTTTCTTCTATCTATGATAATGTTTTCCATCAAATATAGGAATTCCTTTACTATTGATAAAATTCATATACCCATTCTCAGTTTTAAATTAAAATTGATAAAAATGTGGGAACTTAGATATTCTATGATACCATTGGAAGTGACCAAGTTATTAGAAATATTTCATTATAAAGTGTGGGTTGAATCTTTTCCACCCTTTTATAATTTATGTCATGAAACAACCACTATGACTAATTAGGATCAATATATACTCAATCGACTACTCTTTCTAAACCATATGTAGAAAATAAACAAAGAAAACATATCATATATAATTTTTACAAGGTTTTAAAACAAGGTGAATTATTTTGTATTAGAAGTGTTTGAATCAAGTTTGAGACAATTATTTGTCACTAATTTCATAAATTGATTATAATTATGGATGGTATCATCCATATCCCTTGATTTTTTCTGAACACAATGGATCTCAATACATTTTTATATCAGATCCCTATGGTTTAAAAAATTAATTCAAAAAAAATTATATGATCACCAGTAAGATCTTGGATACTTTATTATAAATAAAGGATCATATTGAAGCCTTAAAATATATATAAATCCATCATACTTCCTCTTATTTGAAAACTTAATGTCCCATATATACAGAATTAATATTTGATTTTCAAACATAAACTCTCTATTTCATTATGATCTATTTTATAAAATTCAATGATTAAATTATTAATTCACACAAATTTATCTCATATTTATTCTTTTTAAAATATAAAAAAATCATTTGGATGATTCTATAATTAAAAAATATATAAATTCTATGAAAATCATCATAATCATGAATTTTTAATTTGTAAAATCTCAACAGATTACATTGATCATATCCCCCACTATCCATAATCAATAAATAATCACATGGGTTCACTCCCAGAGATCATGGATTCTAAATGCTCTATTATTATTCATTAATTTATCTTCTATGAATTCCTGTAAATATTGTTCCATGTGTTCCTGATCACAAGGACATCATTATATCTCATTTCATAATCAATCTCATATCATGAACACAAATCATCTTGAACTATGGATTGATGAAACGTTTTATGATATTTATAAATTGAATTCCAACATAAAATCATCTTAATTGAATCTACTCTAATATAACTCTAAAAATTATGGAATTTATATTCTCAAAAAACATAAATTTTTCAAATATATTAATCTTACATGATCTTCTTAGAGATATTAATTATTTGTAAGATCCATAAGCTAATTCTTTTTATCCTCAAATTAATCTTCTTTATTATCAGGTTAATATTCTATATTCTCAAAATATTATTATATAATTTATGAAGCATTATAGTAAATATCATTTATCCCTATGTAGTTTAGGTACTTTTCGAAACTCCACTCTTATGATCTTAAATTACATCTATGAGATGATATATATCAAATGAAATATGTTACATATCCTATGTAAACTTGATGTTCTTATACATATGATCAAATAGATCTTATTTATCTAAGTAAAATATCATATTTACTCTTATGTATTCTCTAGAAGATATTATGTATCATCGGTTAGATGTTATTTATCACATTATAACCCCTCCTATACTTTCTTCTCTATAATATAAGATATTATACATACATCAATTTATAATTCTTATAAAAAAATAAAATTACCTATGAACATGGGTAACACTTGGAATCTAACTCCATAATTCTCAACTCATCTCTAGGAAACCTCAACCACTTAATTCATCTTAAAAACATTATCAACACCTTTCAAATACCTCTCAAATATTTTGATGAAAAAACCTATAAACCTTTAACAATTCAAATGGTGTTTCAATAAATATAATAAATTACAAATAATAAATAATATATAAATCATATAAAACGCAAGTGATTCAATTTTTCCCTTTTAATTCACTTTTTCAATTTTAATTCCATTATTTTGATTCATTGTATTTAATTTGTTTGATTCTAATAAATTAGTAATTAAAAATAGAATAATGATAATTCAACATTCAACTCATAACAAATAGAATATATCTTTTAAATATCTTGACACAAAAATGATTATATCATAATTATAATGTGAGAAAGATTACCAAAAATTGTTACAATCTCAAGATTAACCCTTAAAAACCTCTTACACATCAATATCCATAAATAACTTGACCAAAGACTAATAAAATTGAAGACACATCCCCTTTTATAATCTTATCTAAATAAATAACTTGGAAATAATGTTAAAAAAGATAAAATAAGAGAGTATAAGTTAATAGGGAAGAACTAAAACCATAATAAATCAGCACAAAAAAGACAGAGATTGAAATCCACCAATAAATGATCATAAAACACCAAAATCATGAAAAAAATATGCCTAGGGTTTTAATAAATTCAATGAAAATAGAGTGTATTAGTAAATATTTCCAAATTTTGATTTAAAATTTGAGAACATATAGATCACAATGTGATTAAAGGATCCTAGAAGTGATAGGTTTGGGCCAATTGAACCTCCTAAAAATCATGACACAACCCCTTTATACTTCATCAGGATCAAAACCATTCAAATAAATATAAAAAATAAAGTCTTGGAATAATATATATTACAAAGATTAAATCCTCAAACCCATGATAATCATTACTCAAACCTTGTACTCCCTTTCTTGACCTCAATATCTCATAAATATAATAATGACATAATAAAGGGAATCACATTGTAACTAATTCAAATAGAACGACATAAAAAAACATAGTAACAAACTATATGAAAAAATATAATATGTCACATAGAAATACCCTCAATAACGGTGAAACTAAATTCACTATGCCTAAATAGAACAATACTAAAATATTATAGATCAAGCTTCTTGGAACAGCATAATGCTTCACACTACAGTAACTTGTATCATAGGGTAACCAAACCAAATATCTTTCACCAAATCTAAGAACAAATGAATCATGGTGAAATAGACCCTATCAGAGTGTGGTTCTCTCTCTCAAATAACATATCATCCAAAAATCAACCCCTCCTGTACAATCCCCCATTAAACTTCCTTTCAGTACCTCCAACACCCAAAAACCAAAAATTTGAGTACCAAGATAAATTTGATCCTCTATAGTTATATTATGATAGGGAATTATTATATTCCACTTAGTAATTTCTATAATATTATAATTATATTTTATCCATCATATATGTTTTCTATGAAAATTTCTAGAATTTTCTCATCAGAAAATAGTATCTTCCAGGAATATATTAAATCATTCTATTGGATTGAAAAATCGATGACTCTATCATTTTTTATTTATTTTAAATTTTAAAGGTCATGGATACATATTATTATCAATTTTAAATTTAAATGGTATATAAACTCTTTATAGAGGTCTTATTTAACTGATATTATATTTATGTCCATGGTTAAAGGGTGGTTTGAAGACTTTGTGATCTGTATTGTCATATATATTTTCAATGAAAATAAAATGGATGATAAAGGAAACTCTTGAAGGGTTATATCTTGGGTATTCCATTGATTCTACGTTTTCACACCTTCTCTTGTTAGTTTTGTGTGAGTAGTATTCTAAATTATAGGATTATCTCCACTTGGATCATTACTTTCATCATGTTCAAAGACATTTACAGTCTTGGAAGTGATGACACCCAATAACATATACCTCATAGGTAATATCTCATATTTAGGTTTAGTGAAAAATATGGATTCTTCTTGATAATAAAACTCATCATATACATCATCTATGATATATTTAGGGACCAGTTTGTTTAAAGGCCTTATGGCCTTTCAAACCATACAGCATTTAACATTTTACTGAGGAAAATTTCATAATGCATTGAAATATTTCTAAAAATATATTATTAAAAGTTTATCCACACTTATTTCAACAAAAAAATGGTTGATAATAGTTATAAGTTGATTAACTTTCCATGGGGCATGCCCCATCCTTTTAAACATAAAATTACTTAAGAAAGGAAACACCACTATTGAATACACCTTTGTATTTATCGAGGATATTGTGGCAATGAATGTTTTCATAAAACACAATCCATACTTAGGGGTTGGGAAGGTCCCTGATGTGTTGTTGATATAATTTTAGTCACATATATTTGTTCTTCTTTGGCTCATTTCTTAACAATATTCAGATAGAGAGATTTTTATATAGGTTCCTCTAATGTAACAAACATTAGGTGGGGGAAACTTTATAGAAGGTGGTCTATTCTTAATAGGTTTTTCCATTATTATAATAAACCCCTTCATAGTATGGATATCTTCATGCATAAGTCTATCAAGATATTTAATCCACTAATCACATCTCTTCTAATTGTTTGTGGTAGGGCAGAGTTGCGGGTGACTTTCCTCGAGTTTGTGGCACTAAAAAATTTTATAACATTGAATGAATTCTATATTGGTTATCCTAAGGAGGTAGCTAAGGATATTTTTTCTTGATCCTCCCATCATCATATAATATATTTCAAGTAGAGGGAAACATATTTACCCTATTCTATGATGTTTAGAAAGGGGGATTCCTCCTCAATAAATCATTAAATTTTTTATAAGGCTATCTATTTAGGTGTGTTGAAGATACCCATATTGCATTTTGTACATAGTGATTCCTTCTATTGAAAGAACAAAAAAATACAAACATCCTTTCATTCATTATTTATTATATTAATATGATTCTTATATCTTATATATTATGTACACTATCCACTAAAAATGTTTTGCATCACCCATTAGTTATGGTAGAGAAAGGGAATATAGTGTTCATCTATTTACATGAGAACCATTTATTGATATGTTCCAAAGGGAAAGTATATAATTGATATCTTATCTTCTACCAATTCCTTTAACATTTCATAAAAATGATATTCACTTTTAATAGATGATTAATCTATTTATCCTACCCATACTAGTTATTTTCTCATAACATTATCGACATTGTCATATTTCTCTAAGTATTATCTTTTTCACCAAGGGTTAAATGCTCCAATGGTGGGATAAATGATCAATGTTTATTTTTTCATCCTACATTGGTATTAGATAATTATAAAATAATTTTAAAATACCTATCATATGTTTATTTGGTTTTACAATGAACATCATGTATGAGAGTGCCTTTGTCGCGACTGTAACATATACCAATTGATTAACAATTGATGACACCAACTACAGAACTTATTCTTCATGACCAGATGAAAAAGGGGTGATAATTTGTATTATGAAACTATTAAATTATTTTTTATGGTTAAACATTATAATATAGTTCATTTCCTCCACATATATAATTAATCCCCTGAAATGGGCTACTGGTTGATAAACTACTAGAGACACCGCAGGTCAAAACTCTTTATTATGAATATAAGGAAGACCCCCACTACGTAACACTTCAATAGAAATATAATTTTTCTCACACGTAATACTAATATTATCTTAGTGTTATTCTATAGTTTTTTGATACATTAGAATCACCCATGGGTTCATTCCCAGTTTATTTATTATCAGATTCAACCAATAATCCACAATGTGCATGATGATAAAAATCATGACCAATGAATCCACCCAATAAAACATTGAAAAATATCATTAGAACCAAGAGATAGGATCTTTTTACATTAAATTTATAATTAATTTAGAAACAATAGTTACCTAAATCTTGAGACACTTTCTATGATGAAGATATTGATCATTTGAACCTATGTGCGGGTTTTGTTATTGTTTAATCAAGGGGATCCAAAGTAGATTCCCTCTAGAGGTAATCCACACCTACTCCTTTGATCTAAAAGTGTCATTGATGGTACTTTAGGTGCTAGTGTGGTTGTACTAATAATATAGAATCACTTCCTTTTATCACCATACAATAATTTTGGAATGATGGACTGATTCATATTCTCTCATTCCTAAGAGGATAGGAGAGGGTGGAAGGGTTCTCTCAACCTTGAGAGAAACCCAAGAGAAGTTATTCATTGAGATAAAATTATCTATATAGGTAATATCTATGAACAACAAAAATATTTTGACACATTCCCAAAAATGATAAAATTGGGTATATATAGAACTAGTTTTAGAGTGTTGATAATTTCACAATGTCCCTTTTCTAATCTCTTAATCCTTAGTGAACCCCATTTATAACAATATTATTATTATTATTATTTCATTGATGTGTGAAATACTAAAAGATAATTTATATATCAATAAATAAATTAATATTTATTTAAATGATATATATTATCCCATTTCCATTACCAACCACCTTACTCATCCTATCTACCTTCATCATCATTTATCAAACCTTGAATAATAAATATTATTCATTAGATAAATAAATAAATAAATAAGTATAAAATTTGTAGTATTGTAAATATATATTTATTTTTAAAATTGAACTCAAAAAAAATACTGATTGGATATATGTGGTCAATAAAATCCAGAATAAATATTATTCCTTTGTCTTGGGAATAATATTTATTTTAAAAATTAAATTCAAATAGAATTTAATTGAGATTTTTAGAAAAAATAAATGTGTGTCCCTTTAGGCCTATTACTTGGTGGAATTATATGGGTTTTCCTAAAGAAAAATATCAGTATCAAGTAATATATAAATGAACCTGGAGAAGAAGAAATTAATATTATAATGAAGATGAAGACATATGAATATCCAATGTGTAATATAATATCTTTGTCATGATATCTCATCAAACAAGTTTTATACCCAGGTTATCAATATTTTTACTTGATATAACTTTCTTTGAATTCCTAAAATGAAACTGTCAATATACCATATCCCATGAAATTTAGTCTAATAATTTCATTACTATCAAAGGGTCAATATATCAACATCTATAAAGATGAAAGAGAAAAATCCCACCTTGGTGTATTCATTAATAACATATCATTCTTGATGCAGTCAATGTACCTTACATACCATAAATATATATCATCATGGTTTTGGTTAGTACATAAATGTACATGAGTCATGATATGTATTAATAATAATATTAAATTCTAAGGATCATTACAAATGTTCATGGATGGGAATATCCAATGACACAAATCATGTGGAATTTAAATAAATTTTAATGTATTTATAAACCCTTGTCTTGTATATTACTAAGAAAAAACGTCATTAGAAGAAGTTTCATCCTCTTATAAGTACTCATACTTGACAATTTAAATTATCAATGTCCCATATAATGATTCCATACAGCGATATAACATATAGTTTAAGAATATCATTATATAATTTCAAAGTTTTCATCATAGAGTGGAACTACTATAACATTTTTAATGAGACAAATATTCTAGGAAATTGTCACATTAAATTTACATAGAAGAATAATAAGTATGTGATAAGGTGTTTATTGATATTCAAGTATATGAATATACAAGAATTATAAAGTAAAAAAGTAGTTGTCTCTAGGGAACAAACTATAATATACTACCACATCCACTAGAGTCAACTGATAACTTACTTGCAAGTTATAAAATGTAAAACATGCTTATAATGAGTATGGTTAAAGTTTTTGGGCCTACCATGTCTATGTAGCTTGTTTTGGTTCAAAAACATGTCTTTATTGTAACTTTATTTACTATGACCTTGCTACCTTGAGAAAATCTCTAAAGTAGTAATATACCCAAGTATTCAATTTGTTCCCTTATCAAAACTATGACACATTGGATAATACAATAGTAAAGGATTATCATAAAATTATAATACTCCAACTATTTTTATATAACCTAAAATAGAACGAATCATTACAAAACCACTTCTTAAGATGCATTTGAATCTGTAATTATAAATATGGAAAAACATGGATATAATAAGTTTACCTAGAATATTACTTTATCCTCACTATAATATTATGTCAAAAATGATCTAAATTAAAACTAAAATTATATCCCCTGAAACAAAATTATTCCCATTTCTCTTTAGGAATTGATGTAGTTTTACTTTTCAAGTATTGTTGGATAGTTCTAATTACAATTCTTTATAGTTAATCCAGTGCTATTTGATATTTTCAATTCATTCCAAATTCATAAGTAATATCAAACACTAGTATATATCATTGCTTATTACATATATTCCTAGTACTTAAACTTCTGAAATTATATTCAAAATATCCTTTTCTTTCAATGAATGTTATCACTAAGAGAATTCATACCATGTGACTTAGGTAATAATTTAGTTTTTCATTTTTTTCTAAATATTTCAAATACATGGTCAACTTATGTACTATGAATAGATTAAGAAATCGAAGATATATAAATCTATAGATCTTGTACATAGAGCTAGATTTATATTTTTATTCATTCTTGGAGAAATTTATTTTTTTATTCATCAAAATCCAGTAAGACTGGATTTATTTTTTTTTAATTTTATCAGCATATATATCCTAGAAAATAGTAGTTCTCCCACTAACCTTTTGTAAACACATGGAAATACCTCTTTGCAAATGTCTATTTTATGATCAATATGCTTGCCTCTATCTATAAATGGATATGTTAATTTTACATATCTAATGGGAATTCATTGTTATCACCGTCCATTTAAATTATTTCATATAGATAGGTTCTATAGGGTTTCTATTAAGGAAACTATCCTTGATATCTATCCACCCAGTAACATTATCATAGATTGTTGTTATGACAAGTAGAATTAAATTATATTTTATCATGATGATTGAAGTGAAGTTTATTCCAAAATATATGTCTTAGAAATCATTTTGGTAATCATTGGTTCTTTATTAGTACCTACTTATACCATCCATATACTATTTATATTGAATACTCACCAACATTATCATATTTAGAAACATCAAAATAAACAGTTCCCCTGAATTTTGGTACATGGATTCCATTACTGAATACATAATTATCAATATTAGAAGTTTTCCATTTATTGATTATTTTTAAGATTCATTATTCATACTGGATAATATTTCATTGGTCTTGCATAATATAATATTACATTTTGGTTTTATCTTCAAACAATGTATATGTCTCTTGGACCAACTCCTCCCACTGAACTTAGTAAACTGTATATTTGTTGCAACCATGAGTTTATAAGTTGTATTTGTTGAAAAAAATTGGTAAGGTGCATTGAATGAGTTGTATGGAAATATATAATTGAATATATAGAAGAAAATATATTTTTTTGGTGGATTTCGAGGATATGTTATGCATAGAAAATTTATTATATAGTGAAAGAGTGGGTTGAAAAGAAGGGCCAAGAATATGAAGGAACAAGGTTCATGGGAACGCACATAGTTCGGACCAAAAAATTGTGTCATCCTGACTAATAAAAGGTATAAAATGTTAGAACTATATGGAATATTTGGAATATCAATGGAACAATGTGTCCTATTAGTTAGTGATAGTCCCATCCATAGTTTTATGTCAAACTATGATATAAATAATTAGTGTTTATCCACCTTTAAAATAACATGGTCATGCATGAATGACCTGCCTATTGAAACAAAGACATCATGGATGATCTTCAATATCACCATTGATGTTTAATGAAAATATCAAAGAACCCCTATTTAACTATGAGTATATTTTTGCACCATCTGAGCCTAATTTTTTCCCTTTAAAGATTATGAGAATCACATACTGAACTTGATAAGATCACTCTAAAGCATCTAAGTTAAGGGCTATAAAAGATAAGTTCTATGTAACTATTTCAGAAAATGTTTCATGAACTCAAATAAAATACATCGTGTAGTGTAATCTGCATGAGAATACATGAGATATATTATTACATTTTTATTTATAGTGATTTGATATTATTTTATTCTTACCTAAGTAGTTCTCCATCAGTGTGTGTGGGGTGAAGTATTATGATGAAATGAGCGGTCAGGAATATATTTCATATGATTAAGCCCATGGAGTAATTTCTAGAAATATTTAGTGTCTTTTTAGTTATTGATTAATGAGATACAAACAAAATAGATAGCATAACTCGAGAGAAAAGCTATGGAAAATGGAGTTTTTAGTACACTATTATAATATGAATACATATGTAATAAGAGATTATTTCCCTCATATGTGAAATAGAGTATATAGATCCATGAAAATAACTAACCATTCATAAAGAGATATGTGTGTGTGTATTTTTAAAAGGAAACTAATTTTTTACTCAGTCTAGTTTTGTAAAGTATAAAGGACAAACTCTCATTCCAAGTTTGTTAAAGGAGAAGCAGATCTGCATGACCATTTTTATGTGAATTGAAACCCTTGAATGATACTTTGTGTATGAATCTTGATATGTGGTTAAATATTCATTTAAAGGAGAATAATTATTGTTCCCTACTTGTTTCATGAAGAATTTGTTGAAATAGTGAAGTCATATATGTAATATTGTATGATGTAAAGACGTCCCTCAAAGTAGTTGTTTTTTATGATTTCTACTTGGGATACACGACATATCTCCATCTAGAAGTGTTGTGCTTATCATTTCCCCACATTCCTTCTTTCCA
The DNA here is from genome assembly GCA_963277665.1 of Viscum album. Lineage (NCBI taxonomy): Eukaryota > Viridiplantae > Streptophyta > Magnoliopsida > Santalales > Viscaceae > Viscum > Viscum album. The sequence continues at coordinate 112,007,652 of OY728138.1, read as the reverse complement.
AAGGTGATCATCTTCTATCACTTTAATTGGTGACGTTGGATCCTTAATCAAAATAGTATGATGGGATGTCGGATCCTCCTACCATGGATTAATCCTTCGAGCTCATCGCCTAGTCTGGGTCTCCATCATAGATTTAATTCTTGTTCATGAAACTCATTCCCAATGTTATCTCAATATGGAGACTGAACAATTATGTTACTTATGACTCGATGGAGCTTCAACCTTTGGTAATAGTAGATAGTAAATTTTGGTATGTATGGGAATTTATGGACCTTGGTTTTTTCCATAACATATAAAGTCTTCTCATTTTTGACATTATAGTCATATCAAATGAGGCATTTTATGCATAGAACATATGTAATCCTATGCCAATCATGAGGTAGTTGGAACTAGGGAATTAGTATTTAGAGGTTTTTTACCTCAGACATACCAATTTTATTATATAGGTAATAGATTCAAGATTTGGTCATAGGTTTAATATATTGTGGGGACATATGTGTTACAAGTTAAACATCTTGTGGGGATATATGGGTCATAGTTTTAATGTCATGTGGGTATATGTGGGTCACTGGTTTAAAATATTTTGGGAATAGGTCGTTCATAGGTTTAACATCTTGTGGGGATAGGTGGATCATAGGTTTAACACCTTATGGGGATATATGGATTGTAGGTTTAACATCTTGTGAGGACAGATGAGTCACATGTTCAATTAATTGTGGGGAAAGAAGGGTCATGCGTTTAACATATTTTGGGAATATATGGGTGGTAAAGTGTGTCCCTATGGGGAATATTTTACACTTAGGATTTAGTGGAGTGTTTGGGAATCGATATTGAACCTTAGGGAAGTACACCAAATGTGTTGGTGTGTCATGATTGAACCTCTAAGAAGTGTCCTATGTACCCTATTTCAGAAACAAGGATCAAAACCCACATAGTTTGATGCTAAAATTTTAGTTCAAGTGAAAGGACTATTCCATAGAGTTTTAATTCATGCAGTAAAGATACTTGTTTCTCATAAGGAGTGTCAATGTTGGATAGTGTGTGTTGTATGCATTAAGGTTGCCCATGGGTACTGGTTTTTGGGTGACATGCCACAAAAGGGAAGGGGTATCTTTCCATGATGATCATACACAAGGAATCCTGTGTTCATTTCATAAGGTAAGGATATATTTTCACATCATGTTATATGGATTTTGTTATGTAGTTTAATGTTGTATGACTAGGATGTAGGTCTATGAAGTTTTATGTCATTCAGCTCAGATGTTGTGGGGTCTAAACTAGAGGAGGATATTTCTAGTTGGGAGAAAAAGATCCATAAAAATACCTCTCTTAGAGGAATGTTTGGTAGTTTTCTAGTATGATTCCACCTTTAGGGCATACATGTTTATTGATCATGTGCCTCTGGGTGAGGCATGTCATAAACACTATCATGGAGGAGAAGATATCTGGGGTCCAAGATTAAGGGTGCATATGTTTATGATAAAAAGGAATTTGGGTACCACTAATTAGGATAAAAAGGTAAAGTAATTTTATATGTATTTATTGAATCAAATTAGTCAAACATAAGAGCTTATGAGATCGACCTCATGGTAATTTGAGTGTGGATGAACCAGTATTGGATGGGTACTAGGTCCATGGACACTCAACTTTTGAAAAATAGTGTTGGATAAAATGAGGCACCATAGAGAGGCATGGGGGTGGGTTTTGTGATGTTTGGGGATTCTTGAAAGTTGAGGGCCACACGAAGGACCTAGATCTCAAGAAAGGGGATGCTTTTCAAAATAGGGTGACCCTTCCTTGGAGTGAAGTCTTCATTACCATAGGGTTGGATTCACAAAGAATAATTATACTTTAAAACCCTAATAACCATAAGAGGATTTCTTATTACGAAATAGTTATATAAATTCATGAAAGGAATATATACATGGGTTAAGGATATCAGAAACCAATGGGATAATACTTTTTGAAAGATGGTTACCTTTGTAAATTTATCTCTTCTCTCTTGCATGATTTTTCTGAGTTTTGTGAATTCAAATATTTCTTCAGAAGGTGAAACTTCACTTAAAATCCAGACATAGGGAAGTATTTATAGGCTCAAAAATGGATATTTCATCAATTTTATCAAATATAGAGGCTTTCATGGAATATTATGAGTACCTCGAACGAAGGAAGTTCCACAAAAATACATAGGTTTTGTGGAGGTTACTGCATCAGGCTCTGCTTGGTTAGGTTACTTCCATAAACTAGAGTTATGCTATGTGGAGGTTCCAGCCTCATGCTCTACAAGGTTAGTTGACTTTCCTGGCCCATATTTTTGTTATATATATTTTACTACATTCAGATCCATATTCCTAGGTTACTTCCTTGAACTTGAGTTTCTTTTCATAGAGGTTACCACCTCAAGATCCATCTTTCCAGGTGACTTCTGAGAATCATATCCATTTGTGAGGGTTTTTAACTTCATAAGACCAGATCCTTAAGTGGTTTTTTGAGCTATTTTATTGTGAATGTTATTCGATATATCCACACTTTACCTCACATCTCTTGTGACACATGTATTTTAGTTTCAATAAATTCCCCCATATAAAATTAGATCTGTTGATGGAGAGGAGGGTCATATTTTAAGGGGAAATAGTTAAAAATACAGATTGGAAAGCCCTATTCAGAAAACTCTCTCTAACCCTATGCCTATAAATAAAGGTAGGTCCATAAGGGGGATACAATATTTTCCTGAATAATATTCAAGTGATATATTTTCATGAAACTCAATACTTTTGCGGGAACATTATGACCTTGATCCTCATATATCTTGAAGAATCCATCTTATATGAACTGGATCTTCATGAAAAACCTTTATTAATCTTGTGATCTTTCAAAAACTCAACCTTCATGAACTGACCTTCATGATGTTTTTATAGAAAATATCTTAGTCTTTGATAAAATGGTCATTAGATGTGATGAATATTTCACTAATTAATGAAGGTAGATGGTTTGAAACCTCTTGATTGGTGATAGATCATGGATTTATTCAAATCATGATACACTCAATGCATTACTAATATAGGCCTAATATGAAAACCAATCATGCAAGAGGATTCTTCTATACAGTTTTGGTTTGGGGGAAATGTGTTTATCCCCAGTACCAATTGGAATGACACCTCTTACTAGATAAAGAGCATGACTTGGTAGTACTAATGGAATTGGACTCTTGGAGGCAACATCATTATCATCCATGAATCTCTTTCTACTCATACTCTGTGGAACTATGTGAACAATGTCAATGGGGATGCATTGTAAGAATAAGTGTCTCCCCCTCAATACGAGAGAATCCTCAAGGAGGGTTTGAAACCCCATCTTAAAGGGTGGAAAAAATACTAAGACCTATTCTAGGGTAGTAAATTTATGAATGAATGGTCTTGGTGTATAGGGTATTCCAGTATTGTCCTGAATCTGATGTGGAGATTAAGAAATTTGGGTTTTATGATGTAACATGGACCTCAATGTCCCATGTTTTCATCCACCAGTACATCATGCCAAAGCTGTTGAGAAAGTGGTCACTGAGGACCAAATAATTTCCCCAACATCATGGGGAGGCAAACATAGGTTTATGGGACATATAAAATATCATGGGGATCCCAGTTTAGGGGGACATCTATGACTAGTTTCTCCCAAATAAGGACAACAGGGATGAATAGGATCGGATCCTAGTGATCACAAGGATGTTTATATACATGGTTCATGGAGAGAGTGACCATGAATTAGGGATTATTAAAATACCTTTAAATAAATGGTTTCAGTATTTTCTAAATAAACAAGTGGAAAGACTACCAGGTTGATCACATCAATATCTGAATCCAACTCGATAAGGCAAGGGGAACTCTTATTATAGACTCCTTTCAGTGAGAGAATGGCAGTTGTGGGCCTATAGTGTGAATCCCAAAGATCATGTGATCATGATAGTAGGATTTATCATTATTTTGATCAGTATTTGGATTCTCTATATTTGGTATGCACACATGGGGGTGAATTCAATCACCCTAATTATTGTGGTGATGTTGGTGATGGGGTAATGCATCAACCTAGCAGTTTTGGTATTGGACATGTTGTACAATGTGTTGTGCCACATCATCCCAGTGATATTCCCCCTCCATGTGTGTGGGACCTTCTATTTTCTTTATGGATTTATTACCACACACATGGGAGGATATGATTACACAACCCCTATCTCATCTCCCGTTATAAACTTTCATCCATCGACACTCAACATTGCAGGTAGTCGGCCTCTCGACCTGGGTTCGGTTGACGTGCCAGTGAGGTACAGGAGGGAAAATGATTAATCTTACCCATTTTTCCCTTATAATTATAAAGTTAACTAATGATGGAATGAAGGACATCGAATAGTGTTCATGACTCTTGGACTTTTGATGAGGGTTATTGATGTTTAGATTACCTGAAAGGTGGTTTGCAAGTCGTACGACCCATATCGGTTCACGAGGTAGTTTTGGTGACTCTAGTGGATCACACCAAAGTTATACACTTGGGTATGAGGTAAATTATACCCCTAAATTATTAGGAAAATATATCACATATTTACAAGTGAATAAGGTATTGGGGGAAATGAGTTTTTGATGCTCACCTCTTCTTATGGGATCATCCACAAATATGCACTGAGTTGGGAGAGGGAATATCCTAAGGAAATGATGAGCTGGTGATCCACTTAGGCTGATGAATAAATATGGGACCTATAATAACATGTATTATCCTGATTTTTAGTTAAGTCACACCGTGGAGGTAGATTCGGGCCAGTAGATAGAGCAGAGAAGTAGCTCCAGCCATTCCTAGTACTACACAGGCAGAATATTTGAGGAGGGGAGAAGAAACTGACTTGATTCTCCTAGGTTAGTATCTTTGGGGGGAATAAAGACTCTCTAGAGTATTTGTTTTTGGAACACTTCCAACTTCTATGGAAGTGAAATCGCTTCTTGGATGTTTCCAATGTGGTTATTTCTCCTAATACCTTGGAGGGTTGGGGATCCACAGAGAAATCACAACTCTTCATGGGACATGGAAGTGTATCAACACTGAGTGGATATTCCTTTCCAGGTTGGGTTCTGAAAGTTTTGGTTTCCATTTCCCTTAATACAAGTTAGTGCAATACATGGTGGATTTGAAATAATTGTTCCACTCTCACTGCACATCATGCCCCATGACCAGCTGAGTGATAGTGTTTCTAAGCATGCCTTCCCCTTTAAATCTCTCAATAGGTGAGATAAATATTTGTGCACCTCTCCTAGAGGGGTTGTATGAGGATTCCTAGGGAATTTATTCCTATCATGACTACCTCAAGTATGTAGATAATACTGTTGTTTAGGTTAATATGTTAATCTTGTGTTTCTTGGATACTACTAAACCCCTATGGTTTCTGCCTAAATCCTTTTTCAATTATCCAAGAATCAATGATCGTAGTTTAAGGGGGATCATGATGGAACATTGGCATAGTATTAGGAAGTCCTGACTCTTGATGGGGTAGGCACAGGGCCTCTCACCGATATTGCGGTCATAGGTGGAAAAACATTATTTGAATAGGTTCCTACAACTGTGGTGATGGATCAAAAGCCCCAGGAATTTCTGAGTAACCCTAATTCCTTGGTATGGACTTGTGGATTTATTCTTGAAACTATATTGAATGATTTTTTTTCTTCTGGATAGACTCAGTGCGTCCATCCATGGTTTAACTCCCAACAACTGGGTTTTCAACTACTTGGACGATTTCATCATTAGGTGGATTGCCCATGAACCTATTTGAGTTGTTGGTCTAGCTATAAAACTCCCATAATCCTTATCTACATTTCAATTAAATTTTTTTTATACCCATAATTTATATTCTGTTAAACCCATACTTCAATGGATTTTTAAACCATGTTTTGGGCTTAGCCATCAGCATCTATGCTCGAGTCAGTAGAACCTGAAGTTGACGTAGTGATGATAGGAACTGCTATCTCGATAGAGATGGTTGGGGAGTCTATGGTAGTTGGGACCAACATGGAGGTTCCATATGAGGAATATTCTAAGATCTATGCATCGACGGATAGGGTTTAAATCATTCCAACTATTGGTCTAGTATATGGGGCTATCATGACGGTGCCTACCTCATAAATTCTATCAGTGGTGGATACTAGAGCTGATACCTCAACGAAGTTGTACGTGATCATTCTATTGACAGATTTAGTGAAGTTGTCTATGGGGGGGTGATCCTATCTAGGAAGTTCCATTCTAGGTGATTAGGGATCCCATCATATCTGAAGGATATGTAAAGGAAACATTTTCCCTTGACATGGGGATTAACCCTACTAAGTAATTACCTATATATGACCCTTCCACTGAGGTGTTGGTAGTCAATTATCTGTATGAGCCTAAGTCACCTGAGGAATTTTATTATTGAGTTAAAAAAAATACAAGGAGAACTGAGTCTTATGATGCAAGGTGAGGAGGAGTGTGCATAATTTTATAACTCAAAATCCACTAGTTGATCTGTCAAACGGGGTGGGATCTCTCTGTCATTGGTTAGTCAACCTAGAGACTAGGAGGGTATATTTTAACAGCCTCTATAGACTAGATCCAGACTATATAATTTAATGGTCATGTTCCAAGTGGTAGAAGTTTGACATCACATGGTAGATGAGGAAGGTTGTTCTCACCAAGACACTCCCAGTGGCTAAAGAGGATAATTCTCACCAAGAAGATGAGGCATGATATCATATTGTCATAATCACTACTAAAGTGGAGATCATCGTCCAATTTAAGGATTATTTAGTGGAATTAAAGGATAAGGTAGTGGAGGAAACTTCTTCTGTGGTTGATTTCTATGCCAAATAGGATCAGGTAAGAATTATGACTGAAGAAGTTTTCCCTACCACATAGGAGGAGGTGGCTGATCTAGCAGTGCAGCAGAAGAACCTTGAGGCTACTTGATAGAGGATAACTGATCTCGAACTCTTGGTCACTAGGGTTGAGACATAGGAAAATTTTTTACCTTGAATTGAAGGATAGGCTCTAACATTTGGATGACCATCACAAACTTTTAGAATGGTTTGTTTTAAATTCCTTGAATTTTCAAATGTGTTTTTTACTACATCTAAATACTATCATCAAGAAATCAAAAAATGAATCCCTAATCCTGTATGATTCATTATCAGTGTGTGAAAAATGGAAATATATAATATTTCTCACTTATATAATATTTTAAAATGAGGGTTGAACACTCAAGATCTGAACTTTTTTTTTGACCATCGAGAGTGTCTTGACAGAGAAAATTTTTCTGGATCATGATACTACCCTGTGCATCTGATTTTATTTTTTCTAATGTGCAATAGTCCATGAATGGGGTAATTAAATGGGAGTTGAATTAAACCTAAACAAATCAGAGTACTATAGAATGTGAACCGAGACACCCAGTATATAGAACATGAAAGGCGTGATATGATAATGGAGTATTATTTTTGACCATGTTCAAAACATATTTTATATTATATTTTTTATGAGGATGGGGAAAATGAGGATTAACTGTTTAACATGTTTGAAATATGGGGCCCATCAAAAATACTATCATAATTCTATTAGATCATGTTCTCATAATGGTAGGTGAGCCAGTGTGGCCATCCACCATTGGCTTTAGGGGGGCCATTCAAACATGGAAGATAATGGGGATCTATATTTAGGGAGACCCAAACCAAGAGGTTAAATTGGGGGAATTTTCATATGTATTTAGACACTCTGAGAATTATGACACCAATTATTTAAGAACATTTGGAAAGTTTGATGGTCTGAACAAAGGTTAGAGTCATATTCCAAGGTGAGTGCCATATTAGATGCCAAGAGACTAAAGAACATGACCGATACAGTAGGTGACCGACATTGATGGGAGGAAAGGGTGGATAAAGTAAGGGACTAAGACGCTTCAATTTTTTATGTCATTCAAAGAAAATTTTGGGAACATAGTTTCATATCTTTAATCAAGGATGTTTAACATTAATTATAATGTCTTATAGTGAGGATGATGGATCGCACAGTTTAATGTCATGAGATTAAAATGTTTTTAGAATGGTTTAGAAACTTTTTTCCAAGACATTGGTAGCATAATTTAGCATCTTTTGATTAGGATGTTCATAGAAAAGATTATCATATTAGGTCTAGGGAATATGAACCATCATGAATAGATCCCATCTTGTCAAGGAAGTGGGGTGTATTAATAGAAAATACATGGATGTCACCTCATATAGGATATCCTAAATAAAAGGGATCTGAGATTTGTCTCTAACTTTTAATGAACCAATGGATTCAGAAAGCATGTTAAGGTTTTTTTTAGGAACAAAGGTGGGTCCTACTAGTTTTGAACCTTTTTTATTAAATTCAGTTCTTTTTCCTAGGTGGTGAAATTTACTTGGTGGGCGGGACCCTGAATTTTTCTCTGGTGTCCCTAATGGGTTTTCTACCAAATACACATATGTGACTTTTTCCTTAGGTTGTTTAAGGTCATACTAGTCCGACTGAGATTTCATAAATAATTAAAGTTATAATTCTAGGATGAGGAGTTGAAAATAGGTTAAGGTTATAATTATTGTACTGTGGGGGTGTGTCTCTAGTGGTTGTGTGTAACGTGTAAGAAATTTCATCAAAAATAAAGGAGACAAAGAGGTTATTCCACATAGAACATCCCTAATACAACTTATGAACATTTTACAATTAAGGTTCTTAGACCTAGACTTCTAGTTTAAGTTCATAGATTTTTTACCACAGGGGAACCTGTGTGTCGCATACTTTCTTAGTTAAATTTATCCCAAACTCTTAATCTAGTGTGATTAGTTCTCTATGTAAGAAACAGGGATCAGTATAGAGTTACCATTGATTACAGGGGGTCTACACAATAAGGGGTGGAAGTGGCCAGCATGGGGTAGTCCCATGACGGTAGATCATGGCTTATGAGACCTAGATAGTAACAGAGGAATTACTGATGGAATGGGAAAAACAATTGAAAATTTTTGAAATACAGTTTCTACGCCCACACCATTTAAAGAAGTGGTAAAAAAATCAAGACTGACTATTCACATGTTTGAAACATGGGAACCACCATCTATTACTAAGGATACTTATAGGTATGAGCCTAGAACAATAGGTGATCCAATGTGTCTTGGAACCATTATAATTGGGGATCCTTTTTAAATTAGTATTTTGATGATTATTCAAATCAAAGAAAGTGTCATGTGTGGGCATTAAAGTGGAGAATGTCTTAGAGGAAATTTTGAGCACCCTACCAGCTATCTTGACTTGGGCTCAAATGCACTAGAAAAAAATCTGGGTAGGCAAGGATCAACCTTGAACCAAAGGATAAATACCCTAAGATTCATTGGAGGTAGGAATGGACCCAAGATAAGAGGTTTTTTCTTCACTATGTATCCCATGGTAATGGTAATCAAACTCCATATAGTTATAGAATGTGGCATGGTAGGAGACTAATGCCAGAGGGGTGGAATCCTCTCTATGATGATATCGAATTGTGACAACCTTAGCCATAGTATCCCAGAGTTGATGGTTATTTTATTACAATGGAATAGATAAAAGAGATTTCATCACCAATGATAGATTAGTTATTATTATTAAATAACTAGATACATACATGGTTTCCTTAATAAATTGGTAATTAAATATAGAACATAACAAAGGAAATAAATTGTTTCCTTGAAAATTATTTAAATATTTCTACTTCCTGACCTATAGAAGGAAAAAAATAAAGGGGTGGGTTCAAATTCTACTTAATTATTACATATAGAATAAACATGAATCAATAGTAAGTGAAGAATAATAAATATTCCATAATCAATATGGAAAGATAAATAGCTGAAAAACTCATTCCATTTAATAAATAAACTGAGAATGAAAATGCATCCATAGATTTTGTCATAATGAAAATATCATTGATAGTAATAAATAAATACTGAATTACACTATATATTTTAGTTATGTGGGTATAAACCCATATTATTCTACTTGGAATCAAACATGAAGGGTTTTTTCGCCAAATTTTTTGTCTCATGGGACCGATCGACTCATCAAGGGGCTATATAATGTCGGGCCCCACCCATAACTACAACTTCAAAGAATTACTCATATATATTTTTAATTCATGAATATTATGACTTATCAAACTATATATATTGAGTAGATGGTATGGTTTTATCAATATTTCCTTAGTTACAATAACATTCAAAGTAAACACCATATGTAAAAATGGTATATAACTTACATAATAATCATATCCATGATACAATAAATATAATTATTCAATAGAAATACAATTTTAAATAAATAATAATCTGAAATGGGTAGTAGATACACCATAGAAAAATTATTAGGTGGAAACCACCAAGTAAATCTCAATGAAATGGAAATTGATATGAAGCCCCTTACCTTTTGTCTAAAAGCGTTCTACACTTGTACTTAATATCATGGATTATAAAATTAGATTCATTAATTACTTAATTGAAAACCTATTCAACAAATATTTTATTTATTATATTGCTAATAATTTTATTTATGTCCATTTTGATGAGTTATAATCTTTAATTTCATTGTTTCGATAGCATTTGTTTCAATGTTTTATGGTTGATTCCCTTATATATAATTATGGGAGTTCTTTTCAAATGGAATAAAAACTACAGAAGGTAAATTATTTCATATTAATGAACCAAAAAAAATTAAATTCTCTCATATATAATTTTTCTTATATGGTATGAGGATGATTCATTAGATAAAACATTAATGATTAATGTTTTGTTTATTTTTAGAGGTTTCTATGACCATCATAAACTTGTATAATTGTATTCAATATTGGGTTTATATATTTTTTATAGAACATGATATAACTTATAATATTTATATTAAAATATTAGTTAACCATAATAATGGTTTTATGACCATCCTTGATGGTGGTAATGTAAAATTAAAACTAATTATCCATGAATAAGGTGAATCGACATGTCAGGGACGATGTTTTCATTTTAAAAATAAAAGAAGAGGAGATGGGATTTGATGATGGATAATAAATTATCATAACAAAATTCAATATATATATGATATTAGAGTTACCATTCCACTTTGGAAAGGGGGTTATAGGATATGATAATGAAGGAAAATAAATTAAATGATAAAGAAGGAGGATTTTACCTCTTGAATGTCATCTCCTTAGAAACCTCCCTAAGACATTTGGATTTAGTCTTTTGGTAAGGAAATAATGTATTGAAAATGGAGGAGAGTCTTGGGAATGAAATTTCATATAATGTAGAAAATATTAAATTCTTAAAATTTATTAGGAGAATGGGTTTCTAGGGTTGGTATTTATAGGGAGAGGAGAGCAGTGCTTTTTAGTATTTTATTCATTTATTTCTTATTTTGGCTCAAAACTATCAAGAGTGTTGATTACCATGACTAAATACAGTTACTAAAGAATTTGAGTTATAAATAATGAGTTCTTACCTCATCCTTACATCATCCATGATTCAATAATTCATTTAATTACTTATAATGTTAAATATTGTAAATTATAGTATTTCACTATTCACCAAAAATTCAACTATTTTAGAAAAATCCCAAAAATTCACCCTAAATTTTTTTCAAAATGATGATTTCAAAAATAAACTCCATTTTATGAAAATGATTTTATAAATATGATAAATTTAGTTTCTAATTAAAATCATCGTTTATTCGAAAAATACCAATTTTAATATTATAACTTATATTATGATACTTTGAAAATTAATTATAGTTTCATAAAATTATCTTATAATTATAATCAAAAAAATATTAATTCATGAATATATTTTATGAAAATAATTTTTCTTTTAAATGATTATATAAATTATAAAATTATAAATAAACATTTTTATTTCACAAAAATACCAACACTTAATTTATCATTTTTAAAATATTTATTTATGTATTACTTGTTAAAAATATATAATATTTTAATTAATGAGATACCTAAATTTTATCTGTACTTTCATAGGTTATTTTATTATTCAAATGGTTGCATCACTCTTTCTAACTGTCACATTACTGTTCCATTGTTCATGTTAAAATTAAATTATATATCACGGGTAGTTTAAGCTCAGTGTTGTGTGCAACAAAAGATATTGAATAAATTTAATTTATTTAAGAAGATACATACCCTAAAATCATGGGGTGTTATATTCTTCCCTCCTTCAAAAAATTTTCCCTCAAAATGTTTCATGAATATTTCTTTATAAATAGATGAGGGAAGCTATTTTTATAACATCTTTAGGTTCCCATGTTGCTTCTTCCATCTTATGGTTTCTCCAAAGAACATTGACTAATTGAGTTTCCCAATTTCTAAATAATTTCTCTCTAGTGTCATGAATATCAATAGGCTCTTAATAGTAAGACAAATTAGGTTCTATCTCTATTTCTTCAAAGGTGAGTACATGTTTTGGGTTTGGTATGTACTTTTTTAACAATGATATGTGGAACAAATCATGAACTTTGGAGAGACTTGGCTTCATTACTAATTGGTAAGCTACAGATCCAATTATTTCTAGAATTTCAAATGGTTTGATGTACATGGGGTGAATTTTCCCTTTCTTATCAAACCTTATGACACCCTTCCATGGAGATAGTTTCATAAATACATGATCTCCCCCTTGAAATTCCAAATCATTTCTTCGGTTGTAATCATAACTCTTTTTACTTCTTAGAGATTATTTAATATGATCCTGAATAGTATTTATGTTTTTTGTTGTATCTTCAATAAGTTATGGGCCTATAAGTTTCCTTTTACCAACTTCGTCCCAACAAGTTTGATTATGACATCTCTATCTATATAATGCTTCATGTGGCACCATTTTAATACTAGAATGGAAACTATTATTTTAGGAAAACTCTATCAAAGGTAAATAATGATCCCACATACCTTGAAAGTCAAGTGAGCATGATCTTAATATGTATTCCAATGTTTGAATAGTCCTTTCAGACTATCCATCAGTTTGAGGGTGATAAGAAATACTCAAATTAATCTCAATATCCAAATAATTCTAAATACTCTTCCATAATTTTGATGTTAAATGGGGATCTCAATTACAAACAAATGATATAGGTTATCCATGAATTCTTATAACTTCATTATTATATAGTATTTTTAGGTTCTCAAGAGGTAAATTTTCTTGTATGTAAATAAATTGTTCTGATTTTGTAAGTCAATCAACCATAACCTATATGATATCTTTCTTTTTGGGGATCATTGGTAATCCAGTGAAAAATTCTATAGTAATTTTATCCCACTTCCACATAGTATCAGGTAGATGTTTTATGACTCCTATAGGATTTTGTCACTCGTCCTTCACTAGTTAAAAAACTAGACACCTTGACACGTTTTCAAAAATTTCCCACTTCATATTATCCCACTAAAAATATTCCTTTAGATCTCTATACATCTTGGTGCATCGAAAGTGTATAGAGAAGTTTGAGATATAAGAATCATCTAATAGTTCCATATTTTTCTTAGGTGTTGAAAGAACACATAATGAATTTCCAAATTTCATAATTCCTTCATCAAACAAAAATTATACCAATCATACATTTTTATAGGATTTTATTTTCTTTTAAAAATTATCAACATCATATTAAGATATTTTTATCTTTTCAAATAAATATTTTTCCACAATCATTTGAAAGAGGAGTGATGATTCCCCTTATTTAAAAATTCCTATATCCATCATTACAAAATCAATGATCATAGGGTCTTTCTCATTCTTTATTTCCATTATAAGTTGATGATATTTATTGTTTAATGAATTTTCTACCTTGTTTTATTTTCCTAACTGGCAGTGTATTGAGAAATCATAATCTTTGAGTAACTCAAGCCATAATCTCCACCTCATGTTGAATTATTTCTATGTAAATATATATTTTAAACTCTTTTAATCCATATATATCTATAAAAAATCTATATATATTGTGTCTCTATATCTTCAAATAATCGATTACGGCTACTAACTCAAGATTATGATTTGGAAAATTTTGTTCATGAATTTTCAACTACCTAGATGCAAATTCAATAAATTTACCATTTTTTAGAAGGATACAACTCAGTCCTTTCTTTGATGCATCACTGCATATCACAAACCCATCATTTCTTGATGGTAGAGTCAAAATAGAATCATTAACTAATCTTTTCTTCAATTATATAAAACATTATTCACATTATTTTATCTATACGAACTTAACCCCTTTACATGTGAGCTTAATTAATGGGTTATCCAATCAGAAAAAATTATGAATGTAACACCGATAGTGACCAACTAAACCAATGAAACTACATACCTCAGTTATGTTTTTTGTCATAGTCCATTATTGGATTGTCTCTATCTCTATCGGATCGACTAAGATTATATCATTAGATAAAATTTGGCCAAGAAAACAAATTTATTGAATCCAAAATTCACACTTTCTAAATTTACCATATAAATCTTTCTTTCTGAGAGTCTCAATAATAATTTGAATGTAATTTTCATAGACTTAATTCCTTTTATAATATAGCAGAATATCATCAATGAATACTATAACAAAATCATCAAGATAATCCTTGAATAATCTATTAATATGATCCATGAAAACAGAGGGTACATTAGTGAATCTAAAAGTAATTACTTTAAAGTCAAAATGTCCTTAATTTTTCCAAAAACCTATCTTTAGAATATCTTCCTTTTTTACTCATAATTGATGATACCCAAAATGAATTTCAAACCTCGAAAAATATTGAACTACATAAACACTACAATATAAATTGCCTTTAGCGGCAGTCTTTTAGCGGCGGTTTACAAAACCGCCGCTAAACTCTCTTTTTTAAAATTTGCGACACTTCCCCCTAACACCTGACCCTAACCCCCCATCTCCCCCCAACCCCATAACCCCACCTTCTCCCTCTGACCCCCACAAGCCCCAAACCCTAGATCGGCTCCCCACCTATGCCACCAGTGACAGTTCTCACTGCCCATTAGCGCGCCTCGCCGCCCATAGCCGCCAACTCCCCAAAGACCTAGCTCGCCTCCCCACTGTAGTTATTGAACCGTGTTTCCACGGGATGCTTCACTTCGCCCCTCAGTGTGCCTCGCCACCTATCGCCACTGTTTACTACCTTTGCTACCCCTCTACGTAGGTTTGTATACCATTATAGTGCGGTTCTGGTATGATTTTGGGTTGGTTTCTTTAAAGTTGGTTGAATCTTACTTATTTATTTTCAATCCTGATTGTTGTGGTATGTTCTTCCATTTATAGGTTCCCATTGTGGTGCGGATTCATGTGGTTTCAATAATGGTCATCTATGATTAAGATCATAATTTACCTCCCAATTGTAGAAGATTTTGTAGCATGATTTTTTTCATTATTTTTTCTAAGAAGTACTTTTCATCCTTGGATGGAAGGTCAGATAGAGCGAATGATCCAAATGAGAATGGATGTATTTAAGATGTTTATTTTTGATTTTATAGGTTCTTGGGTGAATCATTTTCCTTTGGTTGAGTTTTACTATGATAATAAATATTTATTGACCATTGGTAAAACTACATTTAAAGAATCATATGAGTGTTCTTACATATCTCTATTGTGTTGGAACAAGGTTAGAGAGTTAATTAGTCTTAGACTAAATTTGGGGAAGATAATTATAAAGAATGTGTAGCTTTTCTATGAGAAAATAAAATATACTCAAGACCATCATGTTATGGACCCGGGTATAGAGTTGTTTAAGTGAGATGGGTTTGAACCATTGAACAGTAATTCATTTCTCTTTTTATGATTTCTTGCAAAATAAACCTAATTTAACTATTAGAGTGAGAAAACTCACTACTTAACTCACACACACTATGGAAACAAAATAGAAAAAGACACTTGATATACAAGTTTCACCACCCAAATGTATAATTTAACCCTTGGAATGATCCAGAATCACCTAATCCTATATGATCCACTAGAATCACCATGATGGATGTAATGAGAAGGGTATATCTTTAGATTGTATTATAAAATTAACAACAATTTCATCACCCAAAATATCTCATTATTGTCTTGATATTTAATAAAATATGAATTATCGTTTTCCTCTATTTATATTATCGCCTAATAATTATATAGTACTCTCACTCTTAAATGTTAATTCACACTCCACACACTTAAATGCCTACTTTATGATCAATGGGTCATCTTTATTATATTATGTTTCTGTAATTTTACACTATCATATATGTTTGGTCATTTTAGACTGCATGTACTTCTATCATGACATGTGATCAACTCTCATGAATCCATCAAGGTTAATTTCTAATTCACATGGGACACATGCTCTCTTACTAGTAACACCCTGAAAAGAGTTTACAAATGGATACTTCAACTTTCCCTTTCAATATTCCACAATAACATCCAATTCAAACCATGTATTCTAATCAATTTCAATTTACATAGTAAGACTTCCCTACCATGCCAAGACAGTCCACACTAGGACCAAGAGAAACAAATAAGACAACCCAACCTCTATATTTCAAAGAAGACATGGATTTTTCATATCCTTGTTATTCCACTTATATATACCCACCAATGGGTCAAATAATACATTATATATTTACCTATATACTTCGATACTAAAAGGAAAACATCACAGGGCCAACTATAATTTCTTTCTGACAGAGGTCCACATTATGTTTCAACCCCCATTAATGTTCCATGATCCACCCTAGATCTAAAAAATTTAATCACATTCAGGTTCACAAAATGTTGCTACCCATAACACTTCACCATGATACCCCAAATATTCTAAAATTCTCAACCTCAGACCATACCCAACTCTTTGAATCCTAATTCGAGGACAATAATTTAAGGTAAGAGTTTGTTTCCATTTAATATTCCTAACTTATATTAAATTATTATATGATTTATCAAGCCCTTAGCTTAGTGATATCAAAGTTATGGCATCATCAGTTTGTCCATCTATTTTGGTGGAGCACCACATACAAAAAACTAAATGGATGGGATCCTTTTTCTCATCTTCTTTTATGGATCTTTTTAATTTTCATGATTTGGTTTTCTAGTGTGTGATTTACCATATGTATTTATATAGGAAAACCTTATGTAACATATTTATATACTTTTTCAACTAGTATATATGAATCTCTTTCCCTATTTAGTAGTAACTATGTGTTTTAATTTTTTTTAATATTGTGTAGGCACATTTTGTTTTACATGGATAAAAGATGGATCACATTACTAAGGAACACACCTCAGTATGTTAAGGGTTTGAAAGAGTTTTTAGATTTTGAAATTTACAATCTATTTGTTGAAGGGAGAATAAGATATCCATTTCCTAAATGTAAATTTAAAAGATGATGGAAGAGAGATGAGGTTTATAAATATTTAATACTGAAGCAATTCCCTGGTCAATATTTGTGTTGGATTTGGCATGGATAATCGAACATTACATAAAGGATGATCACTGATGTTAATCCACATAATGAGCTCCCAACTTCATTGACAATGTAAAACTAAATGCAAAGCCTCATAAATGATTCATTCGGCACTACATGACACCATTATCAACATCAAAACATAACAGAACAACTAGATGATGGTGCTACAAATTGCAATGTGACAAGTGATGTTTTTGAGACTGTAACACAACCAGATCAAGATTGTAACATATCATTGGATCCTCCTCTTGATTCTGTGGAGATAAATGTAAGAGAAAACTTCACTGAGGAAAATATGTTTTATGATTTAGTTGAAAATGGAAATCAAGAGTTGTATAGTGGATGTTTGAAATATTCAAAGCTTTCTTTTCTGTTGAAGTTGTACCATATAAAATTTCTATGTAGAATTAAAAATAAGGCAATGTCTGTGATATTGGAATTGTTGCGTGATGCATTTCCTGAAGCAAAAAACCCTGAGTCTTTTTATGATATGAAAAAATTTGTTAACATTATTGGTCTGAATTATACAAAAATACATGTGTGTCCCAATGATCTTATGCTTTATTGGTGATATTATTCAAGTAAACATAATTAAAAAAAATCTTCTTCTAGATGGAATTCAATGCATGATGTTGGAAGTCTGAATACATACTTTCATGAAGAAGAAGAAGAAAAGGAACACACCTAAAAAGGTTTTTCATTACTTTCCTTTAAAGCCTCGATTGCAAATATTATTCATTTCATCGAAAACTACCAAACACATGAAGTGAAATTTTGTAGATAATAACAATGATGGGTTAATGAGACATCCACAAGATTCAAAATTTTGGAATACATTTGATTCATTACATCTATATTTCTTATCTAATCCTAGGAATGTTCGATTGGTATTGGATGCCAATGGATTCAACCCATTTGGAACTTTCAGTACCAGTTATAGCATTTAGAATGTTGTTTTGATCCCTTATAATCTACCACCATGGTTGTGTATTAAAAAAATATATTTTATCATTTTGATGATTATTCCTTGAAAAAAAAATTCTAGAAATGATATTGATGTATACTTGCAGCCTTTGATTGAAGAATTATAAAAGTTATGGAGCAACGGTGTTGAGAAATTTGATACTTCCTCTAAAACAATGTTCAAAATGCATGTTGCTTTAATGTGGAACATTAGTAACTTCCCTGGGCTTGGGATTTTATCTGGTTGCAACATTTACATGGGTTTGTCTTGTCATGTTTGTAACTTTGATTTTGAAAAGAAATGCAATTGTGGAGAAAAATATAAAAAGTTATGATGTGTGGAATATGAATGGAGACAAGATATTTGTCCCATTTGGTTCATATGGGGTCCCTACGGATGATGTCATGGGATTACTTGGCCAAATTCTATGCCAGCTAGCAGCGGAGCCCATTTCCCTTCCTATTTCTTATGATGATTGGAGACAAATGCCTCCAAGTTGGAAAAATGAAGTTTTTGATTCCCAAATAAAGGTAATTTTAATACATTATGGTGTAATTTAATGTCATGTTATTAATATGTTCAAAATGAATTTTGGTATATAGATGTTTTTCTACTTTATAGTTGCTGATGTGATAGTACGAAAGTGGAGGTTGAAAAATCTTGGTAAGAAATGTAAATAATTGAAAAGGAGATTGTGGAGAGATTTCAATGATACTTCATTGACCTTCCAATAAATGTATGAGAAGCTAACCAATGGGGTACCCAAAGAATAGTGGAAAGTTTTTGTTGACAGACGTCGTGATGAGAAGCAGATTGTATTTAAATATATATTATTATATTAACTTCATTTTACATTTATACATGTATATGAAGAGGAGATGACATTGAATACATTACTATTAAATTTCATTTTATTTATTTCAGGATCTCTCAAGAAATAATGCATCAAATCGGGCTAAGAAAGTCATCCCTCACACTGCAGGGTTATAAAGCTTTTCTATAAGCTGATCAACTCTGGTAATCTTTACATTAGTTTAAATATTTATAAGAAAATATTATATGTTTAATATATTAAATTTTTGATTTATCATTATTTAATTCAGTCAAAGAGTTTAGGGCATGAAGCATCCTGAACTGAAGTGTGGATGGATGTTCACAAAAAAATCTGATGGATGTTTTGTTAATGAACCTACAAAATAAGTTGGTGTATGAACTCATTTTTTCATTATAATAACTTATTATTAGTTTTTACTATGTTAATATATATTGATATTTTATTTATAGGTAAAAATTAAAGAACTATGGGATGTCGATCCTGGGTGGTCCTACTCAGTCTCCCAGGATGAACCGATTGCTAAAGTCCTTTGGAAGGAGCATCCTAGTAGAGTGTGCGGTATGGGTTTGGGACCTGTACCATCTGAGGTCTTTGGCAGGCCACCAAGGATTTCAGTTTCATCAACTCTTGGTTGTAGTCAGTCCATACCTGGAGATTCTCAAAGAGATATTACTTCTCTACTAAACACATTTCAAGACCAGGGGGCTTAGATATCCACTTTGCAGAAAGTGTTGGCTGATATATATCAACAGATGAGAAGATATGCCTCCGGTGGTATTGCATCGACTGGTGGTGAGCAGGTAAATCACAAAAATTTAAAATTATTTAGTTTTCAAACTTCTATTGGTTTTAAGTTTAAATATAAATATGAAAAACTATTTAATTTTCAGTATAATGTTCTTATAGGTGGTAGGAGGAAGTAGAGATGAAGGTGGATAGGGTGACGATATGTGTTCATAATCAAATTGTGATTATTTGTATTGTAGATATGATGGAAAAATATGGTAATAGTCGGTTTGTATAGGTATCATGTGTGGCACATAGTTTCCACCAAATATTTTCATGACCTACCATTTTCTTGATTTCTCATGTTTCCTTTTATGTATTTTATTGATTTCTAATGTTTCCTTTTATGTATTTATTTACCGAGTGTGGCATGCACTATATATGTTGATTCTTTATTGTAATGATTCATTTTTTATGATTAATTTTTCCTAAATTTATTAGGTTTGTCATCCCTAGGTGAACATCCCACTTCAAAGCATTATAGGATCTCATAAACTCATCTCTCATTGAATATGTGACCATTACCATTCTACGAACAATAAACACTCCATGTATATCAAAATTCAATCCTGAAATAGTTTCACATTCTTCCAACCTATCACACATCATGATACATTACAGAACAATATTCTAACTTGTCTTTACTTATTTAACCAATGAAGACATTATCACTAAGGATACCCACATTGATTCCCCTAAACCCTCAACTACACCCACCAACTAATCTTACAGTGAAGATAAGATATTCTATTCAACTAATGAAATTAGTTCTCCCATATCCTACATTTTCTAGCCTAATTCATTTACCACTACATTTCCATTTCTAACATTTAAAAATATTGAACATCAAAATTTTCTACTTTCCATAGTATTCATGATACTCTTGGTCTTTTATACTTTCCCTAAGACTCATTTCTCTCTATTCTTTCTAATTTGAATATGAGATTCTAGCACATCGTCAATGGATGAATATTCTCATTTAGTAAATTGTGTGCTAACAATTATTTTTTCCTCTATTATGAGACACATATATTTCAAGGTAAATGATTCATGATCATCTGTAACTGTGTTCCAACCATGCCCCACCTAGTAACCTTATTCAACAAATCCACATGATTTTCTAGGGAGAACCACATGGTTTCCCATGACCATATTTCTATAATGCAACCATTTAGAGGCCTCTATAAATATTAAAACCCAAAAACAATCAACCTAATAATCTACCCAATAAAATAGTATCTCAGAAACAATTAAATAAGGGTAGAATGTAAGTCTTAAGGCCCCTAGAAAACTTCAATTAATTATAATCTCCCCCTCTAAGTATTTATCATCCTTGAGTAGTTCCTCTATATTTCACACCCAAAAAACTAGGGATATTGAGCTTGCGCATCATATTATCACTTGTAAGACTCTTCATGTGGACATCCATACTCCTATATGACTCTAACAAGTGACATCGGATTTCTTCAAAATATTTTCTCACTAGAGTCCATGATTCACACCGAGCGCTCCACAAATTTTGGGTAAGGATCCAAATGAAATTATTCATAGTTCATCGCATAATTTTGATCGATAATGTTCAACTAAATATAAGAGACATGTAAAACATCATGCATTCCTTGATATTGTGGAGGAAATTCCAAATAGAATTCCACTAACATGGCACTCTTGATAATCCTGAACATCCCCATAAACTTTGGTGTCAGCATCCTTTGCTTCTGAAATCATTGATTCCCTAATTGAGGGGTCTCCCATAATTAAACTTAGACACCCATAGTGAATTCCATTTGTTCCCTCCTACCATTGTCATATGATATCTATTTTAAATGAGAATTGATTAAATTCTTCTTGATCTAGTAGAATCTCACAAATTCCTCTAAAATCACGAATGAACCAAAATTACTACCTCCCATCCTAATGCTAACATATTAGTTAGTAAAACATCCAACCATAAAGAGCATAAAAATGTGTCATTTGAATAGAATTCTAGTTTTATTTTTATGTGAACTCAACCAAGGATTGGATATCAACCCAAGTTCCCCTAAAGTATAATATGATGAAAATCATTATGCAATGTAAGTTTGGTTATAATTGGTTTCCAAAATAATAAAATCTAGATTTTTTACTACTATATTCTTAATTATAATCTGATGTAAATAAATTTATTCCTAATGCATGTTTATATAAATTTTTTATCAATATGTAAATGGAATTGGATAAAGAGAATGAAGCTGAAAATTCATGTTGTTTTTAATATTAGAGGCATATTATTGTGAATTTATTCTTTAAATTTTATTTAAACAAGAATATTTGATGGTGGACATTCTAGTTAATTTATATTTTCAATATCAGTAACACATCATAAATAAATTGATTAATCCAAGACTTTAATTGAACAATTAGTTCGATAAAGATAAATTTATGGTGTCGAGTAAGTCCATTTTCTTATGATGGATGGATTGTTATTTTAGGGATTAGATTCCATATTGACTCTATTTGATGTTTTTTTCCTTTTTATTTCTTTGGATGTAGGCCTTTATATATGATGTTATGTGACCTTAGGATGGTTATTGGTTGATGAGGTACGGGTAGGGAGGCCTGAGTTTTTGGAATAGTTAGTACCAATGATAGTGGGATGTATGTTGACATGAATGGTTATGTTAGGGTTGGAACTGGTATAGATGGAATAGGTTGGACCTAGGCTTGGCATTGTTTTCATAAAATATGGCATACATGCTTGTTTATAATTTTTTTTAAAGGTCTAATGGTCATGTGATATGTTTATCGGCATTCCTTTACCCACTGAACGATGCATTTGGTTGTGTCTAGTTAAGAATAACCTTTAATATTGATAGTAGTATGTATTCAGTTGGTCTTTTGGTATTCTTGGGATGGTTTTTTTTAGGCTTCAGGTACAGTGGCTACAGACACTAATTTTTTTTGTAAATATGTTTTTAGTGGTGGTTTAAACCGCCGCTAACTGTAACAGGTATATATGTAGCGGCGGTTTTAACCACCTCTAAATGTCAGTATTTTTCTATTATCAGTGGTTCTAACCACAGCTACGGTATTAAATATAGTGTCAGTTTTAACCGTCGCTATAGTGTCCCATATTCTGCGTGTATTTCACAGTGGTTATAATGTTTTTAACAGCGTTTTTCCAGCCAGGGGCTTAATTTTTTTTAGAGGCGATTTTAACCACTACTAAAAATATTATAACTTCCTCGAAATGCACCAACTATGACAGTTCTCATAAACCACCGCTAAACTACTTTAATCTCCCCCAATAGTCTCCTGACACACAATTGAGCAGCAGTTTTCAGAAACTGTCGCAAAATTATAATTTTCCTATAGTGAAATTTGACCAAATAAATCATCAAAGTGAGGAATAGGATACTTGTTCTTTATTTTAATAGCATTTATTTTCCTATAGTCAATGGATAGCCTCATGGATCTATATTTCTTCTAAACAAAGAGAATAAGAGCTCACCATAAAGAAACACTAGGGTGAATAAATATCTTATTACTCAGCTCCTCTAGTTTTTTATTTATCTCCACTAATTCTATAGTGGTAATTATATGATGTTTCCTTGATATTGGCCTTGCATCAGATATTAGATCAATGGAAAACTCAACTTCACACTCTGGGGGTGTTTAGGTAATTCCTTAGGAAATACATCAATGTATTCCTATATCATTGGTACACCCTCAAATTGAATATTACATTCCTCATACCTATATGTTTTTTTTTTCTATTCCACTCTAGGAATTTCATTCAGCAGAGCTATTGGGGGTATATCTAGATAATAATTAGATGATGAAGTTTCTTCTATAAAGATAAATAATTATCCTCTTCTTAACAAATAGTAATTTCTTTCTTCTTGCAATAAATTGTCACATAAAATTGTGAAATCCATTCCATAAAAAGGATTATATCAAAGTAAACCATAAGTATGATGATATTTTTAGAAAATAAATCATATTTATTTATCGTGATAGGGATTTCCCAACACATATTTTTTGCAATGAGACTTATCTTAGGAGTTTTGACTGATAACTCACTTATAAAATCAAAAGGGAAATGTATAATTTTTTTGGAAAATTAGGTAAATATAAAATAATGAGGTGATCCATAATCAAAAAAATCATTGGATAAATTTTAATATGGTATTAATGTACCTACTGTCACATTATTGGGTACTTCTCCTTCTACTATAGTGATTTCATAAGCTTGATCATCTCCCCTTGTCCTCTTATCTGGTATACTCTATTGATGAATGGGACATTGGCTTGAATAATGCATCATTTAATTACATTTGAAACATTTAACATCATTTATTTGTTTCTTCCCATTGATTTCATAAGCTCGATGGCCCTTTTCTCTGCACTTGTAACGAACTCACATGCCTTTCAAGCATTTCTCAGGATAACTATTTCAACAGTTTTTAGATAATGGGAATTGTTTGGTTCCCTTAGTCTTATTCTATGTGTTGCCTTTTTCATGGTTATTAGAATACCTATCTTTCTCCTTATTTCCCTTGAACATATAAGCTCTATAAAATTACTTCTCTGTTTTTATGGAACTTAATATTATTTCATCATATTATGAAAAAAAAATTAGAATATAGTGCCCTTCAGTAACATGGCTTAATATCTTAAAATAAATGATCAATATTTTTTTTAAATAACATATATAATTTATTTAATAACTGGCTAGTCATTTTAAGGTATCCTCATACTCTAAAATGATCTCTTATTCCTTTTCCTTTAAGCTAAGGAATTTTCTCTTCATTTTAGTTTGTTTCTAACGAGGGAAGTACTTGTTGAAGAATGTTTCTTTAAAATTTCTATATTCCATGTATTTTATTTTATATTCTTCCTTAGTATTTTGGATCAATGACCACCATTAATCAAAATTAACCTTGAGGAAAAATACTACTAGAACTACCTTTTCCCTTTCATCACATCCCAATTCTGTAAATATCTTTTCAAGGGACTTGATCCATTACACATCTACCACAAGATTATTGTCCCACTAAAATATTGGGACTTCTTCCACATAAAAAAATATAACATAGGTATAGTATGGTTATTTTTTTATAACCCGAGTAAGCTATCATAATATGGTTATGATCTGATAGTCACCAACACCAACTATGTTGACTTTATCAAGGGGGAAATCCCTACATTTTTTGTCGGTATTGATTCTAATTATTCCATTTGGCATTATTACTAAATAATGGAACATACTAAGTTAGCTCATAATCATCAGGAGTATTGAGGAAAAAAACACTATAAGGAATTATTATAATTCTCATGTTTATTTAACATCTAGTTCCCAAAGATTCTACTAAATCTATTCTGATACCAACTATATTAACCCCAACACCAAAATCCTAGAGTCGATGGTTATTTTATTATAATGGAATAGATAAAAGAGATCGAATCATGAATGATGGATCAGTTTATTAGTCTTGAAGAATTGGATATATAAAATATTCTCATATTTAATTGGTAATAAAACATAGAAAATAACAAATAAAAATAAACTACTTCCTCCACAATTATTTAAATATTTCATGTTCATAACATGGGAAAGGAAAAAAATAATAAGGGTGATGTCAACTGATCAGTAAGGGTAAAATACATCATAAACCTGAATAAAAATAATTGAATCATGATCAATAAATAATAATCAATATAGAAAGGTAAATAGCTGAGAAACATATTCAATTTAATCAATAAACTAATAATGGAAATGCATCCATACATTTTTATCATAATAGAAATACCATGGATAGTAATAACCAAATATAGAATGAAAAAAAAACTAATTATTAGAGGTAATGTATTTAGAACATGAAACATAAACATAAATAACTTTCACAATATGGTTTATGTCTTTGGGAAGAAACCCATCTAATTCTAGTTAGAAACAAACATGAAGGGTTTTTGACAGTTGTTTTTTCTCATGTGACATGTCGATGCATTGAGGGGATATATAATGTCAAGACCCACCTATTACTAAAATTAAAAATCATTCCTCATACATAGATTTAATTCATGAACAATATTCCTTATCAAAATATACATATTGAGTAGAGGATATGAATTTTTCAACATTTCCCCAATTAAAATAACATTCAATGTAAACACCACATATAAAAAATTTATACAACTTAAAAAATAATCATATCCATGATACAATAAATATGTATATTCAAGGGAAATATAATATCAAATGAAAAATGACCTCAAATTAGTAGTAGATACACTGCATAAAAATTATTAGGTGCACAATACCAAGTATGTATTGATGAAATAGAAATTTAGATGAAGTCCCTTACCTTATGTATGTAATTGTTCCACACTTGTACTTAATGTCATGAATAATCAAATTATACTCATTATTTACATAATTATAAACCTCTTAAATATGAATTTGATTTATTATAATTTTATAATTTTCACTTATGTCCATTCTGATGAGTTATAATGGTTAATTTTGTTTTTATGAGAGCATTCGTTTTATGGATTTTTGGTTGGTTCGCTTGTGTATAATTATGGGAGTTATTTTCAAATGGAATAAAAACTCCAAAATTGAAATAATTTAGTATTAATGAACCTGCAAAATCTTAAGTGGTCTCATATATCATTTGGTTATATGGTATGATGACGATTCAATAGATAAAATATTAATGATAAATGTCTGGTTTATTTTTTGTGGTTTTTACGACCATCACAAACATTAATCATTTTATTTAATATTATGTCTATATGTTGGTTCTATAACATGATATAAATTATAATTTTTATATTAAAATATTATTTAACCATAATATTTGTTTTATGACCATCCTTGAAGGCATTTATGAAAAATAAAAACTCATTATCCATGAAGGTGGTGAATCAACACGCCACAGATAATGTTTTCATTTTAAAAATAAAAGGAGAAAAGAAGTGATTTGATGGTGAATAATACATTATCATAATAAAATTACATTATATATATGATACTAGAGTTACCATTCCAATTTTTATAGGTTTGGTTAGGAGAGGATAAGAAAATAAAATAAATTAAAAGTGAAAGGAGGATTTTTACCTCTTGGACATCGTCTCCATGGGAACCTCCTTAAGACACTTGGATTTAGACTTTGGTAAGACCAGAAGGTCTTGGACATGAGGAATAGTATTGGGAAGTTAATTGGGAAGAATTTAGAAAATATTAAATTCTTATAAGGTGTGAGGAGAAGGGGTGGTTAGGGGTGGTATTTATTGGGAGAGGAGAGAGGTGTTTTTTATTATTTTATTCATTTGTTTAATATTTTGGCACAAGACTATCAATAGTGTTGATTACTTTGACTAAATACAGTAATTTGTGAATTTTAGTTCAAAATAATGACTGATTACATCATCCATATATCATCCATGACTCAATAATTCATTTATTTACTTATAATGTGAAATACCATAAATTACCATATTTCGTTATTAACTAAAAATTCAGTTAATTTAAAAAAATCCCAAAATTTCACCCTAACCATTTTTTGATGTGTATATTTCAAAAAATGACTCTATTTTATGAAAATAATATTCTAAATATGATAAATTTAATTTCCAATTAAAATCAACATTTTTTTGAAAAATACTGATTTTAATATTACATCTGATTTTATGACACATTGAAAAATTAATTATAGTCTCATAAAATTATCTTATAATTATAATAAAATAAAATATTAATTAATGAATTTATTTTATAAAAATAGATTTTCTTATAAATAATTATATTAATTATAAAATTATAAATAAAAATTTATGTGTCCTAAAAATACAAACACTTTATTTATCATTTTTAAAACATTTATTTACTTATTTGGTGATATAAATATATCATATTTTCATTTATGAGATACCAAAACTTTAATTATCTTTAATTTGGGGGTTTGTTATTCTAATTTCAATATAAAAATTCCTAACAGTCACATTACTATTCTAATTTTCATGTTAATAATTAATAGTATATCACAGTTCATTTATTCTAGGGGTTGCGTGCAATGTAAGATATTGAATTAATTTTTTTAAGAAGACATATACCATAAAATCTTAGGATTTTATATGAATAATCTCATACTTTTAATATGAGGAAAACAATTTTCATCACATAGATAAAGGCTACAGTTTAACATCATGTACTGAGGATCTTGGTTTGGTTCATCTCATATTTTTAATAGGAAGCATCATATGTTCATTTCATAGGGTAAGGATTCAGTTTAATGTCGTGTGCTAATCATGTTGGTTTTGGTTCAACTCAAATCTATCATATGATTCATCATATGTTTATCACATAGAATAAGGCTACAATTTAACATCATTCACTTTGTATGTTGGTTTTGGTTAATCTCACATGTATCATATGAGGAATCCCAGATTCATTCTAGTTAAGGCTACAGTTTAACTTCATGTGCTAACGATATTGGTTTTGGTTCATCTTATATCTATTATATGATGGATCCCAAATTCATATGGGGTAAGGATATAGTTTAATATCATGTAATAAAGATGTTTGGATTTGGTTCATCTCATATCTATCATATGATGAATCACAGATTCATATGGTATAAGGCTATAATTTTACATCATGTGTTGAGGACATTGGGATTTTTTTCATCTCATCTTTGTCATATAAGGCATCCTAGATTCATACGGGGTAAGGATACAGTTTAACATCATTTTATAAGGATGTTTGGATTTATAGTTTAGATCTGTACAAATCGAACTATGGATCCTTCTAGTTTAGGTTCATGGATCTTGGTCCAATGAGTGTGGATTTATTAAAAAGGAATGTGTGGCAAGGAAAAGTAATAACCCAGCATGAAATAAATAAAATGAGACCATGTTCCACACAATATTCCAAAGTTTATTGCACACAAGTGTACATCATGATGTTGATGGAGGAAAGACCATGTAATGAGTTGAAAAGTATAGCGCCCCTGGGTTAACATACATGGATATTACATCATTTTTTATGAATATTCATAAAATTATAAAGTTACATGCCCAAGGTCCATAATATTTTAGTGTCTTTGGAAACTTGGAACAAAATATTCTAACTTTATGAAAGAACTTAAATGTTACCCAAAAAGATCTTACCCTTCAGTACTTTTACCTAAAATATTTCTTCATAACATGGGGAAAGGAAACAAAATATAGGGATGATCTCAAATACTCATTAAGGGTAAATAAAAGAAATACGTAAGCATGACATCAAAATATGGGTATGAGAATATGAGAATAACATTTTAAGATCATACCATCCATATCAAAGATCAGAAACATGTGACATGGCATAAATATTTGTAGTTTATAAGATAATCAAGAACATGAACCATTTGATCAAATCAAAGGAATAAGATATTGAATTTGTGGAAAACATATAAACATATAATATCTTTCCTTATAAGTCAAGGCACATCACCAAAAACTTATCATGTCACTTCATGGGGACCAATCCTACCGGTTGGAACACACAACCATCCCCATTTTCTATCCTTTCCTTATAATTTATAGTGTTTCCCAATCATTACAATGTGGATCAGGTCTCCCCATCATCCCATAGGGGATCGGGTTTCCCCATATTCCCATAGCGGATCAGGTTTCCCCATATTTTGTAGTGGATCAAACCTGTAGACTTGATTCTCATCATTATCTCATGAGATAAAAATCATTACCCAATTTGTTAGAATGAGATATAGGTGTCACCCATCTCATAATGAAATCATACATACATATTCCACAAAATAATAAAATTTTCATCATATTATGACCCATAAAAAGTGATTGGTTTCATAAACATAAAATAATAACCAGTGAAATGAAATTTGTATCATAAACCTTTCTTCATTTCATTCCTATGTAAAATAGATAGTTTTCATAATCATTTTATTAATGCATAACCCCTGAAAAAAAAAGTGGGTTTCAAAATCATATAATACATGCAAGACAAACGGTTTTCATAAACATCATTCAATCAAAACATAAACCATTCAATAAAGATTATGAATGGTACTCTTAGATAATATCCCCAATAAAGAAAAAACTACAAAAAAATATTTCATATTATATGGAGAAGGATTTTTAAAGATCAAATGGAACATTTCTTAAAGAGATTATACTTTTATTGAAAATACAATTCCTAGAAAACATTTAAAAAATCCTTTTATTATAAATAAAGCCATAAAATCTCACTCAAATCATTTCTTGAGGAAAATATATTTTCCTATTTGAAAATTTATTTTTATAACATAAATCATTTTTAAAACATTTTCTTTAAAAATATCTTTTAAAACTAATAAAAGGTACTTGAAAATATTTTGGAAACTTTTTTCCTTGAAAACACCTTGAAAACTCATAAAGAAAGCTTGAAAACATTTTTAAATCCATTTTATTTTAAAATACATTCCAAACCAAAAAATAATGCTCGAAATAATTTTAAAATCCTTTTTCTAGAAAGTGGATTTGAAAATTTATAAAAAAATATTGAAATCATTGAACTCCTTTTCATAGAAAATTACCTTTGGAAAACCTTTAAAGGAATAATTGAAAAACACTTTTTAAGAATTAACCATTTTTAAATCCATTTTTTTAAAAATAAAAATATTAGGAAAAAATTTATTTAAAAATATACTTGTAAAAATATAAAGTAAGCATTAGGGAAATGATGGTCATGACAGTGGGTAAGTCTGTACATGTCGAACAATTCTTTTGTACCTTAAAAAGTTTATAAAAGCGACATGATTGGAAAATGAAATGAATATTAATTTTAAACCAGTAATTTAAAAAGTTAAAACATGGGTACAATTTTCTTTTAAATAAAAAAGGATAATTGTAAAACATTTTTGAAAAAAATTAGAAAACATGTTTTTGAAGGAACGCATATTTCTGACTGAAAGGAGAAATAAAGTCAGATTCTCAAAAAAATCTTAATTATCATAATTAAAAGAGTGTAAAAATGGTAATAATAAATTAATATATCATGTATAACTATGAGAGAATAAAATTCATGAGTTCTCTTTAGATATGGATTATAATATTTCATTAATTGAATCATAATCATAAACAATCCTCATAAACGATGAAATTGTATCAATAAACTGTTACCACTTCGGTAACATTGAATCATAATAATATAGAAAAATAAAACTAAATGAATCTTAAAATAATATAAAAAAATATATATTCATGATATAATATGTCAAAGGTCATTACATACATCCCATAGAAATTTATAGGGGCATAACTTGGCACGTGTCTCAATGAAGGTAAATTGAGACAAAATTACTTTACCAATTTGGTAATTTTGAAACATAAACACAATGTAAGAAATATAATCAAATTGATATGTTAATAAAAATAAATTTATGTATAATAATCATATAATACATTCATGGGAATTATATACATCTCATATAAAATTATAGGTGCATAACATGGCATGTGTCTCAAATAAGGCAAATTGAGACAAAATTATTTACCAATTTGGTAACTTTTGAACCATAAACCCCATAAAAGTATAACATAAACTAAATAATTTAATATCTTTAAATAAATAAAATTAATTATAAAAAAATTCATAGGGTAGTATATACACCACACAAAAGAAGCAAGTGGTGAATATGGCATGAATCTCCTAAAAATAAAAAGTGAGATAAATTATTTTACCTTAAGTATTGACTTTCTTCGTACACGTTCAAAACAAATTTATAATAAACATAAGTTTATTATAAATCTACCAAATATCCATATTATTATATCTCATACCATATATTATTTTTTATGACTTTATATTATCCATTTATTAACAACTCCATGTTAGTGTTATGTTTCAAGTAATATCATCTTTGTTTTTAGTATATGTTTTGGATTATTATTATTATTGATCCTATTACTTAGATGATGATTTAATTATTTCAATAATTTAATAAATTATTTAAATATCATATATATTCCATATATATTTATATATAATAATATATAAAATATATAGATATAAAATGGAATACAGTATTCAGGAAGACGGTATGTCATACGTACGCATAAACATTGTTTCTATTTTGTTGTCATATTAAAAGAAATAAAGTAAATGAAATATATGTGTGTATATATATTATAATTAATGTATAAATATAATTTCATATATAATATATAAGTTTACTAAACTAATTCTTAAATCATTCCATGTAAGGTGTGAATGAATCACATCGTTTGGATATGGCGGTAGTCCACATTTCCCCAAAAGAAATAACCATACTTACAAAAAATGGAAATAATGAAGTTATGTGTTATATAATAATTAAATATTCATAAATAAATCATAAATATCATATATATATATATATATATAATATAAAAATAGAGTGTCCATCATAATTCCCAACCATGAGAGGTGGTAAATTAAAAAATGAAAAACATTGTTTCGTCATATGGTTGTTCACTGTACACAAGAATTGTAAAATCATTACCCATTTTAAGTGTAGGTAAAATGATTTTAATATAAAAATATAATTATATTTAGAATATTGATGTTATTATATAATCATTGAATAAGAGGATTTTAGGGGATGGATAATGAAAATAAAATAAAGGAGCTTAAGGAAGGATGTTACCTTTTATTTGGGTAACTCCTCTTAGTTTGCACCAAATGTATTCTTTGGTATGATTTATTACTAAATAGAGGATTATAATACTAATTTAGAGATTTTGGGAGACTTTTTTGGTAGATTTTGGATGAGACAAAGTGTCTTGAGAGGTTTAAGGAAGGGGAAGATTGAATTTTTTTTATTGTGGAGGAGTGGAATTCTTGTAAATACCCAAAGCTAAGCACTATTAGGAGGTATCCCTTACATAATGTGATTCAAAAAAGTAAAAAAATTAAAGTTAAATTAAGGTCAAAAAAATATCAACAAAACAAAAATAAGTTCATTTTTATGATTTTTTCCTTACTCTTAAAGTTTCCTTATATTTTTCCATGTAGTTTTTCATTTAGGTAACTAGTTTTCCAACCTCTATAATTAAACCATTAAGACTAACTTATAGTTAAATTTATTATTAAATGTTTTCTCAATTAATTATAAATATAATATATAATTTACAAAAAAAACTCATATGTGTTGGATGTTAATTTTAAATCAAGTGCATGTAACGTGCAAATACATTGCTTTAACCTGAACTGTGTTAATAATGTTTTTACTATTTTAGGGAATATATATTAATTATAAAAGATCATTTGGTGCATTAATATAAAATATTTTATATTTATTAACACTTAAAAATAACTTTTAATAATTTTATATTTTTATTAATTTTAAATCATTTAATACAATATAATTTATTGTAAAATAACATTAATTTTAATTTTGACATTATTTATTTAATTTAAATTTAGAAATATAAAAAAAATGGAATTAAAATATATTAATTTAAAATATTTGTAACATTATATATTCAAATACGAAGGCAATGAAATGTAATAATTCATTAAATTTTGTAACGCCCTCACCCCAGAAGCCCGGAGCCAGTGCATTATTTTAATACATTGGCATGATTGCAAGGAATCGAGTCCTAAAGGACCAATCAGTTTAGTAGTCTTGGAAAATATATTATATACATGAATGTTACATTACACATTCAAACATAAAACACAACATAAATAATACTTTGAGAATTCCATTATTCCCCTATCTTAACCCTACATATCAAACATAATACACTTCTTGGAATCATGGGAAAATAAAACATAATAAAGGTGTGAGCTCAGATGCTCAATAAGGGTAAATAATTTAGCAGAATCTATAAACTTTTAAGGAAAGATGTGTAATAAAAACAATAGACTTTTAAACACAAACTTGAACATAATATGTAGAAAATAAATCAAACATTATGATATAAACATGCACATGAATATTCTACTAGTCGAATAATCACATGTAATAATTAATTTCATAATGAGGGAATGCCTAACGTCGGACATCATTACCACATATTCAAGGACTTTTTCCAAGACTAGAAATAAAATTTTTGTCAAGGCCTTGTTCCAAGGCACTAGTTTGTCTCATGGGACATACTGATGCATCGAGGGGCTATAGCGGGCCTCACCCGTCACTTACTAAGTCCACTGCATTCCCCGTATGAAAATGTTGAAACATAACATAAACATTCATATTAAAACTAGCATACAAAATGTAAATACTTAAACCATAAACCATGAAGGGTATAAAAATAGAACATCCACAGTCAAACATATCATAACTCATTATATACAATATAGAAGATTGTATTATAATAAATCAACCTTAATCAAGAATAATATCCAGTAAAGAATGTTGCATAGTTGAAAATGATCAATAAAACATTTTGAGAGAAATATCCCTTTTTGTGAAATCATTTAAGAGTTACACATTTATAAAGGAAGTAATTTAAAATATATTTTTTAATCAAAGTGTCCCATACCACTTTGAAACTTTTTAAAGGAATTAACATTTTAAAACAATCATATCCGTATAAATAAATACTTAAAACTATTTTGAAAACATGGACATTAATGAGAAATATTTAGAAGAATAAATAATTAAAACAATTAAAATGATTTTTCAGTTAAAAATTACCTTAAAATAATAATTTTTAAATTTCTTTTATGAAACATGGACATGGATAATAAATATGTCCCAGAAAATACTCACACATAAACAATCTCTGATAATAATGAGATTGAGGAATTAACCCTTACCTTGCACTTTCCTTTGGTCGAGGGTATGTTTAAACTCGTGTATAATGACCATAGTATGTTATTAAATTATACCAGAACCATATTCAAATTTATTATATCATACATGATTCATTTATGACTTTATACTATCCATTTAATAATGATTTCCATGTTAAATTAACATTTCAGGTAATAATCGCTTTCTTTATCGTACATTTTTTAACTTGTTATTATTGATCGTATCATTTATATCATGATTTAAATACTTAAAGAATATAAAACATGATTTATATATCATATATATTAAGAATATAAATATGTATAATAGATAGATATATGAAATGGAAAATACCGTTTATAGAGACGGTTGGTCGTACGTATGCATAAACGTTGTTTCTGTTTTCATATCGTATTGAACGGAAGTATGTGAATAAGATATATGTAAGTACATATATATATATATACAGTAGAATTATTATGTCATATATTATATACCTATTAATAATATATATTTTTATAATCATCGTTGAATGGTGAACATGTAAATGAATCTCATCGCATCGTGGAGACGGTAAGTCGTACGTACACACGAGCGACGATATCATTTCCTTAATGATTAAAAGGTGTGGAATTGGATGGTATATTAATTTTTTAGAGAGATTAGTATGTTATTTTCATTATTTATATCCTTTTATCCATCCAAATAACAAAGTGTTGAATAACAAATTACACCACGGTATGGAGACGGTAAGTCATACGTACGCACGCATGGTGACATTATCATTCATAGAATGGATAGAATAATGAATATTTATGTACCATATTTATAATAACATCACAATATGTAGAAGGTACTGGAGTTATTATTTTTGGTATAGAAATAACAAATAAAGAGAAATTGGAAGAAGAAAAGAACTTTGAAAGATGTGATAAAATAATTACCTCTTTATTGGGTGTTTCCTTTTGATTTGAACAAAAGGTCTCTTTAGGTTGGCTTTATTCTCAATATAAGTCCTCTAGGTTGAATTTAGGGAAGTTGGTAGGATATTTTTGCGGGGTTTGGATGAGCCAAATGGCTTTGGAGGTGTGATTTTGGGAGAAGGGGAAATACCCTTTTATAAGAGAGGTGAGGGTCACTTTAGGAAAAGATTGAAATATTATTTTATTATAAAATCATATTCTATTTATAATGGCTCTAAATGGATTTATTTATAGGATATGTTGAGGATGGGTCTAAATACTCTCAACCAATAGGTTTTATATAGGTTTAGTTCACCATATTAACCATATCTTTTAGATTTAACTCTTGGTTAAATAGTTTAACATTTACCATGTCTCCTTTTATTTTTATATTATATGGTTAATAAACATACTATAAAATTCCAAGAGAACCCCAAGTGGTTTTCATTATTGACATATATAACCTTATCTAAGTTCTTTGTCTGAACCTTAGATTTTTTAGGAATATAATATTAATTAATAATATAGTATTTGTTTTTAAAAAATCATTTATGTCAATTTTGACACTATTTAGTAATTGATTTTTTTAATGTCCTAACAACTTTATTACTTATAAAAAATAATTTAATCAGCCCTAAAATTTCATATTAACATATAAAATTCTTTTAATTCATCAAAAGTCTCAATTTATATTTATTTGGATATTTATAATATCAATTATTTTAATCTTTCATTAATAAGGTAATTACGGCCTCATCATTGTTTCATAAATAAATTAAATTATTTAATGTCTAAAAATTATAAATAAAATACAATTATTTAGGAAATATTTTTTTCTCTCTAATGAATATTTATAGTCGAATTTATCTTATGTGTAACCCTATATTAAAAATGTTTTAGTTATTAAACATTGAATTTAACACCTTTAACTCTTCTTTAAATAAAATAATAATAAATGTCCTAATCTAATCCATGTGGAAAAAAAGGATCATATTTCATTCCTAAGGTTTATTTTGGTCGAAATAAATTTATCCAATAGAATTAGAACATGTTTTAGGGTAATAATAATATCATTTTTACCTTTAATTACCCTATTTACTTTTAACCGTGGTAAATAAAAGTCAAAAGTTATTATTCACCAAAAAATATTTTCATCTTATTGAACCAAATTTTACTTTCTGATGACAACCGTGTCTCTCATATTTTTGAAATTAAATTCACAGAAGTGGTAAAATTATGTTTTATGAAAATTTGCAAATGTTCCTAGAAGATGGGTAAAAGACGTTAAAATGTTCAATAAACTTTTATACATCTAAATTTATTATAAAATGAATTTAATGAATTAAATTTAACCTATATAGGTATTATATATCTAATTTTAATTAAAATAAATTTAAATAAAATAAATAAATATTTAAATAAAAAGTCGGTTTTAAACAATAACGCAGTGTTTTTCACTATCATCAAAAATTGAATGTTTTTAGAAAAATACCAAAAATTCACCCTAAGATAATTTTGATATTATAAATTCAAAAATTAATTCTATTTTACCAAATTAAAAACATATAAGTTTCATTAATTACTTTAAAATTAATTTCTGTTGTAAAAACCAAAAAGCGTGTTTTTAAAAAAGTAAAAACTATCAAAAGATTGACATGTGTTTATTTCAAATTTAAATGTGAAATTACTTATAATGACCTAAATTGTATTATATGATAAAAATATAATCTAATTAATGTTACAAACCATTCAAATGCATAATTTTACACTATAACTTATTTCGATTAAAAATGTTTTTTTCAATTAAAATTTAGTATTTTTTACTATTCATCAAAATATGAAAGTTATCATAAGAGTACCAAAAATTTATCCAAAATAAATTTTTATGTCCCAATTATAAATAAGAATTTAATTTTATTAAATTGAATATATAAAAGTGTCAAATATTGTCTTTAAAAAGGGTTCACCATTAAAAGGCGGTAAAATTGCATTTTTTGAAAAATAATTCTTTTATATGAAAAAATGAATTTTTTATTATATTATGTCTAATAAACACATAATATGGATTCTAAAATTATATGGAGTATATAGAATTAAAAATTCATTTAATACTATTCATAACTGCAATTTTAACGGTTAGTTTGGTAAGTCGTGGTGCGCTCGAACTCGGTGTTGCGTGTAGCGCAAGTTATTGAATTACTTTGAAGAGATAATGTACTATGAAATCTAGGGGTATTAAATTCTCCGCTTCTTCAATAAATTTCTTCTTTGCAATTTGAATTTGTTCTTCAAAAATAAAAGGTTAAAATAGAAAAATACCTTTGTGGAAAACCCACATCGAAAATTGGGTTAACAAAATTTAGTCTCAATAAGAGGGAAAAGGAAATGAAAACGTCACTACCAAATTATGATCTCGATTAGGATAAAATTGGTCGAAGTTAAATACATGTAATTAGAAGAAAAACATAAATATTTATAGGGAGTGATTGAGGTCATCAATCACAAACAAGTGTAAAATTGAGGGCCTCAAATCCATCAATCTATGATGATTTAAAATATCATCGGTTCAACAAAACATATGGTATTAGGATAACACATTTTTGGTTTTAAGATCTTTTCCCTAAAGTTTAAGAATTAATTTATTCATATAATAAGAGGAAAAAAGTATACTTGACAAGTATAGTTTCATCCTTCAACAAATTCCTACCACAAACTCATCTTTCACTCCAAAATATAATAGAATTCATAAATATTCTATTTATCCTAATCGTATAGGGTTCCAAAAATAATGAATTTATAATTCATTTGTCAAACAATTTAAAAAAAACTATATTATAAAAAACAAGACATCACATAGACCATTGGTAGGTGATGCACCCTTGTCGCCCTTCGGTTGCGGGTTCAAGTCTCATAGCCTTGTCGGACGCGACGGGTTGTCACCCGACCTCCAGGTTCTCCTTTTTATAACAATCCAAAAATAATATTAATAAATTATTTAACCTTAACAATAGTATCCAATGTCAAACTTAATCCATTATAACCTTTAGACTTATCCAAAATACTTATGTCCAACCTCACAGTCCAAATTTTATAAGGTAAACACGATAAAGATCTTTTTTTCCACGTAATAACATGTGAATACCTTCATCATGTATTCTTTTAAAACACAGTAATACCCTAAATTACCATAAAACCTTATTGATTTCATTCATGGTCCCTTTTTCCTTATAGAATACTATAAATACTCCTTATATCCAAAAATATTGTAAACTCCAACAATAATGGAATAAACAAACTATTAATTAGTTCATAGGTAATCAATAATATCCAATATACTTTATCCAACTCAATTATATATTTTTCCAAAATCATTACCTCAGCCTCATGAATATTTTAATATTTATCTTGCTCTCAACCATATATTTTCCTAAAATTTTGACCTGCTATTGAGTCACTTTTCTTGGTTCCATACAATCTAAAATCCTTAATGAAATAGTACTGTAGTACAATCCTTATTTATTTCCATAAATCATATAACCAGTGCATTATCGATATAAAACTCAAATGAAATAATTATTTAATAACAACATAAGAACACTAGTCATGCGTCTTCATCTTTGGTAGTATCATAACTTGATTATTATCCAATAGCATCATTTAGGGTATACTCTGATGATTGGGACATTGATTCTCATTGTGTCCCCACTCCTTGTAGATGAAGAATTGCACATTTG
Source organism: Viscum album (assembly GCA_963277665.1). NCBI lineage: Eukaryota > Viridiplantae > Streptophyta > Magnoliopsida > Santalales > Viscaceae > Viscum > Viscum album. The sequence continues at coordinate 111,968,090 of OY728138.1, read as the reverse complement.
AAACCTTTTTCTTACCCTTGCAATCACGTACTTGGTGTCCCTTTTCACCAAACTTATAACAAACTCCCATTCCCTTAAATAATTTACCAAGGTGATTCTTTCCACAGTCACCACATATGGGAAAATCCTTCTTTCCCCTCTTCCATTTATCCATCTTTTTCTCTACCATCCTTTTCTTCTCTTTCTCCCCTTCAAAGCCATATGACTCAGAGAATTATTAACTTATCTTATTAACACATGATACTATTTATTCATATAATGATAATATATGGGACATTATTTCCCTTCTAAATTTTGGCTTAATACCATGAATGATGTGATCTTTTTTACTATTTGGATCATGTATATTGTTGGAGTTCTCAATCCTTCTACTGGGGGCCATTTCTAAAGAATGGTATACACTAGGTTATTTTATGAATCGTAATAAATAATTTCAAACATGTAAAATACCTAATGTAAATTGAAAATACTATCCATATAATCTATAATCATAAAAAATGTTTTCTTTGAGGAAGTATTTACTCCTAAATCCTGCGTAATGTCTTGTAAAGAAAATGTAAATTATCCTAAGCATATCCCCTGGGAGTGTCTTAACCAAGAGTGCAGCAAGCCTCGTTGTCGTGTACTAGGATACCTCGGGTCAAGCCCAAAACTCCTTGTCAGAGTTTTCACTCCTAGTTACATCTGTTTCAGAGCCGCCACTACCGGATTGTATCCAGATAGGGATGTATTGCTTGGAAAATACACAAAATCTCTACATTTCCAAAATTCTAAGAAGTTCTTCAATACTAATCCTAAAATTCTATCTTAGGGTAATGTTCTCTAATCAAAGTTTTTCTAAATCTAGTTTATAAGGTTTGTACTAAACTTTCTCTGATAAAAACTATAATGCCCCGACCTCAAAAGCCCAGATCTGGTTCATTATTTTAATTCATTGGTATGATTTCAAGGAATCAAGTCCTGAAGGATCAATCAATTTAGTAGTATTGGAAAACAGATTACATACATGAATATTACATTACACAATCTAACATAAAACACAACATAAATAATCCATTGAGAATTTCATTATTCCCCTAGCTTAACCCTGCATATCAAACATAATACACTTCTTGGAATCCTGGGAAAACAAAAAATAAGAAAGGGGTGAGCTCAGATGCTCAGTAAGGGTAAATAATTTAGCAGAAGCTACAAACATTTAAGGCAAGATGTGTAATAAAAAAACAGACTTTTAAACATAAACTTGAACATAATATGGAGAAAATAAATCAAAAATTTCCATATAAACATGCACGTGGATATTCTACTAGTCGAATAATCACATGTAATAATTAATTTCATAATGAGGGAATGCCTAACGCCGAACATCATTACCACATAGTCAAGGCTTCATGCTAAGACTACAAATAATTTTTTTGTCAAGGCCTTGTGCTAAGACACTAGTTTTTCTCATGAGACCTACCAGTGCGTTAAGGGGATATAATGGGTCCCACCCGTTACTTATTAAGTCCACTACATTCCTCATATGAAAATGTTAAAACATAGCATAAACATTCGTATTAAAACTAGAATACAAAATTTCAATACTTCAACCATAAACCATAAAGGGTATAAAAATATCACATCCATAGTAAAACATATCATAACTCATTTGATACAATATGGAAGATTGTATTATAATAAATCAACCTTAATCAAGAATAATATCTAGTAAAGAATGTTTCATAGTTGAAAATGATCAGTAAAACTTTTTGAGAGAAATATCACTTTCTGTGAAATCAATTAAAAGTAACACATTTATAAAGGAATTCATTTAAAAGATATTTTTGAATCAAAGTGTCCCATACCACTTTGAAGATTTTTAAAAGAATTAACATTTTCAAACAATCATGTTCATATAAATAAATCCTTAACCCCATTTTAAAAACAAAGACATTAATGAGAAATATTTAAAAGAATAAATATTTAAAACATTTAAAATTATGTTTTAGTTAAATATTACCCTAAAATAATCATTTTGAAATGTCTTTTATGAAACATGAACATGGATGATAAATATGTCCCAGAAAATACTCACACATAAATAATCTCAGATAATAATGAGATTGAGGAATTAACCCTTACCTTGCAATTTATTTTGGTTGAGAGTACGTTTAACCTCCTGTATAATGACCATAGTATGTTATTAAATTATACCATAAACATATTCATAATTATTATATCATACATTATTCATTTATGACTTTATATTACCCATTTAATAATTATTTCTATGTTAAATTAACATTTTGGGTAATAATCGCTTTCTTTATCGTATGTGTTTTAACTTATTATTCTTGATCGTATCATTTAGATCATGATTTAAATAGTTAGAGAATATAAAACATGATTTATATATCATATATATATAGAATATAAAAATGTATAACAGATAGATATATAAAATGGAAAACACCGTTTATGGAGATGATAGGTCGTACGTACGCATAAACGTTGTTTCCGTTTTCATATCTTATTGAACGGAAGTAAGTGAATAAGATATATGTAAGTACATACATAAATACATACATACATATATATATATATATATATATATATATCTAGTATAATTATTAGTTCATACATTACATACTTATTAATAATATATATTTTTATAATCATCGTTGAATGGTGAATGTGGAAATGAATCTCATCGCGTCGTGGAGACGGTAAGTCGTACGTACACACGAGCGACGATATCATTTCCTTAATGATTAAAAGTTATATAATTTAAGGTTATATTAATTGTACAGAGAAATTAGCATGTTATTTCAATTATTTATATCATTATATCCATCCAAATAACATAGTGTTGAATAAAAAATTACCCCACAGAGTGGAGATGGTAAGTTGTACGTATGCACGCATGGTGACATTATCATTCATAGGATAAATAGAATAATGAATATGGTCATACCATATTTATAATAAAATCACAGTATGTAGAAGGTACTATATTTATTATATTGGTATAGAAATAACAAAGAAATAGAAAGTGGAAAAAGAAAATAACTTTGAAAGAGGTGATAAAATAATTACCTATTCTTTGGATGTTTCCTTTTGATTTGAACAAAAGGACTCCTTAGGCTGGATTTCTGCTCAATGTAAGGCCTCAATTTTGAATTTATGGAAGTTGGGAGGATATTTGGTCAGGTTTTGGACGATCCAAATGGATTTGAGGTGTGATTTTGAGAGAAGAGGAAGTACCCTTTTATAAGAGAGATGAGGGTCACTTTAGAAAAAGTTTGAAATATTATTTTATTATAAAATAATATTTGGTTTATAATGGCTCCAAATGGATTTATTTAGAGGATAAGGTGGTTATGGGTTGAAATAATCTCAACCAATAGGTTTTAGATAGGTTTAGGTCACCATATTAACCTTATCTTTTAGATTTAACTCTTGGTTAAATAGTTTAACATTTATCATGTCTTCATGTATTTTTTTATTAAATGGTTAATAAACTTACTATAGAATGCCAAAAGAACCCCAAATGGTTAATTATTGACATATATAACCTTATCTAAGTCCTTTGGACGAACCTTATATTTTTAGGAATATAATATCAATTAATAATATAGTATTTGTTTTAAAAACTCATTTATGTCAATTTTGACACTATTTAGTAATTGATTTTTTTAAGGTTCTAAAAACTTGATTACTTAGAAAAAAATTCATTTAATCAACCCTAACCTGTAATATTAACCTATAAATTTTTTTTAATTCATCAAAAGTCTCAATTTACATTTATTTGGATATTTATAATATCAATTAATTTAATCTTTCATTAATATGGTAATTATTGCATCATAATTGTGTCATAAATAAATTAAATTATTTAATTTCTAAAAATTATAAATAAAATACTATTTTTTAGGAAATATTTTTATATTTCTAATTAATATTTATAGTCAAATATATCTTATGTTTAACCCTATATTAAAAATGGTTTAGTTATTAAACATTGAATTTAACACGTTTAACTCTTCTTTAAATAAAATAATAATAAATTTTACAATCTAATCCAAGTAGAAAATAAGGATCATATTTTATTCCTAAGGATTATTTTTTCTGAAATACACTTATCCAATAGAATTATTACATGTGTTAGGGTAATAATAATATTAGTTTTACCTTTAATTACCCTATTTACTTTTAACCGTGGTAAATAAAAGTCAAAAGATTCTATTCAAAAAAATTATTTTCATCTTATTGAACAAAATTTTACTTACTAATGTCAAATGTGTCTCTCATATTTTGGAAATTCAATTCACAGAAAAGGTAAAATTGTGTTTTACACAAATTTGCAAATGTTCCTTGAAGGTGGGTAAAAGACGTTAAAAAGTTCAATAAAATTTTATACATCTAATTTTATTATAAAATGACTTTAATGAATTAAATTGAACCTATATAGTTATTATATATCTATTGTGACTTAAAATAAATTTAAATAAAATAAATAAATATTTAAATAAAAAGTCAGTTTTAAACAATAACACAATGTTTTTCATTATTCATCAAAAATTGAAAGTTTTCAGAAAAATACCAAAACTTCACCCTAAGATAATTTTGATATTCTGAATTAAAAAATGAATTCTATTTCACCAAATTCAAAACATAGAAGTTTCATTAATTAATTTAAAATTAATTCCCATTATCAAAACCAACAAGCGGGTTTTTTAAAAAGTAAAAACTATCAAAAGATTGACATGTGTTTATGTCAAATTTAAATGTGAAATTACTTATAATGACCTAAATTGTATTAAATGATATAAATATAATCTAATTATACTTAAAAATCATTCAAATTTATAATTTAACACTATAAATTATTTCTATTAAAAAAGTTGTTTTCAATTAAGATTTAGTATTTTTCATTATTCATCAAAATATGAAAGTTATCAGAAAAGTACCAAAATTTTATCCATACTAAATTTTTATATACCACTTATAAATAAAAATTTAATTTCATTAAATTGAATATAGAAAAGTTTCAAATATTGGTTTTAAAAAGGGTTCACCATTAAAAGGCAGTAAAATTGCATTTTTTTTAAAAATGGTTCTTTTATCTGAAAAAATTAATTTGTTCTTATATTATGTCTAATAAACACATAATATGGATTCTAAAATTATATGGAGTATATATAATTCAAAATTCAGTTAATATTATTCATAACCGCTTTCTGAATGGCTAGTTTGGTAATTTGTGGTGTGCTCGAACTCGGTGTTGCGTGTAGTGCTAATTACTGAATTACTTTGAAGAGATAACATACTATGAAATCTTGGGGTGTTACAAATTTACTTTAATTTTAATGTTTTTCGAATTATTTTTTTATTTGATATTAACTAAGTAATCCATTGTTAACGTTTATTAATAATTTAATGTAACTAATTCATCTAAAAAAATTAATGATAAATAATTATGATACAAATAACTCATTTATCTAAAAAATGGATATGTATAAATAAATAATATTTTTTAAATATCATAATTTTTTATAAATGTTAAAGGTAAGTAAAGTCCTTTTTTTTCTTTTTTCCTTATGTAACTTATGAAATTTTGAAATTCTATTGAATATTATCCAAATAAATCATATTATTAGAACCATGAAGTTATATAGTTGAAATATGGGTATCCAATGGATTTTTGAAAGGTTTATAGGTCATTTTGGCCATTAATTTTAAGTTTTAGTCCCTTGTTAAGTTTAATTTTACCTTAATCATTGTAATTAATTTTAATCACTTTCACTAATATTTTAGGTCAAAAATTAATTTTATCTTGTTAGAATATAAATATAATACTTATTACAACCATTTGTGTCTATTTTTAAAAATTAAATTCACATAATTAGCTAAATTAAATTTAACGATAATCCCACCGAGATGATGAGAAAGAAGGTTTTTAAAGTTAAAATGATCAAAATTTCAATAAGTTTTTATGCCTAAATTCAATTTAAAAATGATTACAATGACATACATTGGATTAATAGATGTATAATTGATATATTTAGACTCTAAAACCCAATTTAAAATATAATTTAACATTAATAATTATTTAAACGAAAAGGAACTTTTTTAAATAAAATATAGTGTTTTTTACTATTCATAGAAAATGAAACTTCACATAAAAATACCAAAAATTTACCCTAAGATAATTTTGACATTATGAACTCAAAGATTAGTTTTATTTTATCTAATTAAATTTCTAAAATTTTCTAAAATTTATTTTATTATTGTTCATATAAAGACATAAAAAGAATTCTTTTTGAGAAACTAGTACTTCCAATCATATAAAGACTTCACCAAATATTATATGTTTTATCATCATTATGTTTCATTAATATAGAACCATTATAAATAATATTAAAATTTAGTTGTTACTATTCATATTACTAATTTTAATGGCAATGTATAAGTATCTCGTTTAAATAATTATAATAATAAAATGGCGTTCTATAAAGACATAGTGTTGGGTGTACCACAAGCCAAGTTGGTGTTGCATGTAGTGAAATCCAATATTGGTGTATCATATAAAAAAATAATAACTTGGTGATTTCTTATAACAGAAACAAAATTCAATGTTTTTTGAAATTGAAAACATCAAAAAAATTAAATTAATTTGAAATAAATGACAAGATACCATGGTGTTGCATTCAACCCCCCCCCCCCCACCCCTTAAAATGAATTTCACCCTCGTAATTTTTTGGGTTAGTATATGTTTCATACTTGAATTTTACTTTCATATAAACCCAAATTTTAAAAATAAATACTAAAACATCCTTTAAAAAGGGAAATTTTGAACTTTAATGGTTACCCATAACTCACAACTAGGTTTCCACATTAAAGAACGTAGGTTAGGAGTGAATATTAGACATGAAATAAGAGCATAATTAATTATAGAGAGTGATAAACATCATTGATAACCAGTAATTGAATGAAAAATAGAAAGTTAAGGGCCTCAAAAGCATAAATCTATTATGATTTATAATATAAATAGTTCGTCAAATATGAAGTTATTAGGATAAATCTTTTCAAGTATCCTTTTCCAAGAGTGAGGAATTATCTTGTTGTATAATAACATAAAGAAATATAATTACTTCATTTCATTCCTTTTCATATGAAAAATATCACCCTTTGTTTATGACTTGATCAATTCCCACTTCATCTCTTACTCTATGGAATGAAGTTGAATTTTTCATTCATGGATAACTAACAGATCTTGAGATCCATAAATAGAATGATAATTCATTCCATCTGTCATTTGTTAACATTACAACAAAATGGTTGGCATGGGTTATTTAACATGCATCAATCCTCAAATGGTGAGATAATAATTTAATCTCAAAAACTTCATATAAATTTTAAAGTAAAAATTCCATAAATAGTTTACCTTATAACCCTTCTGAAACCTAAAAATCAAAAACATTAGAAAAAAGATCACTAAATAAGCTTAACATTAATCCCAAATATATCATCAATTAACTCTTATTTATCACATACTAAACATTTCAATACCTTCATCATGTATTATCTTGAATATTTTAATAACCTAAATTACTATAAATCCATATTGAAAACATGAATGTTTTCTTATTCCAATGTTATTGGATATATTCATCAAATATAAAAAAGTCGTAAAATTCATCCATGATTACATAGGAACCATTGTCAATAAATCATTTATCAGTTTTGATGTCATAAATACTATCCAATTAACTATACCTAAATCAATCTTATCTTTTTCCAAGTTAAACACAATTATCTCAACCTATTAAACACATTAAGGTTTACCTTCCCTTAGTTAAAAATATCACTTTTCCATTAAATCACTTTACTAATTATTAGTCTCCATTCAAACTATCATTTTATATCCCTAATGTAAAACTTATACATAAAATACTTATATATTTCTTTATTCATATAACATAATATTTTAATTCCAAAACATATACACTTCAATCATCCAACATTATTCTTAAACCATTACTTGGGTTTCGTCATCTTATTCCTCAATACCCCTTGTCCGAGAATATGAAATGTGAATCATTTCTTAAGGATATTCAACCTATATATAATAATGATTCGAACATTTAATGTAAACAATGCTGATAGAAATATCCCATACCTTTCACATTTCATTTTTTGTCTCTTTATCTTCAGAAGCATAACCAATACTCATACCACCTTCCCGATTCTCTACATGGGATCTAAACTTAGGACATCTATTTGTATAATTCCCATAAATTTCACATCTAAAACATTAAAGGTTAACCTAGTTCCTTCTAGTTCATTCTATTTACTAATACCATAAATCATTAGGTAAGAAAAACATATCATATCAGAAAACTACAAAATCATGAAAAATTACTTATAGGATGTATAATTTATAACACATTCCTCTAACACCTTAGGCTTATCCTTAGATACATCCCTATAAATATCCTTATAAATATCCCTAGGGATCTCACTATGGTTTTCTTATCCTAGTTTCCAAAGGTAGGATAAACCTTTCCTTTGATAAAAATTATAGTGACCCTGGCTTAACATACATGGATATTACATCATTTTTTATGTATATTCATAACATTACAAAAGTACATTCCTGGGGACCGTAATAGTTTAGTGTCTTTAGAAACTTGGATGAAAATATTCTAACTTGGTAAAATATCTTCAATGTTTCCCACAAATATATTCCCCTTTATTACTAATACTTAAAACCTTTTTTCGTAACATAGAGAAATGAAAAATAATAAATGTTGAGCCTGAATGCTCGGTAAGGTTAAATAATGGAAGTACGTAAGCATAACAGAACATAAGGGTATGAGAACATGAGAATAACATTCGAATATCATACCCTACATATCAATGATTAGAAACATGAGACGTGGCATAAATATTTTCAGTTCATAAGACATGAACCATGTTAAAATATCATAGGAATAAGACATAGAATCTGTGTAAAACACATAAACATGTAGTATCTTTCCCTATAAGTCAAGGATCCTCACTAAAAACTTACCAATGCACTTCATGGGGACTACACCTACCAGTTGGGACACACCATCTGCCCCAATTGATGTCCCTTCTTTGTAAGGTATTGTGTTTCCCCCATCATCCCATAGTGGATAAGGGTTCCCCTTTTTCTCATAGTGGATCGGGTTTCCCCATCTTCCTATAGTGGATCAGGTTTTTACATCTTCCATTGTGGATCTCGCCTGTCAAATTTATATATATCATTATATCATTAGATATAAATCTTTACCCAATGTATTGGATGGATATATAGGTATCACCCATCTCATAATTAAACCATACATACATGTTCCACAAGATAATAAAACTTTCATCATATCATAACCCATAAAAAGTGATGGGAATCATAAACATCATATCATAACCCATTAAATGAAATTTGTATCATAAAACATTCAACATATCACTACCAATGGAAAATAGATAGGTTTCATAATCATTTCATCAATTCATAACCTGTGAAAAGAATGAGGTTTAAAAGAATATAACCCATAGAAGATAAATCGGTTCCATAAAAAACATTCCATCAAAACATAAACCATTCAAGAAAGATTATGAATGGAATTCTTGGAATATATCCCCACTAAATCATAAAATATAACAAGTTATGTCATATTATATGGATAAGTATTTTTAAAAATTTCATAGAACATTTCTTAAGTAAAATATTCTGTCTTTGAATATACTTTATATAAAACCATTTCAAAGATACTTTTGTTACAAATAAATCCTTAAAATTTCATTTTAAATATTTCTTGACGAAAATATTTTTTTTTAATTTTGATGATTATTTTTAAAACACAAATAATTTTGAAAACATTTTTATTTTAAAATATATTTTCAAAATTTTAAATGAAACTTGAAATTATTTTGACAAACATTTTCTTTGAAAACACCTTGAAAAATCGTCAAAAAATCTTGAAAAATTTTTGAAAAACATTTAATTTTAAAATAAATTGAAAACATAAAAATAAGGATTAAAATAATTTTAAAAACCATTTTCTATAAAATTTATTTGTAAATTTATAAATAAATTTGAATGAAATCCTTTTATGGAAAATTACCTTTTGGAAACATATAAAGGAAGTTTAGAAAAACAATTTTTAAAAATATAACATTTTTTGAACCATTTTTTAAAAAATTACAATAATATTTGGAAAATAATTATTTAAAAACATTCATGTTACTTATAAATGATTCTTTATGTAAAGTATTTTCATGACGGTGGGTATGTCTGTACATACCAAACATTCCTTTTGTACCTTAAAAGGTTTAGAAAAGTGCATTGATCAGAAAATGAAAATAAGATTACTTTTAAATCCTAATTTTAAAATTGTAAAACATGGGTAAAATTTTATTTTAAACATCATAGTATAATTTTAAAACATTTTTTGAAACATTTTTATAAAACATCATTTTGAAATAATACAGATTTCCAACTGAAATTAGAAATGAAGTTGGATTCTCAAAAAACATTTTCTTAATTATATTAAGTACAAAAGACTGTAATAATGGTAATAATACCTGAATATATAATTTATAATCAGAGGAGAATAAAATTATTCAGTTATCTTGAGATATGGATCATAATATTTATTCAATGGAAGCATAATCATAAACATTTTCAATAAATGATAAGATTGTAGTAATAATTATTACCACTTTGGTAACATGGAATCATAATAAAATGGATATAATAACATTAAATGAAGATTAAAATATCATGAAAATAAATATATTAATGATATAAAATGTCAAAGGTAATTACATACATCTCTTATAAATGTATAGGTTCATAACATGTCATATGTCTCAAAGAATGCAAAATTGAGACAAAATTACATTATCGATTTGGGAACTTTTGAACCATAAACCCCATGAAATAAAGATTATAAAATGGATATTTAAATATAAATAAATTTAATTATAATAATCATATAATATATTCATGGGAATTATATACATCTCATTGAAAAGTATAGATTCATAACATGGCATGTGTCTCAAAGAAGGAAAATTGAGACAACATTATTTTGCCAATTTCGTAAATTTTGAACCATAAACCCCATGAAATGATAAATTAAATTAAATAATTTAATATCATTAAATAAAGGAAATTAATTATATAACATTTCATATGGAAGTATATACACCACATAAATAACGTGAGTGGTGAATATGGAATGTATCTCTTCGAAATAAGAAGTGAGATGAAATTCTCTCACCTTAAGTTTTGACTTTCTCCATACATGTTCAAACTAATTGTATATTAAATATAAGTTTATTATAAATATTACATGGAACCATATCATTATATATTATTCAATATATTAATTGTTTATGAATTTATATTACTCATTTATTAACAACTCCATGTTAATGTTGTGTCTCAGGTAATATCTTCTTTGTTTTTCATATATGTTTTGGCTTGTTATTATTGATCCTATTAATTAGATCATGATTTGATTATTTTAAGAATTTAATCCATGATATAAATATAATATTTATTTATTATATAATTATTTATAATAATATATAAAATATATAAATATGAAACCGAATACACCATTCATAGAGATGGTAGGTCGTACATACACATGAATGTTGTTTCTGTTTTATTATCGTATAGAAATAAATAAAGTAAATGAAATATATGTATATATATTATAATTAAATTATGAATATTATTTCATATATATAATATATTTTTACTAAATTAATTCTTAATACATTCCATGTTAGGTGTGAACGAATCACAGTGCTTTGAGGAGGTTGTAGTCCACACTTCTTCAAACGAAATTATCATACTTACACAAAATAGAAAGCATGAATGTATGTGTTATATAATAATTAAATAAGCATAAATACATAATAAATATCATATATATATATGTATAATATTTAAATATATTTTCCATCATAATTGCCAACCATGATAGGTGGTAAAGTAAAAAATGTACGACATCATTTCGTGAGGCGTAGTGAGCCGTACAAAAGAACTATAAGTCTGTTACCCATTAGATAGAAGTGTGTATAAGTGTAGGTTGAAAACATGTAATTAAAAAATCTCAATATATTTATCATACATATGTAATTATATAATCATGTAATAATAATATTTGATGAGTGTAGAATGAAAATAAAAAAAGGAGCTTGAGGAAGGATGTTACCTCTTCTGTGGGTAACTTCTCTTGGTTTTCCCCAAAGGGATTCCTTGGTTGGATTTAATCCAAAAGTGATGATTCAAGTACTAATTGAGGTATGTTGGGATACTATTTGATATGATTTTGGATTATAAAATTTTTCTTGAGAGGCATGAGAAAGGGGAAGAGTGAATGCCTTTTTGTAGTGGATGAGTCGCATTATTGTAAATACCAAAAGGCAAGAACTTTTAGGAGGTGTACCTTGCCTCATTTGATTATAAAATGGAAACATAATGGATTAATGTGAATTTATAGACTAAAAAATATCTAACATTCAAAAATATGTGAATTTTTATAATTTCGTTCCTTAATCATTATGTTTCCTTACATTTTTCATTTTGGTTTTTCATTTAGGTGATTATTTTTCCAACCTATGTAACTTAACCATTAAGACTAAATTAAGTAAAGATTTATTAAAAAATATTTTTCCATAGAATTATAAATATTATATATAATTTAATAAATAAAAATATTATGTTTTTAGGAAATTAATTTTAAATCAAGCGCATGTAATGTGAAAATCACTACTTTAACCTGGACCGTGCTAATAATGTTTTTATTATTTAGGGGTCTATATTTTAATTATAAAAGATCATTTGGTCCATTAATATACCATATTTTATATTTATTAACACTTACCAATTACAGGGAAGAATTTAGTATATTTATTAATTTTAAATCATTTAATAAAATATAATTTATTATAAAATAACATTAATTTCAATTTTGAGATTATTTATTTAATTATAATTTAAAAATATAAAAACATTTAATGGGATTAAAATATATTAAGTTAAAATCTGTTTAATATGATATATTCATATAAAAATTAATATAACATAATAATTCATTAAATTTACTTTACTTTTAATGTATTTATCATTATTTATTTTATTTAATTATTAACTAAACAATCCATGCATTAGCGTTTATTAAGAATTTAATGTAACTAATTCGTCTCTTGAATTTAATGATAAATAATTATTATACCAATAACTCATTTATATTTTAAAATTATATGCATAAAAAAAATTGTTTTTCTATATCTCAATGTTTTATAAATGTTAATGGCAATGAAATTTCCTTTTGTGTCTTTTTCCTTACCTAACTTATAAAATTGAGAAATTTTGTTGAATAGTATCCCATTAACTCATAAAATTATAACAATGAATGGATATAGTCTAAATATTGGAATCTAATGTATTATTGATAATTTTATAGGTCATTTTGGCCCTTAAGTTTAAGGTTGAGTCCCTTGCTAAGCTTAATTTTAGCTTAATCGTTGTAGTTAATTTTAATCATTTTCACTAGCATTTTTTGTCAAAAATTATGTTGATATTATTAGAATATAAATATCATACTTATTAGAAAAAAAACATTTCCATTTTTTCAAATTCAATTAATATAAGTGGATAAATTAAATTTAAAGCTAATCCCACAGACGTGGCATGAAAGTGGGTTTTTAATGTAAAAATGTTTAAATGTTCAATAAATTTTTATATATAAATTAAATATAAAAAATGATTCCAATAAATTATATTATATTAATAGATGTATAATTGATCTAATGTGACTTTAAATACAAATTTAAAATATAATTTATCATTAATAATTATTTAAACTAAAAGGTAGTTTTTAACTAAAATACAGAATTTTTCACTGTTCATCAAAAAATGAAACTTCAAAGAAAAATAAAAAAATAACCCTAATATAATTTTTAAATTTTGAATTACAAAATTATTTTTATTTTATCAAATTATATTTCTTAATGTTTCTAAAATTAATTTTATTATTGTTCATAGAAAGACAAAAAAATCAATTCATTTTAGAAAATAGTATTTCCAAACATGTAAATATTTTACCAAATATTATATATTTTATCATCAATATGTTTCATTTATATAAACCCATTATATATAATATTAACATTTAGTTTTTATTATTCATATTACTAAATTTAATGGTTATGTTATAAATATCTCACTTAAATAATTATAATAATAAAATATTGTTTCGTAGAGACTCAGTATTGTGTGTAATGCAATCCAAGTCGGTGTTGCATGTAGGGAAATATTATCTTGGTGTTGTGTATAAAGAAAGAGTAATTTGGTTCTTTCATATAACAAAAACTATATTCAATGTTGAATGAAATGAAAAATATCAAAAAGTTTAAATCAATTCCAAAAAATCAGAAAATTTTGGGGTGTTACAAAAATGGAGGCTAATACAAGGATATGAGATCTTTGAATTTTGAATATCCCATGATAATGGTAATAAATAAAAATGTATCTTTAGAACATTTTTTACTGGGAGAATGATTCTAGTTGAGGTATTTCCTCTCGAACGAGGATGTGATGACAAAGAGTAGGGGTATTAGTTTATTGAAACACCAGGGATGAAGCAAAACATATGAATGAGGGGCCACAAGGGGGTCAGATGCACATTTTTTAAGTTCAAATGCTCATATATGTTGGAATATTGGTATTTTCATGTTGCTTTTATGGTGAAAAATATGTTAAAATTGCAATAAAGTATGATCCATAGGGGAAATGTAATGCACAAAGAAATCCTAAAAATAGTTGCACATAGTTTAAGGTCATGAAACATTGATCAGGGAGAGGCCCAAAAAATAGGTTGGTTTTGAGGCTGGGTTTAGGATGTTGATTTCATGTTTCCCTATGTATCCCTTTGAGAATGGGAATCAAGCCATACAAAGTTCTGTAACATGATGCGATAGAAGATCATCACTGGAGGGGTGAATTCCTCTATAGTAATGAAATCAAATCATCTCATACTTTTCATGTGAGGATTATTATATTCATCATATTGGGTAATTATATAGTTTAACATCATCTGTTTTGTAATTTGGATTAGTTAATCTCATATTTTTCATATGATTAATCTTACAATCATTTCATAGGGTAAGGCTATATTTTAACATTGTGTACTGAGTATGTTGGATTTTTTTCATCTCATATCATTCATATGAGGAATCCCATATTTATATGGGGTAAGTCTACAGTTTAGCATCTTGGGATGAGGATGCTAGGATTTTGTTCATCTCATATTTTTCATATAAGGCATCCCTGAGTTTTTTTGGGTAAGTATTCAATTTAATTTAGTGTGTTAAGGATGTTGGGATTTTTAGTTTTGTGTAATACCACTCAGACTATAGAAAATTATAGTTTAGGGTAATGGATCTTAAACCAAAGATATTACAGATACTATAAGGTTATAATGCTTATGTTGTAGGGGTTGAAAATATTTTAAGGTCGTAATTATTTGACCATGGGGGTACTATTAGTTTAATTTTATAAAGCTCAGGCCCTAGTTTTTTAGTTTAATGTCATATGACTTTGACCATAATTTTTATGAGAAGTACTTCTTGGGGAACTAATCATTGATTCAAGGTGTGATATTCTCTCTATTCATGGTAAATAAATAGTATTCTCCATTGGAATATAACTTATTAAAAAATTAAGGTAATTCCCATTTGGGCTCTAACTTTGGTGCATTTTTGCAAGCTATTATCGGTGTTCTGAGATCTAGTACCATGTATCTCTGGAGGAAGGAGTGGAGTTGGACCCTCTACTTTAAGACTCTCACTACCCTATTCTGGTTCCTCTCTTGCATGTGAAAGTCCTGAAATCTATTTTCCTCAATAGAATCCAACTATTCTAGAAATAATTCTTATATTCTATATAGAATCTTCTAATAATAAACATTTTTTCAAAGCGATATAAACTAAACCTCAAAGGGTAAAACTTCCTCTATTCCATACACTAGAGAGTATGGGGTCACCTGTGTGGAATATGCAATTATGGTCTGATAGGAACAAAGGTTATTGTACATATTTTTGGAAAAAATATTTTTGTTACTTTACACCATTTTGCAGGATGTTAGAGTGGATCTTGCTAAAATCCTAAATCTTACAATATTCCTATGCATGGTAGTGAGAATTATGGTTAAACCGGATTTTGTAATTGTCATACAGTTTCTTTATCTCTATATCCTGTAAGTCAGTGTCATTTTCTGTGATAATAGTGTGAGGAACATATAACCAATGGATGAAGTGGGATCTCATTAACTTAGTCACGAACTGGGATTTGAATTATTTGAGTGGAACAATTTCCTCCAATTTGTAAAAGAAGCCTATTTTGGTCAAAATAAACTTGTACTATCATGTTATCACTAGTGGTAGGGTACCATAATTTCATGTCACCAAAATAAAATTGGATAAGAATATTTGGTATTGTGGAGGAGCTTCGGTAGTTGATTCAAAAATATAGCATGGATCTGACATGCATGACACTTTCTGGTGAACTCAATGCTATTTGTGAACTACATTTATCCAATATTATCCAAACCTATGAATCTGGTGGGAGAAATTTAATACTTCTTTATGGGATATATAGGATCTGACGTAGAACTCCTATATGACCTGAGGTAGCTCATATCCTTGGGTACACTAGAGTATAATTCCATCAAACCCACAACTATAGAGAGTTTTCTCAATTTCAATACCACACTAGACATAAATGGCACTGCACGTAGAAGAATTCACCCATGCTCAACTCACCCTGGTAGAAAAATTCCATGATAAAGTTATTCAATAAAGTTATTAATCTAATTATGTACTTCCTAGATTATGGGAGGATTTTAGTGTCTTTTCATAGTAGAACTAGCAACCAACTCATGACTAGTAATAAGATCTTGATACACTACCACATTTCTAGTACAACATTCTAATAATAGGAAAGAGTATGGCTAGATGTTATTTTCCGGAGTGATGGAAATGATCACCAAGCCTACCCTATAGATCTTGGGATCGTTGATCCTTCTATCAGTAGAAATATTGGAGGAAATATTGTAGTGTATCTCCCAATATGCTACAGCCTGGTCCATTGAGATAATAGATTCGTCTAGAAAATTGACATCCTGGGGTAGTTCTTCAAGGTATATATGTGTATCCAGTAAGTATATCAGTGATTTCCATTTAAAAAAAATTGTACTAAAACCATGATGTTGAACTACTATAGAATTACCACCCATTAAACCAATAATCTAATCAAAATGGGGTAATAGACTATATTCTTTGGTAGGTTTATTCAGCACACTAGTTGTATCTCATGGTGTTGTAAATAATGTCTTGAATTCTACACTACAAAGACCAGTGTTAGAAAACTATTTTCGATGGGGAAGTATCTTGTCTTTGGGTTTTTATGCATGTGACAAATATAATTTAGGTTTTTTTCCATTCCCTCATTATTTTTCTAGGCTAGAAGTGTGCTGAGGGACCATTCTAGAGAGGTCACATAAAGGACCAAAGGTTTCTTGAGATAGGTGGAATCAAAACTGTAGGTTGTAGCATGTATTTCTTAATATTATCAATGTTAGTCCAACAGTTCTCATACAACTGGTAAAAAACCCCTTTTCATGATCCTTAAGAAGAGATTACACTTTCCATATAGATTTTCAATGAATTATCATATGTGGGAAAAGTTTCCTTGGAGGCCTCACAAATTTCATTGATTACTTGTAGAAGGAATTTTATTGATATAATTAATCTTCATTAAATTAATCTCTATGCATCAGTATCTTATTAAAATGTATAGAAATATTCTATAGTTAACCTAAAATACACATTTCAAAGGGTTCATATTAAAGTTTTTATGGTGTAGGAAGTCAAACGCTTCCTCATGATCTTTGATATGGTCCAAAAACTGGTGGTATTTGAATACCAAATCATTCACATAACACTATACTCGTTTCCTGAGAATTATCTTAAAGATTATGTTCATGTATTGTTGGTAAGTCTCTCCCACATTTTTCAATCCAAAAGGCATAACCTGGTAGAAAAAAAATGTTCCATGGGGTTTCCTAAAGGTGGTGGACTCTTCATCATCAGGGGACATCTGGATCTAATTATACTTGGAGTATTCAACCATGAAAGAGAGGTCCTAGAACCTAGTCATAGCATCAATAAACATCTCTATCACTGGAACGAAAAATTCATCCTTATGACAATGGTATTTGAGGTCTCTAAATCCAATGCAGACTCTGGTCTATCCAATATTCTTACTAACTCAGATGATTTTTTCTAGTCACCTGAGATATTGGAACTCTCTGATGATTTTTTCCTTAAAAATATTTTTAAATTTTTTCTTTACCACGCCATGAGAGGGGGGCATCTAAATAAGAGGTTGTTTGAACCAATGGTGACCCACTAGGAGGCCAAGGTGATGAATGATGACCATAGGGTCTAGTCCCGACATCTCATAATATCTCCAGGAGAACACAACATGGTGTTTCTTCTAGAAGGATAAATATTTATTTTTCTTTCTTATGGTAATATCTTCACAGATCATTGTCAGCCTCAAATATTCATTAGTACCAAGGTTCACCTGAGTTAGCTCATCCACATTGGTAGATACACCCTATTCAAATTGAGTATAGTCATCTTAAAAAACCACTTCACCATCAGAGATAGGGGGATTAGAGGGAGGAGATGACTCTTTAAAGATTTCAAACCTAGGGGAACACTAGAATCTACTTTGGAAGATATGTAATCCTTGATGAGGGGTCCCTATTCTATAGAGAATGTGGGGAAAAATCAGTTGATACAATTATTTTTGGATTCCATCTATGAGGCCCACTCTTGAAATCAAAAAAAAAAATTGATGGATCAACTTTCATCAAGTCAAACCTTCTTTGTGGAACTTTTGGTAATGCCAAGGATTAGTGACTATGGGGAAAACTTCTCAACACTTCACAAAAGTAGGTTCTTCCAATATTAGTCAGTTTTCTTTGCTGTTGGAGTATAAGGTAATATATGACCACTCCTTTTTCTTAGATATGATTAAATAACCTCCTAGTCCTGGTATTGTGGGTTCCAATTGATGAATTGGGAGAAAAAATTTCACTTTCAATTCTACCCACAGAACTTCTATAGTATCTATTAAATCATTAGGTGCATTGATTTTCTCAAACACATTGGTATAGACCTAGTTTCTATCCCTTTTATAGTAACCAATATCTAGATAGTGGTCCTCACTATATTCAAAAGGGGATGCATCACCCTAGACTACCCCTAATCATCCATCAAGGGAGTATTTGAGACACCAGTGGTATGAAAATGGGACTGCAACATGAAAATTAATCCAAGTCTTCCCAACCGCATGTTTTTAGGAAGTATCTGAGGAGACTACCATAAATTCAGTGCTTAACACTATGCCATCAAACTGAGTCTTTAGTCGAATCATACCACACTTCTTCTTCTCACTCTTATAATACCCCTTTATTTTCTAATTAGAGGAATTCATATCAGATTTTGTGAGTCCCATCTTATGGATCATCCGCATGGGGAAAATTTTGATCCTGAAACCAATATCCACTGGGCAGTGGTGGATTTTTACAGCATCAAAGTGGCTTTTGATATATAGTGTGAACATGATCCCTTGGATGGTTACACCCTCATGTTCTCTATAAAATTATATGATGGCTCTACATTCCTATCATTAATCTTATTCTACATAGTTGTCCTCAGCAGCAGAAACCTCAGTCTCAAAGTGAAGAGGGGTTTTCAAGGATTCAATAAGGGCCTCAGGTATTTCCTTTGACATATAGAGTACCTCAAGAATTGAGATCCTTAGGGGTAATTTAGAGAGTTCCTCAACATGTCATACTTACATGCCGTGGGCATATTTTTTCCTGTATAGGGTCTTTCTTTAGCAGGGGGTGTAGCATATGTCATTGGTTGAGGCTGTAAGAACCCGGTTTTTTGACTTAGGTATGGTTCCTTTAAATTATGGTATAATTATTTATTTTGTACTTAATATGGATACCTAATGGGCTAGAGAAGGTCTCAGGGGTGTTTGGGGCTCGTTTAGAGCCTGGAACCTAACTTTTTTTGGAAAATGGTCATGTCGCTTGGTTAGAGTAAACCTTGTAGGGAGGATGCATGGTTAGTCTAAACCGTTTGGATGGTCTATGTTTTTAGGTAGTTCCATATCTCACGGTTGACACGCAGTTTCTGAAACTGTATAGCCTAACTGTGTGAGTTCCCCCTCTTCACCAGGCACCCATACATGGTTTGTGCACTATTTGGAAAATCATGCGTCCAAACCATATAAAGGATAAATTTTGGGTAATTTTACTATTTTACCCTTAATGATCTAATTATCCCCCTCCTTCTTCCCTATTCTAATTTCTAGTGGGATAAACCTCCATTTTCTCCCATTTTTTATCATTTTAAGTCTAAATATAGAAATTAAGATATATCCTTCATCTAGGATATGTTCAAGCATTTGTTTTTTGGGATGGATGTGAAACGGTAAATACTAGAGTTCGTTTGAGTCGTTCTTCATCTCTTTGGCTCTCAACCTAGTTATTGAGGTGTAATTAGTTTTAATCTATTATTAGATCTACTCTAATAAAATCCATATTAGAGTTCCATACTATAGTAGGGGAGTCCTACAAGCCCAAGGTGGGTGGTTTATAACTCATCCCTCAAGTTTGTTGATTTTGTAATTGATGTATCAGGCCTGTTGATTTCATTCGGTTCCATTTATTGAATTTATATGAAATTATTATATTCCTTATAGTGTTCTGGTTATGCTATTTCCATTAATGTGATTGGTTATTGTAGGTTACGTCCACAACTCCTAACACCCCATGTTGGATGATATTTCATAATTGAGTTTTTAGTGTTTTAACACTTTTGATCCATTGTTCGGGTGTGCTCGATCTTGACTGCACTAATGGTAAGCCTCATTACATTGATTTCCAATTTAGTCATCAAATTGGGAATAAATATTTCCTTATCACGTCCACTTGACCCACCTAAGGTAAGTGCCTAAATGTGAGCAATTATTTCAAATGATATTATAGAAATCATACTTAAGTATATGACTAGGACTTATTTAACGTAATGTAATATTTGGTTTCACATCTGTAGAACACCATTCCATGTTCATGGAAGGCAGCAAAGTTAACCTTATTAATTGAACTTGAATTACATGGTTTTAATTAAAATGTTTCATGTTACTTGGCCATGTTAAACTAATGAAAGGCATTTCTTGAATAAAGTGAAATTATTAATGGAATGGTTATCATATGACCAAATTAATTGTAGTGAATTAAATGTAAGGTGACTCTTTATGATCATGGACCTTGAAATCTATATAGTAAGGCTTGACTCATGTCAGTTCTTGGATTCCCAAGGGAATGCCTTGGGTACTTGAGGAAGTCATTTGAATTCAATGATGTTGGTTTCCTTGGGTGAGACCTACCCGGGAACCTGATCCTTATCTACCTTTGGATACCTAGTATGACACCGTAGGATACCTTAATTATTATTAAAGGATGTCTTTGATACACTCCTTGGTTCCAGAGTGACATAAGGTTCCTTGATTACATCCTTGGGCCTGATAAACTTCTTATCTACCGTTTTACCTTGGATGAATTCCTTGAACTCAGTAAGAAACACTATTATGGGAATTCCTTGGATAATGATCCTTGGATTACACTCTTACCCCTTAGCTAGACTCAGTTACTATTGAGTTAGTGTCCCTTGAGGTATAGGTTTCCTTGTTTAATACCATGGAACCACTTCATAAAAATTATCAATTATAGTTTCCTTGTTACATATTGGAACCTTCAGTACTTATACTATCATGAGGTGATGTCAGTTATGGATATGTCTCACGTGACTTGTTTATATAAACTAGTTGTAAATTAATTAATTAATTTGTTACATGTTCAGACATTGTTTTAGGGTTGAAGTAGGTACTTTGTTATTTAGTTACATTGTACTTATTTACTTTATATATGCATGCTTTCACACTGTTACATTTCCATTACATGGGTCGGATGTTATAAACGTCATTGGTGGTTGCCCACTGAAATTTATATCACACCTCATATGGGAACTATTTGGTACCTTGGGTAGATTAAATGTATTTAGGTGTTGATAAAGGGAAGAATAATTCTTCATACACATGATTGGTTGCTATGCTAGGACAGAGCTGCTATCATATGACCAAGTTGTAGATCTGGATGCATGGGATATTTTATGTATTTCCTTTACTACATTGGTTTTTTCATGTATTTATACCACTTTGTATCCATGTTTTATATCTTTCTAGTGACATTATTTTTATCATCATAAGCTATTGTATGTTATTCTATTTATTTCAGTTATTGTTATCCTTATCTCTCTCTGCTCTGCATTCTATTTACTTATTACTTCCACTATTTACCTCTGTTTATAATTATTTGATGTGCTACACTCTGGTAATGAGGCCATAGTCTCCCCATGAACACACCCTAGGCCCTTGATGCTAGTTGGTGGCCTCTAGAATTTAGGTAGATGCACTTGAGGATATGTATCACATCGGGATTGGGGCACATCCTATGTGGCATCCGGGTCTGGGACATTATAGAGGAATTATGGCCAAGATAGTGAGGGTGATATTGTTCTACATGTTATATGGTATGCTCTGAATATCTAATTGTAGGGAACTATCCGTCTGGGGTTAGGAACTATCTACATTTTTCTAATCATGGCATGGTTCTGGTAGAGTCATATGGTCAACTAATATAGTTGGATATGTAGGAGTGTAAAACAGAGTATATAAGGAGGGATACACGTATTGAACCAAAAGTGAGTCCTTCTATCTAGTTTCAATATCATTAAAATCCTAGTTCAAATTGCTAACTTGAGTATTATACAGTATTTCATGTCCCCCACCTATCTTTCATTGACTTCAACTAAAACTTCCTGAGGGGTTCACATGGAACTCCTTATTATTGATCATCGCATAGTGGTCCACTAGTTTAATGACATTCACATAGGCGTAACCCTTCTCCTCATTGGTGTAATACTATAAAGTCAGATGTACTCTAGAAAAATCCCCCAACTTAGGAGGCATGAATTCTCTAAGGGTTTGGACTAGTTTTGGCACTGGTGGGGGGATTTGATTTCTCTTACATCATTGGTTTCTATTCTTATGAGATTTGGGAGGCTGCAGTAAAGATTTAGAGGCAATGATCAAAGGATTTGTGGTAACCACAAGAGGTTATAACATGTTCAATTGAGTATGAGTAATGCCTTAAGTGCTAGTTATAGCCTTATAATACAATCAGTCATTGTACTTTTGTGTTCTATGGTCAGGGGACTGATTCCAATCACCATAGCCTTCATTTTCACTATTAGGGTTAGTAAAAACTTATGCCGCTAATGATGGTATATGGACTAATTTGACTAATCTATGATCAACTTGTTCATGGAGAAAATATTTGAATATGAATCATTCTTCAATGGTGTGCACAAGGATTCTATGATATGGGTAGTGATGGCCTAGGGCCTCCTGTGTTCTAGAAACATTAGGATTCCTATTTCCATGGTTTAGATGAAATACCCTAGGATCTATGCATCCTTGAATGAGTAATTTGTGTACATACATTCTATGAAATACACCCAAGGATCTTATCCTTGAGAGGGGGATGGGGCCACATTCTATTGATGAGGTGGCGGGGATGGGTGAGGTTGTTCCTAGAAAGGTTGAACCAGGATCGGTTGGTGAGGTTCGTTCTGTATAGGGTCTAGTAAGTAGACCAGTTTTGGAATCTATGTGTGTATGGAAGTAGTTATACCTACTTCTACAGGTCTTTGTATGGGTGTAGTAATGGATAATGGGAATAACTGTGGTTTGGTCTGCTAAATTACTTCTTTCATATTCAACTCTTTTTTGAGGAACTGATGAAATATGCCCAGTAGTTCAAGTAGATGAGGGTAGGTACCAGCACATCTTTGATGTTCTCCACACACATCATAAGTATATGTTTCTAGTAAATTAGCATGTAAAACAAATACATGAGTCTCTTCCACTGAGTGATGAAGTCAGAGACTCACTCATTGGGCCTCTATTTTTATTTAAAGAGGTTGGTGATGTTGGTATTATGTGAGGTGGAGCTGAATTGGTAGAGTAACATTCTATGGAGGTCCTTCCAACTGTCAATGGACCCTAGGGCTAGCTGACTATACTAGATGAATTTATGTGCTTCCAGAGTCTATAAAATGTGTCAAATATTTGTGGATTTCTACTATTATAGAGTCCCCAACATTATACCACACCTCAAGGTGAAGTAGACCAGCTACTGTAGTGGACCACCCATCCCATTTAAGGGGGTGAAGCCGGGAATACCAAATTTTGGGGGCACTGAACATAGTCCATTCATGTTGCATAGTACTTTCCTTCTTGCATAATTTCCATCTATCACATATCCAAATCCTCAATACAAGTGATGATAGGAGTTATCCCATCATCTTGGTGAGGATTTTTGGCCACCAATGCAGTTATAAGATCATCAACTTAGGGATAAGTGAGTCCTTGATCCTGAGTTGAATAATAACATTGCTTATGTCAAGTGGGAGACTCATATCTTGATTGTTTTCTATATACCCATTATTCTACCCTAACCAAGTGAATTGGTCCGCCAAGTTCAAATCAATATTTTGGGTCAGGAGGACTGGGTTCCCCATTGGAGGAGAAACGGGTTCCCTTCTGGCACTATCAGGGTCTGTTAACTTCTTATAAATAAGCTCAATACCAATCCATTTATATTCTTCATGGTTCTGAAGAAACATGACTATCATGGGTACTAACTCAGTTTTTTGGTCAACCTCAAATGGGCTGACAAGATCGACTTGTCCCTTGAATTTATTGAAATATTGATGAGTAGGTGGTAACAACTCATTGGGGGGACTCCCAAGGCCCAGCACCTATATTTTCTGTTGAGTGTGGGGACCTTTCAAGGGATCTACCTAGCATTGATATGAACAATGGTGTGGTTTATCACCATCATTCCCTATGTCAATGGTTCATCTTCTAGGGTTCTATAGAGGGAAAACGATGATGAAATTCACTATGGAGGTGGTCGGGAAACTTTCATCCTTAGTTGGTGGGCCGGACTGACAACCTTGTTATTGTAATGGAATGGAGTTGATGTATAAAACAACATACTGTCCCCAGCCTTTGATCTATAAATATTGGGATTCCTCTACCATAACTCATCCAAGAATATAGAATCTTCTAATAGAGGTCTATTGGAAGGTATGGTGGTAGATGTACACTTCCGGATGCCGACCTACTAGGAGGGTTGTAATGACCACCCTTTCACAATTATATAGGATGGCACTGAGATGTCAATGGATTGTTAGATAATTTGGGTGTATATCACAAAGGTGGCATAGCATTTCCCATATACTCTATAGGAAGAACGCTACTACTTCCTTGTTGAGGGACTCTAGGATGAGAAACTCCAGAGTTGTATGTGGCCAAAATGCAATTTTTAGCAGTTTGGCATCCAAGAGTCTTCATAATTCCTCTTGTTCATTGCCAGGGGAACGATCCTACTTTTGGCTAGCCCAACCCTGATCAAAATAGGTCAAGACACTGGTGGAGACACCGAAAATGGACTATTTTTTCTTCTGATTCATCGAGGGAGGGGTCACTACACTGTTCAAATGGAAAATTATTGTTGGAATGTCACACAGATATGGGGCCAACTTCAAGATCATCCCTATATAGAATATATTGTTTACTACCTCTTTATGTGTGAGAGAAACAATAAACCTTTTATGTTGGCACCAAGTTGGATGGAGAATCATGTTTGAAGAGTATTATTTTTTCAGATTGTTGTCTTTTGTTTTCAAAAGATTATAAATCAATTCACTTTGTAAATGCCTTGAAAACTATGACAATGCTTTGCTGATTTTTATTTCACAAATATCGTAAGTTTGGAGAACTTGTGATGTAAGACTTATGAAGGATAGGGGGATTAAAAAAGTTTTTTTTTATAGGAAATAAAGTGGCGCGCAATTCAAAAAGTGGCACGCAAGTATAAGTGGCGTTCAATTGTGGCGTGCAAGTATAATTGGCATGCAAGTGTATATTGCGCGCAAGTCATATTTCAAGATCATCCCATCAAAATATGACAAAGTAAAGAATGTGGCGCACAAGTTTAAGATTAGTGTGCAAGTCAAAAAGGTAACACAAGTGTATGTTGCATGAAAATCATATTTCAACATCATAATATAAAAATATGACAAAGGAAAGAAAGTTTCGTGTTAGTGATAGAATGGCGCACAAGTTATGGAGCAGTGTGCAAGTAATGGGGTGGCGCGCAAGTAGGAACATCATGAAAGTGCATGTGGCGCGCAAGTCACCAAAATTCCTATAAATAGACGACTACCCTCCTCATTTTCCATGCTCAACACTTAAGAGAAAATTTGATCTATGATCATGCAAGTAGTATAAAGTGGCATGCAAGCTGAAGTGTCACGCAAGTAAGGAGTTATTTATAGGGCGCGCAAGTTTAGTGGCATGCAAGTAGAGTAGTGCGCAATCATAAGTGGCATGAAAGTTGTAAGAGGCATGCAAGCAGGGAGTATCATTCAAGAAGTGTGATATGTATAAGCCAAAGGTGGCGCACAAGTTGTGAGTTGTGCACAATAGTGGCACACAAGTTTTTAGTGGCGCGCAAGCAGGTAGGTGCGCAAGATGAGTGGCGCACAAGCAGGGAGACGTGCAAGCAGAGTGTGGCATGCAAGATGTTTACACCAGGAGGTTCTTACCAGCTTCTGGGTAGGAAAGTGAAGATTTTTTTTGAAATATTTGATTTGTGAAAATTCATCAAGAAGAACAGGAAAAAAAAATTACCCTATTTGTGCTAAGAGGGAGCACACGTGCTATTGGATTGTTTTCAAAGTGTTTCACAAGTGTAAGGGAATATCCTACTCATTGTATTCCACATCAAAGGATTTTTTTTCTAGTGGATTGTGTGGTACTGGATTGTTTCCATACCATACCATGGACGTAACTACTCTTGTTGAGTAGTGAACCTTGTAAATCTTGGGTTCTTGTGGTTGTGTGTGTTCAGCAGGGAAAAACTCTTTAACAGGAGGTTAAGGTTGTTTCACAAATAAAGAAACATAAAAGGAAAAAGATATCACTGATTCACCCCCTCCCCCTTTCAGTGATACTTGGATCCTGACTGGGAACTTCAATTGGTATCATAGAGAGGTTCCCTTCATTTTTTCTTTGCTGAAGTTCTAAAGAGAAGTTGTGATGGAAAATATGAATTGCATGAACAATAAGGGGATTCTGATATTTGATGGAAAGAATTATCATATCTGGAAAGATATAATGATTCCTTATCTTATGTATCTTGGGTATGAAGTTCTTAAAAATACAACTGATGGATTTCCTCCTCTTGATGAAAAGGTTCCTCTTATACTTTCTGATAAGAAGAATCTTGAGAATGATGGAAGAGCTAAAAATGCATTACTCTCATCTCTTTCTGAGAGTTAGTTTTTAAGAGTGAAAGGTGTATCTATAGCTAAAGGCATCTGGGGTAAGTTGAAGAACATCTATGAAGGAAATACAAAAGTGAAGAAGGAAAAACTACAAATCTAGAGGCTGAAGTATGAAGACTTGAAAATGGGAGAATCTGAATCTATTATGGACTTATTTACCATAATAAATGACATTATCAGTACAATCATATGTCTTGGTGAAACATTGGAGGATTATACATTTGTTGAAAAGATCTTGAGAATTTTTTCCGACAAGTTTGATGCTAAAGTGTCTTCATTAGAAGATAGAGGCCCTAAAACATTATCTCTAGATGATTTTCACAACACTCTCATTACTTATGAAATGATAAGGGAGAAGATTATGAAGAGAAAAACAAAATCTGATAGAGAAATGTAATTCAAGGCTCCAAAGAAAGATAAGTCAAAGAAGACTCTTATTGAAAATGGTGCCGGTAAATCTGATTATAAAGATTAGGTATGAAAAAATTTTGATGAAATTTTATCCTTGTTTTCTAAGAATGTGAAAAGAGGTACAGGGAAATACAATGGTAAACTTCCCTTGAAATGTTTTGATTGTGGAGTCATTGGTCAATTTACGACTAACTATCTTCAAAATAATAAAGAACAAGACAGTGATGATGATGACAGAAGGCCAAGAAGGTTGTGGAAGAAACAAGCTGAAAAATATAAATATTTTTCAAATGGGAAGGATAGAAAGTTCTTCAAATCAAAAAGAATAAGCCTTTTATCTAAATATGATGATGAAGAAGATAGTGAATATGAATTTGAGAAATCATTTTCTAGAAAAACTAGAGAGAATACCTTTATTGCATTAGTGAATAATGAAGATTACGAGAGCCACAGTTCTGAAGAAGTAGAAAAAAATCAACTTGAATATCATCTGGAAGAAGAGTTGAAATAATTTTTGAGGAAGATAAAAATTCTTGAAAAGGAAAACAAAGTTGATAAATAAAAATTCCACATTAAACAATCAATATGGTTTTAAAAATGAGAAAATGAATATGGAAAAGTAGATTGATGATCTGAAGAATTCTCTTAAGAATGAAAAGAATCGTAATGATCATCTTGAAGTAAAGCTGAAGGTAAAAGAAGATGAGTTGGAACTTGTCCAACATAAAATTTCTAAAAATAAATAAATAAATATTGGTTTCAAACAATATATCTTAGAATTTGGTGAAATTTATAGTAAAAATGAACCAAATAAGGATCCAAAAAAGTTACCTTAAAAGGTTGAGAGGAAATACAGAACTGGTTCTGATAAGAAAAAAGATGGAAAGACTATGTATGTGGACAAAGTAAAAAATGCTGAAAAATCAGAAGTACATAAAAATAATGAGTCCAGAAATATTTCTAATACTTCTGGTACTGATAAGTATAAACAGAAATCTAAGATGAAGAAGAAAGTTATGATTGAAAACATGATGGTTGATGGTTAGTAGAGTTATATTAAGAAGGTTGTTGAGAAGCATGTTCACAACTCCGGTCAGTATAGAAGTTTCAGAGGAAAATATTCATTATATGGTTACTGTAGGTATTGTGGTGGATTCGAACACACTAGAAACATGTGTTTGTTCAATAAACAACATTACTACTATTCCACAAGTTATATAAGACAACGTTAGAGGGGGAGTCAATCCTCTCAAAAAGGGAAGTACGAGAAGGAAGTTCCGAAGAAATATGAGAAGGCTAGTGTGAAAGTTGAAAATAAGTTCCAACTATTAGAAAATATTTGTGAAAGATGTGAATAGCCTAGAAATCTTTCTAAGGGATGTATTTTTTTGTTGCCAGCACAAAAAAAGGTTCTTAACAAATCTCAGAAGCTGGAGGTGAAGAATGAGAAGGAAGAACAAAAATCTCTTATTGTTGAAATCGCCTTCAAAGCTAAAAAAGGAGAACGTCAATGGATTCTTGATAGTGGGTTTTCTTCTTATATGATAGTATACTTAAAATTTTTAAATAATGTGAATGAATTCAAAGAAGGAATAGTTACATTTGGAAATGATGAGTCTCTGAGGGTTAAAGGTGTTGGATCAGCCATCATCGGGAAATAAAAAATGAAATCTAGAAAAATGTTATATGTTGATGGGTTGAAACATAATCTGCTGAGAGTTTCACAACTCTGTGAGGGTGGAAACAAAGTTTTATTTAGAAAATATGGGTTTTTTTTAAAAGTGAATATGATGGAAAGGTAGTTACAAGAGGCCAACATAAAAAAGGGAACTTGTTCCAAGTTGGTGAAGTATTGAACTCTTTTTACATGGTCATGGTGGATAAAAATCAGTTATGGCATAAAAGGCTGGGACATATGTGTCAGAGAAACATGTGAAAGTTATCAATTTGAGATATTGTCTGAGATATGCCTAATTTATCAAGAAGAAGAGATTGGTGTTTCACTATTTGTGAAAAAAGGAAGATTACAAATTCTAAGCATAAGAGTGTTGAAATTCGTTCAAAACGTCCCTTGGAACTTATACATTCTGATATTTGTGGACCAATGATCAAGAAATCAACAAATATAGATAATTACTTCATTAAATTCATTGATGACTTTACTCTCATTACTTTTGTTATGTAAATGAGACATAATTCAGATGCTCTGAAAATGTTTAAGACTTTCAGGAGGAAAGCAGAGAAGAAATTTGAGTATTCTATAAAAAAATTGATAACTGATAATGGTGGAGAGTATAAGAATGGAGAGTTTTAAAGTTACCTTGATAAGCATGGAATTCGGCATGAGTTTATTTTACCATACACACCTCAAACAAATGGGGCTGTTGATAGAAAGAATATGAGTCTGGTTGAAATGGGGAGAACTATGTTACTTGAATATGGTCTCTCTCATTATTATTGGAGGCAAGCCATGAGTACTATAGTGTATATTCAGAACCAATTATTCTATATTCCACATTCATATATGACTCCATATGAAATTTTTTATGAAAAAACTCTAAGTTTGAAACACTTAATATTTTTTGGGAGTCAATGCATCATATAGAAAAAGGGTGTAAACCTTGTAAAGTTTGAACAAAGAGAAGATGATGGAATTTTTCTTTGATATGATTCAGAAGGAAGAGGATACAGATGTTTCAACAAAGAAACAGAAAAAATAATCAATTCTTATGATGTGAAAGTTATTGAAAATGCTGAGAGGGAAAATAAGACTTTTACTGATATAGAAGTTGAGCAGGATAAGGAAAGTCTTGTTAATGATTCTAATAATGCTACCAATAGTGGTAATCTAACTCAAGAAGAAGAATCAGACTCAAAAATTTCAAGTGATGAGGATGAAATTCGAACAGCTCATCCTAGGCTAAGGAAGTAAGTAGAGGCTCATAATATTATTGGTGATCAACATCAGAGGGTTCAAACAAGAATAACAACAAATGCTACTACACATACTTCTTTGTATTCAAAAGTGGAGCCAAATGATGTGAATGAAGCTTTTGAGAATCCAGAATAGATTTAGGCTATGAATGAAGAGCTTGATCAGATAGAAAAGAATGATACTTGGGAACTCTTACCCAAGCCGGATGACAAAAATGTTATTGGTACAAAATGGGTTTTCCAGAACATGATTAATGAAGAAAGTGAAGTGATAAGGAACAAGACAAGATTATTGTGCGAAGGTTACTCACAAATTGAAGGTGTTCATTTTGTATTCCCTTTACCATTATAAATTTTATGTTATTCTAACTGTGGTTATCAAACATACATTATCATAGTTTTGGATCATCAAAAGTTGAACTTCTAACCATTTCAGTTCTATATAATTTTATAGTCAAGTATAGGGACTCATCCATTACTCATTTTTCAAACACCATGGATCCATGGGTAACCTTACATACCCCATTTTTAATGGTAGTTATAAAACCCTCATCATCCTATTTTTAAATAGAAATAATATTTTTTTTATAGATTAGGAATGTGGTGAACTTATGATATCTTAATGAATCCTCCATTCTTATTTTAGATGTTGACTTACCCTTTTCCAAAAACTTTTAGGGAATCACTATCCACCAAATTTAATTTATCAAACTCTCCAAATAAATATTTAATCATACATATATTAACATATTTTGAATGATAGGAGGCCCCAAATTAAATTACCCAACTTCTACTGGAGTAGCAGTACTTAGAAAATTAATACTTGTTATCTTCTTTTGTGTTAACCGAATCAAAACTATTATTCATTGATGTTTTTTTTGTGTTATTCTTATGAAATTTTGAATCCTTTTGGATGTTTATTTTCTCCAATACTTCTAGAAAGTTGGAATAAGACCTGCTAATTTTTCTCATATCTTCTCTGATTTTTTCTGAGACTTTTCTACCAATAAATTCTTCTAGTATGATTGCTTCCTTTGAGGTAAAATATCTCTTCCATTGATACTAACATCAATATCATATGGTTATTGGACTTTTCTTAATCACATTTTTTCACTGAGTATAAAATTTCTAATAGCCTCAAATATCAAGTTAGTTATTTCACTAGGGTTACTAATCGTAGTAACCATTGCATCCTGGTTATTTAGAAGTGAAGATAACAGTATGGATTCCCATACATTTTCATAAAACGTAACCATCGCTAATTTTATCTTCTGGTAGATCATGTTGAAATTATTCACTTGATATGTCACAAGTATTCCTTCTGAAACCCATAATCCAAAATAATTTTGCAACAAGATAACTTTTTTAAGGTTCATCTATTATTTGTGCATATCCCCCAAGGCCTTTATAACATATGATGTAGTATTCTTATCTCAAATGTTGAAAGAAGAATTACATTCCAAATACAACCTTACCATTTCCAAATCCATTCTATATATATTTTCTCATTAATTTTTCTCCATAAAAATCAAGTTATCTTCAAAAATGAAACTTCTATGCCCTTTTGAATTAGATAATATTTGATCTACATTCTCTATAATATAAAATAAGATCCATTGAATTTATTGATATGGATCATCACTTCATCTGATTCAATTCCTATTCTACTACCAATATTCTACCCTAATCCATTTTATACAAATTATTAGGGATAAACACATGAAATTTTGATTTGTGATTCTAATAAGACCAATGGATTCTCATACATCAGTCTATAAAAAGATCAAATGTAGGAGACTTTTTTTATACAAAAACTGATCTCAATAAGTTCTAACTCTTATTAAAGAATAAATGGTGAGATGTTGGACATAGGGGTGGTTGGGACAATGAGAGATGATGTAATGGGAAAATGAATTGGTCAGTAGTATCCTGTGTAAAATGCATTGGTGGCATGTAAAAAATGAGTTGTTGGAAGGATTTGGCATGGAATTTCTATAATGTGGTGTAGTGTAACGAGTGGGTCAATGCAAGGAGAATATAAGAATGTTGGTAGGTAAAATTTACTGAATATGGTGTCATGTGTTGGAATATGTATGCTATGTAATAAAGTAAAAATTACTATAACTATAAATATAGATAATGATTTAAATAGGAGTGAGAGAGTGGGAAACATCATAGATATGGCATGATTAACACCCCCTAATATATAAATAATTTTATATATTATATAATATTTATAATTATTTAAACTAAAAGTGGTGGTGGATTAGAAGGAATAAGATGAAAGGAGAACCCCCCCCCCCCCATCACACATCACATTAACATGAAATGATAGATTTGGTAGAATCCCTTCCTCTTCCCATGTTATATATTAATATATTATATTATACTAATATTTTTATTATTATTATCATTATTATTATCAGTCATTGCCTTAGTTAAATCTTATTCACATGCCATCATATTAGAAATCTTTTTATATCATCATGACTCTAACATCAAGATAAATGATTAAAAACCTATATATGATACCTAATTCTGATTTGTGACATGGGACTCTGGTTCTGACAGATTGGTTCATTCATCCATGATATAGTGAAATGTATATTTTTCACCATATTTCTATTTTGGGTAATTAAATATTCTATCCTTATTATTTTTTACCATTAATCATTATGAAATTATCTATTTGGCCATATATATACATTTACAAGGAAAGATATAATAATTTATATTTTTTCTCTATAAGACCTATGATAGCCTTTTGGTGTGTTCTTCAAGAATTATGGGATGTTGATTTGGATATGTGAGCAATCCTATATAAGTATTATACTTTATGGGGGGAAAGGGTGGTACTACCTTTGAAAATAGATATTAGGTCACACAATGTGAAGTATTTATGGGGATGAGAAATTTTTCCTCCATCAACTAGTATAGTAAGACACAAGTTCTTCTCATTATTTCTCGGTGGAGTTGGTATTCCTATGTTGGGATAGGGATCCTCCGCTAGAGTGATTATTTCACCCATATAGGTGTGGGACCTAGATCCTCTACCTATATGATCATATAAGGATGGTATTTCAACCAATTATATGGGACTAGGATCCTCTATCAATAGAGTCATTACTTCACCAATATAAAAAAATCATATAGGATGGGAATCCTCCACTAGAGTCAGTATTTAACCAATTTTCATATGGTAGGTATCCACTATTATTAGAGAGAGATACTTTTTTGGTTTC
The DNA here is from genome assembly GCA_963277665.1 of Viscum album. Lineage (NCBI taxonomy): Eukaryota > Viridiplantae > Streptophyta > Magnoliopsida > Santalales > Viscaceae > Viscum > Viscum album. Next base: position 111,933,849 of record OY728138.1, on the reverse strand, counting down.
TATGTTTGGTGGTTCAGGGTTTGATTAATGATATAGTATTGAGGGTTCATTAGATACAACTCACCATCATTTGACTATCATGATTTAGTGATGGGTAGAAAGACTATTGAAAATATATGCAGTTTGGACTTCTATGGGACTTATGATTCCTCAATACCCTCTAAGTATCCTTTATGATCTGATGTTGTGACTAGTTATAGAATTCAGGCTCCATGGACTCTACAATGTACCTAGAAACACTATTTTCTTGAGTGATGCTAGTTTCAAGATTTAGAGCATAGATGGATTGTCCTACCCTATATCCTAGATATTTCTATTGGTTTTTCATATATAGATTATTCTTTCATGGTATTTTACTAGTTACTCTTTAGTATCAGGATCTTAGAGCTGACTTGGTGTTCTTTTTTTCTTATTTGACTTCATCTTCAGAAACTCTTATACCAGAAGTTGAGCCAACCTATTGTTTTCTACTTTTTGGTTATTTGGGGATCCAAATGAGTTTTTTTATACTTAACCATTAATGTTACTTGGTAACTCGTGTGTTGTGTTAGTGTATATGGTGTATATGTTCAAATATGGTATGAGTTAACATAGAGAATTGTGTAGGCTTTTGGAGCTGATGCCTAGATGCGCTTGGGGATGCACAGTGGTGTGTACTGGAGCCCAATGATCTAATACAGTGATGGTGGATAAAATGGATAGAGAGTGATCCTAGAGTGCTTATATCATGTAGTATTTTTCTAAATTATTAGGGTTTAAAGGCTTTTCATGTGAATTCAATTTCTTTTTTTATCTTTTGGGATGTTCTAGTACCTACCTTATGCATTTCATATATTATTTTTTAATTGATTATTTAGGTTCTATTGGTATTCTAGATCACATTGTGTATTAAAGATATGTATTTTATGTAAGTTGTTATAGGATAAGGCCTACCATACTATTATATATTCATACTCAATACTAGTAATGTGTTGCTAGCTTATTAGAGGTAGTCTTGGGGTGGAACTCTTAGTTTATCGTAAGCCTGAGCGGGGCCCTTGGTGGGTTTGAGCATGTCTGAGTGGTATAAATTGGTTATTTTTAGGGATGGTGTTTCGAGTATGTATTTATGTGAGTATTGATTTGAGAATGGGGGTCAGTAATCTTAAATGGTTCTCAAGTTCAGATAACAGACCAGGGAAACCAACATAAGTTCAGCAGCCAATGTATCATATTCCCTATACTTTGATAGCCTGATTAGTCAACCAAAAAACTATAATGCATCGATTATAGGGTATAGGTAAGTTGGTATATGAACCATGTAGTGGTTAGTTATGATCATTAATATTCTTCCCATTTCATCTCATCTAGATAATTTAAAACTTTTATGGTTTCATTCTATTAATTATGCACTACCCATTAATAGACATATTCTATATAGAAGAAATTTCATAATGAGCCCATGTTTTTAGTTGGTCCCCTCACCACTAATTAGTGGGAAACGAGTTAATGTTTATTGAGACTCAGTTGAGAGGTGTTCTTACCCCATTATTTGAGGAATAATATCTCCCCTTATTCTAAGTGTATATATTTTTCATAGAATAGATTTTAGTCCCTTTAGGGTTGTAAAAGACTACTAGTAGACTAGTTACACTATGTGTATTTCACAATAGAAACCTCATGAGTATGCGATTTAGTCATATCCCATGGGTGATAGAGATTTCCTAGAGTTTGAGACTCTTGTTTTTATCTATTTCAAACTCTTACTATCTAGATTTTGGTTTGTATATTGAGATTCCTATATATAATGATGAAATAATAGTGGATGGTTTTTTTCTCAAACTGATGATGGGACTTCTCTACTTTGGTTGGATTTTTAACCTTTTTTAGGGATGGAGTTTTAATAGAGTATATTTAACCATTCATTGTGTGGAATAACCATTAACGAGTGTGGATCAAAGGAATTTATTCCTTGTGAGGTTCTCTCTGTTCATATTTCACAATAGAATTGTTTTATCTCAATGTTTTTGGAAAATAATTCAAGGGTTATTAAATTTTGGTTATGTTTTCATGGACACCAACTTCTTATGGTTCTAATTAGTCATATAGTTCTAAAAATTAAAGATATGGGATTATATGTTAAATGAATTCCTATAATTTGGTGTCATTTAGAATCGTTTAGGTTGTGATTCTGGTATTTTCTTCATGGACTCTCATACTTATTGACATTAGCTTATACTTATCATCTTGCATTGTATGTTTGGGTGTTTAAGACTCTAGAAAAACCTCTAGCTAAACCCTGGTCAGTTAAAAAGTTTCCTTTGATGGTGAAATTCATTCACTCTCTTATTTTAGTGAATTGAGAGTTTCCTTATTAGAGAAAGAGTTCATTTTAAAGAATTAATCATCATATAGAAGAGGTGTAGTGAGACCCACCTCGATATGAATTGGTTACCTACTGTAGTTATCATGTGATGTTGGTGATTTTTTTCATGATGTGGTTTCTATATCATTACTGAGTAAGACCCCTCGAGTGTGAAAATTAATTCCATGACTCTAGATGTAATGGTAGTATCCCATCAGTTGTTGATGGTGGATTTATATAAAATGTGCATGGAGAAGTCATTATTTTCTTGTGAATTTATAGTAATTCATAAATTATTATATATGGGTAAAATATAGTAGACCTTTGATGAGAATCCATTATATTTATTGTCATGAATTCCTAAGATAATTAGTTCCTTTATGTAGTTGTGTTTTGTTGAGCAGAACCTCTCCTTGAGATTATTCATGTTCAGGGAATCTATGTCTAGGAAAATGGTGGATGTATGTAAGTAGTTACCATTGGGTGTATGGTTCTTGTTTGGAAATTTATTCATTCCTTATCCTCATTTTATAGTGGTGTCCTTTCACCTTTATTTTGTTTTAAGGGTTTTAGGGGGATGATGTTGACTAAGTACTTCTATGTGATCAGATATTCTCAGGTGGTGGACTATGACATTTTTCTTGAAGATGAGGATCACTTAATATACTTAATTAGGTGTACATTGGTTCTTATTGATTATTTTGATGGGTATCATGGTAGTAATATAGAATAAAGATGGCTCTAGTAAAGGGTTCTCCATGGTATGTCGTGCCCATGGAATTTTTGGGGCGCACCCATCTTATCAAAAATCTAGTTATGTGATGGAGTAGGAGGTTTTCCTGGTAATTTTTTCATGTTAGTAACTCAAGTGGGTTCTTTCTTGGGTTATGTATCCAATATATCAAGTTCATCATAATGGTTATAACTATCCACTTTAGATTATAGCATATTAGGTCGCTTGATGATTTGTGGCATGATATTGAATAGTTGGTTTAGATTATTTTTGTGACTAATAAGCTCATCCATAGCACTCAAAAATTAGTGATGAAAACTCTATTGGGATATCTTCATTAGTTTTTGAAAATATTCCAGTGATTATAAAGAAAAAAGTAATTATTAGGGAACCTTTTGTCGAGTTTTAGGGGAAATACCATGTTTCTATTGTGATACGAGATAGCAATCATAATTCATGTACCATATTGGAAGGTGATGGAAAAGGTTTCATAAACAGATTCCAAAAATCAAACAGCTATTAAACTTTTCTTGACTCACTGTGGAAAACTGTTAAGTTCCTAGTGTGGCAGTGTTTCATAAATATATTTCCCGTATTCAATAACTATCCTTAATTTTCTTAAAAAGGTGGGGATATGGGATCTCCCACTAGAGTTTTCCTTGTCAATAAACCATTTTGGGGTGATAATTGGTGACATGTAGGATGTAACCCCCCGACCCAAACCACCGGGTCTATGACAAAGAGCCACAAGACCTTATGCATGCCTCCCCATATGTAAGAGGTTGATAACTATCAACTATGGTCTAAATCCAGTCATTGGGGAGACTATACCCTCGGTATCAAGTCCTTACACCAATAATAAATAAATATATAATAATCAAATTAACATGTGGAAAGTAAATAATCCTAATTTAATGAAACATGGAATATAATTCATATAAATAATAAACAAATGGTCCCCTTAAGTGTAAATCTAAACCCAGGTAATGTGCAGTTGAGTAATAAATAAAAAAATGTGGTAATATTCTATAGTACAACTCTCATCTCAATTATCCTTAGCTTAACCATCTTCCATGGGCCCCTTTCCCTTTCCTATATCCCTATAGATGAAGTATGCATGCGCATAGAGATTCTCATACAGGGTGTGAGTGATAAAATGCAATAGTAAACCAATAATGTGTCCTAAAAATATGCACAGATATAATGGGTGAAATCAATGATAACAATAAATGTTAAAATAATCATAATAATCATACAATCATGTATCAGGTATTCATGCATTAACTAAGAAACCATAGATCACTGTTCATACCTACTTTGTCTCCATGATGGAATAATAGTCATTGGATGTGGTTAGTAATTAAGAATAATCCACAAGGATAATAATCATGTATCTTAGCATCCACAAGGCAACAAGTAGGGTAAGTCCCCTAGATCATTATATCCTGGCTCCATTACAAGTCAGACCTCTAGGCCATCATACCCCGTCTATTCCTTAGGTCAAGCCTCCATGCCATCATTCCCCAAATGATAATTCCTTGGGTTAAGCATCCATAAATTCATGCCCCTACCCTATTCTCAAGTCCATCATGGTTATCACCTCATGCCATGAAAACTCAACCTCTAAGTTATTATCACCACATGATGTTCTACCTATTCCAAGTACCAAGAAAAACCTCCAACCACATAGTAATAAAAATAAAAGTGTAGTGCATACAAAAAAACATGGAATATCATCATGAGAAAAATAGTATCAATATAAAATACTTGTGATCAATATAAAACATAGTCAAACAAGCTACAGGTATACTCATGGAATCCTCTGACATTAAAGGCTCTCACGAGATACACAAACACCCATATGTGATTGTAATTAAGAATGGTCAAAAAAGGTATGATAACACAATAATTATAACAAGTAAACAAGTATATATGAGATCCCCATTTTTTAAGGAACTTCCTACCTCAAGGTTTTTTATGTAGAAATCCATGGTTCGTTAAAGGATCAAAGACTGAACACATCACCCACCCATGAAGAACGGGATCACATGTCAAGTGATGCCTAATTTGGAACCTCGTTCATCATAAAAGAAATTTAAACTGGAGAATCAAGAGAATCCTAGTCAATAATGTCATTCTAAAATCAAATACATTAAGTATACTGTCAACAAAATTAATTCTGATGTATTTCGAAGGAAATAATGCTAATTTACTGAATCTGTTTTTAATTGATGTGCATACCATAAATTAATTTTTGATTCTAGAAGAGGGCCTCAGGTATATTCAATAATATTTAATCCATCATCAATCCTTTAATAAAAAAGAGATTCAATATGAAAATCAGGAAGAATAAGATCTCATGATGATCAGTCTTTGATTACTTATCCAGAAACATCCACCATTCTTGAGAATTCTAACTACGGGCAAAGGTTTTGTCATTGACATGTCAAATCCTCCAAAAACATACCATTGAACCATCATATAATGAATTTTACATCATAAATATTCCATTAATAAGAGATTTAGTAAGGTTATTCGTGAATAATTACTCATAGAACATTTTTTGTTGATAGTAGAACTTGATTTGATCAAGAGATAATGTCAACTCACAAGATCCTCCACAGATATACAAAGAGAGGAATAAAACAACATGGGTACTTCATGTAACTCACAGATATGGAATAGATCCATTAATATATATCAATAAGGTAGGATTATTTTTCATGGATCTATTAAAAACTCATCAATTAATAGTTTTCGAGTCTTTATAATGAAGGAGAGAAAAGGAGATAAGAATGGGAGTGTGAAGATTAAATATAGGAGGTTTAAAATTTCATTTATATCCATAGAGTTTGTAATTGGGTGATAAGGGGGGTGAAAATCATGTGTGATTAAAATAGTACTTATTGCATTAATTAAACCCTCATATATGGTGCACCGGTTACCCTATGGGACTCACTAGTGAGATGATATCTATTTTCCAGCCACCCTAAGTCCAATTCCTTCCTCAAAACTCCAATCAGAAATTCCCAAACAATTTTCCATAAAAATACATCCTCTTAATCACCCATGTTAGAGAATAAAAAAAGGGAAAATAAATGCTTATAATCTCAAAATATCATATACATCAAAATAAAATTATGATATTATAATTCCCCCCACTAATAACTTCTCTTCCATAAGAAGTGCCTTCAAAGGATTCACTCAAACAACTTTATCCACTAAGCCTGAACATCAACCTCCCACTACCATGACTCCTCATGGATCCTTCCATGATTATATAGAATGTAGACTAGTGGTACCATATTCCCTTTAAGTACTTTCTTTCTTCAGTCTACAATCTATTCTGAACACTCAATGTATGATATGTTAGGCTTTGGCCCAACATCCTCACAATCGATGACATGTGTAGGATCAGGCATGTACCACCAGATATGTGACACAAAAAACATATCATGCATACCTCAATAGTGGGAAGGAATATCAAGATAGTATTCCACTATTTAAAACCACTCTATGATCTCAAACTATCTAATATAACCTTTCTTCCTCAAATATTAGTGGCCTAACTGAGGAGTCACTCTAAGAAAAACCCAATCAACTACAATGAACTCCAAAGGTCTCCTCTTATGGTTGGCATATGACTTATATTTTCTCTGAGTTATGATAAACCTGTTTTTAATTATTTATACTCTATCAGATGTCTCTTGTACCATATTTCACCCCACAATTACTACCTCACCATCCTCATTCCAATAGAGTATTCAATAGCATGAACTACCCTAGATAGACTTATAATGTTCCATCTAAATCAAATAATGTTAAATATTATTAAATAAAAACTCAAAAAAGGCTATGTTATCATAAAAAGTTCCACTAAAGTCTGGTTCATAATCCTGATTCATATCCTCCATTATGAAAATCATCCACTTAGATTATTTATCTGTATTAAGATTTTATGTTCTATTTAATCTCAGATGAGTCCCTAAGGCCTTATACAAGCCAGTCCAAAACCATAATTTGAAACCTACATCTCTATTAAATATGATTCTATAGGTAACACCATCTAAGTATATTATCTCATGGACATATAACTTTCTTATGTCATATACTGAGTGAGTCTCACAGATTAGTAAGAAATGATCAACTTTCATTAATCGATCGACAATTACCCAAACAGTATCACAGCTCCTCGGGGTCTTGAGTAACCCCATAAAAATCCTATCGTGAAATCCTCCCACTTCTACATGGGAAATAGAAGTGTCTTGATAAAAACACCAGGATATTGGTTCTCATCCCATATCCTCTAGTAGGTAAGGTATCGGGAAACAGATCTAACAATTTCCCTCTTCACCCATATCCACTGGAACTTCCACCTAAAGTTATGGAATATATTTTTTAGACTAGTATGTACCACCCACTTAGAGGTATTGAAGTCCCTCATAATATCCTCCCAAATGGAATCAGTGATGTCAACTCTCCCATGTATGAGGATCGCATCATCATTACACAATAACCACCCAGGTATCATGTCACCTTGAGTTAGTTGTTCCAACATCACATCACACTCTCGTTCAGTCTCATGTTCAACCTTTACCCATTTTACTAAACAAGATGTGACCACCAATGGATAATATGTCATCAATCCATGATCCTTAGAATTATCCATCCTCTAGTCAACCGAAAAGCTCATCAGCCACCACTATTCCTCTGAAGATCATTCACTGAGCTCCTAAGTTACCTAAGTCTTATAGATAGAACCATTTGTAATGATGTTTCCTTTACTTAGTGCATAAGCCGTATCAAAGTCAAAATTCTATAGAAACTCTACCCAGTGCCTCTTCCTCAACATTAGGTCTCTTTTTTTAATATATATCAATGAATTTTATTTTCAGTGTAGACAAAAATCTCATCGCCAAATATATATTTTATCCAACATGTCAAAGCATGGACCATGGATTCCACCTCTGTGACATGAGTAGGACAGTTATTCTTATGGGGTTTCAAATGATGTGAATCCTAAGTCACTACCTACTCCCTCTACATCAACACTACTCCCAAAACAATTCCTAATGAAATATAATATACAGTATAACCATTCCCTGGATCGAGAAGAATTGTTAATGGATCTATAGTCATCCTCCTCTTTAGCTCAATAAATGGATCTTCATACCGGTGTGACCAATGTGACTTCACCCCCTTCTTTATCATCACAATCATAAGTATTGATAAATGGGATAATTCCTACATAAAACATTCATAATATCCTATTAAACCTATAAATCTTCCAATCTCAAACATGTTCTAAGTAAAATTCCATGAAATCATTTCCTTCACTTTCTCTAAGTCCATAGATATTCCTATATAAGACACCACATGCGCCTATAAATTCACCTCATGAATCCAAAAGTTATAATTTAATATTTTTGTATAAATATGATGTCCTCAAAGTTTACTAAAGACTATCTCGAGATTCCTGGAATGTTGCTCTAGGGTTGGTGAGTAAATGAGGAGGTCTCCAATGAACACCATGATGAACAAGTATAGATATGGGTCAAAGATATTTTTCATGAGATCCATGAACAATATAAGTGAATTATTTAATCCAAAAGGAATCCCAAGTAATTTTATATATCATACCAACTTTGAAATTTTTTCTTTAGGATGTCCACTTCTCTAACTCATAATTGGTGATATCCCAATCGAATAGAAATCTTGGAGAACCATCAGGCCCCCCATAAATGATGAAAAAGATATTGAATCCTGGGAAAAGAATATATGTTCTTCATTTTCACCTAATTTAACATATATCAATCTATGAAGATGTGAATACTATGATATTCCTTCTTGTAGAACAATAAATCTTCATGCTAGGGTGAATTCCTCATCCTGATAAATCCATTCTGCACCAAGTCCTCGAGTTTCACCATGAGTTCCTTCAACTCATCCAATGTAAAATGATAAGGGGGTATCAAAATAGGCTACACACCCAGAATTTTTTATATCTCAAAGTAAACTCCTCTATCAGGGGGAAGTCATATAAAGTTTTTTATAAAGACATCTAGATAGAGATCCACCACTGGAGGAAAATATGATAGGGATACCACGAATCCTACTGAAAGATCCAAGAATGTAATCTAATTCATTATATTTTCAATATGAATCAATTTGGGACCAACTCTTTGTGTACCCATTAAGAATTCACTAGTCATAATGAACATATCTCCCTTAATTGAAGTAAATGATAAACATATCTTATAGAAATCAATGTGGGATAAGAAACTGGTCATCCATCCCATACCAAGAGTCGCATCAAAGCATGTCATCTCTGGAATCATGAAGTCCCACAAATTTCTGGAACTAGAAATGAATATAGTACACTCTGGGAATCACTGAAGATAGTCCAATTTCATTCTAATTGGTGTATCATGGGAAAGTAACTCAATGGATAACATGACTAGTATGTCAAGACCATCAATAATTTATGTAGATATAAAGAAATTAGAAGCACCAATATCAAACAAGGAAGTTGATAAAGTAAAATTGTTAAAAACTATACCTTGAAAAGTAGATGGTCTATCACCACCATCTTCTAGATTTTGATTCACTATATAAACATGACCTTCCTCAGATCTACACTTTATTCTGAAGACACATGACCAGTCTGAGTTGTCATTATATAATCCTATAACTGAGGACCCTATATAGATCCCTAGTTACCTCACTACATCTACCATAATCCCTTAAATAATCCTAACTATAAATCTCTATGTAAAAACTAATATAGATGGTCCATCTTGTCACATTTTTTACACTTAATCTATGGTTTCAAGAAGGATCTACAGTATTTTCTATTATATCCACAATTGAAGTGTTGAGGGAACTAAAGAACTATAACTCTACTCCATATGAATACCACTACCCTAATATATGTCTTCATTCTTCCTCTTACAGAAACTAGAAAAAGCATTCATAACAGTTATAGTAGGTTCACCCGCTTGTTCATTAAAGGGTAAAAGAAGACCAAAAATGCAATCCTCCTCTAAGACCTTCTTGATGGAAAAGTAATTTTTCATAACCTATAGGTATGTCACTATATATAAAATACTTACCTTATATTTGATGTTATAATTAATTTTGATCTGAAATTTCAAATCCTTCTATGACTCGTTTTCATCCAAAAAAGGAGTATAGTGGAGAAGCTATGTAAAATGAATGAAATATGAATATGCAGTCATGGAATACTATTGTAGATTCATGAACTTGCACACATTATATAGATTCATCATATTGGAAAATAATTCCCCAAATAATATGTCATTCAAAGTCTCCCAGGTGAGACCCTCACACTTGTTAGCATGTCCTATTACACCCCACCAATGCCTAGAGGGTACCTACAACCTGAATTCTTCTTGGTTCACCTTCTAGTCCTCATGTGTATCAATTATTTTGAAGAAAATCTTGATAATGTTTATCCATTACTCTAATTAAATTGGCCCTTAAGTGCCCATAAAGGATAGTAGATAATACAACTAGAAGTCTCGGGCGTAGTCATCCATGAACCACAATCCCCCTCTTCCCTGAGTAGGATTTAGAAGAAGGACACCCAAATGAGGTGGACCCGCTACTTGTACTATTGATGAAAGTGCAAGATTGTTCTCTACTGCACCCTCCTGCATAGAAGATGGTGGAAAATGGAATTGTTCTGATATGAGAATACCCATAACTCAAGGTGTATCCCACCTAAAACTAACCAGATTTTTCATCCCTACAAACTAGTCACAGTCATATATATACAAACATAATATCATGATCGGGTTATGCTAATTAATTTCATCATATATATATCAAAAAATAATGGAAAAATAGATATATCACGCCACAAAGTACACTTATTTCTTAAAAAGATAACCCAAATTAAGGGATTAAATTTTTGAACTAGTATATAGTACATAAATAGGCATATCTATGGAATGTGATGTTACATTTCTAGTAATGATGAATGAACACACCCAAAATCCATAAAACGGTAACAATAATCTCATCAATGGTAACACAAAGGTCCCTCATGCATGAGATAGCCAAATACATGGAAACTCCCCTACCAAAGTCCCACAAATTTATATCCTTATACCTTGTCCCATGTATGTCAAAAAAAGAATAAAAATTATTCATATTATACCATCTTGCAACACTCTGACCCAAACCACCTAGTTTGTGTTGGATAACCACAAGACCTCATGTGTGACTCTCCATATGCAAGAGGTTGTAGACTAATAATGAGGGTATAAAGATAGTCAGTGGGTAGAATATAAAATCAAAATCATTCCCTTTCCCTAATAATTATAAAAAACTATAATAATCATAAAAACATGTAGAAACTAAATAATCACAAAGTAATTACACATATCACACAATCCATACAAATAATAAACAAACAGGATCCCTGTTTTTTATTTTTGAGAAATATGGAGGTCGTGCCTCTTTTATTAAAAGAAAACAAAAGATAGGAACCCAAGAGTGTGTAGGAAAATAAAGCAAAATCCCAAACAAAATCTATCTACCTATCATTTTATTTATCTATTCAGTGATATTTCTTTATTCTTCTCTCATTACATTCCATGTACCATTTCTGTGACCACGCCCTTGGCCTCTCACTCTCCCTCTACTTAGAGGAAGTAATTGATGTCTTTTTGAGAAGTGTATCAGTATCAGTACTATCAGAATCAAATTTATCCTCCTGCTGCTCTTTTTTAGGGAAAGTGTCTCTTGTGACTGTAGTCAACATCCCTTCAGCCTCCGTTGTATTATTAGAAGCGGTATCCTGATGCATTTTCATAGTAGATCTTACATTTTACTCCTAAATATTAATAGTAATATATATAGGGAAAGGATTACCTAAAAACGGTTTCTCAACCACCTCTTGAAGCATCATCTGAGACTTCGAATTATTTTAAGAAACAAGCTGAAAGCCCTCATTATTCATAATGTATTTGGAAGAAGCATGAAAATTTTTAGAACTGGACAGAGTTTAAAGTTTTAAAATTTGATTTCCCTTGCTACCTGAGGTAGCTAACTTTTTTTGCGAGTGTTAGAGATCAACTTCTTTTTGTATCTAGTCTTCAATCAGTTTTTTACCCATCAAGTCATTAATGCTTCTTGGCATGGAATAAGCTGAAAAGTTATCACATTTTCCTTTTATATATGTGTCATCATTGTGGACATTCATTTATTTGGAGAAGATGGAGGCCCAAGACTTTTTATTATTCTCTGAAGTAGAGGAATAGACACTGCCATTTTTCTCATCAATGCTTGGATTGATTGCATCCTCAGAAACAACATTATATTCTAATTTAATTTGATCAACATTATTAGGGGAAATGTAAATTCTATCAGGGATATTGCACTGATTATCCTCAGGCTTCTACAAATTAGGCTTCCGAGTATATGTATTTGTATTCTTCTTGAGAAAATTGTTCAAAGTGTGCCCTCACAAAGAGAAGAAGTTGCATGTTGTGGAGCGTATATAGGTAGATGACTCATGACCAATATCATTTCAATCCTTATATAATTTTGGAAATTTTTCATAAAAATCTTCAACTCAATCATATCATCACTAGTTGCAAGCATAACCTTATCAACTAGTGTCAAAACCAGTTCAACCTCTACCAAGAACATGGAAAAGTGACCAAAGTGGGATACTTCCATTTTTTGTCAATTTTAATTGGTATACCAATAAACAATGCAATATCATATAGAATTTTATGGTGCTAGAGTATCCAATTTAATTCATAAACCCTTACCCAAATTTGAGTAGTGGTATTACCAACCTCAAAAGTGTTGAATTTTTTATCTCATTCATGAAGGTGAACGATACCCAGTTTGAGTGCTATGGAGACAAATCCCCAAGACCGAACCTTCAATTCATCTATGGGAAAGAGCATATGGAAGTATCCCCATCTAAGAGAGACACGTTTAAAATATGAAAAACCATAGATCGACGATATCTTCTCTTTAATTTCATTAATTTTCAGAGTCTTTGGTCCTTTAGGAAGAAATAAGTGAGAAATAATCGAGAACTTACCCATTTTAGCCACTCTGAAATAGCATCGAGGTTAGCCCTGATATGCGCTATGTTCCCTTTTCTTCATATGGGGGAATAAATCACACCTTTAAGGAAATAAAAGGAATGATTTGTAGAATCTCCCACAATCTTCAGAACACCATGATGTGCCTGAATGTGCAGAAAAGCAGGATCTGGGTTCCCTCCCACCCTACTCCATAACAATGTATCTATTCGATATACAGTCGCTTGGGTAGGTCAACCATCAGTAACCTTCACAGTGTGTCTCTTCGTAGCCTCCCCAACTACCCTTGCGCTAGATCCTTGAAAATCCACCCATGTTCACTGAAGATTATACATCTCTGATGAAGAGACCATCGGCCCGACCATCAAATCTAAATGAGCTGACAAACGGGATCCATATATGACAAGACAAAAAAGGGTAATGTGTAGGTTGATAATAAATAAAAAATTGTAGTAATCCTATGGAGTAAATCCTAGTTCTTCTCCCATATCCATGTTCTTTGGCTCAAATATCTTCCATGGGCCCCTTACCCTTGTCTGGATCCCTATACATGAATTCTTCACATGAACTAAGATGCATGTACAGGGTGTGAGTAATAAAATCCAGTAAGATACCACCAATTAATCCCTCAAAAAATTACACAGATATAATTTTTGTATTATATGATAATAATAAATTCAAAAATATTAATAACAATCATACGATCACATATTGAGCAATCATGCGCTAACCAAGCTATTACAGACTTGTGGTTATGCCTTCTTCAATTCCATGTTACAAGGATAGTAGTAGGATATGGTAAGTGAAAAAGAATAATCCAAAATTCTCATAATCACGTATCTTAGTTATAACAAGTAATTTAGTGGTTTCATTCCCCTAGAACATTTTATCTCAAATAAATCACGGTTCAGGACTCTATTTCATCATACTCCATTTATGCCTTGGGTTGGGCCTCAAAGAAATCATTCCCCTAACTTCACTGCTTCAGGTTAGGCATCTAGGCCTTCATTACTCTACCCTATTCTTAGGTCCATTACCATCATCACCATAAGCTAAGTGAACTCCCCCTCTAAGGGATAATAATCAAATGATAGTTTACCTGTTCTGAATTCTAAGAAAAACCTATGAGGGCATGGAAACATACATGACTAAGTATAGAATACAAGGAAAATCATATCATATCATCATTTGAAAAATATTAGTAACATAAAATGCATGTTATCTCCATTAAAAATGGTCAAACAAGCTACATGCATACTCATGGAATCATGTGAAATCTAAGGGTCTCACAGGATATATAAACAACCACATGTGATCATAATAAAGCACAGTAAAATAAGGTATCCCAAAAAAGGATTATACTAATTTAAAAAGTGTATACTAAATCCCAAAATGGAATGTAACTTCCTAAGTCAAGTTATTTTGTGAATAAATACAAGTTTCATCAAAGGATGAACACGTCACACACCCATAGTGAATGGGATCACGCATCAAGGGATACCTAACTCTGAATCTGATTCATCAAGAAAAAAGAATATAATGGGGACTCAAGATAATCCATTTCAACAAATCTATTATATAATCACATACCTTAAAGAGTCTATCATCGGAATCAGTTCTGAGGTATGTCAAAGGAAATAATGAAAATTCACCATATTTGTTTATGATCAATGAAAATATCATGAATTAATTGTTGATTATAGAATAGGGACTTGAGTATAGCCAAATACCATCAATCCACTATCAATATATCAATATAAAATAGATTAAAGATGATAATTGAGAATAATAATATCTCAAAATGATCATACTATGATAAATTGCTGAGAAACATCTATTATTCATGAGAATTCTATATCATTTCAAAAGTGTTGTCATTGACATGATGAATCATCCAACAATATACTACTTAATCATCATCATATTAAGATTCCATCATCAATCCAATATTAATCATATATTTAGGAAGATGATTCATGAACTCTTACTCATGGAAAATTTGTTGTTGATGGTAGATCTTGATTCTATCAAGAAACAACATCAAATCACTAGAACCACCAAAGATCTATGAACAGATGATAAAAAATCATTTGATATTAATGGAATTAATATATTTCACATATATCCATGAACATGTCTCAAGGATTAAGGTGTATTTGGAATGGATTTAAATAAAACCCACCGATTAAGTGTTGTAGTATCGTTCTAATTAAGGAGATACAAGGGGAGAAGAATGAGAGTTCAAATATTAAAGAGAAGAGGTTTAAAATTTATGTTATGGAAATTAGGTTCAGAATTTGGTGCTAAGAAGGTTCAAAACTTCATGGGATTAAAAGTATGTGGGGTTGATTAACTGCA
The DNA here is from genome assembly GCA_963277665.1 of Viscum album. Taxonomy (NCBI): domain Eukaryota; kingdom Viridiplantae; phylum Streptophyta; class Magnoliopsida; order Santalales; family Viscaceae; genus Viscum; species Viscum album. The sequence continues at coordinate 111,918,326 of OY728138.1, read as the reverse complement.
CCCTTAGACTGGGTTCATTTTCTACCCAATGGGACTCACTGGTGAGCTGGTGGAACCCCACATGTAATCCAATGGGTTATACTATAGCTAGAATACTTATGGGTACACCACCAGTTGGTTAGTGGGTTCTAATAGTTATATAGTTGATATTTTCCATCCATCCCAAGCTCGTGTCCTTCCTCAAAACTCCAACCACCAATTTTCAGACCCTTATCCTCCAAAATCCATCCTCTTAATCACCCATGTCATATAATAATGAAAGGGGAAGTTGATTTTCCTAAATAAAAAATATCTCATATGTCAAAATATAATGAGGATACTCCATATGATTTATCTCATTCCGAAAGTTAGGATTGTAATTGAGTGGAGATGGATATCAGGTGTAAAGGTTTTGTAATATTTTTCTAATGTGGATGCATTTTTTTACTACTTTTTTTCAATGTTTCCTAGAAATGGTATCTTAGAAGATGAAATAAGGTGTTATCCATCATAGACATTGATGTGTTAAGTAAACTTAGAGATAACATCCAAAAAAGATGAAGGGTTTTTATGTGATGGTGTGGTATATTCCACATGGAGGTGTTCATGAGATTTGTTGTTTAGTAGTTTAATTTTATTCCTTTTTAGAGATGAATAATTTTTATGGTCATGAGGATATTGTAACCCAGATTTTTCATAGTTTTACTTAACTATATTCTTGAGTTTTTGAAGTCTTAGTGCCTTCATGAGGGTAAAATAATACATTTACCCTAGCATATGGGCTCATAAAAGATGGTACTAGTTCCTTAAGAATATGAGTTTTACACCCAAGTTGATCCAACTCAAAATATAGAGTGTCGTAGGGCCTTGGAAATAATATAATAAATATATTATAATTTTATTAGTCTTGGCATAATATTTTTTTATGAAAATGTTTATAACTCTTAAACAGGAACTTGGATGGAGAATCCAAGTACTTTGATGGGATGATAATGAGGTGTTTACCCTTGGTATGATATAAAATTTGATCAAATCAGATCTCATGATAATTCTCACTGGTGGGTGGAATTAGAGGAATAAATTGAATAATTAATTAATTATTTTAATTAATTATTTTATCTATAAAATTATTCTATTTGAACATAGGTTATAGGAATTTTCTTGTTTTATCCACTTTTAGACCTTGAGAGAGGATAAGATAAAGAAGTAGGGTCATTGTGACGATGGTAGATCAAGAGGATGAGATTAGATTGGAAATGAAATTGATGACCAGATCATGTCTCGATGAGTGTATCGCATGACCAATGATTTGTCAAAGCATATACGTTTTGACATAAGGATGGGAATATTATCAAATCTCCTTACTCTATCCTTAATTAATTATATATTGTATTTATTTACCTCTTATCCAAGTTGGTTGTTCATTAATTATTCTTATTTTTTGATAACCTCTTGTTTGAGAAATATTTGATGAACCATGCGAGACAAGTAGATATTGGATATTATATTAAATTTGATTATCCTTAAAATTTATCTCTGTGAAAAAAAAATGATTTAATCTGGATAAAAAATTATACCTTATTTTATTCTCTCTCCAATTCATGTGTGGAGGATGAGCACTGACCTTTAGGGTAGTCGATGCTAATGAGAGGTGATGGAAGCATTGTTTGGAGGGAAAGGCTACATGGGAATAGAAAACCATTCCAAGATGGTGGCCTATGCTCACATTTTGGAATCTTGGAGATAAAATATTATAAATAATTATTATAAATATAGATAATGAATTAAATTGGAGAGAGAGGTTGGGGGATTCCATATATATGGCATGATTGAGGGGGTGCGTAGAACCCCTCATGTGTACATGAGAAAGGAAGGGATGGTGAAACATCTCCTCTTTTTATAGAAGTAATTATATATATTATATATTAATTATAATTATTTTAATTAAGAGAGGTGTTGGGTTGGAATGTGTGATAGGAGGGGCAGAAACCCCAACATCACCCCCCCCCCCCACCCCAACATGAAATGAGATATAGGGTAGAATCCATGTTTCTTCCCATTTTATCTGATAATATATTATATTATATTATATTATTATTATTTATTTTATCATTATTATTAATTATCATTGTTTTAGTCATATCTTATCCATACAATGTCATATTAGTAATCTTTCTATGACATCATGACTCGGACATCAAGATGGCTGATTCAATACTAACATGTGATACCTAATTCTAAATTTTGGTAGGTCCCTAGGTGTCAACATGCATCATCTTTCATACATGATATGATTAAATATATATATATTTTCACTAGGAGTTCATTTTGAGATATTAAATATTATATCCTGAGTATTTTTTTCATAAGACCTCTATAGAACAATCTATTTGGAAATTCATGGTTGTTTGTGAGTCATGATAGACATAGTAACATTTTAGCCCTATAGGATTAACTATGGGCTTCATTGTGTTCATCAAGAAATATTAGATTCATATTTAGACATTCAATAAGTCAAATCTAAGTGTCTTACGAGCTGGGGTACGATGGTGGAACTACCTTTGAGAGTGGATATCAGGTCACAATATGTGAAGTATGTATAGGGATGAGAATCTTATCATTGGTTAAATAGTGTGGAAAGACATGAGTTCCTCTCATAATTTCCATGTCGTATTGGTGTTCCTCCTTTAGGATTTTTGTCCTCTATTGGAGTTAGTATATCAACTATATGGGTAAGGGACTGATATCATCTACCTATAGGATTAGATAGGGTCAATATTTTTCTCACTTAGACAGGATTGGGATCCTCTATCTAAGCAGTCGATATTTCACTCTTCTAAAGAGACCAAATATGATAGGAATCCTTCACCGGAGTCATTATTTCACCTATTTTCATTGGTCAGTGATTCTCCATCATTATAATGAATGATTGTGTGGGTTGATGGGTTTGGTATATTTGGGTTTGATTGATGATACAATATTCATGGAATAGTGGATATAGTGTTCCCTCATCTAAAAATCATGTTTCAGTGATGTGTATGTTAAACCCCGAGATTTTATGAAAAATATTATTTTAATTTCATTAATTTCTTGTGTTGTATGCTACACCAATATTACCTTACGCTATACGCAACACCGTATTAGCTTGCAGTATACGCAACACTATTCTTGGATCGTGTTACACACAATTTTGATAATAGTTATTCTACGCAACATTGAGTATATATATATATATATATATATTAAATGTATAAATGAAATATGGTTGGATTCTGTTATATGAAAAAACGAAGGATTCTTTCACAACATGCAACCCTGACTTGGCTTGCATTACACGCAATCGCGACCTTCCTCGATAGCGTGTGTTGTACGCAATACCGGGTTTTACTAAACAACAATATATTATTATAATATTATTATGAACTAGCCATTATGAATAGTATTAACTAAATTTTTAATTTTATAATATTATTATTCATCTTACACATTTTCTAGAACATGGTATAAGAACAAAATAAATTTTTCAGGTAAAATAAGTATTTTTCAAAAAATGCAGTTTTGTCGCCTTTTGATGGCGCACCCACTTTAAATCTAGTTTTTGACAAGTTTATAAGTTCAATTTTACAAAATAAAATTCTTCTTTGGAATCAAGAAATAAAAATTTACTTTGGATAAATTTTTCGTATTATTCTGGTAACTTTCATATTTTTATGAATAGTAAAAACACGCTATATTTTAATGAAAAAACAACTTTTTTCATCGTAATAATTTATATGGTTAAATTATAATATTGAATGGTTTTAAAGTATAAATAGAATATATTTTTACCATTTAATATAATGTATGTCATTAGCATTGATTTTACATTGAATTCGTAGGTCAAATCAATTCAATCTTTTGCAATGTTTTAAACAAAAACCTGTTTTCATTCGACAACGGGATTAATTTTAATTTAATTTCTGTGACTTCTGTGTATTGAATTTGAAAAAATGGATTCCATATTTGTAATCAGTGGGTCCAAATTATGTTAATAGGCTACTTTTTATTTTTGGGAATTATGAATAGTAACTACGGTAAATTTTATTTACCATAGTTAAAGGTAAATCAGGTAATTAAGAGTAAATATAATATTATAAAATTAGCATAACACATGCCAAAATTCTATTGGATGGCTAAAAGTAAACCCATATAAACTAAGGGTCGGATTAGATTCATTTTATGGACATTTGACCATGAAAATAATTTAATTATTATTAAAACCAAAGAAAGTGACAATATGTCACTCTCTTAAATCTTATAAGTATAATAATTTTAATTTAGTGATAAACATCATAAAACTTCGAACATGAATATTATCCAAAAATATAATCAAATTATCTACATCATGATAATTTATTTAGAATTTTTAGGTATTAAATAATTTTCATTAATGGTGATACATTAATGATACAGAAAATATTTATTAAGTGGAAAATAAGTAATATAGTTTTTATTAAAATAATAATACCCATTAAAAGGCCCAAAAACCTGACCAAAACTTATTGGTAGTGTATATATACACCTTAATCATCCAATGACCTAATATATAACCGTTTTGATCCTTATAAAAGTGATTATGACACTTATATTATTTTATTTTAAATGATGCCAAAGTTGTCACCTTCATAATTTAATAAATATAACAATTTAAATATTGTGATTTTAAGATGATAAATTCGATTAAAAGTATTATTGTGAAAGGTAATAGATTTATCTTCATAATAGGATTTTATTTTAAATTTTTATGCAAAAAATAAGTATATTAAATAATTATACAAAAATGTTGTAGTAATTATTTTATTAAGAGATAAACTAAATAAATGGTTTTAAAAATAATAAAATAAATATTATATGAACTATTTAATGTGATCCACTAATTTTATAGATATATATGAACTTTTATGAATCTATTAAAGCTTTTATTTCGAACATATCTTCTGAATATATTTTATTTAAATTCAAATAAATGAATAGTGTCAAAATTGACACTATTGTTATTTTATAAAAATAACATATTATAAAATTGTTTAAAAATCACAAAAATATTTAAAAATTATAAATTTAAATTTATATGGTCTATAATGTTATAAAGTAAACAATTATGGAAAATTCACAACAAATAAGTAATTATTTGTTATAATTTAAAATTTAGAATTTTATTACCACAAATAAACTTAAATAGATTAAATAAGGATAAATCAAAATGATAAGGTTTAAAATAAGATCCAAACATGTATAAATTTAATTTTTTGATGATATTACAACCCTATATCATATAATATTAGAATATTAGTCATTTTTTGAGGTTTTTAAGTGGGGTTAGATTTATTATAAATTAATATTTTTAAGAATTCCAAAGGTGCCCCTCTCCTCCCTTATAAAAGGGCACCTCCTCCCTCTCCTCCTCACACCAATTTGATCCTTCAAGCTCGGAAAAACCCTGACAAATTATCTTCTCCACTTCCCTAGAAACATCCTAGAGGTTCTGGTCTACTTTAAAGACCAATCTTAGTGCCCTAAGAGGAGGTTTCAAAGAGGCGTATCGAAGAAGAGGTAATTTCTTCTCCCGATTCTTTCAAGCTTCTTTCTTCTTCAACTTCTTCTTCTTTAGTTGTTTAATTATAAAGTAATAAAATCAGTATCACTAATATAATGATTTTTTATTATAAATATGAAACAACCCCATTTCACATTTTATCCATCCTACGGAAAACGAAATCACCACGCGTGCGTACGTACGGAATACCGTCTCCACGCCGTGGTGTAATCTATTTTTCCACCAACACCTTACATGGATGGGTATAATGGTGTAATGAATAACTATACATAGTTATTATAACATCACACTAATTCTGATATATTGTATCATCAACTCCAATTCAATTCAATAATTATGGAGACGATATCATCGCTCGTGCGTACGTACGGACTACCGTCTCCACGATGTGATGAGATTCATTCTCCATGTTAACCATTTAAGAGTGATTATAAAGTATATATAAGCAATAATAATGAAATATATGACATTATAAAGCTACTTTAATTATGTATATATGTATGTCATCTACTTAATTCCATTCAACTCAATAAGGAAACGAAAACAGCGTTCATGCGTACGTACGGCCTACCGTCTCCATGAACGGTGTATTTCTTTCCATTTATCTATCTATTATATATATGTATATTATGAATATATATTATATATAAATCATTTTTTATATTCTGGAATTATGTAATCGTGATCTAAGTAATCATATGAATAATTACAAGTCAAAACACAGATGACAAATGAAACGATTTTACCCAAAACACTCTTTAACTAGGAATTTACAAAAGAACGGGTAATATAAAGTCATAAGTGAACCATATATGATATCATAACAATGAATATGATTCTGTAATAAGTCAATGACATTATTTAAATCATTATACAGGAGGTTCAGATACATACGAAGAATATCGGACATAAGGTAAGGGATAAATTTTGCAAATCTCATTTTTATCCGAGATTGCTTATTCGTAAGTATTTACTGGGGTTATTTCTATCATCCATGTACAAGTTTTATAAAAGTTTTTTCATGTATGTTTAAAGTCATTTTTACCCATTTTTGACTTTTTTACTTTTACTACATGTTATGTAAGGAATCTTTCTTTTGTTTACGTTACGAGGTACTTTTTTAACTTTTTCGACAAAAGTACGAGAAGAATGTTTTTTTAACTTATACAACATGAAAGGATTTTTACGGTTTCATAAAGCCTTATTTTCATGAATCTTCCTCCAAAAGATTTCATTACTGTTTTCAACAAAATATATTTCTTTTAAAATTGCATGACGTTTTGTGAAAAGAAATTGATTTTGAAGAAGAAAGGATATTTTCCTCAAGAATTCATTTCAAGTATTTTATCAAAACCATTTTTCATCTAAGATGACATTATTTCATATGTGTATGTTTCAAGTATCATGTCTCTATGATTTAAATGGTTTCATTTTTATTATTATAAAATGATATCCATTTCTTTTATATGGATTATGTGATGATGGAATGATGTTTATGAAACCCATTTTGTTTATTGGTTTATTATGAATGATGTATGTTTTTTTTTGTGGCACAAGTAAGAATGATTTCATTATGAGATGGGTAGGACCCATATCTCCCTCCAATGCATTGGGTAAAGATTTTATATCTCATGAGATAGACATGGCTGGAATGGTAAGTTAATCTGGTTCAGTGTTACAGGACTGAAACGAGGAGTGAACTCGATTCAGAATGGGACTTTGTCCACTAAGATGGTCTTGGCAGCAATGCCTTGGCTACTATGGAAATCATTACATGTGCTTAATGGATGCCACAATTACATGTTTTATTCCCATGCTATTTTATCATGGTTTATGTTCCATTATGATTTATGTCTTATGTACTTCCATGTTTTATGTTGTTACTCAAGATTTTAATGTTTAAACATTATGTTCATGTTTTTAAGTTCCAATGTATATGGTATGTTTTATTTTATCCATGCTTACCCTTACTGAGCATTTGAGCTCACCCTTTTTATGTTTTATTTTCCCCCAGGATCAAAATAAAGGTTTTAGTTCAGGAAACAAAAAGTGGAAGATCTTTATGGGAGATGTTGAAGATCTTTCACCACGATTAGAAGATTACGTTCCAAGTTTCCAAAGACACTAAACTATTACGGTCCTTGTGTGTCTTTTTTTGTTATGTATTAAGTATTCCGCAAAAGTAATATAATTTCCATGTACGTCAAGCTTAGGGTCTCTACAGTTGGTATCAGAGGAAAGGTTTAGTCAACCTTTGGAAACTAGGATGCGAAAACGTTAGTGAGATCCCTAGAGATATTTCTAAGGTATGTCTAGGGATGTACCTAAGGATAAGAATACATATAGGATATAGTACTAGAACTACGGTAACGATCTTAGAATTTAACCTAAGATGTTAAATATTGAGGGTGCTCCCCCTTTACTATGTTGTTTTCCCTAGCATGATTTTTGCCTCTCACACTATTCTTTTTGGGTTTTAGAAAATGGCTGGAAACAGGAATATTCATGATAATGGAGGATATGACGGACAATGGAATGATTTTCTTCATGAGAAACCAAATGAAATGGGATCTGGAAGTCCAAACATCGTTATTATGCCTAATCAGCAATCTCATAATATGATCAATAATCTCAACTTTGGTAAGTTTCCCGACTCAGATAATAAGAGAAAGATGGAGTTTCATGATGATCATAGAGGAAAGAAAGTTCAATTTCCCTCATGTAAATCATGTGGGAAGAGGCATCAGGGAGATTGTTTCAAAGGAACTAGAAGATGCTTTGGGTGTGGAAAAGAAGGACACAAAGCCAGTAATTGCAAAGTAAAAGGTTCAGTTAACACCATGGAGAAGGATAATGGTATTACTACGACATCAACAATGATTAGATGTTTTAAATGTGGAATGTACGGGCATTATGAAAACCAATGCCCTAATGGAAAATCTCATGAAGAGAATTAGCATGGTCATATGGGTAGTATTTATGTGGATGATGATGAGGAGACTATAAATGATATATGAGCTGAAAGAAGTGTTGAAGCTCAGTCGGTTGTTTTAGAAGGTAGTGGAATGATTGTATGTTTATTGAGAGTTATGTTGTATAGTTAATGGAACTATGGAATAAAGAATCATCTAAGGATTGTTACACTTTTGTTTTTCCTAAAAGTATTTGAAAGTATATGTTGAATGGTACCAGTAACCATGGAATGTTATTCATATATTTTTGTAAAGTAGATGATATGTGCATAATGAAGGAATAAGAAGATAATGAGATGTTTGATTGTATTCATGAGCTCATGATTGATATAAGGACTAAGTGATATCATGGTTTGAGTATATAGAATTTTGAGGATTTTGGTATGTGGAAAGTGTTAACTTTTAACTGCATTCATGTTTTCACTAAGGTTCAATGGGTATTAATTTTTCAAGAGAATACATGATTAAGGCCTTAGAACGTTTGTAATGTGCCCAAAAAGACATATCTTATGATATATGGGGATCAACTATGGTATTAACATGCTTCTTATATGAAATCTCTAGTAATCGTTTTCACTATAATATGACAATGGACTACAATATTATGGATAAGCCTAAATATTGGAATGGATTATGTTGGAAATAAGTTAGTATTGTTTAAGGATAGAACCTTTTTTCGATATTATTGATGGGATGATATAGTAATGTAGTTTTAGAAAAAGGACAACCTGCAGGATGGGCGATAGCCCATCGCGTCGGACAAGGCTGTGGGAATCGAACCCACAACCGAAGTGCGACTGGACTTTATCGCCTACCACTGGCCTACAGGAAGTCCCTGGTTAGTAGAAACTAGTTTTAAGCAGTATGATATATGAAGTATAAGTTCATTTTTGGAACCATATACGATTAATCTAACCATAAGATGGACTTATAACTTTTGCTAACCTTTTGTTTGAAAGAGATGGAATGACCCATCATTCTATCACATGATCTGCTAACACATCACGAATAACAAATTCAACTTCATTTCTTTAAGGGATGAAGTGGAAATTGTTCAATTCACGAACAACAGTGAGATTGTACCAAAATCATGCAAGTATTTATTTTAATTCATCAACTTTAGGGAAATGATCTTGAAAACCAAAAATGTTGTCCTATTTCTCTTATATACGATGAATCAGATGGTACCTTAGATCATCACAAATCAATAGCTTTGTGATTGTTGTCTTTTTCATAGTCATGTTCTCTACCACTCTCCATCAGAACTTGATGGTTAGATTTTTCTTCCATATCCATATTTTCACCTATGTTCTCCTACGTAGAAACCTAGTGATGAGTTAATTTGGGTAACCGTTACATTTCATACATTAGTTTTTAAAGCCATGTTTTGGTATTCCTTTTTACGATGTGGGTTTCTATTAAACAAACTTTCGAGTAGTAAACCATTTATAACCCCGACGAATTTCGAGGGCGAAATTCATTTTAAGGGAGGTAGAATGTTACACCCCGAGATTTTAGGAAAAATATTCTTTTAATTTCATTAATGTCTTGTGTTGTATGCTACACCAATATTACCTTGCGCTATACGCAACACCGTATTAGCTTGCAGTATACGCAACACTATTCTTGGATCGTGTTACACACAATTTTGATAATAGTTATTCTATGCAACATTGAGTATATATATATATATATATTCAATGTATAAATGAAATATGGTTGGATTATGTTATATAAAACAATGAAGGATTCTTTCACAACACGCAACCCTGACTTGGCTTGCATTACACGCAATCGCGACCTTCCTCGATAGCGTGTGTTGTACGCAATACCGGGTTTTACTAAACAACGATATATTATTATAATATTATTATGAACTAGCCGTTATGAATAGTATTAACTAAATTTTTAATTTTATAACATTATTATTCATCTTACACATTTTCTAGAACATGGTATAAGAACAAAATAAATTTTTCAGGTAAAATAAGTATTTTTCAAAAAATGCAGTTTTGTCGCCTTTTGATGGCGCACCCATTTTAAATCTAGTTTTTGACATTTTTATAAGTTAAATTTGACAAAATAAAATTATTCTTTGTAATCAAGAAATAAAAATTTACTTTGGATAAATTTTTCGTATTATTCTGGTAACTTTCATATTTTGATAAATAGTAAAAACACGCTATATTTTAATGAAAAACAACTTTTTTCATAGTAATAATTTATATGGTTAAACTATAATATTGAATGGTTTTAAAGTATAAATAGAATATATTTTTACCATTTAATATAATGTATGTCATTACCATTGATTTTACATTGAATTCGTAGGTTAAATCAATTCAATCTTTTGAAATGTTTTAAACAAAAACCCGTTTTCATTCGACAATGGGATTAATTTTAATTTAATTTCTGAAACTTCTGTGTATTGGATTTGAAAAAATGGATTTCATATTTGGAATCAGTGGGACCAAATTATGTTAATAGGCTAATTTTTATTTTTGGGAATTATGAATAGTAACTACGGTAAATTTTATTTACCATAGTTAAAGGTAAATCGGGTAATTAAGAGTAAATATAATATTATAAAATTAGCCTAACACATGCCAAAATTCTATTGGATGGATAAAAGTAAACCCATATAAACTAAGGGTCGGATTAGATTCATTTTATGGACTTTTGACCATGAAAATAATTTAATTATTATTAAAACCAAAGAAAGTGACAACATGTCACTCTCTTAAATCTTATAAGTATAATAATTTTAATTTAGTGATAAACATCATAAAACTTCGAACATTAATATTCTCTAGAAATATAATCAAATTATCTACATCATGATAATTTATTTAGAATTTTTAGGGATTAAATAATTGTCATTAATGGTGATACATTAATGATACAGAAAATATTTACTAAGTGGAAAATAAGTAATATAGTTTTTATTGAAATAATAATACCCATTAAAAGGCCCACAAACCTGACCAAAACTTATTGGTAGTGTATATATACACCTTAATCATCCAATGACCTAATATATAACCGTTTGGATCCCTATAAAAGTGATTATGACACTTATATTATTTTATTTTAAATGATGCCAAAGTTGTCACCTTCATAATTTAATAAATATAATAATTTAAATATTGTGATTTTAAGATGATAAATTCGAGTAAAAGTATTTTTATGAAAGTTAATAGATTTATCTTCATCATAGGATTTTATTTTAAATTTTTATGCAACAAATCAGTATATTAAATAATTATACAAAAATTGTAGTAATTATTTTATTAAGAGATAAACCAAATAAATGGTCTTAAAAATAATAAAATAAATATTATATGAACTATTTAATGTGATCCACTAATTTTATAGATACATATGACCTTTTATGAATCTATTAAAGCTTTTATTTTGAACATATCTTCTGAATATATTTTATTTAAATTCAAATAAATGAATAGTGTCAAAATTAACACTATTGTTATTTTATAAAAATAACATATTATAAAATTGTTTAAAAATCACAAAAATATTTAAAAATTATAAATTTAAATTTATATGGTCTATAATGTTATAAAGTAAACAATTATAGAAAATTCACAACAAATAAGTAATTATTTGTTATAATTTAAAATTTATAATTTTATTACCACAAATAAACTTAAATAGATTAAATAAGGATAAATCAAAATGATAAGGTTTAAAATAAGATCCAAACATATCTAAATTTGATTGGTTGATTATATTACAACCCTATCTCATCTAATATTTGAATATTAGTCATTTTTGGAGGTTTTTAAGTGGGGTTAGATTTATTATAAATTAATATTTTTAAGAATTCCAAAGGTTCCCCTCTCCTCCCTTATAAAAGGGAACCTCCTCCCTCTCCTCCTCACACCAATTTGAGCCTTAAAGCTCGGCCAAACCCTGAAAAATTATCTTCTCCACTTCCATAGAAACATTCTAGAGGTTCTGTTCTACTTTAAATACCAATCTTAGTGCCCTAAGAGGAGGTTTCAAAGAGGCGTATCGAAGAAGAGGTAATTTCTTCTCCCAATTCTTTCAAGCTTCTTTCTTCTTCAGCTTCTTATTATTTAGTTGTTTAATTATAAATTAATAACATCAGTATCACTAATATATTTATTTGTTATTATAAATATGAAACAACCCCATTTCACCTTCTATCCATCCTATGGAAAATGAAATCACCGCGCGTGCGTACGTACAGAATACCGTCTCCACGCCGTGGTGTAATCTGTTTTTCCACCAACACCTTACATGGATGGGTATAATGGTGTAAAGAATAACTATACATAGTTATTATAACATCATACTGATTCTGATATATTGTATCATCAACTCCAATTCAATTGAATAATTATGGAGACGATATCATTGCTCGTGCGTACGTACGGACTACGGTCTCCACGACGCGATGAGATTCATTCTACATGTTAACCATTTAAGAATGATTATAAAGTATATATAAGAAATAATAATGAAATATATGACATTATAAAGCTACTGGATTTATGTATATATGTATTTCATCTACTTAATTCCATTCAACTCAATAAGGAAACGAAAACAGCGTTCATGCGTACGTAAGGCCTACCGTCTCCATGAATGGTGTATTTCTTTCCATTTATCTATCTATTATATATATGTATATTATGAATATATATTATATATAAATAATGTTTTATATTATGTAATTATGTAATTTTTATCTAAGTAATCATATGAATAATTACAAGTCAAAACACAGACAACAAATGAAACGATTTTACCCAAAACACTCTTTAACATGGAATTTACAAAAGAACGGGTAATATAAAGTCATAAGTGAACCATATATGATATCATAACAATGAATATGATTCTGTAATAAGTCAATGAAATTATTTAAATCATTATACAGGAGGTTCAGATACATACGAAGAATATCGGACATAAGGTAAGGGATAAATTTTGCAAATCTCATTTTTATCCGAGATTGCTTATTCATAAGTATTTACTGGGGTTATTTCTATCATCCATGTCCATGTTTTATAAAAGTGTTTTCATGTATGTTTAAAGTCATTTTTACCCATTTTTGACTTTTTTACTTTTACTACATGTTATGTAAGGAATCTTTCTTTTGTTTACGTTATGAGGTACTTTTTTAACTTTTTCGACAAAAGTACGAGAAGAATGTTTTTTTAATTTATACGAAATGAAAGTATTTTTACAGTTTCATAAAGACTTATTTTCATGAAGCTTCCTCCAAAATATTTCATTACTGTTTTCAAAAAAATATCTTTCTTTTAAAATTGCATGATGTTTTGTGAAAAGAAATTGATTTTGAAGAAGAAAGGATATTTTCCTCAAGAATTCATTTCAAGTATTTTATCAAAACCATTTTTCATCTAAGATGACATTATTTCATATGTGTATGTTTCAAGTATCATGTATCTATGATTTAAATGGTTTCACTTTTCTTGTTATAAAATGATATCCATTTCTTTTATATGGATTATGTGATGATGGAATGATGTTTATGAAACCCATTTTGTTTATTGGGTTATTATGAATGATGTATGTTTTTTTTTCTGGAACAAGTAAGAATGATTTCATTATGAGATGGGTGGGACCTATATCTCCCTCCAATGCATTGGGTAAAGATTTTATATCTCATGAGATAGACATGGCTGGAACAGTAAGTTAATCCGGTTCAGTGTTACAGGACTGAAACGAGGAGTGAACTCGATTCAGAATGGGACTTTGTCCACTAAGATGGTCTTGGCAGCAATGCCTTGGCTACTATGGAAATCATTACATGTGCTTAATGGATTCCACAATTACATGTTTTATTCCCATGCTATTTTATCATGGTTTATGTTCCATTATGATCTATGCCTTATGTACTTCCATGTTTTATGTCGTTGCTCAAGATTTTAATGTTTAAACATTATGTTCATGTTTTTAAGTTCCAATGTATATGGTATGTTTTATTTTATCCATGCTTACCCTTACTGAGCATTTGAGCTCACCCTTTTTATGTTTTATTTTCCCCCAGGATCAAAATAAAGGTTTTAGGTCAGGAAACAAAAAGTGGAAGATCTTTATGGGAGATGTTGAAGATCTTTCACCACGATTAGAAGATTACATTCCAAGTTTCCAAAGACACTAAACTATTACGGTCCTTGTGTGTCTGTTTTTGTTATGTATTAAGTATTCCGCAAAAGTAATGTAATGTCCATGTACTTCAAGCTTAGGGTCTCTACAGTGTAGTATGACTATTTAAAGTCTATGATGTTTAGAATTTTGTTAGAATTGGGATTCCTTAGCACCCTAGGAATTGCCTTCAACATGTGATATTGTGGATGGATATCAACTTCAAGCTCTATGGAATTTATGATATTCCAAACACCCCATGTTTCTAATGTGATACAACAATCAAGGGTTGGAGAATATATGATTGGGCCTACTCTATGTCCCAAAAAATGGTTGACCATATATAGATTATTCTTTCCTAGAATTTTACTGGTCACTCTTCAATATGAGGATTTTTTAGATAAAATTGTTTCCTATTTTTTCTCTTTGGTTTCTTTATTTTCACCTCTCAAACCACAAGAAGAGATAACCTATAGTTTTTTAGCTTCATTATTGTGTTTGTGGAATCTTACTGGGTCTGTTTATACTCACCCTTCCACAAGACTTAATCCCACACACATTATGTTGGTACAGATGACATACAAGTTTAGAGATGATCTCAACCGACCTGGGTATTAGCGTTTCTTATTTGAAGATAATTTCTTGAGGTTTTTTATGATTCATGGTGTTGTATGATAGAGCTAGATGGTCTGAGATGATGGTGGTGGTTTCTATAGCGACAGTGTGATCCTGAATTACTTATAGCGGGGATTATTTTTTTAGATTCTTGGGGTTTGAAAGGCTTTTAATGATTATTTGATTTCCTTTTTTATCTTATGGGATGTTCTAGTACTTTTTATCTTGTATATTGTATTTTTTTAATTTCTAGTTGATTATTTTTGTTCTTATGGTATTCTAGATAATCTTGTGTACTAGATTATGTATTTAATACATGTTTTTATAGGATAAGGTTTCCCATACTATGAGATATGCCTACTTAGTGTTAGTCACTAGACCCTAGTGAATTGGAAGTAGAATTAGGGTTAAACTCTCGGCTTACCATTGACCTGAGTGGGGATCCTGGTGGGTTGGGTTATGTCAAATCACATGATAACCCCATCACATTGGCGATATAAGGTTTGTATGATAGCTAAATGGAATGTAAACCACAATTATTATTACACCATGTAGTCCTCATGTGGATTAATAAATATTTATTTAAATTCCAAGTAAATACCTCACACAAAACAAGTCACAATCGGTGAAACTGTGGATGTAAAGACCCATGTATTTTTTGGGTGTTGAAATTTGAGAAGAAATTTGAATTTTTTCTTTTGGGTGCTTGTGAGGATTTAAATGGTCATTTTCCCTTATAATATGATCTCTAAAAAAATTTATGACCACTATGTTGGTCCCAGAATAGGGATTTTACCCTAATATTGGAGTTTCGTGGAATTATGAACTATTTGAGTTTTAGTGGAATATTTAATATTTACTTAATTAAATATTCAATTATTCATGTAGGTTTGAGTGGTGATATCTTTTGAATGGAGTGTTGTATTGAGATTCTGAATCCACGATTGAGTTTGAAATAGGGGTTTTTACTTTTGTGATGTATAAACTCGCTTCAGGTTTCAGGACTCACGATGAGTATTAAAAAGGGGTAATTAATTAATTAGATTCACCCCCACCCCATTTTGGGGTTTTTATGCAGAAAAAATGGGGGAATAACATCCCTTATGTGATGTTCAATCCAATAGAATAATGGGGAGGATATTCCATTGGACTTCTTCCATTGAATAGATCGAGACCATATTGAGCTACAGAAGATTTCAGGAGTGGTATTAGACCTAAAGCTTCCGTGTTTCAATATCATATAAAAATGATAATCATGTCATGATGCTATAAAAAATGGTAAGTACATATGATGCAAGGTACAAACATATATAGCATGCTATACAAAAGAAAAAAATAAAAAAATATACCTCCATAAGCATCATGAGCATAGGCTCATTCCTATACTCTTGTAATCTACCCTAGGATAGTAATTAAGGAATCCAAAGATGGGTTTTTACCTTTTACTCTACCAATATTCATAAGGTTTTTTTGGGTACCAACCATTGACCCAAATAGGGTTAAGATATACTCAGTAGGACACCACCAATAGCATATAGAATATTCTAGTCTTTTCATATAAAATGATCAAGTTTTAGGTAATAATAAATGTAAGATAAGAAATAATTAAATCACATTGGACTAGGTTCCTCATGGGATACCTGACAGACACTACCAACTTTGACCTAAGCTATATGTCACTAAACAGATGCCACCCAACTTTTATATTTATATATAAATAGGTATTTATATATATGACTCATATATATATAGACATATATGTGAATATATATATATATATATATGTAGTAATATGCAGGACCTGAGGTGTAATCTCAATGAATACATACATAAGTATAATGGGTTTCATGACTCTCATGGAATATGAGCATGGAGATATAACTAGGACATTATAAAATTCAAGTATAAAGAATGGACTGAA
This sequence comes from Viscum album, assembly GCA_963277665.1. NCBI lineage: Eukaryota > Viridiplantae > Streptophyta > Magnoliopsida > Santalales > Viscaceae > Viscum > Viscum album. The sequence continues at coordinate 111,901,084 of OY728138.1, read as the reverse complement.
CCCAAGCATATTCTTTGGATTCACAGATGCATCCTTAGTTTTAAATAATTGGAATCCTTAGACAGTTCAAGGTGTTCTATAAAAGGGAACCCATGTACCGCTCTAAGTGCACTATAAAACCCATCACCGATGGATTCCATGAAAGGCATTCCATATAAGGGTCACATGTATCACTCTTAGTATAGGATATAGGTAAAACCCTCTGATCCTGACCATGAAATACCACATAGGAAAACATGTATCACTCATGGCATGGTTTAGAAACATTTCCCAACAACCCCATCTAAGTTAATCCACTAGGGAACCAGGTATCTCTCATGGGTAAGGTAAAAGCATCTTCCTAGTGAGACCATCCAAGGTATTCTATAAAATAAACCATGTATTTACCCCAACATGTTACAATTCAATTAAAATTTATAATTGTTAATCTCTATGATCCCATCTAATGTGTCCTTAATTGCGACCCTTGTATCACATTGGCTTGGTGTAAAGGAATGGTCATATCTAGCATTAAACTCATTCCATTTAATAATACATTTTATTCATGTTCAAAAATTAATTCATTAAATTTTATTCAAGATACAAAAAAGAAAAAGAAAGGTTTTATACGCATGGCCTACAATTTTACATTGGTTCAATTCAAAATACATTACATTCAAAAGGGTAAATTCAACACACCTCTATTATTGGATCAATTTAATTCCAAAGCATGAGGCTCTAAGTCCTTTCATGAAGGAACATCCTTAGTAGTGGATCACATCAAAGTGGACATCCTTCAATGTTGATTTTTTTATTTCTAGGGATACTCTACGGATGATAATATTATCTCATTTAATTAATTTTTCATTCAAGAGGAATCATCAAAAAGGTCTGACATTGGCGCAATGACACACCATATAAAGCATCAATACTTTATAGAAAAAGAACTAGACCACATACCCAATGTTGGTAAAAAAAACCCTTATCCATTATTAGCTTCAAATTCTAAGTAGAATGGGTGAAATCATAAAAATATATAAATGCCCTAAAAATAGGGCATATTATCTCACACTAAAATAGTGCCAAAGATGGTGAGATAAACAAAGAAATAAATAAACAGAAATTAGAAAATTATTTTTGGCTATCCAATGCAACCAATGGTGAAGGAATCATACATGGGATAAAGAAAATTTCTCAAGGTCTAGGTTTGATAAAAGATAAGATCTCCAATAAATGGGATAGGTGTTTCATATGAATAGTGAGGAAACAGAAGAAAGATAACATAAATGAAGGATGGGGAAAATTATATTTTCACACATTTTTAAGAGGTATTTCTTTGGTTGTATGGTTTACCAATCCGTCTTCCTAAACCATTTGGTGCCACTGGTAAAGTGGCATAAGGTTTTAATTCCTAGGTGAATGGCTTGGAAAACCCATGTTTCCCCTTCTAGACAACTAGAGTACTAGAAAAATCCATGTGGCCTAAGGTGCAAGGTTAAAACTAATTGTGTTCCCCTCTAAAGTTTACTAAATCACCCACATGGTTGGGGTGAATGATTATCACTAATTGTGTGAAAACCATGCAGATCAGTCTGCCTCTCCAAAATCTAGAGCTCAGGGATCTGAATGAGACTTGAATGCTCCCAAAACCCTACTTTTCCTTTTAATAAAGTTACTAGTATAAAAAAGTCATTCAAATTGAAATTTAAAGTATCTGAATCTCTTGAAAAGGTTTAGATCATACATTTTACCATCCTTAAAAAATAATCCCTAAATATCCCATCTGATGAGGGTAAAGAATCATCCAAGAATATCTCTAGCCACTGAGCATGTATGTCAACCTCTCTCTCCTAGGTCTCATCCTATATACAGTCATACTACCATACCACAAAAAACAGAGGAACTGACATGCCTCAAAGAGACCTCATGATCTAATCAATGATTGTGATATGATACTCATAAAAGGAAGAATTACCTTATAATTCAACATCCATAGGGTCCAAATCATCATACAGGTCTGAAAAGTAATAGAAAATATGAGATACATGGAATAAATCGTGCATGGACCAGTGCCTCTAAGGTAAGGCTAACTGATAGGCTACCGGCCTAACTCACTCCAAAATCTTGAAAGTCCTGATGCAATAAGGGTGTGAATTGCCTTATCCTTGAATCTTCCTATGGCCCAATCCAGGAGAAACTCAAAGAAATATTTGATGTCCCACCTTAAACTCTATAGGTCAGCAATGACCATCAACATAAGATTGCTTCCCAGACATATTTTTAGCCACATTCTTCTGGATAAGTTGCACCTGCTCTGAATTCTCCTGAATGAGACAAGGCCCTAGTAGTTCTGCCTCACTAGCCTCTAGCTCTAACAAAGCTGAGAAAAATTTCCTACTGTATAGGGACTCTTATGGATTTATCTAACTAGTTTCTTAAAATTTGTTATTGTAGGAAAACTCAACCAAATGTAGGTGTTTCTCCTAAGAACCTCCAAATTGAAGGAATCATTCTTGGATCCTATCCTCTAAAATATAAATTGTATGCTTTTATTTCAAATAGTTATTTGGTTGAAAGGTTGTGCTAAGAATCAATAATGTACCAAGTTCCTTTTTCAGCTCCTTCCATAACCATGACATAAACAAAGTGTCTCTATATGAAATGATAAAATGGAGAACCCCATGAAGGTATAAAATATCGAAAATATAAAACCTTCTAATATCATGTATACAAAAGGTATTTATGATATTAGAAAGTGGGTGACCTTATTCATACTATCAATGATAACCCATACTACATCACTGCCTTTAGGTGACCTTGGAAATCCTATCACAAAATAGATGGTTTCATCATACCCTTTCCACTCTGGAATGGACAGAGGTTGTAGAAGTCCATCAAACCACTATTTCTCAACATTCACTAACTAATAGGTGTAACTTCATGTAATAAAACCTACAATATTACTCTTCATATCTGGACACCAATACTAATGATGTATGTCTCATTACATCTTGGTAATCCTACGGTGCACTGGCCAAACAGAGGCATGAGATTCTTGCATCAATTCTTCATGAATATATGCAGGAACCCAAAAATGTATTTGAAATTATATAATCTCATCCATATTGATAACCTAATTGAGTGTTGGGTCATCACCTGAGACACTCTCCCTCGGTACTATCCCCTCAGTATCTGAAATTTGTCTCATCCTTACCGGTTCCAGAAGGGAGGATGTCACTACCAAAGTTTCTAAAACAAGATTTCCATTATATTTTTGAACATTGGGGTGAATCTTATAAAATAATGTCATCAACTAGGACTCGCTACTTCTCTATTGAATTTAATGTGTTTAATTATTCTTCCTAGGGGTGTCATCTATTCCATTTCCCTTTTTGGGTGTATAACCGAGCTCAAAATTGAGTGACTGAAGGTACTCTGCCCATATGTGCTACCTAAGATTCAAATCATGTTGTGTGGAAATGTATTTGAGGCTCTTGTGGTCCCTATAAACAATAAAATTCTCCCCCAATATATAATACCTCCAACTACATAAGGAATGAACCATAACTACCAGATCGAGGTCATGGGTAGGGTAATTCCACTCATGAGGTCACATCTAGTGGGACATGTACACTGAAACTCGATCTCCCTATATCAAAACTACTCTCAGTTCCATTCCTGACACATAATAATAAACTATATATATTCTTCCCTACTTTGGAAGAATTATGATTATCACTAAATACAATCTTCCTTTCAACTCCTGAAATGATCTCTTATATGATTTAGACCATAAAAACTTAACAACCTTTTTTTCAATCCCATGATAGGAACTGCTAGGCATGAAAATCCCTGAATGAAGTGCCTGTAATATCCATCTATCCCCAATAAACTTCATATGTATATATCATTCTTGAGATACTCTTAGATAAATATGGATCTCACCTTCTTTGGGTCAACAGATACTCCTTCCACTAAAATGATATGAACTAAGAAGTAAAACATGTCAATCAAATAGTGGAATTTCATGTGCTTATCATATAATTGGTGCTCTCTCAATATATTCAGCATTATCTTAAGATTTTGGTTATGGTTTTATCAAGTATGATAATACCTAAATATATCATCCATAAAGACTACCACAAATAAATCTTGATACAGGTGGGAAACCTGATTCCTCAGGGACATGAAAACTATAGCCATGTTCGTAAGACCAGATAGGATAACCAGCTACTCATACAAGCCATATCTACTCTGGAACACTATACATGATATTCCTGGTATCATAACAAAGACTTGAAAATAACCTGACCTCACATCAATCTTGTATAAAATCATCTATCCTCAAATATGGTTGAAAAGGTCATCTATTAAAGACTGTAGATACATATTATTAATTGTAAGTTGGTTCAATAGGCGATGATAAATGAAATATATAGGGGTGTCATCCTCCTTCTTGGAGAAAAGGATAGGTGAACCCCAAGGAGAAGTTATGGGGCTTAGAAAATCCATAGCTTCGAAATCTTGTAGCTCCTTCTTAATTTTCTAAAGCTCAGTAGGTGTCATCTTGTAAGGATAAATGGACACTATTACTACTCATAACACTATCTCAATAATGAACTACATTTTTTTATAGGAGCTAACCTATAAAATGCATCATGGAAGACATCCTTGAAAGGATCCAATACTATAGAAAAATATATAAGCTGGATTCCCGAATTACTCATAAAAAGACTATAAATATAGGTTTTAACTCCCCCCAGTACATGATACTTAGGTCTATCTTGACTTTTCTAGAAATCTTGTTCACCCTTATAAATATAGAAACCACACTTAGGTGACGTGAAAGGAACCATATGGTGATAGAAATAAATATGATAATGATAAGTTACCAACCATTCCATATTGATTTTGATATTGAATCCCTTCATCCCAAGGATAAAGATATCCCATAAAAAATGATAACCACCAATCTCATGGAGGAACCCCTTACAATAGCATATGTTGTCATTTCAGATCCCCAACAATGTGTCGAGCATAATTACACTATTGAAATAATCTATATCTACTCCCATACTTTCCATAATTTTCATAGATATAAAATAATTTGAATCAAATATGTAAAATAAGTCATATACTAAAGTATAATTCACTAGAATAGTACCTCAAACTTTATAAGGCACTGAACACTTCTCCTCAGGAGTAGGATGCACTATAAAGATATGGATAGATTTGCAGCCCTAAGATGTTGCCTAGCTAACTTGGGTAGGTATACTCTATTGGAGATGTATATTTAAAGTATGGACACCTCATCCAATTCCACCTCCTAATTTTGATCAGTATGTAGTAATCCAGCTCCATGCCTAACATAGAGCTACTGATCTTGTACCAAATATGGAGTGAGTGAAGATCCCTTCTCACTAGATACTGGAGGGAGAGTTTAGAAAAAATTCTAAAGGTGTCCCATCCTAATACAGAATTAGTAATCAATTAGTTCCTTTGTACACTGGGGATTCTTATGTCCCACCCTACCACACTAGTGACACACCACATAACTATCATTTCATTTCATCTGATAGGAACTACCCCTTTGAACAAACTGGAAGCTACATTTCCTATTGTTAGATGAACCACCTCCATATCTCGATGTGGAACCACCCAGGATCACACTTCTAGCCTCCTTCAGGTTTTTCTAAGTTAGTTGAGCCTGGTTCACAATCTCATAAATGGTGGACAACCAAAAGAAATTCACCTGCAATTGGATGGGCACATATGCCCATCCTCAAACCATAACATTATCATAAACTAATCACCATAAGTGTTGAAATGAAATTATAAAGCTCATTGAAACAATCTAAATACCCCCATCATATACATAGAACCCCACTTTAGGTGTATAAATTCACTATATCAATCTACTCTTAGAATTTTAGGGAATAAGTTCACATAGAATATTATCTAGGGGACCACCCAGAAGATACTCTGATGTTGATCAGCTTGGGTGATAAAATCCCACCAATGATTAGCAGAATTGTGAAACATATAAATTGTGATCTAGAACCTCCATTCTAGAGGCATATCCAAATGATGGAAGATGGATAAAATAGCCACTATCTATGAATTAGAAACCTAAGGACCTCCATACCTGGAGAAAGTGGGGGGATTTTGCTGCTGTAATTATCACGTAAACTCTTCCATAGTAAGGTAAGGTCATGAAGATCACTGTACAAACTGCATAAATAATGGGAAGATCTCTCATAACTGAGCATCGGCACCCAAAGTAGGAATAACAAGAGGTTCCTTAAGTGGAACCATGGGAGGAAATAGTGGTGTCATAGGTCCCACTGCCTCTAGAGCATTATTTTCACTATCCTCCTACCACATGACTCAAGGAATTCATGGTAGCATATCTCTAAAATTTTCAGACATATTCCTCGGATAATATTTAACAAAGTTAGGATCTTAGATATCAGAATATGATAGGTTCCCACCTTTCTATATAAGATTCAAACCTCTCTTCCTACTTCTAAATTCATGTCGCGTTGATATAAAAGATCACATAGGTTATAAGAGACAATGACTATAATCCACTACTAAGGTTGATTCAGGTTTAAGGTCTCACATTACACAAACTAGGTCCCTGTATATGTTGTTTTAATTTCAAGGTATAGATAAAAACACCCTTTACTTTGAAATTGTAATCGCCATTTAGTGGTAACCATTTTTATTTTAAAAATTAACTTTAGTTACATTCATACTCATTTATATATATATATATATATATATCATGGTATTATTATATGAGTCACCATTCCCAAGTTATAAATGCATTCACTTTATAAGTAGCAATTGTTATGTCATGTAATTATAACTTTACCCATACATATGGTATCAAGATATAACGGTCATATAAAATGATTCGATTAAATGAATTATCATTCCCAATTTATATAAGTACATGATTCATAAATTACAATTAAAATTCTTGTAATAAAACTCATATAACATTTTATCCCATGGAACCAATGGTCCATGGATCAAACATGGAATAATTGGTTAATTAAGGTTCCACCATCAAGCTATATGGGAAAAAATGTTTAGGCTGATGCATAAACTTTCATTATTCCAAATATTTTATCCCTACAATAAACATTATCACATTTTCAAATACAATTTTCAAGGAAGCAATAATATGTAGTAGGAAATTCATGTAGAAATATAAACATGGCATGGAATATTCATGACATTTGAATCCCCAAGTGCATATAATGATAAATGATATGATACCTCCTTTCCTCATCAGACCAATGGTAAAGGAAAATACACAATAATATAAAACACCACAACTCATGTGTCTTACCCAATGGTGAAATCATTACAATTATAACAGGAACAACCCAAAACTCAATATCCCAAGACCGATAATTTGTATTTCCCCTATACATGGGATAGCTACTCCCATGCATAGGCTCATTACTAAATTCTAACATGTTTCTAGTCTCCTATCTAATACCCAAATAGTAACCCAAAAGGAACAGACAACTATGATACCACTTTGTTTCTTCTCAAACCCGGAACACTATAATCATGAGAATAGGCTCAATACTCCACTCCCAGACTTCATCCTAGGATATTAAGTCGGGCATCCAAAGCTGGACACTTCCCTTTTTTTCCTAACTACATCCATAAGGTTTTTACTAGTACCAACCAACGGCTTGAAAATGGTGTGATATATACTCAATAATATAACACTAATGGTGACTAGAACCATCCTATCTATGAATATAAAATTAGAAGTGTGTAGGTAACAATATATGTAATATAGTAAATAAGTAAATCACATTAGACCAGGTTCCTCAGGGGATACCCGACTGACACTACCTAATTCGCCCTAACTAGATTATTCTGGACAGATGTCACCCTACATGTATATTTATATATATAAATTTATGTGTATATAATCCTCACATATATATATATATGGGTATATATATAGACACATAGTAATATTCGAGACCCATGGTGTAATCCCAATGCATTTATACATACTTATAAATGGTTTCATAACTCTCATGGAATGCGATCATGGAGATATAATTGGGTTGTCATAAAATTTAGGTATAAATTGTGGACCAAACCCAATCATGTTCTTTACCTTGGAAAATATATCCTCAATTTTAATTAATTATCATCCTTCACCCATCCAAGGCATTCCTTAAAAAAGAACTCAAGTATCGCTCTAGGTGTACTATAAAACCCATCACCATGGGACTTTATCCAAGTCGTTGTGTATAAGGGACCCGGGTATCATTGTAAATATAGTATACAAATAAAACCTTCTAATATATTCAATGGTGTACCACATGGGGAACTAAGTATCACTTGTGGCGTGGTATAGAAACATTTCCCATTGAGCCCTTCTAAGGAAATCTTTTATGGAACTGGGTATCACTCATGGGTAAGGTAAAGGCATCCACCTAGTGATCCTATCCAAGGTATTATATAAAATAAATTTTGTATCACCCCTTTCATGTTAAAATTCAATTAAAATTTCTAATTGTTAATCTTGATGAGCTCATCCAAGGCATCCTTAATCTGGATCCTAGTATCACCCTCTACTAGGTGTAAAGGAATGGTCATATCTAGCATTAAACACATATCATTGAATAATACATTTTAGTAGTTTTTTTCTAATGCATTTCATATGGTTAATTCAAGATATCACAAGAAAAAAAAGGGTCTATATAGAATCCATACCAATTTACTTTGGATCAATTCAAAATACATTACATTCATGAGGTGAAATTCAACACACCTCAATTTTTGGTTCAATTTAATTACATGGTATGGGTATTTTAGGCCTTTAAGGAAGGTACACCCTTAAGGGTGGCTCATATCGAGGTGGAAAAAATCTAACATTGATTTCTGGATTGGCAGGGATACTCTAATAATGAAAATATCATCTCATTTAATTAAATTTTCATTTATGAGTTGTTAATGGAAGGGTCTGGTGCGTGGCATATGGGTGAACCATATAAAGTATCAATACTTTAGAGAAAAAGAACTGAGCCATGAAACTTATATTGGTAGATGAACTCTCATCTGTTATCCGCTTCAGATTCGATGTAGAATGGGAGAAATTTGAAAAATATACAAATTCCCTGAAAATAGATCATATTATCTCACACCAAAATAGTTTTGAATATGGAGAGACAAATCGAGAATGGAAGGAATATGAATGAAGATCTTACCATTGGATATCCAACATAACCAATGGTAAAGGAATCATACCCCAAATGATGAATATAGATCAAGTCCTAGGTTGGAGGAAGCGTAAGAGCTCCCATGGCTAGGAGAGGTGACACTAATGAATGGGAAGGAAAAATAAGGGAGATAATTTAAATTAAGGTGGGTCAAAATTGTATTTTCAAACATTTTAAGAGGTGCATGGTTTGACAACACAATTTTTTAAACCATGAACCTAAACCATGAAACGCTAGTGTTTAATTAGTACTAATCATGTGGCCCCCTCCATCCCACTGGTGTACTCCACACCTAACTATGTTCCCCTCTGTAGCTTACTATAGCACCCATATGGTTGATCCTCGTGATTAGAACTAACTGTGTGTTAACCATGTGGCTTAGTCTGGCTCACCAAAATCTAGATCTTCGAGTACTGAATAATCCCCAAAGAATTTCGAACTGCTCCTTATCCTCTTAATAATTTTACTGGTATAAAAGATATGTTTAAATAGAAATTTGAAGTATCCTTATGTAATGTCCCAAATTTTTTAATGGGTCATAATTCCTGGGTAAATTTTTAATTTTATGTTTGGTAGATGGGACACCTTTTAAAATAGTCTTCCAATAGAAATTTTGATAATTAAAACTCATTAATATATTGTTTTTAGATGGATTTTGAGTCTCTATAAGTTTCTTGGAGATCCAGTTTGGTTTTCAGAGTGCCTGGATTCGAGAAACAATGACTATGAGACACAACACTTAGCACATGGTTGGTACAAAATTAATGCAACTAGTGTGGCCCAAACCGTGTTGACCATTTAAAATGGAGAATAATAAATTGTGAAAGGTGGCCAAAAAACCATGTAAGGAACCTATAAGTAATTGCAGAGCGTTTGTATGGGTTGCCCACAATTTTCTAAATCATGTGGCCTGGCTTACATGTTAAGTACCAGTTAGGCAGTGAACATGTGCGGTTGGTGAACGATTCTCCAATTATGTGTCCAACCCATGTGACCCATTTTAAAATGGGTGCTTTTGGATAGTGGCACCAAATGGTTTGTGCATGGTTATCAAAAATATGTGTCCTAACCATGTTCTTCATTAATGGGGGTGAAATTTACAAACTACCCCATCCTTCTTTTTATCTTCTTTCTCATCATTTATCCTCACTTTCACATGCACATCAGTGGGGATCTCTCTCACTTCCTCTCCTAGGATTTAGAATCATTTTGTTATGTCATAGACTAGTTTCACTCAATAGTAACTGAACTTGGTTTCTCACATGGCCTCAAGCGCACCTCCCCATATTCCATAGGCTGAAAACTAGCAGTGGGGGACCATGGTGGAATAGTGGGGAGACTATACCCTCGCGATCAGTGTGTAGCATAGTGGTATAATCATATCCATCAATAGAGGAATAAAATGAAATATCTGAACAGTTTAAGAATAAACATACATAACACAAACAACCAAGTAATCTCATTTATCAATGTCATATACAAATTATGATCATGGAATGCTATATAAAAGATAGAAAATACATGGAAATAGGTATCTGGTACAATAAATGTATAAAATGTAAAAAAATACCAAAAGAAACTATCACCAGATAGAACCACGAGCCATAGCTTAGTCCCATGCTCCCTTGATCCTATGAAACAATCAATCAAGAACTGTCAAGCGGTGACTTTCCCCTATCCATACCAACATCAATGAAGTATTTTTGGGTACCCAACGACAACCCGAATAGGTTGTGAGATGAAACTTAGTAGGACGCCACCAATAGTGTCTATAACAAGTCTAGTCTATGCATATAAGCTAAATCATTATGTAGATATAACAATAGTACTAGAAGTAAAAGTATAAGTGATATTATCTAGTTTATCAAGACTCACTATGATCAAGAAACAAAATAATAATGGAAAACTATAAACCATGATAAATATCATGAAAGGCCTATGCTGAGTAATCAAGTGTCAGTCCTACACATTCTAGGATCCAATGAGTAGAAAAGTAAAAAGTGTCTAAGTAAACATGATCCATAGAGTATAAATATACATGGAATATGAGTATGTTTTGTAAAAAAAAGTCAAGTGAATCAAAGGAGTAGAAATGTAGAAGGTATCCTAGTGGGTCGAATCCAGAAAGTAGAAATTTACATTGTCTCCTAGTGGGACAAGTAAACAATGTAAATCAGATCCAAGGAGTAGAAATTTACAAGGTGTCCTAATATTTCATTGTATCCAAGGATTAGAAATATCCAAGGAATCATAGAAAGTCAATTAAATTGGTTCCAAGTAGTGGAAATGTCAATGGAATCTTATTAATCTAAGTAAATAGGATTGAAGTAGTAGAAATGAAAAATACATCCAAATAAAAAAAATTAACTGAGTAATCATGTACAATTAGTAGAAATTTCTATGTAATCCAAGTGGTTCATCTTCATGGGGTATAAAGGTCCATGGAATCTAATTAATCCAGATCAATGGAGTGGTAATGTTCATGGAATCTAAGTAATTCATTGGTATCATACCTTGAACCCTCTATTAAAATTTTACCCAATTCATATTCACCCATCATAAACAATTCCATTAATCATTTCATTAATCCCTTTATAATCATATACAAGATAAGGGATTACTCTTTCATAATTTTCATATACCAATGAAAATGTGTTATAAGGTGCTTATAAAGTTTAACAATTCAAATTATTTCCATATTCAATTCCCATTAATTTTAAGAGATATCAACACACCCTAAGGGTTTCATAATCACATTCAAGTGAAGAACTCACCCCATGTGTGGTTCAGGTTGAGTTCAGTAACCTCAAACCTTATATAAGGGTGGCATGGCATGTATTAAACATGAATTTATCATTTAACTCTAGGGTTTATTAATTTAAAAATCATGTCTTAGAATATCCATCATGATGAACAACGGAAATAGGGTATAAACTGCTATAAATTGAGGGAAAAGGTATAGACCACATAATTTGATCTCATAGAATAACACTCTTCTAGTCTCAGCCTCTAATTCAGTCTAGATAAGATGAAAATGGAAGAACAAAAAAATTGGAAGTAGGTCATATTAGATCACACCACAATTGCATCAATAATATAAATACAAACATTGAAAACAACTTAAGGAATTTAGAACTCACATTAGGTTGTCCAACGAGATGATCAGAACTCAAATCATACATCGTATGGTGATAAGGCACCAAAACCTAGATCAATGGATCAAGGATGTCACAATGAATATGGGAGGGCTGACCACTGGAGAAAATGAGAAAAATGAGAAAGGTTATTTTTAAAATTAATTCATGTAAAAAAGGTTATCCCCTTTAAAAACTGAGCCCCATGGTTTGACTACACGGTTGGCCCAAATGTGCACCAACCATGCACCAAGCTTTACTCAATGCCACCCTTGCACAGTCATAGTGATGGTTATACAAACCATGTGTGGACCATGTGTTTTCCATCTATTAAAAACCTACAACACACACATGGGTGTGAATCCTAGGTCTCATGGTTAGGGAAAACTGTGTTCTCTTATCTATGCACTGAAATGCCATTCATGGTTTAATCAAACCATTCATATTGGGTAACACAATTTCTATTAACTATGTGGCCCATCTATTTTCTCCAAAAAGTGGGGATTTAGGCTCTGAACAAGCCTCAAACACCCTTTTTTCTTCCATATCCTTACTAGGAATCCAAATAATAATGAATTTAATGAAAATAACATAAATGAAAAGGTTTTATACCTCATAGAAAAATAGGGTTCTTACAATCTTCTCCCTTTATAAATTCGTGCCCAAATTGTCCTTCCAAGGGTGTTCAAGAATCATCTAAGAATAACTCCAGCCAGTGGGCACATATATTGGCCTCCTACTCCCAAATATCATCTTATACATGGTTGTTCTACTATAGCACCCATACCAGAGGAACTGAATAACCAAGGATATCCTTCATTCCATGATCAATAATACGGATTGGATGATCCTCAAAGGATGCATCTACCACCAACTCAACCTCTTCAGGTTTAATAATATATGATGGATCAAAATGATATTGGAAAAGATGAGATACATGTAATATGTCGTGCATGGCTCGGTAACTATGAGTTAATTAAAACTAATAGGTTATCAGACCCACTCTCTCCTAAATCTCGAGGGGCCTAACATAATGAGGTGATAGATTTCCTTGTTTTTGAATCCATCTATTCCAAATTCTAGGAGAAAATCATAAGAAAACCTGACTCCCCACATCCAACTCTAGTGGTTGACGGTGACTATTATCATATGATTCGTGTCTACTCTAAGTTGTATACATTCTCTTCCTAATAAGATTAACCTTATCAAAATTCTCTTGAATGATATGAGGACCATGTAGCACTAACTCTCCTTCCTCTAATGAGCATGGGGGTGAATGGCATGGACTACTGTATAGGGCCTCATAAGGAGAAATTTGTATGGTATCTTGGAAGCTATTATTATAAGAGAACTCAGTTATAGGTATGTTTTTCTACCAATAACTATGAAATCAAGGATGCATGCTCAGATCATGTCCTCAAAAACTGATATTGTATGCTCAGAATGATCATCATTCTATGTGTTAGAGGCTATACTCATCAGTACCTGTGAACTCAATTCCCTCTACAAACCCTACCAAAACTGTGATGTGAATTGAGAATCCATATCCAATATGATAGAACATGGAACCCTATGGACATGTATTATCTCACGAACATAGAGCCTTTTGAGCTCATCCACTAAAATAATCTCCTAAATATTTAATAAATGGGTTAACTTTTTAAACCTCTCTATGATCACCCATACGGTGTCACTTCCTTGAGGTGATCTAATAAATCCCGTCACAAAATCCATGGTGACATCATCTCATTTACACTCAGGAATAGGTGATGGTTGTAAAATCCCTACTGGTCACTGGTGTTCTGCCTTTACCTATTGATAGGTGTCACACTGAGTAATGAACCTGACTATCACACTTTTCATCCCCAGCCACCATTATTGGAAGCGTAAGTCACAATACATCTTGGTAAGATAGGGATACACAACCCATATTGAGGCACGAGACTCTCTCATCAAATCCACTCAAACATCTTTAGGAACCCATAAATGTTAATGGATGTTCAATATTTCATCCTCATTAGGGATCTAACCAGGTGGCAGGTCATCACCTGAAACTTTCTCCCACAAGACCAAACCCTCATAATTTGATAACTTCCTCATATTCACTCTCTCTATAAGTGAAGTGGTAACTAATAACAATATAATTAAATATTGTCTATGATGGTATTTTACCTATATTTACATCTCAGAAAATAGGGACACAAGTTTCCACTCTCTACTGGACTCCTGAACCACCTGTGTTTGAGTCCTTCTATTTAGATTTTAGTAACTTCATTTCCCTTTATAGTCATATAATTAATCTTGAAGTCAAAGTATCATTGGTATTCAATCCTTCTACACTACTTGATATTCAATTAACATTGAGTAAAGATGTACTAGAGGATTTTATGATCCATGTACACCATAAAACACTCTACTAGTAAGTATTACCTATAACATCGTAAGGCATTAACAACAGCAGATAACTTGATATCGTGTGTCAGGTAGTTCCTATCATGTGTCCTCAACTAACAAGAACTGTATGCCATGACTTTATCCTCCTAAATCAGAACTACTCCTAGTGTGATACCCAATGCATCCTAATATGTTGTATAGATTCTTCCTAACTCTGGCAGAATCACAATCGGTGATGAAGTCGGTCTCCCTTTCTACTCTGAAAAGGTTATATCATAGTCTTCAGACCATATAAAATTCACATCCTCCTTATTCAAGTCCATAAGAGGTGATTCTAAGCATGATAAGTCCTATATGAAGTGCATGTAATAACCATATTTCCCCAAGAAACTCCATATATCAAATAAGTTCTTGGGATGCTCCCAAGAAACTACATCTCTCACCTTCTCTGGGTCAACCGATACACCTTTATATGAGATAATGTGACCCAAGAAGTGAATTTTATCCATCCAAAAGTGTCACATTGTGAGCTTACAATATAACTGATGCCATGTCAGTGTATCCAATATTATCTCAAGATTTTTGGTATAGTCATATCGAGTATGAGAATACACCAATATAGCATCCATGAATACTACCACAAATGAATACAAATACGTATGGAAAACTTGGTTCATCTGTTCCATGAAAATTGATGGCTTGTTCATGAGACTGAATAGCATGAACAAATACTCAAACAAGAAATATCTATTAAGTAATGTTATATGTAGTATATTTGATGGTCAAACATGCACCTGATTATAAACCAATCTTATATCAATCTTCGAGAACATCCTTTCTCCCCAGATCTAGTCGAAGATATCGTCTATATGAGGTAAAGGATATCGATTCTTAATTGTCAACTGATTTAATTTTCATTAATACACGCATAAAAAAGGGTTTTATCTACCTTATTGGTGAAAAGGACTAGAAAACCCCATGGAGAAGTATTGGTCTGTATAAACCCCTTTGCTTCCAAGTCTTATAAAAACCTATTGAGCTCCTGTAACTTGGTAGTAGCCATCATGTAAGGAGGAATGGATATCAGAGTAGTTCTTGGAACAAGATCGATAGAGAACTCTACCAATCTCTCAAGAGGTAGTCCTTAAATGTATTCCAGGAAAATGTCCCTGAAATGATCAACCTTTAGAGGGTAATCTGCCTAATGCATTCCATGATCATCCATACATAAGCTGGAAATATGGGTTGTCATCCTACCCAGCCCATGATGCTTGGGTCCTGCTCGACTCACCTAGACATCCCATTCACCCTTGGGGATAAACACTCCACCCCATGGGGATGTGACAGTCTCCCTTCAGAGATATAATTCAACATATTTAAGAAATGGAACCAACCAATCCATCTTGATAATGATATAAAACCCTATAATATCTAGGATAAAGAGGTCCCATACAATGTGACAACCACCAATATTAAGGGGGAACACCCTACACTGGAATACACTCTCTAATCATATCCCCAATAGATTATCAAGTGTCATTACACCATAGGAATGTACGCATAGATATGAAGGAAGGAGAAGCACCTGTATCAAAAAGAGTGGTTATTAACATAAAGGCTACCAGAATTGTACCTCTCACAGTTGAAGGTTTTCACTCTTCTCTATAGGTACCTGTTATAATATATACATTTAGCCTAATCCATGGCCTAGATAAATATCTTGACTTCCCTGAGCAGGTCCTCCTTGCTGGAATTATAAATCTGGTATCTGGCTAGCACAACCATGACCACCACCATGGCCCAATTGGTTGGCCGCACTCCAACTCCTTATGTGACAAGAAACTTCATACCCCACTCCTGAACATGAAGTCGATTTAGGCCCTATCTCACTTTGTGTCGAAGGAAATGACTTGTGAAAACTATAGATGTCCCATCCTACCATAATCTCAGCTCTCAATTGGGCTTCTATCACACTGTCTTCTCATTTTTACCTGCCTCCCACACTGGTGACAAAAAATAGAACTACCAATAATCATGCTCTGGTTGTTATTCCCCTCACAAGTGGTGTTATAGTGCCACATCTGTCCACTTGACACTATTCTAATGGGTCCAAAAGATGATCTACTCTACTCTACACCCCCATCTTCCCTCAGGTTACACATAGTAATAAACATGTGATTTACTATTTCAGTTATGGTTGGAAGCCGAAAAAAATTCTATTGCGATCGAATGTCATACCTAATACCATCCTAAAATTACCTATATTTAGATACATCACCTAATATAATAGGGTAAAAATGATGAAGATATATGAAACTGAAAGAATCATATGTGACTAATAATGTTCTCCACTCCAAGTGCATAAACTCTCTTTCACTTTTGGCCCTCAACGTCTCGGTATAAAAAAATCGTAAAAGGGGATCTTAAAATCCCTCCAGTCCATATCCTGATGGTGATATCTCTTTATAATCACATCCCACCGTATCTTGGATGAATCCCATAGCATATACATAGAAATCTTAACTCTCCACTCTAGAGGTGTCTTGAGGTACTAAAAAATCAATAACATTGCCTATAGCCATGTCTCTACACACTGTGGGCTATCATCCCCTAAAAATATGGGTAGATGCTACAGCTATAACACACAACTTGTAAGAACCCGAATCTTCTTTTTCAAGTAAGTTTTCCTTTTCTGGTTGTTTTATAGAAAAAAGGGAATTTCTGGAAATTTTTGAAGTACACGTCGTGTACTTTATGAGTTGGGTCAGTTGCCTTTTTATGTGTTTAAAGTGCATGGATTGAGTTGGGAAGAGGTTGGGAGAGTTTGGAATGGTTTTGAATAAGTTTGGAGGCTTTTCTTAGGGAGCATGGTTTGAGCACGGTTAGGGGAACCGTGCGAGTTCTCCAGGAAACCGTGTAGGAGGAGGCAGTAGGCTTCGCACGGCCTGCGCACGGTTGCCAAACTGTGCGAGGCAACCGTGCGGACCCCTCCTCTCGAGGTAGTGGCATGCACACGGTTAGTGCACAATTTTCCAAACCGTGCGTACTAACCGTGTAGCCACTTAAAAATAGGGTTTTTAAATCCAGGCTCCCTCGAGGGTTCCTCATTTCACTCCAAACTCTCTCCCACTCGAGCCTCACTCGGGATTTTGGGTTCTCAAAGGTTGAAGGTGCTCTCCCACTTGTTTTGGAAGAAAATCAAAGGGGTTTCTTATTGGATTGAAGTCGGTTCTTCTCGGGTAAGTCTCTCCTCTTGGTTTCTCTTTGGTTTTATCTAGGTCTTCTCTTCCCTCTCTCTCGGTTTTCTAGATCTACATCCGTTGCATGTAGATCTAGTGTTAGGGTTGCCTTGGGTGTTGATTTTAAGGCTTGTGGATGATAGGGAAGGAGATATAGAGCAGTTTTCGTGAAGCGTTTGCCCAGATTGGGGTGCGGTTGTTTGTGGGTCGATTTTGCCGAAACCCTAAAGGTAGGTGGTTTGTGCCTTTCCATTGAAAGTCTTTGAGTATTATGTGCAATTTTGCCCAATACCCTTGAACGGGGTATTGTGTGTTTACCGTTTTACCCCTCTTAATTGCATGCCCTGCTTGTATGCTTGAGTAGAGGTTATTTGGATATGAATAGGGTTGATTGATATGTTTTGGATGTGGTTGCCCATGCATGTTTTGTTTACTACCGTTTGGTCCTTCTTAGCCTTTTTGGCCGCCTTGCCTATTTTCCCATGCCTAGTGTTGTAGGGTGGAGTGTTGTTTTCTGACATGCTTGATATGTTGTAGACCGATTAGCCAAGTAGTTCTTGAGGTTAACTTGGGCCGTATTGCATTGCTATACTCGTTGACTTACACAGGGCTGTGAGAACCTAGTGTAGAAGACTATAAGGGGAATTGACCGAGTGAGCTTCCTCAGAGAGTCTTTGAACCATTTTAGACTATAAGGGGAATTGACCGAGTGAGCTTCCTCAGAGAGTCCTTGACTACCTTAGACTATAAAGGGAATTGACCGTGTGAGCTTCC
Organism: Viscum album; assembly: GCA_963277665.1. NCBI lineage: Eukaryota > Viridiplantae > Streptophyta > Magnoliopsida > Santalales > Viscaceae > Viscum > Viscum album. Next base: position 111,882,301 of record OY728138.1, on the reverse strand, counting down.
TCAGAGAGTTTTTAAACGCTTGGGACTACAAGGGGAATTGACTGAGAGAGATTCCTCAGAGAGTCTCTGTAGTATCCTTATTTTGATTGAACCAAGGGGTTAGGCTGAGAGTACTACCCAGAGGGCTCCCTGCTTATTTGTTGTCGTTGATGTATAGAACTGATTGCATTGAAACTGTAGGACAGGTTACTGCTGAGTACTTCCTTGTTTACTGCTTTCTTTTGTTTATTACCTACCATATATTTACTGACTGTTAGGTACAGATCTTGTGGTGATTACCTACTGGGATTTAGTCTCGCACCCTGTTTGGGCTATGCATTTGGGCCCAAACAGATTATATTGCTGCAGGTATAGATAAGGGCAAGCGCCCTTCTACTTCAGGTACTTGATATGTTATGGAGCGAGAGAGTATGGGACCAAGCTGAGGCTTGCGATGCTGAGGAGCTGTTTATCTGTTTTCTTTTGTACTTTGGCTTAGTACTGTTCTGTATTCCAACATTGTGATGTGTTTGGATGTTTTCCTAGACATATATACCATGCATCATTTTTATATATATACACTCCAGCTGTTTATTTCTTCAGACTTCCGTTGTTTACTTTCGTATGGATTATTACTGCTTCTGCTATTGTTATCTTTTTTTTTCTTCCATTGTGTTACTCTGCCAATGAGGGCATAGTTTCCCCACTAACACACTCAAGGTCCTCACTGCTAGTTAGCAGCCTCTGGCATTAGGGGAAATGCGCTTGAGGCCATGTGATCAACCGGGTACGGGGCGCCTCTAGGTGGCTTCTGAAACCGGGATGTTACAAAGTAGTATCAGATGAATTCTTTTCTTCTTGACTTACTGTTTGGAGCATATAGCTAGGGATAGGACAGAATTGGTACTTGGTAGTAAGTTGTTCCCGGGAGTAGCTAACTCGTGTACAGGGAAAAGCCAATCTACCTCATTTAATTGCAATTTTTCTGGTTTTGCAATTATTACAGTTGATTTGATTTCACCTTGAGTGATTCACATGATTTGTGCTGTTATTGTTGATGTTATTGAGGTTTTATTTCTGTTGCAACCCGATGAGATGAGGGTATGTCATCTCATACATCATATAGGCACTTGCTAGGGATCACATGTCATGCATTTTTGTCATGCCATATAGGGTGCATTAGCAATTGCATGTTGTTGTGATAGGTATTGTGCTAGATATGCATTTTGTCGTGATAATTGTCGTGATAAAAATATATGTTGTTTGATAGGGTATTGTTTGTGTAAGGTTTTGTTTGAATGAACGCCAAACTTTGGTTCTTGAGGTGTTATGGGCCCTCATGGACTGGAATTTGATGGATCATTGCCATGTTTTGCTTGTTATAACATGTATAAGATGTCAAACTTTGATTCGCAGGGAGTATGGGCCCTCACGGATAGGAATTTTCCACTTTGATGTTCGTTTCAGTGTTTTCTGGGCTCTGGAGTAGTTTTTGAGGCTTACTGTCCGGAAAAACCTAGAATACATGTCGTGTAGTTTTGACTACACGTCATGTGTTCTTCTGTTCGGGAAGAAACTATTTTTCTTAAGTACACGCTGTGTAATCTCTAACCGTGTCATAAGTCGTGTGGGCAGAGACACGGGATAGGAAAATTCTTGTGGGAACACGCCGTGTACCGGTTGTACACGTCGTGTAGGGTTGACCCTGTGTCCACCCGTGTGACTAACAACACGGACGAAGAAACCTTAGGTGATACACGTCACGTCAGTTATAAACACGTTGTGTAGTGCAATCTTGGAATCTGGTCGTGTAACTAACAACACGGGTCGGTGTTATCTTTTCTAGTACACATCGTGTTCGTATGGAACACGTCGTGTAGTGTCAGCCGAGTACCCGGTCGTGTCACGAACAACACGGGTCGGTGAAGCTCGTCTAGTACACACCGTGTCTGGAACAAACATGTCGTGTATCCTTGTTCTAAGGGGAGCCGTGTGGCTTAACCGTGTAGAAGAACTCGGGCAGGGGAAGAAAATTCAAGTACACATCATGTGTAAGAACAACACGATGTGTCCCCATTAAGCATGCAACCAATTTATCAATATTCAACTCAAACAAATACAATGATCATCACTTGTTCCCCTCATTTTCATCGCAAGTTTAGCTTAAAATATATATCATTACTCCCACTTCCCATTACAATTCCCCATTCACTATTTCCATTTCTATTTCATAAACCAATTTAGGCCAAAATCAAGGAAGACATAATAAGCATCAACATCACTACACACCCTTTCATGACAAGACAAACCAACAATAATAACAACATCAAGCATCAACAATTTTCAGCAATACAATTCTTATTATCAATTACAGGATTTCCCATTATTGTTACAATCTTTAAATGGTTATTCAATTACGAAGGTGACAAGGTTCTTCCAATATTTCCACAAGCAAGAAGGTTGCGCCAACTAGCATAAATAAATAGGGCCAACACATAATGACTAGCATGGGAATCAAATCATTTTTCCATTAACACATTCAAGGGATTGACCAATTAAGAGGGGGTCAAGGTTCCATATAATAACTAATTGTAACCACAACAACCAACGAAATTAATAAGCACCAAAACACAACCAACGGTATGGAAATCATAAAGCACATGCAATTCCCTTTTCAAATCCCAAGTTCCACCCAACTGATTTATCATTCGCTTATTAATTTCATTCACTTTTAATGTGGGTTTCATAGATTCCTTCTCTTTCCCCGTAAACCAAGAACACTCATTAAGCAGCGACAATTAATTTTGAGTATAACACTTGCATGGAAGGAATCACAACATGCATAATCAAGCATATTATTCCAGATTATATAAGATGAGTTTAGAAATCACCAACCTCAAGAAGCCAAGTAAATCCTATGATAAGAGAACTAGACCCGAGCACCAATGAAATCACAAGAAGCTTCCTCGAGCCTAAAACATGACACCCATCATCAAGACATCAACTGGGACCCACAAAAATCGTGCACTAACATTGATACCACCATCCGAAGAGAGAATGAGAAGAACGAATGGAAGGGAATGAGAAGGATACCTCAAATCAAGAGAGAATCCAATCGTCGCGGATCAAGAGGTTTAGGATCCTTAAAAGGGGTGGCTAAAAGCTCCTAAGAGAGTCTGAAATTAGCCAAGTCTCTAGAGAAAGTCACAAAGTTGAACTTAAGGAGAATGATCGACCCCTATTTATAGAAAAGTTACAGAAAAGTAGAACATGCGTTCACCATGGCATAGAGGCATTCAAATGGCCATAATGTCATCAGTTAAACAAGATTGGAACTCCACTCATTCAAAACGGTCAACTCCCCCTATTCTCGACTGTCATTTCGCCTATTTAATACAGGTTGGACCACCACCACAGACTCCTCTATGGCATAGAGGAATTCTCCTTGTCATTTTGGCCCACCAGACAACCACTGGGGCATGAGCTACAGTGTGGCAAAGTCGTGCTCACCGTTTTGCAACTCACTTGCACAACTTGACCCTCACTCAACCCAGCACACCACGGTGCCCCTCGCTATTTCATGCTTCCCTTTTCTCAGGGGAGGGGCTCATAAGACACTTTCAACCACCATGTCTCCCAAGAAGGCCACCGCCAAGGTGTGGTGGCCTCCATGCAACTCCTCCAGGCACCACGCTAGACGCCACGGCGTAAGGCACTCCACACGTTTTACACAGGTAGAACTGCAACACCACCACACCCAAAACACCATGTAATATAGCATAATTGCTTCCCTCCAGCTCCATCAAAGAACTCCAGGATCACACATCCTCCACCACGACATAATGGTCATCCTCGTTTCTCCAAGGACCCCTCATGCGGAACACCCATGGTGCACCAAACATTTAAACGGTTGGGCTCCACAACCTAACCTTCAAAACGACCACCACTACGCCAACCACCACAATGTGGTTGACCTCAAAATCACCTCCAAATCACCTCAGAAACTTCATCTCGACACCTTCAACACGCAAAACACTCAAAGCAACACAAAACAATCAAAGTCGGTTGCATAAAATCACAATCTTGAAATATTGAATTGTTTGATGCATAACTTGTTAAGCATGATACTTGACTATAGCTTCTATTCTCATTCCATGGACAATAATAGTAATGTCATCATTTGTTTCTAGTTCTCCCTGCTACAAAAGGTAGTTAACCTCTGATAACACATTTACCCTTAATACAATACAATTAACTACAAGTTTTTTAAAAATTTCATCAAATTCAAAATCATCTACCTTGGGTACCATTACAATAGATAAATCATCTACATTGTCATGAGTGTCACGCCACAATCATACTCAGTATGTCATCCTGATCAAGAAATTCACAGCAGACAACATGCAGAAGCCACAAACTGGTGGGGGGACTGGTGGAGTAGTAATATGAAGACAACGTCATCCAAAAAAGGACATGAATGCAGAGAATTAATTACATCAATACTTTCATGTATTGCCAAATTATCTTTTGAAACCCCTATGTTAAAGTCGGTAATGTTGTTGATATGCTTATATATGACATTACTCGGTACATGTAATGTTGTATTATGCTTCACCCACCACAACCAAAATTTAAACACAAAAACAACCCAAAAATCTTACCAGCCTCAACGAATGGAAAGCACTGAGAAAACAGCCTCAAACCATAATTTCATTTAACACACTCTTCTCACCACCCTCGAAGTAGAAGCTTCAACAACGCCATCCGAATATAAAGACCGTTCTTCGCTTGTCTAAAATAAGCAGCCCTTGGATCCACATCGACCTCCACAGTTATCTACATCAAACGGTTAAATCTTTAAAATGTCTATCATTGTTGCTAAAAAGGCAACAACAAAAAAGTGCAAGATCCACCCTACCTCATCAAGCCTCGGGAGAGGGTGCATCACAACAGCATGCTCCTGCATCACACCCAACACATTTTGGTCCACGATGTACTTGCCCCGAGCCGCTTCGTACAGGTCGGCCCTCTCCCCGAACCGTTCCCTTTGGATTCGGGTCTGATATACCACATCGCATTTCGAAGCAACTTCCATTAGGTCACCACTCTCTTCCCACCCAACCCCGTGCAAGGTTAGATAGTCCTTTATATCATCCTAAAAATTGTAGCAAAGCCAACAGTGTTCTCTTTAGATTGTTGTGATAAACAAACAAAATTAAAATTTTCTTTTCAATAGCCTGACCTTCATTTTAACCACATCAGGAGAGATGAAGTAGATTGTCACATCTTGGTACTTGGCTAGAAGATACGCCAGAGAGCGGACCGTCCTTCCATTAGCAAGGTCCCCAACGAGGCCAACTTTGATGCCATCCAGCTTCCCTATCTCTCTTTCGATGGTGTAAATATCTAACAGAGCCTGCCACAGATACAAAAGAGGAATTTATTTTTGGCCTTACTTTGAGTTTGCTCAGTTGAAATGTGATGATTGAGGAGGATTTTATATATAATTTTCAGTCATTCATCTGCTTTTTTGAATTTGTCGAGTTCTCTTTTCTAGTTTTTCACTGTCTGCTTTTAATCGGTTTTCGTCCACTCATATTCCATCATTCTTCATCATAAGCCAAGTTTGGGAGATTAAGAAATCTCTAGGATTTGTGTTATTCTTCAAATGAAGGTCGGTTTTCATGGGTTTCTATTCTTTTGCTTGTGTTTTTTTATTGACACCAAGCTTTTAAAATTAAAAGGGTCCAGATCAATTAGGGCATCAAAATCCAGTTTTGATCTTTAGACCTGTGGAATCCCATCTAGCATACTCATCAGATTGATATACCATGTTTTGAGGTACGTTGAGGGAAAAATTGTTAAGGCATAATTTGATAACATCAAACTATATAAAGTAGGTTTGTGAAAATGCATTCATATAATAACCATACTTCATGATGAGTAATAAGCTGATACTAGAAAATGTTCATTTTGTATGATATTAATATTGTTGATTATAAGAGTGGAAGTAGATCAAGAAAGGGTGAAAGCAAACCAATGCTATGGATTTCCAAAGACTAGCTAGGGTCCTATAGAAGGTTTGTAAAAGATTTTTACACCTTCAAAACACTCTTTGTTGTCGTCATTGAGAACTTGTGTGGCATCTGACTTGGGATTTGTGGCGACACTTGATAAGAAATGAAAGCCTGGACTTTGTGGGCACAAAAAAGGCCCAATGGCTAAGGCCCGCACAACAAGCCAAGGCTGGGCTTGGCCAGGAAATCCCAAAATAGACCCAATTTAGCCCAGACCAACAATGGCACAGACTGGGCTCTGGGCCAAAAAATTGGTGGCTCAATCAGGCCTGAAAGCCCATCCCATCAAGCCCTGTTGGGCCAAATCAGATCAGCCCAACCAGGAGCCTGATCTGGCCCCCAAACACACCAAATATAGTCAGGTTTGGTCTGGATTCAAGCCTTTACACGTGTCTCTTCAGACAACTCAATTCTAAATTTTTTCATATATTTGTTCCCATCAAAATTCAAACATCTGATCTCTTTGAATTTTAAAAGGTTTATGACCAACACCTTGAAGAATCTTAAAATATTAGAAATTTTTCTTCCATTTTATTTTTTACCTTAAATTAAAAAAAAAAATAATAGGCCTCACACTTGGAACAGCCCGAGTTTCTAAACCTTGAATGACCAGGCACCTACAAAATGCCTGTAAGCATCTTCAGTTGGATGTCACGCAGTATACAAAAAAGTCTTCCAAAAGTAACTAATATATATTCAATATCACGGTCATGCAATATAAACGTCAGTAGATAATCTCAACATATTACTTACTAAAAAAAATCTTGGAACCATTGAAGAAATCAGAAGATTCAAGCATGAAATGAAGCGGGTCGTTTCACTGAACCCATCATGAACAACCAGTATAGTTATGACACTTAAAAACCAAAGGTAAACGAAGGACAGCGTCCAGGATGAATTAAACAGCAATATTAGTACAAACCTGTGTTGGATGCTGTCCAGGGCCATCCCCGGCATTAATAACAGGAATGCCAGCTGTTGCAGCCGCTCTTTTAGCAGCACCACTTTCAAAGTGCCGCATAACAATTATATCAGAGTACCCTTCAATAGTCCGTATAGTATCTGCAGTTAAAAAACAGAATAAAAAAAAACAATACAGAAAAATTAAGCCATGACTCCTAAAAATTAGATGGAATAAATACCTTCAAGTGTCTCGCCTTTGGCCGCTGATGAAAACTCCCTCGCATTTTCTGTTGTCAGAACTTCCCCGCCTAATCGTTTCATGGCTGATTCAAATGAAAGCCTGGTTCTAGTAGAAGGCTCATAGAAGAGTGTAGCCATTAAATAACCCTTAAGAATTTGGCTTTCAGTTGAGTTCTTCTCAACCATCTCCATCTCATGTGCCACTTCAAATATAGCACTAAGAATGTCCCGGTCAAATTGTTGGGCTTCAACTACATCAGCGAGATTAAACTTATTTCCTAACAAAAGGGAATGGTTGTTCTTAATGTCTAGCGAATTGCAGCGGAATTTATTCCTTTGTGAGATTCTCCCCATCTCTGCCCTTGGCACTAATTTCTCTTCAGGAGAAAATAGCGAATAAGCTAAGCACGAAGGAATGAAATATTGCTTGGAGTGGCCCTGTTTCTTAAATATCCTATTCAAAAAATTGTACTCGTTGTTACTTCTTGCAGTAGGAGCAAATGTTGCCTCACATGAGACAAATCCGGATAAAGAAGATAAAGCCATAAAAATAGCTACAAAAAGTGTTGTGTCGCAGAGTTGGCTTGTCTAAACTCCACTGGAACTCTACACGCAGAATAAAGGACAAAAGAAAACATAAGCAATCATTTTGAAAACAATGTCTTTGTAATTGGAATCTTTAATTGTATTAGCGATGAAATTAAAATTATAAACAAACCAATTCTGATAGGGCAAACAAGAGTGGATCTTAAGATCACATTGTAACAATGTTAGATACTGGAAATTATATAAATTTACATCACAAGCCTATAATAGAAAGCTCGCCAACAGTCCAACCCTCGTCATTGCATCATATATAAATATAATGAAAATCTAAAGCGTTCCATTTCCAGAAAAATTGGGGGGGGGGGGGGGGAACCAGCAATCTAAGGATTCTGAAAGAAGAATGAATACAGATGCGTGCCCTAGAACCTAAATGTAAAGCGTTAATGGAGGCTCGCGATTTGGTCAACAGCTCCTGAGCCCCTGCAATGCCCTGTTCCACCCAGGCAATCTCTATCTTGACCATCTGCTCATACTCAGCAGTGTGTTAGCAGCGCGATTAATATCGGTGGATAACCTTACTCTGAACCAGATCAACCAGATTGACGAGGCATTGCTCATCGGTGACCGTACTTTAAAAAATCTCTGATACATTACGATATCGACCGTCATATTATGGTATCAAAGGTAACAGTGATATTTACAGAACCATTACAAACTATAAACCGACAGAATGTGGCAACCAGGGATTTGCGGTGCTTTTTCAAATCCAAAACTGTAACCTCACCATCAATCCCCAGCGTTTTTGTTGGAAAATCCGAAGGCCAAAAACGCTGTAAATCAATAAATCATGGTATGAGTAGAAGTCCCCTTTCATAAGCCCGTGTCGAGAATCATTGAACGAAGATGTTGGATTGATTGCTTGTCGTCGATTCGACTAGAGAACAGAAAAAACGCATGAATCTTGCAAGATGGAGTGTGATAGCTTAAGGAGAAGGAAGCCCGGGCCACCGAATCACACTGCATGAGGCGGCGGGCGGGCGAGCGATCTCGGTCGGCGGCGGGCTGATTCAGGCGGCGGCGGAGAGGCAACGGGATGCGGCGGGCGGGGGGGCGTTCTCGGTCGGCGACGGGCGTGATGGACGGGGACGACGGCGGGCTTCTCGGCCCAGGCGGCGGCTACGGCCGTGGCGGACGGGACTTCGACGGAAGTTCGAAGGCGGAGTCAGGGGCTCGTCCGCCGTGGATGCGGGTGGGATGCGAGCTAGTGGCGGATGCGGGGCTCGAGACCACTTCTGCAGCGGGATCTGTATATTTCGCAATCTGTATATTTCGCAGGTTTCTTTGTAGGGTTGTGTGCTCCGTTCTATAACCCACGTTTTAGAGGGTATGGCATATGTCATCTGACTAGCCACCCACGCACTACACGGGCAATGGTGCAAAGTTTAATAGTTTGTATAAAAGTTATATATATATATATATGTTGGATGGGTTTGATTCTAGTGTCTTTTCTGAATCTTCAATTGTCACCAAGTATATATGGGTTTACGTGCCATGTAAAATTACCCCTCAACCCACTTAAAAAGAAGAAAATTAAAAAAAAAATAGCCTTCGAGTTTAACGATAAAGAGCTAGAGCTCATAAACATGACACGAGCCAAAACTCTGAAACATGCACAAGTTGAATCCCGCCATTACACATTAAAGTCCATGCCAAACCCAATGCCACAAATCGCTTCCACCAGAACCCTACACGCGTTTGCTTCTCATCGCCCAATATGCCAATGTCGCCCCCTGGGAAGAGTCACCGTGATGTCGTCGAAATTGATTCCTAAATCAATGTTGTGTTGTCATTAGAATGTGACTTTGAAGCCCCATCCCCCCTTTTCGTCGTAAGAAGCCCCAATTTATTTAGGGGGCATGCCACATTAACACCTTGCACCTTAGTGCTTGCAGGAATGACGCATCATTACCACAAATCATGGTATATGTAGCGTTACTTTTATCAGTGTTAAACAGAAAGTGTTGATAAAAGGAGTATCATTACTGACGTTAGATAAAAGTGCTGATAAAAAGGTTATCATTATCGACGTTAAAAAAACGTTAATAAAGGTGTACCCTTTATTAGCGCTTGTCTTAGTACTGATAAAGATGGATCTTTATCAACGTTATTCTTAGCGTTGATAAAAACTTTTAATAAAAAAATATTAATATATATATAAAATTATCATATTTATATTCAAAAAATAATTTTTATGTATATACATTAATTAAAAAATGTGTGTTTATAATTAAAATAAATATAATATATTAATACATATTTTTTAATAATTCAAATATATATATAATGTTTTAGAAAAAGTATTTATAAAATTATAAATATATATATATAATTATAAAATTATAATAAATATATTTAAATAATAAATATATTTAAATAATAAATATTTTTATTATATTTATAATTATATATATTTACATACTAATAAATATATATATATTTATTTATTTATATACAAATATTTATAAATATATTTATTTATGATTAGAATTATATATATATATATAATTATAAACTTATAATAAATATATTTAAATAATATATATTTATTATATTTATGATTATGTATACTTATATATTAATAAATATATATAAATATATATATAATTATATAATTATATATAGTTATATACAAATATTTATAAATATATCTATTTATAATTATAATTATATATACATATATATATATATTTAAATAAGATTTATATTCCAATAAGTGTATACATATATATATATATATATTAAAGTAGTATATAAATATGAATTATATAACTTTTAATAAAAAAAGAATCTTATTTTCATAATTTTATATATATAAATTATCAAATTTAGTGTAAGAACCCAGTTCTTCATTTGAGGTATGAATCTTTCCTTTTCAGTTTGTACTTAAGAAAATGGGGGGAAAGAGATCGATGGGTCGGCTGTAGGCATGTTACACGACGTGACTGGGAACTACACGTCGTGTACTAATAGGTACACGCTGTGTATAAAAGGCTACACGCCCTGTAATCCCGGTACACGACCACGTAATGGTCGGGTCAAAATTTGTACGGACACGACGTGTAGTCTAAAGTACACGCCATGTATTTTTTTATTGATTATTAAGTCGGGCAGTACGTCGTTTTTCCAGACGGACAAAAACGAACCCTGTTCGACGAGCAGCGCACCCAGGAAAATCCAAACGAGATTTTGCCTTTTGTTTTTGTTGGGGCGGAGCCTGATACCGCAACAGAAGCAATCGCAAAAACACATAAGAGAAGATTTCACCCGAAGACCTTTCATCACTCGAAGACATTTTATCACACCACACATGAAGACATTTTTACAACGCACTCGAAGGATTTATCTCTCTTGACACATCGACACCTGTAAGAACCCAGATCTTCTTTTCAGGTATGTTTCTTTCTTCTGGTCGTTTTTGAGAAAAAGGGGAATTTCTGGAAATTTCTGAAGTACACGCCGTGTACTTTATGAGTACAAGCCGTGTACTGGGTTGCCGCAGGAGGCCGTGTAATGGCTACACACACGACCATGTGGGGGTGACCTGGAGGCCGCCTAAAGCGGAGTACGGAAACAGCAAGTACACGCCGTGTATTTTTTTTTTCATTAAACGCACTGGGGTCGCGTCTGATCTCCAGAAAGGCCTTCTTCTCGACCTAGTTCGTCTGAGAGCTCCCGTACGGTCGCGATCTTCTTTTGAGCCCCCGACCGAGCATCTGATCTCCGATTTGACCGCCGTCGATTGCGTTGGGATCGCCTCGGTAAGCTATTCCTTCTGCTTTGAGCCTCATTTCCTGATTCCTCCTCTTTCTTAAGTTATCCTCTGTTGAATATTTTGAGCGTTTTTGTAGATCTACGGTGTTCTTGGGCGATTCAAGGCTTGAGGTTCACGTATAGCGATCTCCCAACACCGAGGTAGGTGGTTTGTGCCTTTCTGATGAAAGTCTTTGAGTTATATGTGCAAAAATCACCAATACCCATGAACGGAGTATTGCACGTTTACCATTTTAGCCCTATTGTTTGCCTGCTTTGTTTGTATGCTTGAGTAGAGGTTTTTGATTGTGAATAGGGTGAATTAATATGCTTTGGAAGTGTTTGCCCATGCATGATTGCCAGTTTTGACCGTTAGGTCTAGTTTGCCTGTTAGGCTGTTGTTTACCTTCCATGCCTAGTATTGTAGGATGGTGTGATTGTTGTTCTGACATACTGATATGTTATAGACTGTTAGCCAAGTAGTTCTTGAGGTTTATTTTGGCCGATACACACTGCTATGCTTGCTTGACTTACACAGGGTCGTGAGAACCTGGTGTAGTAGACCATAGAGAGAATGAACAGAAGATCTTATCTAGAGTGTTTGTTTTACTTACGATGCCAGACCATAGGGGGAATTGACGTAAGTGCTTCCTCATAGTGTCTGTAGTTCCTCAACGTGGGCCATAGAGGGAATGTGATGTAAGTGTTTCCCTAGAGAACCTTTAGTTACCGATACGAGACTATAGGAGGAATTGACGACGAGTGCTTCCTCAGAGAGTCTATACTTAAGCTGAACCAGAGGGGTTAGACTGGGTGTACTGCCCAGAGGGTTGCCTGTACTTGTTAGGTAGGACCAGAGGGGATAGACTCTGAGTACTTCCTAGAGGGTTACCTGTCGTGTTGGTTGGTAGGACCAGAGGGGATAGGCTATGAGCACTTCCTAGAGGGTTACCTTTTGTGTTTAGCTACTTGCTTGTGTTTCCAGGTAGGACCAAAGGGGATAGGTTGTGAGTAATATCTAGAGGGTTACCAGTTTGTGTTTACCTGCTTTGATTAGCTATTGCTGAATGCTTTGAAACTATGGATTGTTTACTGCTGAGTACTTCCTTGTTTACTACTTTCTATCCTTTTACCTGCCATATATTCACTGACTGTTAGGCACAGATCTTATGGTGGTTGCCTACTAAGATTTAGTCTCACACCCTATTTGGGACATACTTTTGGGCCCAAACAGACTATATTGTTGCAAGTATAGGTAAGGGTAAGCGCCCTTTCACTTTAGGTGCTTGATTTTCTATGGAGTTGGAGAGCATGGGACCAAGCTATGGCTTGCGATGCTGAGGAGTTGTTTACTTGTCTTCTTTTATACTTTGGTTTAATACTGTTGTATTTCAGCATTGTGATTTGTTTGGATGTTTTTCTAGACATATGTATCATGCATCATTTATATATATGTGTGTGTGTGTGTGTGCTTTAGTTTATTATTTATAGTCTTCCGCTGTTTACTTTTGAATGGATTATTCCTGCTTCCACTATTGCTATTGCTTTCTTTCGCTGTATTACTCTGCCAATGAGGGCATAGTTTCTCCACTACCACACCCAAGACCCTCGCTGCTAGTCAGCAGCCTCTGGCGTTCGGGGAAATGCGCTTGATGCCATGTAACGTCTCGGTTTTGGAAGCCACTGCGCTACCAGTGCGGGAAGAGCGGGCATACGAGACCACATTGCCCGAGAGACCTAGTGGAGTGTCGATCATGAGAAAAGATGGGCCACCTTCAGCGTTTCTATCAGATCTTCTCACCGGTAGATGGTGGCAGGGGTTCTTCTATGACTCCTCATTCAGGAGCAGCACCACCAGTTTTTCACCGGTCTGGGAACTGGAGTTCTTCCGGCCATTCGGGCCGAGGTGGAGGATGTGGCCGTTCTAGTCAGTCGCCCGATTTTCAGTGACAACAGGGTGGATCGGCTCAGGGTGGTCAGACTTTTGTAGTGGAGCATACCCAACAGGAGTAGGATCTCGGACCCTCTACAGTTCGAGGTACGATCTTAGTTGCCTCAGTTTTAGCTTCTGCTATTTTCGATACAGGGGTTTCCCATAGATTTATATCTGTTGTTGTTGTGGAGAGCCTTGGTCTCTACATCTTTTCTTCTACCAATATCTTGATGCTAGACACTCTGTTGGAGACTAGAACAACTAGTGTACGTTAGTGCAAGGAGTTCCCTCTAGAGGTTGGTGGGTGTCACTTTTTATGGGACCTCTATGTCCTAGAGATGACATGCTATTATGTCATTCTCGTAATGTACTGGCTAGTTCTCTTCCAGGCATTTGTCGATTGCTATCGACGTAGGGTGAGTTTCACATCACCAGAGGGTGGATCCTTTCTTCATAAGGGAGAATGAGATATCCAGGAGAGCAGAGTGGGACCCGAGCATCATGGGTTAGGAGGAGTTACAACCCAGATTGCTAGTCTATATCTAGATGACCAGGGGACTTCACAGTTAGACTTTCCTCCAGTGGTGGATCGTTTCCGGGACGTCTCTCTAGAAGACTTTTTAGGTTTTACTCCGAAGCGAGAGGTGGAATTTTCTATTGAGATTGTTCCAGGAGAGACACCGGTGTCCATTCCTACTTATATGATGGCTACACCAGAGTTGCAGGAGATCAAGAAGCAGTTAGAGGAGTTGCAGACAAAGGGTTTCATCTGACCCAATATTTCTCTTTGGGGTTTTCCTGTCCTGTTTGCGAAGAAGGTGGATGGTACCCTCTGGCTTTATGTGGATTATCGGAAACTGAACCAGTTGACGGTCACGAACCGATATCCCTTACCGAAGATTGATGATCTCTTTGATCAGATTCGAGGAGCCCGGGTGTTCTTGAAGATTGAGTTGAGATCCGGTTATCATCAGTTGCATGTTAGACCATCAGATATACCTCTCACAACCTTTCGGAGTAGGGATGGTCTATATGAGTATATGGTTATGTCGTTCGGTCTCACGAACGCGCCTACAGTTTTCATGGCACTGATGAACATAGTGTTCCATCCATAATTGGATTCTTTCATGGTGGTCTTTGTGGATGATATCTTGGTGTACTCTCACACTCGACACGACCATGCCACGTATCTTGAGATTGTTTTGAGTACACTGAGAGATCATCAGTTATATGCTAAGCTCTCAAAATTCCACTTTTGGATGGACCAGATTCACTTTTTGGGTCATGTTATTTCAGAGAAAAGAGTATCAGTAGACTTAGAGAAAGTGAGACCAGTAGTTTCTTGGGAGCAAACGAAGAATGTCTTTGAGGTACAGAGTTTTCTAGGGCTGGCTGAACACTATAGACGTTTCATACAAGACTTTTCACGCTAAGCAGCACCACTGATGAGTCTAACTAAGAAGGGTGAGAAGTTCTTGTGGTCAGATTTTTGTGAGTCAGCCTTTCAGGAGTTGAAAGGGAGGTCTAATTCAACACCGATACTAGTTTTTTTAGAGCTGGGCAAGATCTATACTGTGTACTGTGATTCTTTAGGTATCGGGATGGGAGTTGTGCTTATACAGGGAGAAGGAGTCGTTGCGTATGGGTCTCGGCAGTTGAGGCCACATGAGAGGAATTACTCGACACACGATCTCGAGTTGGCTGCAGTTGTCCATGTCTTGCGTTGTTGGAGACATTATCTTCTGGGAGAACATTTTGTGGTTTTCACCAACCACAAGAGTCTCAAGTACATCTTCACTCAGTGTGATCTGAATTTGAGACAACGAAGGTGGGTTGAGTACCTTCCATCCTTTGACTTTGATCTTGCCTATACGCTTGGCAAAGGCAATGCGGTAGCTGATGCACTGAGCAGGAGGACTCAGATACAGGTATTTAAGGAGTCCATCAATGAGTGAAATCTTATGGCTTTGTTCTCTGAGATTCATTTAGAGGTTCACGACAGAAAGGGGTAGACTTTTCCTTTTTCTATGGTTGTTACCTCTAATCTTCTTGATCAAGTGAGAATGAGGCAGCTATCATATTCAGAAGGCCTAGTCCTACGGGATAGCGTGTCAGGAGAGAACCCTATTCTGGGATGGACCATAGGCGAGGATGAGATCTTGCATTTCTAGGGGTGTGTATGGGTGCCAGCAGACATACGCGAGGAGTTGATGCGGAACTTTCATTCCTCAGTCTGGGCAGTTCATCCTGGTGTCACCAAGATGTATCGTGATCTACACCATCAGTATTAGTGGCCAGGTATGAAGAGATATGTTGTTGGTTTTGTCATGAAGTGTTCCACTTGTCAGTAGGTGAAGGCGGAGCATCAACGACCAGCATGGCTTTTTCAGCAGTTGCCTATTCCCGAGTGGAAGTGGAATGATGCCGCAATGAATTTCGTGACAGGTTTACTGAGGTCACCTTGAGGGAATGATGTAGTTTGTTTTGTCATTGACAGACTCATGAAGGTTTCTCACTTCTTGCCAATCAAGGAGATCTTCAGTATTGATGAGCTGGGACAGTTGTACATCCATGAGATTGTGCGCTTACATGGAGTTCCACACTTCATTGTTTCAAACAAAGATGCACATTTTACTTCTCGGGTCTGGAAGGGGCTTCAGAAGGCTTTGGGTACACAGATAATTTTGAGTACAACTTACCATCCCCAGACAGATGGCTAGTCCGAGCATACGATTCAGATGCTTGAGGATATGCTTCATGCATGCATCCTGTATTTTGGAGATTCTTGGGATAAGTACGTACCTCTTGTGGAGTTTCCCCACAACAATAGTTTTCAAGCAACTATTCAGATGGCACCTTATGAGGCTTTGTATGGTAGGTCATGCCGATCATCCTTATGTTTGCTGGAGGAAGGAGAGGCAGCTATGTTGGGACCTCGTCTTGTTCAGGAGACTACAAAGCTGATAGAGTTGATTCGGAAGAGGATGGCTACTGCGCAGTCTCAACAGAAGTCTTATGCTAATTAGCGGAGACAACCTCTGGAGTTCAAGGTCGGGGATCAGGTTTTTCTGCATGTCACACCAAGGTTGGGGCACAAGAGGATTAGGAGATAGGGTAATATTTCACCAAGGTATGTTGGACTGTTTGAGGTTTTAGAGAGAGTTGGTCCGGTTGCCTATCAGTTGCAGTTGCCTCAGAGGTACCAGGCTATGCACGACATCTTCCACATTTCTTAGCTTCGATGTTACTTATCAGACCCGTCTCATGTCTTCTAACCCGATGAGGTTGATCTGGAAGTGGATGCATCATTCAAGGATCATCCTATCCAGATTGTCGATCGAAGTACGAAGGTTCTCTGTGGTCGGTCTGTTCCTCTTGTACGAGTGCTATGGCAGCACGAATGAGTACATGACGAGACTTGGGAGAGGGAGGTGGATGTACGATCACAGTGGCCAGAGCTTTTCAGGGTTTCTTCTTTTACACCTCCTTTCTAGGTAAATTCGGGGATGAATTTCTTTAAGGGGGGAGTTTGTAAGAACCTGGATCTTCTTTTTCAGGTATGTTTTCCTTTTCTGGTCATTTTTGAGAAAAAAAGGAATTTCTGGAAATTTTCTAAGTACACTCTGTGTAATTTATGAGTTGGTCCAGTTTCCTTTTTATGTGTTTAAAGTGCATGGATTGATTTGGGAAGAGTTTGGGAGAGTTTGGAATGGTTTTGAATAAGTTTGGATGCTTGTCTTAGGGAGCACAGTTTGAGCACGGTTAGGGGAACCGTGCGGGTTCTCTAGGAAACCGTGCAGGAGGAGGCAATAGGCTTCGCATGGCCTACACACGATTGTCAAACCATGAGAGGAAACTATGCATACCCCTCCTCTCGAGGCAGTGGTGTGCGCATGGTTAGCGCGCAGTTTTCCAAACCGTGCGTATTAACCGTGCGGCCACTTAAAAATAGGGTTTTTAAATTTGGGATCCCTCAAGGGTGCCTCATTTCACTCCGAACTCTCTCCCACTTGATCCTCACTCAAGATTTTGGGTTCTCAAAGGTTTAATGTGCTCTCCTACTTGTTTTGGAAGAAAATCGAAGGGGTTTCTTGTTGGATTGAAGTCGATTCTTCTCGGGTAAGTCTCTCCTCTTGGTTTCTCTTTGGTTTTCTTTAGGTATTATTTTCCATCTCTCTCATTTTTTTATATCTACATCTGTTGCATGTAGATCTAGTGTTGAGGTTTCCTTGGGTGTTGATTTTAAGGCTTTTGGATGACAGAGAAGGAGATATAGAGCAGTTTTCGTGAAGCATTTGCCTGGATTGTGGTGCGGTTTTTTGTGGGTCGATTTCGCCAGAACCCTAAAGGTAGGTGGTTTGTGCCTTTCCATTGAAAGTATTTGAGTATTATGTGCAATTTTTCCCAATACCCTTGAACGAGGTATTTTGTGTTTGCCTTTTTAACCCTGTTAATTGCCTGCCCTGCTTGTATGCTTGAGTAGAGTTTATTTGGATATGAATAGGGTTGATTGCTATGTTTTGTATGCGGTTTCCCATGCATGTTTTGTTTACGCCTGTTTGGTCCTACTTAGCCTTTTTGGACGCCTTGCCTATTTTCCCATGCCTAGTGTTATAGGGTGGAGTTTTGTTTTCTGACATGCTTGATATGCTGTAGACCGATTATCCAAGTAGTTTTTGAGGTTTACTTGGTCCGTATTAAATTACTATACTCGTTGACTTACACAGTGCTGTGAGAACCTGGTGTAGAAGACTATAAGGGGAATTGACTGAGTGAGCTTCCTCAGAGAGTCTTTGAACTATTTTAGACTATAATGAGAATTGACCAAGTGAGCTTTCTCATAGATTCTTTGAACCATTTTAGACTATAAGGGTAATTGACCGAGTGAGCTTCCTCAGAGAGTCTTTGAACCATTTTAGACTATAAGGGGAATTGACTGAGTGAGCTTCCTCAGAGAGTCTTTGAACCATTTTAGACTATAAGGTGAATTAACTGAGTAATATTCCTTAGAGAGTCTTTGAACCATTTTAGATTATAAGGGGAATTTACCAAGTGAGCTTCCTTAGAGAGTCCTTGACTACCTTAGACTGTAAGGGGAATTGACTGTGTGAGCTTCCTTTGAGAGTTTTTAAATGCTTGGGACTATAAGGGGAATTGATCGAGAGAGCTTCCTCAAAGAGTCTCTGTAGTATCCTTGTTTAGATTAAACCAGAGGGGTTAGGCTGAGAGTACTACCCAGAGGGTTCCCTACTTATTTGCTATCATTTATGTATAGAACTGATTGCATTGAAACTGTAGGACTAGCTACTGCTGAGTACTTCCTTGTTTGCTAATTTCTTTTGTTTATTACCTGCCATATATTCACTGACTGTTAGGCACAGATCTTGTGGTGATTTCCTACTGGGATATAGTCTCACACCCTATTTGGGATATGCATTTGGGCCCAAACAGATTATATTGCTATAGTTATAGATAAGGGTAAGTGCCCTTCTACTTCAGGTACTTGATATGCTGTGGAGCTGGAGAGCATGGGACCAAGCTGAGGCTTGCGATGCTAAGGAGCTATTTATCTATTTTCTTTTGTACTTTGGCTTAGTAATGTTCTGTATTCCAGCATTTTTATGTGTTTGGATATTTTCCTAGACATATATACCATGCATCATTTTTATATATATACACTCAAGATGTTTATTTCTTCAGACTTTCGCTTTTTTACTTTCGTATGGATTATTACTGCTTCCACTATTGTTATCTATTTTTTTCTTCCGTTATGTTACTCTGCCAATGAGGGCATAGTTTCCCCACTAACACACCCAAGGCCCTCGCTACTAGTCGGCAACCTCTGGCATTAGGGAAAATGTGCTTAAGGCTGTGTGACCAACCGGGTACGGGGTGCCTCTGGGTGGCTTCCGGAACCGGGACGTTACACAACTCAACACTTCCATAGTCAAGGCAGGCTGAGGGTCTCCCTAAATGGTCTGTATAAAGTGTAGGAACCCATATCAAAATTAGAAATAAACACCAATATCAAGTATAATTGTGTGTTCCCTAAGAGAAAATACTAGAGGTTCTACTAGTGGCCTAGGGCCCACTTCCTATAGAGCATGGTTGTTTCTACCCACTTGGAGCACAAATGGAGGTCATCATGGTGTCAGGTCTCAAAAAATACCAAAAAAACACCTCAGAAAATATTTGGTTACAATAGTATCACATATATACAAGCAAGAACGTCCTTCTTAAGCACAATTCACACCCCTCTGTCTGCTTCTAAAGTCATGTTTGGGAAACATGAAGATCATAAAATAAGCAAGATAAACTGCCTACATCCCACTAATATGGTCATTTCATGGTAATTTTCTCTGTTATAAATCAATGGTCTTGGTATACAGAGTGTCAATTATGATTTATACAGAAAAAACCCTTTAAAATTTTATTGGCATCCCCATTTAACGGTGACCACTCATTTCTAAATTTTGTTTCATTTAAGTTTTTAATCATTTATAAAGAATTTTTCTAAAAATGTTTGAACTATATGGATCACAACTTCTAAATATTAAGGGCCCATACACATCATAAATTGAATTTTGGTGTCCATTTAATCACAACCACCCATGTATAAAATCCCTACATGAAATATTAACACAATTTCATGGGAAAAAATAAAGGTGCAAAAACTTTCTAAAATATATTCACATAATAAGTAAATGTGGCATGGAATAATGCATGAAATATAGATCCTTAAGTGACTATGATAATGCATCATGCAATACTTCCTTTCCATACCATTCCTAGGGTATACATTTGTAATCATAAGAAACATAAAAAATCAGCACCTCACCCAATAGTGAATTCAAGGAAACAATAATAAGCATAATCTAGAACAACATGTCCCATCCCCATTAATTTAGATTTTCATTGTATGTGGGTTAACTACTCTGAGAAATAGGATCATAACCAAATCCTGACACATCTTATTTCTTATTTCTACCATCCCAAAATAGTAAGGCAATGAAAAGAAACCTTGGATACCAATTTTTGATATCCCTGACCTAGTTTACTAAACAGTAATCAAACCTAATTGTCAACATGGTCTCAAGAATGCCTTCCCATATAATATAGGCTTATGACTGGTAGAGAGGGTCCTTGGTGGAATAGTGGGCTATAACTTCATGATCAGAGTGTAGCATAGTGGTATAATAATATCAATCAATAGTAGAAGAAATTGAAATAACTAAGCAGCCGAAGAATAAACATCCATAATACAATTAACCAAGTAATATAATCCATCAGTTTCATATACAAATGATGAGAATGGAATTCTATAAAAAAGATAGGCAATACATGGAAATAGGAATCTAGTACAATACATATATCAAAAGTAAAAAAAGATAATAGAAACTATATCCAGAAAGAATCATGATCTATAGCTCAGTCACGTGCTCTCCTACTCCTATACAATAGTCAATCAAGAACTATCAAGTGGGTGCACCCCTATCTCTACCTATATAGATGAAGTTTTTTTGGTTACCCAATTGTGGCCCAAACCGAGTGTGAGATAACACTCAGTAGGCCACCACCAATGGTTTCTATAATATGTCTAGTTTGTTCATATAAGATAAAGTAGTGAATATATATAATTGGATTACATATAGTAAAATTAGATGTTATACTATCCAGTATATCAAGACTCATTTTGATCAAGAAATTAAATTCTAAGGGCTAACTATAATTTATGCTGGGCATCATGAAAACCCTATGTTTAGTAATCAAGTATCATACAAACCCAGGACAAGATCCAAGGAGTAGAAGAGTCAAAGGCATCCATGTAAATAGGATCCATGGAGTAGAAATATCCATTGCATCCAAGTATGCTATGTAAAATAGGTAAACTGGATCCAAGGAGTAGAAATTTACAATCCATCCTAGCGGGTCGAATCCATAGAGTAAAAATGTCCAAGGAATCCTAGTGGGTCAAGTAAAGCAAGTAAATTAGATCCAATGAGTATAAGTTTCCAATGAATCCTAATAGTTCATCGGATCCAAGGAGTATAAATGTCCAAGGCATCCTAAAAATTCAAGTAAATTTGATCCAAGGAGTATTAATGTCCAAGGAATCCAAGTGATCTAAGTAAACATGATCTAAGGAGTATAGATGTCCAAGTCAACCGAATAAGACTATTAAAATAAGCAACTAGATCTAAGGAGTAGAAAAGTCCAAGTCATCCTAGTGGGCTTGATTTGTTGGATTAGGAATTTATATGGAATCTAAGTAAGCTAGATCCCTGGAGTGGTAATGTCCATGGAATCTAAGTGATTCATTAGTGCCATACCATAAACCTCCCATTGTCATTTAACCCATTTCATTCACCCATCATAAACCATTGCCTTAATTATTTAATTAATCCATTTATAATCAAATATTATCCATGGGATTACTCTCTTTATACCTTTTATATACAAATTATGATGTGCTATCAGGTGCTTACAACCTTTAACAATTCAATTTATTACCATATTTAATTACCATTAATTTTAAGAGACCTCAACACACCCCAAGGGTGGAATAATCATGGTCAAGAGAAGAAATCACCCCATGGGTGGTTCAGGTTGAGGTCAACAACCTCCAGTCTTATAAAAGGGTGTCACAGTATGTCTTAAACATGAATTTGTCATTTAACATAAGGGTTTATTCTCCAATGGCCCTAAGACCTTCATTTTTTATTGAATTTTGATAATACACCTTTCAAGGGGTGAGGTGTAACCCTTAGAAGGCCCATAGACGTAAGTATTACATGGCCCATAGGCCTTAGAGGAATTCATTGCCCGTAGCCTTCAAACATTACATACAACCCAGACTAACTACTTGGAACTGCTCCTCCCCAACATCTTTATCGTGAAATATACTCTCTACCTTTGCATGGCTGTTTGACTAGGCTTTCCTGTGCATGCACATGCTTGTCCCGATGAAAGATTCCATACCCTCTCATTCTTTCAATCTGTTTAGCTTCTTCTATGGTGAAATATCCTTACTCCTCCTCCTTCTGAAGCTTGTTCCTTATAGGTTGTCTGGTTTGCATCTGCAATTAAGGTGGCCCGAAGGCCTTGAGGTGGCCCGAAGGACTTACTGACCTGAAGGCCTGGGTGGCTCGAATGCCTTAAAGGACTCGGGGACCAAATCGGTGGCCCGAAGGCCCAAATGGGGGAATATTTTTTGCTGCTACAGTGCCAAATAGTGCATTCTAAAATTCCGCTATAGTACCTGCTACAGTCTACACAATTCCTGCTATAGTACAAACAGTACCTGCTACAATACTGCTATAGTACTGGGAAAATTATCCTCCACCTGGATTTGATCCCGGGTCTCTTGGATGCACTTAAGGAGTCCTCACCAACTGGGCTAAGGCTCATCTGCAACACAAGAGTTTATTAATTTAGGAAGCATCTCCTTAAAGTTCTGACATGCAGAATAATATAAACAAGGTATAAAATATAATACTTTGAGGGAAAATTTTTAAACCACCTACCTTAATCCCGTAGAATAAAACATATCTAGTCTTGGCCTCTGATTTGTTATATATCAGAATAAAAAAGAAGAATGGATGAATACCCTAAAAATAGGGCATATTAGCTTTCGCCAAAATTGTGTCATCAATAGAAAGAAAAATGGAGAAAGGAGACTAAATAATGAATAACTCACTGGTGTCTATCCAACAAGATGATTGAAACTAAAATTATATATCAGATAGTGAAACGAAACCAAAACCTTTCTCGATGGATTAAGTAGATCACAAAGGAGAAGAAAGGTCTAGACATATAAGAAAAATGAGAAAGAAGGAGGAGGGTTAAATTTAAAATGAATTAGGGGGGAATGGTCATTTCAACTTTAAAAATTGGATCACATGGTTTGGATGTATAGTTGTCCAAAATATGAGCCAATTATATACCCATCTCATCCTCAATAACCCCCTCACATGGTCATGGTTCATAGTTTGAAAATTCATTCCCCAATCATGTGTTTTCCTCTATTAAAAAACCAAAAACACATGAATGGGTGTGTGTACTAGGTCACATAGTTAGGAAAAACCATACACCCTATGCTATGTATAGAAACGCCCCACACAGTTCACTCAAACCATGCAGGCTGGGAGACATGATTTCAAATAATCAGAAAGCTCAACTATTTTCTCCAGAAAATGGGGCTTTGATCTCTTAATAAGGCTCAGACACCTCATTTCCTCCATAGCCTTACTAGGCATTCACATAAGGGTGAATTCCATAAAAAAAATATAAGAACCCAGTTTTCCACTCATGTATAGATCCTTTTAAATTCTATCTAATTATTTATTTGTGACCTATTATGGATGATTCATGAGTTCAAGGTGGTTGAGAGGATTTAAAGGGATTATTTGGAGATCCAAACCCTAGATGGTGGTAAAAAAGACAGGTCACACGATTAAGAGAAACTATGTGGGGCATGTTTCATGGTTACATATAATTGTACATGGTTGAACAGATGGGACTAGGAGGCCTTAAAAATTGAGGAAACCATACATCCATGGGTGCATTCTCATGTTGGTGGTCTACAACTTTTAGCATATCCAACTAGCATGGTTTTCAGTCACATAGTTTCTCAAACCATGTGGGGTAACCATTTGGAGTCCCCCTTAAGGTTGTTCCATGTGCATGGTTGGTGTACGGTTTGGCTAACCATGTGGCCAAACCATGCAACCCCTAGTTTTGGGGGTAAAATTACTGAAATTACCTTAATATTCTATTAAATATAACCTAGAATCCGATATCTCATTCTAGTTGACAAGAGGGCCTCCATTCTACACATTGGATCTCCCAAACCCCTCTTCTATAGATTTTGATCTTGGTTCTTCATCTAACGTCTGATCAAATAATTATTAGTCTCGTTGGATTCCTCCATGTAAGTTATTCAACCCTTTAACTCAATTTGTCATTCTTCTTTCCCTTGAAAATCTATTTAGATGAAGGCTCATATGCCCTATTTTTCATTCCATTGACCCATTATTCATATTTCTTCTGATCCACGACAGATTAATGGTTAATACTGGATGAGGATAGTTGTATGAGCTTAAGGTAGGTGGTTTATGACTAATCCTTCAAGTATCATCATTTTATAAACTTCCATCATTGTTTTCATGCCGATTTCATCTGGAATCCCCTTTTAAATTCATATTCCATGCTTATAATCATCACGATCATTTTCTAGATCCCCTTTTTAGTTGATTATCATGTCATTGGAGGTTGAGACATCAATGCTTTCCACCCCAAGTAGGATGTTTTCCATGTTTATACCTTATTGACTATTCTAGGTCTATCTGTTCCACCATTCGTGTGTTGTTTTATATGGATTTATAAAGGTAAGTGTTTTAATTAAATGAATTAATTATTAATGGCTATTTCATTTTAGTTATCACTTGACCCTTTTAAGTTAAGTGCTTCCAATTACTTAATAAGCCTTTTAAAGGTAAATGGAAAAATATACTATGTATATGACATTTCCTAATTGAATGTAATTAAATGGATTGGTTTCACCTCTATAGGATTTCTTGCCATTCTTAATAGAAGGAAATGGAGTGAACTTAGTTAATGATTAATTAATTAAAATTATAAATGGTTTTATGACCTTGAAATGCCTTGTCACACTAGTGAAAGGTATGGGATGGACCAAATTGAATTATTAAAATGAATGAGTATTAAATGGACTAATTAAATAAATGAACTATGTATAAGGTGCCAATTAAATATGGACATGACATCTTTATAGGAGTAGTAAGACTCGATCCAGCCTTGGATTCATGAGGGAATGCCTTGACCAATCGTGGATACCATTATAATTCAAGGATGTTGGTGGTCAAGGGTGATACCCACCTTTAAACCCAGTCCTCGTGTACTAGTGGATGTCTGAAATGATTCCATAGGATCCCTCCATTATCATTTGTATATTAGGATGCCTTGGATACACTCATTTTGGATCCCACTTGACATCCTTGGATACATGGCTCCATGGATACACCCATTGTAACCAATCATTTCTTATCTATTTTTACCTTGGAAGAGATCCTCAGACTTGATTAGAATCATATTATAGTGGAATTCCTTGGATGATACCCCATGGATTACATGAATCCCCTTATAGCTAGGCTATATGTTATTACTGATTTGGATTAATCCCTAAGGTCACATATTCCTTGTTTGTTACCTTGGATCCTTTTCATTATCATCATCAGTATTATTATATTCCATGATACATCTTGGATCCTTATTTATTATTATCATCATGATAAAATGTCATTGTTGGTTTACCTCATGTGACTGAATTATAGAAACTAGAACATAATTAATTAAATGTTATATATCCAAACACTAGCTGAGGCTGAAGCAGTTATCTTTGTATTTACATTTTAGTACTATATTTACATTCATATATAACTTTATATTGTTTTAGTTTATATTACCCTGATTAGATGGTAAACACTCATTGGTGGTGGCCTACATAGATTTATCTCAAAACCTATTCTTTCTACCAATGGTACCTCAGAATATTACATATACATAGGTGTTGACAAGGGGAAGCATACCGCTTTGGAGGCCTGATATTGACTACATTATTTAGAATGGATCTTAGTAGTAGATAATTGGGCTAGTGTTTGGGATTTTGGATAGTTTTTGGCTTATTTTTTATTATTTTGCATAGAATGTATTTCTCGCTACCATTTATACCTATTTTATATTTTTCTAGAGACATGAAATATATTATCATCAACTTTTTCATATGATTTTGTTTCAAGATTTTGAGTATTATTATTAATTTCTGATATTATTTATTATTCATGTCTGCTTCCTCTACAGTGGGTACCCGGTCCAGTATTTATATTATTTTCTTCTGTTGTGCCATATGTTTATATATGTGATTTTATTATTTACCTATTGTTTTATCTTATATGGTGTGATCCAATATAGTAATGAGTTCATAGTCTCTCTATGGACACACTCTAGTCCCTCGCTACTAGTTGGTAGCCTCTGGCATTTGGGGATATGCTCTTGAGTCCATGTGGTCAACCAGCTCCGGGGTACCTTTGAGTGGCACCTGGGGTTGGGAAATAAAAAAGTTGTATCAGAGGGGTTCCTTTCTTACTTTACTATTTTGAGACAATATATAATAGATTATGAACACTTTGGGACTTGGTTACAAGTCATGCATGGGTGCAGCTAACCCATGTTTGGGGTAAATACTGATTTGCCTAAAATAAAAAAATTTGTTCTATATTTTTATTATAGTTTACACAACTTTCATTGTTGGGTGACACAAATTATATGAGATGGTTATTATTATTATTATTGTTTTTTTCATTTTATATTTATTTGGATTATATGAGAGAAAGGAAGCATCAATCATGCATCATTATAGGCACCTATATTTTACATTCCATACATATTCCATTATGTATAGGTGATTTTCATTATATTTATTTTCCTATGTTTATTGTGATTATTTAGTGATGATATAGTATTGATATTATTCATGTGATAATATTTGGTTGTGATTGAGTGATTTCCAGTTTCAATTCATGAGGTGTATCGACCCTCATGGGTTGGAATGGGTAATTTACTGAATCGAACCATCACATGTTACATGTTACATTCTAAGACCAAATGAAGATAGGGTAAAGTATAAATTAAATGGGTGTTAATTTTAGTGATAAGGTGTATGGGCCCAGATTTACTGGGAATAACAATACATTTTAATTGGAACATGATATAATTTTATAAGCATATGCAAACATAAAAAGGTAATTCTTGACTTATAAAATGATTTGGTCACCAGTAAATTAATAGGCAAAGTTCTATTTACCCTTAATCTTATGGAACCCCTATAAATTAAACATGATCAATTACCAATACCTGTCCTTCTATGTGAAAAGTTGGAGTACTATTCCTTGGTTATTGAGCCCTTACTCTTACATTCTACTTCTGTTATTGCTTCTTGATGCTCATAAATCTTGATCTGAGGTGTGTACTTGGAATTTTTATATCCATAACACCATGATATCCATATTTAATTCACCAGGAGGGTGGAGATGACCACACTCTATATGTGGTGGGCCCTGAGCCTCTAATATTACCGCCATGAGTGCCTCTTGACGAACCGCCTTTTATAATTGATATGAGAATAGACTTTCAGCTTTGAGAGAGTTTTCTATGTCTAATTCAATCAATGTAGTGTGCTCCATGAAATAAACCTACTATAAATGATCCGAATCATGATTAATAGTTGTATATTCCTCACATATTTTTTGGGGATGGCAGTCCATAGGCTACCGATTTTTAGATGGAGGCCACTCTATCTATATTTGAGAATCTAGAGACACCTCTAGAGTAAAGGGTCAAGATGTCCACCTACATGTTTCATGATTTAGTAAAGAACTTATGGTATGTGATTACCTAGGCTGGTCACCATAAGGGCATGGTATGGGTTTATTTCTAGAATACCTTCTATGATCAATTATTTCCTTAGAAGCTGAGATATGACCAATATAGAAAGTTCATTCTTATAGAGTAGTGTTAAATGTCATTTATATTCAGTTTGTTTTAATAAGTTACAATGATTTTTACTCCTTCTAGCTGATGATGATAAATCACATGCTAGATGTTTCGACGATGGGCTCTAGTATGATATTCATTCTTAGGATAATATTTTTTTCCTACTTAATTTTTTTGAGATTGTGAACCAATCACTTATTACTAACTGTAGCCTGATGGAAAGAGATAATACTGGTAACAGAGGTTTAGTTACATGGTAGTATGGTTATTCTTATAGTTGTAGGAATCATTCCTCTGACTTTTCTCATCAGAGTATTGGTGGTCAAAGTAACGGCATTGGCAGCTCCATTATATGCCATCAGTGTGGACAGTGGGGGAATCTAAAGCCTCAGTTTTATAGAAACCCAATAGAGTCTAGTTCTTGCAATCATTTGGGGAATCATCATAGATTCTATCAAACATTTCCTTATATTTATAGTGGAAGAGGATCCACATTGAATCCACATACAGGGTTCAGGATAAT
This sequence comes from Viscum album, assembly GCA_963277665.1. Classification (NCBI taxonomy): domain Eukaryota; kingdom Viridiplantae; phylum Streptophyta; class Magnoliopsida; order Santalales; family Viscaceae; genus Viscum; species Viscum album. The sequence continues at coordinate 111,853,719 of OY728138.1, read as the reverse complement.
TTATGTTGCGTCAAGCGGGGAGTTGGAGTGGCACTGAAAAGATTGGACGAGGAGGAGTTCATGACCATGGTAGCTAGAATCCTGACCAACAACACATATAGGGAAGTCATACTCAGTGTAGTCCAGCTATAGTATAGGTTCATGGATCAATATAGATTCATGATTTACAAATGATACCCAAGGATTAGTGTGTAGAACCATCTACAGTATGTGGTACTATTTTAGTAGCCTCCACTATTGTATCTATTTTGTTCGATAGAGGTGATTCACACTCCTTTATCTCTTTATCAACTATGAAGAGTCTTAGGTTATAAATACAATATTACTATGGTGTAATGACTCTAGATAAGCTAATGGGTGTAAGGTCATAGGGCATACACTAATGTAGGGACTACCCCATTGAGGTAGGTAGTTATCCATTCTTATGTTACATTTTCATCCTTGATATAATGGGCTTCGATGTCATTCTTGGGATGGACTGGTTCATCCCTTACCATCCCTTTGTGGTCTGATATTGTCTTAGGGTGTCTTTTACATCACCATTGGGTAGCAGTTTTCTCCACAGGTGTGAGTGGGATGTCCCGGCTGGTATAGCTAGACCAAAGCATCATTGTATAGGTGGAGTGACCATTGAGATCAAAAATCATTTTATAGAAGAGAAGGTCTTGCCTCAAAAATATTTTCCTTCAATAGTGTATCATTTTAGGGATGACTTTCATGATAATTTTTTAGTCTTACCTTATGAGATACAGGTATATTTCATGACAGATTTTGTCCTATAAGAATCTCTAGTGTCCATTCCTCTATATAGGATGGAAAATAATGAGTTCCAAGAGCTCAAGAAAAAGTTAGAGAATTTAAATGCTAATGGTTTTATCCAACCCAACACTTCTTCCTAGGGTTCAACCATTATTTTCTCCAATAATGTGGATGGTACCACTACTAAAAATTAGATCTTTACCAACGCTTCTATACCAACGGTTTGCAAAAACCGTTGGTATAGGTCCCCTTTCCCAATGGTTTGGAAAAACCGTTGGGAAAAGCCCCCAAATTGGCCACTTTTCCCAACGGTTTGGCCAAACCGTTGGGAAAGGTAGACCTATCCCAACAGTTTGGCCAAACCGTTGGGAAAGACCCCCAAATTTGACACCTTTCCCAAGGGTTTGTACAAACCGTTGGGAAAGGTAGACCTATCCCAACGGTTTGGCCAAACCGTTGGGAAAGGTAGACCTATCCCAACGGTTTGGCCAAACCGTTGGGGAAGGTCCCCAAATATACCACTTTTCCCAACGGTTTGGCCAAACCGTTGGGAAAGGTCCCCAAATATGCCACTTTTCCCAACGGTTTGGCCAAACCGTTGGGAAAAGTGGCCCAAAATTCAACATCCTCCACAGAATAAAAATCACAACCAAAGACCTATACCAACGGTTTTAACAACCGTTGGTATAGGTACTGTCATTTTTTTTCGAACCTTCATACGAAGAACATTATATAAATAAAAATTTAAAATATTTATGAGAATAAATATATATATTTATGTAATTATGATCACAAAAGTCATGTTAGGTTAGTGGTTGAGTCGTTGAATAATAAACGAGGGGTCCTGGGATCAAATACCAGCAGATGTTTTATTTTTGGAATTTATATACCAATGGTTCTATTACCGTTGGTATAGATTTCATATTACCTATACCAACGGTTTTTGGAAAACCGTTGGTATAGACCTTTCCCAACGACTTACTTGGCTACGGTTCTCCAAACCATTCGTATAGGCTATACCAACGGTTTGGAGGCCTATACCAATGGTTCCAAACTGTTGGTAAAGGTTAGTTTTCCAGTAGTGTACCCTTCATTTATACATGGATTACTAACATTTTAACTAGATTACAGTTAAGAATTGATATCCACTACCTTCAATATATGATCTCTTTAACCAACTATGAGGATCTAGGGTATTCTCAAATATCAACCTAATATCAGGAAATCATCGGGTGCAAGTCAGACCTTCAAAAATACCTTGTACAACATTCCATAATAGGTATAGTCTATATGAGTATCTCATTATTCCATTCAGTCTTATGAACTCACCCACCGTTTTCATGGATTTAATGAATAGGGTGTTCCACCCCAATCTAGTTTCTTTTTTCATGTTCTTTATGGACGAAATCTTAGTGTATTCTCACACTCATAGTGACCATTATAGACACCTTTATATCATTTTTCACACACTGAGAGAGAACCAGTTTTATGGAAATATTTATAAGTGACACTTTTGGATCAAAACAGGTCACTTATTGGGTCATATTATCTCATAATCAGGAGTATCAATTGACTGAGATAAGGTCCGTGTTGTGGTTTCCTGGAATCATCCCAAAAATTTGTTTTACAAACATATTTTCTTGGGTCTATATGGATATTAAAGATGTTTCATATAGGAATTATCATTCCTTTTTCACCTCTTATGTGTCTACAAAATATGGGTGTTAAGTTTTTTTCATCAGAAGCATGCGAGGAATCCCTTTAGGAGCTGAAAGTAAAGCTTGTCTCGACACAAATTATGATTCTTTCAGATCCTAGATAAGGATATATAGTGTTATTTGATGCATCGGAAATCTAACTAGGTGTAACTCTAATGTAGGATAATATATTTATTGCATAAAAATCTTGATATTTGAGGCCTCATGATAGGAATCACCTAATAAAATACCTTGAGCTAGAATATTTTTTCCATGACTTATGCTACTGGAGATACTATAAAATGGGTGAGAAATTTATGGTGTATACAAACCACAAGATCCTCAAATATATTTTTTCACAGTGTGACTTGAATCTCAGACAGTGAAAAAGGGTTGAATATCTTCAGTCCTTTGATTTTGAACTTTCCTATATTCCATGAAGGGGAAATGAAGTAGTAGATGCACTGAATCGGAAAACTCAAGCATAGTCTATACAAGAATCCAATAAATAATGTAAATTCATGGCCCTATTTTCAGTTTTGTATCTAGAGTTTCATAATATTCATGAGTGGTCTTATCTCTCATCTTTGATAGTTACCTATTCCCCCATTAATAAGGTGATGAGTAGGAAATTTTCAGATCCTAAGAGGTTAGTTCTTAGGGAGAGTACTTCTGGTAAGGACCTACCTCCAAATTGATCTCTGGATATATATTATATCTTATGTGTACATGGTCATATCTAGGTTACTACAAATATGGGAGAGGAATTGATGTGTGTGACCCATGCTTCTTAGTGAGTATTTCATCTAGGTATCTCCAAGATGTATCAAGATATGTGACTCCAGTATTAGTGGCTTGGGGTGAAATGTCAGATAAAAGGCTTTATCACTTGGTGTTCTACCTGTCATTAAGTAAAGGCAGATCACTAGAAATCTATTGTCTTGTTACAACCACTTTTAGTCTTGGAATGGAAATAGGAAGAGGTTTCTATGGACTTTGTAGTAGGCTTTCCGAGGTCTCCTTGAGGTAGTGACACAATTTAGATAGTTGTGGATCGACTAACGAAAGTATCCAACTTACTTCCTTTTTGGGAGACTTTATTAGTTGATGAGATGGGAATACCATATGTTTATGATATCATATAACTACACAGGTTCCCTAATAAAATCACTTTAGATAGGTACAATTATTTCACATCATGGTTCTGGTAGGTGTTGTAGAGAGCTATGGGTACAAATGTGCTTCTGAACATGGCCTTTCACCCTCATACTGATGGCCAGTTGAAACCAATGATACAAGTTTTATAGGATAGGATCTACGCATGCATCCTTGATTTCGACAGTTCTTGGGAGAAGAACACCCATATCGTCGAGTTATCTTATACTAATAGATTTCAAGAGATGATTCAAATGGATGATTTTGAGGCCTTGTATGATAGGTTGTTCTATTCACCCCTATGGTGGTTAGAGGTAGGTGAGGCAGTGCTACTACACCCTCATATCGTGTAGGAGACTTCGAAGCAAGTTCAAATGGTCATGAAGCATATGTCTACTACTTAGTCTAGATAAAAATATTATGCTGATATCCATAAATTACATCTAAAGTTTTAGGATGGGGATTGTTTTTTCCTATAAGTATCACTCAGGATTGGGCATAGATGGATATGAAGGCAAGGAAAGTTGTCACCCAGTTTTGTAGGGCCATTTGAGATTCTGGAGAGATTTGGTCTAGTGGACTATTGGTTTCTACTATGTTAAAGGTACCATAAAATTCATAATGGATTCCAAATTTTATAGATTTACTATTTTCATGTCTAAACATCTCACACTTTTGATCCTAAGGATGTTGATTTAGATGTTGGTTATTCTTTTTAGAAGTATCTTATACGAAATGTTGATTGAAGCATGAAGGCTCTACAATATCAATTTATCCCTTTAGTATGGGTTCTATGGAAGCACGATCATGTACATGACAAGACTTGGGATTGGGAGGCCAACATACGTTCTTAGTGTCCGAAGTTGTTCTCAGAAAATGTTTCAATGCCTTTAGAAGGTGAAATCAGGGATGAATTCCTTTAAGGGGGAAGACTGTAAGAATGTGGTTTTTCACTTAGGTATGGATCCTTTTAAATTTAGTCTAAATCTTTATTTTGTACCTATTATGGATTCCCAATGAGCTCAAAATGGTTATGGGGGTGTTCGAGGCTTATTTGGAGCTCAAAACCCCAGCTTGTGGGAAAAACAAACTGGCTACACAGTTAGGAGAAACCATGCAGGGAAGGTTGCATGATTACTTCTAACTATGTGAGGATTAATATAGGGGATAAGGAGGATTCATGCTTTGAGGAAACCATGCATCCAAGGGAACACGTCTATAATGGTGGTCTATAAATTTTCTTAGAACCAACTAGCACGGTTGGTACATTGTTTCCCATACCATGTGGGCTAACTATGTGGGGTTCACCTTGAGGAAGTTCCATGTGAACTGTTGTAGTATGGTTTGGAAACCATATGTCCAAACTGTGTGACCCCTAATTTTTGGGTAAAATTACTAAAATTACCTTAATGATCTTCTAAACATAAAATATCTTTCTTTTTCTCATTATAGTGGACAGAAGGGCCTCCATTATTTACATTGGAGTTCCTAAACCCATCTTCCATAGTTTTTGATCTTGTTTCTTCATCCAGTGTCTGGTCAAAGCTTCATTGGCCTCATCAGATTCCTCTAGGTAAGCTCTTTGATCCTTTATATCGGTTTCTCATTCAACTTTCCCTTGATGATTCTATTTAGATGTATGCTCATATATCCTGTTTTTCAAGATATTGATATGTTATTCAAATTTATTCTAATCCTATCCAAATTAAAAGATGATAATGTAAGAGGGGAGTTTTACTAGCTTAAGGTAGATGGTCTATGACACATCCCTCAATTATTTTCATTCTATAAACTACCTTTATTTTGTGTGCATCAATTTCACCAAGTTTCTCCTATTAAATTCATATTCTATACTTATAATCATCATCATCATATTATGGAGCCCTTTCTTTAATTTATTATCATGTCGTTGGAGGTTGAGACCTCAACGCTTTCCACCCCAGCTAGGTTGTTTTCCATATTTATGCCTTAATGAACCTTTTTGGTCTATCTGTTCCACCATTTAGGTGTTCTTTGACTTGGCCTTAATAAAGGTATTTGTTTTAATTAAATTAATGAATTATTAATGTCTATTGCATTGTAGTTATCACTAAACCCTTATAAGGTAAGTACGTCTAATGAACCTCTAAAAGTTAAATGTAATGTATAATATTTATATCACTTGGAATAATTGGTTGTATTTTAATTACTTGGTTGCATGTATGAAAAACACTTTTCTAGGCATAAAGGAAGGTAATGGAGTGAACCGAATTATTGATTAGATAATTAAAATTCTAAATGGATACATGTCCATGAAATTATTTATCACACTAATGAAAGGTATGGAATGGACCAAATTAAATTATTAAAAGGCATGAGTATTTCATGGCCTAATTAAATAATTTAATTATGTATAAGGTTCTTATTTCATATAGACCTGAAATCTTTATAAGAGTTTTTATACTTGAGATAGACTTGGATTTCTGAGGTAATTCCTTGAGCACTCATGGATTCCATTCTTATTCAGGGATGACAGTTTCCAAGGGTGATACCTACCTTGGAACCTTGTCATTGTATACTAGTGGATTATTTGCATGACCCTATTAGATCCATCCATTATCATTTAAATATTAGGATGCCTTTGATATGCTCCCTAGATCTAGCTTGATGTCTTTGGGCATGTGGCGCCATGGATACACCCATTGGGCCCAGTCATTACTTATCATGTTTTACCTTGGAAAAGATACATGGACTTAGTTATAATCATGTTACAGTGGAATGCCTTGGGTAATACCCCTTGGATTACACCCATCCCCTTATAGCTTAGCTACAGTTTATTACCAAGTTGGCTCAACACCTTAGGTCACGAATGCCTTGGTTATTACCCTGGATCCTTTTCATTATTATCATCAGTATTATAGGATCCTTGTAAAATCTTTGATCCTTATTTTTTATTATCATCATGATAAAATTTCAGTGTCGGTTTACCTCATGTGACATAATTATAGAAACTGGACCATAATTAATTAAATGTTACATGTTCATACACCATTTGAGACTAAAATAGGCGTCAGGGTATTTATATTTCAAAAAATTACTTTACTTTCATATATACTTATGAACTATTTAATTTTATATTAACCTAAAAGGATGGTATAGACATCATTGGTGGTGTCCTACAAAGATTTATCTCACACCCTATCTAGGCCACCGATGGTACCTGAGCAGATTACAAGTATGCAGGTTTTGAAAATGGGAATCATCTCACTTTGGACACCAAATCATGACTACTTTCTTTAGTATGACTCTTAGTATTAGATAATCAGGCCAGTGCTTGGGATACTGGATAGTTTTTGTATTCTTTTGTATTCTTTTTTATAGAATGTATTTCCTTCTTCCATGTATACCTATTTTCTAGTTTTCAAGAGACATGAAATACATTATCATCATCTTTTGTATATGATTCTATTTTTATATTTTGAGTATTATTATCAATTTCACCTTTAATTTATTATTTTTTTCTTCTTCCACTATGGTGGGTTAATGGTCTAATGTTTATAGTATTTTTTTCTACCATTCCATATGTTTATAGATACGATTTTGATTTGTAGTTATTTCTCTATCTTATCCAATGGTATATAATCTAATAAATATGGAATAGTCTCCCATTAGACACACCCTTGGACCCCTTCTAGTCAGTAACCTATGACGTTCAAGGAGATGTTCTTGAGGCCATGTGGCCAACTAACTTCGGGTCACATTTGAGTGGAACCCGGGGTCAGGACGTCACAATAAAGGAAATAAAAAGGTTTTGTACCTAATATAAAAACTTGTTTCTAACACCTTACCTCATTTGATTTATTATTTAGACATCATCGAGTACATTAGAGTCATTGCGGTAATTCCTTAACTCTTCTTTATTCCATTATTATTTTATCTCACTCTTTAGAATGCAGTTTCCATCTGAGATCATTTACCCCTTTTCTAGATAATTTCTCTAAATTCACAATTTCTCTCGTTTCGGCTCATATTAGAGGCCGATATTCGATGATCAAGTTCATATAAGACTAAGGTAGGTGGTGCCTAGATTTAACCCTATTTTTACACATTCTATGGGAAGCACATTTAAATACTCATGAGTGGAGGTTATTAGGGTGAAACCCTTATTAATTATATTTAAAATTTAAATTGTTTACTTGATATTGTGAGATGTTAAAGGCTGTGAGCATGACTCTTGATTAAGTTAAGTCAGGTTTAGTCTATTAAATATCTTGGTATATTATGTTGGTGGATTTAATTTAATTATTTCAATTGTGGGATTACTAAATTGGTTCTCTAGAAACATATTGGTCTTGGAATGAGATACATAGGGAAATTTTTATTGAGACAATGGGGTTTGTCTAGTTGAAGGAATTTCCATAAAAATGTTGGATGGTATTGACCATTATAATTAAGGTAATGTGATCATCAAGTTGAGGAAGATAGTGAAGACCATGCTGTGGATGGGCAACGAGGTTCACATGTGGTAAAAAAGGTTGTCAGTTTGTGTGGATTAGTTATTATTAGTGATTTTACACTCACTATAATTTTCCACCAGCACCATTGGAGTATTTTGTACATAGATTAGGATTTCGTTGAGGTTGTGTTGTCCAATTATTTTGGGTGGAGGCCTATGTAGTTTTAGTGGATTGGGGAATGGTGTTGACCATAAATTATGGATGACGTTCTCACTATATAAATTCAGGGTTGATAGTGTGTGAGACCATTGGTAGGGGGATTAGGCTTGTTGTTTATGTTGGGGAAAATGGGATAGGATTATTGAAGGATGGATCTCATCGTGCCTTGGAAAGTGAGGCTATTCAGTCGATGGTGGGTTATTATTCATTGAAGGATGGATCTTGTAACATCTTGAGATTTTATGAAATATTTTTTTCGAATTAATTTAAATATTTGGATATCTTTTATTATACAAAACACCGAGTTTAGCTTGTGTTACATGCAATAATGATAGCATTCATGACATGCAATAGCAAGCTTCTGTGAATAATAAAATAATATTATTTTAAATATGACTCTTGAAACCCACCAAATGAGCATCGAAAAATATAAAAAGAAAGAAACAATCGAAGCACATGTATTATTTTATCTACAAAATGATGGAAGATAAGGTGGCAAAAACATATGGATCATGTAACCTTTAAAAGAATACATGATCTCATGACCTTTAAAAGGTAATGTTAATGGGTTAGGCATAGCACATGATTTACTTGAGATCACAAGGATACACTTTGAAAACACCCCTATTCTTGCGAAGGCATCCAAGATAATCACTGATCATGCAAATGCTTCTAGATGAGTTCCTCTGAGTCACATGACTTTTCAACTAGAAAAATCCTAAAAATATTCCATAACCCTTATAGAATAAAGGGTAAAAATATATAGAAGGTAGAAACCTTAGGAGGTCATTGATCTACTTGTGATGTTCTCATACAGTTCTCAAGGTCTCATGATGTCCTTGGTGACATGTCCACCTTGTCACACAAGATATTTCAGACATTCCACCTTTATCATGTGAAGGGTCTCAGACATTTCAATTAGATTCTATGATACTCCTTCATCTCCATATATAAGCATAATTATTGTCCATGACAATTCTCACACATCATCTTAAGACCCGTTATTGGTCACACGACACGTCGTAGGAAAGGAGATTGATTTTCATTAACAAAACTCACACAACATTGCGAGATCTACATCCCTTTAAAAATAAATAGGGAGATAAAAAGGAAAAATAAGGAAGCTTCTTGTAGAGAAAAGATATACCAGCCTTCACGTGAAAGAGGTCACATTCCCCGAGAAATCACCAGTTATCACATATGGCCCTCTCGACAAGCATTCATGGTATCAAAAACGACTTTAGACCTGAAGTCCTAATATTTTGAAGGTTTCCATGGCAATCAATCATGATATCACAATAATCCTTGACATGTTATCATGATCCCATAGAAGCCCACTTGATAAGATGCCTTTGTATCATGGAAGACCCCAGACAAGTCATCCTCAATTACACAAATTCCTTTTCATAGGTATCTCGAATACCCCTAGACATGTCATCCTGACTATGTGGAAGCTCCTTGACATGACCACATGGACAAGAAAAATAAATTTGATCATCCAAGCACCAACATAAAGGAAAAGGTAGAATATTCTCACTATTTTTGTCATCAGGCGGCGCCATGAATGACCCATGGAAAGATTATGCATAGAACATGACACCAAAACCCTCAATTGAATATATCGCAAATCTATGAGATACATTCCATGAAAGGAAGAATACGACCAAGGTGGAAATCACTATAAATACCTCCCCTTAAGAGGAAAATATGTATTCCAGATCCATCACGCATAGGAGCATGAGAGAGAATTTATCAGAGAGGATATTCACATGATCAAAAATGTATTACACTATATAAAATATAGGGAACAACCTAAGGGATCACATGGCATGCATAGGTGCTTTACATGATCACTTATAGATAATGTGAAGGAATTAGGGCATGTCAGCCAGATTATGTGAAGGAGGTCCTATATGTCGGTCAGGATACATTAAAACTAAAATAAGATAATAGTAAACAAATATGAAGCACATATATAATAAAGGCTATTATAAAAGAATGTAAAAATTTGGGGGAATTATGAAAAGGAAGATTTTTTTATCCTCATGCACTTGGCATGACCAACCCATATCATGCAACAACACTCGAACATTCTCCCAAATCATAAAACACTCCCTCAACATGCTACATGGATCATATTATGTCCCTTTTACATTTTAATCAAGTTTAACAACTCCCTCTGGGCATGCCACCCAAGTATTTAAAATTAATTTGGTATTTCCAGTCCTAATCATGCGATGTATTTCAGAAAATTCAGTCAATTCATGCAGAACCCTCCAAACATTCCAGTTGGATCATGTGATCTCCTTTGGAAAAGTTATCCATGACATGCGACACCCTTAATGCATGCCATCTAGGATCATGAAATGTCCTGCAACTAAGTCATACAGGTCATGTGGAACCCTCCATACATGCTAGCCCTGGTCATTTGATTTATTCCAGACAAGTCATCCAGTTCATGAGACACCCTACAAAAATTTCATCCCTAATCAGGGGATGTCTTCTAGGAAATTCATCTAGGTCATGTGACACCCTCATGATGGCCTTGATTAAGTGATTGTCTCAAAACATGTCATTTATATTATCTGAATCCCTTTGGAAAAGTCAACTAGATCATGTTATTATCTTCAAACATGACTGCTAAGAAACTAGAATATGTCAAAACATCTTCATACATGTCAGAAAAACACACTCAAACATGACAGGAATACATCCTTAGACAAGTAAGGTAGACAACCAGAACATGTCAAGCAAAAAATCAGGCTATGTTAAGAAAAAGTCCCAAGACATTATTACCTTATTTGGTGGATACAATAGGGTAGCCTTAGTGTGTAATCCCCAACCAGTGACATAATATGACTGCCCACACATCAGGTAAACCTTAGTTTGTAAGCCCCATCCAGTGGCACAATATGACTACCCCCACATAAGGACAACCATATTGTGTAATCCCTAATCAATTAAACTACAAGAACTCTAATTCATTACATAACTAGGATACATAGGATGCCTCTCTATTGATCGATCTCCAATGGCAATCCACCTCAGTGTAAGTCCCCCATGTCTTTAACATTCTAACCATTGAGACCCAACCACTCTCATGGGATGATCATTCTCCCTCATCCATAGTTGATCGAGAAGGAAAATGAACTATGACGACTTTGATTCCTTCCATAACCAGGATAAATAGGAAAGCTTCCTATGGTTCAATCTCCATATTAAACATCCAAATGGATTTCCTTGAATATAAGTCTAGTATCCATATGCAGTTAGACTAGTTAATTTTTATGCCTTGTTTCTCACAATGAGCATAACTCACACAGGATTAAGGATTTTCAATTGTCATATCATTCACATCATGAATCTCCACTGACTAGGGAAACCTTTCTAGGTAATACCTAACCAGTGGCATGATATAACTACTCCCATATAAGGGCATCCACCTTAGGGAAAGTCCCAAGGGCATGATCGAACAATGACGACTCTGATTCCTGTTATAACCAGGATATATAGGATTTATCCTTGAGGTTCAATCTCAATACCCAGTGCCTAGGTTCCCCCATATAAATTCTTTTTGAATGATGTTAAACTATATGATTTTAACAAAATATGAGGGTTTGATTCTTTTTATAAATAGGATATATAGGATTCCTCATAATGGCTCAATCCCATCCTCAAAATATTAATCTCCTCCTATGATGATATCACATTCTAGAGTGCTTGGTTAGATAGACTCAACATAAAAGAAGATAATCATCAATGGGAAATGGATGAAGAACCTTGGATATATAAAAATAGAATCTTTAATAATATCTCCATTAAACAAAGAAGGATTCAATACTTGATCGTTTTGTTAGTGCAATAGATCCTGTATCAGGATTAGTAATATATTACTAAACATGACACAAATCTATAATAGAGTCCCATAGTAGGAAATAATCCCCCCCAAAAGAGTGTGATGATCTCAACCTCCCATCCTCTCAATAAATTTGAGTTCCTAATTTTCATTAGGTTTTAAACCCCAATTGACTGACTGCCTTTGGAAAGTAGTTCTGTACCCAGTAATGGATGTGAGAACCATTGAGAATTTCTATAGAAGATAATAAAAAAATGGCGAACTCGAAGTGAATGATTTTATAGACATAAAACACCCAACAATCAAACCTCCAAACCATTTTGTTCATTCCATATGGGTGATCGACATATCTTTCCCATAAAACAAAAATGGTGAACTTGATGTAAATTATTGCACCTACATAAAACCCTAAACAATCAAACTATCATACACTTTAGTTCCTACCATACGGGTAATTGACATATCTTTGTGATGAAATAAAAATGGTGAACTTGACGTGAATCTATAAAATAGAAAAATAACCAGTTTTCCAGGTGTTGGGTTATTTTATTTTCATATCCTATGAAAACAAAAATTATGGACCAGACATGAATCATTCAAATGAAAAAATGATCAACTGATCCTCTATAACCAAGGTTCTCATTAAATAAGTTCATCCTCACTATGACAAGTCCACACAAGTATAATGGATAGGTCATGAAAAATAAAAGAAAATCGTGTTACCCATACTTATCTAATTGACCACATATCATGTCGATGATGATTCACCTATAAGTGACTTTGTTCCATGAGGAATTAATGATTTTTGATATTGTTATCACAAAAAACACCCCACCCAATATCATGTATTGATCCAACAACCGTTCTGGAAAATAAGTTATGGTTGCAACCCTTGTAGGATGAAGAACAACCTCACTCGCCTGACATCTTCTTCATCAGGTGGAGAATGAAATAGTCTAGGAATACCATATAAATGGTATGATATTGACCCCTGAAGATTACCAAGAGAATATCCAAATTCTTAAAACAACAAGTCTACATCGTCTAAATAAAGATGCAGTAAAGTTTGTAGTACTCATTTCCACCACCAATAGGTTTGGATGCTTATCCATAGGGAACAACAATTACTAACTTTAGTATCTAATGAAGGTGGATCAAGGAGAAAACTAATGATCCCTTATAGTTCAAGATTCTACTAGGAGGGATCTTGTCAACTGTCGTCACCAGTTCCATACCGTTGGTGCCCCTTAGTCTCCTGTTGAGGGAACCCCTCGGCACATTGCCACCTCAGACACCCATCACAGGCAACAAGGAAGACAAATAGGGCGTAGAAAGATTTAGATAAATAGGAGTTGTCTTATATCCTCACTTATAATGATTAAGCCTTTCATCATATTCTGGAGGTAGCCAATGAGCATGCTCATATCCTTGTTCCCTCAGAACAAGTATGCAGGCAAATTCCTGTAGTAAGCATGGGGGAAGAACATATCACTACCCCCATGAATGAATCCCATTATCATATTTTGATGGAATAAAGAGGCTATAATTAGGCTCATATACCTACTTCAATCAAAGACTTCTACCAGTATATAGTGGATACAGAAAATGTGTAGGCTTACATTTCTACACACACCTTGAAAAAGTTTCTCTGCATCTTAGAAACAGTTGAAAAACTCTATAGGCATATTTCTACACAGGTAAAGATACAAGGATAGGATTTTATTCCTATACTTATAGCCAAGGAATCACAACACTTTGATTAGCATGAACAAGTGGTTTCTTTGGAGCAAGATCACATTCTTACTCTCATCTAGGAGGATTATCCACATATTTTGGTAAAAGTATGAGGCACCAGAATAGAATCATATCCCAATTTAAACTAAGTATCACCAAGTGAGAGAGGCACATACCTCAGGATAGGGTAAAATTTCTATAAAAAAGACCAGTGGCGTACTCCAAAGGCTCATGATCGGGCTCATATGCCCATTCTGACGAATGATCACAAAGTGAGACTGGAACATGCCTTGGGAAAGAATTAAATTCCTATAAAAAAGATCATTGGAAAAATTATAAGTCTTAAGATCAGGCTCATATCCTAGTTATGACTGAGTCTAACTAAGTGAGATAAGCACACACCTTAGGGAAAGCTCATATTCTTATCAGTGAAGCTAATTTTTATATTCCAATAGCTCATGGAAGATAGGATCATATCCTTACTTACACTGAGGAGAGACTATGGTAGCATCCTTCCGAGTCTATACAATAGGAGGATAATATACCTTCTCCAATTTCAGAGGCCCATTAGAATATTCATATAGGGAATGCATGTTTGAATAAGGCTTATATCCCTGCTTCAGCCAGTATTGACTGTCATATTCTGGAAACCACCCACAAAAAGGTCATATTCCTTCCAATAATAAAGAAGATCATTATAATACTCCATAATCTTATTAGAAGTGGGTTAATACTCCTATAACTTCATATAGTTATCAATATGTTATCGTTTCAATCATACAACTTCCTCATAAACCTACACAATCCCAAAAGGCTGGTCAACATACTCCGACCATGAAATAGAATGAGGCTCATATCACTGATTTTCTCAATGCCAGTGTCCTTGAGGTTGTCTAATACCCATTCGTAACACCCAAAGGGTCCTCCAAATCTTCAACTTAAGTAAAAGGTGATCATTACCATGATGGTTCTCCCCATTGTAGTGTGGATATGGATTATAGGGACTCTACTCCGGACATCTTCTGTAGTTATCCTCCCCCTGGTGATATCTCCCTTGGACAACTAAATCCTCCCTTTTACTAGATAAAATTGTATATAGAGGTGCTAAAAATTTATACACCTTCATATAGAGATTTTATTGAAACATCAGGGTCAATTGTATATAGTTCTCCATCAATGTCTAACAACACTCTACTCTGGTCTGCTGGAGACCTCGAGAAGAACCTTACGTGGTCTGACCATATGGAGACGTGTAAGACTAATGAGGAGGAAGAATATATTGACATATAGAGATATCCAGTTAGAAACAACTTCCCCACCATGTTCTAGACCCTCTCCACTTCTTACTATGAGATCTTAGATGATCTAGCGAAAGAGTGCATGCTTTATATACGTCAAAATATGTAGGAAACTCATCAATGATTGACGTATAGACACATACCTTATTCAATAAATGAGGACCACCTCTATTATAAAACCCCAATATTTTAAATTATGTCTCTTCTTAAATAAATTCAGTTTCTTCGATAGCTTAGGTTACTTGCAACACCCATCTTTAACAAAAAAATTATTTTAACATATCCATTAAAATGGAAGAAATTAATACTATTAACCACATTATGAATTTTATATATTATATATTCCACCATTTTTTTTGATATTAATCCAAAATAAATTATAATCCTAAGATAATAATGAATCAAATTTTATGCATTAAAAGGCTATGTCTTTATAAATGTATTTTTACCGCCTTTTAATGGAGTACTTATTTTAAAACTTAATTTTGAAACTTTTATAAATTTTATTTGAAAATTTAAATTTTATTTTTTAATGTAGAATTTAAATATTTACTTCAGTTTTATTTTTGTTATTTTTCTGATAAGTTTCATTTTTTGATGAATAGTAAAAAAAATACCGTATTTTAATTGAAAACTGACTTTTTATTTAAAAAAAATTATAATGTTAAATTATTTTTGAATTTTTTTAATATAAAATTATATAAATAATACATATATTAATTCAATTAATTTTATATAGTATTTTTTATATTGAAAGTGGATATAAAAACATTTCAAAATTTTGCATGTTTTCACTTTAAAACCACATTTGTCACCCCGTCTACAGGATTGATTTTAAATTAATTTTACAAAATTATGTGTTTTAAATTTTAAAAAATTGATTCAATATTTGGAATAATAAGGTAAAAATTTATTAAATAGGTCCCTTTTATTTTTTTGAAAATATAAATAGTAAACGCTGTAATGTTAATTACAACAGTTAAGGGTAAATCGGGTAATTAAGGGTAAAACCAATATTATAAATACTAGAAAATTACCCTAACACATGTAATAATTTTTTTTGGATGAGTTATTTTCAACCAAAATCATCCTCTTTATAATTTTATGTCCTATTGAATCCACTTGGATGAATCTATGCCATTTATAGTATTTTATTTTAAGAAAAGTCAAATATGTCATGCTTAAGTTTTAATAAGTATTACATTTTTTATATATGGTTATTCAGTACATATATTCAACTACAAATATTAATTTTAAAGATAAAATGTTTATATTCATCATGATATTCTATTTTTTTAAGAAATAAATAATTACCTTAAAGGCTTACACAATGATGATGCAGTAATTGTTTAATTAATTGAAATAATAAATAAATGATTATAAAAATATTAAAATAAATATGATTTGAGAAAATTAATTTCATCCATAAATTTTATAGATAACCTTGACATGTTATTTATATTTTAAAAGTATTATTTTGAATATATCTTTATTTATTTTTGTAAAAGTCAAAGTAATGAATAATGTCAAAATTGTTGTTTGTGTTATACTAAAATAAATAATATTTTATTAAATGACATAAAATTTATACAAATAAAAAATCCAGAAAAATGATTTATATAAGGTTGGAAATTTTATCCATGATTAATTTTTGGTTATTTTATCATTGTATAGTAACAATATTGACCTTCAAAGAGTAAAAATCCATGTTTTCATGGTAAGAGTTAAAGGGATTAAATAAGGGTTAAAGACAAACAATAATAATATGAATGTGACCTAAACTTGTATAAAAAATATTTTTTGTGATAATTTAGACCCATAATCATATTATATTTGAAATAAATCACCATTTAACCATTTCTAATTGAAAATTAATTTATATTAATTTAATATGTTGAAAGTTTTCAAAAGTGCTCCTCACCTCAATTATAAAAGGACACATTCTCCCTCACTTCTTCACACCACTTTGAACTTTATAGATTGAAAAAACTATTCCAATTTATCTTCTCAACATCCTTATCCAAGTTATAGATATCCTGGTTCTCAAAAAATACAATCCCCAGATTTCTTAAAGAGATATCTAAAGGAAGTATTTTGAAGAAGAGGTAATCATTTTTACCAACTCATCCAAGTTCAATTCTGCTTCTACTTCCTATTCATGTGCTGTTTCCATGATAAATTAATAAATATAGTATAAAAAATATTCTAAAATTATATTATTATTATGTTACAACCATATTCCACCTTTTATCCATCCTATGAAAAACAAAAATACTGTACGTTCGTACGTACGACTTACCGTCTCCACATCATGGTGTAATTTGTTTTTCATCACCATTTTACTAGGATAGTTATAATGATGAAATAATGGATATATATACATATATATAATAATTATGATATGATATTTATTATTTAAAATTAATATACCACCCACTTCCTTATCCTTCTAACCATATAGAAATGATATCATTGCTAGTGCGTACGTATAGATTACCATCTCCACGGAGCGATGTGATTCATTAGCTATGTTTGACATTCAAGAGTTATTAAACAATTATTTAATGATTAAATATTATATTAATTAAATTAATATTATTTTTATATTTTTGTATCTATATCCTATGAATTAAATCCAATACTTTGAAGACAAAATAGGCACGAGAAAACATGGAAATTAACAACTGAAATAATGAAATGAATAAAATGTTATTGATAAACGAGTGGTAAGATGTTATAAGGAAGTCATATATGATATCATAAATATTATTGTGATTATATTATAATTTAATAATATTTTTAAATCCACTATATAGTATTTTCATAAACGTATGGAGAAAATCGGACCTAAGGTAAGTGTTTAATTCATAATACCATTCATTGAGATCATTTCTATTTAATTCTCCACTAGGGAATATTTCTCTTCCATGTTAGTGTTTTATAAAAATATTTTCAAAAATGTTTTTAATATTATCCTATGAATATTTCATGTTATTTTTACCCATGTTTTAATTTTTACAAAATATTTTGAAACGGATATTGTTTTTTGTTTTCTAAACAAGGCTCTTTGAGACTTTTCCTACAAAAATATATAGAAGGGACATTTTTTTGTTAACATATATGGATTGAAAAGAATTTATCCCTTTTATGATGTCTTAATGTCTTGAAGAATCCTTTATAAGTTTACAAGGATCTTTTTAAGGAAATTTTTTTCTTTTATAACTGTGCGACTTTCTAAATAAATGATTTCAAAGTAAAAAATGTATTTTTCTCAATATTTTTTTAGTGATTTTATTATAGAATTTTCATCTATGTCAAAAAACTTTGTTGAATAATTTTCATAATTGATTAGATAAATTATTATATCATATACCATATTTTATTGAATGTTTTATGAACAGTTTGACTTTGGATGCATTATTTTGATACCATTCATGGTTTATAGTTATGGTATTCACATTTTTTTGCTAGTTTTCAATGAGAATGTTTATATTGTCTATGTTTCACCCATTTCATATGAGGAATGCATTGGACTTAGTAAGTTATGGTTGGGGACCCCTATAACCCCTCGAAGTGTTGGTAGGTCTCATGAGATAAACTAGTTTAGGTATTGACCGAGGCCTTTCCCATTTATGTATGGTGTCTTGGACGAATCCTCGACAATATGTTTATGATGTCTGGTATAATGAATTTACTCATTATTAGATTATTTATTGATATTCTATGTGATTATTATATTAGTATAATATCCATGTGATTATTTATATTGAATTATTTTATTATCATTTATTCTTTCAATATTATGTTCAAGATTGTGTTTAAATGGTGTGTGTTTTAATTTTTCACCTTTACTTAATATTTATACTTATTTATTCATGATAAATTTATTTATACACATACCCTTACTGAGCATATTATTTCACCGCTTTCTTATGTTTTATTTTTAAAAGGATTCCAAGATGTATATTATTATTGATTAGATGAATAATCTAAGAGAATAATGGTGTTCTTAAACGAATCATTGTATTGTATTTTATAATTTAAATTGTAATGAATGTTTCAAGTATATACCTAGTTTTCCAAAACTACTAAAATTTATGGTACTTCAAGATGTGATTAATTTTATAATATGTAAAAGTAATAAAGTAACCACCAACTCTGGGCTATTGGGTTTTGGGTATTTATAGCTGGTACCATAGAAAGTTTAGTAGAAACTTTTGAAATTAAATTTAGAAAAATTATATTAGGGAAACATAACCATATAAAAGACATTGAGAATATTTAAAAAGTAACTGTGCTTATGATATTAAGATTCATTGTACATAAATTTTTAATTTATGTTAAGTGTTTTATTAGTTTCATGTTATACATTATGATTCATAACCTAATCTAGAGTGTGCCATTGTTTATAAATGAAACCTAGTGGAAGGAATGAAAGCTGTATCAACACATTTAATACATGTATGGATTTCCCTCCTATGAAAGATAATGATGTTGGAGATAGAGCTGAAATTGGTGCTGAATAACTTATAACTATACTGGGACATCTTACTCAGGTTATGAGAAATAAACTTACCCATATAGACCAGCCTCATCCATAACATGGAGGAACAATGTTAGAGTAATTCATGATACAACAACCTCCACCATTCAATGGAATAATAAATTCATTTTTAGATGAGAAATTGATAAGTTCCTTAGAGAACATATTTCTCCCTTTTGGAAATAATTAAAGGGGTAAGGTTATCAGGTAATTTTATATTCTCTCGTGAGATGCAGATAAATTTTGGTATTTGATTCAAATAAAAAAGGAGGAGTAAGAAATATAAAACATGGAATGGAACAATTTTAAGTAATTTTCTTAGAAAAATATTTTCCTCCCAAATAGAGAGAAGATATGGATAGAAAATTCTTGAATCTGTGGTAAAAGGATGATGAGAATGTGGTTAAATATGAATTCAACTTCACAAGGTTAGAAATTCATGCTTCATATTACGTATATAATCCAAAGATCAATATTGATTTATTATTTTAGGGGTTAAACCAATTCTTATAATGGAACTAATCTCCTAGACATTATCATCATATGAGTATATCATATCATGTGATATAAAAAAAGAGAAATAATTATCCATATAGTATGGTTTAAAAGGAAATAAGGATAAGAATAAGGTTGAATAACACTTTAGAAAAGAAAATAAGGAAAAGGGGAATAAGGGAAGAGTTGAATTTCCATCCTGAAATAAATGTGGAAATAAACATCATGTAACATTCCTATTGAGAATAAGATCTTGTTACAAGTGTGGATAAAAATTCCACCAAACCTATGATTGAAAGGAAAATAAATAAACTAGTAATGTATAGTATTTTAACTATAAGGGTATGAGACACTATGAAAATTATTTTCCTAAGCATTAAGGAAATATTTCCTAGAAATGGGAAAGGGAGAAATGCCAAGCTTATACGCTCATAATAACCAAGGTTTAAGTTCTTAAAGATGTGGTGGAAGGTAATTTAATCATTTAATAAAATTTACCTAATAATTTATTTGATTTTTTAGCATCAAATTATTTTAGATCTTCCCATTTTTTCAAAAAAATAATACATTTTCCTTTTGATTTAACAAAGGGGTTGTTAGTTAAAACTCCTAAGAGAAGTCTCACTGCAATAAATATGTGTCATAAAGTTACCTTTATGACACATAAATGTGCTTTACGTGATGAACTTGTCATCATACCTATTGTAAAATTTGATATAATACTCATCATAGACTGGCCTTAAAAATATGATGTGGAAATTTTTTCAAGAATAACAAAATTACAATTTATGAGGAAAATGTATAATTCATTATCTTTAGAGTAGAAACTTCATCACAAGATTTTTATCAAGATCTACCCCCGGTAGATTTACTAAATTAAATTCTTGGGGAGGAAGAGAAAACTATATATATGGATGAAGAAGGTAATATTCAAATTGATTATGTTACTATTGTATAGAAATACATTGATGTGTTTCCTAAGGAATTAACAGGACCCCCCCCCCCACAACATGAAGTTGAGTTTTCCATTGATTTAATCCCTGATGCAAGACTAATATTAAAAATTCCCTATAGAATGAACATTATGGAATTATTAGATTTGATGAAATAACTAACAGAGTTGAGTAAAAAGGTATTTATTCACCCCTAGTGTTTCTTCATGGGGATCCCATGTTATCTTTATTAAGAAGAAAAATGGATCCATGAGTCTATGTATTGATTAAAGGTAAACCAATGCTATTAGAATAAATAACATATATCCTCTTCCACTCATTGATGATTTATTTGATAACCTTCATAGAGCTCAATTTTTTTTTGAAGATTGGACATTGTTTTGGATATCATCAACTGTGAACATGGGTTCCGTATCAAGTAAGCCATAACAAACAAGGTGCATATCAAGGAAAATCCTTTATAATTTCAATCTATTAAATAAACATCTTATAACTACAAGATAAAATCTAACCAAGTATCACCATTCAATTAAAAATGTCATAATAAATTAAGCACATGAATAAGAAATGAGATACAAGAAAAGGAACATGGAATTAGTATGTCTTGAATCACATGTTATTAATGACATTTCAATATATCAAGATATCAAGCTTGACTAGGCACAACATTCCATTAAACCCAAAAAAGGTATTAATTAATGAGAATTTAACAAGGAAAAACACATGGAATAACAGAAAATGGAAATAATAAGGTATGAAGCATGGTATTCATCCAACATTCAATGAGAATTTTAAATTTAAGGCATGTGGCATGGAATATAAGCATTAACCAACTTACATAAGCATTTAACACAAGTATAAAGGATTTCATTATGATTCATCCATCATGTTAATTTAAATATATGGTGTAAGGAAATTGGTTCAAGGTAAAGTCTCATAATGTACCACTATATCATCTTCATTTACCAATTAAGACATTAATCTATGGTAAAATCCCATATCCAAGGTTATTTCCACTTCTAAAACATGGGGAAAATAGTCCATTTTGGAAGGGCACACCCTAAGGGTGGCCAAATTCAAGGTGAACACCCCATGAATGGGTTTCTCTTTCATCTAAGGTCACAAAGGACTCAACAAACTGATGTTATCAATTTAATATGCAATAAAGGGCCTCTCTAGAAGAGTATGTCTTGCGAAACAATGAAAAAACACTTAAAAAGAAATGAAATGACGGGAAAAATCATAGACACCCTACCTTGTAGTCTTAGTACTACACACATCAATAAACAACCCTTGATTCAACCTAAAATAGAAGAAATCATAAGATTTAGAAAAACCTCAAAAATAGGGAAAAAAGTTTTTGCATCGAAATAACGCAACAGATCATGGAGAAACTTTAAAATATAAGGGTGTTGATGATAGATCTTACCGAGATGATTCTGTATCTTCCAACGGTGAAGATAATGGAGTAGAAACAAGGGAGATATCACAAAACCCAAAAAGAGGAGGATAAGACCTCGACGCACACCTAGAGGAAAATGAAACCCACTGGAAATAAGAGGGGAGGAAGAGAAAATCCCTAAATCATTAAAGATGGATAAAAAGGTAATTTTACCCCCTAGTTTCACCGCATGTAGTGGCCACACATTTGGACAAATAATGTTCCAAATGTGCGCAAGGTTCTACATCATCGGGGCACCTCACACGGTTAAGCACCCAATTTGACTAACCATGTGCAAACTATGCATTTTCCCAATCTCTGAAACCTGCAACATGTCACATGATCATGACCCCTAGGTTACAAGGTTGTAGAAAAATTGTGTACCCCATTCTTTTTTTCTCTTTTTCAGCACTCCTGGGCTTCAAACGATCCCTGATGCACCCAGTACTTCCTTTAAATTCCTAGGCTTAAAATTAAGGTCCATTTAAAAGAATTAAACCAAAAAATAAATGGTTCATACCTTGGGATAAATTTGGTATGTTATAAACTCCACTCCTTAAAACAACTCATACCCAAGTTTCCATTCCAAGGATGGTACAACATCATCAGAAAAGAGTTCCATCCATTTCACATGTACATCAGCATCCCGCTCAAAAATGTCATCCTAAACATGTCCATGTTTCCATAGCACTCGGACCAGATGAACTAACCTACCTCATAGAACCTTCATGATGTGATCAACAATAAAAAATGGATTCTCCTCGAAGGATGCATCTTAATCCATTTTGATATCATCAAGATCAAACAAATGAGATGGTTCTGGATGATACTATCGAAGATGAGGTATGTGGAAGACATCATGAATGGAATGATACATCAAAGGTAATAGCAACTGATAGGCTACCAACTAACTCACTCCACTATATCAAAATTCCTAACATATCTTGGTGATAACTTTACCTATCTCCTAGTTCATTTATTAAATAATCTAGGCGATACACACAGAAATACCATATGTCCTACCTCGAACTCCATAGGTCTGTGGCAACGATCAGTATAGGAATTCTTCCTGGAATCAGTTGTATCCATACACTTCTGAATCAACTAGACTTACACTGAAGTCTCCTTCACAATATGAGGACCTAATATATCTTCCTCCCCTACCTCTATCTAGAACAGAGGTGAACAAAAAGTTCTACCATATATAGCATCATACAGAGCCATATGAATTGTTGAATGAAAGATTTTATTGTAGGAAAACTCAACCATAAAAATATGATTTTCCCAAGAAACTCCAAAATCAAGGATACATGCCTATAGCATATACTCTAAAACCCGTATTTTCCTCTTAGACTGCCCATTAGTTTGAGGTTAATATGAAGTACTCAAGAGAACCTGTGTACCTAGTTCCATCTAAAACCATTTACAAAACATTGAAATGAACCTGGAAACTCATTCTGAAATGATAGAATAGGGTACCCCATGAATTTTCACTATATCCCAGATGTAAGGCCTACCTATCTCATCAACATAGTAGGTTTCTTTGATTGTCAACAGGTGAAAAAAATTGGATAACCTATCGACAATCACCCATACCGTATCACTTCCTCGAGGAGATATCAGCAAGTCTATCACAAAAATCCATGGTTACGTCATTACATTTCCACTCAAGAATGGAGATAGGTTGAAGAATTCCAGTGGGTCACTGGTGATTTGTCTTCACCTACTGATAGGTGGGGCACTGAGTGATGAACCCTTCTATCTTACTCTTCTCACCAATCCACCAGTACTAAAAATGCATATCCCGATGCATATTGGTAATCCCAGGATGAACATACAAAAAAAAGTCATGTGATTCCCTAATCAACACTTCCCATATATCTGAAGGCACCCAAAAATGGACATGGTAGAGCAGGGTCTCACTACCATCAACAACCCAACCAAGAGGTGGGTTCTCTCCTGTGATACTCTCCCTCAAAATGAGGCCCTCAAAATCTGAAAACTGATGTATCTGGACTCCATTCTAGAAGATAGGATGTCACTTCTAGAGTTTATAATAACAATTTCCTATGTTATTCCTGAACCTCCAGATGCAACTTAGAAAACATATTCATCATCTGTCACTCATTATTGGCCACCTGGACATCTTGTGTCTCAGTTTTTTGGCTTAGAGAATTAGCCATGGTATTCCTTTTACCGAGTGTATAAGAAATCTCATAGTTGAAGGACTGTAGGTATTACACCCACCAATGCTGCCTCAAATTCAAGTCTCACTGTGTGGAGATATATTTTAAGATTTTATGATCCATGTAAACAGTTAATTTCTCAGCCAGTAGATAGTGTATCCAATATCACAGATCATGAACCATGGCTGCTAACTAAAGATCATTCATAGGATAGTTCCTCTCATGAGGCCTTAGCGGGGGAGATCCATACACTACAACTTGATCACATTTTATCATAACTGTACCTAGCCCGACCTCTGAAGCATTATAGTAGACTGTATAACATTTTCCCAATTCAAGAAGAATAAAAATCAGATATGAAGTGAGTATTCCCTTTAACTCTTAAAAATCCTTCTCACAAGCTTTAGACTATAGAAACTACACACCCTTCTTAGTCAGGGTTGTAAGAGGAACTGCTAAGCAGAAGAAGTATTGGATAAAATTCTTGTAATATCCATCAATACCTAATAAGCTATGTATGTCAAACACATTATTAGTATACACCTAGTAAACCACAACAATTTCCTTCTCTGGGTCAATAGATACACCTACCTTGATATAATATGACCTAAGAAGTGAACCTTACTAATCCAAAAATAGCATTTACTGAGCTTGGAATATAGTTGGTGTTCTCTCAGTGTACTCAGCATGATCACAAGATGGGTTTCATGGTAGTGTCTGGTGTGTGAGTATACCAATATTTCATCTATTAAGACTACCACAAATCAATCAAGATATGGGTGGAAACCCCCATTTATCAAATCCATAAAGACTGTCGGTGTGTTCTTCAGACCGAAGTGCATAACCAAATACCCATACAATCCATACATACTCTGGAATGTTTTACAAGGTATATACAATGAATTCACATGAACCTAATGATATCCCAACCCTAGATCAATCTTGTAGAAAATAGTTTCTCATCAGAGCTGGTTGAAAAGTTCATCGCTATGAAAAAATGGATAACATTTTTTCACTACAAGTTGGTTCAACCATCTATAATCCACACAAAATCATAGGGTACCATTCTCCTTATTGGTGAAAAGAATATGTGAACCACATAGCGATGTGATGGGTCTAATAAAACCATTATCCTCAAGATATTCGAGCTTATTTTTGAGTTCCTGGAGCTCTTTCAGTGTCATCTTATAAGGAGGAATGGATACTGGTGATATAGTTGGCACTATATCTATGGTGAAATCAACCTCTCTTAAAAGTTAATCTAGAGAAATTTTTATATAAGGAATCCCTTAAATGATTCACAATAGGAGGGAACTCTACTAACTTCTTTCCCTAGTTTCCCATAAAAAGACTTGCTGACCGAGTTGTCACTCTGCCAAGTCCAGCTCACTTGGGTCTATCTCAGTCTACCTAGATTTACCATTCACCCTTATGTACATACGTGTTTCCATAAAGTGATGTAAAATACACTCATCAGTGATATAAATCCACTTGGGAACAATAAATCACAATCCATTTCATACCAAGAATGGTGTCAAAACCAATCATCTTGAGGATGAAGAAATTCTAGAAGAAACAGTACCCAACTATATGAAGGTAAAATCCTGACACTGTCGTATGCCCTATATTCTGACCCCTAGTGGATTTTTAAGAGACATAATGTTATTGAGGTACTCAATAGCCAAACCAAGACTCTCTACACACACATCACATATAAAAGAGTGTGATTCACCGGTATCAAAAAAGGAAGAAACTAAAGTAGAGGTCACTAGAATATTACCTCTACCCATATATAGACCTGGATTCTACTCCTCAGGTGTTGGTTTCACTACATACACATGGCCTAAATCACAGCCCTACGACGTAGCCTGACTAGCCTGAGAATATCCACTCTGCTGACATTGAAGTTCAATCCCCTAACTACCTCATCCAAAACCACTACTACCTCATCCTAATCAGCCAGTAGAATACAATATCCTAGCCTGACAAGGCGTCACAAATATTTTACCTAATAGAGGTGATGGTACAGTTTCTCTATTGTAGGATGCTAGAGGAAAGGAACAACATAAGCACTGGAGATGACTCATACTATCACAATCTTGGCATTCCATCAGGTTTCTTGTGCACTAGGGTTTATTATGGCATATCATACCATATTTTTGACATGATATAGAGATTACAATACATGTCACCTAGTCACCCCCCCATGTGCACCCTCAAATCGGTGCATTCTACTACCAGAAGAACCCTCACCCTTTCCTGGAACTGAACTGCCCTGGATCATAGGACCAGCCTCTCTAAGATTCATTCTATAATAAGGGTATGGTTAACTATCTCTTATATAGTAGTAAAATGGAATATGTTTACCTATGAGGGGATATCATACCCAAGACCCACCTAAAAATGCCTCGCAGTAATCAACTTATCATTCATTAGAGATGTAGCAAAATGTTGAAGCTCGGTGAAACAAGTAGAATACAAAATCACTGACATAGAGCCCTACTTAAAATCCATAAATTCTCAGTCTCAATCCACTCTCAAGGTATACAGAAAGAAGTTATCAAATAAATTCATTTATAATTATTCCCAAACCATATGTTGGTAATGCTATGACTGAGAAACAACATCCCACCAACACTTGGCTGAGTCATGGATCATGTAGGTATAAATCTTGACCCTATGATCTAGAGGCTTCTCAATATGGTCTAAGATAGAAACCATCACCTCTAACCATGACTCTATATCAAGAGGTCTGATATCCCCTGAGAAAGTTGGAGGATATTGCTTCTGAGAGTCCTATGTAAGCTCTTCCATAGTTAGGGTAGGCTGGGATCACCATGAAATGACTACATAAACTTTAGAATATTTTCCTTGAACTCAGGATTGGCACCCAGTGCAATATTATCTAGAGGTTCCTTAGGTGGAGCTATGATAGGTATCACACGTGGCTCATAGCTGACCTCCCGCAAAGTGTGATCATCACCAATCTATTTGTGTACACCATGAGGATGTGGCGGTGGCATAGCTCTACATTTTTCAAATGTATTTTCCATGTGATATTTATAATAGATTAAATAGTAAATAAGGAAAGCAATAATAAGGATAGGTACAGAGACCACCTCTAATCATAACACAACTGACATCTTTCTCATAGACTCAAGACTAGACAAGAAATAAATACCTCATAAGGATCACTAGAAACATGAAATACATCCCATTTATAAGTTAAGGTCAAGTCCTAACATAACCATATAAGGTGGACATTTCATTTAAATGTGGTTTTAATTTTTATTCATTTAATGATTTAATTAACCTTTCTATTTGGCTGAGTTAGGTTAATCGCCATCCCAATTCATAAGGGCACATACACCTCAAGAGTTAAAAGTTGATTCCACTTAACCCAAACCATAACATATCCTAGAAAAACAAATTGGTGAACTTTTATCTTTATAACAGTCAAACATTGCAAGATATAACAACTAGGAACAAGAGAAATCACATGCAACCAGGCAATGCATGCTGAAAATTAAACATGACCTAGAATAATGCAGGACATTTCATTTCCTATAGTGTGTAATATAATTCATGTAATGAAATTCCCTCATATCATTGGGTTAGAATAATAATAATCATCAGTCAAATCATACCAATATTAATAGCATAAAAAACAAGTGTTTCACCCAACGGTGAAGTCATATCAATAGTAATTAGCATAATCAATAACTACAATTCCCAACCAAGGTAATTTGTGTTTCCATTATACATGGGTTAACTATGCCCAAAAATAGGGTTCGATCCAAATCCCAATGTCCCAGTTTACTATATAACACCAAAAAAATAAGATAATGGTAAATAAAGTTCTTTGATACCACTTTGTAGTATCCCACCCTAGGATCCACTCAACGGTGCCTTGAGTCGGTGGGATACATGTCCTCAATCCCATCTCCCCAAACGACATAGGTTTCCGACTAGTAGTGAGGGCCTTGGGTGTGTCCTTGCGGAGACTATTTCTTCATATGTCGAGTATACACAATAGTAAACAACTGGTGATAAATAGAGGAATCATATAAATAAGTAGAGAATAGCGGAAGTAAATGAAATATTCCATGTAATCTAAGTATGAAATTGGAGAAAGAAGAGTAATCAATAATAGTGAAAAAATGATGATGTTCATGATGCTATACAAAAAATGAGAGTACTAGGGAATAGGGTATAAGAATATACCACGTGATATCAAAAACTACAAAAGAAGCTAAAAAATAATACACAATATTTCGAGCATAGGCTTGGTAATCTACACACAAAATCCAACCTAAGAAGCCAGAAAATCAAACATCAGAAGCACATGCTTCCCATTTTCCATTCCTATGATCATAAAGTCTACACAGGTACCAAATGACACCTGATCAGGGTGTGAGATATAAATATCAGAAGGTTGGCACCCACGATGTCTAGACCTTTCTATTTGATGATGTAAATAAATACATTATTCCATAAATAATTAAAATTGATCAGTTGTATAACTAAAACATTAACACTTTGGTTTGAGTTCCTAAATGGTCACCCGTCCCATACCACCTACTTCGGCCTAAGATGCAAGTCTGAAAGAGAACATGTACATGTCACAATACATATAACATGTTCCAATGTAAACAAGGAAACTAAAAAAATCATACCCCCAAACTTGTGCTTTGGCTTGGGATCTCACATCTATGTCATCACATAAGCATGAAAAATTATAAACAAGAGGATTCAAGAGATATCACAACGAGATCATAATAATAATAAAGGATGCATCTCATAATAGAAAATAGTCAATCATTCAAATCTTTCAAATCTAGTGGTGGAGCCCTAATCCCATCCATGGTGATCTAAAAGAATCCCAAGTATCACTATGGGAACATCCAATATAATCCAATACCATCGAGTTTATCCAAGGAGATCCAAAAGAATCCCAAGTATCACTCGAGGCATGGTGACTCTGAGTCTATCCTAGGTATCGCACATATGGGATTGAGTATCACCCATGGCATGGTGTACCACCTTCCCAATAGGTCCATCCACAGTTTATCATCTATGGAACTGATATCACTTAAGATTATACTAAAATACCCAGAAATTCCTCGCCTAGAAAGCCAAAAATCACTCCCAGCATGTCGAGTCATAACCTAACGAGCTTGGTGTGTCCATACATGAATCCTTAATACGAAACCCATGTTCAATCCCATCCTGTATTAAATGATCAATAACAAGAAAGACACATATCAACGAAAATAGTTTATAATTTCAATCCATCAAATACCCATCTTATTCCTACAAGCTAAAATCTAACCAAGCATCAAAATTAAATTAAAATGGGCATAAGAAATTAATCACATTCATAAGTAATGAGATACAAGAAAATTCACATGGAATTAGAATGACTTGAATCACATGTCATCATTAACATTTAAATATCTCAATATATCAAGCTTGACTGGACACAACATTCCATTCAAGCCAAACAAGGTCTTAAGAAATGATCATTTAACAAGAAAAAGTGAATGGAATAACATAAAATGGCAAACATAAGGTATGAACCAAGGTATTCATCCATCTTGTAATGAGAAATTTAAATTTAAGGCATGTGACATGGCCCATAAGAATTAAAAAAACTTTCATAAGACATGGATAAAGAATTTAATTATGAGGCATCCATCATGTGCATTTAAATATAAGGTGTAAGGCAAGTGGTTTAAGGGTAGGTCTCACAATTCACCATTATATCATCTTAATTTACCAATTAAGGCATTAATCCATCATAAAATCACACATCCAAGGATATGTCCACTTATAAAACATGGGAAAAATATTCCATTTAGGATAGGCACGCCCCAAGGGTGGTCAAATTCAAGGAGAACACCCCATGAATGGGTTTTTACATCATCTAAGGTCACAACGGAATTGAGAAACCAAGGTGATCAATTTAATATGAAAGAATGAGCCTCATTAGAAGATTATGGATTGTGACTCAATGGAACAACACTTAAAAATCGACAAAATAAAAGGAAAAAGGTGTAGACACCCTACCTCATAGTATTAGTACTACACACATCTAGAAACAACCCTTGATTCAACCTAAAAAGAAAGAAATCAAATGATTTAGAAAAACCCCAAAAATAAGGAAAACATCCATTGCATTGAAATAGTGAAACAAATCATTGATAAAATTTTAAATATATGGGTGTGGATGATAGATATTTCTAAGATGATTCTGTAGCTTCCGACTATGGAGAGATTATAGGAGAAACAAGGGAGATATCACAAACCCCCCCAAAGGATAGGAGCTTGATGCATGTCTGGACAAAGAATAAATACTCTAAAAATAATAAGGGAAGAGTAAAAAATCCTTAAATCATTAAATATAGAAAAAAATTTAATTTCTCCCCTTAGTTTCATTAGGCACGATTTGACCCCACCGTTGGCCAAATCATTCCCCAAACATGAACAAGGTTCTGCTTCACTAGGGAACCTCACACGGTTAGGTGCATAGTTTGAATAACCATGTGAAAATTGTGTGTTTTATCATTATCTGAGACCTACAACATGACACATGACCATGAACCTTGGGTGTCATGGTTGTGGAAAAACCATGTGGCCTATTATTTTTTCCACATTTTTGGTGCTTCATGCTTCAAACAAGCCTCATATGAACCCGAGACATTATCTGACCTCCTAGAATTTAAATTAAGGTCCATTTAAAGGAATTAACCCAAAAAATAAATGTTTTTTACCCTGGGATAAATTCAGGAAGTTGCAACATGTGAAGGGGTTAATTTCATATAGTCAAATTAATGTGAAGAATTTTTTGAATAATTGATTAAAATATTGGCCAATGCTTCTATTTTTACTCTCTCGTCAGGAAGTATTTGTTATTTATACTGAGGCATCAAAGAAAGGACTTGGTTGTGTCCTTATGTAGAATGATAGAGTTAATGTCTATGCATCAAGGGAGTTAAAAACTCATGAATAGAACTATCCAACTCATGATCTTGAGTTGGAAGCTGTAATATTTTTCCTAATGATATGGAGACACTATCTCTATGGTGAAATATATGAGATATATACAGATCACAAGAGTTTAAAATACATAGAAATAACTCAACATTAAGCAAAGGATATGGCTCAAGATACTCAAGGATTATGACTATTCAATACACTACCACTTAGGGAAGCCAAATAAGGTAGCATATTCATTGAGTATGAAGGATCATGGAGTTCTGAAAAAAACGAGGATTGTCAAGGATATTATGTTCATGAATCTAGTAAATATGGATATGATAATAATTAAATAAGGGAAAACATCACTCCTCTATCAAATGATTTCCAAAATATCCTTATTAGAAAAGGTAAAATTTTCTCAATCTGATGATGAAAATTTCTAAAAATAAAATAAAAGCTATGAATGAGGTAAAATTGGATGACTTCATATATGAAGATGGTATTTTGAAATTTGTAAAGAGACTTTGTGTTCCCTTTATACCCAAAATAAAAAAGGGGGTTATTGGATGATTCTCAAAGATAAAATATATCTATAAACTCTAGTTTCATTAATATGTATATATATTTGAAAAAATATTTTTGGTGGGATAATATAAAGTAGGAAATTTCTAATTATGTGTCAAGATTTATAGTTTTTCAACATGTGAAGGCTAAAAGAGAACATCCTAGAGGATACATAAAACCTATACCTATTCTTATGTGTAAATTAAATGACATTACTATGTAATTTGTCATTTTATTTCCAAATACTTTAAGAAAGAATGATGAAATATGGGTTATTATTGATTGGCTTACCAAATCCTCACATTTCCTCGCTATAAGGGAATATTTTCCACAAGAGAATATTGCATGACTCTATATTAATAATTTTTTTAGACTTCATGGTGGACCTCTTTCAATTGTGTCTGATTTTGATCCACAAAATACATAAATTTTTTGGATAAGACTTTAGAAGGCCCTTGATATTGAACTTCATTTTATTATTGCTTACCATCCTCAAAATGATGGACAATAAAAAAGTACTATCCAAACAATATAAGACATATTTAGGTCCTACTTTCTTGACTATAAATGTATATAGTATCATCATTTAACTTTTGTAAAATTTTCCCATAATAATAGCTTTCATTCAAGTATTCAAATGCTGTCGTATGAAGCGTTATATGGAAACATATTTCATACACCAACTTGTTGGGATGATGTTGGTGAAAGGAATATTGTAGTACCAAAACATGTAGAGTAAACAACACCAAAGGTAAGAACTATTAAAATCCACATCAAAGTATCTAAAAGTAGGACAAAGAGCTATGCTGATACCTGAATTAAATATTTGGAATTTCAAGTGAGAGATAATTTTTTATTGAAGGTATCACTATGAAAGAGTATCATAAGATTCAAAAATGAAGGGAAACTAAACCCCATGACCATCACACCTTTTTAAATTTTTGAACGAATCGGAACTGTGGATTATCTTTTAGAAATGACACCAAGTATCTCTAAAGTTCATGATGTGTTCCACATATCATTGTTAAGGAAATACATGATAGAACCTACACATGTACTCACCTATGAAAAAATAGTTCTATAACCTAATATGTCTTATTGTGAAGAGCCTATCAATATTCTTGACTCTAGATAGAAAGTGTTGAGGAATAGAATGACATGACTAGTAAAGGTTCTTTGGAGAAACCCTAAAATAGAAGAAGAAACATGGGAACCTGAGGATGTTATGAAGAAGAAATAACATCATCTGTTTATAAGGACATATTCATAAAAATTTAGAGGATGATTTTTTCTAAAATAGGGAAGAACATAACCCTCCAAGATTTTATGTTATATCAAGTGATCTATAACAATAAAGGCAGATATCAAGGCAAATCATTTATAATTGCAAGCCATCAAATAACCATATTATGCCTACAAGATAAAATCTAACCAAGTATCACTTTTTAATTAAAAAGGGAATAAGGCATTAAGAACATGATTAAGTAATGAGATACAACCAAAGTAACATGTAATTATCATGCCTTGAATCACATGTTATCAATGACATTTCAATATCTCAAGCTATCAATCTTGATCGGGCACAACATTCCATTAAATCCAAACAGGATCTTAAGTAATGAGAATTTTACAAGGCAAAGCATATGGCATAACATAAAATGGAAATAATAAGGTATGAAGCAAGGTATTTATACAAATTTAAATGAAAAATTTAAATGTAAGGCATGTTACATGGCCCATAAGCATTAACCAAATTGCATAATAATTGAACACACGGCTAAAGGATTTCATTATGAGGCATCCATCATGTGAATTTAAATATATGGTACGAGGAAAGTGGTTCAAGGGAAAGTCACATAATGATCCATTATATCATCTTCATTTACCATTTAAGGCATTAATACATGGTAAAATCACATATCCAATGTTATTTCTACTTCTAAAACATGGGACAAAATAGGCCATTTTAGATGGGCACACCCCAAGGGTAGCCGAAGTCAAGGAAAATACCCCATGATTGTGTTTATCTTTAATCTAAGGTCACAATGGACTCAACCAACCAAGGAAATCAATTTAATATGCAACAACAGGACTCACCAGAAGAGTCTGTCTTATGGAACAATGGAACAACACTTAAAAAGTGAAGAAACGATATAAAAAGTCATAGACACCCTACCTCAAAGTCATATTGCTACACACATCATAAAAAAACCATTGATTTAACCTAAAATAAAAGAAATAATAATATTTAGAAATACCTCAAAAATAGGGATAAAATTTGATGCATCAAAATGGTGCAATGGATCATGGAGAAAGTTTAAAATAGAAGGGAGTCAATGATAGAGATTATCAAGAAAAGTTTTTTACTTTCAACGATGAAAAGATTAGAGGAGAAAAAAGGGAGATATCAAAAAACCCCAAAGGAGGAGGAGAGGAGCTCGATGAACACCTAGAGAAAGAGGAAACACACTAGAAATAATAAAGGAGGAAGGTAAAATCCATAAATAATTAAAGAGGAATAAGAAGGTAATTTCACCCCTAGTTGCAGCGCACATAGTTTGGCCACACGGTTGGCCAAACCATGCACCAACTATGCTGAAGGTTTTGCTTCTCTGTGGAACCTCACATGGTTAGGTGCCTGATTTGACTAACCATGTGAAAACCATGCATTTTACCACTCTCTGAAACTAGAAACATGTCACATGATCATGAGACCTAGGTCACATGGTTGTAGAAAAATAGTGTGCCCCAATCATTTTTTCTCTTTTTCAGTGTTCTGGTTTTCAAATGATCCCTGATGCACCCATGACTTCCTTTAACCTCATAGGATTAAAATTAAGGGCCATTTCATGGAATTAAACCAAAAATTAAATGGATCATACCTTGGGATAAATTCAGGATGTTACAACATCCCATCCTAAAAAAAACACATCCCTGAGTTTCCTTTTTGAGGATGGTACAACATCATTATAAAATAGTTACGTCCATTATGCATGTACATCAGCATCCCACTCCCAGATCTCATCCTAAACATATCCATGTTTCCACAACACCCATACCAGAGGAATGGAACTGCCTTAAAGAACCTTCATGCCATGATCAACAATACAAAATCGATGCTCCTCAAAGGATTTATCTGTCTCTAGTTTGATATCGTCAGGATAAAAAAATTAGATGGGTCTGGATACTACTATCGAAGATGGGGTATGTGGAATACATCATGCATGGAATGATACATTTGAGGTAATAACAACTAATAGGCTACCAACCCAACTCTCTTCACTATCTCCAAAGTCCTGACATATCTCAAAGATAAATTTCCCTATCTCTTGGTTTATTTATGACATCATCTAGAAAATACACATAGAAAGACCCTATGTCCCACCTCGAACTCAATAGGTATATATTTATGCCCAGTATAGGACTTTTTCCTAGACTGATTTGTATCCACATGATTTTTAAACAAATAGACTTACTATGAAGTCTCTTTCACAATAAGAGGACCCAATAGAGCTTCCTCCCCTACCTATATCCAGCATAGAGGTGAACAAAAAGATCTACCATAGAAATACTTGTATGGATCCATATGATTTTTTGCATGAAAGTTTTTATTGTAGGAAAACACAACCATAGGATTATGATTTTCCCAGGAATCTCCAAAATCAAGGATATAGGCTCGTAGAATATCCTCTAACACCCTAATTTTTTGCTTGCAATACCCATCATTTTGAGGTTAATATGAAGAACTCAAGAGAACCTTTGAACCTAGTTCCTTCTAAAACCCTTTCCAAAAATGTGAAGATAACCTAGAATCTCAACCTGAAATGATTGAATAGGGTACCCCATAAAGTCATACTATATCCCAAATGTAAGGCCTACCTAGCTCATCAATAGCGTATGTTTCTCAAATTTTCAACAAGTGAAAAAATTGGACAACCTATCGATATTCAACCATACCACATCACTTGAGGAAATCTCAGTAAGACTTTCATGAAATCCATGGTTATGTCATTCCATTTCCACTCAATAATGGAGAGAGGCTGGAGAAGTCTAGTGGGTCACTGGTGATCTATATTCACCTACTAACAGGTGGATAAATGAGTGATTAATGCTTCTATATTTCTCTTTTAACCTATCCACCAATACTGAAAATGCATATCCCAATACATTTGGTAATCTTAGGATGAACTGCCAAAAAAAGGCACGTGATTCTATTATCATCTCTTCTCATATATCTGAAGGCACCCAAACAAAACCATGGTAGAGTAGGGTCTCACTACTATCAACAATCCAAATAATAAGTGGTTTTATCATGTGATACTCTCCCAAAAAATGAGGCCCTTGGAATTTGATAACTAATGTATTTGGACCCCATTCTAGAAGAGAGGATGTCACTACCAGAGCAACTAAAAATGGTTTCCTATGTTATTCTTGAACCTCCAGATGCAACTAAGAAAACATAGACATCATCTTCCACTAACTATTGGCCACTTGGACGGCTTGCATCTAAGTTTTTTGGCTCAAAGAATTATCCATGGTATTCCCCTTACTGAGTGTATAAACAAGTTTAAAGTTGAATGACTGCAGGTATTCCACCCACTTGTGCTACCTCAAATTCAAGTCTCACTATGTGGAGATATATTTTAAGATGGTCTCATCCATGTAAATAATGAATCACTCACCCAGTAGATAGTGTCTCCAATAGAAAATAGCATGAACCATGGATGCTAACTCAAGATCATGCATAGGATAGTTATTTTCATGAGACCTTAGCTGGAGAGATCCATACACTGTGACTTGATCACCTTGCATCAGAAATGCACCTAGACCAATCTCTGAAGCATCACAGTATACTGTATAACCTTTTCCCAATTCAAGAATAATCTGAATTGGATCTGAAGTGAGTCTTCCCTTAAACTCTTAAAAATCCTTCCCACAAGCTTTGTACCATAGAAACTACACACCCTTCTTAGTTAGAGCTGTAAGAGACATTGCTAAGTTGGAGAAGTCCTAGATAAAATTCATGTAATAGCCAGCAATCCCTAAGAAGCTACGTGTTTCAAAAACATTATTGGGATACTCCTAGGAAATCATGACACTCTCATTCTCTGGGTCAATAGATACACCTACCTATGATATAATATAACCTAATAAATAAAACTTACTGATCCAAAAGTGGCATTTACTGAGCTTCACATATAGCTGGTTCTCTCTCAGTGTACACAACATAATCTCAATATGGGATGTATGGTTGTGTATGGTGTGCAAGTACACTAATATTTCATCTATAAAGACTACCATGAGGTAATAAAGATATGGGTGGAAACCCTGATTAATCAAATCCATAAAGACTGTCGGTGTGTTCTTCAGACCGAACTTCATAACCAAGTACTCATACAATCCATACATACTCTATAATGTTGTATAAGTTATATACTATGGTTTTGTATCAACATAATGATAGCATGACCTCATATTAATCTTGGAGAAAATAGTTTCTCCTCGGAGCTGGTCAAATAGGTCATCGATACGAGGAAATGGATAATATTTTTTCACTTTAAGTTGGTTTAACTATCTATAATCCACACACAATCATAGGGTACCATTATCCTTCTTAGTGAAAAGAATAGATGAACCCCATGGCGATGTTTTGGGTCTGAAAAAAACTTTATCCTCAAGATCTTCGAGCTATTTTTTGAGTTCTTGGAGCTCTGTTCATGCCATCCTATAAGGAGAAATGTACACTGGTGTCGCAGCTGGAATAGCTCTATAGAGAACTCAACCTCTCTCTCAGGAGGTAAGCTAGATAAATCAGTAGGTAAGGTATCCCTAAAATTGTTCACAAAAGAAGGTAACTCTACTAACTACATTATCTGATCTCTCAAAAAGAGACTTGCTAACTGAGTTGTCACTCTGCAAAGTCCAACTTGCTTGAGTCTGGATCAGTCTACCTAGATTTCCCATTCGCCTTTGTGTATATATGTTTTTTCATCAAGTGATGTAAAATACACTCATGAGTGATAGAAATCCACTTGGGAACAATAAATCATAAGCCATCCTATACAAAGAACAATGTTAAAACCAATCATCTTGAGGATGAAGAAATTCCATAAGAAACAAGACACACCTATAGAAAGGGTCACTCCTTACACTGATTTATTCTCTCTGTTCTGAACCCTAGCAGAGTTTTCTAAGGTACTGAATAGCCAAACCAAGACTCTCCACACACACAACGGATATAAAAGAGTGTGATTCACCTATATTGAAAATGGAATAAACTAAATTAGATGTCACCGGAATAATACCTCTAATCATACATGGCCCTCAATTCTTCTCCTTAGGTGTTTGATACACTTTATACATATGTGCTAAAGCATGGACCTGAGACATAACCTTACTATCCTGAGAAGATCAACTTTACTGACATTAAAGATCAATCCCATGAAAAACTCAGCCACAACCACTACTTCCTTGGCCTAATAATCCAGTAGAAGACAATATCCTATCCTCATAAGGTGTAAAAAATCATGTACCTGATAGAGGTGCTGGTACGGTTTGTGTACCACTATATGCTGGAGAAAAGGAAGGGCATAAGAACTTAAGATGACTCATCCTACTGCAAGATCGACATTCCATCAAGTTTCTTGTGCACTAGGGTTTCTTATGGAATATCCTACCACATTTTTGACATTCTATAGAGATTTCAGTATGTGTCACCAAGAAAAAACCACCCCCACATGCACCCTTGAATCAGTGCTTTCTAATACCTGAAGGACCATCACCCAGTCTCGAAACTGAACTGCCCTGGATCATAGGACCATCCTCTATAAGATTCATTCCATAACAAGGTCCTTGTTAAAGATCTCTTCTATAGTAGTAAAATGGAATATGTTCACCTATGAGTGGATAGAATACCCAATCCCATCCTAAAAAATCCTCTTAGAAGTCAACTCATCATCCGTCAGAGATGGATAAAAATGTTGAAGCTCTGTGAAATGAGTAGAATACTCAAGCACTAAAATAGAGCCCTACAAAAGATGAATAAATTCTCTGGATAAACTTGCTCTCATGGTTTTTGTAAATAAGTGATCAAAGAAAGTCATTTGGAATTATACCAAAATCATATGTTGGTAATGGTTTGACCGAGAGAAAACATCCCACAAACACTTGGAAGAGTCATGAATCATATAGGTAGAAATATTGACCCTCTACTCTAGAGTCTTCTCAAGATGGTCAAAGATAGAAACCATCATCTCTAACCATGAATCTACAGTAAGAGGTATGCTATCCCCCAAGAAATTGAGAGGTTGTCACTTATGAAAGTCCTTTGTACAATCTTTGATAGTCATGGTAGGCCGAGATCACTATGAAATGACTAAATAAACCTGAGAAAACTATCCTTGAACTGAGGATCGGCACCCAGTGGAAGATTGGATGGAGGTTCCTCAGGTGGAACTATGAGAGTTATCACACATGGCTCATGGATGACCACCTCCAGAGTGTGATCATCACCACTCTATTGGCATACACCATGTGGATATGGAGGTGGCATAGCTCTATAATTTCCAAATTTATACCTCATGCGATATTTATAACAAATTAAATAGTAGACAAGGAAAGTAGTAATAAGGACAGGTACAAAGCCCACCTCTGAGCATAACATGACTGACATCCTGCTCCAAGAGTTAGGAATAGATAGAAAAGAAATACCACATAAGGATCACTAGAAACACAACCTATATCCCTTTTCTAAGGTAAGGTCAAGGTCTCAAATTACCTATAAGGTGGGAATTTCATTTAAATGTGGTTTCATTTTGATTAATTTAAGGATTTAATTACCCTTACTATTTGACCGAGTTAGGTTGATCACCATACCAATTCATAAGGTCCCATACACCTCATGAGTTAAAAGTG
This sequence comes from Viscum album, assembly GCA_963277665.1. Classification (NCBI taxonomy): domain Eukaryota; kingdom Viridiplantae; phylum Streptophyta; class Magnoliopsida; order Santalales; family Viscaceae; genus Viscum; species Viscum album. Next base: position 111,813,488 of record OY728138.1, on the reverse strand, counting down.
GTGTCCACTTAACCCATGCCATAACATATCCCTACAAAACGGATCGGAAAACTTCTATATTTATAATAGTGAAACACTGAAAGATATAACAACTAGGCATAAGGACAATCATATGAAATCAGGCAATGTATGCTGAAAAGTAAATATGGAATGGAATAATGCATGACATTTCATTTCCTATAGTGCCTAATGTAATGCATGTAATGAAATTCCCTCATCTCATTAGGATAGAATAATAGGAATCACTATTCCAATAATACCAATATTAATATCATCATAAAAAAATTCTATCACCCAATGGTGAAGTCATATCAATAGTAATTAGCATAATCAATAACTACAATTACTAACCAAGGTAAATTGGGTTTTCCCTGTACATGGGTTAGTTATGTCCAAAAACAGGGTCAGATACAAATCCCAATGTTCTAATATACTATCTAACACCCAAAAAAATAAGATAATGGTAAATAAAGTGCTTTGATACCACTTTGTAGAATCCCACCCCAGGTGCCACTCAAAAATGCCTCAAGTTAGTGGGCTACATGTCCTCAAGCACATCTCCCCAAATGAAAGTGGTTTCCTACTAGTAGTGAGGGCCTACAATGTGTCCTTGGGGAGACTATGCCTTCATAAGTCAAGTATGGACAGTGGTAAAAAATAGGTGATAAATAGTAGAATAATATAAATAATAAGGCAACATCAGAAGTAAATGAAGTATTTCATGCAAGATATATAAGAAATTGGTGAAAGAAGAGTAATCAATAATAGTGAAAAATTGATGATGTTTATAATGCTATAAAAAATGGTAGTACTAGGGAACATGGTACATGCCTATACCACATGATATCAAAAACTACAAAAAAATACACAAATTTCTACACAGTATCTCAATCATAGGTACAATCCTCTACACCCAAACTCCATCATAATCAGTATGAAAATTAATCATAAGAAGTAGGAAACTTCTCATGGTATATTCATATGATCATAAAGTCTACTCAGGTACCAAAAAACACCCAATTTGGGTCTGAGATATAAATCTTAGTAGGTTGGCACCCACAGTTTCTATACCTTTACATTTCATTGTTTATATAAAGACAATGCTCTATACATAATAAAAATTGAGCAGATGTATAATTAAAACACTAACACTTTGGTTTGGGTTCCTAAATGGTCACTCATCCCATACCACCTACTTCGGCCTAAGTTGAAAGTCTGAATGAGAACCTCTACATGTCACAATACATATAACATGTTCCATTGTAAACAAGGAAACTAAAAAAATCATACCCCCAAGCTTGTGCTCTGGCTTGGGATCTCACATCTATTTCATCACATAATCATGCACAAGTGTAAACAAGAGGATTCAAGAGATAACACAACAGGTTCATAATAATAATAAAGTATTCATCTCATAAGAGCCAAAAATCAGTCATTCAAATCCATAAAATCCAGTGGTGGAACCCCGATCCCATCCAATTCGGTCTAAAATAATCCCAAGTATCGTTATGGGAAAAATCCAATACAATCCAATACCACTGAGTCTGTACAAGGTGATACAAAAGAATCCCAAGTATCACTCGAGGAATGGTGACTCTAAGTTTATCCTAGGTATCACACATAGGGGACTGAGTATCACCCATGGCATGACGTAGCCATCTTTCCAATGGGTCCATCCACAGTTTCTCCTCTATGGAACTGATCTCACTCAGGAGTATAATAAACCACCTAGGCATCCCTCACCTAGAAATCCAAAGCATCACTCACAGTGCATCAAGTCATAACAAAATGAGCACGGAGAATCCAACCATGAATTCTTAATATGGAACTGATGAAGCATTGTTGTGCATGCTCACAAAAATATTTATACTAAGTGCAACATAGGGCTGACCTAGGTCGTTCTCTTGAGGAGCCTTTTGCGGTCAAGCACTCACTAATTATAATTCACTTTTTTTTATATATATATATACATATATATGTGAAATAAAATGACCATAAATGTAGATTTGATAAATGATAATGAAATACTAAAATTAAATATGCAGATGCAATGCAAACAGAATGATGTTAGACAGAAAGGAGACATTCCTGAGAGAATCACCCAGATTGAACCTTCTTCATCTAATTATTAGTTTCTAATTTACTTAATGAAAACACTCCATCATATGTGTGAGAATACTCCTCTTCATATTATTGTGAATATATGTTACTCTCAATGATCATCGAGAGACCACACATCCACCTCCTCAATCGAGGGAAAATATTGCATAAGTGAAAGCTAAACCTTGGGTGGAAAGTGGAGACACAAAGACACCTTTCCCACTAAGACCCCCTAGGTCTAACTATAAGAAAATAAGAAACATTTAAAATGAATTTTCAAAGACTTGGGTTCATCACTGGATTACTCCCCTAAGAACTTCTTAGGATTATCTACTCATGATCACGAGCATAAGAGTTCACAGTGATGAAGAAAACAAGGGAAAAAAACAAAAGAGAGAAAAAAAGGAGAGAAAAGAGAACACTTAAATTAAAATATGAAATGCAGTTAATGAATAAAATGAAAATTAAATACAACACTAAAATACAGAAAATGGCCAACAAAGGCTACCCCTAAGTTTCCAACCCTTTGAAATGAAGAAGGGGGACATTTTTATAGGCAAAGAGAATAAACAATTGGCTCCAAAAATATTCATCCAAAAGTATGTGCGTGGATGGACTCCTTAATGACATAATTGGGAAAATTTTACTTCTTTAAAGATCTTATTATTTCTATTATATTTCATCTAACGAATATTCATCTTGATTGGCCAAGTAATGAAGGATTTGTGGCCGATTTTCTATGAATATTTAATTCTTGCAGACAGATTGTTCGTATTACAATATAGTGAGTTACAATGCATTAATGACCTTAAAAATGAAAGAATAATCCACTCACATATTAATGAAACTTCTTCCTCCGTATGTCTTATTTCTCCATATAAAATATAAGCTCATTTTGTTTGGAAATTTATTCTATATGGTCCCAACAATAAAATTAGTCAGATCTTTGCACATTTTTTAAGGCCTTACTTGTGAGCTGGATTTGAGCTTCCAAATGATGGATTGAGCTTTGGGTCCATTATAATAAAATGAATACCATAGAACATAAAAATATATAAAAGAATAATTTTTCAATTTGGATCATTAAAAAAAAGTTATGGCCAAAAAATTGAACTAATTTAAAATAGTTAAATTCCAAAATATTCCATTTTTGCAATTAAGCTCAAAAAATGTTCCTAAAACATAAAATGTGACAATGTCCCTTAATGTAACATATTTGTGGGATTAAAAATAATGAAATTCAGAATAAAATGATTGAAAATATTTTATCTACAAATTCTCCCACACTTATACATTGTACTCCTGGGCAATCGTCTAATACCATGGTCAAAACAAACATCCCAAAGCATAAATGACAACAGAACTCAATTATCAGATCAAATAAAATATCATGCCTCCTACATGGATCAAAATTTCAGAACTCCTCAAAAATAATAATAATACATTCAATATCATGTTAATCCTCACATGAATTTCATACCTACCTCCCCAAAAAAATATATCTCTCTTCACTCAAGGATATTTTTTGTGGAGTTTTCCTCATTCCCAAGAACATGTGTGATCTCCATAGGCTTTCTATCCTACTAGTATCTACACTTCATATAATCAAAAATGTTTCAATCATGAGATATTTTACATGGGTTGTTCTGAGGCTAAGGGTTGGTAGGATTTAAATGTAAAAATATCAGAGGTAGAATAAGGAGGGTTAAGCTCTAAAGTTAAGTAAATGCATGAAAATAGTTTTGCTCATGAATGGTGTTCTCCCCAATCAGATCAAAAATGAATCACCTACAAAAACCTCTTTATTTGGGAATTTCACACTTGTAATTTATGCATCAATGAATTTCATCCCTCTTTTCCCCAATTTTAGAATTGTTTTAGCTTGAATATAGATCTACATTTCTCTTCAGAATCATGTTTTTGAGGAAAATAGAGGAAGAATTTTATCTGCAAAAATTAGTGAACACTCATCCCATCTTTGTAATGATATTTTGGTCCACCCATCCATCTTTCCATCATGACATTTATTCCACCCAATTAGAAATAAATATGTAAACACTTTATATTCAGTTAAAATAGATTCTTCAGAAAAAACAACATATTCCATCTTCTCCCTCCCCCACACTTGATTTCAACAATAATTATAGCATCTCGCCTTTTTATTACATAACTTTTCATTTCATTTTACAAACAAAGGATCTTTAAAGTCTAGTGTCTTGAAAATCAAGAACATAATACATGAAAATAACATAAAAAGTTATTCTAATACACTTTTAAGGCTTCATAATAGATTAACATTAAGTACAATTACTGCATCTTATAACCTAGAGACATACATCAAAGGAAAGGGTGAGCATAAGGCCCAGTAAGGAAAGAAAGGGAATCGGTTTACTTGTGATATCAATAAGAACTTGATAAAAACATAAATACAGGAGAAATAGAAGTATAGGCATATCATAACGAAAAGAACTTGAAACATAACTTGCATATGTGGCTACAAAATTTCATTTATACATTCATGAACATATCACTAAGGTACAACCCTGAGGTGTCATAAAAATTACTAAGGTTATTCACCAAGGTATCGTGAAACTTGTCATCTCAAGAGATAAAATTATTTACCCAATGCATTGGAGCGATATCAAGGTGCACCCTTAATATGTATTTATTTTCATGTTATCCACATAGATCATAATCAAACATTTTATAAATAACCCATGGAGAATAAAAGAAATGGGTTTCATTTCAAGATCGTGACGTTTTAAAAGTTCTAAAAAAAATAAGATCATTATGTAATTTATAACCCATGGAAAGGGATTGAGGGTTATATGTATGTCAATTACAGAATAAAATATATAATATTTATATATTTATGAACACCCATATAAATGAAATAGGTCTGGGTATTCACATAAATAAAACAAGATAATTTCTGGAGAGAAAGAGATAGAAATTTTGAGGCGAAATTTCTGCAGCATAACGACTATATAACATGGTTTTAGAAAACATTGAAAAGAGATGAGAAAAGGGTCACACACTAATAAATAATTCATAATATAGTATTGTTACATAATAAGATCATGGTATGGATATTGTAATGACATAACACATGAAAAGAAAACATGAAGGAAAAGAGAAGATGCGATTTATTTTACATGAAATTCGGCAGCCTAACGACGTCACTTAAAAATTTAGAAAAAAATTGATGAGAGAGGAAAGGGTATATCAAAAATTATAAATGAAATGGATAGTAATGATAACATATAAGAACATACCCTCAACATAAATATTTGGAAACTAGAATACTTGACATAAAGGAAGTCATGGCTTAAAAGAGGAGGGTGAAAGATTCCCTTACCTTGAAGAGTAACTTTGAAAGCTTGAAGATCAGGACCTTGGGAGGATTGAGGGAACCTTGGAAGGATTCTAGAGAGATTGGAGAAGAGTTTAGACGAACTTAAAAGGATTTTAGTGAAGAGTAATTGGGATCTTGGGTGGGTTTATATAGGAAAGGAGAGGGAATTGTTTATTATTTAGGTTTGGGACACCTCACATTAAACAAAACAAAACCACAAACCATCCCATGGTTTTTCCCACAGTTTCTACCAAATGGGAGTGGAAAACAATATTTTATAAGGTAAATGTCCTAACTTCTTAAAATAATAGGGTTGATTATGTGGTGGTGAGTCACACTCTCAATAAAAACAATTTAAAAATACAAAATGTTATATAAGTCTTGGAGGGTTTACTAAAGCTTTTTAAAATAAATAAAACTAACCCAAAATCACATTATTTTAATGGTAAAACATTTATTGGCCGAACATATGGTTTATAATATTTTATTACATCACTATTGGGTCATTTTGATGTCATAAAACACATTATATATTTATACGATATTTAATTTTTACCCAAAAATTTGACTGTCTCAGAAAATTATGAAAAATTCACCATTGGATAATTTCGATGTCCCGATTACAGAAATAATATTCATTTTATCTAAATAATTTTCTAAATATGTTAATTTTCACTTTTAAAATAAAAACCAACATTTATCTAAAATTCATGGGTTTTGACAAAAATGGCTTTCAAACCTTAATAAAAATTACAATTGCATTCATAAAATTATACGATCATTTATTTTTAATAAACATTAATTTAATAATAATAATAATATTTTATTAAAATATTATTTAATTCAAAAAACCATTAATTTATCAAAATAGATTTCTTAGTTTAATATTTAACTAAAAATACTATTTGTGATTTAAAAACTATTTACAAAGTAACAATAATATAATGAAAGTACATTCATTATTTTATACAAAAATAATGTACATAATCATAGTACTAGGGTATTGTTACATAACCCCTTAAAACACCTACATAAGACCTTAGGGTAAGGTGCGTGATGGTGACAGACTCTTAGGGTGGCTCAGATAACATTGCTCGAGTGGTAATCTCTATCAACCTCCACTTCTCCTGTAGGAAGTTCCACTCGAGATTAACATATTCAAGATCAGCATGGTCTTGGTCAAGAGAGAATACCAAATATGAAATCTCCTTTATGATCTATATTAAATGGGCTTCATACGGGTCAAGTCTACTGGATGAGGCCATCGCTTCCTTTGTCTGAGTAAATTTTTTTTGTTAAAGCCCTATATTTATACTGATCATGTGATCATTGTTCAACGACTATATTAGCAACGGTCACAATTCTTAAGGGTATTTTAAAATCCAAAAACATAAAACAAAAGTAGTGAATATGTTGTATAACCATTTCACATATTTAATTAGATCAAGAGGGATTTTCATTAACAAAATTTTAGGTCATTACAATCTTCCCCCCTTAAGAAATTTCATCCCCAAAATTTTAACTCATACCCTAAAAAGAGAAAATGTGTGGGTACTTCTGACTCATAAACTCCTCCAGTTCCCACGTGGATTCTTCGCATTTGTGGTTACTCCACAACACCCTAACAAGGTTGGTAGTCTTGTTGTATAGAACCTTGTCTCTACGATCTAAGATCTTCACCAGCTGATCCTCATAAGAGAGGTCATGTTCCAGTTGTACTAACTCTGGGTTTAGTACATGTGAAGGGTCAGGTATGTACTTCCTCAAGAGGGATACGTGGAAAACATCATGAACTTGTGAAAGATTTGGAGGAAGTAAAATCCAATAGGCCACTGATCCCACGTGATCAAGGATTTCATAGGGGCCAATGTACCTAGGGCTAAGCTTTCCTTTCTTCCCAAACCTCATGACTCTCTTCCAAGGTGAAATCCGAAGAAAAAATTTATCACCAAAATTAAACTCCAAGTCCCTTAGACGGTTGTCGTCATAGATATTTTGCCGACTTTGAGCAGCCTTAATGTATTGTTGGATGGCATAGACCTTTTATATCATCTCTTATACAAGATCAGGCCTAAGAAGCTTTCTCTCACCAGCTTCATCCCAACAAGTAGGAGTTCTACATTGCTTCCCATATAGAGCTTCATATGGTGCCATTTGAATACTCAAGTGGAAGATGTTGTTGTAAGAGAACTCAAATAAAGGGATATGTTGATCCCATCCACCTTTAAATTCCATTGAGCATGTTCTGAGTATGTCCTCGAGTGTTTGAATAGTCCTTTCATATTGGCCATTAGTTTGGGGGTGATAGGCCATACTGAAATTCAATTATATGATTAGAGCATGTTGAATACTTCTCCAAAATTTTGATGTGAACCTTGGTTCATGATTAGATACGATAAAAAGTGGGACTCCATGCAGCCTTACCACTTCCTTCACGTAAATCCTGGCAAGTTGATCAAGAGAGAAGTCTTCCCAAATGGAGATAAAATGGGCAGTCTTGGTTAGACAGTCCGCAACAACCCATATCGTGTTGTTTCCTTTGAAATTTATTGGGAGACCAGTAATGAAGTCCATAGTGATATTTTCCCACTTCCATGCTGGTATGGGTAGTGGTTGCAATACCCCTTTAGGAAGTTGTTTCTCTGCCTTCACTTACTGAAATACCAGGCACCTTGAAGTGTAGTAAAAAATCTCCCTTTTCATATTATCCCACCAATAATGATCATGAATTTCCCTATACATTTTTGTACTCCTAGGATGTATAAGGAAATTAAAGCTATGAGCTTCATCCATCAGCTCCTTCTTTATTCCCGGAATAGATAGAACACATAGTCTTGTACAAAATTTCAGTACACCTTCTTGATCAATATTAAACTCAGGAAACTTCCCATCCTTCACAGCCTCAAACTTCTTCTATAACAAAGGATCTTCTTTCTGAGATTTCTTGATCTTCTCTAGTAATGATGGTTGAGAAATCATTTGGGTTAGGGTTGATGATGTCCCTTCCCTTATAATTCCCATGTCCAACTTTACTAGGTCATTGATCAAAGGATCTTTTTGAATCCTCATCATGGAAAGAACAATCGGGTATTTCCTACTTAATGCATCAAAAACTTTGTTTTCTCTTTTGGGATGATAATGAATTGAAAAATCACAGTCTTTAAGAAGTTCCAACAATCTCATTTGTCTCATGTTCAATTCCTTTTGTGTGAAAATATACTTCAAACTTTGATGGTCTGTGTATATATCATATTTCTCCCCATAAAGATAGTTCCTCCATATCTTTAAAGAAAAAACGATTGTAGCTAGATCCAGATCATGCGTAGGATAGTTCTGCTCATGAGTCTTCAACTGTCGAGATGCATAAGCAATGACTTTGTCATTTTTCATGAGGACACTCCCAAGACCTTTCAGAGATGCATCGCTAAAAATAACGAATCCTTCTCCAATTGAGGGAAGAATTAACACGGGTGCAGTAACCAATCTCTTCTTCATCTCTTGGAAGATTTTCTCACATTCCTTTGTCCAGATGAACTTGACCCCTTTTCGATTTAACTTGGTTAATGGATTAGAAAGTCATGAAAAGTTTTTTCACAAACCTCCTATAATATCCTGCTAAACCAAGGAAACTACGAATATCAATTATTGTTGTAGGCTGAGGCCACTCCTTTATAACTTTTGTCTTTGCAGGGTCAACTGTGATTCCTTCATTGGTAACAATGTGACCCAAGAAAGCAACTTGTTGTAACCAAAAATTTCATTTTCTGAACTTTCCAAAAAGCCTGTCCTTCCGTAGAGTTTGAAAAATAACCCTTATATGATCTTCATGCTCTTCGCGACTTTTGGAATATATCAAAATATCATCAATAAAAACTACCACAAAGTTATCAAGGTATTCCTTAAAGACTTTATTCATCAAATCCATAAAAATTGCAGGTACATTAGTCAGTTCGAAGGGCATAACAACAAACTCATAATGCCCATATCTTTATCAAAATGTAGTTTTTGGAATATCTTCTTTATTCACCCTCAATTGATGATAACCTGAACGAAGATCAATCTTAGAGAAGAATTGAGCCCCACAAAGTTGGTCAAATAAGTCATCAATTCTTGGAAGAGGGTCTTTGTTCTTTACTATAATCCTGTTCAGTTCTCTATAATCAATGCATAGACGCATAGATACATCCTTCTCCTTCACAAAGAGAACTGATACTCCCCAAGGAGACACACTCGGTCGAATAAACCCCTTCTCCAAAAGATCTTGGAGTTGTTTCTTTAATTCCTCCAACTCCACATTTTCTATCCTATACAGGGTCTTTGATATCAGATTAGATCTAGGCATGAGATCAATGGAGAACTCTACCTCTCTTTCTAGGGGAGGTCCGGGTAACTCCTCAGGAAATACGTCAACATATTCCTGGACGATGGGGACATTTTCTATCCTTAAACTCTCATCTCCTTTTTCTTATTCACCGATCAACTCCATAAATAAGGATATAGGGGGTTCTTATAGACAAATATCAGGTTGAGATATATCTCCTTGGAAGATAACTGCAGGTTTTCCATTCAAGACTACTGAGATTTCCTTGATTCTGCATTTGATCTTTGCATTATACTTTTAGAGCCAGTCCATCCCTAGTATAACGTCAAATTCTATCATGGGAATGACTAATTTATTTGAGATAAGATTGTTCTCACCAAAGTAAATACTAGAATTTCTAAACATTGATGATGCTTGGATAATCCCACCAGGAGTCCTGACTAATAAATCTACTTTTAGAAAATCCGGGGTTGATCCTAAATTCTTTGAAAACTTGGAGGAAATAAAGGAATGCGTAGAACCAGAATCAAACAAGGTAATTTCTATCTTTGAGAGAACAACAAGAGTACCTACTACCACATCATTAGGAGCTTCAACTTTAGATATCGTGATAGAAAAAGCACGACCTTTCTCCCTTGGCCTTTTCTGAGGCTGATGGTGGTTCCCCTCCACTACCCTCAGATTTAGACAGTGATTGGAAAAGTGACCATGTTGTCCACACTTAAAGCACTGGACATCAAGTAGGTCTTGCACCATCTTTCCCTTATCTTTAGTGTTTGGAAGTTGATGTTTCACCTCACTATGAAAATTCCTTGCAATATGGCCATCTCTTCCACACTTGTAGCATTTCCCGCTCCTGAGCAGGTAGTTCCCTGAATGCTTCTTCCCATATTTATTACACATGGGAAGTTTCACTTGCTTGCCTCCACTTCCTTGATCAAAGGTCCTACCTAAGCTGGGTTCCATCGATCTCTTCTTGTCATTTGTTTTATGAGACCACTGCATCTCACCAAACTTCATCTCGACTTTCATCGCACTCTGCACAATCTCCTCATAGCTATCATAGTCTCGGTTGGATAGATTCTTCCGTAGATGAGGTCTCAGTCTGCGAAAGAATCTATCAAACTTGCCATTCGGGTCCATGAAAAAGCTAGAGGTGTAACGTGAAAGACTTGTGAAGTTCATCTTGTAGCTTCCCACAGATTCATTCTCCTTCTGCTTCATCTTGAGAAACTTCTTATCTATTCTTGTTCTCATCGATCGAGGGAAATACTTGTTGAAGAATATCATTCTGATCTCTTCCCACTCCATAGCTTCAACTTCCACTCTTGGCCTTGTGTTTTTAATCAGTTCCAACCATTGATCAGCTTCTCCTTCTAATCAATAGACATCCAGGGTAACCTTCTCTTGTTCAGAATAGTGGAGCACAGAAAAGATCTTCTCAATAGAGCTGATCCACTGTTTGGTAATTAATGGGTCAGTCGATCCACTAAAGGTTGGTGGTAGTTGACGCATAAAGGATTCAACAGAAAGTTGTTCCCTTCGCGGTGATATTGGTCTCTCAGCTTGATTCAAGTTATTTCCTACAACTTGAGTCATTTGGTTCATCATTCGCATGAATGTTTCCATTCCGGCTTCCATCGGAGGGCCGTCAGCACATGGTCCATTGTGGTCACTATTTTCATGGTTCCTCCTATTGTCCTCCATTTTCTAAAAGAATAAAACCTTAGTGAGAAACTTATTTCATTTAAAAATCTTTTAACTATCAAGGATTTTAAGTCTTAAAACATCATGCTTAAACAATTACATTTCTCTATAATTCCTTCACAATGATTCATAAAAATCTTGCGATTAACCAAAAATATCCCCCAGAAGTGTCATAACCAAGAGTGCAGCAGGGCCCGTTGTCATGCACCGGTTCCTATTTGAGTCTATCTCAAAGTGGTGCTTTCGGGTTTTACCCCTATGTACATCTGTTCTAGAGCCGCCTCTAGCTGCTCGTATCCAGACAGTAATGTATTTGTTTGATAAACCACTTACTCATTACTCACTAAAATACCAGAAAGTTTTCTTATATTTAAAATTTTATATAGGGTTCTTCCTAAAGTTTTCATATCCTAATTTCAATAAATAACTAAACTATCCTCTGATACCAACTAGGACATCCCACCTTTTTATTACATAACTTTTCGATACATTTTACAAATAGAGGATATTTAAAGTCAAGTGTCTTGAAAATTAGGAATATAATATATGAAAATAACATAATTTTTTTTCTTCTAATCCACTTGTAAGGCTTCATCATAGATTCATCTTAAGTACAATTACTGCATCTTATAACCTAGAGACATACATCAAAGGAAAGGGTGAGGAGAAGGCCCAGTAAGGAAAGCAAGGGAATCAGTTTACTTGTGATAACAATAAGAACTTGATAAAAAAATAAATACATGAGCAATGGAAGTATAGGAATATCATAATTAAAAGAACTTGAAACATAACTTGCATATGTGGCTACAACATTTTATTTATAAATTTATGAACATATCACCAAGGTACAACCCCGAGGTGTCATAAAAATTACTAAGATTATTCACCAAGGTATCGTGAAACTTGTCATCTCTAGAGATAAAATTCTTTACCCAATGAATTGGAGTAATATAAGGGAGCACCCTTAATATGTATTTATTTTCATGTGATCCACATATATCATAATCAAACATTTCATAAATAACCCATGGATAATAAAATAAATGGGTTTCATTTCAAGATTGTGACGTTTTAAAAGTTCTAAAAAAATAAGACCATTATGTTATTTATAACCCATGGAAAGGGAGTGAGGGTTATATGTATGTCAATTCCAGAATCAAATATATCATATTTATATATTTATTAAAACCCATAGAAACGAAATAGGTCTGGGTATTCACATAAATAAAACAAGAGAATTTCTGGAGAGAAAGAGATAGAAATTTTGAGGTGAACTTTCTGCAGCAAAATGACTATATAACATGGTTTTAGAAAACATTGAAAAGAGAGGGGAAAAGGGTCATACACTCATAAATAATTAATAATATAGTATGGGTACATAATAATATCATGGTATGGATATTTGAATGACATACCACATGAAAAGGAAACATGAAGGAAAAGAGAATATGTAATTTCTTTTACGAAAAATTCGACAGCCTAACAACGTCACTTAAAAATTCAGAAAACAAATTGATGAGAGAGGAAAGGGTCTCTAAATAATTAGACATGAAATGTACAGTAATTATAACATATAAGAACATAACCTCAACATAAAGAGATAAAAACTAGAAGACACGACATAAAGGAAGTCATGACTTAAAAGAGGAGGGCGAAAGATTCCCTTACCTTGAAGAGTAACTTTGAAATCTTGAAGGTCAAGACCTTGGGAGGCTTGAGGGAACCTTGGGAGGATTATAGAGAGAGGTGGGAAGAGTTTGGACTAACTTAAAAGGCTTTTAGTGAAGAGGAACTGTGATCTTGGGTGAGTTTTTATAGGAAAGGAGAGGGAATTGTTTATTATTTAGGTTTGGGACACCTCACATTAAACTAAACAAAACTACAAACTAGACCATGGTTTTTGCACATGTTTTCTACCAAAGGGGAGTGAAAAACAATATTTTATAAGGTCAATGGCCTAAATTCTTAAAATAATTGGGTTGATAATGTGGAGGTGAGTCACACTCTCAAGGAAAACAATTTAAAAAGAAAAAATGTTATATAAGTCTTGGAGGGTCCACTAAAGCTTTGTAAAATAAATCAAACAAACCCAAAATCACATTATTTTAATGGTAAAAAATTTATTGTCCAAACATACAGTTTATAGTATTTTATTACATCACTATTGGGTCATTATGATGTCATAAAACACATTATATATTTATACGGTATTTAATTTTTACCCAAAAATTTTACTGTCTCAGAAAATTATGAAAAATTCACCGTTGGATAATTTCGATGTCCTGATTCCATAAATAATATTAATTTTATCTAAATAATTTTTTATATATGTTAATTTTAACTTTAAAAATAAAAACCGACATTTTTCGAAAATTTATGGGTTTTGACAAAAATGGCTTTCAAAACTTAATAAAAATTACAATTGCATTCATAAAATTATACGATTATTTATTTTTAATAAAAATTAATTTAATAATAATAATAATATTTTATTAAAATATAATTTAATTAAAAAATACATTAATTCATCAAAATAGATTTCTTAGTTGAATATTTAACTAAAAATACTATTTGTGCTTTAAAAACTATTTACAAAGTAAAAATAATAAAATGAAAGTACATTCATTATTATATAAAAAAATAATGTACATAATCATAGTACTAGGGTCTTGTTACATAAACCTTTAAAACACCCGCATAAGACCTTAGGGTAAGGTGCACGATGGTGACAGACTCTTGGGGTGGCTCGGATAACATTGCTCGAGTGGTAATCTCTATCAACTTCCACTTCTCCCGTAGGTTGTTCCGATCAAGCTTAATGTATTCAAGATCAGCTTAGGATTGGTCAATAGCAAAGCCCAAAGATGAAACCTCCTTTCCTATCTCTGTTAGATGGGCTTCATATGGGGAAAGTCTACTGGATGAGGCCATCGCTTCCTTTGTATGGGTAAAAAGAATTTGTTAAAGCCCTATATTTATGCTAATCATGTGATCACTGTTCAATGACTATATTAGAAATGATCACAATTCTTAATGGGGTTTAAAAATCTATAAACATAAAACAAAATTAGTGCATATGTTGTATAACCATTTCACACATTTAATTAGATCAATAGAGATTTTCATTAACTAAAGTTTGGGTCGTTACAATAATCATGCATTTAACTTCTATAGTAGGTTCGAAATGGATAAATGGCTTGTAATATGGATTCCTAACAAGGTATTTCATTTCTACTAGGGGATTAATAAAGGTCAAATGTAAAGGTAGGCCAAAATAAGAGTTTAATGCAATAGGGCTTTCAAAGTGGTGCCTCGATCATACTTAACACATTCAATGAACTATAACAGCTTTGAAAAAGAGAGAAAAAGAAAGTTCTAAATCACAAAACATGTCTCAATACTCTCAAGAAAAATATAAATGATTAAATATGTCAAAAAGTTTTATAAACCTCTCAGGTTGGGCATGATTTTCAATTTAGATAGTACTAGTACACATGAGTTTCACAACCAAACAAAATTATTCAAATGAAAAGATCAGAAATCAAGAAACAAAATACATTCAACAATCATTAAAATCCTCAAATACTCAAATCAATCAATTTGAAAAAAATAAAAATATGGTTTGAATTGCCCAAAGTATTCAATTTTTCTCAAGAATCCTAAAAACTCACCACAAAATGAAAAATGAAAATAAGAAAATTTCCAAAAAAACAACATGAAAAATAAAATTAAAGAACACACAAAATTCCTAAAAACAAGTGGAAATCCCTCCCCCACACATATTCCATTTACTACCCTATTTTTATCTCAAATCAGATCAAGATAAATTTTCACACCAAATTTATGTTGGGAAGCAAATAAAATAAAGAAAAGGAAAGACACAACCGAATTTATTTTTCTGTGGAAACCTTGAGTTAATCTCCTAGTTGATACCACTTTAAAACTACAATAAATAAATTACAAGACATAAAGAAAATAAATAAAAAGGAAGATAAATAAGATAGAAAAGGGATAATGATTGGTTTGACCCCCCAAGAAGGTGATAGGTTTTTACTGCCCCTAATTAGGCAGTTGAAGTGGATTATCCCCAATCATAAGGTGGATGTGGTTTCTTTGAGATGAACCACCACATGTGAATTTTACCAGTGTCCACGAGTAAAAACCAATATTGAATAACCACAAATAATATAATAAAGTTCCCAACCCCCAAGAAAGAATAAATATAGAATTTGGGTTCAGGAGTGGGAGGGAAAATAAAATAGGCATGCTCCCTGTCAACTTCTGTGGTGTCCTCCTCCATATGGTATGCAAGTTGTTGTAGAGGAGGCAGTCGCACCACATGATTCTCCATATCCTCTTATTAAATCACTACCAATTGGGTAATCTATTCCTTATAATCCAACATCTTCTCCATTTGTGCCATGTTAGAAATTTCTGTAAAGGGAAAGTTAGAAAACAATTCAATGTGAATAAGATTAAAACATGACGAATCAATCAAGAAATATTACCTTTCAAGTAATTCAGCTTGAAAATTGATCTATTCAGGAAAGACTATTGGAAACTCCATCTCATTAGGTACATTTTCTTTATTATCTTACAAAGAAATAGATAGGTCAAAAGGTGTTGTTTTTTTCAATATCCATGATGGGAAGATCAAGTTTCAGGTTATCTTCAATAAAGTGATTCCTGGATTCTTCCAAAAATTGTTGATCTCCCATAAGTGAATCTGTTGGAATGTGTACATTAGGGACCTCGTCGAGAAATTTTTGAGTATGGGATGATATGATTAATTCTTTTAGTAGCTCTTTGTTTCCCACCTCAGGTTCTTTAATATAGAAAATAATCGGTGAAATCTCTTCCACCACTCATTCGGGTTCAGGTTCTAGTTCTGGTTCGGGTTTGGGTTGCTGCACCAGTGAAAAAATATATTCTTAAACCCTTTTAGATCGTATCTTCAATTTTTTAATGTCTTCTTTATTCTCTTGTATCTTAGATTCGTTAGTCTATGCATAAAAAATTGAATTTAAATTCATCATGAACAAAGATATTTTTTTTTCAGTTTTTTTGAAATTTATATTTTTTTTGTGTTTTTTTCAATGAAAATAAAAATTATTTAAAAAATGAGAATAAAAATAGTTAGTGAATACCACTTTTCTCCCCAGAAACCATGCCAATTTTATGAAGTGTTGTTGTATGTGTTCTCAAAAATATTTATACTAAGTGCAACACATGGCTGACCTAGGTCATTCTCTTGAGGAGCCTTTTGAGGTCAAACACTCACTACTTCTAATTCACTTTATATATATATATATATAATATAATAAAATGGAAAAAATTTAGATTTGATAAATGATAATTAAATACTAAAATTAAATATTCAAATGAAATGAAAACATAATAAATGAAAAAATGATGTTATATAGAAAGGAAACATTATTGAGAGAATCACCTAGATTGAACCTTCATCGTCTCATTATTAGTTTCTAATTTACATAATAAAAACACTACATAATATGTGTGAGAATCCGCCTCTACATATGGTTGTAAATATATGGTACTCTAAATGATCTCTCAGAGACCGCACATCCACCTCCTCAATCGAGGGAAAATATTATAGAAGTGAAAGCTAAACCTCCGGTGGAAAGTGGAGACACAAAATCGCTTTGCCCACAAAGATCCACCTAGGTATAACTCTAAGAAAATATAAAATATTTAAAATGAATTTCCAAATACTTGGGTTCATCACTGGATTACTCCCCCGAGAAATTCCTTGGATTATTTACTCATGATCACAAGCATAAGAGTTCACAGTGATGAAGAAAACGGGGGAAGAAAACAAAAGAGAGAAAGAAAAAGGAGAGAAATGAGAACACTTAAATTAAAATATGAAATGCAATTATAGAATGAAATGAAAATTAAATACAATACTAAACTACATAAAATGGCCAAAAAAGGCAACCCCTAAGTTTCCAACCCCTTTGAAATGAAGAAGGGATACACTTTTATAGGAAAAGGAAATGAAAAATTGGATAAAAAAATATTACTTTTAAAGTATGCATGTGGATGGACACCTTAATAAAATAATTTGGAAATTGTTCCTTCTGGAAAGTTGTTCATATTTCTTGTTTTTGTTGGATAAAGAAGTTTCATCTTTATTGGCCAAGTAATGAATTAGTTATGGTCACTTCACTATGAATATTTAATTCTACCAGACATACTGCCCATATTCCAATGCATCTAGTTCCAATGCACTAATGGCCTCTAAAATGAAAGAATAATTCGTGTAAATCTTAATGAAAATTATATCTCAGGATGTATTATTTATACATGTTAAATATCATCTTATTTTTTTTGTCCATTTAGGAGATATGGGCCCATCAATAAAATTTGTCAGACATGTGCACATTTTTCAAGGTCTAACTTGTGAGTTGGATTTAAGCTTCCAAATGATGGATTGAGCTTTGGTTCCATAAGGATGACATGAATCCCATAGAATATAGTAGCCTATAAAAGAATTATGAAATTCAAAATAAAATGACTGAAGATATTTTCTCTATCAGGAACCCATGTTCTCTCCCAACCCATATCAAATTTGCAATAATAAGAATGGAACATATCAAGGCAAAGCATTTATAATTGCATGCCATAAAATAAAAATGTTATTTCCAAAAGCTAAAAGATAACCAAGTATCAAAATTAAATTAAAAAGGGAATAATGGAATTAATCACATGCATAATTAATGAGATACAAGCAAAGTCACATGGCATTATAATGCCTTGAATCACATCTCATCATTAACATTTAAATATATCAAGCTATCAAGCTTGAGTGGGCACAACATTCTAATCAAACCAAACAAGGTCTTATGAAATGAGAATTTAACAAGGAAAAACGAATAGAATAACCTAAAATGGAAACCATAAGGTATGAATCAAGGTATTCATCCAACTTTCAATGAGAAATTTAAATTTAAGGCATGTGATATGTCCTATAAGAATTAATCAGCTTGCATAAGCATTTAACACAAGGCTAATGGATTTCATTATGATGCATCCATTATGTGAATTTAAATATAAGGTGTGAGGTAAGTGGTTTAAGGTAAAGTCCCATAATTCACCATTATATCCTCTTAATTTACCAATTAAGGCATTAATCCATGGGAAACTCACACATCCAAGGAGATTTCCACTTATAAAACATGGGGAAAATATTCCATTTAGGATAGGCACACCCCAGGTGTATTCAGAGTCAAGGATAACACCACATGAATGGGTTTCTGCATCATATAAGGTCACAAAAAAATTGAAAAACCAAGGTTATCATTTTAATATGCAAGAATAGTCCTCATCAGAAGAGTCTGGATTGCGACTCAATGGAACAACACTTTAAATGCGACAAAATGATAGGAAAAAGGTTTAGACACCCTACTTCATAGTCGTGTTACTACACACATCTTGCAAAAAACCCTTTATTCAACCTAAAACAAAAGAAATCATAATATTTAGCAAAACCCAAAAAATAGAAAATAAATCATTGCATCAAAATAGCACAGGGGATCATTTAGAAACTATTAAATAGAAGGGTATGGATGATATAGCTTATTGATACAAGTTCATAGTTTATGACGGTGAAGAGATCGAAGGAGAAACAAGGGAGATATCACAAAACAACAAAGGAGAAGGAGAGGATCTTGATGCATGTCTGCAGGAAGAATAAACCCGCTAGAAATAAGAGGGGAGGAAGAGAAAATCTGTAAATCATTAAAGAGGTATAAAAATGTAATTTCACCCCTAGTTTCACTTAGTATGGTTTGGACACATGGTTGTCCAACTTGTGTGCCAACCATGTGAAATGTTCTGCTTCACTGGGGCACCTCGCATGGTTAGGCTCACCATTTGACTAACCATGTGCAAACCATGTGTCTTTTCATTATCTGAAACCTACAACATTCTGCATGTCCATGTGCCCAAGGTCACACGGTTGTAGGAAAACCATGCAGACTAGTCTATTTTCATTCTTTTTGGTGATCCAGGCTTCAAACGAGCCCTAGACACACTCGTGACTTTCTTAACCTCCTAGGATTAAAATTAAGGCCCATTTAAAGGAATTAAACCAAAAAATAAATGGTTCATACCTTGGGATAATGTCAGGATGTTAAAACATGTAAAGGGGTTAAGTTCATATGGACAAAATAATGTGAATAATATTTTTAATAATTGATTAAAATATTGTTCAATGATCCTATTTTGACTCTCTCATCAAGAAATATTTTTTATTTATAGTGATTCATCGAAGAAAGAACTTGTTTGTGTCCTTATGCTGAATGATAGAGTTATTTACTGTACATCAAGGTAGTTAAAAACTCATGAATATAACTATCCAAATCATGATGTTGAGTTGGAATCTATAATATTTTCTCTAAAGATATGGAGACACTATCTCTATGGTAAAATATATGAGATATATACAGATCACAAGAGTTTTAAATATATCTTCTCATAGAAAGAACTCAATATTAGGAAAAGTATATGGCTCAAGCTACTCAAGGATTATGATTATTCAATACACTACCACCCAGGGAAGACAAATAAGGTAGCATATGCATTGAGAAGGAAGGATTATGGAGTTATGAACAAAATGAGGATTAACAGGGATCCTATGTTCATGAATCTAGTAAAGATGGATATGAGAATAAATAAATAAGGGGAAACATTCCTCCAATATCAAATGGTTTCCAAACCATATTTATTATAAATGATAAAATTTTCTCAATATGAAGATGAAAATTTCCAAAAGAAAATAAAATCTATGAATGATGGAAAATTGGAAGACTTCGTATATGAAGATGGTATTTTGAAATTTGGAATCAGACTTTGTGTTCCCTCTATACCCAAAATAAAAAAGAGAATTATTGGATGATTATCAAAGCTAAAATATCTCTATACAATTCATTTTCACTAAGATGTATATATATTTGAAGTAACATTTTTTGTGGGATAATATAAAGAAGAAAATTGTTGACTATGTGTCAAGATATCTAGTTTTTCAACAAGTAAAGGCTAAGATAAAGTATCTTAGAGGATACATGAAACCTATACCTATTCCGATGTGAAAATGGGGTGAAATTAATATGGACATGGTCATTGCATTTCCAAAGAATCCAATAAATAATGATGCAATATGGGATATTATTGATTGACTTACCAAATCTTTACATTTCTTTGATAAAAGGGAAGATTTCCAACTGGAGTGCCCTACAAGTCTCTATTAATATTTTTTTAGACTTTATGGTGAACCTATTTCAATTGTTTCTGATTGTGAACCACAATATAAATAAAATTTTAGAAAATACTTCAAAAGGCCCTTGATACTGAACTTCATTTGATCACTGTTTATCACCCTCAATTTGATGGACAATCAGAAAGGACTATCTGAACATTATAAGACATGTTTAGGTCCTTCTCACTTGACTTTCAATGTATATGGGATTAATATTTATCTTTTTTAGAATTTTCCTATAATAATATATTTT
Source organism: Viscum album (assembly GCA_963277665.1). Lineage (NCBI taxonomy): Eukaryota > Viridiplantae > Streptophyta > Magnoliopsida > Santalales > Viscaceae > Viscum > Viscum album. The sequence continues at coordinate 111,792,472 of OY728138.1, read as the reverse complement.
ATTCAAGTATTCAAATGGTGTTGTTTGAAGCGTTATATGGAATGATATGTCATACAACAACTTGTTGGGATGATGTTGGTGAAAGAAAGCTTATAGGTCTAAAACATGTAGAGGAAACAACACCAAAGGTAAAGACTATTCGAACCCATATTAAAGTAGCTCAAAGTAGGCAAAAGACCTATACTGATAACTGAAGTAAAGATTTGTAATTTTAAGTTGGAGATAATGTTTTATTGAAGGTATCACCAAATAAGGGGGTTATAAGATTCAAAAATAAATGGAAACTAAACCATATGTCCATTGTACCTTTTGAAATTTTGGAATGAATTGGAACTATGGCTTATCATTTAGCAATGCCACCATGTCTCTCCAAATTTTATGGTGTGTTCCACATATCATTGTTAAGGAAGGAGATATCAGAACCTATGCATGTACTCACCTATGAAAAAATAGAACTAGAACATATCCTATCTTATTGTGAAGAGCCTATTGAGACTCTTGACTCTAGAGAGCAAGTGTCGACACTACTAGAATTATATATTATACCAACGCCCCTACCCTAATGGTTCTCTAAAATCATTGGGATAGGTCCCCTATCCAAATGGTTTTATCAAAACCGTTAGGACAAGGTATATATTACATTGTTTTTCCAAAGGTATTTCAAACCCATTGGGAAAGGACTATCTATTATAATTGATTAGAATAACCATTGGCATAGAATTATAAAATAACAGCCTATGTTAATGGTTTTATTAACCATTGATATAAAGCTTATATCCCAACGGTTTCAAAAAAACTATTGGGGTACTTTTCCCCCAAATACATCACCAATCCCCCTCCCCATTCTAGATTCAGAAGATTTTTTCCCCAATAGTAGTGCTTCTCTCTCTCGGCTAGCAACCACTCTTCAAACAGGAAATCCATCATGGTTTTAATTCTATTTCTTTCGATTCAAATCGGTTTTTTATGATATTTATCTTCAAATGATGAGTTTGGTTTCTTCCATTTATTTTTGGTTTCCACATTGGTCGGCAACCTCTCATCATTTAGATGTATTGATTATGTTTCATATATTATATATGTATACATATATATTCACTAATTTTGTTTCATATATGACATCTGTATACTCATAGATACACTAATTTTGCATAAATACATTATATTACATCTATATAGATACACGACATCTTTATACACATAGATGTTAATTTTATTTCATATACTGCATCTATATACATTCATTATATCTATTATATATAAATTGAATATGTATAAATCCATTATAATTTTTATATGTATGTTGTATTTGTTTTACTATTGCAATGTGAAATAACAATATATTGCAATATGAACCATACGTTGTGCAATAAGTAATATGTGTATACATCATGAAACATGTATTCCATTTTTCTATTATATTGTGCATATATAATATGTTTTAATATGAATTATAAACTGTAGTATGTAATCAATGCATACACTATGAAATATGTAATATGTTTTTCTTTTATACCATCCAATAGTAATTTGTTTCAATATGCACCATACCCTAGGAAATAAATAATTTGTGCACACTGTGTAATATGTAGTATGTTTTGATATTTCACCATACATATGTAATTTGTTCCAATATGCATCACACATAGTGAAATATGTAATCTATTACGATTTTACACTATATACTAGTAATCTATTTCAATAAGTAATCAGTTATGTTATTACAAAATGTATGAAATATATAATTTTTTTTCATTACACCATCCAATAGTAATCTGGTGCAATATGAATTATACATTTTTCAACAGTAATCTATGCATAAAGTATCATTCATCATGTAATAGTAATTTTTTACAATATGAATCGGTATAATATTTGTTTTCTCTATATTGTAACATACAACATAAATTGTGCAATGGTGGTCTTTTTTTTCAATATGCAATGTAATAGTAATCTTCAATGAGTTTCTAAAATACACTATTATCAGATACCAGACTATATGAAATAGTAATTTAGTGTGTAATCTGTTTTTCTATTATATGTTAAATTAATATTGCATATAATAGTGTATGTAATCTATTTTTGATATATGCAGTACACTACATATAAAATATTATTGTATAAACTATATGAAATACATTACTATTATATACAATAAAAAAAGAAATAATATTTTAATATGTTACCCATGTGATTCATGTCGGTGAAGTGACATGTGGGATGAACTTGGGAGAAGTGACATGTGTGTGGCACTAGGTAATAATTAATGACTTTTCCAAATTCATGTCCAAGTATACACAACCCACTTGAGATGGAATTAACCCAAATTTGACCCACAATATTCTTTACTCAATGATACATTAAAATAATTACATTGGTACTAATAAAATATTGTATTCCTACTTCTGTACTTCCAGTGGCTTAGAAAACTGTTTATATTTTAAATGAAGAAGTTGATGCATGCATCTATGAGATATTGGATATTTTTGTACCATGATATTGCCTATTATATCACCCCACACTTCTGAACCATGTAAAACATTTGAAGAAGTACCATTTCTTTATCCTAAGGGAGAATAATTAATATTATATAGCCACATAGTTAGAATGAAGTTATCATCTTAAAGTGGGGCGTCCCTTGAAAATATTGGAATGTATTGGTGTAAGGTAAATATAACACATTGGGGGTATACCAGGAAGTCTATCAACCCTTCAATAACTCATCTTTCTATATTTATAGCATTTTCATTTAGCGCCTACATGTTTCTAGTTCATGAAACCAAGATGCATACCTTTTAAATTACACATCCTATAAAAAATATCATTGATCGCCAATACTACAATGACACCATTTATTATAAATATATCTTTAATTATGAAATACAATGATATTTATAAATTTACACTTAATACCAACCATTTTCTCATTCCTAGAGAGATCATTATTTATAAAATGATTTTCCATCACATCCACTATGTTTCAATTCAATATAATGGTTTTTTATTTATAGTATTTTGTTATATATATACTATTTTGTTGTCTTTAAAATTATGATTTTCATATAGAGTAGTGTGTCAGTTATAGTTTTATATAAAGTGAAAAAGTCTCGTTTACATAAATATATTTTCAATTAAACTTCAATCATATTGAATTTCTTTCACAAAATGACTTATTACAATTTTTTTACAGAATGGATATAAGTTGGATATATAAAACTGATCGTATCTCAAATGATTTTTAAAACAATTTGGAGATATTTTTAGATTTTTTATTTGAAAATTCTTCAAATAGTGGCCACATACACTGCCCATGTTATAATTGTTTTGTAAGACCATGGTTGATCTATGAAGAAGTTAGATACCATATAACCAAACATGGTTTTCACACAAACTACTATGTATGGTATCACAACGGGGAAAAAATGGAATCTCAAAATGTTGATGATCCAAATGAGAGGACTAGATTAGAGAATTTCTTATATGACTGGTTTTCATTTATTCTTTATAATGAGAAGGAAAGTATTTTTCACCAATAAGAATTCGATACAACCGAAAATGATGCGTCCAATGAAAATGGTGATGTTGACAGGGTGAAAAAATTGAATGATGTTTCCACAACTCCAGTATATCAGCAATCTGGTAAAATGAAAAAGATGGAATTTTTAATCGGGTTGTTTCATGGGAAAACCATGTATGAGATTTCTAATACTTCCATCGATTACATTATTTCCTTATTGAAATAATTACTTCCAGATGATGTAGATATTCCCTCAAACCACTATATGGCATGAAAATTAGTTGAATAACATGGATTTTCAAAAAACAAAATTCATGCTTTAACGAAATATTGAAGCTTATTCTAGGATGAAACTGCTGAAAGAAATGATTGTATAAAATGTGGAACATCCTGATAGAATCCAAAAGATGATAGAACACCATCTCGTGTTCCAAAAAAAGTAATGTGTCACCTTCCATTGATCCCTAGACTCTAGAATCTTTTCATGTCTAATGAAATATAAATAAAAATGTGATGGAATGATACTGATATAAAGAAGAATAATGAAGGGTTGGTTCACCTTGCAGATGGATTTTCATGGAATAGATTTGATGCACGATATCCTGATTTTCAGCTGACATGCGTAATGTGAGGTTGGGTCTTTCATGTGAAGATTTTAATCCGTTTGGGAAGATTCATACTTCGTATAGCACATGGAAAGTTTTCAAACACATTTATAACCTTCCCCCATGGTTGTTTATGAAAAAACCTTTCACTTTCATGAGTATATGCATATCTGGACCTTCTAATCCTAACAATTATTTAGACGTATACATGAAACCTTTAATAAAATAATTGAAACCTCCAGTATATGTGGGTGTGTGCACATATGATGCATGTTCGAAAGACATATTTCATATGCTTATTGCACTTATGTGGATGATCGATGATTTTTTTTCTTTTGTAATGATGTTTGGATGGAGCATGAAGGGAAAACTATCATGTCCTATTTTTATGAAGAATACTCGATCTATAATACTGAAATATCATCATAGTTTTGGTTTTATGGGAAATTGGAGATTCTTTCCAATGGACCATCCATATAGAAATAATCATCAAAGATATTACAATACCATGGAGACCGATGATCCACCTCAACATATGTCTAGAGATGACGTGCTTAATGAATTTTAAGATTTCATTTTTTCATACGGGAAGGTTCAAATAAAATCTAAAAAGAGGAAGAATGTTTCTAATGATACTTGTTACAATGGAAAGAAGAGGAGTATCTTCCTTTATTTTTCTTATTGGTCAACCAATTTGTTACACCATTTCTTAGAAGTAATTCACATTGAAAAAAATATATGTGAAATGTTTCTTTTGATTATTCTAAATGTCAAGGGAAAGAAAAAATATGATTTATGATCTTAGTGTGACTTGGTGGATTGGGGCATCATACCAGAATTTCATATTGTGTGTATTAATGAAAATAAATGGAAAGTTCCATGTTCTTCTTATGTGATGACACCTACAAAAAAAATCAATTTCTAGAAGTACTATATACTATTAAAGTTATTGATGGATATTCAATAAATATATAAAAATGGGTCAATGAAAAAGAGTTAAAGCTGAAATCTTTGAAGACTCATGATTTTCACATCCTTCTGCATGATTTGATTCTAATAGAAATTTGTCATATTTTTCTAATAATTTAGGTGTGTTAGTTATTCGGTTGTTCCATTTGTTTATAGATCTTTGTGATAAGAAGTTGTCAAAGTCTTTATTAAAAAAAATATTGGCAGAGACGCCATTAATTTTGTGTGAGTTAGAGAAAATATTTCCTCCATAATTTTTCAAATGCACACTGCATCTGACTATCCATATTCCAACTAAAATACTTCTTGGAGGACCTTTTTCTTTTCATTGGATGTATCTAATTGAAATAAATTTGTACACATTGTAATCTTATATCTGGAACAGATATCATCTCGAAGGTTCTATCATGAATGGTAAATTGGATCAAGAATGTATATATTTCTACTCAATGTATTTTTCTGATCTTACTACGATGGTGAATAGACCAATGATAAATGAGGAATAGTATGAGAAAATTGAACCAATTTTTCCATCACTTCCCCAAACTAGAGGAATTCTTGAATCATATACATTGATGACATTAAGCCTTGAAGAGTGAGAGATGGCTCATCGCACAGTGTTGTTAAACAATGATTTTTTTCATGACTACATCAAGTGAGTAAATTGAACATGTATATCTTCTCTCATCTCTTGTAATTTTACATATCTGTTAAATTATTTCTATTTTTATCTATAGGGAACAAACAGAAATGATAAATAGAAAGCATCTTTCTTTATCTTTGGGAAGGAGATAGACTTTTCATAGAAAATATTTTTATGCTTGGTTGAAATTTAAGGTAAAATATTCTAGTAATAAAAAAATAAAATAAAAATTTAATTTAGTTTAATATTTGTTTATATTTCAGGTATAGATTTTTCTCACTGACTCTGCCTTTGAGGAAATAAGAGCTTCCGATTTTGGTTTTAATACTATGGCTCGTGAATGAAAATCAATTGTGATCAATGGGTATAGATTTATTATCACTTAATGAGCAAAGAACCTGAGAACAGAACATGATGGTGTTATTATAACTGCCACAACAGACTATTATGCCAGTTCATAAGATAATATACCCCATTTTTTGAAATTTTTGATATTATGGAGATGTTGAAAAAATAATAATAATGGATTATTACTCTCATGGTCGAGTCACTATGCTGAAATGATAGTGGTTTGATTCGATGACGAGGTAGGGTGCCTTTATTGATGATTGTGGATTTAGATTTATTTACATGGATTTCACTCTTTCTACTAATGAACTATATGTATTGGCATCAATGGTGAAACAAGTTTTTATGTCAAATAACATCTTTGACCTAAATTTGGTGTCATTATTGAAGTAATTCCAAGACATGTTTTTTATGATGATAATGATGATGATGGAATTGAAACCATCTCTACTACTGTTGGCCCCGATCCATTTATTACTTATGATAACTCCAATAGCTCAATTTTCAGAGTTGATTGTGAACCCAAAGTTGTGATGGGAAATCTATATAATCATCCATATGTGTTCTCAGTTATTTTAGTTTAGCTCTACTTGGGTTTTTAAGGTTGTTACTATTCAAAAGGATTTAATATTTATTAGAAATATTTTGTATCCAACTTGACCTTAATGTTAATTTTCAATATTTATTGGTTGTCATTTTATTTGACTTGCATTTTTTAATATTGAATTGAACTGTATTCAAACCTAGAAAACCAAACACAACTGACACAATTAAATTATAATAAAAAAAGATGAATTGAATTGGACATATTAAACTTATTGATATGAAAATTAAAACAAATTAAAATAATGACCTAACCAAAAAATAGGTAAATTAACTAACCAAAAATATGAATCAAATGACCTAAGACAAATAAGTCATGTCTCATATTTTTTGTTTTTTGGGTTACACATTAGTTATCCTTTTCTAATTACTTATGTATTTGTTTTCAAATGAAAGAAATGAAACCTATTGAGGTGCAGTGAATAAAAAGGATGACAGGGAACAATCATCGAATGACTAAGTTGGAAATTCCTCCATTAGTGCCTGTTGTGAGTATTTTATTTCAAATATATATCTCAATAACATATAATGTCATGTGATTAATTTTTCTTTAAACATTTATGTAGGATCGACCACTTAGGCTCCAGTTATTCGACAAGCAGGATAGTAGTGGTCCTAGTACTCAGGATGGTGGTATGAGGGGGGGGGGGTGGTATGAGAGCTAGGCACTCCAGTTGGCATGCTAGATTAGACCATTCCCCTCCCACTGATGTACCATCTTCCACTCATTTCGATACTGCTCTCTCATTAGGGACATACAAGATATTTAGGCCTCTGATGTTTTCACCATCCTTTACATATAAGCCTCCTCACCCATCTTTACCGTATCCATTAATGATTCCCATTCCTCATACATATCATTCATTTGACCATCCATCCATGCCATCCCCTCTATTATCTACTTCTTTCTCTCTGAGATTCTACATTCCTTCTTTGAATCCTCCCCTGACATAGTCTATTCCTATAGAAGCATACAATGGGACCCACTCTACATGTATAGGGTGATGTTTCTTTAGTTCCTATGGATCCAGCGACGCCCATTGATAAGACTCCCACAAGTATATTTTAGAACCCTAACAAAAACAATTTACCACAATTTATTTTCATTATAACATGTATTGATATAATATTTGTTTTTATTTCATAATAGATACATCTAATGATAGGCAGTGGGGGCGTACACACATGCGTGCGGTATGGAACCACCGCATGTAGTTGATGGTGGACTATAATGAAGATAACCAATTGATTGAAAAAGCAGGGTAATAATGTTAGAGTTTTTTGGCGATGCTTTCCAAATACTTTGACATCATTCCCGTCAGCCCACTATCATGGACACAGTTTCCAAACGAAATCAATGATAATGCTTGGGCACATATATGGGTAAAAAAATCTATCTAATTTAATGTAATATATATTTTTTATTTATATGAATTAATATTTTGGTGTCAGCTTGTTTTAATTTTCCCAATGGTGAGGGTGCACGGCCAAAAATTCTAAAGGAATTAGGTGAGTGTTTGAGATCCTATAATAATGAGTTGTATATTTACTGACATGCTATATTTGGAATAGTGTTATAGGTAGTACCTTTCAGGGATAATTTTTCAATAGAATTATATCAGAAAATGATTACTCATCGGAAGACTATGAATTTTAATGTATTAATCACATTTGATGTTTTTAAATGAAAATTTTCATGTTTTGTATTAATACTATCTTTTGTATAATTGAATTTTATTTATAAATAATCTGGAAAAAATAAAAAAACATTGATGCAAAAAAATACCTCCACAATTTGGGGAATACTGTGATGGTAGATCATGAGAGGAGGCAGGTACAACAGTTGTTTATAATTTTTCCTTAGGAATTGAACTTTTTATTGTTTCCTCCATAATTTATCTGATTAATAAATTTTTGATATAATTTTAGTTGTGAAATTAATTATTGGTAACCTATTTTCAATTATGGTTTTTGAAATTTAATGTCATTATAGAGGCAGGTGTTGAATATTGAAGGACTTGTGCCTTGAAAAAAACTGTTTTGCTTGAGTATAAAGAAAAAAAGGCAGAATTCAGTTAACGAACCAACACAGTAGTAGATTGTAAGTTTTAATTTGTTGATTTAAAATTTTAATATCTATTTCATTATATAATAATATATTTATATTTGTAACATACTGGTTTTGCGGACCTTGATGCCTAGGAACCTGACAATTTTGGGCCAAATGATCACTTACATCAGGTGTTGGGATATGAGCCACATTGAAGAGTATGATGTTGACCTAGGAAGATTATAGTATCAATGAGGTATTGGACCCCTTCATGTACTATTTTTAATACCACATATTTGGAAAATATTAAGGTATGAGCAGAATAGGCTATGAAAAGGGTCACGTAGGTGGAAGAATGGTTTGAAAGTGTAAATACTAAATTTATGAAGCTGATGAAAGTTTTATGTCCATAACTTCCACAAGAGACCAGTGTGGCTTGTGATGAATATATGTCATTGATGCAGTCATTATATAGTGCACCAGGCGGCAGTCCTAATGGTGGTTGAGATGATTTTGTTCTTCATGGTAATGATAGTGAGGAAGAGGCTGAGGACGGGGATGATTCTGAGGTCGAGGTGGAGTAAGAGGGAGAGGATGAGGCTGAGGATGAGTAAGGGGATGAGGAATGGGATGATTATGGGGATAGGGATGAGGATGATAATGAGGTTGATGATGAAAGTGATGATAGTGATGGTGATGAGGGACGAATTGATTCGTTACATTTTTGATTGATATTACTGACATTTTATGTAACACCCTAATATTTTATGAGAAGTATATTTTTTTATGTCTTATGTTATACAAAACATCAAAGGAATCTTTCACTGCACACAACACTATCTTGGCTTGCGTTACACGCAATCTCGACCTTCCTCGATAGCGTGTGTAGTACGCAATACCGAGTTTCACTAAACAACGATATATTATTATAATATTATAAACTAGACATTATGAATAGTATTAACTAAATTTTAAATTTTATAACATTATTATTCATCTTACACATTTTCTAGAACATGGTATGAGAGAAAAATAAATTTTTTTGGGTAAAATAAGTATTTTTCAAAAAATACAGTTTTGCCGCCTTTTGATGGCGCACCAACTTTAAATATAGTTTTTGAAAAGTTTATAAGTTCAATTTGAAAAAATAAAATTCTTATTTGGAATTAGGATATAAAAATTTACTTTGGATAAAATTTTCACATTATTCTGATAACTTTCATATTTTAATGAATAGTAAAAACACGTTATATTTTAATTAAAAACAACTTGTTTCATCGTAATAATTTATATGGTTTAATTATAATATTGAATGGTTTTAAAGTATAAATAGAATATATTTTTACCATTTAATATAATTTATTCCATTAGCATTAATTTTACATTGAATTCATAGGTAAAAACATTTCAATCTTTGGCAATGTTTTAACTTTTAAAACCCGTTTTCTTAACAAAGGGATTAATTTTAAATTAATTACTGCAACTTATGTGTTTTAAATTTTGAAAAATGGATTCCATATTTGGATTAAGTGGGTCCAAATTAGGTTAATAGGTTATTTTTATTTTTTTGATATTATGAATAGTAACTACGGTAATTTTTATTTACTACAGTTAAAGGTAAATCTGGTAATTAAGGGTAAAAATAAGATTATAAAATTACCCTAACACTTTCCAAAATCCTATTGGATGAATAAAAGTCGACCCATATCACCTAGGGGTCAGAATAGATTCATTTCATGGACATTTTACCATGAAATAATATAATCATTATTAAAATAAAAGAAAGTGACAACATGTCACTCTCAAAAATCTTATAAGTGTAATAATTTTAATTTAGTGATAAACATCATAAAACTTAGTATATAAATAGTTCCTAGAAATATAATAAAATTATCTACATCATATAAATTTATTTATAAATTTTAGGGATTAAATAATTATCATTATTTATGACACAATAGTGATGTTGAAATTATTTTATTGATTGAAATATCAAATAAATTATTTTAAAACTATTATAATAAATAATATATGAACTATTTAATGTGCTCCACTAATTTTATATATAAATATGAAATTTTATAAATTTATTAAATCTTTTAGTTTGAACATATCTTCTGTGTATATTTTATTTAAATTCAAATAAATGAATAGTGTCAAAATTGACACTATTGTTATTTTATAAAAATTACATATTATAAAATCGTTTAAAAATCACAAAAATATTTAAAAATTATAAATTAAAATTTTTATGGTCGACAATGTAATAAAGTATACAATTATGTACAATTCACAACATATAAGTAATTATTTATAATTATTTAAAATTTAGAATATTATTACCACAAATAAAATTAAATAGATTATATAAGGTTAAATCATGTTGATAATGTTTAAAATAAATTCCCAACTTGTCTAAATTTTATTTTTTGATGAGATTACAACCCTATATCCTCTAATATTCGTATTTGAGTCATTTTTGGATGTTTTCAATTTGGGTTGGAATTTATTATAAAGTAATATTTCTTATAATTCCAAAGGTGCCCCTCTCCTCCCTTATAAAAGGGCACCTCCTCCCTCTCCTCCTCACAAAACTTTGAGCCTTAAATATCATCCAAACCCTACCCATTTCCCTTATAAAATTCCTTAGAAACATAATATAGGTCCTGGTATTCTTCAAAGACCAATTTTAGTGCCCTAAGAGGAGGTTTCAAAGAGGCGTGTCGAAGAAGAGGTAATATCCGTTACCGATTCTTTCAAATTTATTTATTCTTTTAATTATTCTTATTTAGTTGTTTTATTATGAATTAATAACATCAGTATCACTCATATACTGATATGTTATTATAAATATGAAACAACCCTTTTTCACCTTCTATCCATCCTACGGAAAACGAAATCACCGTGCGTGCGTACTTACGGAATACCGTCTCCACGCCGTGGTGTAATCTGTTTTCTACCACCACCTTACTTGGATGGGTATAATGGTGTAAATAATAACTATATATGATTATTGTAAAATTATATTGATTATTAAATAGTATACATACACTTCAATACAATTCCACGATCATGGGAACGATATCATCGCTCGTGCGTACGTACGGCCTACCGTCTCCACGATGTGATGCGACTCATTCTACATGATCTTCATTGAATAATGATTATATAAATGAATTGAATGAGTAAATATGATATATATTACACTAATAACATTCTTTAAATGAGGTATCTATAACCTAAAAAGAAGAATAAGAATTTATTCAACAAAACACGCATAAGAACATAAAGTAATAAACACACGAATAACAAGTAGCAATGAAATATTACTAATAAGAATCTAATAATATGACCATATATGATATCATAACAATGATTATGATTCTTGAATTAGTCAATGAAATTATTTAAATCATTATACATGAGGTTCAGACACGTACAAAGCATATCAGACCTAAGGTAAGGGAAAATCTCGCAATCTCATTTTTATACGAGATTGTTTATACTTCAAAATTTACTGGGGAATATTTATCATCAAAATCCATGTTTCCTAAATATGTAATATTATTTCTATCCTTATAAAATTGTTTAAATCCAATTTTACCTATTGGTGAATTTTTAGTAAAAGATATTAAAGGAATCTTTTTTCGTTTTCAGTACGAGATACTTTTTGACTTTTCCGGCCAAAGTACGAGAAGAATATTTTTTTAACTTATAAAACATGAATGGATTTTTTATGATTTCATAGAACATTATTTCCATGAAGCTTCCTTTACAAGTTTTCAAGTTTATTTTTAATCAACTTCTTTTAGTTTAAAATTGTATGACTTGTTATGAAAGGAAAAATGTTTTTGAAGTAGAAAAGATATTTTCCTCAAGAATGGAGTTCAAGTGTTTTATCAAAATTATTTTCCATCTAAGATAATATAGGGTTCTGTTTCTATCCCTATTATTACATTGAATTGATTATGTTGTGATGGAATTATTTTTATGAAGTCCTTTATCTTATATTTAATTGTTTTATGATGTCATGATGTTTAAGAATCCCATTTTTATTTCATGGGTTATGATATGATGTATGAATTATGATTTTGTGGCACACATAAGAATGGTTTCATTATGAGATGGGTGAGACCTATATCTCCCTCCAATGAATTGGGTAAAGATTTATATCTCATGAGATAGACATGGCTGGAACGACAAGTTAATCCGGTTCAGTGATACAGGACTGGAACGAGTAGTGAACTCGGTTCAGTAATGGACTTTGTCCTCTATGATGGTCTTGGAAATGATCCTTGACTAATATGAAATGATTTTCTATGATTATGTGTGTATGACACAAATTTTCATGTTCTAAGTTATGATTATTGGGATTACATTTCTCCACTATGATTTATCCCATGTTATGATATTATGATCTCTTTTGCAGGATAAGATATTCAAAATGTTATGTTCTTATGAATATGATATGATTGATATTTCTTTTGTTTACCCTTACTGAGAATTTGAGCTCACCCTTTTGTATGTTTTCTTTTCCCCAGGTCAGGAAGAAGGGTATTAAGTAGAATATTCCAAAAGGGACTCTAGATATGATGAAATAAATGGGAGACAATGTAGATGATTTATGAACCAGTTGTTTATGTTTCCCAGTTTCTAAAGACACTATACCTATACGGTCCTTTCATGGTTTTGTTATATGTTGTAATAAGTATGCTTCAATTTTGAAGTAATAACAATGTATGTAGAGTATGGGTCATTATAGTTGGTATCAGAGGAAAGGTATAGTCAAACTTTGGAAACTAGGATGTGAAAGCCTTAGTAAGAACCCTAAGGATATGTCTAAGAATAGAACACAATATTAGTGTTTTAGAAATGGCCATGAATAACCTATGATAAGACATTAATTTTAAAATTTTATTCTTGATTATGTGGTTTTCTTATTATGATTAGTGTTTCTCACACTATGATTATTGGTTTTAGTCAATGGCTGGAACCTGAAGGAACCGTGTTAATGCTGAATGCGATGGGAAATTCAATGATTTTCCCCCTGAGCAAACAAATGTTATGGGAGATGGAATGAAAAATCTTGTAGCCATGCTCACACAACTTTCTCAAGCTATGAACCATGCAGGACTTCCAAACGAGAAAAGGAAGGAGAAAAATTCTGTTGAATCCTTCATGAGGCAGTTTCCAACTTCATTCAGTGGGTCTTCTGATCCATTAGTGGATGAACAATGGATTAGTACCACTGAAAAGATATTTTCAGTTCTACAATGTTCTGAATATGACAAAGTCATCTTAGCAGTGTATCGTTTGGAAGGTGATGCTGATCAATGGTAGAATCTTATCAAGAATACGAGGCAAAGAGATAAAATTGAGTCCATGGAATAGGACGAGTTCAAGAACTTATTTTTCAATAAGTACTTCCCTCATATTCTTCGAACAAAGATGGAGAAAGAGTTTCTTGAACTGAAGCAAAAGGATGATGAATCTGTTGGTACCTACAAAATTTTTTTTACAAGACTTGCAAGGTACGCTTCTAGAATTATTATCCAACCTGAGAGTAAAATTGATCGATTCTTTAGTTGCTTAAAACCAAGTCTTCGAAGGGCATTATCCATAAGGGACTTCAATAGCTATGAGGAAATTGTTCGATGTGATCTCAAGGTTGAGATGGAGATTGGAGTAACCCATCAATCATATGGGTTTGATAAGAAGAGGAAAATGGAATTCAAAGGAAAATATAAATACCACACTGAAAAGAAGATGAGTTTTCCCATATGCTCAAATTGTGGAAAGAAACATGGAGGGAATTGTTTTAAAGGGACAAACAAATGTTTTAAGTGTGGAAAAGAAGGTCATCGGGTAATTGAATGTCGAAATAATGGGAAGAAGATGTCTAATGATGCGAACAAAGAAAGGAATACACAGAATGAACCTCCAACACTTCAATGTTTCAAGTGCAAGGAGATTGGGCATTATGCCAATCAATGCCCTAATCCAAGGGTTGTTGATGATGATCAACGTCAGAAAACTCTTAAGGCCAAAGACAAAGGAAAGTCACATGCAATTACTATCGGCGATATGGAGTACGATAACTAAGTGGTGTAAGGTGAACTTACCATCCACTCTAAAGTACAAAATGTTTTATTTGATTATGGATCCACCCAATCTTTTATTTCTGAAGATTTTTCTAAAGGTATCTTCGTACTACCTCAACAATTAGATGTCGATTTAGCTGTGACAACTCCTAATGGCACAACGATCGCATCAAAAGTTTACAATTCTTCTCCGATTGAAGTTTATGGGAAAGTGATTCCTGCAAATATTGTGATCCTTCCTATAATGGAATTTGATGTGATTCTTGGCATGGATTGGATTTATTTATACAGAGCTCATACCAATTGTCAAAGAAGGGAAATCACATTTAATATTCCTGATCAATCTACTATCATCTATCGATGCAAGGATGAATATAACCTTCCAGTGGAAATTTCTTCCATCTTATGGGTCTTGATTCCAATTAATGAAGTTTATTTATCTCAAATGGTTTGAGAGAAACTCACGATTAAGAATACACCCATTGTATGGGAGTTTGATGATGTATTTCTGGAGTAATTTCCAGGTCTTCCACCAAATCGTGAAGTTGAGTTTTCAATAGAACTCATACCAGGTGCTATGCCCATTTCAAATACACCTTATAGAATGGCCCCAATTGAGTTGCAGGAATTGAAGAAGTAACTCCAAGAGAATCTTGATAAAGGATTCATACGCCCTAGTGTGTCACCTTGGGGAGCACCTGTTCTGTTTGTTAAGAAGAAAGATGGATCAATGAGACTCTGCATTGATTATCGGGAACTTAACAAGATCACTATCAATAACAAATATCCTCTCCCACACATTGATGACTTATTTGACCAACTACGCGGAGATCAATACTTTTCCAAGATTGATCTTCGTTCAGGGTATCATCAATTAAGGGTCAAAAAAGAGGATATACCAAAGACAGCTTTCTGTACAAGGTATAGACACTATGAATTTATAGTTATGCCATTTGGTCTTACTAATGCCCCTGCTATCTTCATGGATCTAATGAATAGAGTCTTTAGAGACTATCTTGATCAGTTTTTGGTAGTCTTTATAGATGATATTCTTGTCTATTCAAAGAGCAAGGAAGAACATGAAGATCACTTGAGAATTGTATTAAATACCCTAATAAAGGAGAATCTTTATGCCAAATTTACCAAGTGTGAATTTTGGCTTCAAAAAGTTTCATTTTTGGGTCACATAATCTCAAAAGAGGGGATATCTGTGGATCCAGCAAAGACAGAGGTTATCGAAAGATGGTCGATACCAACAACAGTAACTGATATCCGAAGTTTTCTTGGTTTGGCTGGATATTATCGACGTTTTGTTAAATATTTTTCATGATTATCTAATCCACTCACTAGGTTGACTCGAAAAGGAGTTAAGTTCATGTGGACAGAGGAGTGTGAAGAGAATTTCAAGGAGTTGAAAATAAGGTTATCCAGTGCACCTATGCTCACACTGCCTTGTAGTGGAGAAAGGTTTGTGATATATAGTGATGCATCCAAGAAGGTATTGGGGTGTGTTCTCATGAAAAACGATATGGTGATAGCTTATGCCTCACGACAGTTGGAAATCCATGAGAAAAATTACCCAACTCATGATTTGGAGTTAGCTGTTGTAATATTTGCATTAAAGATTTGGAGGCATTATCTTTACGGTAAAAGGTGTGATATTTATACTGACCATAAAAGTTTAAAGTATATTTTCACACAAAAGGAGCTGAATATACGGCAAAGAAGATGGTTGGAGCTGATAAAGGATTAAGACTTCTCAATTCATTACCACCCTGGGAAAGCAAACAAGGTGGCAGATGCATTAAGTCGACAAGACCATGCTAGCTTATCCATGATGAGGATCACAAAATATCCAATATTTATGGATTTACAAAGGATGGATCTTGGAATTATAATGGAAGGTGAAAAATCTTATCTTTCTCAAATTAATGTTCAACCATCTATACATGTGAAGATCAAAGAGGCACAAAAAGAATATGTAGAGTTGCAAAAGAAGGTGAGAAATGTTCCTGAATTCAACCTTGATTGTGATGGGATAATAAGGTTCAGGAATCGGGTTTGTGTTCCTCCCATACCGGAATTAAAGAAGGAGTTGCTGGATGAGGCTCATAGTTCTTTATTCTCTATTCATCCTGGAAGCACGAAGATGTATAGGGACCTGAAAGAGTACTTCTGGTGGGATGGCATGAAAAGAGATGTTGCTGAATATGTCTCTCGATGCTTGGTTTGTCAACAAGTTAAAGCCGAGAGACAGAAGTCTAAAGGGATGTTACAACCATTACCCATACCCGAATGGAAATGGGAAAACATCACTATGGACTTTTTCATCGGACTTCCTAAAACATCCAAAGGAAATAATGCTATCGGGGTCATAGTTGATAATCTTACGAAGTTGGCACACTTAATTGCTATTAGAGAAGATTTCTCTCTGGATCAGCTTGCCGTGATATATGTAAAGGAAGTGGTAGGATTTCATGGAGTACCACTTTCAATTATATCTGATCGGGATCCGAGGTTTACCTCGCAGTTCTAGTGAAGTCTTCAGCATACTCTAGATACAGAGTTGAGTTTCATCACTGCTTATCATCCTCAGACAGATGTTTAGTCTGAGAGAACAATTCAAAATCTAGAAGACATGTTGAGAGCTTGCTCTATGGATTTCAAAGGTGGTTGGGATCAACACCTACCTTTGGTGGAATTTTCTTATAATAATAGCTTTCACTCCAGTATTCAAATGGCTCCTTATGAAGCTCTCTATGGAAAGAAATGCCTAACTCCAACTTGCTGGGATGAAGTTGGGGAAAGAAAGATATTAGGACCTGATCTTGTTGATGAGATGGAAGAAAAGGTCCGATCTATTCAAAAACACATAAGAGCAGCTCAGAGTCAACAAAAAGGTTATGCTGATAACCTAATAAAAGACCTGGAGTTTGAAGTGGGTGATAAAGTATTCTTACGAATATTTCCTTGGAAGAGAGTAATGAGATTTGGAAAGAAGGGAAAGCTGAGACCTAGGTATATCGGTCCTTTTGAAATACTGGATCATGTTGGGAAGGTAGCTTACCGATTGGCGCTTCCACTGAATCTCTCTAAAGTTCATGATGTGTTCTATGTATCTATCTTGAGAAAGTACATACCTAATCCTTCACATGTACAAAGCTCAGAAGTTATACCGCTGGAGTAAGACCTTTCTTATGAAGAACAACTGATAGAGATTCTGGATCGTAGTGAAAAAGTTCTACGAAACAAGAACACTTGATTGGTTAAAGTTTTATGGAGGAACCACCAATTAGAAGAAGCTACATGGGAGCTTGAGGATATGATGAGGGAGAGGTATCCTCATCTGTTTGTTATGAAGTGATGAATTTCGAGGGCGAAATTCATTTTAAGGGGGGTAGAATATAACATCCTGATATTTTTTGAGAAGTATATTTTTTTTATGTCTTATGTTATACGCAACATCAAATAAATCTTTCACTGCACACAACACTATCTTGGCTTGCGTTACATGCAATCACGACCTTCCTCAATAGCGTGTGTAGTACGCAATACCGAGTTTCACTAAACAACGATATATTATTATAATATTATAAACTAGACGTTATGAATAGTATTAACTAAAATTTAAATTTTATAACATTATTATTCATCTTACACATTTTCTAGAACATGGTATGAGAACAAAATAATTTTTTTGGGGTAAATTAAGTATTTTTCAAAAAATGCAGTTTTGCCGCATTTTGATGGCGCACCAACTTTAAATCTAGTTTTTGACAAGTTTATAAGTTTAATTTGAAAAAAATAAAATTCTTATTTGGAATCAGGATATAAAAATTTACTTTGGATAAATTTTTCATATTATTCTGATAACTTTCATATTTTAATGAATAGTAAAAACACGCTATATTTTAATTAAAAACAACTTTTTTCATCGTAATAATTTATATGGTTTAATTATAATATTTAATGGTTTTAAATTATAAATAGAATATATTTTTACAATTTAATATAATTTATGTCATTAGCATTAATTTTACATTGAATTCATAGGTAAAAACATTTCAATCTTTAGCAATGTTTTAACTTTTAAAACCCGTTTGCTTAACAACGGGATTAATTTTAAATTAATTACTGCAACTTCTGTGTTTTGAATTTTGAAAAATGGATTCCATATTTGGATTCAGTGGGTCCAAATTAGGTTAATAGGTTATTTTTATTTTTTTGATATTATGAATAGTAACTACGATAATTTTTGTTTACTACAGTTAAAGGTAAATCTGGTAATTAAGGGTAAAAATAAGATTATAAAATTATCCTAAAACTTTCCAAAATCCTATTGGATGAATAAAATTATACCCATATCACCTAGGGTTCGGACTAGATTCATTTCATAGACTTTTGACCATGAAATAATATAATTATTATTAAAATAAAAGAAAGTGACAACATGTCACTCTCTAAAATCTTATAAGTGTAATAATTTTAATTTAGTGATAAACATCATAAAACTTAGGATATAAATAGTACCTAAAAATATAATAAAATTATCTACATTATATGAATTTATTTATAATTTTTAGGTATTAAATAATTATTATTATTTATGACACAATAGTGATGTTGAAATTATTTTATTGATTGAAATATCAAATAAATAATTTTAAAACTATTAAAATAAATATTATATGAACTATTTAATGTGCTCCACTAATTTTATAGATAAATATGACATGTTATGAATCTATTAAATCTTTTATTTTGAACATATCTTCTATGTATATTTTATTTAAATTCAAATAAATAAATAGTGTCAAAATTGACACTATTGTTATTTTATAAAAAATACATATTATAAAATCGTTTAAAAATCACAGAAATATTTAAAAATTATAAATTAAAATTTTTATGGTCTAATATGTAATAAAGTATACAATTATTGACAATTCACAACATATAAGTAATTATTTATAATTATTTAAAATTTAGAATATTATTACCACAAATAAAATTAAATAGATTATATAAGGTTAAATCATGTTGATAATGTTTAAAATAAATTCCCAACTTGGCTAAATTTTATTGGTTGATGATATTACAACCCTATATCATCTAAGATTTGGATTTGAGTCATTTTTGGAGGTTTTAAGTGGGGTTTGAATTTATTATAAATTAATATTTCTTATAATTCCAAAGGTTCCCCTCTCATCCCTTATAAAAGGGAACCTCCTACCTCTCCTCCTCACACCACTTTGAGCCTTCAAGCTCTGCCAACACCTACCCATTTACCTTCTCAACTTCCTTAGAAACATACTAGAGGCCCTGGTCTTCTTCAAATACCAATTTTAGTGCCCTAAGAGGAGGTTTCAAAGAGACGTGTCGAAGAAGAGGTAATATCCGTTACCGATTCTTTCAAATTTATTTCTTATTATACTTCTTCTTCTTTAGTTATTTAATTTTGAAGTAATAACATCAGTATCACTAATATACTGATATGTTATTATAAATATTAAATAAACCTTTTTCACCTTCTATCCATCCTACGGAAAATGAAATCACCACGCGTGCGTACGTACGGAATACCGTCTCCACGCCGTGGTGTAATCTATTTTCCACCACCACCTTACTTGGATGGGTATAATGGTTTAAATAATAACTATATATAATTATTTTAAAATGATATTGATTCTGAAATACTATACATACACTTCAATACAATTCCACGATCATGGGAACGATATCATCGCTCGTGCGTACGTACGGCCTACCGTCTCCACGATGTGATGCGACTCGTTCTACATGATCTTCATTGACTAATGATTATATAAATGAAATTAATGAGTAAATATGATATATATTAAACTAATAAAATTCTATAAATGAGTTATATATAACCTAAAAAGAATAATAATAATTTATTCAACAAAACACGCGTAAGAACATAAAGCAATAAACACACGAATAACAAGTAGCAATGAAATATTACTAATAAGAATATAATAATATGACCATATATGATATCATAACAATTATTATGATTCTTTAATAAGTCAATGACATTATTTAAATCATTATATAGAAGGTTCGGATACGTACAAAGCATATCAGACCTAAGGTAAGGGAAAATCTCGCAATCTCATTTTTATCCGAGATTGTTTATACTTCAGAATTTACTGGGGAATATTTATCATCCAAATACATGTTTCCTCAATATTTAATATTATTTCTATCCTTATACAATTTTTTAAATCCAATTTTACCTATTGGTGAATTTTTAGTAAAAGATACGAAAAGAATCTTTTTTTGTTTTCAGTACGAGATACTTTTTGACTTTTCCGGCCAAAGTACGAGAAAAATGTTTTTTTAACTTATACGAAATGAATGGATTTTTTGTGATTTCATAGAACATTATTTCCATGAAGCTTACTTTACAAGTTTTAAAGTTTATTTTTAATCAAATTCTTTTAGTTTAAAATTGTATGACATGTTAAGAAAGGAAAAATGTTTTTGAAGTAGAAATGACATTTTCCTCAAGAATGGAGTTCAAGTGTTTTATCAAAATTATTTTCCATCTAAGATAATATAGGGTTCTATTTCTATCCCTATTATTACATTGATTTGATTATGTTGTGATGGAATTATTTTTATTAAGTCCTTTATCTTATATGAATTGTTTTATGATGTCACGATGTTTAAGAATCCCATTTTTATTTCATGGGTTATGCTATGATGTATGAATTATGATTTTGAGGAACACATAAGAATGGTTTCACTATGAGATGGGTGGGACCTATATCTCCCTCCGATTCATTGGGTAAAGATTTATATCTCATGAGATAGACATGGCTGGAATGACAATTTAATCCGGTTCAGTGATACAGGTTTGGAACGAGGAGTGAACTCGGTTCAGTAATGGACTTTGTCCTCTATGATGGTCTTGGAAATGATCCCTGACTATTATGAAATGATTTTATATGATTATGTGTGTATGCCAAAAAGTTTCATGTTCTAAGTTATGATTATTGGGATTACATTTCACCACTATGATTTATCCCATGTTATGATATTATGATCTCTTTTACAGGATAAGATATTCAAAATGTTATGTTCTTATGAATATGATATGATTGATATTTCTTTTGTTTACCCTTACTGAGAATTTGAGCTCACCCTTTTGTATGTTTTCTTTTCCCCAGGCCAGGAATAAGTGTATTAAGTAGAATATGCCAAAAGTGACTCTAGATATGATGAAATAAATGGGAGACAACGTATATGATTTATGAACCAGTTGTTTATGTTTCCCAGTTTCTAAAGACACTATACCTATACGATCCTTTCATGGTTTTGTTATATGTTGTAATAAGTATGCTTCAATTTTGAAGTAATAACAATGTATGTAGAGTATGGGTCGTTATATTTTATATTTGATGATTTTTTGTGACTAAATATATGTGTGATTAGGTAGGTCACATTATTCTTGACTTGAGTAGCCTAAATACTATATAGTTTTAATAACAACACCATTTACCAATGTATTGTCATCTTTTTTGATAAAGTAATTAGGGAATTTGGATATTTAATATATGATTCAATATTCAAAGGATTTATTTGGTTATATGTTTTACCTGTATATTTATTTATTTATCTTTAAATAATAAAACTAGACCTAACATGGATGTAGGTATTCTATGAATTCTCTTTTAACATAGTATCAAAGATATTTCACAACCCTACCAATCCTTATCTATGACACCCTCCCCAACACACCACCCTCCCTGCCAAAACCACCCACATCCATGGCCCCTCCTAGTATCCCCTTCCATGTTATCTCCTTACCACCCTCTCCCTTCCTACTATGTTTACTTATTTTCCAACCCATCTTGATGTCTCATCCTCGGATTGTGTTGTGTGTAACTAATAGTATTTTTTAAAACACACCATCTGACTTTACATGAACACTTTTTTTTGGGATTCCAGTTATTCCATACCAACATATATTATTCATTAAAATTTCATTTTTTAGTGATCATAGTATCCTTTTGTTCCATGTAGAATTATTTCAGTCTTATAAAACTCATCAAATCCTTCACATGTCTTATGGATGATCATTTGTCCAATTAAATTTTTTCTATCTAGAGAAAGATAGTAATTATATCTCTTGAGGGAATGGATCTTGATTATCATTTGGTGGTAAATCCTCCCTCTTCAATCTATCCCAAGTATAAGTCATTGAAGCTAGATGATATTAAAATATTTTCCTTATTATTCAATTCCATATGACATTTGGTTAATAAGGTTACCCGCACAACAATTATGGTAACTTTCTTGTACCCTAAGATAAAAAATATAAAGTGGGTTTTATACACTATTCAAAATATTTTCCATATTCATATGAAACATAAATCCTTCCTCATGTGCTATACATTATTTAAATCATATCGATATGGGATCCTCAAACAATGAAATATTCCATAGACACCAATGGAGTCTATAACCAAATGTTGTAAGATATGACTCTTTTCTCTTCTTCATGGGATATCTTCCAATTATTACACTACTGTGATAGATATTATAGAAAGTACAACCACAATCAACATATAATATTTCTAAAATCATATTTTTGAGTCCAATATTATTTTGGACCCTTCTGTAGTTTCTCTATGATAGATCATAGTGACATGAAATCTTTTCAAGGATGTGGTGGTGTGCACTATTCTACTACTCATGGAATTGCTTGTGGAACTGGCCATAGAAACATTATTTTACAATATTATGGAAAAAATTCCATCATACTGATGTCTATTAGACTATAAATGGATTCCCAATGGCCCTTACACACTACCCAGGTAGCCTTAGGTGAGTCAAAAGATCCACCAAATCCTACACTCAAAATATTGGCTGAAGAACATGATCTTATTCATTGTCATTATACAAATTATTAGTTATATTCCTCTGATTCATTATCCTTTTATGATTTAAATTATGAGACACCATTTTGATCTACTCCCATTCCCACTTTCCAAAGGTGATTGGTATCTCACCATCGGGATGATAATGATTGCTCCCTTCATCCATAAATCCATGGATGGTTTCTTCAATCTCCCATTGAGTAAACATTTAACTCAATTTAATTATAACCCTTCATTTAAATACGTCTACAAAAATCAGTACCTACCATCAAGAACCCATTCCAAAACATCATTTAAGTGTTGCAAATACAAAACTCATAAATAAATAATAGCAACACAACAATGATGGATTTACATTTATTAATCTATATGGTGTTCTTTTTACCTAGTGTTCACTTTGGTGTGGATATAATCCTTCTTTTGGTGTGCATACCATACTTCTTTTCAGATGTAATTAAGTGGTACGTTGTGATTTCTAGTATTTTCTTTTTACCTATCATTGTATTTTATATTTTCTTTATTTTCAGGTGTATTTACAGTGTGGTGTTTTTTAGGTGTTGTATTGATTTTATTTTAAGGTGTTGTATTCATTATTATTCTGTAGTGTTTTGTAGATGTTTGTAGAGTATTTTCAGGTGTTGTGCTTTCCAGTGTGGTATTCTGTATATTGTTTTCATTAGTGTTCTTTTGAATTATGTATATTTTATTGTATGAAATGTAATTGAAATTGTAGGTAATTGTAGAGGGGAGGTTGTTGTACACTGCTGTATGGAAATGGAGTACTCTATACCAACGGTTTCTAAACTATTGTTGTAGATATGAAAACCAAATCTATACCAATGATTTTTATCAAACCATTGATAAAAATCTATAACAACGGTTTATAAACCATTAGTATAGATTTAAGGATCGATATATAACAACGGTATAAAACTGTTGGTAAAAATCTATTCCAACAATTACCTCAAACTATTGGGATAGTGTAATTTCTAGTGTCATATGCCAATAGTTAATGCATAACCATTGATATAGGGCTATCCCCATGCCTCAATAACCAATGGTTTGTAAAACCATTGGTATAAGGTATACCAATGATTTTCCAGCATATACTAATAGTTTAAAACCAATGTTATGTGTAACACCCCAAACTTCCACGGTACATTTCTCTTTGAATAATGCAATAGCTTGCGCTTTATGCTACCTCGAGTTCTAGCACACCACGACCAATCAAACTATCCATTATGAAGAGTAATACCCGCTTTTTGAAATTTTATAAATTTTATTTTTCAAAATGGAATTCATTTTTTCATTTGTAATTTCAAAATTAGCTTAGGGTAAATTTTTGGTATTTTTCTAAAAACTTTCAATTTTTGATGAATAGTGAAAAACACTGCGTTATTGTTTAAAACTGACTTTTTATTTAAATAATTTTTTATTTAAATAATTTTTTATTTTATTTAAATTTATTTTAGGCTAAAATAGATACATAATTCCTAAATAAGTTCAATTTAATTCATTGGATTTATTTTATAATAAAATTAGATGTATAAAAGTTTATTGACATTTTTAACGTCTTTTATCCACCTTCTTGGAACATTTTCAAATTTGCATAAAACGTAATTTTACCACTTATGTGAATTGAATTTCAAAAATTTGAGAGACACAGTTGACATCAGTAAGTAAAATGCAGTTCAATAGGATGAAAATAATTTTTGGTAAATAGTAACTTTTGAATTTTATTTACCATGGTTAAAAGTAAATAGGGTAATTACAGGTAAAAATGATATTATAATTACCCTAAAACATGTCGTAATTCTATTGTATAAGTTTATTTAGACCAAAATCAACTTTAGGAATAAAATATGATCTTATTTGATCCACTTGGATTAGATTAGGACATTTATTATTACTTTATATAAAGAAGAGTTAAAAGTGTTAAATTCAAATTTTAATAACTAAAACATTTTTAATATAGGGTTATACATAAGATATATTCAAATATAAATATTAATTATAAATATAAAAATATTTCCTATATAATTTTATTTTATTTATAATTTTTAGACGTCAAATAATTAAATTTATTTATGACACATTGGTGATGCAGTACTTACCTTATTAATGAAAGATTACAATATTAATGTTATAAATATCCAAATAAATGTAAATTGAGACTTTTGATTCATTCCACTAATTTTATAGGTTAATATGACATGTTAGGGTTGATCGAATAAAATAATTTCGAAGTGATAAAGTTGTTATGACTTTCACAAAAAAATACCAAATAGTGTCCAAATTGACATAAATGAGTTTTTAAAACAAATACTATATTATTAAATGATATAATATTATTAAAAATAAAAGTTTCTAAAAAAGGACTTAGATAAGGTTATATATGTCACTAATTAATCACTTGGTATTCTCTTGTCTTGTTATAGTAATTTTATTAACCATTAATTATAATAATACAAGAATACATGGTAAAAGTTAAACTATTTAACTAAGAGTTAAATATAAAAGATAAGGTGAATATGGCGACCTAAACCTTTTTAAAACCTATTGGTTAAGAGGTTTTAGACCCATACACATCTTATCCTCAAAATAAATCCTTTTTGAGCCATTATAAACCGAATATGATTGTATAATAAATTAATATTTCAAGATTTTCCTAAAGTGACCCTCACCTCTCTTATAAAAGGGTACTTCCCCTTATCTCAAAATCACACCTCCAAATCCATTTTTAACGGAAAAAACCTGATCAAATATACTCTAAAATTCATTCACTTCAACCTAGAGGAATTACATTGATCAGAAAGCCAACCTAAGGATCTATTTTGATCAAATCAAAAGGAAGCACCCGAAGAAGAGGTAATAATTTCACCACCTCTTTCAAGTTATTTTATTCTTCCACTTTATCTTTCTTTGTTGTTTACATAAAAAAATAATAACTCCAGTACCTTATACATACTATGATGTTATTATAAATTTTTTACAACTTTATTCATTATTATATCCATCCTATTAATGACAAAGTCACCATACGTGCATACTTACGGCTTACCGTCTCCACGTCGTGGTGTAATTTTCTATTCATCACTTAATTATTTGTATGGGTATAATAATGTGTATAATTGATGTAAATAATAAATATAACATGTTAATTATTATTTATATATGATATAACATCCAATTACATATGATTTTACCATTAATAGAATGATATTATCGCTCGTGCATATGTTCAGATTACCGTCTCCACGAACGCGATGAGATTCATTTCCATCGTAACCATTCAAGAATAATTTTAATTTTATGATTTAAAATAATGTTTAAGAACTTAATATAATTATATATATTAATAAAATACATCCTATCCATAAATTCATGACTTACATAACAAATATATACAGGAAAATGAATCAGTTAACACGCAAAACAATAATACTACTGAAATATTATTAACAAAGAAATATTAGAAGATCATATATGATATAATATTTATGTATGTGGTTCTTATATAATTTAATAAAAATTAATTAACTACTATAAATAATATTAACATACCCTCAACCAAATAAAAGTATAAGGTAAGGTTTAATTTTACAATCTCTTTATTATCCGAGGTTGTTTTTACAAAAGTATCTAATGGGACTTCTTTATCATCCACATATGTGTTTCTTAAAAATGTATTTAATTTTTTTTACTATTTTCTAGAATATGGTTTAAAGTCATTTATACCATTTCTTGACTTTTTATAATTTTTTTGAATGGAATATTTCTATCATTTTCCAAACAAGGTACTTTATGACCTTTTCGAGAAATTATGGTAAGAATGTTTTTTTTAACTTTTATGGTGGGTGCAGATATTTTCTTCCAGTATAAAACCTTCTAAGCTCCTCTTACAAGCTTATAAGAATATTTTAAAACAATTTTTTTCTTTTATAATTATGTGACTTTTAAATGATTTCAAAATAGAAAGAGATATTTCCCTCAAATATTTTGGATTTCATATATGTCAATATCCTTTGATGGATTTTACACTTGTTTGAAGTTCATTTATCTACCATATTGTATTGAAGGTTTTGTGATATGTTTGACTATTAATGTGTTATTTTTATACTATTCATGTTTATGGTTAAAGTATTAAAATTTCGTATGCTAGTTTTAATAAGAATTTTTATGTTATGTTTCAACCTTTTCATATGAGGAATGAATTGGACTTAGTAAGTGATGGGTGGAGCCCATTATATCTCCTTAATGCATCTATAGGTCTCATGAGACAAACTAGTGTCTTGGAAAAAGGCCTTAACAAAATCTTATTTGTAGTCTTAGAAGGAGGCCTTGACTATGTGGTTATGATGTCCAACATTATGCATTCCATCATTATGAAATAAGCTATTGATATTACATTTGATTATTCGACTAGTAGAATATCCATGTGATTAAGTAAATGGATTTTTTTGATTTATCTTTTCCATGTTATGCTAAAGTTTATGTTTAAAAGGCTTGTGTTTTAGTCTTATACATTGCCTTAAATGTTTATGCATATTTGTGATAGTTTCTGCTATATTGTTATACTTACTGTGCATATGAGCTCACCCCTTTCTATGTTTTATTTTTTCTAGGATGCGAAGAAGTATATTACAATTAACCTGCAGGAATAGGATAAGGGATACAAGTGAGTTCAAATGGGACACAATGTTGTTGTTTTTCAATTTCATGATGTAATTTAAAACTTATGTATGTATCTAGTACTTCCTAGGCTACTAAACTAATTAGTCTTTCAAGACTTTATCTCTTGTGATCATTCCAATGTTATGTAATAATTCACCTAATCTAGGTAACTAGGGTTGGGGCGTTACAATTGGTATCAAAGGAAGTTTAGTAAAAACCTTGGAAACTAGATTTAGAAAAACTCTGATTAGATAACATTACCCTAAGATAGAATTTGAGGATTAGTATAAAAGAACTTCCTAGAATTTTGGTAATATAGAGATTTTGTGAATTTTCTAATCAATACATTCATGTCTGGATATGAGTTGGTAGAGGCGGCTCTGGCACAAATGTACCTTGGAGTGAAAACTCTGACAAGGAGTTTCGGGCTTGAATCGGGGTATCCTAGTACATGACAGCGGGCCTTGCTGCACTCTTGGTTCTAAAACTCCTAGGGGATATGCTTAGGATAATTCACATTTTATTTAAAAACAATTATGAAGGATTTATCAGTAAATACCTTCTCAAAGAAAACATTTTTATGATTATGGATTATATGCATAAACTGTTCAATTTATGTTAGGTAATTTACTAGTTTGGAATTATGTATGATGATTTATTAACTAATCTAGTGTATGCCATTGTTTAGAAATGGAACCTAGTGGAAGGAATGGAAACTATACCAACGCACATAATCCATGTAAGAATTTCCCTCCTACTTAAGATAATTAAAGTGGAGTTGGAGATGCAACCGATGATGAACAAATTATAACCATACTGGGATAACTCACTTAGGTTATGAATAATAACCTTACACGTATGGATCTCCCTGATCCACAATGTAGAGGATCAATGTTAGACCACTTAATGAGGTAAAAACCACCAAAATTAAAAGGGACTACAAATCCATTTGTAGATGAGAAATGGATAAGTTCCTTAGAGAAAATATTTCATGCATTGGGGAGTAGAGAAAGTGAAAAAGTTGTCATAGAAGTTTATCACCTCACAGGAGATGCAGATTAGTGGTGGCCATTGATTCAAAACACAATGGAAGATGAAGAAATATCAAATATAGAATGGATGGAGTTTAAAGATATTTTCTTAGAAAAATACTTTCTTCATGACCATAGAGCGAATATGGAAAGACAGTTTCATGGTGTACCCCTGTCTATTGTTTCTGATTGTGATCCTCATTTTACATTAAGATTTTGGAAATGTCTTCAGAAATCCCTAGATATTGAACTTCATTTAAGTACAACCTACTACCCTCAAACTAATGGACAATCATAATGAACTATTCAAACCTTAGAAGACATGTTGAGATCTTTCTCACTTGACTTTCAAGGTATGTGGGATCAATATTTTCCTCTCGTAGGATTTTCATATAACAATATATTCTATTCAAGTAATCAGATGGCACCATATGAAGCATTATATGGAAAGAGATGTCGCACACCAACTTGTTGGGATGATGTTAGTGAAATAAAAATCGTAGTCCTAGAACTTGTTGAGAAAACAATGGATAAGGTGAATATTATCCAAATCCACATCAAAGCATCTCAAAGTAGGCAAAATATCTATGCTGATAAAAAAAGGAATGATTTGGAATTTCAAGTAGGAGATCATGTTTTCTTAAAGGTATCTCCATAAAAGGGTGTTATACAATTTGATAAGAATGGTAAATTAAATCCTAGGTACATCGTAACTTTCAAAGTTCTAGAACGAATTGAAGTTGTAGCTTACTGTTTGACAATGCCTCCATGTCTCTCCAAAGTTCATGATGCGTTCCACGTATCACTGTTGAGAAAATACATGCCTGACCCAACTCATGTACTCACCTTTGAAGAAATAGAACTGAAACCCGATCTATCTTATTGTGAGGAGCCTATCAGGATTCTTAATACCAATGAAAAAGCGTTGAGAAACCAGACGAATTTTCTGGTAAAAGTTCTATGGAGAAACTATAAGATGGACGAGGTAACGTGAGAACCCGAGGAACTTATGGTAAAGAACCACCTGAATCTTTTTACGAAGTATTATTCTAGAAATTTTTAGGATGAAATTATTTGAAGGAGTGAAGAATGTAACACCCCAAGCTTCCATGGTACGTTTCTCTTTGAATAATGCAATAGCTTGCGCTGTATGCAACCTCGAGTTCTAGCACACCATGACCAATAAAACTAGCCGTTATGAATAGTAATACCCAATTTTTAGAATTTTTAGAATTTTATTTTTCAAAATGGACTTCATTTTTGGATTTGGAATATCAAAATTATCTTAGAGTGATTTTTTGGTATTTTTCTAAAAACATTCAATTTTTTATGAATAGTGAAAAACACTGCATTATTGTTTAAAAAAGACTTTTTATTTAAATAATTATTTATTTTATATAAATTTATTTTAGGTAAAAATAGATACATAATACCTATATAAGTTTAATCTAATTCATTGGAGTTATTTTATAATAAAATTAGATGTATAAAATTTTATTGAACTTTTTAACGTCTTTTACCCACCTTCTAGGCACATTTGCAAATTTGCATAAAACGTAATTTTACCACTTTTTGTGAATTTAATTTCAAAAATCCGAGAGACACGATTGAAATCAGTAAGTAAAATATGATTCAATAGGATGAAAATAATTTTTAGTGAATAGTAACTTTTGAATTTTATTTACCACAATTAAAAGTAAATAAGGAAATTAAATGTAAAAATGATATTATAATTACCCTAAAACTTGTACTAATTCTATTGGATAAGTGTATTTCGACCAAAATAAACCTTAGGAATAAAATATCATCTTCTTTGATCCACTAGGATTAGATTAGGACATTTATTATTATTTTATTTAAAGAAGAGTTAAAAGTGTTAAATTCAAATTTTAATAACTAAATCATTTTTATTATAGGGTTATACATAAGATAAATTCGACTATAAATATTCATTAGAAATATAAAAATATTTCCTACATAATGGTATTTTATTTATAATTTTTTGACATTAAATAATTAAATTTATTTATGACACATTGATGATGCAGTAATTACCTTATTAACAAAAGATTAAAATAATTGATATTATAAATATCCAAATAAATTTAAATTGATACTTTTGATGAATTAATATATTTTTATATGTTAATATGACATGTTAGGGTTGATTAAATAATTTTTTTTAAAAGTGATAAAGTTTTTATGACTTTCACAAAAACAAAATACCAACGAGTGTCAAAATTGATATAAATGAGTTTTTAAAACAAATACAATATTATTAAATGATATAATATTCTTAAAAATCTAAGGTTCAGCCAAAGGACTTATATAAGGTTAGATATGTCACTAATTAAAGACTTGGGGTTCTCTTGGATATTTATAGCGATTTTATTAACCATTTATTATAATAATACAAGAATACATGGTAAAAGTTAAACAATTTAACTAAGAGTTAAATATAAAAGATAAGGTTAATATGGTGAACTAAACCTCTCTAAAACCTATTGGTAAAGAGGTTTTATACCTATACCCACCTTAGACTCGAAATAAATCCCTTTTGAGCCATTATAAACCAAATATGATTTTATAATAAATTAATATTTCAAGATATTCCTAAAGTGACCCTCACCTCTCTTATAAAAGGGTACTTCCCCTTCTCTCAAAATCACACCTCCAAATCCATTTGGATCGGCCAAAACATGGTCCAAAATCCTCCCAAATACCCTAAATTCATCCTAGAGGCCTTAATTGGATCATAAATCTAACCTAATGATCCCTTTTGATCAAATTAAAAGGAAGCACCCGAAGAAGAGGTAATGATTTCATCACCTCTTTCGAGTTCTTTTCTTCTTTCACTTCCTATTTCTTTGTTGTTTCCATACCAAAATAATAAATCCAGTACCTTATACATATTTTTATGTTATTATAAATATTTTACAACCATATTAACTATTCTATCCATCATATGAATGACAAAGTCACCATAAATGCGTATGTACGACCTACCGTCTCCACATCGTGGTGTAGTTTGTTATTCAACACTTCATTATTTGGATGGGTATAATAATGAGTATAATTTATGTAAATAATAAATATAACATGTTAATGATTATGTATATAAGATATAAAATCCAATTACATATGATTTTACCATCAATATAATGATATTTTCGCTCGTGCGTACGTACGGATTACCGTCTCCACGAACGCGATGAGATTCATTCCTATCTTAACCATTCATGAATAATTTTCATTTTATGATTTAAAATAATTTTTAAGAACTTAATATAATTATGGATATTAATAAAATACATCCTATCCATAACAAACATTACTTACGTAACAAAACATATAAAGGAAAACGAATCAGTTAACATCCAAAACAATGATACTACTGAAATATTATTAAGAAAGCAATATTAGAAGATAATATATGATATCATATTTATGTATTTGGTTCTAATATAATTTAATAACAATAATTTAACTTCTATAAATAAGGTTAACATACCATCGACCAAGGAAAAGTACAAGGTAAGGGTTAATTTTACAATCTTTTTATTATCTGAGGTTGTTTTTACGAAAGTATCTACTAGGACTTCTTTATCATCCACATCCGTGTTTCTTAAAAATGTATTTCAAAACATTTTTAATATTTAATATAATATGGGTTAAAGTAATTTATACCCTTGTGTGACTTTTTATAAAAAAATTTGAATGGAATATTTTCATCATTTTCTAAACAAGGTACTTTATGACCTTTTCGACAAATTAAGGTAAGAATGATTTTTTAACTTATACGGCAGGTGTGACTATTTTACGCTATTATAACACCTTCTAAGATTCCCTTAAAATATTATAAGAATATTTTAAAATAAATGTTTTCATTTATAATTATGTGACTTTTAAATGATTTCAAAATAGAAAGATATATTTCTCTCAAATATTTTTGATTTCATCTATGTCAACATCCTTTGATGGATTTTACACTTGTTTGAAGTTAATTTATCTACCATACTATTTTGAAGGGTTTGTTATATGTTTGAATGTGAATTTGTTATTTTTATACCATTCCTGAGTTATGGTTAAAGTATTAACATTTCGTATGCTAGTTTTAATATGAATGTTTATGTTATGTTTCAACCTTTTCATATGAGGAATGCATTGGACTTAGTAAGTGACAGGTGGAGCCCACTATAGCTCTTCGATGCATTGGTAGGTCTCATGAGACAAACTAGTGTCATGGCATAAGGCCTTGATAAAATCGTATTTGTAGTCTTGGATCGAGGCCTTGACTATGTGGTTATGATGTCCGACCTTATGCATTCTATCATTATGAAATTAGTTATTGATATTACATATGATTATTAGACTAGTAGAATATCCATGTGATTAAGTAAATGGAATTATTTGATTTATCTTTACCATATTATGCTGAATTTTATGTTTAAAAGGCTTGTGTTTTAGTCTTATACATTTCCTTAATTTTTTTGTGCTTATTTATGATATTTTCTGCAATATTTTTATCCTTACTGAGCATCTGAGCTCACCCCTTTCTATGTTTTATTTTTCCTAGGATGCGAAGAAGTATATTACGATTAACCTACAGGAATAGTCTAAGGGATATGAGTGTGTTCAAAGGGGACACAATGTTGTTGTTTTTCTATTTCATGATGTAATGTAAAACTCATGTATGTATCTAGTACTTCCAAGGCTACTAAACTAATCGGTCTTTTGAGACTTTATCTCTTATGATCATTCCAATGTTATGTAATAATGCAAAGACTCTGGGTAGCTAGGGTCAAGGTGTTACATTATGTCACAAGTTTTCAGCTATGTGAGTAATCAGATGACTCAACTGATAAAGGTTCTTTGGAGAAACCATAAAATGGAAGAAGCAATATGGGAACTTGACGATGTTATGAATAAAAACAACCCTCATCTGTTTATAAGGACATATTTATGAAAATTTAGTGGATGAAATTTTTTAAAGGAGGTAATAATATAACCCTCTAATATTTTATGGTATGTCTCTTCTTAAATAAATTCATTTTCTTCGATAGCTTATGTTGCCCTCAACACCAAGCTTTAACGAAAAAATTATTATAACATAGTCTTTAAAATTAAGAGAATGAATAGTGTAAACCACATTTTGAAATTTATATATTATATAATAAATCAAATTTTTTTACATTCATTCAAAATATTTTATAAGCATAAGATAATAATGAATTCAATTTTACGCATTAAAAGGCTATATTTTCTAAAGGTAGTTTTACTGTCTTTTAATGGCGTACTTGTTTTAAAAACTAAATTTTGACACTTTTATAAGTTTTATTTGAAAAAATAAACTTCATTTTTTAATTTGGAATATAAAAATTTACATTGGTTGAATTTTTGGTATTTTTTTTATATGTTTCATTTTTTGATGAATAGTGAAAAAATACTATATTTTAATTGAAATATGACTTTTCATCTAAAAAATTTATAATGTCAAGTTATATTTAAAACTTGTTTTAATGTAACATTATATTAATAATACATCTATTAATTCAATTAAGTTCACTTAATCTTTTTTATATCAAATGTGGATATAAAAACATTTCAAACTTTTGCACATTGTCACTTTAAATACTCGTTTTCTCATCCCATCTATGAGATTAATTTTAAAATAATTTTAAAAAATTCTAAATTTTTAATTTTAAAAAATAGATTAAATATTTGGAATCATAATTTTAAAATTTATAAAATAGGCCCCTTTTATTTTTGGACAATATTAGTAGCAAATATAGTAATTTAAATTACCACAGTTATGGTTAAATCACGTAATTAAGGGTAAAAATAATATTATAAATATTAGGAAATTACCCTAAAACATGTATATATTTTTTTGGATGAGTGATTTTCAACCAAAATAATTCTTGAGCCAATTTTATAACCTCTTGGATTCACTTGGGTTACATTAAGTCTTTGATAGCATTTTATTTTAAGAAAAAAAATCAAATACGTCATACCCATGTTTTAAAAGTATTACATTTTTAATATGTGGTTATTAAGGACATATATTCAACTATAAATAGTCATTTGAAAGATAAATTTTTTTACTCACCATAATAATTTATTTTTTGATAAATAAATAATTACTTTAAAAGCTTACACAATGATGATGTAGTAATTTTTTAATTAATGGGAATATTAAATAAATGATTATAAAAAATTTAAAATAAATATAATTTGAGATAATTAATATCATCCATGAATTTTTTAGATAAAATTGGCTTGTTATTGATATATTAAAAGTATTGGTTTTAAGATATATTTCTTTATTGATTTTTTTAAAAGTCGAAGTAATGAATAGTGTTAAAATTGTATTTAATGTTATATTAAAATAAATAATATTTTATTAAATGATATAATTTTTTTAGAAAATAAAATTTGACCAAATAATTTAGATAAGGTTTAAAATGTTATTCCTGATTCATTTATGTTTATTTTATCATTTTATAGTAACAATATTGACCATCAAAGAGTAAAAACCCATGTTGTCATGGTAAGAGTTATATGGATTAAATAAGGGTTAAAGCCAAAAGATAAGGGTAATAATGTAACCTAAAATTGTATAAAAAATATTTTTTGAGATTATTTAGACTCATATACATATTATATTTTAAATAAATCTATTTTTATCCATTTATAATTGAAAAATAATTTATATTAATTTAATATTTTTGGAGTTTCTGAAAGTGCCCCTCGCCTCAATTATAAAAGGGAACATACTCCCTCAATTCTTCACACCACTTTGAGATTTCTATATCAATAAAACCCTAAAATTTTATCTTCCCAAAATCTTTATCTAAGTTCTAGAGATATTTTTATTCCAACAAGACCAACCCTAGACCCCTTAAGAAGAGATCTAAAGGAATTCCACCAAAGAAGTGGTTATCATTTTTACCAACTCATTCAAGTTCATTTCTTCTTCTACTTCACCTTAATGTGTTGTTTCAATTATAAAGTAACAAATTTATTATAAAATATATTCTAAGATGTTATTATGATAATGGTACAACTATATTCCACCTTTTACCCTTCTCATGAAAAATGAAAACACCACGCATGGGTACATACGGCTTACCGTCTCCACGTGGTGGTGTAATTTATTTTTCATCACAAATTTACTAGGATGGATATAATGATGGAAATAAGGGATATATATAATAATTATGAAATTATATTTATTCTATAAAATTAATATAACATCCACTTACTTACCCTTTTATCCATATGTAAATGATATCATCACTCATGTATACGTACGACTTACCGTCTCCAAGAAGCGTTGTGATTTATTATCTATGCTAAAAAATAAAGAGTGGTTAAAATAATGTATTTAATGATTAAATATTATATTTATGACATAAATATTATTCTGTAGATTCTATATCTATATCTTATTCCTGAGAACCAATACTTTAAAGAAATAACAAGTATGAGAAAACATGGAAATTAACACCCGAAACAATGAAATGAATAAAAATATTATCAGTAAACAAGATGTAAATTATTATAAGAGGATAATATATGATATAATAAATATTATTATGATTTTTTTATAAGTCAATAATAAGTTTAAAACTACTATATATAAATTTTTGAGATGTATATATGGAATAGTACATAAGGTAAGGGTTTAATTCATAATCTCACCATTCATCAAGACTGTTTTTATTTAACTCTCCACTGGAAAATATTTATATTTCTTGTCAATGTTTTATAAAAAGGTTTTCAAAAAGGTTTTAATAATATAATATGAATATTTAAAGTGATTTTTACCTATTTTTTACTTTTTATGATTTTTTTTTGAAAATAATATTGTTTGTCATTTTCTAAACAAGGCTCTCTGTGACTTTTCTGAAAAAAATATAGAAGAAATGTTTTTGTAACTTATATGGAATGAATGGAATTCCCCTTCTTCATTATGCCTTAATTTCTTGAGAAATACTTTAAAAGTTTAAAATGTTAATTTTGAAAGAATTTTTTTTCTTTTATAGTTGCATGGATTTATAAATAAATGATTTCAAAGTAAAAAAACGTTTTTCTCTAAATAATTCTTCAATGATTTTATTAGAGTATTTTCATATATGTCAGGAACCTTTATTGAATATCATGTTTCATTGATTTGATCTCTTATGATATCATCTACCATATTTTATTGAATTTTTTATGATTAGTTTGAATATGGATATGCTATTTTGATACCATTCATGGTTTATGTTTAAAGTATTCACATTTCATATGCTATTTTTTAATAAAAATGTTTATGTTGTTTATGTTTCACCCCATTCATATGAGGAATGAATTTTACTTAGTAAGTGATGGTAAGGGACTAATATATCCCCTCTATGCATCAATAAGTCTCATGAGACAAACAAATTTGGGTATTGGCTGAGGGATTACCCATTTATGTATAGTTTCTTGGACAAAGCCTTGATGATATGTTTATGATGTCTGGAATTATGCATTCCCAAATTATGAGATTAGTAATTGATATTCCATTGTGATTATTATATTTGTAGAATATAAATTTGATTATTTATATGGAATTATTTGATTGTCATTTATTCTTTTTATATTATGCTCAATATTATGTTTAAATGGCTTGTGTTTTACTTATTCACCTTTCCCTAATGTTTATGCTTATTTATTCATGATAACTTCCAATGTACACCTACCCTTACTGGGCATATGAGATCACCAATTTCTTGTATTTTATTTTTCCCAAGATACCAAGATATATATTATGATTGATATGTAGGTATAAGCTTGGATAATATCAGTGTTCTTAAAAGAATCATTATGTTACATTTTATAATTTCAATTGTAATGTATGTTTTAAGTATGTATCTAGTTTTCCAAAACTAATAAACTATTTGGTCCTATGAGATGCGATTCCTTGTATAATATTCCATTTAAATAAATTAACCACTAAATTTGGGCCACTAGGGTCAGGGTCTTTACATTCAACCCATCAAGATACTCTGTTGTCAGCTAGACCTAGCTGTTATCTCCATAGACTAGGATCCAAAACTGGAAAAGCACAACAAGAATATGAAAAATTCTTGCCACAATTGCATCAAAACTATTTGGAAACCGATCTTTGAAGCCTTATTATGTATACTTATTTAAATATGAAAAAATTATAAAGTATTTCGCTTAACTGCACCCTTAGAACATCAAAAATACATAGATATGACATCCTATAATGTCACATCCTCTGGTAAAATCAGTGGTTCAGGTAACGTGTGAGCTATTTGATCACTACAACAAAATTACCCCACTTCAAAAATTATAAGACATCAAAAACTGATGGAGCGGGCTGCCAACAGATCATCGAACTATGCCCCTCAAAACAATGAGAATGTATTTCAGACACAAAATCCAATTTTACGATCAACCAGACAACTTACAATAAAGAATGACTCACATCATGTGCTTCCGTTTCACTTAGCTCATACACAAGCATAGTTGTACTGAATCAATCAAATCATAGTAACATTTTCCACTGTATTCATCCAAGAGTGAACCCATCCCATCAGGCTAGGGGAAAATCAACTACCACCTCCACCCCTCGAGTCAACAGTTACTAAG
This sequence comes from Viscum album, assembly GCA_963277665.1. Taxonomy (NCBI): domain Eukaryota; kingdom Viridiplantae; phylum Streptophyta; class Magnoliopsida; order Santalales; family Viscaceae; genus Viscum; species Viscum album. The sequence continues at coordinate 111,753,377 of OY728138.1, read as the reverse complement.
AACATCCAAGTCATATCGATAACAGATACAAACCAACCCCATCCAACTAGTCTGGGTAAATTTTTATCTCAATCTCAATCACCAGATTTATCATCACCTAAGAGGGCCCTAGGAAAATCCATGAAGGTTCTAGATAAACCTCATCCCACTAGGTCGATGGAATTTATAACTCAATTTTCATCCCAATAATCATCAAATCCCCAACTAAAATCATTGAATCATCAACAATGTTATTAATCAATTCCAATTTTAGCCTCGTATAGTCCCCAACCCATAGGGCTGGGGAATTTTCATCATCATCATAACCAAATTTGGAATTGGTCTTCTCCATATTGGGAGGTAAATATTAATGGTTGGTATCCAATTTGTTCCTTCTGCTGCAAGATGAACCTCAGTTATTCGGGGGCCTTTAGGAAAAATCAAATGGAAGCTCCCTTAAGTTCACTATTCATAGGTTGAGATGGGAAAATCATATGGTGAAGGAAATAAACCCCTATTAGGGTCATAAGATGAAATAGTTCAATATGGACAAGGGTTTGAAAAAACGTCCCTGATGCAGGAATTGTAGAATCATCATGTTTCATTGAGAATAATGGGATAACTACCATTTCTCAATACACCTCTATTAATGTTGTCACCATCAATATAATAGATAATGTGGATCAAGACACAAATGTTAAGGGATGTGATACCGAAAATATACCATGATAGGAGGATCTAGATTCACCCATTATGGTTGCACATACCAAAAACTAAAGAAGGATAAAAAACCTGGAACCTTCAAATATCGATTTTCCACCTCTATGGTGGAACACTTCCAAGGATAAAGGGAAAGAGGTGGTTATTCCCCCACTAATCACCTAGAAGAGTTGATATTCCTTCCACAGAATAATAGTTGGCACAATATGAGGATGAGATACAAAATCTAGGACAACTAAATGAGGAACTTCTTGGGGGGATTTCCAATGGGTATCATCTTTAGAAAGAGACAAATATTCCTCCTCCCATACATCATGAAAGATTATATCTTCTTATAAGAGTGGAATATGAACATCAGACCAGTTGTGGATCCATAAATCTAATCTATATAAATGAGGAAGTCAAAGATGACCACGAATTCCCTCCATTGTAGGGATAGAATTTACCATTATAATATGATCATTTAGTCTTTATACTAATTGAGAATCAGTGGGTGATGAAAATAAGGCCACCACATCAAGACTCTTCTGCTTCCTATAGATGGGAGGAAACTCAAACAACAGTACCTCTAAAACTACTCAATTCCATTTAATCCATGGATACTCAAATGGAATCCATAGAAGGGTGATATTCACCTATGAAGCCTAAGAAAAATCCATATCATGAATCTTTGGAATAAATTTCCCCCCACTTAATTTAAGTAATCTTTCCTTCTCCACCTTTGATGATGTGGGTGATCTAGAACAAAATCTCACTCACTTCATGTCTCGGTGTTTTCTAATGATGATCCCTTGATATAAATAGGAGACAACCAAGCTAAGGTGTTTTGTACAGAATTTGATAGGTCCAACCTTTTTTTGGTACAATAGTTTTTTAGTATGATCTGTTGCAGGATAGGAAGACTTTTTTCCTCAATTCATTTACCAGTTCATATCCATGTTAAATAAAATGACAATTTTCAACCTGAAAACTGGTAAACAACATGAAAATGAAAGGGTAATAGACTTCATAAATAGATGGGAAGGTTTATCATATTCACTCAACATCCATATCTCATAGAAGAAACTATTGGATATCTGTACTGAAACTTTATGGGATGATCTGTAGACACCTCTGATCCCAATGAAATATCTAGGGGGATTCTATGAGTTTGCGTAATTGGAACAACATTTGGAATATTACACTTAGTGGACCTGGGCTAAGTCTCTACTCATTCCCTTAGCATATGGGAAAATTATTGGAAAGTAAGAGACAATCTTTGTTACCCTTAAACCATTAACAGTTCCCATTCAAGCACCTAAGAAGGTCCCAAACTTCCTGGTGCCTCCTTTCAAGTGGCAGTTGCAACAAAATCACCCTTGAATAGGAGTAAAAAAGGAGATCAGAGTCACTTGAGATTTTAGGAATGGATGAATAAATCATATGCTTTTTGAAATGACCAGGCCCCTAGTTATTTCATTGCAACTATGAAAAATGTCCTACTCAATCTTTAACAACTTGGAAAACCTGATGAGGTCAACCCCACAGATTTCCCCAAATACTACCCTTTTCATAGGAGGCTTGGTCACACCATCTAATATTGATTAATATTTAAATAAATCCTCAAATTAAGGGTTAATTATATATATGTGATATAGATAAAATTCCTTAGAATAGGTAACCTATGTAACTATTTCCCATTCATAAGAAGAAGTTGATTGGAAAAAAGTTTCATCCAAGCATGGGTAGAAGTTTGACAATTGGATGATTCAAAAGAAAGTTGACCGAGCTCATGTTACCCTAAGAGTGTAGATTCATAGACTCAAAATGATCCCATTACCTAGAGAGGACACATAAAATATGCCTTTAGATGGTAAATGTAATCACTGGACATAGGAAGAGATAGAAGCGGAAGAGTTATCTCGAGCTCCTATACAAGATTTGACTCTTGAAAACTTATTCCATGAAACGTCCAAAGCACAATAACCATAAAAAAAATGGAACCCTCATTGGAAAAATATCTCATATTTAGATATATCAACATAATACACCTAAAATACCCCTTCTATGATGATGAATATTCCTCCGAGTATGAGTTTTCCATATGTAACTGTTGAATAGGAGTCTACAAGCGTAGGAATCAAAGATACAGGGGACAACACATGTGTTATCAGATCAAATATCTTAGTAACATAACCAAAGAGGATATATATAAATCCAAGACCCATAGTAATTCACTTTAGTGGGATAAACATAAATGAGTAGGCTCTTCAGATCCCTCCAGCAATCCCCCCAGCCCAGTCATATTACACAATCATCTGGCGGGGATTCGATTGTATGATCACCTAGACAATAGGAAAGGTCAACATGACATATGCCACTTGTAGTAGATGATACACCAACCTCTACACAAAAACTAGCCCCATATTCCTTAAATTACTTATCTCATGAATTTCATAATAAGGGACAACTCCATCTCATGAACCTCCAACCTCTAGAATAAAAGTATGAAATTCTAAAAAAATTGATGGTTGTCCTAGATAAGATCTCAATCCTAGAAAAACTACATATTTAAAAAGAAATAATAGAGGCACTTGATGATGTACTTCATAGCCTAGAGTAGTTCGAGACAAAAGTTATTACATCCGAGGTTTACCAAGTGGAGACCATGCCATCATAATTCAATTTCACTATCTTGTTTATAAAATAGGATCAGGAAGAGGTCATCCAATGACACATAAAAAACCTATATGTTTCATTCCAACTTGATAATGTTTAAAATCAAAATTCTTTGATTGAAAATGGTTTTGGGATAAACCTCATCTTGATTTGGGCCCTTAAATCTTTGGTATATAGTGAGGGAAATTTATCTCCCACAAATCTGACCATTCAAGGGTATGATAAGAGTGAGAAAAGGACACTCAGGGATATCTAGCTCAAAAATATATTTGGGTATCTCACATATAACATTGATTTTATGGTTATCCATCTATAAATAATGTAAAATGACCTACTTGGAAGGCCTTGGCTTTACTACCATGCGGTGGTACCTTCAAAATTTTATTAGTTTTTAGAATACCCCATCGATGGAAAGGTCAAAATACTATCACTACAAGAAATCAGACTATTTGCGATGGGTTATTTGCGAAGGGATCCCGTCGCAAATAGCCATTTGCGATGGGATCCCGTCGCAAATAACCCTTCGTGGAAAACGACGTCGCAATTATAACTATTAGCGACAGTCTCGTCACTAACAATATTAATAGCGATGGGAAAGATTACCGTCGCGAATACTTCTCGGGTTATTTTTAAAAAACCTATTTGCGACGGGCCCGTCACAAAGAACTTTTGTGACGGGTATCTTTGCCCGCCGCAAATAGTTATTTCGAAATAACTATTGGCGATAGGCCCGTCACAAATACCTTTTGCGATGGGATCATATTCCCACCGCAAATACCTTTTCGAGAAACCCTATTTGCGATGGCCCCATCGTAAATACCTTTTGCGACAGGCCTATTTTCCCACCGCAAATACCTTTTGCGACAGGTCCTTATTCCCATCACAAATAAGCATAAAAAAATAAAAAAAATGAAATGATAATATAATAAAAAAAATAATATTTTAATAATAATAATAAAATTATAATTCAATCAAATATTAAAATAAAAAATAATTCCAATATTTAAAACATTATAATTAATTATAATTTTAAATATATTTAAAATTCTTAATATAATAAAATATGAATAATATTAAAAAATATTAACAATCATATTAATAATATAATATAAAAAATATAATATTATATAATATAATAATGTTATTATTGCTATTAATATTTATGAAAATATATTATTAATATTATTAAAATAATTAAAATGTGAAAATTATCAATATTTGCAAAATAAATATATAAAAAAACACTAAAAAAATAATACTAATAATAAATCATAATGTTTTTAAATAAAAAATCATAAATTTTTATCAATATGTGCAACAAAAAAATATAAAAAAATAATAAAATAGTAAGAGTAATATTATTATTAATAAAATAAACAAACATTAAAAAAATAATACTAATAATAAATAATAAACTATTAAAAATAAATATGAATTAAATAATGCAACATTGACACCAATATAAAAAAGACATAAACTATAAATAGAAAATAATTCATATTTTGAATTCAAAAAACTATATAACATCAAAATAAATCACTAGTCTGAAGGAGAGGAGAGCTGGTCACTGGTCCAAAGGAGGGGGGGCTGGAGGATCTGGAGAAGCTGGTGGAGGAAACTCTATCCCTAATGTATAAGTCAGATGACGCATGTACTTCATCTGCTCCTGATGCTGCTGCTGCCACCGACTCATCTGCTCCTCGTGCTCTTGCTGCTGTCGTCGGCGCTCCTCCTCATGCTGCTGCTGCTTCTGATGCATCTCATCCTGCTCCTTACGGAGACTCTCTATCAGCTCAGTTTGTGATCGCAACTGATCCTCATACTATGATGTAGAAGATGATGCATGAGATCCTCTTGAGTTGGACGCCAACATCGCAACACTACCATAATAAACTGCAGGAGTCAACTGAGAGCTGATACCAACTACTCGGCCCTTCTCGAAGCCATACTGGGTAGCCTGCATCCATGCGACCTCATCAAAATGATGGCCACTGGTCTGATCAGATGTCTCGGACTGACCCTTAGCCTAGGTCTGTGACATCGCGGCCTCATATGAATCCTTCAGTTGCAATTTGAAATTAAAATTGTGAATACATTATATGCAGTTAATTTTCAAACTGAAAAAAAATAATACTGACCACAATCTGATGCTGGCAATCACCTCTAATCTCCCCAGTAACTGGATCACTATACATCTTCCAATATACGTCGAACTCCGTAATATCGGGCTTCTCGACAGCCTATAAGAATATAAAATAAACTATTAATATTTAAAGTTATATAAATATTTTTAAAAAATCTACATACCAGATGCTGTCTATGTGTACTGAATGTACGACTCCCAGCTCGATGAGTCACCTCCTGTCTCCCTCGACTCTGCCTCCCCAATGATGATCTCCTCTGAAATCCACCACTCAACCAGTGTGAACATAATCCATCCCATACGTGGGATGAAATGTACTCTGGTCGGTGGGCTCTATAGGACTCATCAAACACGGTCACTCCATCTTTTTTCATGGTCATTTTTCTTAAATTGTGTAAAAACTGACGTAATCACTGACGCATCACCACCTCCCATGCCTCGTGGATGACATTACGCATGTTATCATCGATCAGATACCATAAACCCTACAAATAATTTACAATATCAAGTTATAAATGAAATAAATTTCAAAATAAAAACTATTTATTTATGTACCAACCAATGGCCGAACATGGCCTGCTGCACATCAACGAGAATCTGTTTTCACGTGGTCCATGGCTGAGAAAAATAGTTGCGCAAAATAGCGCTGCCCTGCCTGACTTCTATATGCGAAAAACTGTAAAAAAATAATCGAACATTTATTATGTAAATAAATTAATGAAATCTTAATAAAATGCACAGGTTATCATACCTTCACGTGCGTGGATCGAACCCAAGACGCAGACATCGCTCGGGGATGGGGTTAGGGATCATCAGTCGTGCAAGACCACACCCCCTTCGTGTACTCCCTGAAGTGTCAGTAGACTGAGGGTCAGATGACCTGAAATCATCCTCATCCAAAGGTAGGTCAGCCTCCGAAAACTGACGAAATAGCTCATCGTTCATCTGAAACAGAAAATGAATGTTGTTAGGAAATAATTAAAAATTATTATTATATATACATATATATAAGTTATGATTATATATAACTAGAATTGAATTGTATTAATGTCCACCTTCATCATCATCTTTATATCTGATGATGTCATCTTCATATTCCTCTTCAATATCATCGATATCCATTTGAGTTTCAGTTCCATCATCTCTTACCATTTCAAATTCATTTGTGACATCATTAACATCATCATCACCATCGAATCTTAATTGTGGGATGTCATCATCAATACTCATGTTTCTTTGTGAAAAAGATGGATTTTGAGTAGTCTCTTGAAAAACTTCAATGCCTTGCACTTCAATGAAACAATATTCACTTTGAGAAAACTGATTGTCTCGAATTTTGATTTTTATTATGCTCTACCAATCACTCAGGTCTCTTGACGTAGCACAGTACTTTGCATAATAAACTTCATGTTCCTGTTGAGCCAGTAAAAATGGTTCATTTACTACAAGAAGAATTTTATATTTAATATTGATGATTCCATGAGTAGGATGAACACGAAATCCTCTCTCAGTATCCAACCACCTACATTTGAACATCATTATGTAATGCTGTCCTAGATAACAGAGTTCAATAATTTCATCAAGCATGCCATAAAATTAAACTTCATTTTCTCTATGATGAGATCCTCTCAAGAAAATTCCACTATTCATTTTTTTTTTGATTCCCCATATGCACGTGTATGAAATCGAAATCCATTCACCACATATGCATTATAATATTTAACCATTTTTTATGGTGGGTTACTCAATATAAACAGACATTTGTCAATTTTATCATCATGTTGAGACACCTGAAAATTTGTAAAATAATTATCAATATAATAAACAATAAACTGAATGAGATGTTAAAACATGAAGAATTTATGTTACCAGTTTTTGAAACCACAGAGAAATTTTTTTCTGCCGGCGTTCTTCGAGATCAGCTGCTGTAATTTGTGGAAGTTGTTTCTTGATATGATTATCATATAACCTAAAAAAATAATGTTACTTATTGTAACATAAATGATAGAATAAGTGATAGAATCACTTACAGTACAAATTATTTCATCTCTTCATAGTTGAGCAGAACACACGTATGAGCTCTGTGATGTTCATTATCCGAAAGCCATCGTTCATGAACTCCACCGAAACCAAGATCTGATTGATTAAAAACTGATAATTGATTGTCCATTACATCATCAACATTCCCCTCGTTCCGTTCCATGCGGTTGTGTTTTGAGGGATACTCAGATTCAAAATAGTGAGAGTAGAAAAAAGATATTTATTCTTGCAAATAAGCTTTAGCAATTGATCCTTCAATAGATGCTTTGTTACGTACTTTTTTTTCAACTTCTGCATGTATCTTTCGAATGGGTACATCCATCGAAATTGTACTGGACCTCCACACTTTTCTTCATGTGGAAAATGTAATATCAAATGTTCCATTGAGTCAAAGAAAGATGGAAGAAATATTTTTTCTAGTTTACATATAATTACAACAAAATCTTCTTCAAGTTTTCTTAGAACATCGTAATCTACTGTCACTGCACAAATGTCTCGAAAAAAATATGACATGTCTGTTATCAAATCCCAAATCATGGAATTCAATAGACCTCTTAATCCAATTGGCATAAGTCTTTCCATTATAACATGACAATCATGACTTTTTAATCCACTAATATAACCATTCTTTACACATCTACCCAAATTATAAGCACAACCATCTGGAAGTCTCAAATCTAAAATCCAATGTAAAAATAATAAACGACTTTCTTTGGACAGTGTATAAGCTGCTTTTGGATTTATTCACCTTTGTGTTCTGACATTCTCAAACAGTTCGAGTTCTAGGCGCCTACAAATTTGGGCAAGATCTAATCGTTCCTTTACATTATCTTTTCTCTTACCAGGTGTATCCAAAACTGTATGAAATAAATTATCAAAATAGTTTTCTCAATATGCATAACATCCAACATGTGGTGGACCAACAAATCAGACCAATATGGAAAATCCCAAAAAATTCTCCGTTTTATCCAATTGTGTTCTTTCCCAAAGCCAGAAATTTTCTATTGGTTTATTGTGGGTCCAAATGTAATGAGAGGTAATGAAAATACAACTGATTTTAACTCTGTACCTGATAAAATTTTAGGAGGTCCATCTCTTTCAATTGTACCTTTTCTAAAATGAGATTTGTTCCTCCGAAAAGGATGATCAGTTGGAAGAAATCTGCGATGACAGTCAAAATAACAATATTTTTCCATGGAAAAGCATAAATTCTTTTTTCTCTCCCATACAGTAAGGACATGATTTCGGTCCATGTGTACTCTAGCCAGATAACATGCCATATGCCAAGAAGTCACTAATTTTCCACATCAATGCTGCTCTTAGTATGAAATTCTGTTTCGCAGCAACATCATATGTATTAACACCAGTACTCCACAATAAATTTAATTCATCAATCAATAGTTTCAAATATACATCACTATTCTTTTTCGGATGTCCTGGTATTAATAAGGTCAAAAAGATATAGGGCTCCTTCATCAACATCTATAGAGGTAAATTGTACGGAGTTATAAAGACAGACCAACATGAATACTGACTACCATAAGATCCAAACGGACAGAAACCATTAGTGGAAAGACCCAGTTGCACGTTTCGAGATTTTAAAGCAAATGAAGGATGCACTCTATCAAAATGTTTCCATGAATCACCATCAGCTGGATGATTCAAGCTTTTACTGGTTGAAATATTCGTTTTGTGCCATGAAATCATTGTCCCTGTATTCTTATACATGAATAAATGCTATATTCTAGATTTAAGCGAAAAATATCTCAACTGTTTTACAGGAATCAAGCCAGAGTTCCCATGTTGAGCTTCTTTATACCCCGGTTTTCCACATGTGGGATAACTATCCAACGACTCATTTTCACCAGAATATAAAATGCAATCATTTGAACATGCATGAATCTTCTGACAAATAAGTCCCAAATTCCGAACCAGCCTCTTACTTTCATAGTAATTTGCAGGCAAAACATTTCTTTCGGGTAACAGTGTTTTAACCAAAGAAAATATCTAATCAAAACAGTTGTTTTACATTCCATTATCTGATTTGATAGCCATGAATTTTGAAACTGCTTCTAACTTGCTTATCTTGAAACCAGGATATAATGCATCCTCAGCAGACCTTAGCAACTCATAAAATTCAGATGGTGCCAACTCAGGAGTTGAATCAATATCACCCTGATTTTCGGTATGTTGAACAGATGGACCTGCAACATCATGTACTAAATTTTGAAACCGTGATGGATTCGTAATCAAGTTAGTATCACCTTCTTTGGAACTGCGTTCACCGTGTTGATACCAAAAAACATAATCTGGTTGAAAACCAAAACACAAGAGATGTCCCCCAACTTTATCAAATGTGTCAAACGTTCTTAGGGAACATTTTTTACAAGGACATTTTATTGTGCCTTCTGAAACAAATTCTGGATTTGATGATTCAAATGATAAGAAAGTCTCTACACTCTCAATATATACAGGATTTAAACCAGAACCATTTAGATTTATACGTTGATTTATCCATACACGGTCTTCTAATAATGACTGTTGCCGACTTCTTTGTTCTATATTTTTCTACAAAACATTAAAACATTACTGGTTTTGAATAATTTTATATTAGAAAAATTCCCAAAGAGAAGATATTAGAACTACTTCTTAATAATTACCACTATTTACAAGTGACTTAATTTTAAGTAAAATTACTGCTAATTATTGGTAATTATCGGTAATTATTACTAATTATTGGTAATTATCGGTAATTATTACTAATTATTGGTAATTACTGATAATTTTTCGCAACATGATTTGATCTATTCTTAACATGTTCAAATATTAAAGGGTCTTTAATATTTAGGTCATGCTCAATAAAAAGTTTGCGTTAGCCGTGTACAATGTTAACTTAGAAAAATCCCCAAAAAGAGAAGATATTAGAACTACTTATTAATAATTACCACTACTTACGAGTGACACAATTTTCAGTGAAATTACTGCTAATAACTGCTAATTATTAGTAATTATCGGTAATTACTGATAAATATTCAAAACATGATTTGATCTATTCTTAACATGTTCATATCTTAAAGGGTCGTTAATATTTAGGTCATGCTCAATAAAATTTTGCATCATTCGTGTACAATGTAAAATCTATAATTGTCTTTGCTTGGTTGATCACCTCGCAAGTAGCGTTGAAATAAGACAATCCAAGTCATGTCGTTCAAGTCTCTAAGAATCATCTCGCATTACCGTTTACATAAATCATTTTCCTTAAAAATTTAATCCCTTAAATTTTCGAGGAAAAATGGTATGTAAGGGTTCATGTGATATGATTCTTATAGATAAGAAAGACATGACTTGGATCATCTTATTGCAATGCTACTTACGAGGTGATCAACCAAGCAAAGACAATTATAGAGTTTACATTGGACACGGCTGACGTAAAATTTTTATTGAACATGACCTAAATATTAATATTATTTTTTCATAAATATTAATCATATAATAATAACATATGTTACTAATTATATACTAATTATATACTAATTATGTTACTAATTAGTAATGGGAAGATATGCAGAGACCAGGTGATTAACCACTCGTTCAATGGAAAAGCAAACGTGATTGACCACTCATCCACCTCAATTCTCTTTTTATCTATGTGTTGACGATTGAGAGGAAACTTCTATCTCCACATGTAATATTCACATTCACTGGCAGGTTGATTTTGACAGTGAATGCAAATATTACATGTGGAGACAGAAGTTTCCTGTCAAGCGTCAACACATAGATGAAAATAGAATTGAGGTGGATGAGTGGTCAATCACATTTGTTTTTTCATTGAACGAGTGGTCAATTACGTTTTCTGCTAATTATTTTAATCGCTTGCTAATTATTTTAATTGCTTGCTTGATAATTATTTTAATCACTTACTTGCTAATTATTTTAATCACTTGCTAGCTAATTATTTTAATCACTTTCTTGCTAATTATTTTAATCACTTGCTAATTATTTTAATCACTTGTTAATTATTTTAATTAAATCCCTAATTATTTTAATCACTTGCTAACTATTTTAATCATTTGCTAATTATTTTAATCACTTGCTAATTATTTTAACCACTTGCTAATTATTTTAATCATTTGAATTAAATCGCTATTTATTTTAATTCCTAATTATTTGAATTAAATCGCTATTTATTTTATTCGATAATTATTTTAATTATTTTCTAATTATTTTAATTAATTATTTTAATTATTTTCTAATTATTCTAATTAATTATTTGAATTAAATCTCTATTTATTTCAATTATTTTCTAATTATTTTAATTAAATCCGTAATTATTTTAATCACTTGCTAATTATTTTAATCACTTGCTAATTATTTTAATCACTTGCTAATTATTTTAATCATTTGAATTAAATCGCTATTTATTTTAATTCTTAATTATTTGAATTAAATCACTATTTATTTTATTTGATAATTATTTTAATTAATTATTTTAATTATTTGCTAATTATTTTAATTAATTATTTGAATTAAATTGCTATTTATTTTAATTATTTCCTAATTATTTTAATTAAATCCCTAATTATTTTAATCACTTGCTAATTATTTTAATCGCTTGCTAATTATTTTAATTAAATCGCTATTTATTTTATTTGATAATTATTTTAATTATTTGATAATTATTTTATTTAATTATTTTAATTATTTTCTAATTATTTTAATTAATTATTTTAATTAAATCACTATTTATTTTAATTGTTTCCTAATTATTTTAATTAAATCCCTAATTATTTTAATTACTGGCTAATTATTTTAATCACTTTCTAATTATTTTAATCACTGCTAATTATTTTAATCACTTGCTTGTTATTTTAATCACTTGCTAATTATTTTAATCACTTGCTAATTATTTTAATTCTTAATTATTTGAATTAAATCGCTATTTATTTTAATTATTTGATAATTATTTGAATAAATCTAATTAAATCTCTATTTATTTTAATTGCTAATTATTTTGAATTATTTGCTAATTATTTTAATTATTTGCTAATTATTTGAATTATTTGAATTAAATTGCTATTTATTTTAATTATTTGCTAATTATTTGAATAAATATAATTATTTGAATAAATCTATTTTAATTATTTGTAAATTTATAATTAAATCTAATTATTACCAAATAAATATCCCTCGGGAGTCTCAAACCAAGAGTGCAGCAAGGCCCGTTGTCGTGTACCAGGATACCCTAGGTCAAGCCCGAAACTCCTTGTCAGAGTTTTCACTCCTAGGTACAGCTGTGCAAGAGCCGCCTCTACTTGTTCGTATCCAGACAAGGATTTATTCGATTGATAAACCAAAAACTATACTAATTATACCGAATTAATTATGACTAATTATTTATAATTATTTATAACAATATCATTTTATTAATAAAAATAAATATAAATAATAAATTAATTTAAATCTAATTTAATTAGAACAACAATTAAAATTAATATAAAAAATGAAATAAATATAAAATAAAATAAAACATAAATACCTTTGAAATATTGAAGCTATGGACCCCTTTTATTGCCTTCTGACGGTCTCGCAAAAAGAATCAATTTTTTTTTTGCTTAAAACTAAAACTTCAAGAAGAAGAAAGGAGAGAAAAGATTTGATGGTTTTCAAAACTGAAACGGATGAGGGTATATATAGGTAGGCGTATTTGCGACGGGTAACCCGTCACAAATACCGCTATTTGCGACGAGTCCCGTCGCAAATGCCCACCGCCCGCATTAATTACGGTCGGCGGTTAAAAAGGCTTTTGCGACGGGAACCGTCGCAAATACTTATCTGCTGACATAACATTAGCGACGGGCGGAGTTTCCCGTCGCAAATACCCTGACATGGTAAATACTATTTACGACGGGCGGCTTTACCCGTCGCAAATAGTATTCACCGTAGCAGGGTATTTGCGACGAGGAGTAGCCACCTGTCGCAAATACTTTACCCGCGTTTTGGTGCGAAATCCATGCCAAAACTATTGTGACGAGGACATGGTCACCGTCGCAAATGATAAGTTATTTGCGACGGGAATATATCCCTGTCACAAATATCCCTTTCGTCGGACCTGTTGCAACGAGAATATGTCCCATCGCAAATAACCCGTTGCAATAAACCCTTTTTCCCGTAGTGTATATGGTGACAGTTTTCCCATCGAGTATTGTGAAGCCACATATGATGAGGAAAATTTCAATAAAATAGAATGTAAATAACCAATGGTGGATGACAACTTATAGGTTTCATACCCCAAAATCTTGGGGAATTCCTCTGAAAATCCTTGGAGTATGCTCGAAAATGATTATGTGTTGCCCATAAATCTGATTGAGGCAATAGAACTGATCCCAGATCTCTAATCCAATTTTTTCTCAAGAGACACTATAAAAGAAAACCATATCTTGAATCTATCTACAATGAATTTGGTAGTAGGCAATGATAATGTATATTATCATGTCCTATCTCATCCTGACAGTGATAGAGATTCCCTCAGATTTCTAGCTTCATCTGAAAATGCCTCTATAGACTCGAATGTGTGAGAAGAAGAGGATTGCCTTGGAAACTCCCCTCCTGCATTCGAGGAAGGCATCTCCACCACCATTCATGAGCACATGTAGGTAAATCTAGGAGCATAAGAAGACTCATAGCCTACACTTATTAGTCTCTTCATGCCCCTAAAGGATCAAGAGGTCTATATTTCATTTATAAAGAAACATCTATATTTTCTCTATTGGAATTATATAGAAATTATGGGGCTGAATCTAGATATGGCTACGCACCATCTCATCCTACCCAATGACCATTAAAGTTTTAAGAAACTGGCTATGAGGATGCACCCCTCTCAAAATACTAATAAATAAGAATAATTTGATAAATTGATCAAATCCAATTTTTCCTGAGGAGTGTAATACCCAAGATGGATCACCAAAATCGTCCTTGTCAAGAAAAAGAATGGGCAGATTGGGGTCTATGTCAATTCTATATACCTTAATCGACACTGTCTAAAGGAAAAATTCCCATTTCTGATAATAGAACTCTTGATTGATGAAACTACTATATTCTAGGTCCTTTCCTTTATATATGGTTACTCAGGGTAATATTTTATAAATTTATCCCTTGAAGATGCGGAAACTACCACCTTCAAAGCACTTGAGGGGAAATTTTTCTATCAATCCACGCTATTTGGATTAATGATCTCAGAAACTACTTATCAATTACCCATCCATCAAATCTTTAATCCCTTATTGGGATAAATATTTGAATGTTATATTGATGACCAGGTAGTAAAATATCGATAGTTATGTGATCACTTCATAGATCATCAAAAAGTCTTCAAAAAATTATGGCAATGCAGTCTGAAGATGAATCTGCTAAAATGTTCTTTTGGAATAAAATCAAGAAAGTTCCTTGGATTTTTAGTATGATACAACAGAATTGCGACCGACAGAGAAAAGACCTATGAAATCTTGGAAATTTCACCATGTCATCATATCAAAGAACTTAGGGGGGTCCAAGGTAACCCCACATACATTTTTTTATTCAAATATAACGTGGTTAGAAAATCTATCCCATTCAACAAACTAATGAAGAAAGGAATCACCTATTAATGGGATGAGGACTGCCAAGAATCCTTTGAGAGTCTCAAGTAGTACTAACTTCACCCACCGATCCTGATGTTGTTGGTGGAAGTAAATCCATGAATCTTATATTTCACATATATATAATGATCTATTGGTATCCTCCTTGCATAGAAAAGTGATTCGAGGCATGTGAAAAATCAATACTACCACATCTGAATGATGTTAGGAACTAAGACCCAATATTCTAATGTTATGAAGAACTATCTCGCACTTATATTTACAGTGTAAACCCTAAGGAATTACTTGTAGCACTAGGAATTCCACCTTGTTTCTTGTATTGAACCACTCAAGTAAATCCTTGTCCATCATATGCTGATTGGGAATTTGTTCTGATGGGTGGTTATTCTATAATAATATGAGATTCAGTTTGTGCCATAAAAGTTGGTGTAAGGGTAGGCCATGAATTATTTACTCACAATACATCCCCCTAGAAAGTACACCAATAGACATCACACATCTAGAAAAATAAGTTCTATATTACCATAACACCCTCTGAACATGAAATATATATTTTTATGCCACATCTCAAAGTACTATTAGAAAAAGAATCAAAAACCCGAATCTCAATCAGGTTGGATTGGGGATTGTATTTGTTTCTCTATAAAATAAAATTTTACCCTACTCTTTCTCATTATCTAAAGGTTGCATGAATAATTAGGTTGAATACCAATACCTCACTGTTATATTGGAACTATCCCTATGGCAGTAAACATAAAAGTGGATTAGAAGCTAGTGATAAAGAAGATAAATGGTGAATACGTCATCTAAAAGGAATACCTTGCCCCTCTCATTGGCTATGTTAGAGGAATGATGGAAGATATCCCTTTTTAACCCATGTTGAATCATGTCCCCCAATCACAGAATGCTCGTGCTGACGCATTGGAAAATATAGCCACAGTCCTGGATGACCTTGATCAGGAGGATGAGATCTTCTACATCACACACTAAAGAATGGTCTCATCGATCATCATCCATGACATAAAAGAAATAAATCTATTCAACACCACCCTAGGTCATGATGAACCGATATCCACCACTAGATGGACGAAGGACATAATTCACTATCTCCAAAATGGAGTTCTCTTGACAGACTGAGACGGAAGAAAATATATTCAACGTAAAGCATAAAAATTTACCCTATATGATTGTCTAAATGAGAAAAAATCCATATACATGTAAGGATTTGATGGATTCCTCCTCATATGAATAACAGAGATATTGATTCCGACCATCATGAAGAAAGTACATGAAAGATCATGTGAAACTCATCAGTCTAGGACTAGGATCACCCCCCAAATTAGAAGGCTAGGTTACACTGGAAAACCATGATACAAGACTACATGGAATTCAATAGGAAATTTCATGCATGGTATATTCATGTAAACTTCATCCATCAGTGATTGTAATTTCTACATATATCAAAATATTCCTGGTTGTTTTTCATGTGGGGAATGGATATTGTGGGTTCATATCCCCCAGCCACTGCTAATCAGTTCAAGTACATTCTTATTGCTACTAACTTATTTTCTAAGTGGGATGAGGAAATACCCTTCAAGGAAGTTGGGATGAATAATATCATCAAATTCATAAATTCCCATATCATCACTAATTTTGGAGTCCCTCACATGATATTGATAGACAATGGATCCAACTTCTGTTCTATAGAGATGAAGAAATTATACCATGAGTATAACATCGAGTCGAATCTTTCATCCCGCTACCATGAATTGGAAAATGGATAGATAGAGTACTTAAATAAGTCTATGTAAAATATACTCTAGAAAATGGTAAATAAGGACAAGAATTTATGGTTGAAAAAACTCTTCCCTGCCTTACGTGATTATCGTACCACCACGCACATTTCTATACAAGTAACTCTATATTCATTGGTGTATGAAACTGAGTGAGTGTTTCTAATAAAATTCCAATTTTCCTTTCATAAAATATCCATCTATGGAAAACTCTAAGATGATGATAAACCATAAAATTAGTTGAATTAACTAGAATGGATTGATTATAAAAGGTTGTGTACACTACACAATCTTAATGTCCATCGAAATCGAATCGTATTATCCTTCAACAAAAAAGTTCTCCTCCACTCATTCCCTTAAAGGATAACTAGTATTGGCTCTCAAAACCTCAATGATACTATGAAAAAAATCCTATTAAGTTGGAACCAAAATTATAAAGGCCTTATATCATACATAAGATCTATCACAATGAAAATTACTTGCTACCCACAATGAATGAGGAACATTTCATCCCCCCCCACTAATATGAGGTTTCTTAAGAAATAATTTTCATAAGTTTCCATCAAGAATATCACACCCTGAACACATGATGTTAAAAGGTAACAATACATGTCATGGTCATATGATGTTAAACTTCATAGATTTGTCCTAATAACATGACATAAGACTATACAAACTCATCCTTACAATATGATGTTAAACAACATGGATGAAGTCCTAGAAATAAGATGTTAAATTACATAGTGTATCACGACCTTACCACATGAAGTTATACTATATGGAACATATCCTTACCTCATGACGTTAAAATACACTGGAGGCATATTCACCGCATGAAAGGAAAATACACAAGAAGAATCATCTCACTAATGATTCACATAACATGTGCTATATCTATGAAAAAGATAAATGAAGTTCCCCAGCCTTTGTAAATGAGATAGATCCACATTGGAAATTATTTATCCAATAACTATGCATGGATTGATTCCTATCATCATAGGATATGTAGTGAAACTCATATCTTAAACCCTAGGGCCAAACATAATATATTTTTCCCAATCATAAGACATCAGACTATGAAATAATGGTCAAGATTTCTTCTCCACTTTCAGTGATCCTCATCCATACCACAAGATGTAAAACTTCAAAATTGATGTCCTCGTCACATGAAACTAAACAGTATAGTTTCCCAGAACTATATGTGGCTTGATTCCTACCATCATAGGATATGTAGTGATGCCCAAAACTTCATTCTTGGGCCCAACCATAATATTTATCTTCTTTCCCATAGAGTCAACTTCATCCCTACCAAATGATGTTAAAATGCATGACTAATGTCCTTGCTACTTGAAACTAAACTGCACAATTTTTTAGAACCACATACAGCTTGATTTTCATTGCGATGAGATACGTAGGGAATTATAGATCATATATCTTGGACCAACCATCAAATAATACAAAATTCACAAGTCTTTAATTTTCTTTATATGGTGAAAGGAACCTATGACATTCCTTATTTCTCACACTGAGTGTAGCTCACATGACCTTAAGAATTTTGGTAAGGGATTCCCCATATGACCAATCCCTATCAGTTTATGACTAGGTTAACATGTTTCTAGATGAAATAACTTAAAAGGAACACCAAAATTCCTTGTCACATAATGTAATACTACACGGTTTATGTCTCTTTCATGACATAAAATTGTGCATTATTACAGACCTCACCCGAGAGGACTACTACCCTTGGTGTTGGTCTCCCACCACACCTTATTTCAAGAACTACATTTGGATTGATTCCTATCATAATAGGATACATAGTGACATTAATATCTCTAATCATGGGCCCAACTACAACAATTAATGGGAACAATTCCCCCTCTATGTATGGGTTATACCTGCATACAGAGTTTCCCATTCAATAACTATGTATGGATTGATACGTAATATCACAGGATATGTAGAGACACCCATACCCCAATCCTAGGTTTATCCACAACATATTAAAGGATAAAAATATACCCATAACTGTGTATGGGCTAGACCTATGTAGCGAACATCCTTACCACATGATGTTAAATAGAAAGGAAATGAAAATGCCCTTACCACATGACATTAAACCATAAGGTAAATTTCTTAGTCACATGAAATTAAAACTACTAGACAAAAACATCCCCACAATGTGATGTTAAAATGTGAAGGCCATCACCCATCAACATTCCTTATCAAAGGACCACCAAATCCATGAAACCCACTAGTCTAATGCATGGGTATATTTATGGCCTCACCTGGAATCCCCATGTGGTATATTATTCAGATTTTGGGATTTCCCAATATGATTCAATGCTATCAGAGACCTACTGGGAAGGGCACCATTAAGGGCATATAGTAGTCTACCGAGCTCCACTATGATAGGGAAAAATTATGATACAATATTTAAAGGAAACGAGTGAGCACATATTCCTCTCCTTCCTTAATTTTCTTTCATAATTTTGATTGTATCCCTTTCCAAAATAGGATTCTATGTGGGGACATCCCATACATATCCAGTGGTAAGGAACTCATCGTATGTTTACCCAAGAGGTGGAGGTATCCCACCCAGTTGGTAGATATCCCAAAGAATGATTCCTGAATCTCCATGGAATAAATGGAATGAATTGGTACCGGGGCACCAATGTCCAATCAGTTCTTGGAGAAGATCTCATTAACAGTAGATGATGAAATGAGAAACCTATATGGACTTTTAAATATGGATAGCGTGTAACTAGTCAAAAAATTCTGAATATCTTTTTCTAACCTAGAATTTCTATTCCCATTCATAAGAAAAATTTCCACTAGGATTTATATCCCATTATGAGCTCCATCTACTACCTAGATGTTTCAAGGAAAAGATTAATATGATCGAATATCCCTAAGGAATGTGTTGGTAGGTTAAATCACAGCCATCTAAACCCACAGGGGAGCTCAATAGCATATTGTACAACCCTTGGGTCCTTACGACAAATAGTTTTCCATCATTAAAAAAAATTTCTTAATACAATCAAGGGAATTTAATGTCCAATAAGATATAATATTATAGTCAGGAGAAGGAATATAAATATCATCCAATAGGTCGAATCGATGTAGGGGAGTCATTGTGATAAATGATAGCTTTGGAGTTTGGATGATAGAAGCCTCTTCAAAACCTCGCTGTAAAAATAAACATTATATTGAGGGTCAACATTATGTTTCATAGTAATCATGCCCCTATGGATCACTAAAACAGAAGATGCAGTAGACTTGGAAACCATCTGAATAAAATAAACTAGAATATGTCAAGAAAATAAATAAATAAACTCATCAAAATGGATATATAACTTAGGAATCATCATGATAATTTCATGATCCATAAGGGGATTCATGATAGCATGACCTGATATAGGTCTCATGAATAGCATAATCCATGGATATCTCATCGGATGTATGACCCACATGATATCTCATGACTGCATGATCAGTTACGAGGCTTCTGATTGTGTGACCCTGACATGGCCACGCGATCCATATAATATTCGAGTAGTCATATGACCAAACTATCAGACCACAAGAAACATAAAATATGACCATGCTTACAAGGACTTATTCTAAGGATAAATCAATTACCAAGATTTTATTTGTGATTGGTTCATAATTTTTTGGGGAAAAATCATATCACATGAAATGGTCTTGCTGATAGGTCCCACTATCTGTTCTCATTAAAGGTCTTGTGAAGGGGTCATTTGATGGAAAAAAATCACAAGATATATAGAGATTTGGAGTATCCAGTGAATGAGAACCCATCCAATCCCCTTCTTATAGTTCACCCCACATAATACCAAGGGTCATACATAAGAACAAACATCACCCAAGACATCAATTGGAAAGAGCCCCAAAGTCACAGGAAAAAATTTACTTTCCTCATAACTGAGCCCTTATCCCCATGAACAACAATCCTGAGGGGGGAATTTATTTAGGCCTATAAAATGAGTATCAAAAAATTTATAGAGGAATAAATAAATGAACCCTGAGTATTATTTTGTCTTAAAAACAAAGGAAGATAAGGTCGCCAAAACACATGGATCATGTAACCTTAAAAAGAATACATGATCGCATGCCCTTCAAAAGGTAATGAGAATAGGTTATGTGAAACACTTGTTTTTCTTGATATCATACTGATCCCCTTTGATAAACCCCATGTTCTTGGTAATGCATCCAAGACACTCATTGATTATGTATAGGCTTCCAGTTGAGTTCCTATGAGTTACGTGACTTGTCAACCATAAGATGCATGAAAATCATCAAAAAGACTTATAAAATAAATTTTAAGAATATGTAGAATGTATAATCCTTATAGGTTCATTGATATTCTTATAACGTGCTCATGCATTCTGAAACACCTGATGAAGTCCTTCATGAAAAGTCATCCTTGTCTCGCAAGAGCCTACTGACATGCCACCTTTATCATGTGAAGGGTATCAAACACATACATTCAATTATACACTATTAATTTGTCTCCATAGACAAGAAAACTGATTTTCTATGATAATTCTCTCACACCATCTCAAGAACCATTATTGGTCATTAAACACATCACAAGAAAAGAGAGTAATTATCTTTGACAAAACTTTCACAAATTTCCAAGATCCCTAGACCATGTAAAATAAAGAGGGAGATAAAAAGGGAAAAGGTTGAAGCTTCTTGTGAAGCGAGGATATGTTGGCATTCACGTAGAAGAGGTCATATTCCATGTAAAATCACTACTTATCTCATGAGGCTATCTTAAAAATCCATCATGGTCTCACAAAGGTCTTTAGACATGATGTCCGTATCTCACAAAGGATCCCTTGAAATTATATCATGAACAAACAAGTCCCCTCAACATTTCATCATGATCCCTTAGAATCCCACTTTAAAAGCTTCATTTGTCTCATAGGGGACCCAGACAAGTCTTCCTCAATCACGTGAAAGACTTTCCACAGGCATCCTAATCTTGTGAAGACCCCTAGGCATGTAAGATTAGACTTGTGGAAGCTCATTGACATGACCATATGTTCATGGGAAATCTATTTGATTGGCCTTGGTCAAGTAAAAATGGGAAATGCATAACATTATCATGGTTGTTTTCATCAGGCATCTCTATGAATGACCAAAGGCAAGATCATGTGAAGTACATGAAACTAAAACCCTCCACTAAAACTAGGCCAAATACATGAGATACATGTCATGAAAGGTGGTATATAACTGGGGAAGAGAGTCCTATAAATCCCTCCCCCTTGGCACAAAAAAAATCACCCAAGGTCTATCATGCATGGGAGTGATTGAATGGATTTCTCAGAGTGGTCGGTCAGTTGATCGCAATGGTATTCCACTAGGTAAAATATGGGGAATGACCAAAGGGATCACACAATATGCATAGGTGCTTTATGTGATCACTTATAGATCATGTAATCGACTTATGGCATGTCAGTTATATTATGTGAAGGAGATACTACATGTTGATTGGGTTACATGAAAACTAAAATAAGATAACATTGAACAAAACTAAAGCACATATGCAATAAATTTTAAACTAAATTACTGTAAAAATATGGAGGAATTATGAGAAGGTAGATTCTCTGATCCTCATGCGATTCACATGAACAATCCAAATCATGCTACAACACTAGGACATGTCACCCAAATCATTCCTCACTCCCTCAACAAGCTATATAGATCATGCGATGTCCCTTGGACATCTCAAGAAAGTCACATGATTCCCTCTTGGCATATCACCCAAGTCTTGCGATGTCCTCTGGGATTTCCATCCTTGATCATGCAATGTATTCTAGACAAGTCATACATGTCATGTGGAACCCTCTAGAAATTCCATCCTATATAATGTGATTTTCT
This sequence comes from Viscum album, assembly GCA_963277665.1. Classification (NCBI taxonomy): domain Eukaryota; kingdom Viridiplantae; phylum Streptophyta; class Magnoliopsida; order Santalales; family Viscaceae; genus Viscum; species Viscum album. Next base: position 111,730,506 of record OY728138.1, on the reverse strand, counting down.
CCGGACAAGTCATCTAGGTCATTCGGAACCCTCTAGACATGACAACCCATATCATGCGATGTCCTCAGGACAAGTAATCCAGGTCATGAGGAACCCACCAAACATGCCATCCATGGGCATGAGATATCCTCTAGACAAGTCAGGAGGTTATGCATCACCCTCCAGACATTCCATCCCTAAACATGAAATGTCCTTTGGACAAGTCATCCAGACCATGTGGTTCCCTCATGACATCCTTGATCATGCTATGATCTCCAAACATGCCATTCAGATTATGCAATGTCCTTCAAACAAGTCAATTGTATCATGTGATTTTCCTCAAAAATATATGCTATGAAACTAATACATGTCCATAAATCCTCAGACACATTTGGCAGACACCATCAGTCATGTTAGGTATACATCCTCATACATGTTAGGAACACAACTAGAATATGTCAAGTATAGAGTTAGGTTGTGTCAAGAAGATGTATCAGGACATGATAACTTTGTCTAGTGGACACACCAGGGAAACCTCAGTGTGTAAACCCCAACTAGTGGCATGATATGACTTCCCCTGCATAAGGGAAGCCTCAGTTTGTAAGCCCAAACCAGTGGCATGATATGACTTCCCCCACATAAGGGAAACCTCAGTGTGTAAGCCCCAATCAATTGAACTATGAGAACATTGATTCCTTCTATAACTAGGATATGTAGGATTCCTCTCTAAGGCCTGATCACCAATGGAAATCCTCTTAGATGTAATTCACCCCATGTCTCTAATATTCCAACCACCAGTACACAACCACTACAATGGTATGATCATCCTACCTCGTCCACGAGTAGATTGAGAAGGCAATTGAACTATGATGACTCTAATTCCTACCATAACCAGGATACGTAGGATGACTTCCTAAGGCCCAGGATCCATGTTAAATATCCAAAGGTTTATCCTAGAACATAATTACTGCATCCATATGTAGTGATATTGAATACTTTCTATTTCTTGTTTCTAAAAATGAGCATGACTCACGTGGACTTAAGGATTTTCAATGGTCATATCATTCACATCATGAATCTTCACCAACTACGTCAACCCTAGAGTGTAATCCATGATTAGTGGAATGATATAACAACTCTCATATAAGGGAATCCACCTCAAGTCAAGTCCCAAGGACATGATCAAACTACGATGACTATGATTCATGTTATAACCATGTTATGTAGGATGCCTCCCTAAGGATTGTGTTCAATACCCAATGCCTATGTTCCCCCTTACATGTCCTTTCTGCATGACATTAAACTGCATGGGTTTAAAAAACTATATGGGTTTTGATTATTTTTATAAATAGGATATGTAGTATTCTTTATAACATCTTAATCTCATCCTCAAAATATTAGTTGCCTCCTTGGATGACATCACATTACGAAGTGATTGGTTATATGGTCTCAACATACAAGAAGCTTCTCATCAATGGGAAATGGATGAATAACCTCTAATACATACATATGGAATCATTAATTGTCCATCCTTTACACATGGAATTATTCAATACTTTATCATTTTGTTAAGGTAACTGTTATCGTATTGGGATTAGAAAAATATTCTCGATCTTATCTTAAATTTATAAGATAATCCCAAAGTAGGTAGATACCCCCCCGCCAAAAGGGTTTGATGAGCCCAACCTTCCATCCTCTCGAACAATGCGAGTTACTAAGTTCCATTTGTTCTAAATCCATAATTGACCATCTGCCTTTGGAAAGCAGGTCTTTAACCATTTATGGATGTGGGAATAATTGGGAGTTTCTATGGAAGTTAAGAAAAAATGGAGAACCCGATGTGAATGATTGTACATAAATCAACCCCCCCCCCCCATAATCAAAATGTTAGACCATTTTGTTCCTAATATATGGGTGATCATAATATCTTTCACATGAAATAAAAATTGTGAACCCAATTTCAATGATTTAATAAACATCAAACTCCCCACAATCAAGTTGTGAGACCATTTTTTTCTACCATATAGGTGATCGACATATCTTTCCAAAAAAATAATGACCAATATAACATAGCCTTTAAATACATGGGTATGAATAATATTAAATAATTTCTAAAATATACATATAAATTTCCTATCCAATATAAATTTATTTATAAATTCTTATTAAATAATCAATCAATTTTTAGTAAAGTAATTATATTCTTCAAAAATATGTTTCATTCAAAAATGATTTTTATAAAGTTTTATCAGAAAATATTGTAAGTAATTTAACAAGATTTTATAAAATGTATTTGATAAAATTAACTTTAGTTTTTTAATAATCGTATCAAAATTATCTTATGGTGACATTTTGGGATTTTTTGGAAAATTTTGACTTTTTAGTGAACAATAAAGAATATCAATTTTTGTAAAACTATAATTTATTTTCAATAAATTAAGTAATTTAATTCCCAATTATGTTTTAAAGTAACATATTTATGATTTATTTATATTTAATCTACCTAATTAATTTTTTGATAAACTTAATATTAGATTTTTTTATAAGTTTATTTTTGGATATAAAAAATATTTTTTTAGAAAATAGTTTTAAAGTTCATAATATTTCTATATTTTAATTAATTAAAATAAAAACTAATGATGAATGTTTTAAATTAAATTTAAATATTATATGTCAATAAATTTTAATTTATATTCATAAAATTATAATTATTATACATAGAATTAATATAAAATAATATTGTGCTTGAAAAATACACCTCTTGAAATCATTTTTCATCAGGTCTATGGGTTTGGTTTTAAATTTAATTTATGAAACTTTTCTAAAATTTATTTTATAAAATAAGAATTATTTTTTAAATCATAATATCAAAATTATCTTAGGGTGAATTATTGATAATTTTCTGAAATGATTAATTTTTGGATGAATTGTGAAAAATAATGAATTTTAATTGAAAACTTCATTTTCGTTTAATTTATTTATAAAGTTAAATTATATTTTAAATTAGTTTTTAAGTATAATTATATCAATTATACATCAATAAATCCATTTTTTATCATTTTAATTAATTTTATAAATAATTTTTATATAAAAACTTTGTAAACTTTTGAACATTGTTTCTTTAAAACCCTATTTTCTCATCGCGTCTACGACATTAATTTTAAATTAAATATTTCAACTTATGTGACAAGAATTTTTAAAAATGGATTAAATATTTTGAATAATAATAATTTATATTATCTGATATGGTCAAATTAATTTTTTACCATAATAAATAATAAAAACAGTAAAAATTATTTACCGTGGTTAGAGTAAAAATGGGTTTATCGGGGGTTAAACTAAAAAGATAAGGGTCAAAAATAAACTAAAAATTTTCCAACAACCATTTAATGGAAATATTTAAATCTTATACCTTCTATTATTGATAATTTTTCATTATTTTATCATTTTTACATGAAAAAAAATGTGGGTGGAATACTTTCTTTCAAAATATTACAAGTGTTGCACTCAACTCACTTATAAATGGCCACCACTTATCCTCTCCTATTCACACCTTGAACCCATTTTTTGAAAAATAACTAGAAAAATAACTTCCCAAATACCATAATATTATCCTATAATCATTATTTTGGACATAAATCACACCTGGTAAGGTTGTTGATACAAACATAAGGAGGATACATGAAGAAGAGGTAATATTCATCAACAAGAATTTCTATTTTATTTATTATTTCAATGAATTAAATTATTATTATGTCATGATTATATAATAAAATATGTGTATTTAATATAATAATAAGTTTTTATATTAATTTAATTACCTACAACCATCTCCATTTCTATTAAATGGGTTATAAAATCTTTGTTTGTGTGTATGGTGGATTATCGCCTCACAAACCAATGTCATTTGTTTTTCCATTAACACCTCTCAAGTTTGGAAACAATGATGGATTTATTATTTATATATTATATTTATGATATTATTATGTTTATTTAATTATTATATCTCATAAACCTTCATTACATACATTTTTTGTAATACGATAACATTGCTCAAGTGTACGGTGTACTATCATCTCATGGAGCGATGTGATTCACTCACTCTTTATATAAAAGGTCATAATGATAATTTTAATGAAAATATGTGATATATATGACATAATAATAATTATTTAATAATAATATATCATTTATCTTTCTTTATTTCAATTTGAAAAGAAAACAGAAACAGTGTTCATGAATACATACGGCCAACCGTCTCCATGAAAGGTGTAATTCATTTTCTATCACTAAAATTTATTGATTAATATAAATGAATATATACTAAATATATATGATATTTATATCATGGTTATAATTTTTTAGATTATTTAAACATTATAAAGTTAAAAGGATCAAAAAATAAACAATAAAAACATATAAGAAGGATAAAGCGATTACTGCCCGAAATGTGAATTTAATATGGAATTGTTAATAAACAGGTAATAAATGGTCATAGGTAAATAATTTATGGTTAAATATATATAATTATGGTTCATTAATTTATTTATAATAAACTTATATTTATTATACATGAGGTTAGAACATTCTTTAAATAATTCAAGACTTAAAGTAATGAATTTCCATCTTACTTTTTTACTTTTGTGAGACACATGTCATGTTCATCTCTGATTTCTTATATATGGTGTATATAATTACCATGAATTTAAATTATGGTTATTTTCATGAAAAATATTTTCATTTACATATACATTTGAGGATATATATTTCATGTGTTATACGGTTCAAAATTTATCAAATCGCTACGAGATTATTTTCTCGTTTTTCCTTCTTTGAGACATATGTTATGTTATACACCTATATTATTTTATAAGGTGTATATATGGACCCTTTTACATTTAATATCATTAATTTATTTTTCATATTTATATTTTAAGTTTAATTTTATTTTATACCATCATGGGGATTATGATTCAAATTTATCAAAGTGGTAAGGATTTTATGTTATAATCTCTTTGTTTATTCGGATTATTTATGATTATGTTTATGATGATAAAATATTATGATAATTATCTCAATAAACTCATGAATTTTATAATAATATGGTTATTCATTATATTTTTAAGTAATAGTACCATTTTTTACTCTTTGATACCAAAAATAATGGATATTTTTTTAAGAAAATATAACCTCATTTCTCTCTTCGGTCAGAAATTTGTTTTCTTCTAAAACCATTTTATCTAAAAATATTTTAAAAAATGTTCTTAAATTTTTTAAAATGATTTATTAAATAAATTTTTACCCATGGTTTAATTTTTATAAAAAAATTGAAATGAATATTCATGTCTTTTTCCAAACATTTCCCATTTTTATTTTAACAAAAATGTGAAAACAAGATTTTTTTTACATGAACAACATGAACAGTATGTCCCACTATCTAGACCATGAAAATATATCATGATTACCATAAAATTTTTTAAAGTTATTTTTAGAGAATTTTTTTTCTTTAATAATTGTGAATTTCTTAGATTTTAAATAAATGATTTCAAATTTAGAAAAGTGATTTTGAAAATTTTTTAAAAAGTATTTTTCAAAGGGAAAAGCTATTTTACTCAAGAAATTTTTAAATGATTTTAAAAGATTCATTAATAAGTTTAAAATCATATTTTAAAATAAAAATATTTTAAAAAAAATATGCGTGTTTTTTTAGTTTTAAGAAAGTTATTCCCAATGAAAAATTTTATTACTCAAGAAATGTTCCACGTGATTTATCCTTAAAAATCATTCTCCATATAAGATGTCATACTTTGATGTAACTTATGATTTTATGTGGATATTAACCAAGTATGCTATTCTTATTCATTCTATAAATGGTTTATTTTTATGATTAAAACATTTTAATGAAACTTGTTTCTCTTCCATGGGTTATACCATGATTAAATGTTTATGAAACCCGCTTTTTTCATGGGTTATTCTATGATGAAATGTTGAAATAATTATGAAAACTATATCTTTTCCAAAAGTTATGATATTATGAAATGTTTATAAAACCCATTTCATTTCATGGGATATGATATGGTGACTATTTTATGATCATATGACCCACATATGTATGATTTTTATTATGTGTGGGTGGTTACATTATAAATAAGGATGGTGGTTATGTTATAACCAAAGATAGTGGTTGCATTATGATGAAATATGGGTGAGGCCTATATATCCCTCCAATGCATTGGGTAAATACTTATATCTCATAAAATATATAGGAATATAATGGGGAGTAAACCCAGTTTAATAAGGTAATTTTTTACTATCATGGTCTTGAGAGTGAACATTGACAACTATGATGGTTTGGGGAGTGAACTAATTCACTATGAGAAAAGGGTTGCCACTGGGATGATGGTGTATCCAACCAGAAGGTTTATCCACTCATGGATTTCCTTGATATGTCTTGGAAATGATACTTGACTACTAAATAGAGGATTTTTATGCTTATTTATATACCAAAATTATTTTTCTAATGCCAATATTATTCTATTATAGATCATGTTATTTTCTTTACTTATCATTCATGTATTATGAACTTTTAATATTTATTTCATGACTTGGGATTTTGATCTTTTATATGCAGGGAATGGTTTTCATATGTTATTCACATATTATCATACCCTTATTCTCATTTATTGTTTATTTATTTCCATTTTTTACCCTTACTGAGCATATGTTCTCACCCTTTCTTATGTTTCTTTTTCCTAGGTTATGAAGAAAGGTTTTATGTAGGGTATGTTTATGAAGAGTACTAAATGGGAAGATCTTAATGGGAAACTTTTATGATCTTTCACCATATTAAGAGATTGTGTTCCAATTTTCCAAAGTCACTAAACTATTCTGGTCCTCAATCATTTTTTTATTTAATGTAATTAATATTCATATAAAAAGTTTTATTATACATGTATAATAAGACCATGTTTCTATAGTTGGTATTAGATGAAAAGTTTAGTAAACCTTTGGAAACTAGGATAATAAAACTTTAGTGAGACGCCTAGGGATATTTCTAAGGATATGTCTAGGGATGTCTCTAAGGATAAGTATAAGCATGAGTCAAAGTTTAGGAAAATGTTGTGGATTTTTGGTAAAGGATAGAGAAAGATGTTTCCAAGAAGTTATATCCCTATATAGATACTACAAGTGGATACAACTATAGTTTAGAGGTATCGAGGGGTAATAACTCCAAAAATGGCACACTGAGCTGGGCTCAATCATCACCTAGTGCATGATGACTTGTATTTCTTCTCACATGGTTTGATACTCCTAGGGGATATGATTTGGAAGTTAAAATATTCTCTAAAAACCATTATGGAGGATTTAAATAGATTATTACTTTGAATGAACTAGGATAAACATAAGGTTTCAAATATTTAAAAAAAGGTTTCATGATTTAGACATGCTATAAGTGATTTTTTTCATGATTATGTTGTTTTCCACTATTATTAGTGTTTCTAACACTATGATTTTTTGTTTTAGTCAATGGTAGGAACTACAAGGAACTAGGTTAAAATTGAATGTGATGGACAATTTTTTGATGAGAATCCAGATGTGATGATTACAGGAGTGAATATTATTATGATTATTCCTAATCTGTTATCACGAAATATTATTAACAATGTTCACCATAACCAACTCTCTCACTCACTAAATAAGAGAAGGATATATTTCAGATATATTTTTATTAGTATATCCATGTATGAATGAAGATTCATTTTTCTATATGTCTATAATGTGGAAAGAATAATTCAAGGGAATGTTTCAAAGGAATGTGAAGATATTTTATGTGAAGAGAAAAAAGAAATATAGTAAGAAATTTCTAAGGTAAAATGAAAAATTCATTTAATGTAATGGGTGGTAATATTGGTCACCTTAAGGTATAATAAATGATGAATGTTTTGAATGAGTAAATTATGTTTATTATACAAATCGATGTCCAATAGGGAAAGATCATGAAGAAATCAACAAGGTTGTATGAGTAATGATTATATTGTTGATGATGAAGAGACTACAAATGACATATGAAATGAAATGACTGTTAAATAAAAATATGATGAATCCTAGTTAATGGTTTGATAAGTAGTTAGGATGATTAAAGTATTAATTTACTATAATTCAAGGATTATGAATCATGAAATATATAAGGATTATTCAATATAAAATTTATGTTAAGTATTAGAAAGAATATTTTGAAAGATTCTAATGATCTATAAAAGTGATTTAATGAAAATTTGATATTAATATAAAACACATGATTTAGGGAAAAATAACCCTTAATATATTCCTAATGTTAATATAATGATGTTGGTATAAATATACGATTGATTTAGATAAAGTAAATTGGATCATATTGACAACCTTGGAACTGATAAATTATTTGTGAACAATGTGGTTTATGTTATCATTGATGGAGTTTATAGTAGTATTGGATTTATAGAATATATTAAATAATATGTGGTTTTATTCAAGGAATAAGGAATCATGTATTTTTTTCAATAAGGTTTCATGGTAATTTAGGTTATTTCCATGTTTCAATAGAATACATGATGAATGTATTCACATGTGTGGAATGTGAAAATTGAGATCTACTTCGTGATATTTGGGGGATTAATGTTAAGTTGGTTTTAAGAAATTTAGCTACCATATTTATAAATTTTTTATTTTAAAAGTTTTATAAGGTTAACTATTTATGGAATGGTTTAAGTTGAATTTTGGATGAGTTTTTAGAGGTTACTATATTACTTCACCATATGAAGATTTATACATATTTCATTACTTGTGCTAACCTTTTTATTTTTTATAATAATTAGCGATAAAAGGAAATAGTTATCATTATTTTATGGATCTTATTTAGTGCTTAAAACATGAAAAACATTCATCTACTCTAATAATATATGGAGAGGGAATTGATCAAGGCACAACCAAAGGGTGATATTGTTCCTATGAAATATAATGAAATCAAGTAAGTATCTCTTATCATGAAAAATATTCAAATTTATGAAAAAGGATATTGAAATAAAATGTTTTTATATTATAATCATTTTTATGACATCAATAACCTTTTTCCCACCTCTTTGATTTTTTGTTTAGTGGTTGTTAACCTTCTATAGATCACCTACTTTCCTGAGACCAATGATCTCTATCACTCTATAATTATTTATTCTTTTCTTTTATGTCAATGTCTTCACTTACCGCCTCTTTTATATTATTTGGAAACATACCATGTTTTATTAAAGATAAATTTAAAACATCCCTTTTCATTTTTAGATATATTTTGTTATATGAAACACCAAGTTTATCTTTCATTATATTCCACAATGATAAGGTGTATCACACACGACAACGAGCTTCAGCGAACCATGAAATAAATTATTTTAAATATAACCACTATAACCTAAACATTAAATGGGTGATTGTAAATTGTATTAAATAATTTATGAAATATAAATATAAATTTCATACCCAATATAAATTTATTTTCAAATTCCTTTTAAATAGTCAATCAATATTTAGTAAATCAATTATATTCTTCAAAAATATGTTTCCTTCAAAAATGATTTTTTTTTTCATTTTATGAGAAAATATTGTAATTAATTAATCTTTATTTGTAAAAATATTATTTTATAAAATGAATTTTTTTCCAATCATCATATATAAATTAATATATGGTAAAATTTTGGTATTTTTTTTGGAAAATATTGATTTTCAGTGAATAGTGAAAAATACCGATTTTTGGTAAAACTACCATTTCTTTTAAATAAATAAATTAATTAAAATTCAAAATTATTTTTTAAATAAAATAAGTATTATTTATTTATATTTAATCCACTTAATTAATTTTTTTAAAAAACTTTAAATTTGATGTTAGTATAAGTTTATTTTTGGGTTTAAAAAAGAGTTTTTTTGAAAGCTGTTTTAAAGTGCCTAATGTTTATCCATTTTAATTAATTAAAATAATACCTAATAATGAATTTTTTAAATTAAATTTATATATTATATGTAAATAAATTTTAATTTATACTCATAAAATTATTATTATTATACATTGAGTTAATATAAAATCATCTTGTGCTTGAAAAATACACTTCTCAAAAACCAGCTCTTTCATCACGTCTGTAATATTTATTTTAAATTTAGTTTATGAAACATTTCAAAAAATTATTTTATAAAATAAAATTAATTTTTTAAATCATAATTTCAAAATTATCTTAGGTTTAATTATTGATAATTTTCTAAAAATATTAATTTTTCAATGTATAGTGAAAACACTAAATTTTAATTGAAAACTGTCTTTTCATTTAATTTATTTTTAATTTTAAATTATATTTTAAATTGTTTTTAAAGTAAAATTATTTAAATTATAAATCAATTAATCCAATTCAAGACATTATAATCAATTTAATATTGAATTTTGATATAAAAACTTTGTAAACTTTTAAACTTTTCTGTTTAAAAGTATGTTTTCTCATTACGTCTGCAAGATTAATTTTAAATTAAAATTTTCAAATTATATGAATGGAATTTGAAATTTTTTATTCCATAATATGATTAAAAATAATTTATTTTATTTATTAATTTTAGCTTATTTTTTACCAAAGTGAATAGTGAAGATAGTAAAAACTATTTACCACAGTTAAGGTAAAAATGGGTTTATCAGAGGTTAAACTAAAAATATAAGGGTTGAAAATAACCCAAAACTATTAAAAAACCTATTTTTTAGAATTATTTAGAACTTATCCCTTATATTATCTTTAATGGTTAATTATTGGACCCCTATGACATGAAAAAAATGTGGTTAGAATTCGTTCTTTCAAAAAATTACAAGTGTTCCACTCACCTCACTTATAAAAGGACACATCGTTTCCACTCCTCTTCACATATTAAAACAATTTTTATTCAAAAAATAACTACCAAAAACACTTTAAAAATTCCCTGCTATAATCCTAGAATCCGTATCTTGGATATAAATCCAATCTGGGATGTATTTTGGTGCAAACCTTTAGAGGATACCCGAAGAAGAGGTAATGTTCATCAATAAGAATTTTTGTTTTATTTATTACTCCACATAATTAAATTATTATTATACCATGATGATATAATAACCTAATTGTATTATATATAATAAGATTTTTATGTTAATTTCATGTCCTTCAACCATCTCTACTTCCATCAAATGGGTTATGGAGTCATCATTATTGTGTACGACAGACTACCGCCTCGCAAATCGATGTCATTAATTTTTTCATTTCCACCTCTCAATAATGGAAATAATAATGTATTTATTATTTATATATTATATTTATGATATTACTATTCTTATGGAATTATTATATCACTCATACCTTTATTCTTTCCATTTTGTGGGAATACGATAATGTCGCTCATGTGTACGGCGAACTACCACCTCATGAAGCGATGTAATCCCTTCACGATTTACATGGAAAGTAATAAGGATGGGTTTAATGAAAATATTTGATATATTTGAAAAAATGATTTTTTAATGGTAATATATCATTTAACTTTATTCATTTAAATCTAGAAATAAAATGGAAATAACGTTCAAGTGTATGTATGGTCTACCATCTCCATGAACGGTGTATTTAGTTTTCTATTAATAAATTTATAGATTATTATAAATAAATATATACTGAATATATATGATATTTATATCATTTATAAAATTATACCAATCATGGAATGATGATCAAATTAATAGGAACAAAAATAACCAATCAAAACGTACATGAAGAACAAAGAGGTTATTACCTGATATGTGAATTTAACATAGAATTGTTAATAAATAGGTAATTAAAGGTCCTAAGTAAAAACTATAAGGAATGATATATATAATTATGGTTTTTAATTGTTTTAAAATAAAATTATATTTATTATACATGAGCTTTTAATGTCTATTAAGGAATTTGTGACTTAAGGTAAGGGATTTTCATATCACTTTTTACTTTTATGAGACACATGTCATGTTCCAAACCTATTTATTTTATATGGTTTATATACTACCCATGAATTTATATTATCATGATTATACTAGAAAATATTTTGGTTTTAATATACATTTCATGATCTCTTATTCATGGAGTTTACGATTCAAAAGTTAACAAATTAGTAAGGGGTTTTTGTCTCAATTTTCCTTCTTTGAGACATATGTCATGTTATACACCTATATTATTTTGAGAGTTGTATATATAGTCCATTTGAAATGTAATATCGTGAATTTATTTATCCTCATGATATTTTATGTTTCATTTTAGGTTATTCCATCATGGGTCTTATGATTCAATGTTACCAAAGTAGTAAATATTTTATGTTATAATCTCATTATTTATCATGATTTTTCATGATTATGTTTCTAATTATAAAATATTATGATGCATCTCTCAAGATACTCATAAATTTTCTTAGAATAGTTTTATTCATGATAATTTCTAGTAATAGTTCCATTTTTACAGTCTTTGGTTCTTAAAATAATTGAGAAACTATTTTTAAGAAAATATGACTTTATTTCTCTCTTCGATCGGAAATCTGTTATCTTCCAAAACCATGTTTCCTAAAAATGTTGTTGAGATTTTTAAAATGGTTTATTAAAGAAATTTTTACCCATTTTTAACTTAAAAAAAATGAAATTAATCTTCAATTCATTTTCCAAACAATGCCCATTTTTATTTTACTAAAAAGATGAAAAGAATATTTGTTTTGGACATGTGTAACATGAACAATATTTCTCACTACCATGACCACACAAAGATATCAATCATACTATAAATTTCTTCAAATTTCTTTTCAAAAAAAAAAATAAAAAAATAGGGAATTTTTTGTTTTTAAATAAATGATTTTAAAGTAAAAAATTGAATTTGAAAAAGTTTTAAAAAGTGTTTTTCAAAGTGGAAAGGATATTTTCCTCAAGAAATTTTTTAAATAATTTTTAAATATTACTTAATATGTTACAAAGTATATTTTCAAATAAAAGTATTTTCAAAATGTTTTATGGATTTTTTAAAAAAAATTATTTTCAAATAAAATTTGTCTTCCTCAATAAATGTTCCATGTGATTTATCTTTCAAAATAATTCTCCATTGAAAATGACATCCTTTGATGTAACATATGCTTTAATGGGGATGTGAACCGATGATACTATTCTTATTATTTCTCTAAATATTTTATTTTTATAATGGTAAATTGTTTATGAAACCCATTTCTCTTCCATAGGATATACCATGATAAATTTTTTATGCAATTTGCTTCTTTTCATGGGTTATGCTATGATGAAATATTGAAATGATTATGAAACCTTTCACTTTTCCATAAGTTATGATATGATGAAATGTTTATAAAACATATTTTATTTTATGGTTTATTCTATGGTGAATGTTTTAGGATATTATGAAACACATTTGTATAATTTTAATTATGTGATGGTGGTTACATTATAACCAAGGATGGTGGTTAAGTTATAACGAAATATGTATGGGACTTATATCTCCGTCTAATGCATTGGGTAAATATTTATATCTCATGAGATATATAGAAATATAATGAGAATTGAACTCAGTTTATTAAGGGACTTTGTATACTATGATGGTATTTTGAGTGAACCTTGACTACTATGATGGTTTGGGGAGTTAACCCATTCCATTATGAGGAAAGGGATTCCACTTGGAATAGTGGTGTGTCGCAACCAAAAGGTGTAACCACCCATGGAGTTACCAAACATTCCAATATTATTATATCATGAATCATGTTATTTTATTTTCTTTTTATTTATTTCTTATGAACTTCAAATATTTTTTGTATGAATCAATAATTTGATCTTTGATATGTAGGGTATGGTTTCATATGTTATTATCTTGTTTTCATAACCTTATGCTCATGATATTTTTATACATTTCACTTATTTACCCTTACTGGGCATCTGAGCTCACCCTTTCTTATGTTTCCTTTCCACAATCTATGAAGAAAGGTTTTGTGTAGGGTATATATAGGAAGATCAAAAAATGGGAAGATCTTTGTGGGAAACATTGATTATATTTCACTATATTTGAAGATTGTGTTCCATGTTTTCAAAGTCACTAAAATATTATGGTCCTTTGGAATGTGTTTTTATAATGTAATGAATATTCATATAAAAATAGGTAATGTCCATGTATGATAACCAAGGGTCACTATAGATCTTTTTGTGCCTTAAGATGTTAGGAATATGAGCTGATGGTGATTATATGAACATAATTTTGTGGGACTTGTGATGTATTTGTTGGGGTTTTCGTTGGGATGTTAGTTGTACATGATGTGATGCTAAATGTGGTATTGGTTGGAATGAGGTTTTGGGTAACATGATTATGGACGAGATAGTGAGTTTTTTATGGTATGAATAACTGTGGATATATTATTACACTCTGGAATTAGACGAGGCAGGTAATCACTTCCTAGGGGATGTTGAGCATGAGTAAAGTAGGTTATGTATTTTATAAATGGGTGTAGTTTTTATTTTTATTACATATGAATACACTGGTATAAATATTGGTATAATATGGTCACATGTTGGTGGTAGCCTACTGATTTCATAATTACACCCAACACGGTCCCCTCAGGACACATCTCGACTTTATAGTATTGAGATAAGGTTAGAGACTAGGATCATGCACTAGACCATAGTGATCAGGGATGAATAAGTGTAACGGATGGATAGAATATGGACCATGGTGGATCTTTGCATCAAGTTGGGGTTTTTTTGAGGATTTTGAGTACGTCCTTATATGATCTCCCACAAGAAATCTTACATGTCAATTTTTTGTGACATCTTGACATGTATGATTTATTGATATATAAGAATATTGTGTTTGAATTTTTATCACCATTTATTATTATTTCTTATGATGATTTGATATTTATGATTCTACTAATTTTGGTAAATTTTATCGACTGAGTTATGATATTATGACCATTATAATTTTCATCACTAGAGGGTGTAGTCTCCCCACTATCACCTAATTAGAGCCTTTATTCTAGATAAAAGCCTTTGTCACATAGGGAGATGCACACAAGGCTCAATGGCCCACCATCCTAGAACACTAGTTAAATGGATCATGGTTTGAGGTGCTACAAATGGTTTCATAGTTGTTTCTTTATTTTATTTTCCTTACATCATCATATGGATTGAGTATAAAATGGTAATTTAATTTATCTAGTTACAAATGTTATCATTATCTTCTTTCGTCTAATTATTTGGCCTATGGTAGACCAGAGACTGGGTTCTAGTTAAAACTGAGTAAAGGGATCGTTCTTGAGTTCCTACGACCCCATGCACAGGGGATATACCAAGTTTTCTGGGGTGGGAATTTTATTTTATGTTGTGAACTTTTTACAATTGATTGATTTACACCTCAATTAGAGCACTTGTGTGTGATGTTATTGGATTATAAGGTTTTCACCCTTGGATCGGTATCGAAAGGGAAAATAAATTATGTATCATGATAAGAACTTAGGCTCATATGATATGTGCATTTTCTTGTGAATATTTTCTGGAACATGGAATTTTTGAAAAGGGGTTGGACTATTTAAAGTGTCCAAAAAAAGATAAAAATTATTTTCCTGTATAGATTTTTGGTGGAATTATACTCAGCCTTCCAAGATATATGGATCTAGAAATGATGATATGTGACCCTATATGTGTGATACATGTGATCCCAGAACTGATATGGGTAGGATGGAATGAAGTAATAGTGCGATTTATTTAAAATGTCCACAAAAATCTAAACATCATTTTCCTGCATAGCTCGTTGGTGGAATTCTACTCATCCAATCCAGAATAATGATATTAGATATGATTGATATGTGATACCAGACTCTAATATGGGTAGGTAGGGGACATGAGGATGAATGATATGTGATATGGGGTGGTAGGGAAGTGTAAGGGTGGTGAGATGTGATGCCAATTATAGATTTACCTATTTTTAATATATATGACCATTATTATTGTTTTTGACCATGGTATTTTTCTCTTCAGTATGATTCCACCTAGATGGGATCTAGTGGAGCCTCAGTAGGGTGGAGATTTGGTACCTCAAGAGAGTGAATGATATAAAGAAATTGATGGTCAGGATGAGGACCCTAAGGGTCAGTTTGATCATGATCTATATGTAGAGGCTCAGATATAGGTGGGGTAGCCGCAACAGAAGACAAATTTTGGGCCATGGCTAGAGGAGCATCTTAAGGAGATCTTGATATGAGTTTTACAAATTATTAATAAGGGATATCATAGATATGATATTTCCATAGAATATCTAACACAATATTTCTAGTCTCAACACCCACCATTGTTTTAGGGTGAGGGTGGACCACATATGGTATATAATTGGATCAAGTCTGTACAAATGATATTTGATGCTTAAGAAACCCCTAGGTCTGAGGGTGAAGCTTACTAATTATATTATCATAGTAATATAAAATCAATTTTGGGACATACAGATATAGGTTGGTATGCATGAGAGACTAATATAGAAGGATTTTGAGTCCAGTTTCTTCGAGAACTTCTTCCTAGAGATGTTGAAAGCGGATCGAGCCCATGATTTCACGAACCTATAGTAGGAGGATGCATTTTTTATGGATTATCCAGTGAATTTCAAGGACCTATCCTAATTTAAACCTTTTTATTATAGGAAATGATGTTTCTATGGTGTGACATTTCAATAATGGTTTAATGAATTCCATCTGGGTGCAAGTAAATATATTTAGTATGAACTCATTCTCAAAGGAGGTGAATCAAGAACTGATATCCAAGGGAAACTTAATGGACTGTAATTTTTCATTCCATGTGATAGAGCCATGTGGGACTGGAAGGGGGTTTTCGGGTAGCTAAAAGTAAGGCTGTGAGGAGTCTCAATAGTTCTTCCAATCCAGATATTTAGGAAGACAAATGAGGAGTGGTTCATCAATGGTGTGCATCTAGTGTGGGAAGTCGGGTCATATTCAGACCTAATGTGAGAGACCTACAAAGGATTGTTGGGAATACAGCTAGATAGGGAACTTGGAGAAGTTCTACAGGAATACTCTCTTGGTATTAGGGATTCATGGACTGGTTCAGCCTCAGGTATCTAAGGTAGGACTGGGAGAGGTACTAAGATCTAGTAGACCATATTCTACTATGTGTGTAGTTCATTATAGAGAAAGTGAGACTCGATTATAGGGTTAGTGGTCAGTAGATGGTGCAGCTCCATTTGAAGGTCAGTCCACAGGAAGTTAGGCTTCAGGCCATGTGAATGTTTTTGATCTAGAAGGGTCATACCAGGTAAGGAAGTTGGTTATTATTAGAGGTACACCATGATCATGGAATGTCTTTTTGTTTTTATATATAACTGATATGAGTTCATGAGGTGCATGTGTTTTAATTTAACTAACCCGAAACTGGTTAGTATGCAGGCATTAGGTATGATGCATGATTGTATGAGATGTGTAGGAATAAAGAATTATGATGGGAATTACTATATAGATATATATATCATCCATGATTTTTAGGCATTTGATGGGATTCAGGGACTCTTTGGTATCGACTGTGATCCAAGACTTTATGGGTATCATGCATGACACAGGAATGTAATTGAAATTAGATGATGTGTAGGAATGATTTAATTTCATGTGGGGACATTTATACCTAGGAGATGGTTGAGGAACAATCAAAATGTTTTTTTGGGTTTAGAAGTGACTAGGTAGTTAATTTATAAGGTGGGGAGCACCACAAGAGGAATTGACCTATAACTAAGTGATTGGTGTAGACATGGGAGATGATTATGAGATCGGTGAATTATATACAATCATGTAATGAGATCAAATAGATGAAGGATGATAAATCTTAAGGTTTGAAAATTATAATATCCTAGGTTTTTTAACAGGTCAAAATTCCTGGGTAAATTTGAAATTTAATTTTGGTAGAAAGAAAACCTTTTAGACTGGGATTTGGAGAGTAATTTCAAGAATTAAACCATGTTAGTAAAATATTTTTAGATAGTTTTTCAGCCCCAATAAGGGTATCAGAGTTCTGTTTTGGTTTCTAGAGAATCAGTCTTTGAGAACCAAAGTTTGGGAGACACATCAATGGGAACATGGTTGGCACACAGTTAGTGTTAACCATGTGGTTCATTTAAACTAGAGAATAGTTAGAATAAACCATGTTATGTGGCCAAAAAACCATGATAGAAACCTAATATAAATCATAGAGTGTGTTCATGGGTTTCCAATGGTTTTTCCAAACCATGTTCCCTAACTTGCGCTCTTAGGGACGCTTAGGTAGTGAGTGTGAATAGTTGTCATACAGTTATCCAACTGTGCAGTCAAACCATGTGACCCATTTTAGAAGTGGGGTGCCTTTAGATAGTGTAACCACATGGTTGGTACATATTTAGAAAAACTGTCTAAATTAACCTAGTATTTAATTAAGGGGTGAAATCACCAAACTGTACCTTATCCCTTTTATCTTATTTCTCCTCTTTTCTCCTCCCTTTCATGTGCACAGTAGTGGGGAGATCTCCCATTTCTTCTCAACCTAGGATCTAGACTCCTTCAATTATTTGATCTAGGATTTGAATGTTATTATGTGTGTTGGAAGATTAATGGTATGTCCTTGACTCCTCTTACTTCCTTTCTTCTTTTATCTCGTTGTTTGGAATGTTATTTCCATCTGAGTTAATTTTCTAGATTCCCAAGATGATTATCTAAAATCATTATTACTCTCATTTTGGCTCGGATTAGAGGCTGGTATTCAAAGAGTGAGTTCCTACAAACCTAAGGTAGGTGGTACCTATATTTCTCCATATTTTTATACATGTTTTGAGATGTGAATTTAAATACACTTGAGTGGGGGTTGTTTGGGTGAATCCATTATTAATTAAAGCTTAAATTTAAATATTTTAATTGATATTGTGAGATATTTATGGTCATTCTCTAGCCTTTTGATTATGTTAATCTAGGTTTAGGATATTATATGGTCAGGAAGGTTACATAGATGAATTTAATTTAATTAATTAAATTTTAGGAGGACTAAATTGGTTATGTGTGAACATGTTAGGCTTAGACCAAGATATGTGGGGTAATGTTCATAATTGGTATTTATATGATGAGAATTGTTAGGTTAAGGTCATGGACCAATATATGTGGGATGATGTTGACCATTACAATTGAGGTGATGTGATCATCAGTTTGAGGCAAATGGTGATGATCATGTCACAAATGGGAGGCAAGGTTTTCATGTGACAATGAGGTTGCCGATTAGTGTGTCATACATATGGTTTGTGATTACCACTCACAATGATTATACAATAGCACAATTGGATTCATGTGCATGAAAATTTGGACTCAATTGAGGTGTTGTTGACCACTCGTTATGATTGGAGGCCTCTTTAGTTTTATTAGCTTAGAGTATGGTGTTGACCATTAGTTATGGAGGATGTTCTCACCATATAAATCCATAGTTGATAGTGTGTGATACCATCATTTAGGGGAATAGTATAACCATATATTCTGGGGAAAATGGGATAGTATTATTGAATAATGGTGCTCACCTTGCCTCAGAATGTTGGAATATTGATCCGATAATGGGTTATTATTAATTTAAGTATGGATCTCATCATGACATGGGATGTCGAAATGATGTGCTGATGGTTATTAAAAAATAGAAGTCTATGGGAATTGTGACATATTTTTTGGCTGTGACGTTGGGATTCTAATTATACTCAATGCAAGGTTTCATGTGGCATTGGTTGGAACTAGGTGCCAAGTGACATGTGTGTGGATGAAACATCAAGGTTCTTTTGGTACGACTATCCATGGATATATCATTCCACTTATACATTGGTTCAGGTAGTTAATCACTTCCTTTAGGATGTTGAGAATGATTAAATTAGGTTATGTATTTTATAAATGGGTTCATTTTATATTTATATTATGTATTCATATACTTTTATAAATATGTATATAAGATAGACATGCATTGGTGGTGGTATACTGAGTTCATAATCACACACTACATAGGCCCATTAGGATGCATGCAGACTTTATGGTTTTGAGATCAGGTTTGAGACCAGAATCATGATCTATAACATAGTAATCAGGGATTCATATATGTAAGGTATGGATGAAATATTGAACATGCTATCTTTTTTCACCAAGCCTGAGTTTATTTTGGGTATTTTGATTACATCCTTATATGACTGGCCAATACCGATATTGGATGTCTATTTTTGTATGACTTCTTTAAATGTACACTTTATTGATTTTTACAGATGTTGTGTTTGGATTTTTATCTCTAATTTTTATTATTTTTTCCACTAATATGATATTTATTTTTCAGTTGATTTTGTTAAATTGGTTTTGTTGAGTTATATTATTATGAACACTAGTATCACCATCATAAAAGGGTATAGTCTCCACATTATCACTTAATTAGACCCACTCTACTAGTCGGTAATCTTTATCAAACAAGGAGGTGCGCCAAATGCCCAGTGGCCAACCGGATCAGAGCACCAGTTAAGTGGATCTTGAGTGAGGGTGCTACACAATACCTATTATAAAGGAAAATATATTACACAAACCAAGGGTGACTTGGGAGTCAGTTTTGATTGTGTCTATCTCCCTTATGTGGTTTATTATCAATAACTTCATATGAGGTCATGAGATACTAGATACTAGTTTATGGGATGTGTGATAATTGAGATAAGGGTGTTGGCTCGAGAGTTTGGTTGTTACAAAGGATTAGGATAGGGACATCACTACTTAATTTATAATCTAGAGGATCCCAAGAGGGACACTTCATCTTGAGTACCAGTTCCTAAGATCCAAAGAGGGGTGACTCTATCTATGTGTTGAATCATAGATCCAAGTGGGTGCCCGGATGATAGGATAACCCTAAGTAGATGTGTGTGTTTGGGTAGTAATGGTTATGGGAACCTAAATTGATGATTATGATCCAATGGGTATGAGATATTGACGAAAATCATGAGACCTCATCCATACCTATATAAGTTTCTCAATCTGTTGAGGTTGAGACTTGGTTTATGCCATAACCCTGTTATGATATGATTGGGATTCCATGTTTTAGAACCTATTTTAATGATATAGGCTTCCATCATTGAGAGTGTTGGACTTGATGATCTACAGGTATGGTTTTGGATGTCTGACATGATGCTCAACATCTAAGTCTTAGAGAGTAGGACATTATGATCCACAAATATGGTTTTAGATGTCTAACATAATTCTCCATGTAAAAGGTTGATAGATTTTTTACATGAAATTTTCCATGCATGGTTCCATATTTCTGACATGATGTTCCACATCCAAGGTTGGGTAGGTTGGACCTAACACTCCATGCCCATATGATATGAGGTTGGAAAATAAATTTTGTATTAGTATCAATAGATTTTATAGATTGAGTGTTTGATTGAAGTTCTAGGAAATTTCATTTTAATATATCTGAGATGGTGCATATGTTGAACCCCATATATGATTGAGATACCAGATTGAGGCTCTGGGAATGTGTGGTATACTATATGGATTAGGTTTCAGACTAAGGATTCTAGAAACTGATAGTATACTCTTTGGTTTATAATCCAAAGTAACACTTTGGGAAGTGATGGAATGTCATATGGAATATTATTTAGGATTGATTCTCCTCCCTTTTTGGTATGGTGCTAGATTGATTCTCTAGGAACCACTGATATTGATGCATAGTAAGGTGTTGGATTGATGCTTTGTGAACTCTCATTTATGATATATGGGATATATTTGAGACTAATGTTCTAGTTTTTTATAGTAATTTTTCATGTAATAAGTACCTGAGACTATTTCATCTAGGTACTGAGTTAGAGATAATGAATAAAGTCATAAGAATTGGTTAGGGTAGCCATTATTATGGTTATCATATGTTTTTTGGGATGCATGACCTTAGAGACACTCATATAGACACCCAACATTGACTGAAATAGGTATGGTCGATTGAGGTCTCAAACCTAAGGATCAAAGGGCGTTTTGTTTATCCTTATTTTAGTTATGTTTCAACTAGGATGAGAATATTTCATGAGCATGAAATTATGGTAGTAGGTTATAGGTAAACCATTTGGGTGGCCTAAGGATATTTATTTCTCAACCCCTATACATGCACCTAGATTTTTAGAAAAACATTATATATGCTTTCAAGTTGAGAATAGATTCACAATAGACAAGGTGAAGGACTAGGATTGAAATTTTGAGTGGTTTTATTTTATGGAGTTTGATGATCATGCTAGAGTATCTCTTCAAGGTACTAGAGGTCGAGTATGTGTCATAGCTCAAAGTTGGTAGTAGAGCCTGGTGTATTTATCTTTCAGTTGTTTATTTCGTATATGTGATCATCCCTATGGGTGATCGATGTTGCATGTATGGTACTTATTTTTGGTCCTTTACTATATTTAATTTTATTAAAGCATTCACCTATTTCATTTTATTTGTTCCTTCAACATGCTATGATGTGTATGATTTTTAGTTATTTATTTTTGGTTTTGTACTCTAATATGGGCATATATTCTCATCACAACTCCACCATAGACCCCCTCTACTAGTTGTTATCCTCTAGTATATGAGGAGGTGCACTTGGGGTCTTGTGGAAAACAATATTGGGGAACCAGTTTAGTATAATTTGGGATAGGATGTTACAAAGTGGTATTATAGGAGTTACTTTCCTATTTTATTAATTTGGGATATGATATAGTAGAGGTATAGAAATGTGTTAAAGCCTATGATAGACATCAGTATAGTGCATCACAAGAACCTATTCTAGTGGTAAGTATATATTACCATGTCTTGTATTGATTTTCTTAGTTTTCAATGTTACAGCTATATATAATTTTCACTTGGAGAGATGCACATGTTGTTTGGATTTTATGGTTTATGATTGATTTTGGAATCTTATCCTGTTTTCAAGAGGGAAATTATTGATTTAAACTGCTAGCCTATAGAGTCAAGAGTAATCTCATACATTATTTTAGGCATGTAGGATCCACATATTATAGGCCCACAAGTCTGTGATTTTATGGATTTCCTTATGATGGTAGGTTTTGTGGATCGATGAAGTGGCGCTCGATGGAAATGATGTTGATGTTTTATTTGTTCGCAATAGGTGTAGGGACCCTATTGTGTCAGTGTAGTATGGATATATAACTATTGGACCCTTTTGGGTAGTTGTTTTTTAGGTTTATTGCATGGCCTAGTCCTATAGGGAGTGGTCTGGGGTGAAGTTTCTCAGAGAGGATAGGTGCACTGGTTGTGCATGGTTGGATTGGCTTGTCATGTCTTTCGTATGTAATACCCTATAGATGGTTTATTTTACAAGAATATGTTTTATTATTTTTGGATGAGAGCGTTCTTGACACCCCATGTGTAGTGGCCTTATATGAGTTGGCCTAGACCAAGGTGGTTGAACCTAGTGACTTAACATGAGACTTGACTACTGGATCTTGGTGGGAGAGCCTAGTGACATTCTTGAAATGGATCTAGTATAGGGAGATAGTTTCATTTGAATTTCGAGTGAGACCCATGGGAGGGGTCGATATAATTGTGTGTTCCTTTGGGTGTGTGAGGCATAGATGGTTGATTTGGACATTCGATAGTGGTTTATGAAGGGTGAAACCTATTATGTGGTTTAAGCACATTTGATGACTTTTTTTGAGAGGGATAAATTTTGTTCTAGTGCTTCAAACCTATTTTTGGTTTCAAGAGGGGTTGGTTCATTTAGGTTCCTAGACCAGGTAACGGTGGTGCAGGTGGGTTGTTCCTGGTGGTTATCAGTTAGACCTGGATCACAAGAGGTTCTTGAGGGAATGTGGTTTATGATGTAATTAACAGTAGGGTTCCTAACCCAATTAGCATTGAAATAAATTTTAGAAACATGATAAAAGCATAAATGAACTTAGTGGGGCTTTTGGACAATTCTCATGTTTTACATGGTCATGGAAATGGTTTTGGATTAGTGAGTTTCCTGTGGTTCTTGAAAATAACAAAGGGTTCTCTTCATTGAGTGATATGGTCATGTGGGGCATTCATGACTAGTAGCTGGGGCTTGTGAGTTGAGTTTTTGTGAGATGTGACTTTTTGGAATTAGAATCAGGTTTTTTGGTTGAGTTATGAAAGAATGTGAAATGGTTAATAATTAATTAGATCATGGAGACACAAGTGATGGTGATGCATTGTTTCATTTTCTTTTTGGATTGAATATTATGGAAGCATACTCCATGATGCTTGAGTTGAGAAGGCAGCCATGAGTAGGCTGAGAACTGATATAGGTGTGATGAGAGGCATGTGGGAATGGTGACCTGAGGCCTAAGGGATAAATTCATGGTGTTTGAGTATATGAGTTTATTTTGGTATTTGTTAAAGACATAATGGTGTAATCCCATTCTATAGATTATTATTCCAAATATCCTGAAATCATATACATTATGTTGAAAAATAACTGGCTATACACCAAGATATATATGGAACATTAGTCTGATAAAGGTCCTTCTTGGAGGTTTCACTCATAGAGAAGTGCATGTGAATCCATTTGGTGGGGGGTGAACCATTGGTCACCATTATGTGGGGTCCTCTTGATCAATTAGATATCAAAAAATACCCTAGGACACTTTCTCATATATCGGAAATGGGTGATATTTGATGATTCATTTTATTGTTATGGTGAAAATGATGCATCTATATCTAGTTATGAGGTTCAGTAGTGATTGGGGTATGGGTCATGAAGTTTATTTCAGGTTTTGAGGAGATAGTAAGGACACTACTAGACTGAATTGTATCATATTAGTTTGTTGATGTGATCCTTGTGTGAGTAGGGCTGGGGATAAAGTTGGAATCACATAATCCAAAGTTGGTGAAATGCTAAGGGTGTGTTTTAGTTGGTGACTCTGATGGTGGAAAGTTTCAAGGATCAGAATCAACCATTTTAGTTTGATTTAATAGTGGAGAGCACCATGAGCCTAAAGTTGAGTTTTAGATGATGTTGTGACATATTGGGATGGATGGGTGAGGTCAAGCATAGTCCTAGTGGTTTTTCTATAATTGAAACAAGTGGATTGGCCTTTGGGGATTTGTACACCTTATCTTTGGAGTTATATATAGGATCTTGGTTGTCATCCTATATTATAACTAAACTAGCTGAGCATGGGTTGATGTAAAAGTTAGGTGATGATGTGTGGTTTCGATACCACTGAAGCTTCTTAAGGATGATAAGGTTTAAAGTGTGTAGACTGTAAATACCTATATTTTTTTGGGCATTGAAATTTGAAAAGAAATTTGATTTTTTTCTTTACTGTTCTTATATGGGGTAAAATGGCCATTTACCCTAGAATACATTCTTGAATAATTTTTACGAACACTACATAGGTCTCAAAATAGATTTTTTAAACTAGAACATGAGTTGAGTGGAATTATGAACCATTCTAGTTTTGAAAAAATATTTAATATCTAATCAATTAAATATTAAATTATTTGTGTGGATTTGAGTGGTGGTATCTTTTGAACAAAGTTTCATAAAGATATTTAAACTCTATGGTTGAGTTTGGAATGGGGTTTTTTTCTTAGGCGATGTATAAACCTACTTCAGATTTTGGGAATCAGGGTAAGTATTAAAAGGGTAATTAATTAATTGATTAGATACACCCCCCACACACACATTTTTTTTATTTTATACACACGAAAATATAGAGAGAGAACCTCCCTCACACAATGGTTGGAACAATAGGGGAAGGGGGAGGAGAATCCATCTCACTTCATCCATAGTAGAGATCGAGACTAGATTGAGGTGTAGTAGCTTTTGAGAGTAGTAATGGACCCAAAGCTTTTTTATTTACACTATGAGGTAGGATGGTTTTTTAGCTTTATGACCCGATCCCCATAAATGTGTTTTTTCAAGTTTTAAATACATTATATGATTTAAAAGTGCCCAATATGGGTTGATCTATACTTAATCAAGGAAAAATAGTGGTTTTATGTGGTTTCTATGGGTTCATTATTCGGAAATCCCAATCACATGGTGTGTGTGGTTCAAGAACACATGTTGTATGTTCTTTTTTTTTGGTGAAGATGGGATTTTTGGAATTACATGCCATGTTTGTTGAGTACACATCATATAGTGGTGTATTTCCATGTGGCCAATTACTTGGGAAGATATAATTTTGGGACTACAAGCCATGTATTCAAGGTATAAGGCATATAGAGGGACATGACCATGTGTCCAAGTAAATGGTAATACACACCATGTAGGGGGGACATGGCTATATGGAAGTACACATCCAGACACCAGGTATGAAATGGCCATGTAGTAATACATGGTCATACATTGTGTAAGTTGTGGCTGTGTAGTAGTACATGACTACACCCTGGGTATACCCAGACCAGATGTAAGTACATGGACAGGTGGAATATTTTGGAGTACATATTGTGTGCTCATGGTACACATTATGCAATATCCCTTTGTTACCCATTTGGAGATTTTTGGGTGAGTTTTTTTTCTAAAGGTCAAAATGGGACAAAAGGGGAGTCCATTTTGAGTGTTTTTCCACATAGATAGTGATAGTGGATCCCTTGGGACGTTTTGAGTACTTCTAATAAGAGGTTTGGGGAGAGTAAGCTACTAAAGAAATGTTTTCCTCTAAAAAGTGAGTTCATATATATCCTAAGGTTGATTCATAGAATGAGACCCGATCAAGGGTCATGATAATGATTGAAGAATGTAGAATGAGTTCATAAAATGCCTCGAATGGTGTTGAAATGGGATTATCCCTGGTTAGAAGGACTTAGTTATGACCTGAGGTAGTGGATTGTTTTTGTGTATGGACCAACCTAGGTTCACTTATAAAGGGGTTTGGCTTGAAGGAATCTCACTTATGAGGTTTATTGGTGTTGATACATGGGATTTCTTGAGATGCTAAAGACTGGGTTACGTGATGTGTGATCCCTGCGAGACAGGAATTGGACCAAGAGTTTGGTCATTATTATGGATGGGGAGATGGATGTCTTTGATTATGTCATAATCCATACGAACCTAAGAGGGATTCCACTTCTTGAGTGATAGTTCTAATTATCCCAAGAGGTATGTCTATTTCTATGTGTTAACATAGAGTTCCAAGTGGGCTCTAAACTAATAGGATGACTCTAAGTGTGTGTGTGTGTGTGTGTGTGTGTGTGTGTTTGGGAACTAATGGTTTTAAGTGTTCTATTGGAACCCAAATTGATGATTATGAGTTGATGGAGCTGAGATGTTGATTATGGGTATGGGCTATCAATATTCCTTGAATAATTATCTCTTTTTGTATAATTTAATACTTGTTTTATGTTACAGGGATATTTTGATATAGTTGGTATTCCATATTTTTTAGCCTAGTTTAAAAAAATGGGTTTCCATAGATAAGAGAGTTGGACATTATTATCCACCCATATGGTTCCAAATGTCTGACATAATACTTCACATACAAATCATAGAGAGTTGTACATTATGATTCACATATATAGTTCCATATTTCTCACATGAATATCGACATATGAGGTTGATAGAGTTGGACATGATTTTTCCAATGCATGGTTTCAGATGTCTCAAATGAAATTCCACATATGAGGCTAGGTAGGTTGAAC
Organism: Viscum album; assembly: GCA_963277665.1. Lineage (NCBI taxonomy): Eukaryota > Viridiplantae > Streptophyta > Magnoliopsida > Santalales > Viscaceae > Viscum > Viscum album. Next base: position 111,702,828 of record OY728138.1, on the reverse strand, counting down.
TAGAAACTCCACACCTATATGATATGAGGTTGGACAAGCCATTCTATATCAATACCAATAGTTTTTATTTCTTGAGTGATGGATTGAGGTTGAAGGCACATTGATTTTGATATAGCTGATATAGTGGACATTCTGATCCCCATATGGGATTGATACAGCAGACTGCGAATTTGGGAATGTGTGTTATAATATATGGATCAGGTGTTATACTGAGGCTTAATAAAATGATAGTATACTCTTTTGTTTATATTATATAGTGATTCTATGGGTAGATATGGAATGCTATATAGAATATGATGTAAGACTGATGCTCCTCCCTTTTTGGGTCGGTGCTAGATTGATGCCTTGGGAACCACTGATGTTGATTTATAGTGAGCTGTTGGACTGATGCTCCAGGAAATCTTGTTTATGATATATGGTAAAGAGGCTATACAAATGTTTTGGGTTTTGGTAGTACTTTAGCATGGAATGAGTAATTAATACTAATGTTTCTAGGTATCAAGTTAGTGATAATGATTAATTTCATAAGAATTAGTTAGGGCATCCATGGATGTGGCACCCGTATGTTATTTGGTATGTATGATCTAAAGATGTGTTCAGAGACACCCAATGTTGGATGAAGAAGGTATACTCGATTGAGGTCTCAAACCTAAGGATTTTTTGTGGTTTTTGTATATTTATTTCATTTATGTTTTAGATAGGATGGGTATAATGCATGAGTATGCACTTATGTCAGTAGGTTATAGGATCAAAATTGGGGGTGGCCTACTGAGATTTATTTTTTACCCCATGTACGTGAATATTAGTGTGTATGTAAACTATATTTCTACTTTTATGTTGATAATAGATGCATGATAGAAAGGGATAAAGCCCAATATTTGATTATTGAGTGGGTTTCCCATGTTGAGTTTGATGATCGGGATGGAGAAACTCAATAGGGTACTATAGATCGAGTATGTAACATGGCTTAGAGTTGGCAGTATAGCTAGATATATTTATGTTTTAGTTGCTTGTTTTTTATATGTGAGCAGTCCAGTGGGTGATAAATATTGTATGTATGGAATGGTTTTTAAATCCTTTAATTTATTTAATTTTTTTACAGTAATCTTATATTTAAATTAATTTATTACTTCTACATACTCTTATATGTATGATGTTTGGATATTTACTTCTGGTTTTTCACTATGATATGGGATTATAGTCTCCTCATAGTTCCTCCTTCGACAATCATTACTAGTCCACAGCCTTTGGCATATGAGGAAGTGAACTTGAGTTATTATGGTGAATTGGATCTAGGCACTGGTCTAGTGGCATTTGGGTCGGGATGTTATAGTGGAGATGTGTATGGTTGACCATGATATACAACTTGTAATCAGAGATCATATTATGTATTGGAGTATGTATTTGATGTAGGTTTTTATAAGATCAAACCTTCCATATTGTGATATATTCCTACTCAATGCTAGTCACCAGGCTCTGGCCTATTAAAGGCGGTCTTGGGGTGTAACTCTCGGCTTATCACTGGACTGATAGTGGCCCTTTGTGGGTTTCATCATATCAAATCACATGAATACACCGTCATATTAGCGTTACAATGTGTGTACAATAGATACATTCCATGTAACCCACAAACTTCATTCCACCTTTTAGTATTTTTGTGGATTAATAAATATGAATTTAAATTCCATGTAAATACCTCACACATTAAATTTCACAATTAGTGAAAATATGGACACAAATGTGGTTGATCATGATACATGATGTGTAATCAGGTCACAAACAGTGTAACCATGTTTTACATCCAGGATATCTGCACCTCTAAATGGTATCTTCATATATTATTCACAATTTCTTAATAACATAAAGGTGAATGAAAATGTTATCTCAAATCTATGGATTATGAATGAAAATTAAAAAAAAACATAACAAAACAAATGTGATAGTTGATCAACAAACAATTAAATAATAATAAATTTGTACATTACCACTCTGATGCAACTTGAAGGTTCAGGACATAGTGGAAACATCTATTAGGATCATGTTAAACTCAACTATTTTCATATTCAATGAATTATCTAAAATATATACAATTTTCATGATGATAAATTTCATGAACAATGAATTTATCTGATGAAAATTTAACAAATATCACCAAAACCAAGAGAGAGTAACTTTTCAAATTACATTTATAATTAATTTTATGATAAGAATTACCTTGATCATGAGATTATTTCCTTAAATAAGATGTTGATCATTCAAACCTCTGTTCAGGTTGCTTTATAATTTCATAGAGAGGATCCAAAGTAGAATCTATATGGTAGTAATCTACACATGCACCTTTTATATCAAAGCATCATTGATGGTACTTCTGGTACTAGAATGATGGTATCGATCATCCTGTATTAATAACTTTGATCACCACACAATCCTTTATGCTTGAAGAATTGATTCTTATTCTCTTATTCTTGAGAGGATGTGAGAGGTTGGAAGATCTCTCTTGGTCTTCAGATAAAATTTAGAGAAGTTATTCATTGAGATAAAATTCTATAGAGATGAAATTATTGTGCACAACAAAATGATTTCCACACATTCCTAGAAATGATATAATCAGGTATAGATATATTTAATGTTAGAGAGTTTCTAACAGTAGAAAGGCCCATATCTTATCTATTAGTCTTTAAAGAATTCTGAATCTAATAATAATATTGTTATTATTATTTCTTTTACATGTACATGACTCTTGAATAATGTAAATATCGATAAATAAATTAATATTTAATTAAATGATATTTAGTAAATAATTTCTATTACCAGGTTCCTTCCTCATCCCATACACCTTCCTCATTATTTACCAAACTCAAATAAAAAATGTCTTTATTTTAATAAATAAATATAATATTGAAATTCTTACGAATATATATATATATATATATATATCTAATATTTGACTCATATAAAATATGGATTGAATATATGCGATCAATAAAATCCTAAATAAATATTATTTTTTCATCTTCATAATAATAATAATTCTAATGATTAAATTTCAATATAATTTAATTGATACCAAAATAAACATTTAAATAGAATTTAATTGAGATCAAAAGAAACACTTAGTGTGTGGCCCTCTCTCCCACTTCCTCAGTGGCATTAGGTGAATTTGCCTAAAGTCCAATTTTAGTCACTAGTAACATGTAAAGGAACTCATAGAGGAATAAGTTAATGTCAAAACTATGACTACCACATATTAATTCTCATTGTATAATATAATCTCTTTATTGTGATATCACATCAAGAAGGTTTTATGCTCATTTCATCAACCTATATGCCAGATATTCCTTTCTTTGACTTCCTAAAATAAACCCTTCAATACCCATATACCATGTAGTTTAGTTTTATGGTTCAAATTCAATAAAAGGATCAAGATATAAACTTCCATAAAGATGGAAGAGATAAATACTACCTCAAATTATTCATTAATAACATATCATTCATAGCGCACTTAGTGTGTCCTTCCCACAAATATATGGAATCAATGTTTTGGTTAGTACATAAAAATTATAAGAGTAATTATATGTATCAATAATAATATTAAAGTGTATGTATCATTAGACACATTCAATGATAATAATATTTAATGACACAAAACATGTGTAATTCCAAAAAACTATTTTATTCTCAAAAACTCATGTCTTATTAATTACAAAGTGAGGACTTCATGAGATGAAGTCCCATCCACTTATGAGAACCCAAGCCTAATGTTCTGTGTCATGACCTGAACCATTGGGGCCTTCCTTCCCATAGGAAATCTATGCGTGGCACCCCAATCCCACCTCCAATAGTCTAGGGGATAGCGATAAGTATCAAGAAGGCATAAAATGAAATGGGAGGCCTTATACTAAGGTACCTGTTTGCACACACATAATCATCTCTATTCAAAGGTGTAGATGAATAATAAAAGATCACAACATATATAGTATAATCATTCATGTAATAACCTCTAGAGAATATATCATAGTAAAACAATATAAACCAATGCATAAAGAGGAAAAATACATGTCCATCCAGAAATGATGTCCCAACCTGATAACAAATGGAAAAGGGGGGAACTGAAGAGTGACCAGCTCCTGATCTCCAAGTCTGACTACCTAATATGGTTAATGTATCCAAGTACCACTATGCTCCACCAAATTCACCACTTATCTTCTAGTAATATTCATAAGACATGGAATTTATGGGTGAAGTCCATGCAGGTGTGATTATATACATGCCCAATATGACACCTCAAAAACCAAAAGAGATGAATATAGAGAAACAATAGTAGTCAGTTCAACCCATCACAAGATGGAAACAGAAACCCAATATATATGTTCATAAAGAAACCCAATTTAGATAGAAAGGGGATCTCCATCTCTATATCACAACAAATAATGATGAGTGTGCCTGAATCTTCAAAGGTATATCTTAGATGCCTAGCATCACATGTAACTGCACAAGAATCTAAGTAGAGGGGAACACTCTTCACTAATGTTATCCATAACTGAGGGAGAACTAACTCCCATGGAGGACCCTCTCACCACAAGAGCTCAAAGATGGGGGAGTACCACTCCATAGATAGAGGACTCATTCCATGTTATAGAATGGTGGAGTAATAACTCTACCTATGTAAAGAGTATGAGGACACATTCCCTGATGTGGAAGGGGGTTTCTAACCCCAAAATTTCTCTAATAGCAAAACCCAATCACTATTATCGTCCAATCATCACTGAATGAAGTTTCACACTCATAACACCTCGTTTCATACCTTATATATCAATATGAAGGCCACCATCGTGTTCTATAGGAAAAATTCTTAATATTGGATACCCATAGGCACAAATATGAGTTTATAATAAGGTGATGCGCAAGTTGGAAGTTCCTAGGGAAGGTATAAAATGTAAACCTTGGGTAACATGGTGTGTGACATATCATGGAAAACTGTATGTATACTCTCCTATACATGGATTGGCTAGCTATGTGGGACTAAAAAATGTGTACAGGTGGCACATGACATGTCTTGAACACCTGATACCTTCCCATGTTCTTCTGTATTGTGCTTGTGTTCTTTGGCTTGTGCATGTGTACTATGGTTGTGTTTGAGTACCCTAGTCATGTCTGACTACATGGTCATGCATGTGTACTCTGGCATTGACTCTGTGTCTAGTCGTGTCTGTGCCCATGTAACCTTAGGTTACACACTGAGCCACTATTAATGGATCACACGGTGTGTATGGTCCATACAAGACATTTTATACTTCTCAACACATGAAACCCAATCTTCCATATCCAGGGTAATACACAGTATATGTTTCTAGACTAAACACCTTGTACGTGGGTTTTTATTGAAATTCAATAATCCTAAATGTGTCTCACCCATGTTGAACCTTCCACTATTCCCACCTCAATTTACATTAAGGATATTAGATCTAGGGATGACTATGCTTAATTCATCATTGGTGGATGGATTTGGCTTGCCATAATCCTATGTTGTTCATCCTATCACACCGCACCTCTCCCATGGATGAAGCACAAAGAACCAACCTCTGATCTATGTCACCATCATCTGAAACCCACATCACACCAGGATCTAACTTCAAAATAATGATCTATATATCATTCATGAATCCTCCATGAATCTAGGGGTTTTATCACACTAGAATCCAACCCAGAAATTCCATATTGTGACCATGTAGGACAAGGATGATGAACACGAACAATATTGGGGGGAATGCACAATAACTAAGTGAAGTTATCATTGGTTGATGTGATCAAAATCTATAATTACATAATTAAAGTATTCATAGGTGAAAACAAGGTGCATCAAAGTAATAATTGGATCAAGAATACCAAAACTTTGCAGGTATAATGAAAAGGATATAAATCAAATAGAAATAAAACTTATATACAAATCCTCGCTTATCAAATCAAATAGGGTGGAAATACATCAAATAGAATGCCTTGTCTTGGTATTGGATCATTATTTTGGGAAGAAAGTGTTCTATCATGATGGATAAGAAGATCTATTGTGTTTTATATCTATCTCACAGTTCTCATTGATCCATTTGTCTTCATTCTTTGATCCTGATCCACCAATGAAGAACTGTTCCTCATCCTCTCTAATCTCCCAAGGTTTCACAGTCAACCCTATAGATTTTCTATAATAGTACATTTATATAGGATTTATAAGGTTTAGTGTAATTAAAAAAAATAAAAAAAATAAAAAAAATAATTTACTTAATGTACCTGTCAATAGTTGTCTTCCATGGAAATCCCAACATTGACCAATTTTATGTCAATCCTAAGGTAAAACTCACTTCCCAGAATCAATAATGGTCCCATATTTCCCATATGAAGTCCCATACAATGGAAAATCATTTATTTTGAAAATATTTATGCACATTATATAATATATTTAATATTTTTATATATCTATAACATACCCCTCCAGGACCTAGAATCTTACACTGACTCGGTTCTTGGATCATAAAATATTCCAAAAATTATTATAATGAAAATTTAGAATCATTACATTATCCCCTCCTTCAAGGATTTTCACCTCAAAAAAATAATCTATACAAAAAAAGTGAGGACAATGATCCTGCATGTAGCTCTAATTATCTAGGCATCTCTCATGCATACTCTTATGATTCCAACGCACATGAACCAAATGGATGGTCTATCCACAAAGGATCCTCTCTTTTTGATCCTCAATCAATTAAAGGTACTCTATATAGGTGGATCTATCCTCGATGTCTAGTTCACCCCAGTCAGTAACATATGTTAATTCATGCACATATCTCCTCAACTGTGACACATGGAAGACATCATGCACTTGGTCAAACTGTGGGGGAAAGGCCAAGCGATAAGAAACCTCACAAACTCTCTATAGGATCACAAATGGGTTAATGAAACTTGATGATAGATAGTTTATTAGGTCAATCCTCAAAAATCCTCATCATGGGGAGACTCTAAAGAAAAAATGGTCTCCCTACTCAAACAACAATGGCCTAAGACATCGATTGGAGTAATATTTCTATCTGATTTGGGTTGTCCTCATATGATCGTAGATCACCTGTGCTTTCTCAATCATTGTATGCACCATCTTTGGCCCAAAAAGAGATGTCTCTTCAATCTCAAACCAATATAAGGTTGGACTGTAGGGTCTCTAATATAGGGACTTGAAAGGTTCTATGTCAATAGTGTAGTGATATATATTATTATAATAAAACTACACTAAGGGTAAGTGATCCTACTAGATCAAGATGGAGTCCAATGCATTGGATCTTAACATATCCTCTAACACCTAGACGGTGTGCTCGGTCTATCCATCTGTGGGGATGAAAATCTTTATTCATATTCAACTGAGACTCAAATTCCTCCTTCAAGACTCTATATAACCATGATGTGAACTGAGAATCATGGTTAGAGATAGTTATCAAGGGTAACCCATGGATCAGGATGATCCTCCACATGTATGACTTCCCCAAACTCTCAATTGAACTCTTCTCCCTGATGGAAAAAAGTGTATCGACTAGGTAAGTTGGTCAATAATCACCTAGATTGCATTGTGGCCTCTCATTTTCTATGGAATCCTAATCACAAATTCCATAGATATGTCATACCACTTCCACTTTGGGATCTCAAGAAGTTGTATCAAACCTACTAGAACCTAGTAATTTGCCTTTACCTACTGACATGTGAGACACTAAGAGATGAACTCAATGAAAGTATACCACATTTCATCACATAAAAACTACCAATAAATATTATTGTACATCTTTTCCACACATGGATGTAAATCCAAATGGGAGGTGTAAAACTCCCTCACCACCTCCTCTCAAAATATGACTAAAAAACTATTCATCCCTGAAAAAATGATGATTCATTCCCTTCCTTTATAAAATTCATTCGAAACATCTACAAAGGATATCTATTCTTGTAGAACCTCCCTATTAGTGTATCGAACTAAGCCTCTCTCACATGTTGAGGAATCAGAGGATTTTACAACCTTGACTAAAGAGAAATTGAAAACCTCTCCTCCACCAGGGTCATGTGCAATGAATAAAACTTCTCAGACGCCTCCCCTACAAGGAAAGAACATGACTTCCTACTTAGGTCATATACCATCACATTTCACTTCCAAATAGTATAGAATATATTGATTTCATAGTCTAATAGTAAATACAACCAATTCCTCAGTCTCGGGTTAATATCTATCTTAAGAAAGATGTTTCTGAGACTCTAATGGTCTAAGTAAACAATGAAACTCTTACCAAGAAGATAGTGCCTCTACATCATTAGAACAAATACTAACAATGAAAACTCTAGCCGAGAGTCATATAATTCTACCGATGGGGCCTCAACTGCCTCGACCTATAAGAGATCCCTATTTATATCTACATCAACACCCCAACTAATCTCAACTTTATAGGTATTTCAAAATACTATGTACTCAACACCCTCCTCTAGTAGTCTCAACATAGTTGAACTAGTCAATCTCTTCCTCTACTCCAAGAGAATTATTCCATGAACCTCTTATAGTAATCCATAAATAAAAGAAAATTAAGCACCTTCATCACACTTTTGGGTGGATCCTATGAAAAAAAGGCATCAATACTCATTGATTCCATAGCTAAAACATACTCAATGATGATATTCCCCAAAAATTGAACCCTATGGATCCAAAACTGACACTTTGAGTGATAACCATAAAACTAGGGCTCCTAGAGAAAGTATAGGACCATACTAAAATTATATTCATGATCCTCCTCTAACATAGAGTAAATGAGTATGTTGTTGATGAATAAATCTATGAATTTTTTTCATGTACAACTGAATGATTCAGTTTATAAGATACAAGAACACAGTGGGGGAATTCATCACATAAAAAGGAATCACTAAGAAATCATATTGTCTGTAAAAAAATTATAATTCCATATTTGGGATATTATCCTTGAAAACCTTCAAATGGTGGTATCTTTACCTAATATCAAACTTTAAAAACCAACTCACGCCTCTAAACTAGTCAAAGAGGTCATAAATCCTCATTAAGGGGAACTTTTTATTTATCTTTACCTCATTCAAGTGATGATAATCAACAAAAATACTCAATATACAGTTCTTCTTTTTAATTAATATAACTAGAGTCACCTAGGGGGACACACTAGCTCTGATAAAACATTTCTTTCAAAGTTTTTACAGCTATATCTTTGGATCTTGAATCTATGTAGGGGTCATTCAGTATTATACATAAGATATCAATACAATATTGGGGTATAAGTTAATAAAAAATTCTATCTCTTGTCACCCAAGTAGTCCCAAAACATCTTCAAGAAATATATACATGTAATTCTCCACTACTATTAGAATCCATATGTATGAAGAGGCCACAACACCAAGGTATTAAATAACCAAATTATGGGTAATGGGTTATATCTTTCTACATTCAAGGCCCACTCACTCATCCATGAGATCTCTCTCACCTAAAAAATAGAATCTCATCCCATCTATCTAAAGAAATATAACTCACAACTTATGATAGTCAATCTAGTCATGAAATATAGACAACCAGTCCATAACCAATATGATATCATATGGTTTCATCGTGATCACCAAGAGGTCCCATGAGAAACTCTCCCCACCAAATGCCAACTCACACTTCCAATATATATGTTATATTGAATAATTGCCCCCAATATGAACCTATAGAAATAAATTATGGGATAAATAATCAAATATTAGTTCTATCTCTCACATTATGGACATAGATAATATGAAATGGCTCTCTCTTATGTCTATAATTACTGAGGAAAGAGTATAAAAGACAAATTTGTACCTCAAATATTCTCATGAGTAGCCTCATCATACCCCTCCAAAGCCTACAGTTGTCTATGGACCTAACTGCTAGCACCTTGATCCTGGTGTGGGACACCTGGTGTTGATGTTGGGAGTATCTCGTAGAATTATCTTTCACTAGAAACTCCTCATTTTGAAGATCCACCTAGTCTACTACAAGCGTTGCCTCCCTGTGGACCACCTTGGCCATGCCTAGGAGATCCATGATCATGATGACACCTCTGTCATGGTGGTCCATCCACTTTCTATCTACCCTTAACTACATGATGGGTTGGGAAATCACAATCCATGTGACCACACCCTTCACATTCATAGCATCTCCCCTCTCCTGGCTGGCTGGATCCTTTATTTGAACCCTGTGTTGTAGATCCATTTGTATGGATCTGGGTATGGGTATACCTCCTGATCCAAGACCCTAACATCTATCACCTACTGGGTATTGTGGATGTATTAGACCCATGATGAGTACTTCCAACTCAAACCATATATATATATACCCTATTTTAGAAATCTCTCTATTATCAAATTCCACTTTAATACTCTATCATAGGTAGGAATACATAAGAAGATCACGCTGGCATGGATGTATCTTAGAATTCCATGCTCAAACTTCCACATCTAAAATAATACATCTCTAACCATATAGAGAGACTATCATGTGAGGTTAGTAAACCTCACAGCGTACTCAAAAACTATCATAACACCCTAATGCAACTCAATAATCTTCTGAAATTCACGCAGAGAACATGCATGAAGGGTAATATTCATTGTGAAATAGTTACTTGAAGTCTGTTAATGAGAGCATAGCCTCATCATGTATCTTGGTGATCATAATCCACTATCACCCTACTTATCAATGAAAAGTAATAGATGCAAGTGAAACTATATGATTAGTTGGGTCCTGAACAGGCTTGAATACTCAAATCACTAACTTAATCCAATCCTCTACTTCCTTAGGGTTTGGCTATCCTTGAAACCTCAGTTATCTATTTTTCTAGAAGTCACATAATGTGTTAAGAATTCTTGAATTTTCATATTGGAATGTAAGAACTATATGATTGTCAATAGGTGGTGGCACTACTCTGTACCCACCTAGAGGAAACACCTCAGGAGAAGGTCCTTGAACTGAGGCCTCATCATACAACTTATTTTCATTATGATATCATAATGGAATCCTACATGGTTATCCTCATGGAGGAATCCTAAAAGTTATCAAGATTTAACATGGTATGATGAGAATAAATATGGAGATGACTTAAGAAGTACATGAAAGTCAAATGATCTAATTATATATGATGCGTGTACTATTTTTTCCCTCTAACTAATGTCTCGGTATGTCGATTTGAAAAAGTAGGTTGTCAGGGTCCTATTGAATGCATATATTAGCCATTGTACCAACACTGGTATCCCTATCTTGAGAGCCACACCAGAGACACTCTAACATTGTTTCACTAATTCCAAAACCAATCCTTACTATAGTACCATCTCCAAACATCAACCCAATGATGAACCCCCACTAATACCACTCTATTATGACCCGACCCATCAGAGCCTTCCTATCCAACAAAAACCCAAGTGTGACACCCTAATCCCACATCCCAAATAGCCAAAAAATAATTTATTCAGAAAACATGTGAATAAGTGATATAATATATTTAATATTTATAATAAATAAATACAGAGACCCTCTAGGAACTAAAATCACATATTGACTCAGTGCATGGCCCCAGAAATATTCATTAAAATATTCGAAAGTATTACCAGGAACAAATATAATCTTTATAATCTACATCATTTTTATCCCATAATATGGCGTCATACATCCATAAGACATATAGTTTAATAATATCATCATATAATTTCATGGTTCTCATTATAGTAGGGAACTGTTATGACCATTTCAATGTGATAGATATTCAATGACATTATCACATTAAATTTATGAAAAAGGACAATTAATGTGTTATAAGGTATTTATTGGTATTCAAGTATATGAATATATATAAAATCTAAAGTAAAAAATGTTGGTTCTAGGGAACCAACACTAATATATACTCAATAATAATAAGTTCCCTTTATAGAAACGTGGTAAAATGTAAGGTATGCATAAGTAAATATATGAGGTTTTTGGGACCTTTTGGTCATAATGATGTTGAATTATTCTTATGAATATATTTTAATCGTAAAACATGCCTCTAGGGGTTCAATATAAATATTATGGGAATTGATTTCCTTATGAAGTGTGAGGTTGGTGTTCCCATAGAGGGACCTCCTCCTAGGTGCCTAGGCTTGGATGAACAGAGTTGGAGACCTAATATGAGACTCTCAAGAAACTGTATGAATATAGGTAACATCTCATTGGTCTCCTCTAAATATGATAGGAACGTGTCATCACTTTTAAGGGAGGGACTCTGGAAATTGTTAGAAATATTGATGGGGCCTGCCTACCCTTGTTAATATTTTGGAATTAGACCAGCCTAAATGGCCTCATCCTTTGTTAAAATATATTGATCATATTGGGGTTATTCCATTATTAATTTATTCTTACAACAATGCATTGACCTTATACTATTAGAGGTGATATGTGGGAGAGAGAAAGTGGTGGTACATAGGAGTTAATGAGGAAGATGCAGTACCAATAGCAAAGGTATAATGGATCTTAGTATGCTAGTTTAGATTCATAAGGCCACCACCAGCTTTCATGTTGTCCCCATGTCTATTTAGGGTCAAACAATTTTGGTCTCTAATTTAATCCATTTATTTTCTATGATAAATTAAAACAAACAAGATACATATAAGTGGAACAATATAAATAATTATTCATGGTCAACCAATATCTTTCATGGGTAAAGGATTTCACATCAGGTTCACTATTTTCTGTTTACTATATTCCATTTTTATAGTGACCATTATGTTATTATATTGAGGTAATGTATATAATAATCAAGAGGATTGGAGGTCAAATCATATCATAAAGGATATTGGTCTCTATACTATAAATCTCTTATATATTATAGAATAGATTTGTGAAATACTTATTGATAACAATACCTATTTATTTTACATATTTTACTTCCTTAATGAGGAAAATATTAATTATTAAATAGATTCATGGATTGGAATATTATATGGATTCTAGAATTAAGGTATATTTTTCCATGTTCATAGTAAAATACATATCATGCTTATTGTACAAGGACACATATTTTTATGTGACTCTATATTTTAAATCTATATAGGAGGGTAATTTAGAATTTAAAACTATTCAAGGAGGTATGAATTGGATTAATATGAATTATTTTCATGGTCACAATGATGTTGGGAGACTGAATCATGACCAATGAATTATCTTATTGTTTCATCATCAATGAAATATTATATTTATTATCACATCACTAGAAAATATAAACTCTATGGGATAGTTTTTGGAGAATTAAAGAGATAATGGATCATCACCAATAGTTTTATGGTTTACTAGATCATAAAAAAAAGATTAGTTTATTGTTTCAGTTCAAATAGAGGCATGGATTTGAGATAGGTTTTTGTTTTGTAGGAAATCAAGGGAAAAATATTATGATGGAGTTTCATGTCATCCAAGAAGGATTATTGTAAATAATGGTAGTTTAAGGGCTTATAGGATGATTTAAGGTTAGGGTATATTTTCATTTCATCCAACGTGACATAAATATTTAAATAGTGATTAATTGGGTAATCACTAGTGGGTATAAGGATTCAGTGGATCATTACTAAAGGAGATGTTTGAAATGAGGGAATCTATTCAGGATAATATCCAGTAGCGAAGAATACAAAAAAGTTTCATTCCATCCTAGAAGGCATAAATTTTTAAAATGATTCATTGGATTATCACTAATGGGTTTAAATATTCACCATATTATCCCTATTGGGTTCAAGGGTTTTTTTAACTCATCATCAGTGTAATTAAGTAGGGGGTATCCATTTAGGAGGATTCTCAATAATAATGGGTATGATGGATTTTTGTGCCATCTAGAAAGGCTTAAAGTTTTAGAATAAAACTTTCTAGCTTATCACTAGTGGGAGATAAAGGGTTATTATGATTGTTACCATGAAAGTGTCTTCTTATGTATCCATGTCAAGAGGCTCAAATACATTATAGTAAAGGCCACAATTTCATAACCATGTGATAGGACAAGTAAAACCTTTTAAGTACATGTGATAAAAATAGTGTGATTTTTGAGGTCATGTATCCAAGTATATTATTTTTAGTAGTTTAACTTCATACAATTAGAATTAATAGGTAATAAGGGCATGTTGATAGTATTATTTAAGGAATATCCATGAGAATAACTTTTGGTGTTTTCATAAAAAGTTAATTTCGGTGAAGGAATGGGTGTTACACCTTCTTAGAGGCCCTTTTGTATTTAGAACCTTTTCCTCAATGAAAAGGTAGGATAAGGAAAACTAGAGCCACATGAGTTAGGAAATAGTGGGAGAATATTTGGGCTTACACCAAGTCAGTAGCTAGTTTAGAATATTTACATCAATTGTTGGTAGTTCCCTAAATATGTAAAAATATGTAAATTCCACTTAACATGATTGGGGATTATGTAGAAAAGTATAATTGTGCATTGGATCTCAAGTGGCAAGGGTTAGTTGGTAACCAACCGCCTAAGAGGGAAGATAATAATAGTGGGGCTTATACATAATCAACCTAGAGGTTGGGGAATATATATGAGCTTGGAGAAAGGTATGTGATCTCCCTAGGAATGAAACAAGGTTCTTTTAAGTCTATAAATTATGAAATATGGTGATTGTTATCTCACAGAAGGGTTGAATCCCTTTGATAAAGGAGAATACACTAATGTATTATAATTTTTCTTTATTGTGTGGAAGTTAAGAACTCTGCTTAATGGAATCCATTTATGTTTAAAATTTAAGCACATTGCCCTCATAGATTATGGAAACTTTGTGTGTAAGTTAAAATTACTCATGTTTTGGGACTTGTTTATGGTGCATCAAAGTTATGTTTGGGAATTCCCATTCCAAAAATATTAACAAGTATATGTGTTAGATAAGTCCCTAAATCCTAAAATCTATGAGTCTCTAGATAATTTGTTATTTAATTTATTCTCACATGGACTTGACATGTGGATTCTATTTTGGAACCCATGTGATCAACTTGGTGCTTAAATTTACTTTGTTTCAGGAAAAAATTATGCACCTATGGGATATTGGATCTTAAATCTATATTTTAGCACCTATATGTAAATCCAAAGTACTGAGATTGTAGGAGTGACAGTATTATCTTGCATAGGAAATTTATCCTTTTCCATAGGTATAAAAATCATACAGTCTACTGAATTTGGTACTTATAAGGTATTTATATTCATTTTGGGTCATGTGTGATGAAGTGAAATCATGGGATCCAAAATGGATCATGTGTGCCTAATTGAAAGGTATGGGTAGATATATCAGTGTACATGGGGATGATGTGTGTGGGAACCTCATTCTAGGGGTTAAAGTTACATTTTTGTTGATAAATATTAACGTCATCACACTTACATGATGGACAAATCAGGTGCATTAGGCTACAATGGAACTTGAACTTTCAAAACGATATCAGTTTGTTAACACCCTAGAATCTGGGTGCCCTGTATCATTTGAACTACTTTATTATAGTGGTTTTTAACTTATGAAGTACCAAATATCATGTACCTCATATATTAAGAAAAAGACTAGGCTCTTCGATTCACCATGCATTCAACTTTTTATTTAAATTTTGTGATGGATCATCACATTAATTACCAAATTTAGTTTTCAAGAACTTTTTTCCATCTATAAAGGCATAACATATTCATACTCCCATATATAAAATGGATCATGAGTAATTCATAAAATATTTTACCTCCCATGTATTTTTATCTATACCATAACCCATGTTATGACCTCATAGAAACTCAAAGATATGAAACATAGCCAACCCAAGCTGTAAAGTTGAACCATTATAGTAGTTTTGTAGTAAGGTCCCATGGATTTTCCTCAAAACCAACCCCAAAACTATCCCAACACAACTAATCCATACAAATATCATCATACAAACTCACATTCTATCTACTCATGCTAATATTTACCATTAAAAATAGTAATCCATGGTGATTTTATCCCATTTTCTAACTCTAACATGACATCACATCTCAACCATATTGTATCTATATTCTCAGTTATCATCCTATTTTAAATTTAAGAGGGACATAACCCATAAACCACTACTGGAAAA
Organism: Viscum album; assembly: GCA_963277665.1. Classification (NCBI taxonomy): domain Eukaryota; kingdom Viridiplantae; phylum Streptophyta; class Magnoliopsida; order Santalales; family Viscaceae; genus Viscum; species Viscum album. The sequence continues at coordinate 111,686,678 of OY728138.1, read as the reverse complement.
TGGACCTATCTCCACGGTTTTCCCCAAAAGTGTGGGGATAAACCCCCCTATACCCACGGTTTTGGAAAACCGTGGGTATAGGGGGGGTCTATCCCCACGGTTTTGGAAAACCGTGGGGATATGCCCTGAAAAGTCACCTATACCCACGGTTTCCCAAAACCGTGGGTATAGGGGGGGTCTATCCCCATGGTTTTGGGGAAAACCGTGGGGATAGGTCTGGGATAAAATACCTATACCCACGGTTATGAAAAACCGTGGGCTATACCCATGGTTCTTCCCTCTATACCCATAGTTTTTATAACTATATTTAACTAAATATATATATATATACATATATGTGAAGTTAGGGTAGGGGTTAGACGCGGTGTTTGCAGTGAAGAGGTTGCATGATCGAAACTCGGAACCTGCATTATTTTAGGACCTATACCCACGGTTTTGAAACCGTGGGTAAAAGCCGTTGACACCGTGGAAATTGGCTATGTTTCGATGACACAGTGGCAGGACACCTATACCCACGGTTTTGGAAAACCGTGGGTATAGGATGGGGACCTATACCGACGCCGTTCCATCCCATGGTTCCCAAAACCGTGGGTATAGGCTATACCCACGGTTTTGGGGGTTATACCCACAGTTTTGAACCGTGGGTATAGGTCGTTTTTCCAGTAGTGACCATTACTTCATTCAACCACCCCTTATTAATATAATAAATTTTATACACCCAATTTATACCTAAATAACTATAGTGGGAAACAATAATCACATACCCCAAACCAAACATGGTTTAGTCACAACCAAGCTAGAACAACCAAAACTCATCCCCACAAGTTCAACCCAATCATTTAAACCCCACCAATATCTCCAACAAATGAGGTAGAAGAATCAAATGCATACCCATGAACCAAAATTCATGAAAAATAATTGAGTACCATATAAATGCTAAAATATTGTAAGGACTTCCTACCTCGAGCCACAAAGAGATAACTCACCAAGAAAAATTATCTGATTTGAGATCAATCAACCACAAAAAATTATCTAAGAAGAACCCTTACCAATTATGGATTACATATAAAGGAAAAATAAATAGTTGAAACTAACCAAAAACAAGGATTAGTCAAGATTAGATTTATTGAATGAGAGTAATCAGAACTGATAGCACCTCAAACAGGAATGAAATAGATATTAGAGGACACTTGGAAATTATAAGGGAACCAAAAGAGGGATTTTATTCATGGATAGTTCAGGGAAGAGGAAAAAAGGTAACTAAAATGTATTATATAATGAAAAGACAGAAGTTATCTTAGTTTCATCCACCCAAGTAGAGAATTGGGTAAAAATTATATAGGTATCAGGTTCTTGATGCTGCATTGAACACCTAGTATATCCCCACTAGCTTATTTAGTGGGGTTATTGGTGATATTAACCCCCCAAATAGTGCATTGTGTGCCTAAGTCCCTTGTATTGAGTACTCAATATCTCCTAGTGAATTATTTTAGAAAAAAGTTCCTAATTACCCCACTCTAAAATATCACCAACACCTCCCAAAAACATCAATAAATAGGAATCATAAAATAATTTAAATCTAAAAAACTTCATAAAAATTTTACCTCAAAAGTTATGGGTAATCAACCCCACAAAGTATTCTCATCCTTAAGAAGTGTACCTAATACTTCTACCTAAATAAATCTGGATATTGGGATCATATATCAGATTCTTTCTCCCATGTATCCCCCCAAATACACCCATGATTCCATTGCATGTGTACTAGAGTAATTTTATTACCTTATAACGCATTCTCACATAGGTCCATGATGTGCAGTGATCTATCCTCAAAATATTCACCACCTCTAATTCTATACCCTTTCTATCAATCACATGTATAGGATATGACTCATAATTCCATAGCATCGATACATTAAATATATTATGAATATCTTGATGTTTCAAAAGAATATACAACTAATAATATATGTTAATGGACCACTTAATTATTTTAAATGGGTCAATAAACCATGGTTCAAGATTCTGCTGCTTCCTTAATTTATGATGAGCTAATCGATTTGATACATGAAAAGACACAAATCTCCCTTGAATAACTCCAAGGACCATCCCCTTTGGTTAGAAAATTAATTTTTCCTAAGTATACATCATTATCAAGATGGAAAAAATGTTTACACTGGGGTTTTTCATGTTTGTGGTACTTGGAGATGACTCATATTAATAAGATCCCTTAATCCTTATGGAGGTATAAATTTGATTCTTATTATAGTAATCTTGGCCCACATATGATGTGTGCAGGTGAAGATGGATGCTTACACATATTTGATTATTACATGGATAAGTTATAATGCTTACAAAGAAACATTTCATCTTTATGTGATGACAAATTGATACTTATGGGGGAGGTAAGGTGATTCTTATGAGTTAAAACTTCTTCGCATGTTGCTTACGAGGAAGATACTTCTATGGGATGATGTTGAGTCAAAGACACTTATGCTTATTTTGTTTTGAAAATCATAATACAATTAATAAATAGATTTATGTAACATGAGGTTTTTTTAGTTGTCATTTTTTTCAAAATAAAAACCTAGTAAATTAATTTTTGAAGGTTTGAGATGAAAATATGAAAATCCAGATAGAATAATCTTCGTGAAAAATTATATACACTGGAAGTAAGAGCACTATATAAATATTGAACTAAATTCCATAAAATATGAGAAGTAATGTTGAGTTCATCTAAGGATGATGAATCTACTTTTGATGTAATTACAACTATCTTTGAAGAATGTGGAATTTTACCATTAAGGTTTTGGTTATAAAAAAACACTACCTTAAGGATAAAAAGAACAATAATGACCAAATTTTTAAAAATATTTATAAAATAATTTTGAATAATGAAATGTATTATTGTTTAGTGTGATTATTTTAGTTTTAGTCATTATTTCTGATAGTTTGTTTAGAGTGTAAATTTGTGAGAATATCATTATAAACTCTCTAAGATTTAAAGTTATAATTTTTTATCATTCTGATTGAGGGAATTTAGGGGTAATAAAATAGAGTTATATTGAATCATGTATGATCGATAGAATATAAGAATAATAAGATAGAGTTTTTTCTAATCCTTTTGATTGAGAGCTACCGGGGATAGGAAGACATAGCACCTTCTGACGGGTTTAAGTTGAGGACTTCTAAATATAAGAAAAAAGGTGCCTTGGATCAGGTTGAAAAATCCCCCTTACACATTGGGTAAAAGGGTGTTTTATAATATCCAATAGGAAATTATTTTTATTGTTATATAATAATCTATGATTTTTTAACTTTACAATATGAAAATATTTAATACTTTTACATTTATTTTAGTTTTTTAAACTTTTGATAAAATTAATCTCTGTTTTGATTACAAATTTTGTACATGTTTATATTTTCACTCAATTTATATTGATATTATTGATTGTTGAATTTCCTCTATTCCTACTCCAATTAAATTTTATTTGATTTCAAGATAATAAAATCTGATAGTTTTATGCCTAGTGGTGGAAGAAAATTTTAATTAAATTTTTTTAATACAATTCACCATCTCTTGTAATTTCCTACTTAACATATCTATAAAAACACCTTGTATTAGATGCTTCTTCTACTAAAACTAAAATTATTCATATTTTCTATTAATTTTCAAAAATTATCTAAGTTTTACTTCTAACAAAAACTAGGTTTCATAAGAAAAATTATCTTTTGTTTTTTATAAATAAGGATTTTTAGTTGAAATACTAGTGAAATTGAATCCTAGAAAACCACCATTTATTATGGAGTAGATTATGATTATTGGAATGACAGAATGATTTTCTTTTCAAAAATATCAGTGTGGATAACTCTATTATGAAGATCATAGGATGAAAAGTTCTTGGGAAGGATTTTTTTTCATTTTACTCTTGAAGAAAAACTTGAATATAAATAAAATCACAAGTTTTGGAATACTCTATTACGTTCAATGACTAGAAATTTCTATAGTCAACTATATTTTTATGAAACCAAAATCATAATTTAGAATAATATATATATTAATCATTTAGAAACTTCTAAAGTTATTGAAATCATAAGAGATATGATATGTATATATTATCAAGAATTCAATTTTCAATCAAAAGAGTCTGTTTCTTAGATGCATCAGTGATTTATGAAAATTGTGAATATTTTACTATAATTTGGAGATAAGGAGTTATTGGAATATAAACTTGTGGATAAAGTGAAAGTATACTTCCAAGAAGTAGGAGGCTAAGTATAATTATATTTATGATATGAAACACTTTACTAAGCTCTAATTTGATTAGAACTCTCATAAAACATGAGAGTGGACTAATAAGAAATATTGAGAAGGATAATAGGAAAATTGGTGTAGTGTTTATGTCTAGTTTTGGTAATATTAATTTTTTAGTTTTAAATTATTGAGATAGTATTAAAAAGAAAAAATAAAGGCACTCATCAGTTGTTAGCAATGTTGAATCTAGTGAAGAAGAAATTACTTAGTTATAATGAAGAATAAATAATATTACTAGAAATATGAACTTATGATATACTCATTAGAAAGATATAAGGTAGAAACTTGATAGTAAATATTATTCATATTTTATTTATTATAAATGTAAAAAAGATAGATCATATAACACCAGAATTACTAAGGTCAAATAAAAAATATAGAAATTCAAGGATAACTTCTAAAGGTAGTGGGAAGAAAATTATAAAATACCTAGATGTGTGGAGTTCCAATGTAGGGGGAATAACATACAATAGTTTATCTTAATAAATTGGGAGTGAATTCATAATATTGTAGGTTTCTATAAAAATATTCCTAAATATGATAAATGTCTTATAACAGTGGTAACTTTTGAATCTTTTATAAATTTGACTTTAGATTCTCAATTTTTTATATTTATAATGATTATTATTCAATTATATCTGATGATGAAAAATATAGTTCATCATAAGATAAAAAAGTTAATTTAACTTATGGTATGGGAGATTCACCTACATATGAATGAATACTGAGATATTTAACTCTAATGGAAAAAATATAATAAAATTTTTAAGAATTCCTATGATAGTGTTAAGGATGATGTTTCTAAGGAATAAGTAGGATTTCAATACTTACTAATGAAATTTGAAAAATTACCTTGGAATTATTTACTGAATATAGTTCTATAGGTCGGAGTATGGTAAAATGGAAAGATGGGGTCTGAATTTCCATTTAAAAATAAAGGTAAATAAAAAAGAATTAAAGAATAAAAAACATTTTTTAGAAGATTGAAGTTAATTAAAACATTTTGAAGAGATAAAAAAATGAATCAAATTTGAAATAATTTTGATATATTAATATATGATTATATAAGGAGAATAATAAAAGAAATAGCAATTCATAAATAAAATGATTAAGTGTGTTTAATGATTAAATGATATATTAATTGAATGGATGAAAGTGATAAATAAATAAAAATTCATAATGTAAATAAGCTACAAAATTTTGTAAGTAAGTTCAAAAATAGCTCAAGAAGATCCCCTATGTAAACCACCTCAATTAACTAAGAATTTAATGTATTAGTCCCTTGTCTTTAATGGTATCCAATATAACGAAACTCCCTTGATTTTTAGGTTATATTACAAAACCATATATACAATCAACACTATATTTTTAATGTATATTTCTAAAACCTCAAATAGAATAGTCCATTGCATTTTAACGATTATGGACAGAAAACTCGAGTCCCTTTCTTTAAAGGTAATGAGCACTGATAATAGAAGAAAGAGGAAGAAGGGAGGATTTACAAGACAAATCACATTTAATTATATTCTAAAATATCTCAAAATAATATGAAGAACAACTAGAATAGAATGAGAAAGAATATGAGAGTGATAATATTTCATATTAATAAAGCTCACTCTCTATTAGAGAAGGAAGCACTTTGGGAAAGAAAGATTTAGAGAGAAATTTGTAAATCGTAGCATGTTGGCATTGGATAATAGTTTATAAGGTAAGATTCTAAGTCTAACAAGAGGTCTATTTATATATTACAAAATATTTTGAATATTTTATAATTCACCGAGGTTAATGAACTTGTTGAAGATAACATTAGTTGTCCGTTTGAATATAATAAATGTTGGCTCTAAATTATAGACACGATGCCACTGGTTACCCGATAGCCTTTATTAGGTTTTTAATAGACTACCTGGAACACCATGCACGCTATATTCTACCATTGAGTATCTAGATATCCTCTACTAGGTATATGGTAGACACATAATACTTGATGAAGCCACTACCTTCACCACCAGATAGTTAGTGGTTATGCATCGGCTGGCCGGTTTAACCTAATAATATCTAAATATATTCATAGTCCCCTTGTTTTCTTTCCTTTCTTCGAAACATATGTGGACATCACTCTATGAGTCCACTTAGTTTGTAAATATTTCTATAATAATCCTTCAAGTTTATTTCAATATTTTAATATGGTTTCATCATGTTTCTAACTAAAAATCACTGAGATGAAATAATTAGAAACTTTAAAGAGTATTTTTGATCTTTTAAATCAAAATATGGTGAGAAGTGTAGGTTCCAAGAACAATGAAAACATCACTAGGCCATGCTCAAATTGGATTTTTATCATAATATATTATTAATATGAGATTTAATTTGACAAAGAATGTTGTGACCATCATAATTTAATCAATTATTAATTTATATATGAACACCAAAACAAAATTCAGGATCATCACATAATGATTTATAATTAACTTAATCATTTAAAGAATTACCCTGTGATGAATTATTTATTCTTTGATAAATATGCCAATGTCACTACACCATACCATCATTGTGTTATAAGAATAAAGTGTATGTTCCCTCCATTTATGATTCACACATATACCATAAACCTCCGAGCATTTCTATAGGAATCTCCAAGTGCTAGAGTGGAATATCCTAACACTTATTTCAATCGTCTTTGATTTACATGAGAATCACTTCCAAGACGTATTTTTCTTGAACTCTCTAGAATCAAGAGGGGTATTAGAGGTGGATCAGTCATTGTTCTTGAGAGTTTTCTTTGAGAGGATTCAACTAGGGATTGAGCGGATTCTACAGAGTTATTGTGCATAACCAACACAATGTCTAGAATTAGTTTTGGTAATTATATATATTTTTTTAAATTGTGCTAGGTTTAAAAAATAACAATTACGTATACACCCTTATTATTTCCTTTATCCACACCAAAAACCATGTCTATATTATTATTATTATTATTATTATTTATTTACATGCACAAAACCAGATAATTAATTAAATATTATTTATTGAAAAAAAATTATTCAAATAATACTTAATATATATTATTTATTACCAGACCATTAAAATCGATCTGTCATTTCTTAATAATATTTATTAGGCCTCAAATAATAACTATTTATTTCATTTTAATCACCTCATGATCTCATTTTGGCTCATCTTAATCCTTACCTATAGCTTTGGAGGTCCTCCCCTTGTATTTTAGGTAGAATTCCTTTATTCTTGATAGATCATCTCAAGGTATGTTGCATTTTTTATCTTGTTTCCCCTCTTTTTTGTAGATCTAGACTATATATCTTCTCCTATAATCTTTATAGATCCTCATTTGGGATATGATGATGGATATAATGGGTTTTATGGGGTATTGACATAGTTTCTTATGGATCTAGGATAATGAGGATCTGATCTACTCGCCCTTGGTCTCTGTTTTCGAAGGCAGTTATATCTAACTCCATTATTTGTGTAGGTGTTTCTATAAAATGGGTTAATTTTATAAATTGATTATCATTATTATAAAATTACTTTTTTATATTCACTAAATTGAATTTATTTTTGGTTTCAAAGGATTTCTTGGAAAGAAACATGTTTTAAAATGGGTTTTCTTTAAAAATAGGTTTTTTCACACCAAGTGTTTTATTACATGATTGAATGGTGGTTTTTATTTGGAAGTGGGTTTTCAAAGACTGAATTTTATTCTATTGGATTTAAAAGTGTTTTATAAATTTTTATCATGATTTTGAAATAGATTTTGACAAAATTGGAATATTAGGAACCTTAGGTGCATTGGGAAATGAACATTGGTAGCCCTAGTGTGTGTGGCACCACTAGGGGTTATTTTTGTGATATCGACAGACTGTGGTATGAATCAATACCATTTGGTACCATCATATTTATAGTTTATGCTTCTTTTATTCCTATTAGATATTCTCATTGTCTAGGTCCTAATATGGTGTGCTTTTTCATTTATGTATTGTTTATCGCATGATGGATTTTTATCAAGGATTATTACTCACAAGTTTTTCACATGAGGTTGTATCACATGGATTATCATGATGGATTATGTCCTGGATATTTGTTTACTTGATTACCTTATGGTGTATGGATATGCCTTTCTATTTTATCACTTATACTTGTCATATTACTATTTTTTGTGAATATGAAAGTATTTTATGAAAACCAAAGGAAATGATTTACAAATGGGTTTGGATTTATGAAAATTATTTTTAAAATTTATTTTTTTAAAATATAGAACCATTGTATTATTGTTATTATACCTTGTATAGAATTTTTGGTGGTATCCTATTGGTATTTTTTCTCATACCCAACTTTTTCCTTTAGTTGGTTGTAGATGTTGTGTTGTAGGACATAGGTAAGGTGAAGGGAATTATGTAGCACATTAGATTCTATTTTCATCATTTCCTTTATAGTGAGAGGGTTTGGAGGTGATGTTTGGTCACATGGGGACTTGTTGGTATTGTGTTATTATAATTTTAGGTTTAGCCCATTTTTTAATTGAATAAATCTTGGATGCATCATTTTCTTCCATGTTGTACCCTATTTGTATGTATTTTATTCTTTATATGATACTTGTTTATGTTATATTGTTTCACCTCACCATCATGACGGGCCAACTTGAGTGGCTTGTCAAGTTGACTCGGGTTGGTTCATTACATCACAACATCATGGAAATACTTATGTATCACACAACATAGAATCTATCCTGAATAGATAACACAATTCAAGGTATTTAATTAAAAAACTTGTATGCATCACAAAAAATAGTATATACATGGAATGAGAACCTATGTTCATATTTTTGATGTATCACCATTTCAAAAATCTCATAAATCACATATCAACATCTTGTGCATCGCCCAAGGTGAATTTAATAAACGGTAACCAAAAAAAATATTTTTCCACTTCATGGAAACTCAGAGGTCCTTTATAAAGCGCTAGTCAGGCACTATCATAGTTCCCATTCCTGAGTCCCAAATTTCATATCTCCTATCTACCTTGTCCTAATTCAAGGAAAAGAGAAAAGAAAAGTTAGCTAACTTGATGACACTGATGCCATTTTGTAACATCCTGGTCTGAACCACTAGGTTGGAACTGGAGTCCCGCATGATCATGCACACCTTCTCATACGCAAGTGTATGTTGACTAGAATTGAGAGTCTAAGTCTATAAGTGGAGATACTATACCCATAGTGTCATATCATAGGATGAGAAACAATAATAACAAACAATCTATTAAATTATCATAATTCTTGTGGAAACTAAACGGTTGACATACATGTCAAACAAGATAATGGATCCCAAAGTGGAAAGTGAACCAGAGTAAATAAATGAAAATAAATAAATAGTGGGGTCCTCCATAGTTCATCTTAGGGTGTAAGTAAAAGACTCCGTAGGACACCACCAATGCATCCTCAACTTGTTTTTATTACGTAAATAAGCGTATTCCATAATAATAATAAATGTGTAGCAAGAAAAATGACATATAATCCAAAACTAAGTATTCATGCACTAACCAAGCCACCATAAACCCCTAGATATACCTATTTCGTCTCAATATCAAATGGATAATCAAGTTTTAGGAATTAATCAAGTAATATCCCTGAGGATAATGATCATTATTCTAGTAATCATGTTATCATACAACCCAGCATACACTAGGCACCAAGAGAGTCACGTTCTTAGCATATTCTAGGCATCGAGAGCTACTCATCATTCACTAGGCATTGAGTAACATGATACTTGGAATAAACTTGGAATCAAGTGTATCACACATCATCCACAAGGTATCATCGAATTATCATGTTACTCTTCATCCTCATGTCATCATGTGTACATGCTACTCTAAATTTACTAGGCATTAAGTATGGCATGTTACTCATCATACACTATGCATCAAGAGTGACTCAACATTCACTAGACATCAAGTGAAAAGTTATTTGAAATCCTCTAGCCATCGAGTGCATCATGAGGGATCTATGATGCATCGTCATATCATCATGCTCCTTGAAATCCTCATGGAATCATGTGTACTTTCTAATAAAGAATCACTAGGCTTCAAGTATGTCATGTTACTCCACATCCGCTATTCTTGACATTAACAATATATCAAGTGACATGGTACTTGTAATCCTCTATACATTGAGTGCATCACATGGAATCCATGAAGCATCATCGTATCCCAGCCTTATACTTAGATCCATCATCTCCATCATCACAAGTCATGTGCACCCCACCTTTACTGAATAAACATGTAACAATGGTCTACCTGCATTAATATCCAAGAATAATACAAAAAATTTACACATAAAAATGTAGAATACACAAGAAAGAATAAAATATCATCATAGGTAAAGCATCACATACAATACATGTGATCAACATCAAGCACAAATAATGCTCTATGAAAGTAATCATGGAAACAAGTGTCTCATAAGGTTCTCAGGGGATAAACACACCCACATGATATCATAATGAATAATGGAAATCAATTATATCTATATATAAATTATACTTAAGGTGACATGTGTAAAAAAAGCACCAATAGGTATAAAACTCCTTACCTTATGTGCAACAATGTTCTGACAACAAGGGTCACTAACTGAGTCCAATTTCACCCCTAAGATATGTTTCTTAGTGAACCACGCTTTTATTATAATTATTTTCATATTAAATAATTAAAACATTAAAATAATATTAAATTAATTATAGATAGTATACCTTACTTCTTTCAAAAATAAACTTAGGGATTAAATTATACTCATCGAGTTGAACCCAAAAACACTGATGGTGTGTCATTCTGATCCATATCATAGAAGATATTAGAGAGAGAAATTTGGAATAAAAAAAATAAAAAAAATATATATAATGATAGAGGGACAGATAGAGGAAGATATGTGTGAGAGTGAGGAACAAATTCCTCCTGCACATGTCTTCCTTAGGCACCTCCCATTTTCCCCTTTTAACATTTTTAATTTTTTTATTATTCAATTAATCATTTATTATTTCCATCTATCTCATTATTCTACTATTTATTACACTCTACTCTTAAACCCATGCACCACCCAAATCACCTCTTACATGTTTTTTCCAAAATTCCAAATTTAACCACATTATGAAATTTATTAAATACGTATTAAGAATCATCCATATACACACACATACTCACATCATTTGTATATACACCCACACACACATGCTCTCACACACACACAGATATATATATATGTATATATACATTTTACCCATATATATACACACTATATACACACACACACACACACACTCGTATATACATATATACACCCACACACACGCCCACACACACACACACACATACATCCGTGCATATATATATATATATATTAATCCATATACACAGACATTATATATATATACACACTAATATTATTTTCTTAATTAAATAATAAAAATAAAAATAATAATAAATTTTATTATATTTAATCTCCACAATTATTACCATCACAAATATTTCAACAAAAAATTTCATTAAATACTGAAAATAGATTAATAAATTTGTATTAATCACACAAAAATGTTTATTTATCACAAGTAATAATGTTACCATTATTACTTTGACCACCAAATAAATTATTCACCCAACCAATATTTCCACCATAATACAATTATTAATTATTCATGTAAATTTAAATTATTTTTTTCAACATTAATAATAACAATAAAATTATTATTATTATTTTCAATTGCTCAATAAAATATCCAGATACCAAATAATTTTATCATTTTGGATAATTCAAAATAATGTGTTGAAATTTATTCACAACATATATTCTTCTTTTTTAATAAATTTTTTAAATATAAAAGGGTTAAAAATTCCCCTTACGTAAGATATTACCAAACACTCAACACACATAAAGATTATTCCATCCCTAGGGTAAAAACTGCATTCCGAGTTTAATGGAGGTTTTGAATTTCTCAACCAGGACACTGTTCGGGAGGTATTCCATTATTTCAGAAAAATATATCATGCATGATAAAATATATTTATTATATTTATTATATCAATTTTGATTGTATACAGGCCCTGGAATATCATTCTTACTCTACACTTAAATATGAAAATATTCAATAGAATAGTCCAAAGTGTTAATAGGGTTTTTACCCTTAGGTAAAACCATTAAATAATTTATAAAAAATCTATATTTTTGCATAAAAATACTCATAAATTATATATATACATAGGTTTAATTATCATTAAAAATTTAGAATATTACACCTAGGATGGAAGAGTGAGTCATAAAAAATATATGCTAAGCCTTTATCACAAGTTTAATAAATAAATTCACCAAAACCCATGTTAAAACTAATATATTGAATCATAAGATGAAATAACTCATCATAATGTCATCGTTGTCCCAATAACAACATTGTAGACTCTCTTCCACCACAACGGTCTAATCAGAATAAATTTTTCATATCAAAATTTCTACAGAGGTCAAGTATAAGAACACACACATTCATTTTTTATATTTCTTTTTGAAATTTGGACATCATCAGGACTACCAAATTCTAGAAGGAAATCACCATGGATATTTACTCATGAAAATGAGTTTATGTGTCTTAGAACATTTTCAAGTTGAGACACCATCAAACATAACATTAAAAAATTCAAAATTCCATAAATTCCCTTTAACTGATTAATATTGGCCTCATAATTATTTTCATCATTGTGTATGTTGAATATCGAGCATAGTCGACTGCCAAATTGTTCAAAACATATATTTTTGGGGACATAGATTTCAAAATATAACTAGTACCTCACCCATTAATTTTTATGAAATATAGTATAAAAATAGGTTATTACATTTTGGGAAATTGTTTTGTATATTTACCAAGGATGTAGTATATTTTGAAACAAATAAAAGTAATGTTTTTTACAAAAAATATATTCAAGTATAGGATAAAAAGGGAAGAAAATACTCAAATGAATATTTAATAAAAAAATATAAGAAAGACCATTGATTTTGGGTTATATATATGGTTTTCCAAAAGTGAAACTTCACACCCTAGGGAAATATACACACATAGACCTGTATATATCAAATGTCACTTAGACATTATTACCCCTCTTCATCTTCTTGATGCTTTTTTATTTAGTGAACTGTTTTGGGATCTCCATGGATGTTTTAGATCCAGTGTTAAAATTAGTTGCGCCTTTATCTCTTTCTGAAAATCTTTTTTCTTAAAAATCTTGTTGTATATCTTTCTAAAAAGAATATATTAAGAAAAAAATATTTGATATGTGGAAGAGTAAATAAAAAGAATTATATGTTAAAGAGGTAATAAAAAATTTATACACAGAAGTAGATGTATTTTGTTTTATTAATTATATAAATTAATTATTAATTGTTTGACCAAAGAAATTGAAAAAATAAAATTATAAATATGGTAAATATAAGTATGTAAAAAGTTATGAATCCTGTGAAAAGGCTCTTTATATATGAATATATTTAATACTAACAATTTTTAATTTTTTATGGAATGTGAATGTAATTTAAAATAATATTGGCATTTTGTATGAATATAGGTGTTTGAAAATTAATGTTTTTTTGTGTGTAAGAATTAGTTTAATCATAAGAATAATCATTTAAAACCTAAAAAAATATGTTTGTATCATATATGAGGCTATAAAAAATGGTAAATAGTGTTGAAAAATATATTTCATAAAACACTGTATATATGTATCGAAGTAAAAATTTTACTCATGTTTTGGATGTTAATGAATGAATTATAAAGTTTAGGTGTGTATGTATAAGGGTGAATGTAATATGTTAGTGGTTGTAGTGTTCTATGGAAATATCAAAGCTAATGTAAATAAATTTATAGAATAATTGAACTAAGATTGGAATAGAAATATGAAAAAATATGAAAACATGAAACTAGGTAATAGTATATATTTCAAAAGAAGGAAATGTTGTTAAAAATAATTTATAATAATCAATCAAAAGTATAGATAATAATTAAAAACAAATATTAATATCTAAAAAGTAATAAATATAATTCCTGAAGAAGTTTGTAACACAATGACATATTTAATAAAAAAAGTTATTATAATAATTTTATTATTGGGTGGAATATATAATTAGTATTATAATTAGTTAAAAAAATAGTATTAAAAATCTATTTTTATTACAAAGTGATTAAAAAAATAGAAATATCTAATGGATTTAATATTTATTGAGATGATTTGTTTCAATTACTTATAATAGAACTTGTAGTTTTCAAATCTATAATGTTTTTGTGATATTTATTTTGAAAATTATATGTTCATATATGTGATGGCATACTAATCAGTTTTATATTATTTAATTTAAAAGTCATCATGTATGAAATGGAATATAAAAATGATTAAAAGGGAGTAAATTAATGTGCATTTTTCAAAACTATATTGGTTTTCAGGATATTAAATTTTAATAACTTGAAAACCATGATCAAAACCAATAAAGTTTACATATATATCATTGGTGTGGGTGTGAAAGAGTGAGAAATTTTTCAAAAATCAAACTGCATGAAATTTGGATGAATCAACATTTTACTGGTTTTCAAGATATAAAATTTGAAAAACTTGAAAACCATAATAAAAACCATTCAAGTATCCATAAATCTCACTATTGTGGCTATGGAAGAGTGGGAAAAAAATTCAAAACTAAACTACATAAATTTTAGTTTAATTGTGGAAGCTCTGGCAACATAACCACAACCTGAGTGATCAAAAAATATTATACTATATATTTCTTGAAGAAAAAAATTAGAATTCAAATTTATGAAATGGGATATGAAAATGTTAAAAAATTTGTAGAATTTTAGATTTAAAAATAGCAGTAGTCCTCATGATATCATTTTTGAAAACTATATATTTAAAAAAGAAAACAAATGTGAAATTCAATATGAAATTTTGTTTTTGGAAAATGGTGAATAAATTTAGGTATTGAATTGAAAAAAATTAATTGATGTACAATAGTTCCTTACTTGAACACCAATTGTATATTTCAATAGTTATAGGAGATCCTCACCCGAAAGTAATAAGAATCATTCATTTATAACCAAAATCATGCATAGAAAACTCACATCATCACTGACCATTGACAATTTGATATATCATCTTTAAATAAAGAATTTAAAACAATAATACATATATAAATAAAATAAAATTATATAATAAGGGATCCTATAAATGAAAAAAATTTCAATAGATTTCAATATCCTCACATTAAAAAAAACATGTACACTATCTAAATCACTTCTTCAACAATGTCAATGAGTAGCTTACAAAGAAACCTCTCATTATTAAAATGTTAAAAGGCATGGTATCATAAAGTATTAATAAAAATCAATTTAATGGAACAAGTAATGATATAAATTCCACATAAATTATAGTTTGATGACTATTCTAAAAGATGATGGAACAAAGAGATATAGGTACAAAAGAATCCAAAAAAGATTGTGTCGATACATTCAATTCTATAAAATTATCCCATGAATAATTCATAAACAATGAGATAAGTTTTCTCTATCGAACCTATAGTCTACATCAATAAAGTATTTTTTTGTGTGTGGATTAATACCTTACGGTTCATCAAGACCACTTATCATTCGACCAAATATTGGCATAGATCATACTAACCTCCATAAACTTTTGGATTAGCGGAATTTTTTCTTTATAAAAAAATTTAAAATCAATGACATTTTCTAGAATCTGATAATAAGTTACGATATACTTTATATCATCACAACACTTTGATTGAAGAAAATATAAGGATGATCCAGAATTATCTAATTCCTATTGAGCATCATATGTAAAAATGGGGTCCTTGGAAAGTACTATATATGGAACACATGAAAAAAAACCATAGAAAAAAAATTATATAAAAAAATATATATAAAATCTATCTCATTTTATTTTAAAGCATAGGATACTAAAATTAGGCACAACTTTACGATATAAAATCATGTCGAATTTATGGATAGTAGTTCGACCTTATTTCTTACCATGTTTATTGAACTTATAATGTTTTATAAACACATGTTAATCAATGAATATTTCACTTTGATCATTTAAATAATAAATATTTAAGTAATTGATGTATAACTTATAATGTAGCATAAATACTAATGAAAAAATTTAGAAAAACAAATTTTCATATAATAGATTCACCATAACAATAAGATTTAACCCACATTTTCACTTCAATAAATAGTGAACTTTAATGTATAAAAAATTAAAAATAACTTTTCATGAAACAAAAATATTTATGAATAAATGTTTTATAAATAAATGTGAATTAATGTTTCTCATTTCCCATCTAGGAAATATTCAGTGATTGTCTCACTATCATCATCTTCACCTAAAAATAAAATCAGAAACTCAACTCCCATATTTCCTCATCTATGTAATATCTTTGAAATTGCAATTTTCAATCATAGTGATCAATATTTTTTCTAAATATATGAGATAAAAAGGGTAGAAAATCACTTTGATAAATAGACTGAACACTATAGATTGATTATTTGGTATAAAAAATCAATAAAAATTGAAAATTCACAAGGATAACAATTATTTTATAAATTTAATATATTTTAAGATAAAAATTAACTAAGATTATTCTAGATAATTAAAATATAATTATCTAAATTATAAACATTTATTTGTGATTAATTAAAGGAATTTGGTGGTTGTTTCTTCTTCTATACTATTTTTAAGAAACATTGTCATTTGATAAATAAAAGGAAATTGGAAAGTGTGTGTGCTTGTGTGTTAGAGGTGATAGTCAAAATAGATAAGCTAAATTAAAAAATGACTTAAATTTTTCTTATAAATCCACTATTCATTCACTCAATTGATTACAAGGAACCTCAAATCTTTGAAAATTTCTGTATTTAAACTTATTATTTCACTATGTTTTTCCTAAAAATCAAAAAAATAAGGGAGAATATGAATTTAAAATAATATACAGAAATATATGATATAATGAAAATGAAAAACCTTATAGTAAAATAGAATAGGTTTTATGGTTAAAACAATAAGATGAGTAAAACTAGATATTTATTTTAATCCATAATTCCAAAAATGAAAGTCATTAGTTCATATTTGAGACTTCAAATAAAGCACAAATTACATACATTCATGATCTAACCCATAAGTTATAGATTTAGATACATGTTCAAAACCATAAACTAATTAAACTACTAGTTTATAATTAAAAAAAAACATATGACACATTAAGATAGGTGAAATTTTTTGATGCATTTTTATAACACATGATTATAAAAACATTGGAAGAAAATATCATGTTTTCATAAAAAAAATAATGTAATGATTATACATTTATGAAAGTATATAAAAATATAAAATATCCTACTATTGAATAAAATATAATAATAATGAATGGAAACATATATGTAGTATGAAAACATATACAATGAATACTATAAATACAACATACTAATATTGAATAAAAACGCATACATAGAACACTAACATATATGAAAACATACTAAGTTTCAATATTCTTTAAAGCATTGAAACACTTTGAGTGAAGAAAATATAAGGATGATATTGAAGTACCTAATTCCTGTTGGGCATCATGTGTAAAAATAGGGTCCCTGGAAAACATAATATATGAAACATGTGGTAAAAACATTCCATAGAAAATAAATGAAAAAAAAACAAAATATATAAAATTTGACTCACTAGATGGTTAAGTATAGGTTACTCAAATTTATCATGCCTATAAGATACTTATAGAAGCATTTTGATTGTATAGATGTTAGTTAAATCTTTTTCCCCTATTTAATGATCTTATCATGTTTTTTCAAACACATGTTAATCATTGAATGTTTCATTTTAATCATCTAAATAAGAAACATTTAGAGAATCAATGTAGAAATTTAAGATATAATGTAGTATAAACACCAATTAAATGATTCAATAAAAAACACCATTTTATATATTAGAAACACAAGTACATTAAAATTTAATGAAACTTTTTACTTAAATCAATTTAAAATTGTAAGGTATAACATAGTACAAACACCTTTTCATGTAGTAAAAATACATGTGAATCAATTTAGTAAAAAAACATGTGAATTAATGTTTCTAATTTCACATCTAGAAAATATTCAGTGATTTTTTCACTATGATCATCTTGACCTGCATATATAATCAGGCACCCAACTCCAATATTTCCACATCTATGTAATACCTTGGAAAGAATGATTTTCAATCATAAAGATCAATATATTTTCCCAACTGATGTTATAAAAAAGGTAAATAATAATTTTGATAAAAATAATGAACACTAGGGATTAATTATTCCAGAAAATTTGAAAAAATAATTGAAAATACTAAGGATAACTAATATTTTATAAATTTCATATATTTTAAGCTAACCAGCAACTAACATTATTCCAAAAAAATAAAATAGAATCCTCTTAATTAGAAATATTTTTTTTGATTAATATAAGAAAATCAGTAGGTGTTTTTTCATGTATACTATAATTAAAAAACTTTTAAATTTGATAAATAAAAGGAACTTAGAAGATGTGTGTGAAAGTGTTATAGGGATGATAGTCAAATAAGTAGACATGGATGATTTTAAAATATCAAAACCTATATATTTAAAAACCTAAATATTATAAAAATTTATTGTTAAAAAAGTAAAAAAAAATATGAACAAAGAGTTAGAATATCAATCAGTGTATTTGAGTTAACAAATATGAATAGATATGGAAAAAAATTAGAATATGAATTTATTTTATAAAAAATATAAACAATTATAAACTAGAATATATAAGAAAGAAATATTGTATTATTATCTTTATAACATAACAATGAATGAAATAAATAAAAATAAAAATTTATGAACCAATTTCATTTGTAGTTATAATTGCATAACCTCAAGGTTGGTACCTATGGTGTACGATGAGAGAGAGGAACTATCCAAATTATGTCATCTTTGAAAAGCCTAGGAAAAAAAATCAAAATTGTGAAAATTTTAACCAATATGGATAAGAGATGTGGCGTGAATAGTTTTTAAGGTTTTATGATAGAAATATATGAAGGATAAAGTAAACTCACCCAAGTATCCCAATTGTTGAGTTTCACAATCAATGATGAAGTCCGATGTTTGGAGATGTGACCAATAATTGGATATGATAAGCATCTGATAAGGTATTTTAATGTATTAATAGATTATGGAAGATGGGATAAGAAATTATGATCTCTAATATAAGGTTAGTGTTATAATGTGTCAAATCATGTGAGGATATGACTATTGTCAGGGATTCTGATAGTTGATGGAAGAGAGATTATGGAAATCAGGGTAATTTTCAGTTATGTTGTGTGTGGAGATTGAATTGAGGGGGAAAGTTAGAGGTGGGGATGGGGAGGAGGATAATGTGGTGAAGTTTATGAGAATATGTAAAGGCTATGTTGAGGAAGGGAGATGATGAATGTTAGTGTAATCATTAGTAATGCTATGCTAGGGGATTGAATCGAAGTAGGGAAACCGAGTGGAGGTAGGGATAGGGTTGATTAGGAGGTGGTGAGGTAGATGAGAGTATGGAATAATGTAATAGATATAGGGATACTGATAAGTAGAAGTAAGGATATGTAATAATATCAGAAAGGATGATTTTGGTTGGGTTTTACAAGGTTGACAATGCTTGGAGTGTGGTGGGAGAAAGTGAAGGAAATGAAATTAAAAACCGATGAAGAATGTCTTCCATTATGTATTTGTTGAAACGTCGTTGGGGGAATCATATTATGGAGACACCAGTCCATGGATGAACACATTTTAGTATATATAATAGATATTAATAATTATAATTATTAATATTATATAATTAAAATTACTTTTATGTAAGGGGATCCACTCCATACCACCACCCGTGACCTCCCCTTTATTGTGGACCATGTCTGTTCATCTGATTCATGATCGAAGGACAATGATTTGTCTTTCAATCCTTCCCATAATATAATTTCCTTACCTTAACCTAATATATTCTCCATTAAACCATTCCCCACAATTTTCATTTGGCTCTGTGATCATCTTCGCTTCACTGAATAACTATGGTTACACTCACCTGACTAGGGAAAGGAGAAGTTTAACCTTAAAATTTAGTGAATAGAATTGATTCATGTGAATCTATGGTCAAATACCAAAATCTTGGACACCTTCAACTCATTATGTGCCTCATCATACCAATGTTGATGATTTCTCCCCTTGCTACTATGCTGATCAAATATGGCCCATCTGGTATCTTACGTCATTGCTATGTAGATCCAAAATGGCTTAATCATCCTATTCTCATGTGTTGAATAATTGTATGACTATGATGAAAAAAATAAAAATAAAAATAATAAAAAACAAGAATTATAAATAAAATAATATGGTGACCCACTTTTTATTACATGAATATTTCATTTCATGATAAAACCTTTAACAATTTATAATATCTTTTTAGTTTAGTGTCTTGAAAATCAGTTACATTTTTCTTGAATTATATTAGGAAAACATAAAAAGAAACATTATTCTAATACAATTTCTATAAATATTTATAGGTTCTTCTTATATTACTCTTACTTCATCACACATCCCGAGTACATACCTCAAAGAATAGTGTGAACATAAATCTCAGCAAGGAAATAAACAAGGAAAAACATAGCATGTAAGAAAGGGGCATATAAATAAGGCATGATCATATGAATATGAGGCATATCGTAAAATAAATAACAATAATAGTAACATTTAAACATGTCTACAACATAAAAATAGTACACTAATAAGCATATCACCAAGGTCCATCCCCAAGGTGTCATAAATCATAACTGCCAAGGTTATTCACAAATGTATCGTAAGCATGACATATCCAGAGATTAATTATTTAACCAATGAATTTTAGTGATATAATAGTGCAACCTTAATAATTATTAATTCATTTGATACACATTGAACATAAAGGAAATCATTTTATCAATAAAATGAGGAAACAAATAATAGTTTTCATTTCAAAATTATTGCAAACAAAGTGCTTAAAATCTTGAACAAAAAGATAAATTTTAACCCATGAAAAGAGAAGATGGTTTTCATATATGTATACACTAGAATAAATAATAAATTTCTACATATTTTTCAATACCCGTGGAATATATTTGGGTATTAATATTATGAGAATATTTTCTAAAAAATATGAAAAATTCATGAAATAATTTCGACAGCAAATGGTATACAACATGGATTACAGGAAAAGAATAATGAGAGAGATTATAGGTCTCCCATTAGTAAAAAACAATTTTTTAAATAGAAGTAATATCAAAAGTTTATAAAAATAATTAAACTTTCCCAATTATAATATTTATAAAAGATAATTACTTCAAAGAAAGAGAGAAGTGGATAATTACCTTACTAAATTTTGGCAGCATAACGATATTCATTAGGTATTATGGAAAGGGAATAATGGGAGGGAACCAAGGTCTCCCATTGGTAAAACATAACATGAGAAGTATGGTGTAAGATACCGACATTTTCTAAAGTTATCTAGGGCGCAATTTCAGGTACTTTTTATTGTTTTTAAGTACCTTTGATTGGAGTTATGACTTGGGTTGCATTTGGGTGGAGTTTTAAGAAAAATTTAAGAAAAAGGGGTTATGAAAGGTTGGTGAATAGTTAGAGAAAACTTTTCACCCAAACCCAGGTAACTGTGGGACCCTGTATAGTGAGTTCCACATGGTTGGCACAAGGTTTACCTAACCGTGTACCTTTTCCCTGAAAACTGTGCCCACAATTTCTTTTCACCCAAAAATTAGTTTTAAAATCCCCCAAACCCCTGAAATACCTCATATTTTACCTTGTCTAGAGACTCAAAATTTTTGGGTGATTTGAAAGCTTTTTGGAGGGGTTACAAGGCTGTACAACCTCCATTATTCAAGATTCAAATCCCTAATCGATGATATTATCTTCCCCCAGTAAGTGGATCTCATCCGGATACCTATCCCATTCATTCTTCTATATTTCCTTGATCTTTTTTTTTGTAATTTTATCTTATATTACATTAGATATAAACCTTTTTGGTGAGATATAGATCTAGGATTATAGATCTAGATCTATATTGATAAGATATTCACTAATATAAATTGAGGATATAGCCACAGTTTAAAAAAATTGTGGCTATTGGTTAAGATAACACCAAAGGTCATAAAATAATTATGGCATTACCCCTATTTCTCATTGGGCACTCGCGATCCCCACTCTATTTATCCTTGTGCATGTGCTCGGGATCACCACCCTACCCTACTTGCTCGCGATCCCCCCCTCCTTCCCTATATACCATACTCCCCGCGACCCTCCTCGCCCGGCGCTGCCACCCAAACTCCAACCATTCTTCTCCTCCAACGCGGCCACCCGCCTTTGATGGTCCTCATCTAACAATGTGGTCACCCAACATCCTTACCAGAATTCCTCTTCCTCTTTCAATGTGGCTCCTACCTCCTCACTTACGCAGCTCCGATGTAGCCTCCCCACCTCCCTACCAATGTAGTTCCGACACTATGGTGTGAGTTCAGATGAACCCTAAGGTACTAATATGGTTCTATTTTGTGGGTTATCCTTGCATATAGGGTTTCTTCCATATTGTGGACTTCCATGGACCCGATTGAGGATGGATTAAGTCTCACTTTGATAATGGTTCAATGGTTTCTGAACACTATATTGAGATTTTGATCACAACATATGTTTCTTATTATCGAGGGTATTCAAATTATTTCTTTGGTTCTATTCAACTAGTATTGAATGGTTTCATTCCATTTCCACATGATCTTGGTGGGTGTTTCCATGTGATTTCATTTTATTTACAAACAATGTGATTCTTGTGTTTTCTAAACCCATTATTATTTCATTACTATTATAATTGTATGTGTTTCTTTGATACGTTCTTATGTTTCTCATAAATAACTTTTGTTTATATTTTTTCATATGATTTTAATAATGTTGTGTTAATGTAAAAATATTCTATTAGGACTTGTTGGATTAATTTTATGTTTCTATTTATTTTAATGATGTTTTTGTGTTAAATAAGCTTTCATAATATTTTTTTTATAAAGGATTAAAAGTGTTTTGATATTAACTTGAAAAACAAAGGCATATTTGAAAATTTTTATAACATATTTTTCATTTAATTATTTATACCCTTGGATTAATCCCCCATGATATTATGTTCTATAAGAGAATATATATTTTATTAATTGAATGTGATTGTGATTTGATATTATGTGGAATGAAAAGGTGTTTTAAAAAAAAATGGTGTAAGGGGAAGGGATAAAGTATTAATATTGTGATCCCTTTTTATAAATTCTACTTAATATATGTGGCATATGTGTTATAAAATGATTCCCCACCTCCAATAGACAAATATATGGGATCTTTGGGTATCTAAGTCGGATGTTGAGAAATTTTAGCTATGCTAGTCATGTTTATATACTTATTAAGATCATTTAATGCATGGTGTGAATCTATCTAGAGGGAATTCTACTAGGTAAGGCTAGTTGGGGAAATCCATTGACATTATATATTAGGATGTTATTCGATATTCTAAATGATTATTCTATGTAAGTACATCTTGGATAGTCTAACTATGATCTATGAAGGTTACATATGATATGAGAAAAATTTTACCTAGACTTTTCTTTGCAAAAAAACTCTCTAATAATTATTTTATTCTATTTTCATCCACTACTTACAATGTTATGTATTACTTTACATTATCTCTTTTTATGTTGAAACTTCAATATATTACATATCTTAGTATGGTTTTCTATCAATTAACATTATTTTATAGTGAATTTTTGGTACATAACTCACTTTGTTTTTACCTTTGTATATTAATTTTCCATATTTTTATTTAACTATTTGTTTACTAGATTACTTGTAATTATTTCTTATAATATTTAAAACTAGTATTAAAATAGAATTTTGGAAGGTTATTTGATTTCAATGGTTGTTTTCCATCAAAGAAGTGTGTTTTTTATCATTTTTTTTAAATAAAGAGATTTATGTATGTACACAAAATGATTTAAAAAGAATGATTCAGAGCATGAACATGAGTTGTTTTTTAAAATTAAATTATTAATTTATTTATTTTATTTCAAACTAGTATTTATAAAATGTATTGAAAAAGGAAATTCAAGGACTTTTCTATGTAATCCAACTATTAAATGTTTCTCACACCCAACATATACCACTCATTGTTGCTAGATTTTGTGGATTTTGAAGGTACAAGTTAAATATTCTAATAATCTTTTTTTGGGAATCCTTGTGTTCAGTCACTCTTGGATTAGACCATTTTGGTTATTTTCAATAAAGAATTGGGTTCTTGAGTATATTTATGGTTTAGTATTATAGGTTTCACTATTTATTTTTTTATAGTATATATTCCTGCTAATTAATCCTGAATAGTATTTTTGGATCAATATTTATGATTGTTGTATATCTATTATGTTATATTGAAATTGAACTGGTAATTTAATTAAAATTAGGTTTTTTTGGCTGCCTTTGGATTTAAAACTAATTATTTCCTCTTTCATGGTAGTCTAACTTATGGACATGACATATTGGATCCCCAATAAATTTTCACTAATTCTTTATTTGTATTTATTATTATGAAACCAATCCCAATATTATCTTCAAATATTTTCAATATGATATGGTTTAGTGTTTTATCAGAAGAGATGATGTAGTTCACTCCATGGTGCATGTATTGAATGAAATTCAATATCATTTAAAAAAAAATCTTTATTAATGATCATGTTATTTATTATTGGAGTGTACATATCTATCTGAATATTCTTTATTTATTGTTGGTTATGGAGTCTTGTATCATTTATCATGTACAATTGACACACTAATCACACATATATAAGAATTTATTATATCTCACTTATTTTACCATTATTTTATTATAGGTAGTTTCTTATGATGATTCTCTTTCTATCCACTACCATCGAAGGTAGCGAGTTTGACATGAGATTTAGTTAAATTTTTTTTCTAATTTTATTCATTGGCCTAATATTAATTAAATATTTTGTGATTTTTGGGTACTTTATATTTTTGTAATGAATTTTGAGATAATTCTCTTTTCGCATTGAGATTATTATAGAAACCATACTTTTTAACTATGATTTTTTATCCATAGAAAGAGAAACTAAATCGAACATGTTATTCTTTTCAATCTAATTTAACTTATATTCCATTAATGTTGTCTTATCATTAGAAATTGTTTTATACCTAAACTGAAGTGCCCAATGTTTTTTGTTGGTTATATTTTTGTTAATATGTTTCAATATGTATGACTGAGAGAAGATGGGTGATATATTGAGATTTAACATAAAGGGAATGAAGGTGCGGACCACACTTTTGGTTAAATATGAATGAAGATTCAGGTTTTAAATCTTATGTTTGTTTAATTAAAAGGTTAAAACTAGGGAAAATAATTGAAAATAGCTAGCTAGTGTAGTGGAGAATCCATATATGGTGTATTGAGCATAAAGGATACTAGAATCAGTGATCAAAACACACTTGGATGAAGTATGTTTATGGTTTAAGTTAAGGCTTCCATGAGAATGTAGTGAGCCAATTGAAATACCTGAAAATTATTTTCTAATATGTTTTAAAGTTCATTGGAAACAATCTAGACGAGTTTGGAATTATTTTTAATTTTCCCCACAATTATTTGAAGTTATTCTGAGTTGATTTTAAGAGTTTGAGAAGGCTTAGGGTTGCTTTGGAGAAGCCCTAAATTAATTATAAGAATTATGGAATTTGGAGTTTAAGGAGAAAATTTTATAAGTATCATATATTATGAAATTTTATAAGATATATGGTCTTTCATAAGACACAGGCCTATGTAAGATTTTTTTTATAATATAGTTGAAGGATTATAAGAAATCTGATTTTTGTAAGATAAAAGAACATTATAAGACACCATGAATGTGTAAGATGCTGATTTCAGAATATTTCAGGTCCTTGTATGGTAACAATGGATTTTTCACGGTAGGTGGTTTTCATAAGATAAATTTAAAACGTGTAATAAATAATAAAAATGTAAGCTATTATTTCTTTCATAAGATATTGAGCAATATATTAGATACCTAATTTTCATAAGATGTTTCAACACACTTTGTATATAAGATTATCATTTCTTCAAGCATGTTGGGCCAGTATTGGTGGTTTTTTATGATGTTATTATTCTCCACTACCCTTTCTAGATAACTAACCATGATCAAACTCTTTTTTTCTGGCTTGATGTGGATTTTAGGGAAGATTTTGATGGTGTTTGAGGTGGATTGGTCTTAGTATAAGTTTTTGTTCTTCATTGTGGTTGGGTTCTTCATCAACTCTGTTTGGTTCTTTGATTTATCTTCGGTTGGTTTTATGGGATGATTTCTTCCTTAACGGTGGCTTCCATATATTGGGTTGTTGTAGTCTTCGAGTACAAAATATTTAGGCTTCTAAATATTTATTACCCTCAGGTGGCCTTGTTCTTTAGTAGAGAGGTGGTTATATTCTCATGTGTGTTTGATCATTCTTTGTGTGGAGTTTCTTATTGTTGGTGGTAGTGATGTGCTTTAACTTTTTTTTGGTTTTTTTATTCAATTTATTATATTGTTTGGTTGGAAAATTCTTTGGAATGGTGTTTTAGAGTTAGAAGTTGATGGTGATGTTAAGTTTTTTCTTCTAATGGTGTTTTCTCTTAGAAGTGTGTTGATCTCATTCCATCCCACATAACTCTATTATCATTTAACAATGAATAAGGTTAATCTTGGTCAAATATGTTGGTGATTCAAGATCATTTGTGTCTATCTTGGTGGTATAGATGGTGATGGGTTCTATTATTGGTGATGTCCCCTCTATGGATGTTCCCTTCATTCAGCTTTGGGTGACCTAGTTCTTCAGTAGGGAGGAATTATCAAGCTCACTTAAGTGGGATGGCTTTATTATGGTGTTTCCAACAATGGATAATCTGGTTATCTAGACACTAGTAGAATCTCAATTTGGGTGGTCTGGTTCATTTTAACATATTGAAGTTATATAGAATCTATATTTTTATTTTTTAAAGAAGCATCTTATATATGGTTAGAAACAAATATGTACAATGATTCATTTTTTTAAGTAGATATAAGTATCCAATTCATTAGTTTCCCTCTTCTCGATCTTCTTTATTTGAATTTTAGACAAATGAAATTCTTAGGCTATATTTAACCTTGAATTTAGTTTTTGGTCTGTGGTTTATTTTAGACTGTAGAGGGGGTGTGCAGGGGTTGTTCTGGGGCTGTTCAAGGGTGTGTAAGGGTGTGAAGGTTGTGGTGGGGGTGTAGGGGGTATAGAGGGTGTGTGCAGGGGGGTGTGCAGGGGGTGCAATTTGTGTGAGGGGGTGGGTGTAGGGGTGTGAAGGGTGCAGGGGTAGGGGGTAGGGGGAAGGGGTGGAGTGAGTGTGTACATGGGGAAGGAAGTTTGTAGTGGAGGGGTGGAAGGGGTGTGTAGGGGTTATGTTGGGGTGTGCAGGGTGTGTGTGCAATGGGTGTTTGTAGGGTGTGTGTGCATGGGGTGGAGGGAGTGTGTGTAGGGGGTGTGTAGGGTGTAGGGTGTAGGGTGCATGGGGTGGAGGGAGTGTGTTAAGGGGGGGAAAGTGTGCAGTGGAGGGAGTGTACAGGGGGTGGAGGGAGTGTGTACAAGGGGCATGAAGTGTGTAATGGAGGGGGAGGGGTTGCAGGGGTTGTGTTGGGTGTGTGCAGGGGGAGAAGCTGGGTTCACCATTCCATGTTTTTCAAACAAGTTTTTCAAAAAAAAGAGTTTTGATTCCAAGATATCATTAGCACATAGTTCTCCAACTTATATGTCCAAATCTTCTACAGATTTTTATAGGTTTTATCTAAATAAAAACCAATGGGAATGTTTTATAGAAATTCCTAGCTTAATACTATGGATATTTTGGAACGAAACCCATCTTGGAACCATTCTCATACCTAATGGGATGATATAGGTGAATAAATATGAACCCAACATCCATTAATTCAGATTCCTACCCACACACTCCTATATATATCAATTTAGATTGCCATATAGAAACACTTTATTTGGAGGAAATCCTTGGGTATTGATCACCACAAAAACTCATTGCATCGGTTCCCAACCATGTATGATTTAGCCAATTGAGAATTGATTATCATAGTGACACTTCTCCTAATTCTCATTCTTGGGTTATCATTCACACATGTGACCCACTCGAGCAGTCAATTAGTTAAGTATCAATCATCAGGGTGGAAACCACCTAAGCACCAGTTCACCCATGTCACATACCTAGGTTCTCATTCACCATGGTCAAATATTTGAGTTGCTTTTGGAATATGGGGGGGGGGAATTCAATGTTTAAATGTCTATATGGAGATGCATTTTTTGGTTGGAGGCTTCCTTTAATATCTTATGTTATATAAGATTTTTTTGGGTCCACTTATTTAGGAACTTGCATGGTTTATTTTTATATAACTGTTGTGGGAGGATTTGAGGCAGCTATGTGTTGTTTCCCATAGGTAAAAAGTAGCAGGAAATTGTAAGTTTTTGGGCTGCATGAAACAGTAGGTTTGTAGGTTGCAAGAAACTTCAAGGAGGATGGGAAAGGGGTGTGAAAGGGTAAAGGTGAGGGGGAGGAGTTAAATGGGGTGTGCAGTAAGGAGGGGTAGGGGTGCAAGGGGAAGGGGGGGGGGGGCAGGGGGTGTGCAGGAGCATGGGGTGCAAGGAGGGAGGGGCAGGGGGTTTGTAGATGGAAGGGTGAAGGGGAGGGGTTCAAGGGGGTGTGTAGTGAGGAGGGGGAAGGGGTGCAAGGGGAGAGAAGTAGGGGGTGCAAGGGGTTGTGCAGTGAGGAGGGGGCATGGGTGAAAGGGGAAAGAGGAGGGGTGAAAGGGGGAGGGGATGATAGGGGAATGGAGAGGGTTTAGGGGGGAGGGGGTGGGGCAGGGGGTTTGTAGAAGAAAGTGGGGGTGCAAGGGGGAGTGTAGTGAGGAGGGGGAAGGGGGTGAAAGGGGTAGGGGGAGGGGTACAAGGGTCAGGGGTATGGTGCGACTAGGGTGCAAGGGGGGAAGTGGTGGGGCAGGGGTGTGCAGAAGTAGGGGGTTCAAGGGGGAGGGGTAGGGGGTGTGCAGGGGGCAGGGTGAGGGGGGATGGGGTGCAAGGGGGTGTAAAATGAGGAGGGGGTAGGGGATCAAGTTGTAGGGGAGGGTGCAGGTGGGGTGCAAGGGGTGAGGGGTGGGGTAGGGTGGTGTGTAGGAGCAGGGG
The DNA here is from genome assembly GCA_963277665.1 of Viscum album. Lineage (NCBI taxonomy): Eukaryota > Viridiplantae > Streptophyta > Magnoliopsida > Santalales > Viscaceae > Viscum > Viscum album. Next base: position 111,656,970 of record OY728138.1, on the reverse strand, counting down.
GTGCAAGGGGGAGAGGTAGGGGATTGTGTGGGTGGTAGGGTGAGGGGTAGGGGGTGCAAGGGGGTGTGCAGTGAGGAGGGACATGGGGTGTAAGGGGCAGGGGAGGGGTGCAAGGTGGGAGGGGTGGGGCAGGGGGTGTGCAGGAGAAGGGGGTGAAAGGGGGTAGGGGTGTGTAGGGGGCAAGGGAGGGGGGAGGAGGTGAAAGGGGGTGTGAAATGAGGAGGTGAAAGGGGCGCATGGGGAAGGGGGTGTGTAGGATAAGGGGTTAAAGGGGGGAGGGGGAGGGGTAGGGGGTGAAAGGGGAAGGGGGATGGGTTCAAGGGATGAGGGGTGGGGTAGGGTGGTGTGAATTGTAGGTTTCAGGTTGTAGGTTGAAGGGTGCAGTGCAGGTTGCAGGTTGCAAGGGGGGAGGGGTGGGGCAGGGGGTGTGCTGGAGTAAGGGGGTGCAAGGGGGGAGGGGAAGAGGGTGTTCAGGGGGAAGGTTGAGGGGGTAGGGGGTGTAAGGGGGTGTGCTTTGCAGGTTGAAGGGTGCAATGTAGGTTGGAAGGTGGAGGGGTGGGATAAGGGGTGTTCAGGGGCAGGGGGTGCAAGGGGTGTGTAGGGGGTAGGGTGAGGGGGGAGGGGGTACAAGGTGGGTGTACAATGAGGAGGGGTAGGGGGTGCAAGGTGGGTGTACAGTGAGGAGGGGGAAGGTGGTGCAAGGGGCAGGGGTGCAAGGGGGAGGGGGTGTCCAGTGCAGGTTGCAAGTTGCAGGTTGAAGGGTGTAGGTTTTGGTAGACCTACTTCTTTTTTCCTAGAAAGAAATATGTTTCCACAGTTAAAAACAATGGCCATAGAGCTATTGCTTTTTTTTTCCTGAAAAGTGAAATCTATAGCCACAGTTCTAAACCATGGAATTAGACTTATTACCGTGGTTTGAACAGTGTATATTAACCTAGTGTCACCATTTCAAACTATGGTAATAGATTTAAATGAAACTACCTACTTCCATGGTTCAAACCATGGCTATAAGAATGTTTCCACGGTTTGAATCGTGGATATAGGGCTATAGCCATGGTTTCAAACCGTGGCAATAGATTTTTCCCTATAGCCACACCAATATCATCCACGGTTCACTAAACCATGTCTATAACCTATATCCACAGTTTTTGGTTCTATATCCATGTTTCCAAACTATGGATATAGCCTTATTTTATAGTAGCTTGACATCCTTGATCTTGATTTAGGGATTTAGATATGGAACTCATATCTACGTCATTATACTGCTCGGATATTGAGGATTTTTTTGAATGAAAATCTGTCAAAAAATTGAGTTAGGTGGTCTAAAATCTAATTCTCATAGTCATGGATTTCATGTGTGTATGAAAAATTGTATAATTACTATAATTATATATAAATTGAATTCCTAAATTGGGTTAATAAGGTTGACCAATTAATTTATCGAAGAATTTTTGAAATAGATGATAAATTTAGGAATTAATCATGAGACTAAGAAGTTTTTATATTATATAATTAATTTGGGAAATTGATTATGATAGGTAGGGGTTGTAATCTAGATAATTAATCAGGGGATTAATTATGAGATATTGAATTGGCTATATTGAGATAATTAATCATGAATTAATTATGTTTCTTGATATTATGATCTAGATAATTAATTGTGGAATTAATTATGTAGAGTTGAGATATAGAATGAGGTAATTAATTCTAGAAAATTAATTATGGGATATCAATTGCGTTATTGATTAATTAATTGATGAATTAATTAATGGATTGACTTACCTAATTAATTTGATAGTTAATTAAGAATATATATGTATTTAACTAATTATTGAATTAGTAATGGAATTGAGGTGAATAATGAATTATTAATTAATTATGTGTGAAAGAATGGAAACATGGTAATTCTAAATTGAGAAGTATAAATGGTAACATGGTCATTGTACTTGTGAGAAAGGAATGGGAACATGGTCATTCATATAAGAAGTATAAATAGTAACATGATCAATGTACTTATGGGTAAAGGAATGGGAACGTGGTCATTCTATTGAGAAGTGAGAATGGTAACATAGTCATCTTACTTATGATTTTTTTATAGGTAACTTTGGAATTTATGTGTGAATTTAAAGAATAGTAACAAAGGCACTCTAAGATATGGCCTCACATGATAATGCTTCAAACTTTGGCATGAGTCGAATCAAGTACTGAGATATCATATCACCTTTGAAAACTTTGATCGTTGGCATGGGTCGAAGTAGGTATTAAAATATGATATTACTTAAGGAGCACTTCAGACTTCAACATGAACTGTAGCTTGTATAGAGGTACGAGTATCCCCAAGAACCCTAGAGTTAATAACATTAAATAAAGAATAAATTATAATGTGATAACTTTTTATTTATGCATTTTATTATTTTATTTATAGAACAAAATACACCATCTTTTGATTGGAATTGTTTTATACATCGTTGGTGGTGGCCTAATGAGTTGTACTCACACCCTACTTCCATTTCTTGATCAGTACCGAAATAGACTTTACTATTGTAGGATAGGTTAAGGGAAAGGGCCCTATGTTAGATTGATAATTGGGAATATAACTTGGGGGAGGGAACTGAATATGGTTCGAGACCTACTTGAGAGTTTTTAGAGTCTATTTATTAGTTTCATCTTAGGCACTAGAAACTTATATTGGCATAACATGATTTCCCTTTTAGTTGAATATTGTATTTGTTATTTTAGTTATCTTATGACATTGGTATTGTTTATGATTATATATATTTCCACTATTTCTTGTGTACTTCTGTTGGTATTTTACTCTAATAAATGAGGGTATAGTCTTCACATGAATGACTTACCAGACCCTCGCTACCAGTTAGTAGCCTATGGTGTATGAGGAGGTGCACCTAAGGTCATGTGGTCGACCGGCTTGGGGCACTGTCATGTGGCTCCTGGGTCAGGATGTTACAAAGTGGTATTAGAGGTCTTGTTTTATTTCTTCTTCTTTTGTCTTACTATTTTGGAAAGGTAGGCAAGAGACTAGGAAGAGTCTAGTCTTGTTAATGAGATCGTGCATGGGAGTTGCAAACCCATGTATTAGGGAAAAACCAAGTACTCAGGGTGGGATTATCATTATTATTGTTTGTTGTTATAGTTAAATATTATTTCACCTTGGGTAAAGAACTTGTGGTGTAATGTGATTATTGTTTCTGAGAATTAATGAGAATTTATTCATGACTTGGAATGTAATGAGTGTTGAGTCTTCATGCAGCATTCTAGGTACTCAGGGTTATTGTGACATGCTTAATTTTAGGCATCCATGGGGAAATAGGTTATGGGTAAGTTTTTGAACTTGAATTGTTTTCCTTGTTTGTGTGATTAAAATAAAAAATGGTTCCTAACATGAATTAAAAAAGGTTTTAAAAATGATGAAAATTTAAAATAATTGGGTGTCTATATGAGAAGCATGATTATGATAGTGTGTTTACCCTTGTTAACCAAAACCTACGTATGGTATGATTAAGGGTAGTGATAGCCCTCAGTTTTGACAATGTGGTGAGAGGTGGGGAAATGGAATTTTGTGACCTATTGTAATTATTCATCTTACAAATATGTTTTAAGGTTGTGTTATGAGACCTAATACATGTGTTTGTAATTTTAGAGAATATTCCTCCACAAAGTTTGTTGAGGGGATGACCATGGGGAATGGTTAGGAATGGTCTTCCATTCAAGGAACTTGAGGCGCTGATGGTTCCAGTTGAAGATGAAGGGGAGAAATTCATAGAGAAATTTTTTATTTTAATGAGATTCATGGAAAGAGACCCGATGAGGGTTGTGAAAAGCATGTCTGAGTTGACAAGGGAGACTTAGTTGAAGCACCCTTTGACTTTCACTAGATAGGGTGGGCCTGAGGGATCTGAATTCAGGGTTGAGTCCCTAGAGACAATACTCAACCATTTGGAGACTCCGGCTAAAAGGAGGGTCAATATGGATACTTATATTCTATGGGTATTGGAAAAGAGCTAGTGGGACATTCAAGCGCGAACTGGAAAAACTGACAGTATGTTATAGAATGACTTCATGGAGAGGTTCTTGGAGTGAATCTATCCAGAGGCATTGAGACAAGAGAAAGGTGCAGAGTTCATGCCTCTGACTCAGGGGAGAACATCTTTGATATATTATGATGGATGCTACATATATCTATAATAGGTTTCTCCAGGATTAGAAGGAGATTAGGAAGCTACGACAATATGTTTTTAGGATGGAATTAAGTGCAAGATTAAGTCACAATTCAATCTTTTCTGATTAAAGAAGTTTGTTGAAGTGGTGGATCAGGCTCTCATAGATGAAGGGAACCCAAGCGATGCTTCCAGTATTGGATAGGTAGTTGTTACTAGATGATTAGGAGGTGCGACTTCTGAGAGTAGGAAGAATCGTTATGAAAACTTTACTTAGGGTAGTGGGAAGTAGAGTACACGATAGAAGGTTTGGTTGGACAAGACCTTACTGGGACACCTAAAGAAGTTCTACAGGTTACGGTGACAGAATGGTGATAAAGGAGTAGTTGGGAAGAGTCCGAGTGTGGGAAGGGGGTATCCTACACCATATCGGTCTATTACCTGGAGTTATACTGGATCAGGAGGTAGAGGTAGTGCACATGGTGCTACTGGGCTAGAGCTCCCTTATCAGTAGAGTGGTGCTAGTCAGGGTAGTCGGACAACATAACAGGGAAGTGGGGAAGGATAGTTACATTTAGTGAATCCTACACTTTTGGAGAGTGAGGTTGGGTCATCGATAGCGAGAGTTATTATTCTATTAGATTTTACTTTATCTAGTGCCTTATTTGATACAGGTTCCTCTCATTTTTTTATATCTGCAAAACTTGTTATTTGTTTAAGCCTGGAGGTGGAGTTCATGAGAAGAGTACTAACTATCTTTACACCATTGGTAACATAGTATATAGACATATTTCTATGCAAGGTATGTTCACTAGAGATTGAGGAATATCATTTTCTATGGGATATCTATATTGTTGATAAGGAAGGCTTCAACATGATTATGGGTATGGACTAGATAGTCGCATAACGAGCCTACATCAACTGTTATTATAGGAGAGCTACGTTTAAAACTCCTAAGGGTGACATTTACATTCACTATGGAGAGTGGGATATCTAGGACGACCATGAAGGGACAATTTATCAGCAACTGGTAGAGCTCATAGACCAAGTTGCTTTTTTAGAGTTATCTCAGGTGCGATTTAATGTAATTTTTATTGTTTTTAAGTAAATTTGATTAGAGTTATGACTTGGGGTGAATTTGGGTGGAGTTTTAATAAAATTTAAGAAAAATGGGTTGTGTGCGGTTGGCGCACAGTAAGAGAAATCCATGAGCCCAAGCCTACGTAACCTTCTAACCCTAGACAGTGAGGGGCACACGGTTGGTGCACGGTTTACCTAACCATATAAACCTGCATATAAAACCATATGTGTGGTTTATTTTAACCTAAAAATTAGTTTTAAAATCCCATAAAACCCTAAAACACCTCATATTCGACCTTGGCTCAAGACTCAATGTTTTTGGGTGATTCCAATGCTTTCTGGGAGAGATCTAAGGTCGTTCGACCTTTATTATTCAAGATTCAAAGCTCTAATTATATATTTACTCATCTCCTAGTAAGTGGATCTCATAGTGATACCTATCCCATTCATTCTTATCTCTTTCCTCGATCTTTTGGTGGAATTATATCCTATGTTTCTTTAGATCTAATCCATTTTTGTGAGATCTATATCTAGGACTGTAGATCTAGATCTATATTGATAAGATCTAGATATCCTTGATCATGATTTATGTATTTAGATCCAAAATTCAGATCAACATAATTAAGATGCTTGAATTTTGGAGATTTTAGTTGAACGAACATCATTCAATGAATTGAGGTATGTGGTCTAAAATCTAATTCCCATAGTCATGGATTTGATGCGTCTATGTAAAATTTTAGAATTACTATCATTATTTATTAATCGAATTCCTAAATTGGGTTAATTATGTCGACTAATTGATTTATCGAATTATTATTGAAATAGATGATTAATTGAGGAATCAATCATGAGACTAAGGGGATGTCCTATTAGATAATTAATTTGGTAAATTTATTATGAGAATTAGGGGTTTTAATCTAGACAATTAATTAGGGGATTAATTATAAGATATTGAATTGTATAGATTGAGATAATTAATCATGAATTAATTATGTGCCTTAATATTATGATATTGATAATTAATTGTGGAATTTATTATGAAGACTTGATATTTAGAATGAGGTAATTAATCTAGAAAATTAATTATGGGATATGAGTTTATTTATTTATTAATTAATTGATGAATTAATTAACAGATTGGAATACCTAATTAATTGGATAGTTAGTTAAGGATATTGATGTATTTAAAAAATTGTTGAATTAGTAATGGAATTGAGGTGAATAATTAATTATGAATTAATTATGTGTGAAATAGTGGGAACATGGTCATTCTAAATTGAGAAGTATAAATAGTAATAGGGTCGTTGTATGTGTGAGTAAAGGAATGGGAACAAGGCCATTCAAATAAGAAGTACAAATAGTAACATGATCAATGTACTTATGGGTAAAGGAATGATAAAATAGTAATTCTATCGATAATTGAGAATGATAACATGGTCATCTTACTTATCAATTTTTTATTAGTAACTTTGGAATTTATGTGTGAATTTAAACAATAGAAATAAAGGAACTCCGAAATATGTCCTCACATGAGAATACTTCGAACTCTAGAATGAGTCGAATCAGGTACTGAGATATCATATCACCTTTGAATATTTCGAGCTCTGGAATGAGTCGAAGTAGGTATTATGATATGATATTACCTAGGGAGCACTTTGCACTTCAGCACGAGCCGAAGCTAGTATAGAGGTACGGGTATCCACGGGAAACCTAGAGTTAATATGATTAAATAAATAATAAATGATAATGTGATAATAATTTAGTTATGAATTGTCTTCTTTTCTTTACAGAAATTATTACACTATATTTTGACTAGAATTGTTTTAGACATCATTGGTGGTGGCCTATTGAGTTGTACTCACACCCTACTCAGGCAGCCTGATCGGTACTCAAATAGACTTTACTACTGCAGGATAGGTTAAGGGAAAGAACCCAGTGTGAGATTGATGATTGCGATTGGATCTTGGGGGAGGGAACTAGACATGGTTCTAGACCAACTTGAGAGTTGTTAGAGTGTTTATTTTTCAGTTTCATTTTTAGGCACTGAACACTTATATTGCCATATCATGTTTTACCTTTGAGTTGAATATTGTATTTTTTTTGTTTTGGTTATCTTATGAAATTAGTATTGCTTACGATTATATATGTTTTTTTCTATTTCTTATGTAATTTTGTTGGTGTTTTACTCTGATAAAAGAGGGTATAGTTTCCCCCTGATAGACTTATCAAACTCTCACTACTAGTCAGCAGCCTTTGGCGTATGGGGAGGCGCGCCTAAGGACATGTGGCCGACTGACTCGGGGAACCTTCATGTAGATCCCGAGTCGGGATGTTACGTATGGGTAAGAACAAAATAGTATAAATAAAAATAAATAATATAGAAAATTAGGAGAAACATTATAAGGATATGCTTGAATGAATGAGGAGAGGAGGATGGTTCCCTTACCTTGAAAAGTTTCTTCCTAAATCCTGGAGGGGGAAACCCTAGGAACTTGGAGATGCATTGGGAACACCTTGAAGGATATTGGAATTGAGGGAATGGGCATAACTTTGTGGATTTTGAATTTAGAGTGGATAGGAGTTGGAAAAGAAGGTATTTATAAAAGATGGGGGTGGGTTTAAAGTGATTAAATATTGGTTATTTTACTATATAATCCAACCACTTTTGAGATAAATCAATTAAAACCATATTTATGGATTATTTAAGATTAGGGGAGGGTTCTTGGTCATTAAAGACCTCACTAAACCAAACTAAACCTTCAAAACCACCCAATTAATTCTCACAAATCAAAAATAATATTTATCTTTAAAATTCAAATTTTTGGTTCCTAAATTAAAGGTATAAATTTATAAATTAAAAATAATATTTTTATATAATTTTAATAATTATTAAATTATATTTTTATTAAATAAAATTTTTCATAAATTTTTAAATCATCATGACATGATAATGATTTCATAAACTTGCAGTTATTTTTTAAGCGGTAATTTTTACTTTTTCACTAAAAATTCAAATTTTTCTGAAAATTATCAAAAAATAACCCTAAGGTAATATTTATTTATAAAGTAAAAAAAATGAAATTTATTTATTAAAAATAATTATTTAAGTATGATAATTTTAATTTTTAAATAAATCTATATTTTAATGAAAATTAATTATTTAATAGAAAAATCAATATTTTGAACATTATAAAAATTACTTTGGGATTCATCAAAATATATTATCATTTAGAAATAATTTTATAATATTACTAAAAGAATTAAAATTTTATTTAATTCTTCCACAAAATTTTTTTAATAGAATTTCTTTTATAATCTTGAAAAATAATATAGTTTGATTATATAATTAAACAATCCCGACAATCATTTAAAAGTATCTATGTAACCAAAAAAATAATGACCAACTATTTTATTAACTATTGATAATAATGTCAACCAACCATATTAGTTGAAAAAAATTAATTTATTTGATCATATTTACCAATAAATACACCATCATTCTTACACTTAATTATTAACTTTGATTCTATCAAGTTTCTATATCTTTTATAAAATCAATTTTGTATTAATAACTCTCTCTCCCTTTTCTATAGTGTTGTTCATGGGTGGAATAATTTTTGGGAATCATGGTGAACCTTTTGATTATATTTTACTTTATTTGTTATTTGTTAGTCTTCCTATTGTAATATTTTCATTAATTATTGTAATTTTTGTATACTAAATTAAATATTATTAAATAAAGAAATAAATTGTTGTTGATTTTATAATAAGTGTTTTATATCCTTTTACTATTCATGGTTGTAAAAGTTTATCTCAACCTATGATGTAAAAATTTATAATTAAAAAATGATTTATTTTATGTTCTTCATCTATAAAACATAATAAAAAATTTATTGGGAGGAAATTTATCCATTAATAAAAGGAGTATATTTTTCAGGTCATTATATTCTTCCCCCCTTAAAGAAACCGCATCCTCACAATTTTCTCTTATTTATAGATACCTTTAATTTAAAATATCATGTTAGTCATCAACATTGTTTATATTTAATTCCTCCTTCAACAAGTATTCCTCAACTCCAATAAAGAAATTGTTAATTCCATGGTGGTGCTTCCTTTATTGAAAGAGATGATAGAATTGAGCCTTTGAAATCATATCACAAATATTACGTGATAAAATAAATGAAAAGGTTTTAGATAGTTCAAAAAATTTCTTATAGGGGATTTCAATATTTGAAGAAATTTTTATATCATTCAAAATATCCTTTCCAATAATGGTTAGGATTGAATCCTCTAGAAGTGATAAGAATGTTATACATGATTTCTTTCCTTCCATTTGATATGTGTAATATTGAAAAGAAAAAGTTAAAACATAAAATTAATTATATATAACTAAATTATATCACATTAAAAAACCCTCCTATTTATATCCATTTTAAAAAAATAAAAAATTAAATATGAAGCAAGATACTTTGAATAATAAGAAAAATTTCACTAAATGAGGTATAATATGATTTAAAAAAACTAAACTCCCATAAACATTAACATGTGATATAATAATCATAAAAATTTTCCATTGATGAAATCAATTAATTTCAGGATGTGAATCAATAATTTTAGAAAACATACCATATAAATTTGACTCTCAATAAGATAAGCAAAACTTTGGTGAAGTGGATTATAGTCTTCAAAGTGTAGTCCCAAAGCAGTTCCCTTGATTTATAGATTACATGGTCTTATCATCCTTATTACCCATTGGAATTTAGAATTAGCTTGGATATTTTCCAAGTTTCTTACACCTATGACATAGAAATTTTAATAGTTCATTAGGTGGAACCTTTTTTCCCTCCTTTATCTTTTTATTTGGTCAATATCAGAAAAGTACCCAAGATATCCACACTTGAAGCATTAAAATTCAGGTTGGGTCTGGACCCTCTTCCCTTTGTCTTTAGTGTTAAGAACATAAGGATTCACCTCACTACTAAATTACAAGATATGTTTCAATATCTTCAACACATATATCACTTTCCAATCCCAAGAAATAAGTTCCATGAATTCTTATTCCCATATTTTTAGCATAAGGGGCGTTTCACTTTATTCTTGTTCAGATTATTCCCAAAATATTGTTCCAACCATATATTCTTTGTTATGTTTGGAAACTCATATATATTCTAGTTGATAATCATAATACATGATAACTAGATTTTCATAGACATTATATGCCTTACTTTATCTCCCCTCATATTGGGAAGTCCATTATGACATTATCCATTTCATCCTTTATTTCCAAGAGTCCTTTTATTTCCTTCTATTTTTTTCTATAATGATAAAACCTAAGTGATAAAAGTTTTAATATTGGAAATATTATAATAAAATTTATAAAGTAATGATCAATCTTAAGATTTTATAATATCATAATTCTTTTATGATATACTTCAATATTAAAAAAATTACAATATATTTGTATTATTCATAATGGTTTGTATAATATTGTGATTAAACAAATCATATCCCCTAAGAGTCTCAAACCAGGAGTGCATCAAGGCCCATTTTCATGCACCATTTCCCAATCTATTCTAGATCAACGAGGTGTTTTTGGGAGTTACCTCTAGGTATATCTATGACATAGTCACATCCACTTGTTCATATCCAAACAGGGATGTCATGACCCCCTCTCACCAAAGATGCCCCTCCTAAGCTGGCAATGGTGAAAGGGAGATAATGACCCCCGAGTCCCGCCTTTAGTAGGCCCTGGAGTGGCGACTTGAACCAAGGGTATGAGTTTTCAAAAATATGGGAGGCATTACCCTTTTTATTACTTAAGATCGGGAAATAGGATGAGTCAAACACCAAAAGAAAAAGGAAAAAGTAAATGAAAATAAACCCAAAACCAAACCCATATGCATGTTTTATACAATACTGAAACAAAAGTACAAGTACAAGAAAAGCTCTAAAGTACGATACCGAAAAAAAGCAAAAACTGCAACCATAAAACTCCAACGCCCAACTAGTAAGGTCCCGCACGGTCCCTAAAGTCCTCCTAAAAACCTGAAAGTAAATGTAGGGTGAGCATACAAGTATACTCAGTAGGAAAACCTAAAGCTCTCGTGCACAGGTGGGGACACATCCTAATTCCCCGTGAGAAAACAGAAGGAACCAAATCCTAGCAAGGAATCTATCCACCCAACCTTACAAGACACACTCACCAAATATCGCAAGTCGATAGAGTAGTGTAGTAATATTATCAAAGTATGGGTACCCCGCACCACCTTCCCACTAAATACTGCTCAATCCCTCATGCCTAACGCTCTGATGCTTCCCCCTCTTCCTGAGCTAGTACCGCAACCTGGCCATACAAAGCTCGAGCTAGTGCCGCAAACTGGCCATATGAAGCTCATAGTATCCCGCCGGCACTCAATACTCGGCCATCATAGTATCCCACCGACACTCAATCCTTGGCCATAACCACATATCATCCCGAAGACACCTGGGAACCACATCACATCTCATCTCGAAGACACCTGGGAACATATCACATCCTCATCCTGAATACTCTTGGGAAACATCTGTCGTAACCTGCCCGAAGGATCTTGGGATATAGAACCTGGAAGAGGGAGCACAAGGAAGAACAGTAACCATACATCCTTTAGATGTTTGAGAATCTCACCCCCATCCCATGGGTGTTCGGCACGTAGTGCTCAACATGGGTGGGTGCATAAAGAAACATAAAACGTACAGATTTATATAATTATATCAACCAATCAACCCATCCTAAGGATTCTACACAAAAGATCTGAGCACATGCCTCGACATTGCTACCTTGAAAGTATACACACAATAAACAGCCCCAAACCCCATTAAGCTTTTTATGTTTCAATAATTTTAGTTTATCAATTCCTTAACTATCGAGCAACTAACAACAACCAAACCAGATTAATCGTTCGTAAAACATATCCCTACCAACCAAAAATATTGTTAGAAAAAACGCAAGCAACACAAAACCATTTTCTTTTATTAGCCAATCAATTCCATTGATTTTCCGTATTTAATCAACTACCATTCCCCACAATTCATTAGTTAACTCTTCCACTTTTATTCGTATGCCCAACCCATCCCTGCAGCCCTGCTACCAACCACCATAACCACAAACACATTGGAAACAATACCCGTACCACATCATCATCCCTTCGATACCATTTATCACAGATCTACTGCCCATCACAACCATATCATACACGCCAACCCACAACCAAGCCAACCGCAGCCCCACTGCTCACCCGTTCCACAACAACCCAGGAAACACCCCTTCACATAATTAAACCCCAACCAGCACCCACAAATTCATTCTTTTATTTAGTTTAACTGGGGTGATCATACAAGGGTTCTAGGTATTGATTTAATCAGCCAACTTTACATGATTAACCAATTTACTCATTAAATTAAATTCCATCCACAAAACAATCCAGAAAAACATGGAAAAATTTAATTTCTCAAGCAAAGGCCCCCAATGACCGTGATTTTCAATAGGCATAAGCCTATTCAATTCACAACATAATCAAAGGATAAGAATTGATGGAAAATAAAACAACAATATCAACAGAATTTCCCCAAAACCATTCTTTAACCAGTTATTATCTTTATTTATTGGTTCAACCGTATCTCATGAAAACAAGAGGATACACACCCCTCATGATGCACAAAAGAGAGAGAGACAATGGTAAGATCCCTACCTGAATAGGGTTTGATGTCCTTCTGCGAGAACAACCATCACGAGTATTTCGATCACTCCTCCCGATGACTACGTCCTCCCGTGGCCGCTGTGGCACGACCGCACTAACAACCAAGAGAGACTCCATTAAGGTTTAAGGTGTCACTTGTCATAGCATGGAAAGGAGGAACAAAAAGAGGAGATTGAGGAAGGAGTAAGAACGGGGTAGAACGTACCATTAAGATGACGTTCGTCAAAGAGCGTCGTTCCCGTCAAATATCATCAATCTCCCCGGTAGGAAACTGCGAAGAGGAAGTCGAAGAAGAGGGAAAGGAACGAGGTGCACGATGTTCTCCTGGTCGACATGAGCATACAAGTATACTTAGTAGGAAAACCTAAAGCTCTCATGCATAGGTGGGGAGACATCCTAATTCCCCGTGAGAAAACAGAAGGAACCAAAGCCTAGAAAGGAATCTATCCACCCAACCTTACAAGCCACACTCACCAAATATCGCAAGTCAGTAGAGTAGTATAGTAATATTATCAAATTATGGGTACCCCGCACCACCTTCCCACTGAATACTGCTCAATCCCTCATGCTTAACGCTATGATGCTTCCCCCTCTTCCTGAGCTAGTGCCGCAGCCTGGCCATACAAAGCTCGAGTTAGTGTCGTAACCTGGTCATACAAAGCTCATAGTATCATGTCGGCACTCAATCCTCAGAAATAACCACATCTCATCCCGAAGACACCTGGGAACCACATCACATCTCATCCCGAAGACACCTGGGAGCATATCACTTCCTCACCCCGAAGACTCTTGGGAAACATCTATCGTAACCTGTCCGAAGGATCTTGGGCTATAGAACCTGGAAGATGGAGCACAGGGAAGAACAATGACCAGCCATCCTTTAGATGTTTAAGAATCTCACCCCCCCCCCCGTTCCATGGGTGTTCAACACGTAGTTATCAACATGGGTGGGGTGCATAAAGAAACATAAAACGTATAGATTTATATAATTATATCAACCTCTCAGCCCATCCTAAGGCTTCTACACAAAAGATCTGAGCACATGCCTCGACACTACTACCTCAAAAGTATGCACATAATAAACATCCCCAAACCCCATTAAGCTTTTAATGTTTCAAGAGTTTTATTTTATCAGTTCCTTAACTACTGAGCAACTAACAACAACCAAACCAGATCAATCGTTCGTAAAACATATCCCTGCCAACCACAAATAATGTTATGGAAAACGTAAGCAACACAAAACAATTTTATTTTATTAGCCAATAAATTCCATTGATTTTCCGTATTTAATCAACTACCATGCCCCACAATTAATTAGTTAACTCTTCCACTTTTATTCATATGCACAACCCATCCCTGCAGCCCTGCTGCCAACCACCATAACCACAAACACATTGGAAACAATACCTGTACCACATCATCATCCCTTCGATACCATTTATCGCATATCTGCTGCCCATCACAACCATATCATACACGCCAACCCACAAACAAGTCAATCATAGCCCCGCTACTCACCCGTTACACAACAACCCACAAAACATCCCTTCACATAATTAAACCCCAACCAGCACCCACAAATTCATTCTTTCATTTAGTTTAACCGGGGTGATCATACAAGGGTTCCAGGTATTCATTTAATCATCCAAATTTACATTATTAACCAATTTACACATTCTATGAAATTCCATCCACAAAACAATCCAAAAAAACATGGAAACATTTAATTGCGCAAGAAAAGGCCCCCAATGACCGTGATTTTCAGTAGGCATAAGCCTGTTCAATTGACAACATAATCAAAGGATAAGCATTGATGGAAAATAAAACAACAATATCAACAGAATTTCCCCAAACCCATTCTTTAACCAGTTATTATCTTTATTTATTGGTTTAACTGTATCTCATGAAAACAAGAGGATACCCACCCCGCATGATGCAGACAAGAGAGAGAGAAGAAGGTAAGATCCCTACGTGAACAGGTTTTGATGTCCTTCTGTGAGAACAACCATCACGAGGATTTCGATCACTCCTCCCGACGACTACGCCCTCCCATGGACGTTGCGGCACAACCACACTAACAACCAAGAGAGACTCCATTAAGGGTTAAGGTGTCACTTTTCATAGCATGGCAAGGAGGAACAGAAAGAGGAGATCTAGGAAGGAGTAAGAACAGGGTACAACGTACCATTAAGATGACGTTCGTTGAAGAACGTCGTTCCCGTCAAATATCAGTAATCTCCCCGATAGGAAACTGCGAAGAGGAAGTCCAAGAAGAGGTAACGGAACAAGGTTCACAATGTTCACCTAGTCGACATGATCCCGCAGCCACCGACAGATCGACGATCAGAGTCCAGATTAAGAAGATAGGAGGAAGGCTTCTGGGTCATCTGGGAGCGTCGTCGTGTAGAGAAGAAGAGGGGTCTGTAAATAACACGTGGCTCTCTCTTATATAGGCAACGAAAAGTTAAAATAGTATGCAGCGTGTATTAATGAATACATGACGTGACCGTACAATTGTTACGCTATTTGACTGGTCAACACACGACACGTCACGCGGTTTCCATGCGTTTAATGATAATAATAACTTTAATTAATAATAGGTGTTTTATTGACCCGAGACATGAGTCATAAAAAGTTATTCATTATTGGTCTTAAAATGAACGTCATAATTTCAGGGTTGCAATGTCATAGACAGTTTTCCAATCCAATACCATATGAGGGAGATACGTTGGATACAAAATCCCGTAATAATAATGATATTATTATTATTAGGTGTCTCGTGGACTTGATCCATGAACTATAATTTAATATCCAACATTAGACTTGAATAGACCGTATTAATTATAGGATCACATCGCCACTGACGAGAAGCCAATAGGACGTCGCACGCAGGAGTTATGGCGGGTCAAAGATTTAATAATAATATTAAATCTATTATTTTCCGAGCGCTTCGTGTAACTGATCCAAAAACCCAAAAAAGACATCCAATATTGGACTTGAAATTTCCGTCTCAGAATCTGGGTCGTACTGCCGCAGACGGTTCATGAAACCAAGGTCGCACGAATAAGTTACGGTCGAGACAATGTTTTATCAACAAAAACAATAACATGATTATTATATTATTATTTTTAATTGATTTATTTCAAATTCTCAAAGCCATGCACCACCCTCTCTCCAATTTGGTGCGCCTCACTCCCTTTCACATTAATTGATTTCCATTTCTTTTCTTTTATTAATTCCCCATTTAATTCTTACACTCTCTCTCCAATATCTTTCCAATCTTTCGTAATCCCCTCACTCCACCAAAAGTGGCGTCTCCCATTCCTTTACTCCATGTGGCACACCCCAAACTTAATTTTAAACCTTTATCATTATTTTTTAACACAATTATCATAAATAATAACATCTCTCATATATCCCCATATCTCAAATCTCATTACATTGAATTCAAAATTTAAATCTCATCAAATCTTTATTAATGGATCTTTCAAAATTTAATCCAACATTATAATTATAATTAGTTAGTATAATAATAATAACAAATCCCCAATTAAAATTTATTAACTAGTCACCAATTAATAATAATTATTATTATTATTATTGACGTTTGCCGCGTTGACCATGTCTGACCACCATTAGGTCAACTCCGAGCATCCTCCCATTACAAACATAATTTATTATTTATTAAAATTTAAAAAAAAATCAAAATGAAACCATGCACCTCCCCTCATTGAATTAAATACATTAAATTTTATTTCCTTTATTTCACAATGATTAAATTAAAACCATTTAATCTAATTAACACCAAATATTTTCACACCACCATTATCAATTCTTATTATAAAAAATTATTATTATAACACGCGTCGTGTTTGACCACATCAAATTTTTACAAAGTAATGGACCGGATAGGTCCGGGCCATTACAAGGGATTTCTTCTCTTGGAAACCACTTAATTATTACTAACCTAAACACCAGGATGTTTTTATTATATTTAGACTAATCATTAGGGTTTTTTTATATTGTTTTCTAATCCTAATTTTCAAAAAAAAACCATACTTTGATATCAATTATGGAAACCCACCTTTTATTACATAAATATTTCATTTTACGATACAACATTTAACAATTATGAAGATCTTTTGGGGTTTAGTGTCTTGAAAATTAGGTATGTATTTCATGAATTACATAAGTATAAAAAATAAACATTATTATAATCCACTTGATATACATATTCATAGGTTCTTTCTAGGTTACTATTACAACATATCATATCTTGAGGACATACATCAAAGAAAGGTGTGCGCATAAATCCCACTATGGGAATAAACAAAGGAAACACTTAGCATCTGAGAAAGAGGAATATGAATAAGGAATGATCATATGAATATGTGTAATATCATAAAATAAATAACATGAATCATAATACGTAAATTTGTATATAGTATAAAAATTGTACATTCATAAGAATATCATCAAGGTTAATCCCCATGGTGTCATAAATCAAAATTATTGAGGTTATTCACTGACGTATCATAAGCATGTCATCTCTAGAGATTAATTATTTACCTAATGTATTTGAGTTCTATTAGTGAAATACCTTAATATCTATTAATTCATGTGATAAAAATTTAACATAAAGTAAATAATTTCATCAATAACCCATGGAAATAAATAATGTCTTTCATTTCAAAATCATTTCATAAAAAGTGCTTAATGTCTTGAACAAAAGATCATTTTTAACCCATGAAAAGGGAAGATGGATTTAATATATGTTCATACAAAAATAAATAATAAATTTTTATATATTTTTTTATTAAATATAGAATATATTTGGGTATTCATAATATGATAAAATTTCATGAAAAATTGAAAAATTCATGAAACAATTTCAGCACCATAACAGTATACAACATGGATTATAGGAAAATAATAATGAGAGATATTATAGGTATCATGTTAGTAATTTTTTTTCATTATGGTTAAGATAAAAATTCCACAAAATAATTAATATTTTATAATTATAAGAATCACAATATAGGATTACTTGAATGAAATGGAGAAGTGGAGAATTCCCTTCCTAAATTTTGGAAGCCTAATGGTATACATTGGGTACTATGTAAAGGAGAAAATGGGAGGGAAACAAGGTCTATCATCAATAAAACATAACATGGGAATTAGATGGAATAAAAAAGAGTGTAAATAACAATAAATAATTTGTACACTTAGAAGACACAAAATAAGGATATACTTGAATGAAAGATAGAGGATAATGATTCCCTTACCTTGAAAAGTTTCTTCCTAAATCATGGAGAAAGAAACAATAGAATCTTGGAGACACCATGGGAAAAATTGAAGGATATTTTAAGAGGTTAAATGGGTACAAATACTTTGATTTTTATGTTTTATTTGAGATGTGTGGGGAAAGGGGGTAATTATATAATAGGAGGGTGGGTTTTAAGTGATTAAGTATTGGTTATTTTACTATATAAGTTGACCACTCATGAGATCAATTAATTGAAACCATATTTTTGTAATATATAAGAGTGGGATAGGGTGGTTAGTCATTAAATACCTCCATAAAACAAACTAAACCTTCCAAACCACGTAATAATGCTCCAAACCCAAAAATAATTTGAATATTTAAAATTCAAATTTTTGGTTCCTAAATGAAAGGTATAAATTTATAAATTAAAACTAATATTTTAAAATAATTTTTATAATTATTTAATTATATTTTTATTAAATAAAATTTTTCATAAATTTTTAAATCAATATGACATAATAATTATGTCATAAAATTATAGTGATTTTTAAACGATAATTTTCACTTTTTCACTAAAACATAAAAATTTTCAAAAAATTGTCATAAAAATCACCATAAGCTAATTTTTATGTGTTTAGTTAAAAAATGAAGTTAATTTATTAAAAATAATTCTCTAATTATGAGAATTTTAATTTTTAAACAATCATTGTTTTAATGAAATTTAATTATTTAATTGAAAAATCAATATTTGGAACAATATAAAAATTACTTTAGGATTCATCAAAATATATTATCATTTATAAATACTTTTATGATATGACTAATAAAGTAAAATTATATATAATTATTCTACATAAATCATATTTTAATAGAATGTTTTTCAGAGTCTTTGAAAATAATACAGTTCGATTATATCATTAAACAATACCGACAATCATTTAAAAGTATCTACATAACCAACAAAATAATGACCAACTGTTTTATTGAATAATTATCATAATTTAGAACAAACACATTCGTTGAAAAAGATAAAATTATTTGATCATATTTACCTATAAATACATCATCATTCTTACACTCATTATTCGCATCGATTCTATCAAGGTTATATATCTTTTCCAGAATGAACATTGTATTACTAACTCTTTGTGTAACGACCCAAAGTTTCATTAATGGAAAATCCCTCTTGATCCAGTTAATTGTCTCTTTATAAAAAAAATGTTTTTATAAGATGTCAACTTCTTTGGTTTTATGTTAAGAGTTTTGACCGTTGTTAATATAGTCGTTGAACAGTGATCACATGATTAGTATAAATATAGGACCTTAACAAATCCAATTTACTCAGACAAAAGAAGCGATGACCTCATCCAATAGAATTGCCCCATACGAAGCCCATTTGTCGGAGCTCAGAAAAGCGGTGGAATCCTTGGGCTTCTCCCTTGACCAAGCCCAAGATGAGCTTCATTATGTCAAGCTCGAACGTGACCGTCTATGGGAAAAGTGGAAGTTGATTGAGATTACCACTCGAGCGATGTTATCCGAGCCGCCCCAAGAGTCTGTCACCATCACACACCTTACCCTTAGGTCTTATGCGTATGTTTTAAGGGGTTATGTAACAAATAAGTAGTACTATGTTCATGTACATTATTTTTTTGTATATAATAATGAATATAATTTCTAGTCATTTTTGATACATTGTAAATAGTTTTTAAAGTACAAATGGTGTTTTTATTTATTATTTAATTAAGAATTCAATTATATTAAATTAAGGGATTTTTGAATTAAATAATATTTTAATAAAATATTATTATTAATATTAAATTAATTTTTATTAAATATAAATGATCTTGTAAATTTATGAATGCAATTAAATTTTTTATTAAGGTTTAAAATCCATTTCTGTCAAAACCCGTGAATTTTCGATAAATGTTGGTTTTTATTTTAAAAGTGAAAATTAACATATTTAGAAAATTTTAGATAAAATAAATGTCATTTCTGGAATCAGGACGTCGAAATTATCCAACGGTGAATTTTTCATAATTTTCTGAGACAGTCAAATTTTTGGGTAAAAATTAAATACCGTTTAAATATATAATGTGTTTTATGACATCATAATGACCCAATGGTGATGTAAAAAATACCATAATCCTTATGTTCAGCCAATATATGTTTTACCATTAAAATAAAGTGATTTTGGGTTTATTTGACTTACTTTTCAAAGCATTAATGAACCCCTCAAGACTTATTCAACACTTTGCCTTTTTAAATTAATTTCCATGGGAGTGTGACTCACCTACACATAAGCAACCTTATTATTTTAATAAGTTCGGACCTTGGCCTTGTAAAATATTTTTTTCATATTTCCTTTTCCAGAAACCATGGGCAAAAACCATGGGATGGTTTGTGGTTTGGATTAGTTTAATATAAGGGGTCCCAAACCTAAATAATAAAGAATTATCTCACCTTTCCTATATAAATCCACCCAAGATCCCACTTCCTCCTCACTAAAATCCTTTGGAGTTCGTCCAAACTCTGCCCTATTCTCTCTATAATCCTCCCAAGGTGCCCCAAGCTCCCAAGAAGCCTCTCACAAGCCTCTCTCTAGCCTTTGGAAGCACACTTCCAAGTAAGGGTTTTTTCTTCCTTTCTCATTTTTGTCAATTTTCTTTAAGTTGTATTGCCCTTTTAATTTCAATTATGAATGTTGGGGTATGGTTTCACACCTCCCCCATACTGCCCTATTATTTTTTTAATGATAGGAGACCCATTTCTCTCTCATTAAATTCCTCCCATGTACACCCGTTACTATGCCGAAATTCCGAAAGGAACTTCTCTCTCCTCTTTTACATTCATGCAATACATTTGTATCATGAATATAAATTCCATTAAAATTGTTGGGACATGTATCTATTTGACCTAATTACTGTCCATTACATGTAAATATTATGAGGAACCCCTTTCTCTCTCATCAACCTTTTTTATGAATTCTTATGTCATGCCGTTACGCTGCCGAAATCGCACCGATTTTCTAAGCCAATGTCATTGTGTAGTGAATACCATACCCATTTCTCCATCAAGGGTATTAAACTTTATGCACATTTACTTATTGATTTTAATGTTTCATTTATTAATTCCACATTCCTTTATCGTGGAATAAATGATTATGTTTTATGAATCCATGTTTTATGATCCATGTGGCACACTTATGCATGAAATGAAATGTTTAAGAAGGGTGCGCCCTTATAGCGCTCCAATGCATTGGGTAAAGTATATTATCATGATATGTCATGTGAAATGAGTGTTGAATCATGCTAATTCAAGTGCAATGAGGGTTTACTCGTGCTTCATGTGCAATGAGGGTTTACTCATGCTCCATGTGCAATGAGCCTTGGCTCATGCTAATTCAATGTTAAGTTTTGTTGCCACATTTCCATGTTATGATTATCATGATTTATCATGCCTTTATGTTCATGTTTATCTTATGCTCTATTGACATGCCTATTTCATAACATGTATTGTACTCCTCATGTTATTCCATGTGTACTCCCTTACTGGGTTTTATAGCTCACCGTTTTCTTATACATGTCCTCAGGTTATCCCATGCAATGATAAGTACGAGGGAATGTAGTGGTCATGTAAAGGAAGTTTTCAATAAAGATGTTGTATTTCATGATTTAATTTTTTATGTAATGATCCTAATCCCCAAAGACACTAAACCTCAAGATCTTCTTTTTTGTATCAAGTGAAGTTTTATGTAATAAAGCATGTTTAAGTTTTAATAAAAAAGCAGGGTTGTCATAGTTGGTATCAGAGGATAGGTTTAGTTATTTTTGGGATTAGGAAAAACCTAGTAAATCCTTAGATACAAGACTAAGTATAATAAAAACATCCCTAAGATTTGGTAAATACTAAGTAAGTTGTTTATCAAACAAATACATCCCTGTCTGGATACGAGCAGGTAGAGGCGGCTCTGGCACAGATGTATCCTAGGGGTAAAACCTGAAAACACCACTTTGAGATAGACTCAAACGGGAACTGGTGCACAACAAAGGGCCTTGCTGCACTCTTGGTTACGACACTCCCGGGGGATATGTTTTGATAAATTCACAATCTTGGTATGAACCCTTATTAAGGGAAAAATTCCCCTAAGAATATATGTTAGAAAGTAGATCATGAAAAGCCTAGATTGAATCCTATAGACTCATGTGTTAAAGAAATTAAAGTTTATTTATAAGTCATCAAATTTTGTATTTGGATTACCCTTTATGTGTTACCCCTAAATTTCCTTTTATTCTAGCCAATGGCCGGTAATAGGAGGACTCTGGCTAACAACCGTTGTGAAGATCAGTGTGATGATTGTACTAATGAGATGCCCAATCCAATGGGATCGGGAATCACGAACTTTGTCATGCTTCTCTCTCAGCTAACTCAAGTTTTGAATAGAAACATGGGTCAAGAGGAACGTTCAACACCCCCTAAGAAAGAACAAGTCTCTATTGAGAGCTTTATGAGACAAAGGCCTCCTACTTTTAGTGGATCATCTGATACCACAATTGTTGAACAATGGATCAACTCCATTGAAAATATCTTCTCCATCCTCTAATGTTATGAACAAGAGAAGGTTCTCCTGGCAGCTTATCGTATGGAGGGTGAAGCTAATCAATGGTGGACGTTGATCAAAAATACGAAGCCTAAGGAGGAGATCGAGGCTTTGGAATGGAAGGAATTATGGAAGATGTTTTTCGATAAATATTTTCCGCCCACCCTCCCTCTTAAGATGGAAAGGGACTTCCTTTACCTCAAGCAAAAAGATGAAGAATCTGTGGGAGCGTACGAGGCAAACTTCACAATACTTGCACGATACGCTTCCGGCTTTGTCGTTACCCCCGAATGCAAGGTTGACCGCTTCTTTGGTGGGCTGAAGCCTAGCTTGCGGAAAGCATTAGCGATCTGTGACTTCGAAAGCAATGAGGAAATTGTCCGATGTGCCCTCAAGGTCGAAATGGATATCGGAGAATCACAGGGGTATCATGGGGACAAGAAGCGTAAGGTGGACTTCAATGCTGGTGGTCCGATGGATAAATCCAATGGCGCTAAGAAATTCCAGCACCCCACTTGCCAAAAGTGCGGAAAGAAGCACCCTAGAAATTGCCTTAAGGGGATGAGAAAATGCTTCAGGTGTGGAAGAGAAGGGCACCTAGCTGTTAACTGTCAACAAG
Source organism: Viscum album (assembly GCA_963277665.1). NCBI lineage: Eukaryota > Viridiplantae > Streptophyta > Magnoliopsida > Santalales > Viscaceae > Viscum > Viscum album. Next base: position 111,633,494 of record OY728138.1, on the reverse strand, counting down.
AAGGACCCGCGGCTGCGACAGAGGAGAGGAACGATCCGTTCGAACCTCAACGCGTTGTTCAATGCTACAAATGCAAAGAACCGGGTAATTTTGAAAATCAGTGCCCTAATCCAAGGGTTATCAGAGGCAACCAACAACCTCCAAGACAGAAAGGAAGAGATTTTGCCATCACTTCTGCCGAAGTGAACCCCGACAATGAAGTGGTGATAGGTACGCTAGTTATTCGTTCAAGAATAGAAAATGTACTTTTTGATTCAGGTTCTACGCATTCTTTTATATCTCAAAAGTTTAGTAGAACAATCCCAGCACCACCACAAATCATGGAAGTAAAGATTTCGGTGAGTACGGAAAATGGGGAAATCATTGCATCCAATGAATATAAGTCCTCCACTGTTATAATCTGTGGATTGAATTTCCCGGCGAACCTCGTCATACTCCCTCTGGTGGAATTTGATGCAATTCTTGGCATGGATTGACTTTCCTTATATAGATCCAACATAAATTGTCAGGAGAGGGAAATCACACTCCATATGGAGAATCGACCCCCGATTCTTGACAAGTGTCAGGAGGAAGATGAATCTCCTTTATCTCCATCATATCAAGCATGGATATTACTGCCCTATGAGCACATGTATCTGGCTCAGATGATTGAGTCCAAGGAAGAAACCATCCTTGAAGAAATGCCTATTGTGAGGGAATTCGCTGAAGTGTTTCCCGAGGAACTGCTTGGTCTTCCTCCAAGAAGAGATGTTGAGTTCTCAATTGAACTTATACTTGGGGAACTACCAATATCAAAGACTCCATATAGTATGGCTATTGTTGAGCTTGAAGAGCTTAAGAAAAAACTACAAGAGAATCTGGATAAAGGGTTTATATGCCCAAGTGCTTCACCATGGGGTGCACCGGTCCTCTTCGTCAAGAAGAAGGATGGTTCAATGCGGCTTTGCATCGATTATCGTGAACTTAACAAAATCACGATAAAGAACAATTATCCACTCCCACGAATTGATGACTTGTTCGATCAGTTTCATGACACACAATACTTCTCCAAGGTGGACTTGCGGTCGGGATATTATCAAGTAAGGGTGAAGAAGGAAGATATCCCCAAGACTGCTTTTCGTACAAGGTACGAGCACTATGAATTCATATTAATGCCTTTCGGACTCACCAATGCTCCAGAAATATTCATAGACTTGATGAATAGAGTCTTTAGATATTACCTTGACAAATTTGTGCTAGTCTTTATAGATGATATTCTAATATACTCCAAAACCAAGGAGGACCATGAGGAGCATTTAAGAACTATACTGGAGACTTTGTGTAAGGAGAAGCTCTATGAAAAGTACAGAAAATGTGCGTTCTGGTTGAAGTAGGTCTAATTCTTGGGCCATATCATCATAAGAAATGAGATATCTGTGGATCCCTCCAAAACAGATGCAATTTAGGGATGGCCGAGGCCAACATCGGCAACCGATATCCGTAGCTTCTTGGGGTTAGCTGGATATTATCGATGATTTGTGAGGAATTTCTCACGATTGTCCAACCCTCTTACCAAGATAACTCTAAAGGGAGTAAAGTTTTATTGGAGTGATGAATGCGAAGAAATCTTTAAGGAGTTGAAAAGGAGGCTTATCACTGCACCCGTGCTCACTTTACCCACAAGTGGGGAGCTTTTTGTGGTATTCAGTGATGCTTTGAAGAAGGGATTAGGATGTGTGATAATGCAGAATGATAAAGTGATATCCTATGCCTCAAGGTAGTTGAAAATCCATGACCGAAACTATCCAACGAATGATTTGAAGTTGGCGGCTGTGATCTTTGCCTTGAAAATCTGGCTGCATTATCTCTATGGAGAGAAATGTGAGATATATACTGACCACAAGAGTCTTAAATATATATTCACACAAAAAGAGCTTAATATGCACCAGAGAAGATGGATAGATCTCATCAAGGATTATGACAGTTCAATACAATACCACCCTGGGAAAGCGAACAAGGTGTCAGATGACCTAAGTAGAAAGGATCCAGCGATTTTATCAATGATGAGAATTGAGAAGGATCCAATATTCTTAGACTTGATGAAGATGGACGTGGGAATCATAAAGAAGGGAACATCATCAATCCTTTCACAATTGATTGCTCAACCATCTCTTTTGGAAAGGTTAAAGGATTCTCAAAAGGATGGTGTGGGAATTCAAGAAAAAGTGGAAGCTATCAAAAAGGGGAAATCCTCGGAGTTTAATGTTAATGTAGAAGGAATTGTGTGGTTTGGGAAAAGACTATATGTTCCATCAAGTCCAGAGCTGAAGAAGGAAATTTTGGATGATGCACACAGTTCAAATTTCTCTATTCACCCAGGGAGCACAAAGATGTATCGAGATCTCTGAGAAAACTTTTGGTGGGATAATATGAAGAAGGAGATCGCCGAATATACATCAAAGTGCCTGGTGTGTCAGCAAGTCAAGGTAGAGAGGCAGAAGTCTAAGGGGATGATGCAACCATTGCCCATACCCGAATGGAAATGAGAGAACATCACCATGGACTTTGTCACCAGAATTTCGAGGAAATCCAAAGGCAACAATGCAATCTGGGTTGTTGTGGATCGTCTTAAAAATACTGCACACTTCATTTCTATTAAAGAGGATTTCTCATTGGATCAACTGGAACGGATATATATCAGGGAAGTGGTAAGGTTTCATGGAGTACCACTATCTATTGTGTCTGATCAAGATCCAAGATTCACCTCTATGTTTTGGAAGAGTCTTCAACATGATCTGAATACTGAACTAAACTTCAGTACGACCTATCATCCTCAAATTGATGGCCAATCCGAGCGGACTATACAAACACTTGAGGATATGTTGAGAGCGTGCTCAATGGACTTTAAAGGAGGATGGGATCAACATCTTCATCTGATTGAGTTCTCTTATAATAACAGTTTCTACTCGAGCATCCAAATGGCACCATATGAAGCCCTGTATGGGAAAAGGTGCAGAACATCGACATTTTGGGATGAGGTCGGTGAACGTAAGCTGCTTGGACTAGAAATGGTCAAAGAAATGGTGGATAAGGTGAAAACCATTCAGCAGCATATCAAGGAAGCCCAGAGTCGACAGAAGAGTTATGCAGATAATCGTCGACGAGACCTTGAGTTTAAAGTTGGAGACATGATGTTTTTACGCATATCTCTGTGGAATAAGGTCATGAGGTTTGGAAAGAAAGGTAATTTAAGTCCAAGGTACATCGACCCCTTCGAGATTCTTGATCGTGTTGGGGCTGTGGCCTATCGACTAGCACTTCCACCTACTATGGCCAAGGTGCATGATGTCTTTCATGTATCCCTCTTAAGAAAGTACATACCAGACCCTTCACATGTACTCTCTTCCTAGGTGGTACAATTGGAAGATGATCTTTCTTATGAGGAGCAACCAGTGAAGATCTTAGATTGTAGAGAAAAAGTTCTACGAAATAAGACAATGCCCCTCGTCAAGGTGTTGTGGAGATACCACAAGTTTGAAGAAGCAACTTGGGAGTTGGAGGATATGATGAATCTGAGTTACCCACATTTGTTTTAGTGTGGGAAAAGTAAAATTTCGAGGGTGAAATTTCTTAAGGGGGAATATTGTAACGACCCAAAGTTTCATTAATGGAAAATCCCTCTTGATTCAGTTAATTGTCTCTTTATAAAAAAAATGCTTTTATAAGATGTCAACTTCTTTGGTTTTATGTTAAGAGTTTTGACCATTGTTAATATAGCCGTTGAACAGTGATCACATGATTAGTATAAATATAGGACCTTAACAAATCCAATTTACTCAGACAAAAGAAGCTATGGCCTCATCCAGTAGAATTACCCCATACGAAGCCCATTTGTCAGAGCTCGGAAAAGAGGTGGCATCCTTGGGATTCTCCCTTGACCAAGCCCAAGCTGAGCTTCATTATTTCAAGCTCGAACGTGGCCGTCTACAGGAAAAGTGGAAGTTTATTGAGATTACCACTCGAGCGATGTTATCCGAGCCGCCCCAAGAGTCTGTCACCATCGCACACCTTACCCTTAGGTCTTATGCGGCTGTTTTAAGGGGTTATGTAACAAATAAGTAGTACTATGTTCATGTACATTATTTTTTTGTATATAATAATGAATATAATTTCTAGTCATTTTTGATACATTGTAAATAGTTTTTAAAGTACAAATGGTGTTTTTAGTTATTATTTAATTAAGAATTCAATTTTATTAAATTAAGGGATTTTTTAATTAAATAATATTTTAATAAAATATTATTATTAATATTAAATTAATATTTATTAAATATAAATGATCTTATAAATTTATGAATGCAATTAAAATTTTTATTAAGGTTTGAAAGCCATTTCTTTCAAAACCCGTGAATTTTCGATAAATGTTGGTTTTTATTTTAAAAGTGAAAATTAACATATCTAGAAATTTTTTTAGATAAAATAAATGTCATTTCTGGAATCAGGACGTCGAAATTATCCAATGGTGAATTTTTCATAATTTTCTGAGACAGTCAAATTTTTGGGTAAAAATTAAATACCATTTAAATATATAATGTGTTTTATGACATCATAATGACCCAATGGTGATGTAAAAAAATACCATAATCCTTATGTTCGGCCAATATATTTTTTACCATTAAAATAAAGTGATTTTGGGTTTGTTTGACTTACTTTTAAAAGCATTAATGAACCCCTCAAGACTTATTCAACACTTTGCCTTTTTAAATTAATTTCCATGGGAGTGTGACTCACCTCCACATAAGCAACCTTATTATTTTAATAAGTTCGGACCTTGGCCTTGTAAAATATTTTTTTTCATATTTCCTTTTCCAGAAACCATGGGAAAAAACCTTGGGATGGTTTGTGGTTTGGATTAGTTTTATATAAGGGGCCCCAAACCTAAATAATAAAGAATTCTCTCACCTTTCCTATATAAACCCACCCAAGATCCCACTTCCTCCTCACTAAAATCCTTTGGAGTTCGTCCAAACTCTTCCCTATTCTCTCTATAATCCTCCCAAGGTTTCCCAATCTCCCAAGAAGCCTCTCACAAGCCTCTCTCTAGCCTTTGGAAGCACACTTCCAAGTAAGTGTTTTTTCTTCCTTTCTCATTTTTTTCAATTTTATTTAAGTTGTATTGCCCTTTTAATTTCAATTATGAATGTTGGGTTATGGTTTCCCACCTCCCCCATACTGCCCTATTATTGTTTGAATGATGTGAGACCCCTTTCTCTCTCATTAAATACCTCCCATGTACACCTATTACTATGCCGAAATTCCGAAAGGAACTTCTCTCTCCTCTTTTACATTCAAGAAATACATTTGTATCATGAATCTAAATTCCATTAAAATTGTTGGGACATGTATCTATTTGACCTCCTTACTGTCCATTACATGTAAATATGATGAGTAACCCCTTTCTCTCTCATCAACCTTTTTTATGAATTCTTATGTCACGCCGTTACGCTGCCGAAATTGCACCGATTTTCTAAGCCAATGTCATTGTGTAGTGAATACCATGCCCATTTCTCCATCAAGGGTATTCAACTTTATGCACATTTACTTATTGATTGTAAAGTTTCATGTATGAATTCCACATTCCTTTATCATGGAATAAATGATTATGTTTTATGAATCCATGTTTTATGATCCATGTGGCACACTTATGCATGAAATGAAATGTTTAAGAAGGGTGCGCCCTTATAGCGCTCCAATGCATTGGGTAAAGTATAGTATCATGATACATCATGTGAAATGAGTGTTGACTCTTGCTAATTCAAGTGAAACGAGGGTTTACTCATGCTTCATGTGCAATGAGGGTTTACTCATGCTCCATGTGCAATGAGCCTTGGCTCATGCTAATTCAATGATAAGTGTTGTTGCCACATTTCCATGTTATGATTATCATGCTTTATCATGCCTTTATGTTCATGTTTATATTATGCTCTATTGACATTCCTATTTCCTAACATGTATTGTAATCCTCATGTTATTCCATGTGTACTCCCTTACTGAGCTTTATAGCTCACCCTTTTCTTATGCATGTCCTCAAGTTATCCCATACAATGCTAAGTACGAGGGAATGTAGTGGTCATGTAAAGGAAGTTTTCAATAAAGATGTTGTATTTCATGTTTTAAGTTTTTATGTAATGATCCAAAGCCCCAAAGACACTAAACCTCTCGATCTTCTTTGTTGTATCAAGTGAAGTTTTATGTAATAAAGCATGTTTAAGTTGTAATAAAAAAGCAGGGTTGTCATACTTTGTTTGTTTACTATAGCATTGTATGAGGGTGATATGATTTTTGGAGATTGATGAAACCATTTTTATGATATTTTAGTTTATTTATTATCTATTGGTCTCCCTATTGTAATATTTTTATTAATTATTATAATTATTATAGACTGAATTTAATTTTCATAAATATATAAATAATGTGCTTTTGATTTTCTATTATGTATTTCCTATCCTTTTACTATTCCTGGTTGTAAAATTTCATCGCAAACTATGATGTAGAAAAGTTCCCATTAGATAAAGATCCATTCTATGTGATTAATTTTTATAACATAATAAAAATTTATTAGGAGGAAAGATATCCATTAATAAAAGGAGTATATTTTGGGATTTGTTACACATAATGAGTCCAAAAAATACTCCCATTTCATTAATATATAGTCATATATATAAAGTAAATGTGATATAATACAATTGTTGAGATTAATCTCCTTGATATCAATTCCAATGGTTAGAATCCAATAGTTAATCAAGATAAATGTCGGGAAACTAAATGAGTTGTTTGGGAATGATAAATGTTTTTCAATTAAATGGGTTGATTCAGAAGTGATGAATCATAATCATCATTATCATTATTATAAAATCCATTAAATAATGTTTGATAACACTCCCTATTGTATTCCATAATTTCATGGAATCTTATATAATATTCACTTAAAAACTCTACAGGAATAATAAATGAAGTCAAAATAATTGAATTTCATGTCATAGTGCCTCAGCAAAAACCTTTTTAGAAAATATGGTAGAAAAAAACTGATGAGGAATAAAAGTGTAGAATATTCCAAACTCCGTGACCATTTAGTTGTGTCATCAATATATCAATTAATATTATTATTTAATTATTTCTTTGAGACATTGGAGAAAGACCATAGGTAATAATGAATTGTCTCATTGAAAATTATAACTCATGAAAATCTATAATAGTTTCCATTAATTATATATATCAATAATAATTTATAACATTTATTTGGATATCCATTGTGAGGTATAATTGTCCCATTAAAAACCTCTTCAAGCAATAAAATTTCGGGGGGAGGGGGGCTTGATTAGGTTAAAAGAGCACAACATCAAGTTCTCATAGTGTTACCTTGTTAAAAACCTTAGAAGAAAACCCAATGTGAAAAAATTGATTAATGGGAAAGAGTAAAAAAGTTACATCTTCCTCTTATAATGATATTCACAAAATCATTTAACTCGTTAAATTATAGAATTTACATAATGAAATTTATAAATTCATGACCAAAACATTTGGTTTTGGAATTTACAATAATAATAATTTATACACTTTAAATTTTATTGAGTAAGGAATAACATTATCTAGAATCATAATATCATTTCTAATTATTTAAAAGGCGCATATGGACATTTACATATATATCATTCAGAGAAAAATAAAATGTTCATTTATATTTAATCCTTCTTAGATAAGTAATTTCTTCTCTATCTCCTCATGTATGATACATATCACTTTTGGACATAAGAGATTTCATTATTAAGGGAAATTTAATGAAAATTAAATATTTCATCTTTTGGGTGATTATTTAAAAATAAAAGGACATTACAAGTAATTTCATGATCAAATAATCCATTACATTCAAAAAAAAACTCTTCATGAGTTTTCATGTTTTTGAAACATTTTGATTACATGATGAATATAATGATTCATACAAACCAAAATATGGTAAAATAAATTTTATATTCTTCCTTATCTTAACATGGATATACAAAATAAATCTTATTAATTTCACCCCATATAATAATTTATTTATATTGATAAAGAGGAAAGAGGATAAAATATAAATAAAACCATACAACATATGCATATAGGTAAGAACTCAACGAGGCTCAAACTTGAAACCATACAAAAAATGAGTTCAATGAAAACCATATAATAATTTATCAAATTTTGTGAAACTTCCATAATTTTTATTATGATTCAAAAATTTAGAACCATATAATGATTCATATGTTGATATTATAATCAATAAACCTTTAACACATCGATTAGAAATAATCCAAACATATATAAATATCAAAAAATTTTAAGGAACAATATTTCTTATAATAAACTCACATATATTCAATAGTCTTGGTAGTTTGGATAACCAATCCAAAATTTTATATATTGAACATATAATATATTAATTTATTAATTTATTACAATTATTATGATTTCAACATCTATCAATATTAATTATCATCAATGAGTTTGGAAAGAATTCAAAAATCAAAATATATCATTAATAAAATTTAAGGAGATCTCATGATTTATTTGGTACTAGTGTCACTTCAGGGAAAATATATAAGAGTATATAATTTTTTTATATATTAATTTTCTTTTTTCAAGAGAAAATATATTTATTTCCTTAAAATCATAATGAAAAATGATTTTATATAATCAGTTCAACTACACTTCTAGTGTGTATAATATGACTATATATTTTAAACACTTCATAATTGAGTTTTTTATATAAGTGTTGTAATCATCTTATCAATGGTTCTACTAGACTATATTTATATACCATATGATATGATCAATATTTATTTTAATCAACATGCATATCATGCGATTTATACACTCCAGCACATAATAAAAAATATTATAACATCTTGTTTTTGGCCTTCTCATTGTACTTTTGGTTTTTACTTCTCTGATCTTTTTTTAGGTTGGTATGGGGATTCATGGGTGTGGATTGAGGAGTGGTGAAAGTGTAGACGTTATCTATAGATGTAATAGCTACAAAAAGTCTATCATCTAGATGGTGAGGGCCACCGGCTAGCTAGTGGGTCTCCATCGGCCCTCTCATGGGTTGGAATAGGTTACAGTAGATTATTTGTGGCCATTGGCTATTTGGTGGTGTCACTAGACACATAATAGTGTTGGGGGTATTAATATATTTTACCTGAAATAATTATTTTATTATTTTAGTCTTCCTCCCTCAACCCATTATCACCCCTACAATTGTGTGAGATATCCATTGGCGATTTAGGCTTCCCCAACCTCCATTCTTGGTGGATCTAAGTTTCATTAATCATGATGGTTTCTGATCAGTAATACTTTTTCATCTTTCATTATGGATCCTCTTATCATTCATGTTCTTTTTCCCTAGGGATAGTGTTTTATAATTGGGAATTTTGATTATAGGGATATTCTTCTTGCTTCTTTGAGATGCTCCTCTCTTCAGCTTGTGGATTTATTTAGATGATTGGGATCTTGATTTATTTCAAGGTATGCATCCCAATAATCTCCCTTTATAATTTAATATTTGATTTCTTGTGCTTTAATCTTTATATTTTGATGTTTTTTTATTTTTTTTCACTTATATCCAATAGAAATATCAATGTTTTGTGATTTCATGATCTTTTGATTAAGGTGTAAAAATAGATTTTGATATGATTTGATTTGAAAACTATTTTAAATGAATGTACTCTTGTTTTTGGAAATTAATGTGTATGTTTGGATCTTTATAATTTTTCTTGAGATTTTTATGATGATTATTTCCAAAATAAAGTGGAAATTGTGATCTTCTAAATCTTGGGTATGTTTTTCCCTTTTTCAAAGAATGCTTCGAAAACTAGTATTTATCCAAGTGAAATGATTTATAAACTCTTTATTAAATAGAATCGATTTGGTTTAATGTATTGGAAATCTAAGAGGAATGTAGAAAGTCATGGTTGGTACTTTAAATGATTCATTAGAAAATGGAAAACTCATAGGGCATGCCCCTTTATGTTTAATATAAATTAGGGATATTTGAATGAATGTAATGAGATGTCCCTTATTAGGGTGATGAATTAAATTAAATTGATATTCTTGATAAAATGGGGTGTTCCTATGTGGTGTTCTGAGGTGTAAGAAAGACTTTTTATTTTTTTTCAAACATGATGATATTATATTCCATATGGTACGATAATACATTTTAGATGCTCACAACTATTTGAATTTCATGGGAAGGCCTGGGTTTCTAGGTGTGAAGTCTAGGGACGCATTTTTCACTAGTTTAGTATTATTCTCTAGATAGTGGCCTTAGGTTGGACTTAGGTTAGCCTAATGGATTTTCCCATTGGTTAAGCCAGGATATGGTATGTTTGGGTGTTTAGGATGAGGCCGATTGATGTGTTGATTGAATACCGGTGTGTGGAATTTTCTTCATCAATGACTATGTTGACTTTATTTTAGATTGATTCCCTTTATAAAATTTTGTTTCCATGGTGAAATTTTATGATTATTCTGCACAAGATGATTATTTGTAAAATTATGATATGATTTTTTATTTCTTACTATGTGACTTTAAAAACTGTTTTAAACTAAAATTTATAAATGTTTTGATATGATAAAAATAAATTGTTGTATTTTTGGTAAATGCATGGTTTTTTTGAAATAGGTGTTTTTAGGGAAAATTAATTATACTTGTTTTATTGAAAGAAAAATTGGAAAACTTATTTTTTACCCTTAGGTTCAAACTTACATAATATTTATTCCCTTTTAAAGTGTTATGCTTTGGGTCAGTAAGATTTGACATACTAGGATTTTAGATCATGCCTATATATATTATAGGTTTATTAGGTTACTCATCATAGTTGATATTCGTATATCTTTGGCATTGATATTTGGTGGAGATTCATGTGGTGTTGAATCACTTGCACAATATGATCTTGGTGGTTTGGTATCTTTTTCCTTATGTTTAGTTGTATTGGCCATCAACCATGTTATCTAACCATTTGTATCTTATAAATTTGGATATCTCATTTTATCATCTTTTTGTTTTTTTATTTCCAATGATAATCTATTTATGTTTTTGTATGTTGGGTAAAATCATTCCCATTTCATTCTTTTGGATTCCCATGTGCTTATCTCTAACTCGTGGGGATTGGGAATGCCCTTTGGGTTAGGAGAGGATCAATTCGGGTATCAGTTTAGTTGGTTTCCTTGATTGGTTCATTAAAATTGTAACAAATGAGGAATTTCCTTATTGTTCTAGGATTTCTGATAGTTTTGAGATAGGAGTATTGGAATTCAAGTAGTCGGTCATGGGAGGGTGCTTTATCACCACTAATAGAAGATGATTCTTGGGTTTCCAGAGTTTTTTGGGATGAGTATGTCTCCAGTTTGGGCTTGGTCCTTAAATATTTTTGTGACTATTGGATTTTTTATTATTTCTTTATGATCTTGTGAATTCTTTTCATGTGGTTTTAAGATCCAAGTTTTGGGGTGGGGTTTGGGGAAAACCTATAGGTAAAATGATTGTTGCACATGGTTTGGAAAATCATTCCTAGGTTGTGAAACTGGCTCTGGTTGCCTGATAATGTACTTCACACAATTGGCACATATTCTGAAAAAATTTGTGACTAAATCACGTGAAACTAAAATTTCTTATAATATTAACGTTTTCTTACTTTTAGTGTTGGGTTTCCAATCCTTTGTCTCTATTTTTTAGTTCATGTGGATTCTGGGTGTTTTGTTCTATAAAATTGATTGAAATTTTTTCTTTTTTAAGTGATATTTTAAAATAAAAAACTTGGTGTGTTTGAAAATGGTTTTTAATTTCTTGGAGTTTTTAAAATGTTTAAAATTCAAAGTGGTGTTTGGTTTATGGTGTTTTTTTAAAATATTTTGAATTTAAAACATCGAAATATTTTTGAAAAAATTTGGGTAGAGTTTTTCTTATTCTAATGATATCATGTGGTTTTAATGAAGTTTAATTGTAATGTTTTAAATATATTGAGTGTGAAATGTTTTAAAATATATTTTTTGAAATATTTTAATGGTAATACCTTTTTCTTTAAAAAAATTCAAGTGGGTGAAAATTTTGGTTTAAATAATGGAAATTATTTCTCAAATGAACTTTGATAAAACACTCTTGGGTCAAATAGGTGAACTTAAATCATAAATAATTTAATATGGTTTATTGGTTTGTATTTTATTTAGATTTAGATATTGAATAGTTTGTAATATTTCATTAAGACCATTTTTTGTTTAGTGTTTTGGCTTGTGAGACTTTCCTTTTGATGTTTGTTTTGATGGTTTTTTCCTTATTTTAGAGTACTCCCCCCATTTAGATTTAATATAATCTACGGTTGATCAAAATTCTCTTTGAATTATTATTCTGTTGACACTGTTCTTAGGGCCCTATGTTCTTCGTCTCATACCCCAATGTGGGGAATAGGTTTGTGGGTTCCAAATCCTAAATCCTTATTACTTATTTAGAGAATGACATTCTTAGGAATCAATGATTTGGATGAAGAGGATTGAGAAGATATTCACCTAGCTTGATTTTCCAAAATATCTCAAGGTTAATTTTTTTACTTTCATTCTCTAGAGTACAAGTAGAAATTGGTGGATTTATATTAATTTTCATTAGAGTACGTTCTCCATTTTATCAGGTTGGAATCATATCCTCCTCATTTTAAAATGGATAAATCTTTAAAGGCATGATGTTTCTGAGAATATATTCATTTAAATCTATCACATGTTGTGTTTCCCCTCAACCTCTACTCTTATGGTGCATTATCAATGCATTATTTCAAGGCTGGATCAGAATTGATATGAGCACTAGAGGCATACAGAAATTCTTCTATTTCTGGATGTGATAGATAAAACTCCAATAAGGAGAAATTATGTGTTCTAAGTTACACACCATGGGTAGTGGCATGAAAATTCCATTCGGTACCTTCTTGCAAGTTTCCCCTAGAAATAAGCACTTGGTTTGCTACTAGCGTGGAAGGGTGGGTCATACAAATCATGATTTTTATAATCATCATAAAGTTTTTCATGCATGTGGTTGTCAAGGTCATCTGTAGAGGTTATGTGATGTCCCATATTTTATATGTATTGTTTTTAAATATTATATGGATTAAATTTGAGGTGAGAAGCTGAGATGACTTGCGATTCTGAGGTCCGGTGTTCCTGGAACAATTGTTTGAAAATTATTAAAATATAAAATAGCACATGCATGCAATTTTCCGGAAAAAGTGGAACAACCTCAAAACGGGTTCCCAGATCAAAACTCCAAGGGAACTATTTCATTCAGAGCAGAAACTTTACCCTAAGAATGAACTAACATTGGGAAGTGTGGGTTGACTATGAAAAGTTTTCACGGGTGTTTTTAATGAAAAAAATAAATTGAAAAATTATTTTATTTTTCCATTTCATTTACCCAACAACTTACCAATGGTTTTATTTTAAATAAGCTTTTAGTTAGAGATCTAGGGTTATAATCATAACCCTAGAATCTTCTGGGGGATCAAGAGAGAAAATCCTAAATAATTCCCTCAGCATGAGATGACGAAACATTGGATCGAAGATCGAAGAATGCAGTTCTTGACAGATCTCATCAATAGTGAAGATGTGACAATCAATCTTCATCAGTGAGTGATCCAAATTCTAGGTAGGATGTGTCCTTTCAATTCTCCTTCCTCTTTCTTGAATTTCACAATGAATAAAGGCCAATCAATAAACTAATTGATTATATTTTTGAGGTTTGTTGGGATTTTTTCCAAGAGATCAATTGCTTGAGTTGAATATTTTTATTATTGGAATGGGTCGAGTTTGAAATGAACAACGGCTGTGGTCCGTTCCTTACGGTTTCTTCCTTATTATTTTCTCCCCCAATTTCTTTTGTGTGCACTTTTTTCTTCCCCAAACTTTGAACGATCAATCATTGCACCTTTGTTTCTTGGCACAAAGATCCAAAATTTCAGATCTATCATTGGGATGAATCAACAGAGGTGCGATGGAGATGGTGAAAGATGAATCAAAGTGATTTGGTAGAAATTATTCTTTAATATTTTTTCATCATATTTGATTAAATCAGTTTTCCAAGATGATTTAAGGCCCCGAACATATTGGTTCAGTGTTATGGTGTCAAAATGACCCTTGATCCTGAGTTTCAAGGAGAATAGACCACTGGAATGAGATCTGGGAGATTGACTGAGGCAAGCGGTGGAAGAACACAACCTTTTGGAAATTCTAGAACACACTGCATGTAGTCATAACTACACAACGTGTGTTTCTCGTTGTACCACTTGATGTGTACTATGAAGATTACATGGGCACAGGTTGGGGTACATGGGTTGCCTACATGGCATGTACTCTACCACATGGCATGTCATGAAAAGGATACATGGGTTACCCTATGTACTGGTACATGGGCAGGGTTACATGGGTTGACCCCGTGTGTTGGCAGATGACCAGGGTACATGGGCATACCCCGGATGTAAGGACATGGTGTGTGACTCCTTCTACAGGTTGTGTACCCATATTCTACATGAAATGGTTTGTAATGACACAGGCTATTGTACATAGGTAGTACCCGGGGTCAAGGTACATGGCGTTTGACCTTACTATACATCATGTACCCCTTTCTACATGGCTTGATTATCTTGTCCTCCATTTCTTGGATAGGTTTCGTTAGGTTTTTTTTCCTTTATCATTTCTATGAAGGAAGGTACAAATCATTTTCTACTCATAATTCAGTGATCACTTTAGTGGTAATTCCTAGATAGAGTTGTTAGAATCCCTCGAGAGGTCTGGAGTAGGATCCTCTATTAATTCTTCATTCCCTAGGTTGAGTTCTAGATATTGACATGACCAAAACTGCATGGGCATCGATCCTCTACTTGGAAGGATAATTCAGATTAAGTTGTTTGTATCACCCCATGGCCCTGGCTATGATCCTCATCTATTGTGTTCTATCATATCTCTCTTCAGATATATCAACATATCTCTCTCATGGAGAGACATGACGAGCAGTACCTCTTGGACGGGCATCATCAGTGTTATCTCACTCAGGAGTGAATTCTCCCAAATGACTTCTTTGTGGAATCTTCGAGACAAATTACTATTGTTGGTAAGAAATGGTTGTGAATTACCTCTTGAATATGATTATTTGTTGAGTATATCTGGATATTCTTGTTATATATTATATAGACATATACTTTTATAGAGATGACTGTATCTTTCCTTTGTTGTATTTTTTTTGTGGTTTCAGGGTGTCCTACTGAGTATTTTTATACTCTCCCCTGAACGGGCTTTGATCACACATGCCATGTCTTATGCAAATGATCAACCTTTTGATGGGGTCCTAGGCCGACCAGGAACATATAGTGCTTTGTGAGACCGGATAGAAGGAGGCGTGTTCCTATAGCTACAGATAGTAGTTCGAGTACTATTTTCTTATATGTTGGACTTGTGGTTACAGACCCTTTTGGGTGGTCTTTTATTCTAGACCTGATTACCTTACTTTACTTTATATCATACTCTAGTTGTGGGATATTGTAGTATGCATGCATTTTTTTCTTAGTGGTTTTTACATTTCAGCATTGTGTGGTATTGGAGATGTGTGTGTGCATATAAGAACATAGAAAATGCCTCCCATGTTATTGATATGCTTAATTGGTGCTAGTCACTAGACCCTGGCCTATTGGAGGTGGTCTTGGGGAGTCACGACATAGGCCCCACTGGGATGGGTCATGACAGAGTAATATCAGAGGTGTTCGGTTCTACCATAGGACCAAGAGTATGTGAGATTGCTTTGGGTGGAATTATTAAGTATTTTGATTTCGTATTTTATGCTAGGAACTCTAGTGTTGGTGCGGCGATCAAAGTATCCATACACCAAGACTCTAATAACCTAATTTTCATACTGATACATGAAAAAACTGGTTGTAGGGAAAAGAATGGTACATGCCTCATATAGCAATAGGTTGTGGTTTCCATTTACTTCTTGAGTCATCTCTCCAGATATACTCATTGACAGTGGTACATCTTGTTTTCTTTCAGGATTCCTCTTCGATGCATACCAGTTAGAATTCAGCAGCTCGATCATGAGAATGAACCCCTTAGTGACAAAGCTTCGATACAGGGACCATTTCCCCATATGTTACCTCCAGGTGGTGCACTAGCCATACTACCACCTTTAGAGAAGTATGTGGTACCCACAGTAACTGTAAATGAGTATAAAAGGTTGATCATGCTTCACGAGTTTCAGATACAAAGACCCCTTTGTTTCTGAGGCGATCTCAAGCCTTGGGTAGTTGGGGACTGGCTTAAGGTGGTGACCTGAGTTTTGTATCTAGTCAGGATACCAGCAGATCAGATGGTGGTCCTGGTAGCGAGATTTCTACATGGCATAATAGAAAGATGGTAAATTTTGTCTATCCAGACCCACGATGAGGTAACTATTTCATGGATAGAGTTCGAGTTCCTATTCATATAGGATTTCTCACTAATTATGCTAAGATTTGTTTATATACATGAGCATATTCAGCACCAGCAGGGTATCCTAATAGCGGATGATTATTCATCATGGTTCACAAACCTTTCTATGTACTCAATGGATATGGTTAGAGAGTAGTACTTTAGGGATCATACCTTTTAGTGAGGTCTATATAGAGACATTCGAGCCAGTTTTATCCCTCTATGCATTCTGACTTATGTTGGGGTGCTTGGGTGAGCTTTGGTGGTTGAAAGCTTCTTGGTCGAGCAGATACGACCGGTGATAGTCAGTAATAAATGAGAAAAAGCAGAAACCTAAGAATTAGGGAGCCAAAATCTGTCCCAGGGACCTGGGTGTGGAAGAATTTTTTGGAGGAGGTCCCAAGATAGAGGATCTTTAGTTCAGGGCTCACAGGGTGGGTCCAGTCAGCCTAGGGAGAGTAGGTGTTATTCATGTGATGGTAGGGGACATCTCACTCGATATTTTCCAAACCGTCAAGTAAATGATAGGGATACTATGGATGGAATACCAAGGCAGAGACAATGAAAAGAGAAAGAAGATCTGTAGGGCGGTAGATATGGCAGAGGAGCTGGGAGAGCAGTAGGTGGTGGCTGACGTTTTGAATTTCTACCACCACCACCACCCCCCATGTGGTCCACATCAGGCTCAGGGAGTTGGAGGACAGGGGAAGGGACATCTGCATGCGATAGAGGCTTATGACCTAGGGGATACATGAATGATTCTAGGTATGATATGTGTCTTTTATACTTTAGATGTAGTACTTATAGACATAGGTTCTATTCATTCATTTCTCTCCACATATATTTTTTGAGACCTAGAGATTCTGGTTGAACCATTGACTTGAACCTTATGCTTGGAGACACCTACTGGATGAGACTTTATGATCACACATCTATTCTGACACTGTGTCATGACCCTTGGAGGTGAGAGTTTCATTTGGAACCTCTTGGTGGTAGCGTCGAGGCCTTACGATGTCATTATTGGTATGGATTGGTTATCCATAGTCCAGGCTAAGATTGACTCTTTTAGGTTAAGGGTGTGGTGTGTCTACATCGATGGAATGAGGTTTTCCTTTGTTAGTGAAAAGGATGTCTAGGAAGCATAGGATGGACTCATGCATAGAAGTTTGCAGTTGATTACTCATCAGTTGGCTTGCCTGACCCTCAGTGCAGCATATGTTATGAGCTTCCAGTTTTTAGAAGTGGTAGAGGAGTACAAGGACATATTTCCTAAATATGTTCCAAGATTACCTCCCCACCAAGAGATATAATTATTCATTGATTTACACCCCGTGATGGCACCAATATAATCACCATAATATTGGATGGATCCTGTAGATATTTGTGAGATGAGGGTACAGTTGGAGTACTTTTAGATGAAGGGCTTTGTGAGACCCAGTGTTTCACCCTAGGTGGCCACAGTTTTTTTTCCAAAAAGGCAGATGAGAGATTGAGGTTTTTTGTAGAATACCTATGCTTGAACAAGGTGAATGTGAAGAACAAGTATCCACTAATTAGAATCGATGACCTCTTTGATCAGTTGAAAGGAGAACGATGGTTCTCGAATGTATACCTCAGATCAGGATATCACCAGCTACGAGTATGGCATGAGGATATATTGAAGATAACTTTCAGATGTCGTTATGGTCACTATGAGTACTTAGTGATGCCCATTGGTGTGACGAACGCCCCATACGTGTTCATGAGACTCATGAACTGGATCTTTCAGCCTTACTTGGAACAGTTCATGGTAGTCTTAATTGACAATATCCTTGCATACTTAGTGTCTGAGGAGGAGCACATGAGACACTTAACGATGGTTCTAGATATACTCTGAGATTACCAGCTTTATGGGAAACTTTTGAAGTCCCAGTTCTAGATTTAGGCAGTCCACTTTCTGGGACACGTTATCTCAGTGGATGGAGTGGTTGTAGACCAGGACAAGGTTGAGGCAGTGTTAGCATGGAAGCCACCTAGGACCATGACAGAGGTGCGTAGCTTATATGGGATAACAAGATGTTATTGAATATTCAAACATGATTTCTCAAGGATATCGAAACCTGTGACAACTTTAAATCGAAAGGGGAAGCCTTTCTTATGGAAAGAGAAGTGACAGTAGGGTTTTCATCAGTTCAGGTAGAGTTCGTCGAGTGCTCCGATCTTGAGATTGCCTGAGGAGGGTGTCAAGTACGTGGTTTTCTATGATTCATCAGGAACCAGGCTTGGTTTTGTCTTGATGTAGAGGCGAGCAGTGATTGCCTATTTTTTAATCCAGTCGAGACCACATGAGAAGAACTATGCGACCCATGATCTTGAGTTAGCAGTGGTAGTCTTTGCGTTGAATATATTGAAACATTGGCTAATGGTAAAGTGGTTTATCATCTAATATGATCACAAGAGTCTCAAATATATCTTCTCTCATAAGGATATGACCTTGATAAATAGGTGATGGATAGAGTTCCTCCATGACTATGACTTTGAGATTTTCTATACTTCTGCGAAGGGGAATATAAGGACCCGACCTTATTACATACATAATATTGAAATTAGTAAAGAAAAAAAATTAATTTTACATTAATTATATTTTCAATTTTAGAGATTTAGAGAATTAGGACAATACATTCATAAATATAGACATTATTATAGAGTGGATACCATAAAAACAATACTCATTCCTTCCAAAATTTAAAACTTTCCAAAAAAACATGATTTCTTTGATAGATCTTCAAACATTTAACTTGGCTTCATTAAATTTCTTAAAAATCTTTATAACCTGTGAAAATAATTTAAAAACTTGGGATGATCCCAAAAAGCTCAGTAAGGGATCTAAAAAACACATTAGTCCAAGAATACTTGTAACATATGAAATCACTTTCAAAAGACATTCTTGTCACCAATATATACTTACTTTGTAAAACATGAGATTTAAAAAAAACATACACACAAAATATGAGAACATAAATATAATCATAAAGGTATCTTGGGGAATTACTTATATAATATTATAACCATTCTTGGCTACCTTATAATCTGTAACCCTCACGGCTACCTTACTTTGTGTAACCATCACAGTTACACTTGGAGTAACCATACGAACGACCTCCAAAATACACATAACCAATGCATTGGAAGGAAATATAGGTCCCACCATTCATAATAAATAATTTTCAAGAACCAAAACATAATCATGAAACATTAATAATTCCATAAAAACATTACTTTGGAATTTCGTAAAATCGAATTTAAAAAGAGGATTTTTAAAGAAAAGCCCCTTATAAATATGATACAAATGAAGAGAGACTTAATAGAGTGGATGAAGTATGTATATATATACTATAAATACACATAATAAAACATAATATAAATAGAACCCATCACATAATCAATTTAAATAGCACATAAATAATGAAGTAGAAGGTTAACATAAAGAATGGAAATCTGGTCAAGAATTCCCTTACCTTGAGTTTGTCTTATTTCAAAATTGTTTAAACTTCCTGTATAATGGTTAAAATAGTGTTTATTAGTATTTTAAAGAAACATTTTCATGTTTATAACATCTTATATTATCATTTCATAACATCATTTCACCCTTTAATTGTTAGTATTTTTCTCCTTGCACTGTTTTTGGGTGAGTTCTTAAAATGATTTCCATGATTGATTCATGGTGGATGTTCTTGTTGATTGGAAGTGAAATTACAGAATTTTAATGGAAAGGTATTTACATATTTCTATTACCATAATTTATACCATTTATTATTTTGATCTTTAATATTAGGATGATTCATCAGTTAAAACATTAATGATGTTCGTTTAGATCATTTTAAGGGTTCTTTGATAATAACAACCTCGTTTTGTCTAATAAATTAGAACCATGAGTACAAAAGAATTACAGAACCATGGGTGAGTCATAACACATATATTATAACCTTGTTCAACCATATAAATGGTTTCATGACCATACTTGAAAGAATTAATGGGAATTGAAATCACATCGTCCACAATGTCGATAATTCGACACATAACAGACAATGTTTTTATTCCTTAAATAAGTTTGAGAGGAGAAGAATAATGATGAGTAATTTTCCATAAACATGATAAAATCCATAATATACATAATTTATGGATATTTAATGCCTCTTGGGTAAGGAGATATGAAGAAAGAATAAGGAAGGAATTCAAAATAAAAGAATCAGTGAGAAATCTCATACAAAAATTCGGCAGCCCAACAACTGTGTGATAGGGTTTTAGAAAACATTAAGAAGAGAGAGGACAAGGGTCACCAATCCAGAACTGAATAATAATAAATAATAGATCAAGAATAATAAGGAAATAATAACATGGTATGGAAACTTGAAAGATATACCACATAAAAGAGAACTTGAATGGAAAAAGAAAGAATTTGAGAAATTTCTTATCTTGTAGAGTAACCCTTAGAACATGAAGATTGGGACCTTGGGGGATTGAGGAAACCTTGGTAGGACTAATATGAAGGTAATGATTCCAGATCTTAGTTGATGAGGAATTGGGAATGAAGTTAATTAAGGAATGTGTTGGTATTTATAGGAAAAGTAAGGGAATATTTTAATAATTTTCAAGGGACACCTCATGAGTGGTATTTGAAAAACCATGGGCATGCCCATGGTATAAGCCACTTGAGACACCTCACATATTATTTAACTATACACAAGTCTACCAGATTTGTTAAATCATTATTATATCATTAATTATGTCATTAACACACTGAAACTAAAAACTGATTTTTTTACTATTCACCGAAAAATCAATTGTTTCAGAAAAAACCCAAAAATTTACCCTAACCATTTTTCGAAGTGTAGAATTAAAAAATGAATTCCATTTTTTGAAAATAATTTTCTTAATATTATTAATTTAATTTTTAAATAAAATCATACTTAATTCAAAAATTAACAATTATAATTCTATAACTACTTATATATCATGATGAAAAATTAACCAAGATGTTATTATCTTAAAGCCTTAAGAAAATAAAATAATAATAAAATTTACTATTCATTAGGGTCATATCACTATTAATATTACTATTCATAAGGGTATGTTACTATTCACCAAAAAAACAAGTTGGTTCTAATAGACTCCAAATAACATACTGAACACAATTGTAGATGACAGTTTCTTGAAATTCAAAACATAGAAGCAGAAAAGTTATGTTTTAAAGGCTAGTTAAAAATATCTACTTAAAACAAAGTTCCATGCATTTATATTTATTTTTAGAAAAACTTGGGGTGTTATATTATCCCCACCTTCTGTAAATTTCATTCTCATAATTTTATTTACTTATTAAACAACTGAGGGTACTTTTCCCTCATATCATTTTCAGACTCCCATGTTGCTTCTTCAACCATGTGGTTTCTCCACAAAACCTTTACCTGGTGGATTAACTTATTCCGCAATACTTGTCCCCTTCGATCAAAAATATGAACTGGTTTCTTTTTATAAGAAAAGTTCTCTTCCAGCTGAACAGCTTCTGGGATCAAGACATGTGATGAATCCGGCACATACTTTCTCAACATCGAAACCTGATAAACATTGTGTAACTAAAACAAGCTCGAAGGCAAAGCTACGTGGTATGAAACTGTTCCAACTTTCTCCAAGATTTCAATAGGACCGATGAATCATGGACTTAGCTTCCCTTTCTTACCGAAACACATCAAACTTTTCCAAGGAGAGATTTTAAAGAAAACATGGTCACCTGCCTCAAAGGAGAAGTCTTTTCTTTTGTTATCTGCATAAATTTTCTACCTGCTTTGATCTATTTTCATGTGCTTCTGGATCATCCTCACTTTCTCAGCCACTTATTCTACAAATTCTGGCCCTATCAACTACCTTTCACCGACTTCATCCAAAAATGCGAGAGTCCAACACCGCTTCCCATACAAGGCCTCAAAAGGTGTCCTCTGAATACTAGAATGAAAACTGTTATTATAAGAAAACTCAACTAATGAAAGATGTTGATCCCAACTTCCCTAATAGTCCATTGAACAAGATTGAAGCATATCCTCAAAAGTTTGAATCGTTCGTTATGACTGCCCATCTGATTGAGGATGAAAAGTTGTACTAAAATTTAACTCTATGCCCAACGACTTCTGAAGTCCCTTCAAAAAGTTAGAAGTGAACCTAGGATCTCGGTCAGATATAATGGAAAGAGGAACTCCATGTAACCTGAAAATCTCCTTGAGGTACAATCGAGAAATCTGATCCAAAGTAATTGTATCTTGAAGAGAAAGAAAATGTGTGAACTTTGTTAGCCGATCAACAATAACCCAAATTGCATTGTTACCTTGAGAAGTCCTTGGTAGTCCCACCACGAAGTCTACGGATACATTCTCCCATTTCCACTCTGGCACTGGTAAAGATGAAGCACCCCCTTCGGTAATTTTTTCTCTACTTTAAACTGTTGACATGTCAAACATTTCTTGGTAAAATCAGCAATATCTCTTTTCATTCTATCCCACCAATAATACTCCCGAAGGTCTCTGTACATCTTAGTACTGCCATGATGAATAGAAAATGGATAACTACGAGCTTCACACAACAAATATTTATTCAATTGAGAATTACTAGGCTCACACAACCTTTTTCCAAATCTTAAAACACAATTTTTATCAAGGTTAAATTCTAGCAACTTAACCATTTTAACCAATTCTACCTTTTTCTGTAGCTCACGGTCTTCCTTCTACGCTTGCTTAATTATTATGACAACAAAGACTGCATTGAAACCTGAAACAAAATAGAGGTATTCCCTGCACCAACCACTTTTAAGCCCAAATTCATCAAATCATTAATCAAGGGATCATGTTCCAAACATAGCATGATTAATGATGCATAATGTTTCTAACTTAAGGCATCTGCCACTTTTTTTTCTTTCCCAGGATGGTAATTGATCATGTAATCATAATTCTTTATCATTTCTAGCCATCTTCTCTACCTCATGTTTAATTCCTTCTAAGTGAATATATACTTTAGACTTTTATGGTCAGTATATATTTGGCATTTGGTTCTATATAGATGATGCCTCCATATTTTCAAAGCAAAAACCACATATTCCAATTACAAATCATGTGTGGGATAATTTAGCTCATGAGGTTTAAGTTGTCTCGAAGCATAGGTAATTACCTGATCATTCTGTATGAAAACACAACCAAGTCCCTTCAAATAAGCATCAATGTAGATGAAAAACTCACCATTTCAAGAAGGTAAGGCCAAAACTGGAGCATTCACCAATCTCTTCTTCAGTTATTTAAAATAAACATCACATTCCTATATCCAAACAAATTTAACCCCTTTCCGTGTTAACTTAGTTATCAGGCTAGATAATCATGCAAAGTTCTTAACAAACCGTCTATAATAACCTGCTCACCCAAGAAAACTACGAATCTCTATAACATTTGTGGGTCTTGGCCATTCATCAACTACTTTTGTTTTGATAGGATCAACTATTATTCTATCCTTATTTATAATGTGCCCAAGAAAAAAAAATTTGCAACCAAAAATCACACTTGTTGAATTTTCCATACAGTTTCTTTTCTTTTAATGTTTTCCAAATAACCCTTAGATGTTTTTCATGCTCCTATTTATTTTTAGAAAAAACCAGAATGTCATTAATAAATACAACCAAAAATTTATCCAAGAACTCATGAAATAATCTATTCATAAGATTCATAAATACAGTAGGTTCATTAGTTAATCCAAATGGTATAACAACAAATTCATAATGCCCATATCTAGTAAAAAAGGATGTTTTTGGGATTTTATCCTCTTTCACCTTCATCTGATGGTATCCGGATCTCAAGTCAATCTTGGAAAAGTACTGACCTCCCTGGAGCTGATCAAACAAGTCATCGATATGAGGCAAATGATACTTATTTTTAACAGTGATGTCATTCAAATCTCTATAATCAATGCAAAGTATCATGGAACCATCTTTCTATTTAACAAACAAAATAGGGTCTCCCCATAGTGAAGTTCTAGGAAAAATGAAGTCTTTGTTAAGAAAATCTTGCAACCGATTTTTTAATTCAAGAAGTTCTATTGGAGCTATACAATATGGGTTTTTGAAATTGTCTTAGCATCAGTAACTAAGTCAATTGTGATTTTAACTTCTCGATCGGGTATGACATCAGGTAACTCATCAGGAAAAACATTAAGGTATTCATTTACCATTGGCACATAATTAATTTGAATAGTTCCCTTGTTTTCAACAATATGAGAAAGATAAATTTTATTTCCATATTTCAATAGTTTCTCAGCTTCTTGATATGTTATCAATTGTATGGGTTCATTCTTGTATACAAACTGAAACTCTTTCTGAAAAATAACTTCTTTATCTCTACAGTCAATCTTAGCATGATAATCAAAAAGACATTCCATCCCCAAAATAACATCAAACTCGACTAAAGGTAAAACAACAAGGTTTGAAGGTAAAGTATTTCTACATACCATAATAGAAAGATTATTATAATTCCTCTTTGCTATAACATTTCCCCCTGGTGTTTTAACAACAAGTTTAGGTCTCATTTGTTGAGGTGATATTTCCAATTTACCATAAAATTTCTCAGAGATGAAGGAATGTGTAGACCCCGTATCAAACAAAACGTTATCAAAATCTGAGTGAACAAACAAATTACCTGATACAACTTTATTGGATGGTTCAACATCTGTTGACGTAGTCGCAAAGGATCTCACTACACCTTTCTTCTTGTAGTCTAGCTTCTTTGCATCATTCGGATCTCTCTTTGGGCAGGCATTTGCATAATGACCCATTTCAACACATTTAAAACACTTTATAGTCTTCTTTTTAGGATTAGTCTTAGGATAATTTTATTTACAATCTCAGCCCATATGTCCAAACTTACTACATTTAAAACACTTCCCTGTTTTGCTAAGACATTCCCCCGGGTGTTTCTTGCCACACTTTTGACAAACTGGAAATTGGATTTTCTTACCATAAGATTTCTTTGGTTGATTCTTACCCATTTCTTGCCAATTGGACCTCTTCTTCTCTTTGTTTCCAAAATGCACATGATCATCAGAAAACTCCATCACTACCCTCTCAGCACATCAGACAAGTTTCTCATAACTTTTGAATTCACAGGAGGACAATTCCCTTCGATACCTTGGCTTCAATCCTGAGTAAAAGCGGTTGATTTTTCTATCAAGATCCAGAATAATATTTGGAGAATACGTCACCAGTTGGGTGAAGTTCACTTCATACATAGCCACTATGTCTTCCTCCTTCTGTTTCAATTCAAGGAATTGCTTATCCATTCTAAGTCACACCACCTTAGGAAAATATTTTTCAAGGAAAAGACTTTGAAATTCATCCCACTCTAAGGAATCAATATCCTCTCTACCCCCAATATTCCTTAACATTGACCACCACTGATCAGCTTCCCCTTCAAAATGATAAATAGAAAGACTTACCTTTTGATTGTCTGAACATCCCATAACATCAAATATCTTTTCAAGGGCTTTGATCCAACCTTCAGCTGCTACTGGGTCTGAATATCCTTGAATGCAAGAGGATGTTGTCTCATAAAATGTTCCACTACTGTCATGTTTTGTTGTGGTAACTCTATTGGTTCTCTTGCATGGATTCCACCACCATTTATTTCCTACGTTACCTGATCCATTACCGTCACAAACTGCTCAGTCCCAATCCCTACCATTCTGGGATGTAGTTCCAGAAGGATGTCATTATGTCAGTGCCTCTCCTCTTCAGCATCCCTATTCCTTCTACGGACAACCATTATGAACAAACATGTCTTTGATGAAGCAACATGGTAATCTTTAAATTCTATAACATTTCAAATTAAACATAGAGTGAAAATCATTTATGGTATTCTATTAACATCACCCTAACCTCTAAAGTTACCTAAACCATCCTCTGATACCAATTATAAAGACCCGACCTTATTACATACATAATATTGAATTTATTTAAGAAAACAATTCTGTTTACATTAAGGATCTTTTTAAGTTTAGAGATTTAGATAATTAGTACAATACATTCATAGCATTACACATTATTACAGAGTGGATACCATAAAAACAGTACTCATTTCTTCCAAAATTTAAAACTTTCCAAAAAAACATGATTTCTTTGATAGATCTTCAAACATTTAACTTGGCTTCCTTCACTTTCTTAAACATCCTTATAATATGTTAAAATAATTTAAAAACTTGTTATGAGCACAAAAATCTCAGTAAGGGATATAAAAAACACACATTAGTCCAAGAATACTTGTAACATATGAAATCACTTTCAAAAGACATGCTTGTCACCAATATATACATACTTTATAAAACATGAGATTAAAAAAAACATACACACAAAACATGAGAACATAAATATAATCATAAAGGTATCTTGGGGCATTACTTACGTAATCTTGTAACCATTCTTGTCTACCTTATAATCTGTAACCCTCACGACTACCTTACTTTGTGTAACCATCGCAGTTACACTTGGAGTAACCATACGGCCGACCTCCCACATACACATAACCAATGCATTGGAGGGAAATATAGGTCTCAAACTTCATCATAAATAATTCCCAAGAACAAAAACATAATCATACAACATTAATAATTCCATAAAAACATTACTTTGGAATTTCGTAAAACCGAATTTAAAAAGAGGACTTTTAAAGAAAATCCCCTTATAAATATCATACAATTGAAGAGAGACTTAATAGAGTGGATGGTGTATATATATATATATATATAATGTAAATAAACATAATAAAACATAATATAAATATAACCCATCACAAAAACAATTTAAATAGCACATAAATAATGAAGTAGAAGGTTAACCCAAAGAATGGAAATCGGGTTAAGAATTCCCTTACCTTGGGTTTGTCTTACTTCAAACTTGTTTAAACTTCCTGTATAATGGTTAAAAGAGTGTTTATTAGTATTTTAAAGAAACATGTTCATGTTTATAAAATCTTATATTATCATTTCATAACATCATTTCACCCTTTAATTGTTAGTATTTTGCTCCTTCCACTGTTTTTGGGTGAGTTCTTAACATGATTTCCATGATTGGTTCGTGGTGGATGTTCTTGTCGATTGGAAGTGAAATTCCAGAATTGGAATGTAAAGGTATTTACATATTTACAGTACCATAATTTATACCATTTACCATTTTTATGTTTAATATGATGATGATTCATAAGTTAAAACATTAATGATTTTAGTTTAGATCATTTTAATGGTTCTTTGATAATAACAACCTCGTTTTGTATTATAAATTATAACCATGAGTAAAAAAGAATTACAGAAACATGTGTGAGTAATAAAACATATATTATAACTTGTTTCAACCATATAAATTGTTTCATGACCATACTTGAAATAATTAATGGAAATTGAAATCACATCGTCCATGATATCGGTAATTCGACACATAACGGACAATGTTTTTATTCCTTAAATAAGTGGGAGAGGAGAAGAATAATGATGAGTAATTTTCAATAAACTTGATAAAATATAGAATATATATTATTTCTAGAGATTTATTGCCTCTTGGGTAAGTAGATACGAAGAAATAATAAGGAAGGAACTCAAAATAAAAGAATAAGTGAGAAATCTCTTACAAAAATTTGGCAACCCAACGACTATGTGACAGGGTTTTAGAAAACTTTAAGAAGAGAGGAGACATGGGTAACCTATCCAGAAATGAATCATAATATAGAATATATCAAGAATAATAATTAAATAATAACATGGTATGGAAACTTGAAAGATATACCACATAAAAGAGAACTTGAATGGAAAAGGAAAGAAAATGAGAATTTTATTACCTTGTATAGTAACCATTATAACTTGAAGCTTGAGACCTTGGGAGCTTGAGTAAACCTTGGGAAGACTACTATGAAGGTAATGAGGCTATATCTTCGTTTAGGAGGAATTTGGAATGAAGTTAATGACGGAATGGGTTGGTATTTATAGGAAAAGTAAGGGAATATTTTAATAATTTTTAAAGGACACCTCATGAGTGGTATTTTCAAAACCATGGGCTTGCCCATGGTATTTTTCCATGGTATAAGCCACTTGGGACACCTCACATATTATTTAAATATAAAAAAGTCTACCAGATTTATGACATCATTATTATATCATTAATGATGTCATTAACACACCGAAACTAAAAACTGAATTTTTTACTATTCACCAAAAAATCAATTGTTTCAGAGAAGGAACAAAAATTTACCCTAACCATTTTTCGACGTGTAGAATTCAAAAATGAAGTCCATTTTTTGAAAATAATTTTCTAATTATTATTAATTTAATTTTTAAATAAAAGCATACTTAATTCAAAAATTAACAATTCTAATTCTATAACTACTTCTATATCATGATGAAAAATTAACCAAGATGTTATTATATTAAAGCCTTAAGAAAATAAAATAATAATAAAATTTAATATTCATTAGGGTCATATCACTATTCATATTACTATTCATAAGGGTATGTTACTATTCACCAAAAAAATAAGTTAGTTCCAATAGACTCCAAATAACATACTGAACACAATTGTAGATGACAGTTTCTTGAAATTAAAAACATAAAATTTGAAAAGTTATTTTTTAAAGGCTGGTTAAAAATATCTACTTAAAACCAAGTTCCATGCATTTCTATTTATTTTTAGAAAAACATGGGGTGTTATAGGAAACATGGTAGCAAATTCTCTTAGTCTAAGATCTAGTTCGAAGTTGTTGAACAAGGAGTTGGAGCATTTGGCCTTGTTGCAGTTATCCTTTGTGGATAGAAATGGATAAGCTTACCTCCAGTCGATGGTTTTTACCCCTACACTCTTATATCAAGTCAGGGAGGCATAACTTGTGGATACCGACTGAGAGACCCTACGTGCTCTGATGTCCATAGGGTATACTCCTCATGGATATTTGAAAGGTGTGGAGCATATCGTTCTTTTCAGAGGACAAATAGCAGTACCAAGGATGTTGTGGGAGGAGGTTTTGAGGGAGTTTCATACATCCCCTTTGGTGGTACATCTAGGTGTAGAGAAGATCTAACATGACCTCCAACATCAATTTTGGTGTCCATATATGTGGAAAGGATTTTTGGAGTTTGTTTCTTGATGCATTACTTGTCAACAAGTGATGGTTGAGCACTAGGTTCGAGAGAGTTTAGCTCAACCCATTGAGGTGACGAAATAAAAGTGGGATGGAATATCGATGGACTTTGTAATGGGTTTTCCATGTGCATCTAGGGGGAATGATCCCATCTGGGTGATCATTGGCCGACTCACCAAGTTAGCCCACTTCCAAGATATCCAAGCTCAAAGTTCAGTAGATAGCTTGGGATGCCTCTATGTTTAGAATATAATTTGACTCCATGGAGTTTCATCAAAGATAGTTTCAAATATTGATACTCATTTTACATCCCAAATTTGTAAGGGATTCCATGATTTTGTTGGGACCCAGTTATGCTTAAGCACAACATTTCACCCACAGATGGATGGAAAAATGGATCAGACTATTTAGGTTTTGGAGGACATGTTGTGGACTTGCATGTTAGACTTCAGCCATAGTTGGGAGGATCATCTACAACTGGTGGATTTTTATACAATAAAAAATACCATTCCACCATTGGTATGAAACCATTTGATTCTTTGTACGAACGACCCTGAAGGTCACCACTTTTCAGGACTTACCTAGGAGATTCACCACTCATGGTCCCAGAGTTGGTGTGAGATACTACAGAGAACATACATATCATCCAGGAGAGGATGAAGACTGTATAGAGTCTTTATATGTCTTAGGCTTATAGGAAACAAAGGCCTTTTGAGTTCAAGGAAGGAGGCCATGTGTTCCTTCGGGTTTCACCTCGATGTGGATTACAAAGATTTGGCTAGGGAAACAAGTCATCTCCAAGTTTTAATGGCCCTTTTCAAATACTACATAGATTTGGAAAGGTGGCGTACCACTTGGCTCTACCCCCGCAGTTGGACCGGGTAAATGACATCTTCCACATGTCGCAGCTAAGAAGGTATATGCATGACCCATTGCACATCATCGACTGGGGTGACTTGAACATCAAGGATGGAGTGACTTTTGCTGAGTACCCAGTGGAGATATAGGATTGAGAGATAATATTTCTTGTGTGATAAATTCCTTTAGTGCATGTCTAGTGGTAACATGGGAATCTCTAGGAGAGCACTCGGGAGCGGGAGGCTCAGATTCATGATCAGTACCCTCATCTTTTTGAGTAGCCTTTGTATTTCCATTTTGGGGATGTAAAGGCCCAATGTTGGAGGAATTTAATGTCTTGAATTTTCCATGTATTTTTTTAAAATGTTATATGAATTAAATTTGAGACTAGGAGTTGAGACAACATGTGATTCCAAGGACTGGTGTTCCTGGATCAGTTTCTTGAAAAAAATATTAAAATATTAAATTGCACATGCACACAATTTTCTTGAAAATGTAGAATAACTTCTAAATAGGTACTTAGATCAGAAATCCGAGGGAACCATTTTGTTCAGAATAGCAACTTTACCCTATGTGCGACCTAACATTGGCCGGTGCGGGTCGACTGTGAAAAGTTGTCATGAGAGTTTTTAATGAATAAAATAAATTGAAAATTTATTTTATTTTTCTGTTTTGTCAACGTAGTGATGTAGCAATGGTTTTTTTAAAATAAAATTTTAGTTTGATATTTAGGATTAGGCTCATAACCATAGAATACTTTAGAGGCTCTAAAGAGAAAACCCTGGGGAATTCCCTCGACAAGCGAAGGCGGAACTTTGGATCGAAGATCAAAGAATTCCAATCATAGAGGATCTCACCAATGGTGATGATGTAGAAATAGATATCCATCAGCATGTGATCCAAAATACTGGTAGAAAGTGTTATTTTAATTCTCCTTCCCCATTCTTGAATTTCACAATGAACGCAGACTAATCAACAAACTGATTGATCTGCAGTTCAGTCGTACTTTGCAGGATGGTTTATATTTGTGGGGTTTATCTAGATTTTTTATTATATATTAATTTCTTGATTTTATTATCATTCTTATAGGAATTTTTTGAGGCTAGAATGAACAATATCAGACATTCGTTCCTCTGGGTTTCTTCCTTATTCTTTTCTCCCCCAATTTCTTGCATAGGTTCTTCATTCTTCCCCAAACATTAAATGATCGATCATTGAGCCTTTTTTTCTTGTACAATGATCTTAATTTTGAGATACAACATCGGGATGACTCTATGGAGGTGTGACGGTGACAGAGGTGGATGAATCGAAGTGATTCAATAGAAATCGTTCCTTGGGTGGTTTTCATTGGATTTGATTAAATTAGTTTTTTGTGCCGATTGAAGGCACGAAACATATCAATATGGTGTTAGGGTGGAGAAATAACCTTTTATCTTGAGTTTCTAGGTGAACAAACCACCAAAACAAGATCTGAGAGATCAACTGAGGTGCCCGAAGCAAGAACAAAACCTTCTAGAAATTCCAGAACACACAGCGTGTAGTCCCGGAAACATGGTGTGTGTTTCTTGCTGGACCACTTGGCATGTAATCTAGAGATTACACATTCATGGGGTGGAGTACATAGTTTTCCTACAAGGCATGTACTCTAGCACACAACATGGCCTAAACCAGATACACGGGCTACCCCGTGTACTTATACATAGGGAAGGTACCATGGGTTGACCCTATGTACTGGCACATGGCTAGGGTAGATGAGTGGACCCTAGATGTATAGACACGAAATGTGACTCCTTATACATGCCATGTACCCATATTCTAAATAAAATGGTTTTTAATGAAATGGGACGTTGTACATGGGAAGTACTCGAGGTCAAGGGTCACGACATGTGACCCTACTACACGCAGTGCACCCCTTTCTATTTGGATTTATTATCTTATCCCCCGTATCATGGATAGGTTTTGTTAGGGTTTGATCCCTTTATAGTTTCCCTAAAGGTAGGTACAAATAATTTTCTACTCATAGGACTACGATTCCTTTAGAAGGACTTCCTAGATAGAGTTTTTGGAATCCCCCGAGAGGCCTGGAGTAGGATCCTCTATTAATTCTTCATGCCCTGGGTGGAGTTATCAGTTTCGATGTGACTAAAACTATATGGGTGTTGATCCTATACTTGGAAGGTTAATCCAGATTGAGTTTTTTGTATCACCCCATGGCCCTGGATGTGATCTCCATCTGTTGTGTTGTATCATATCTCTCTTCAGATCTATCAGTGTATCTCTCTCATGGTGAGACTTGATGATCAATACCTCTTAGATAGGTGTCATCAGTGCCATCAGACTTTGGAGTGCATTCTCCCAGATGAGTGATTCATGGAATCTTCAAGGTGAATTTATAGTGTTGGTATGTAGTGGTTGTGACTTACCTATAGACTGTGTGTCTTGGTTGAGTATATCTGGATATTATTGTCATATGTTCGATAGACATATACTTGTATAGAGATGACTGTATCTTTCCTTTGTTGTATTGCTTTGTGGTTTCACAGTGTCCTACTAAGTATTATCATACTCACCCCTGCATAGTATTTTCCAACATCCGTCATGTCTTATGAAGATGATTGACCTTTTGACGGGGTCCTGGCAGACCAAGACCAGATGGTTCTTTGTGAGATCAGACAGACCAAGGTGTATTCTTGCAGCTATAGACAACTGTCCCATTACCTTTTTCTTATAGGTTGGACTTGTGGCTACAGACTCTTTTTGGTGGGATTATATTCTGGCCCTATTTAATTTAATTTTCTTCATACTATGGTTGTGATATATAGTGGTATTCATGCATTCTTAACTTAATATTTTTTACATTTCAGCATTTTGTGGTCTTGGAGGTGTGTGTG
The DNA here is from genome assembly GCA_963277665.1 of Viscum album. Classification (NCBI taxonomy): domain Eukaryota; kingdom Viridiplantae; phylum Streptophyta; class Magnoliopsida; order Santalales; family Viscaceae; genus Viscum; species Viscum album. The sequence continues at coordinate 111,600,058 of OY728138.1, read as the reverse complement.
TGTGTTTGTATACAAGTATATAGAAAATGCCTCCCATGTTAGTGATATGCCTACTCAGTGCTAGTCACCAAACCCTGGTCTATTAGAGGTGGACTTGGGGAGTCACGACATGGGACCCACTAAGATAGGTTTTGATAGGTTATACCAGATTCTATTTGTATCTCGACATAGTCTAGGATCAATAGCTCTTAATGATATTGCAGTGAAAAAAAATTCAAGATAACATGGATCCAACCATAATCCTCAGACTGAATCATTATCATGCAGTGGAGGAGATGTCAATGGAAGTTGAGGTGGTTTTATCTTGTGTTTATTCTAAGTTTTAAGTGAAGTCCATTTGAATTTTCCTTGATGTAATTCATTTCCTCCTATGGGCATTGTGACAAAGGCAATTTTCTTTCTTGTTACCATAGTTTCTCAATGGGGATGTTTTGTGTTTTCAGGTCTCTTTTTTGAATTTTATATTGTAAATATAAGAAAATGTTTTTATGTACTTCTATGTTTACTCCTGCAATTTTTTTTTTCTAATTTTGAAGATTTGGGTTAATAGATTTTTAAGATGAGGGAAAATTGATATAGTGGGAAGATCACTAATATGGAATTTCTCAGGTTGAAATGTTTTCCTTTCTCATCCATGGGAATTATTTTTTCATTATCTATTGAACATAGATTATGTATTTTTGGTTTCCTTGATCTTGAACTTTCATCTATGGGATATATCAAAATAAAGATGTATGTTTATCTCTTTGTATAAGTCAAGTTTGAGTTCTTATTTGGGTTGTATTGGGTTCTTTGGTGGTGATCTATATGTGTTTGTGTTCTTGCATACTCTTCTAACTATCCCTAGTGGGATGTTGGTTATTTTGGAAATGTATGCGCCTCAGTGATTTTTGTTCTTCTATTAACTCATACTAACTCAAGCCTTAAATTGGTTTAACACTTCTACTTATTTGATTAACATAGGATTGATTGGGTAAGTGTCAGGGTGAACGAGTGGAAATTTTGATAATGAATTGGTGTTTTGATTGGAATATTTTGAATTTGGTGTTCTAGGAATATGGTCCAGTGTTACCCTCACATGACCTAAGGATATACCATTTTTTATTTATGTGACATATTTTTTATTGATGAATTTATGATTTATCTCTTTTATTATCTTTCATGAACTTTGGTTTTGTGTTACTTGAGATGGTAGTTCATTGGGGACTTCTTTTTCAATGTGATGCCTTAGGTTTTCATGTGTAGTGCTTTCAAGGTTACATAAAATTTTAACAGTTTGATCCATACTATTGAGTAGATGAGGGTTGTTGTTTGGTTTTTGATTGCAAGTTTATTGGTGAATCTTTTTTAGAGATTTATTTTTTCTCTCCTAAACCAATTCACTGGTTTCCTTTGTAATTATTATTTTGCGTAGAAAACTCTTAGAAATGTTGTGTACTGATCACAGTCTCATACTTGTTTTTATTAGAATTATTTCTCATTTTTGTGTGAGGGAGTTAATCATTTGGAGATTATTGATGTTTCAAATTAAATGGTGTATCTTGGGTTTCCTTTTATCTATAATCATGATTGACCAATAACCTTAAATATTTCTAGGTGCATAAATCCTTATGGTTGCAATAATTGTAGAAACCTGATTTTGGACTTCTCATTGTACTCTTTCCCCCTTTTTCATTGAGTGTTGTTTTTTTTCTAGGTTGGTAAGAGGATTTAGGGGTGTGTATTGAAGAGTGGTGAAAGCATGGACTATGGCTGTAGCTGGATTAGATACAACAGGTCCACCGACTTTCCATTGAGGACCACAAGTAAACCAGTGGTTCAGGAAGTGGTGTAGTAATTCTACTACAGTCACATGCCAACCGGTGGGCTGGGAAGAGGTTATAAAAAATATATTGTGTCCACTACCTAGCTTTTGGTATCAATTGGGTAGCTGGTGGCATCCCTAGACTTGTGAAAATGTCAAATTTTTTGTTTCATTTTACCTAAAATCTTCATTTTATTATTTTTGTCTTCCTCCCTTGACCAATAATCAACCCTCGTGATTTTAGGATCTCTCATTAGGTGAATTTGGATTCCCCAACCACTATTCTTGGTGGATCTATATACCATCCATTGTGGTGGTTTTAGGTCAGTAATTCTTTCTACTATTTAGTCACAGACCCTATTCTTATTCATGTTATTCTAACTCTAGCACTATTGAAGCCATGGGAGTTTGTTGGATCTTTTTTTTATAATTATTAATTGTGATTCCAAGGATCTACTTCTATCTTATTTGATCCACTTCTTTCTTTGGATTGTGAATTCCTTCTGGTGATTGAGATTTCAATTTATTATAAGTTAGGTGTCTCAATCACCTCCCTTTAGAAATAAATATTCGATTTATTGATCTTACATCTTGATATGTTGATGTCTATTATTATTTTATCATATATCTAGTAGATAAATCAATCATTTATGGTTTTATGATCTTTTGATAAAGGTAGAAAAGGTGATTTTAATATAATTTTATGTAGAATCTATTTTAAATGAATGTACTCTTGTTTTTGAAAATTGATATAACTAGTTTTCTCTTGATAATTATTCTTGTGAGGTTTATGATAATGATTTCCAAAATAAAGAGGAAATAGTTGTTTTTTAAAGATTAGGTGAATTTGACCCTTTTTGAAAGAATTATTTTAAAACTAGTATTTAATAAAGTGTAATGATTTATAAATGATTTTATAAATGGAATTGAATTATTATGATGGACAAATAATCCAAGATGAATGTGGAAAGGTTTGGTTTTCACCATGAATGATTTATTGAAAAATGGAAAATCCATAGGGTGTTCCCCTTTATGTGTAATAGAAATGATGGATATGTGAATGAATGTATTGAAATGTATCATATTAGGGTGATAAATTGAATTGAATTTAATTGTTAATATTGATTAAAGGGTATGTTTTTATATGGAATTAATAGGTGTGGGAAATAATTTCAATTCATTTTCAAATGTGATGATAGATATGTTATGTGGTATAATATTACATTTTATATTCTCATCTCTATTTGAATTTCAAGGTAATACATGGGTTTTAAGGTCAAAATTATAATTACACATGCTCACTAGTTTAGAATTATGTTGTGGCTAGTGTTCTTGGGCAGAACCTAGGTCAACCTATGAAATTTTCCCCTCGATTAGGCTATGATAGGGTAATATCAGGTGTTTGGGATAAGTACAATTGATATGTTGATTTAATGTCATTGTACCGAATTTTCTTTATTTATGACCATGTTGACTCTGTTCTAGACTAATTCCCTTTAGAAACTTTGGTTTCCATGATTATGTTTTATTAATATTTAATAAGGTATTATTATTTGAAAAATTATGACATGATATCCCATTTCCAAAAATGTTCCTTTAAAAACTATTTTAAACTGAAATTTATGAATTTTTGTATATGGGGAAAATAAATTGTGGTTTTATTTGGTAATAACATAGTTTTTCTGAAATGGTTGATTTAAATGAAAATGATTCATACTTTTTTTATTAAAATAAAACATGGTAATACTATTTTTTATCCTTATTTTCAAACCGGCATGATATGGATTCACTTTTAAAGTGTTATGATTTGGATCAGTGGGTGGTGACCTACTTGGATTTTAGTTCACACCTATATATGTTACATGTTTAATAGGTTTCTCAATGTGGTTTATATTCTTATATCTTTGGGTTTAACATTCTGTGGTGGTGTATGTAGATTTTCCTCACTTTCACATAATGATGTTGGCGGTTTGGTATCTTTTTTTTTTCTATTTTCGGTTGTATTGACCATCAGTCTTATTATCTAGTTGGTTGTGTCTTCTATATTTAGATGTATCAGTTTATTCTTTGTTGGTTTTTTTCTTTCTACTATTTATCAATTTATGTCTGTGATTTTTGGGAGAAAGCATTCCCATTTCATTATTTCTGATGCTCGGGTGCTTATCACCTACCCATGAGGATCGAGAACACCCTTTGGTCTAGTGGAAGATCTATTTGGGTATTGGTTCAAATGGTATATTAGGTCAGTTCATTACACATTCACTAGTATAAAAAAGGGATTTCACGTTGGGGTTTTAATTTCATCTATTTAATAAGTAATATAAAAAACTTTTTAACATTTTTTATTTAGATAACCGATGTAAATAATTTTTTTCATGGGTTTTAATGTTGGATATCTACTAATTGATGTTAAAACAAGTTTTTTAACATCATTTATGAACAAATTTATATGAAAAATTATGTTTTAACATTAGTTACTAGATAATATATGTTAAAAAACCCTTTAAGAGATTTATTTTACATTGTTTATTTAGATAACCGATGGTAAACTAAAATTTCACATCCACATAGTTGATTTTTGCAGATTTTTTCATTAAATGAATTCCTATTTTAAAAAATATACCTAAAATATATGATGATGTGGGAAACTTTATAAAGGACCCTATATAAGTTTTCATGATCCCTATTACATCATTTTCATTCTGATTCTCTGTTGATCCATATCATACTTCCACTAGTTCTTATTTCAATGAATTCTCCATGGTATTTATATTTATTCTATCATTATTTAATTTTTTATGATTATTTTTCTTAATAAATATTCTTTTTTTAATATTATTCTTCTTATGATGAATAATTCTTCTTCTGGTTGAGTTAAATATATGAATATTCCTCATGATATTTATCGGTTAGAGTTTAAAATTCTTTACCATTCTCATCTTTGTTTTCCACATGAGTTATTTCCTCAAAAGAAAATTAATATCAAAAAATAATATATTAAATCTCAGAAAACTGCAATGAACATAGAGTTGAAGTTGAAGCTTTAAGTTTCTATTTCTTGATTTCATTTGGTTTTTTAGATTTTGTACCTTATATATATTTTATGTTCATTTAAGCAAGTAATTAGTACTAAAATTTAAAAAATAAAGCTCTTTGTACATCATTTATTTTATAAATGACATGGAAAGTGACGTATAATGTCGGTTATAAGTCAAAAAAGACATTATAAGTGATTTTTGACATCAGTTATATAAATAACTAATGTCAAAAGTGTTTTTTTAGATATATGGTTTTTATAGCAATTTTTAATAACCAACATTAAAATTTTATTTTTTGTGTTGCTTATAATGATGTATCATAACAAACTGATGTTAAAAATATACAAAAACTAATGTAAAAAACAGTTTTTGTCCTAGTGATATGACCATTTAGTATATGCATCCATAATTTAATATTTAAATAGTTTCACATGGTATGTGGTTATACCAATATTTATAATTTATAATTATTTACTTAATATAAATATTTTCAATATAGCTAGTGAGGATAAAAATGATTAACATTAAAATCAATATAAATCATCATATAGAAGGTATTCATAATAACATGATGAGAATGAATAATTTTATAATAAGTTGTAATTTAGTAGACGTACATCAATTTAATAAATTCACTATTCTCCCCTTGATGGATGTCAAATATTTTATCAAAAAATTGATGTTCATTTATATTTCTATTAATATTTTTTATTATAGTTGATCCTTCATTACTTAATTGGTCATGTCATTTATTTAAATGTGTTAGAATCAATAAACTTTGGGTTAAAATTAATTGATTTAATTACACATAAAAAAAATAGAAACACTTTTTATCAATTATAAATCCTTATTATATATCTTTATATGCCTCTTTTATCCAGTGTATCCATATAATATTTATTTTCAAGAATATCATTGATGTATGGTATATATCATCGATAATTAATATATAACCAAGTATTATTAATTAAAAATTGTATACCCCTGAGTAGGAATATATTCACTCTTCTAGATATTTTAATTTAAACTGTCAGTAAATTTACATACATGAACATATACTAACTCTCTAAGAGTTTTAAACAAATATGAGTACTTTTAAATAATTTAATCAAAAAAATTACTTCAAGATCGATGTATATAATATATTTAGGATATTACATTATGAATACTCATATTTATCATTATAATTTCCACTTATAGTTGTTGACGAATTCATTATATAATAATAATGGGTTAGCCCCATCACCAAGTGGATTATTTTATATTTTGGAATATCTGGTCCAAATATTATTTTATAATACATATTCTTGGGAGTGGATCCCACACATATTTTAAAGCTAGTGAATGTGGTAGAGAGATCCAATGTGGAATAATCTTATAGATTCACAATAGAAAACTCATCACCATAAAAAACTATAATGCATGGAATAATTTTTATAACAAAATTAACTTTAATAAATGAAGAAGAAATCATTAGATCAAATTTCATCAACTCTCAAATATTCATGATAAATTTTTTATTATGAGTAGAAAAAATAATATCAAAATTTTTGTAACATCCTGACTCTAGTAACCCATAGCCAGTGGTTATCCAACTACATTAGAATAAAATAAAATATATTTCATCTCAAAAGATCGAATAATATATAAGTCTTAGGAGACTAGATACATACATAATTCTCATGTTACATTTTAAAAATTGAAATAAAACATAAAATTTTAGTGATAAATTTATTATTTTTCAAGTGTATCCTAGGAGTCATCCATAGATCCCTTATTAGTGTCAGAAAGATATGAAAAAATATAATGTGTGAGTTTAGAATCTTAGTAAGGGTAATCATAGGAGATATCAATCAATGATCATAAGTGAGCATAATCATAAGGGTATAAGATCATTATCATAACTTGAGAAATTGATACCCATTAGTCGAATAAATTTAAACATGAATCATTTCATAAGGTTTTCACATAAAATACATAAGTTATAAGAGTGTGGAATCATCAATGATCAATAATGAACCATGAGAACATTTCATAAGAATAAAAAATAAGTTTTTGGAATATACATAAACATATAAAATCATTTTCTTGGTCAATTCTCACTTCCAAAACTATTATAGTGGATATAGTCCCCTACTGAACTAAGTTTACTCCACATTCCAATCCTTATTATCTCATGAGATATAATTATTTACCAAATTCATTAGAGATATATAATATGCCCACCTATCTGTGTTTTGTAATGTAACCACTCATCCTTGGTTTATAATACAACCACACACCATTGGTTTATAACATAACCACTCAAACTTGGTTTATAACGTAACCACCCATCACATAATGAAAACCATACATATGTGTGTCATGATATCATAAAACATTCATCATAGTATAACCCATGGAAAATAAATGGTTTTCTTAAAAAAAAAATCATAATCATAAACCATCTATATAATGAATAAATATTGTATCATTGGATCATATCTGTAGTAAATCATAAGTAACACCAAAGGATGTAATCATAAATAAAAAATTACCTTAAATGAACATTGAAATATTTCTTGAGGAAAATACCCATTTTATTTTGAAAACACTTATTTAAAATAATAAAATTTATAAAATATTAGGGGGGAAATTTCATTAAAAATAACCATGGAAACTTTTAGAATAAACTTCAAATCAAATAACATACATGGCAGAGGGAAAAACCATTCATACCATATATGTTAAAAGATAACATTCTTTTCACACTTTTTTAAAAAGTCAAAAATGACTTGTTTGAAATAAAATATTTAAAAATATTCCTTTTAAACCTTTGTAAATAAAGTAAAAGTTAATAAAAATTAACTTTTTAAGACATTTCAATTATAGGTAAAACCCTATATTGAATTTTTTTGAAGAGCATGGACATGTAAGAACAAGTTCACCAACCAAAGAGGAAATAAGGTCTGACTTTCTTTAAAAATATTTTTTCAGTAGTTTAAGTACTAAAGAGAGGAAAATTATACTAATATATAAAAAATCTAGGAATAAATAGAGGAGAATAAAATTGATGGGGTTTAAAAGACAAGATCCATTAAATTCACCCCAATGGAAATTTAGCATAGAAAATCCCAAAAAGAAATTAGAATGTAACATAAACATTTACAACTTTGGTAATCTATGAATAAAAATATCATGAAATAAAGAAACATAGATGTATTTTTTAATCCATATAATTTTCATGAAAATAGTCATAAAATACATTCATTGGTAGTATATAAACCACACAAAAGGAATAAGTGGTGAATATGGAAAATAGAACACGAAAATAAAAGTGAGATTAGAAACCCTTATCTCAAGTCTCATTGTAAATAACCTAACCCCAATAGCTTAGAGTTGTTGGTTACATTATTACATTGTAACTATATATAAGTAATCACAATCAAAAGGTTTGAATATTTTAGTATCCTTGGTAAACTAAATACATACTTTAATCTCACTTTATATTTCAAAAACATAAAATTCAAAACATAGTGAAATTAAATATTCTTCATCCTTGACCTCATTCAATGTTTCCTTTTTCATATCCTGGGGAAAGGAAGAAAAATAATTGTGATATCAGATGCTCAAAAGGTTTATGTACAGTGGAATATATCATGAGTACATAAGGAATAATCAATATGGTAAGGTGAAGAACTAAAAACATGTTCTATCTAATTAATAACTTTAGCATGAAGAATAATTTCACTACTACAAATAGGGATTTTAAAAGCGCTAAAAACCACCTTTAAAACACTAGAAAAGCGTTGTTAATCACGGTGAATATAAGGGGGGTCCCCTTTAACAGCGCTAAAAAAGGGTTGATAAAGGGTTCCCTTTATCAGCACTTTTTTGAGCACTGATAAAGGCCCCCGTTATCAGCGCTATTTTGAGCATTGATAAATACACCTTTATCAGCTCTATTTTGTGCACTGATAAAGGAGTCCTTTATCAGCGCTATTTAGAGCACTGATAAAGTGGGCCTTTATCAGCACTCAATTAGCACTGATAAAGGCCAAGTTTCCTGAGAAAACCCAGAACCTGCACACCTAAGATATCTTCTACACACACAGCACCAAACAACACCTGCACACAAAATAGCTTCACAAAACAACACCTACACACAAACAAAGCATAGAAAAACAAAACAGAACACACAAGAGTTTCACAAGAAATTCTATATACATTTACTTGAAATCATGAATACAAAAAAACACACTGTTATATACATTTCAAACAATGTTTTATATGGTTACAATTACAATTATTCAATAAACAATTAAAAGCAATAATGTTTCATCCTTTCTGTATCTTTAATCCCCTCTAAAAAATCGTCGTCCATGGTATTAGTTGTCGAACAAAGAATTCGAACTCAGGAAAAAAAATCCACCTATATAAGAAAACAAATATAATGTTATTAATACAATAATGAAATAAATTGAACATTAATATGAAAGAATACATTAATAAAATGTCGATTTTTAATAAAAAAAATACACATTTGGGTAGGTAGGGGGCCATAAGACTAGATGATACTTGATACATAACCTTGATATAGGTAGGTGAGCGGCCATGATAAGCTAATAGATTAATAAAAAGGAAAAAAGTCCACAAAGTACAAAAAATAATGATTTTCAGAGGTTTCTTAGTGTATAGACTTGCCCACTTTCCCTTATGAGTCCTATTAGAAGAAGGAACTTCAAAAGATAACTTGAGGTGCCAAAGGTGGTGCTGATGGAGGCACAAATGGTATATCCTTTGGATAAAAAACAACCACATACATGATCTCTATTTGACTTGGATAACCCTGATCATTAGCCTCACAGTCACTTTTTGAACCAACTTTGGACATTATGTCCCTGGGAAAGTAAAATGGAGAGGCGGGAGGTGACCAAATTTTACCAGCCTCTTGAAATATCAAAGAGAAAAGGGCTAAAGGCTTATCCCCCCATGACGATGGCGACCGCCGAGCCGGTCCCTCCCCCATGGGAGGGGGAGGGACCTTCATCATCCTCTAAGAGAGTGACATCCTCTTTCTCCCCATTCTATAAACCCGAGATCCTTCTGCCTTTCCTGCAGATCTTCCTATGCCCTAAGGTTCATGAGCTCTATACAGGGAGCCCTAATTTGCCTTTATCGATCGCAGAGTTAAATGATGCATCGGTGCTCCTCAATCAGACCCTAGTATAGCATGTTTTCCATAGAGAAGACCATCGATGGACTCTACTGATAGGTTTGTTTTCAGTTCTTGGGATCTACAAGAGAGGGCGACGATGGGTCTTCTTGACAAGAGATGCATTTTGATCCATTTCGCATCAGTGGATGACTTAATAAAATCTTGGTCTACTGTGACTCACAGCTGAAATAGGTACTGATTTTTCCTTAAAATATGGTCTTATGACTTCCATACGAAGTAGGACTCCTCTTCGGTGGTGATCTGGGTGAGTTTCCCTAATCTTCCCCTTCCTTTTCAAAATCCTTCAATCATTATGATGTGTGGGAACCTCGTTGGGAGGTATTTATCCTCTGATCACCAAACTTCTACTATGTTACATCCTGTTAATCCCTGTGTGTGTGTGGAAGTGGATGCCTCGAGTAAGCCTCCTGAGTTCATTTGGATTATCATAGGAGAAGAATACCAGTGTAGACAACAGGCTGTGTATGAGTCATGAGCTGACTTCTGTTCTAGTTTCAAGCATTTGGGACACTCGTCAGTGACATGTAGACATGGGTCTAGACACCGGATTTCTACTAAGAAAAATATGGTCCCATGTGAGTTTGTTGTTTGTGATAGCCCCCCAAGGGTCTATTGCAGTGGCCAAAATGCAGAGGAGAAATTGGATACTCCTGATCAATATCACTTCCAGGGTACCGGGAGTATAGGTTTGCATGAGGCAGGCAGGGGGTGTCCAAACAAGGAGTGGGGAGCCCTATCGGCACTGAGGCGTTTCAGTGTGTTGTAGGGGCTTTAGGGTTGGCTCTGCATGTGGTTCTGACCTTAATGTAGATGTAGAGATCTCAAACTCTCAATATCCCTCTCAAGGTGGGGATTTCTAACCAGATAGAAATATTAATTCAGTTTTGGAATGCATTGTCTCTCCTGTTTATGATCCTCCATGTGAAGAAGTCATGGTTCCAAAGCTAGCTTTGGTTTCTCAGAGAAGTAGGAACACATGGATGCTAAAATGATGTTGCACAGTGAGGAGGTTGAACCTCTGGGAAACATATTGTAGGAGGTGGCATTACTGATTTTTGTGGTTCCACCACATAACAAAAGGGAGGATTGAGGATGTGAGTGTGGTCGAGCCTCCTGGAATTTAGGAGGTGGACCGGTTATCTACAGTAGTGTCTCAACCTGGAAAAGGGAGACGAGATGAGGGGAGTGTCTTGGTCCCCTTGGACCCAAACATTTTTTGTTCAAAACCCCCATCCTATCTAAAGGGTGTGTGTATAGGGAAGAACAGGCAGATCCCTAGTGACCTGGGAAACTATTTTGGGCCAAGGCCCCCCACAGAAGGCCTAGGGTTTGAGTTGAGGAACCCTTTTGATAGTCTAGTTATTCAGGATAAAGCTGTGTCTCATGATGGAGAGGATTTAGGTTATGAAAGTTATATCCAACTCTCAATGGATATTTGAGACCGTTTCGAAGGGAAAGGTCCTAACATCCCTAGAAGGAAGAAGGGACTAAGAGGGAAGCGTGACCTTGAGAAATCCATTGTCGTCTAGTGGAAAAACCCAAGGGACGTAAATATTATTCTTACTTTCCAAAGAAATGGAAACTAGGTCGGCCAAGAAAGGTGGGATCAAGGAAAGAAATGACATGAAAGAAGGGGAAAGTGGTGATCCAAGCAGAGATCCAAATGTAATGGAAGAAGAGGTAGGGAAGTGCCTAAAGCTCATATTCCACTCCAAGGAAGAAATGATTGAAAAATTACTTCGGTCCAATGCCTCATATGAGGAGATTGTAAGAATTTATCATTCTCTAAGCTAGGGGTGTGTAATGATCTTGGCCTTTGACATAATGAATCACCACACAAAGTTCTTGGAGAATTGATTTGACTTTAATGGGCTGTTGTTTATAGAAGATTCCTTTGGGATCTATCACACACCCAAATCCCTCTAGCTCTATTTACACTTGACACAACACTTTATAGACCTCTATGTTCAATGTATTTCTCCTCTAGTTGTCCTAGTATTATAATTCCATGGGAAACACCACCATAATTAGAGCAGATCCCCCTCCGACTAGAACTTCTTTCATGGGAACCCAATATATTGTTACCAAATCCTTTGGCACCCTCATTGTTGATGGTGTTGGATGTAAGTGACTCATTTTCTTCTAAGACATCTAGAGATCTGTGGGTCTTCTGGAAGATGTTTTTTTGTCTAGAATCTAACTTTTTGATGATGAGAGATCCCCTGTGTAGGGTAGGAGTGGCACTAAAGGAAAATTGAAATTTCGTGCCAGTTATATTTGGTTATGGCGGTGGTTTAAACCGTTTCTATATGCTTCTGCGGCAGTTTCTAAAAACCGCCGCTAAATTGCATGTTAGGAAACTATTGGCGGTGGTTAAAGCAGTTTAGCAGTGGTTTTCTGCTAAAAAATGTAATGGAATACCCAAAAAAACCACCGAAAAAAACCATATAAGCACCGTGAAAAAAAGCATAGAAGATGGGCCACTGTAGCGGTGGTTAGAACCGCCACTAAATTTAATACCGTAGCGGCGGTTAAATCCACCAGTAATAGAAAAATACTGACATTTAGCGATAGTTAAAACCACCGCTAAATGTACCTGTTACAGTTAGTGGTGGTTAAAATCGCCGCTAAAAAGAAGATTTACAAAAAAAGAACTAGTTTCTTGAGCCCTTGTACCAGTACCCTGAAAAAAATCATTCTAAGAATACCAAAACACCAACAGAATACATACTACAGTCAATATGAAAAGAGATGCTTAAATAATCACAACCAAATGCATCGTTCAGTGAGTAAAGGAATGTAGATAAACATATCGCATGGCCATTAGACCTTTAAACAAAATTATAAACAAGCATGTATGACATATTTCAAGAAAACAGTGCCAATCCTAGGTTTAACCTATTCTATCTATACCAGTTCCAACCCTAACATAACCATTCATATCAACATACATCCCACTATCATTGGTCTTAACTATTCCAAAAACTCAGGTCTCCCTACCCATGCCTCATCAACCAATAGCCATCCCAAGATCACATAACATTATATATAAAGGCCTACATCCAGATAAATAAAAAGACAAAAAACATAAAATAGAGTCAATATGGAATCTAGTCCCTAAAATAACAATCCATCCATTCTACCCTTCTTTAATTGTTTTTGAGATATTATTTTATTGGTTGAATTCTTAGGTTGTTTTTTTTTGGTTTTAAGCTTTATAGAGGCCTCTAAATGGTTGCATGATAGGAACATGGTCATGGGAAACCATGTGGTTCTCCTCGGAAAACCATGTGTATTGGTTGAAGAAGGATACTAGGTGGGGCGTGGTTAGAACATAGTTAGAGATGATCATGAATCATTTACCTTGAAATATATGTGTCTTATAATAAAGGAAAAAACAATTGTTATCACACAATTTACCAAATGAGAATATTCATTCATTGACGATGTGCTAGAATCTCATATTCAAATAAGGAATAATGGAGAGAAATGAGTCACAGGGAAAGTAGAAAAGACTAAGAGTATCATTAATACCAGGGAAAGTAGAAAAATTTTATGTTCAATATTTTTAAATTTTAGAAATGGAAATGTAGTGGTAAATTCATTGGGCTAGAAAATGTAGGATAAGTTATTATAATAAAAAATTAATTTAGGAAAAATGAATCTTAAAAAATGAATCATCAAAATAAAGAGTCGACATATATGGTGCATACCACACTTGAGAAATCAAGACATAAAAGGAAACATCAGAAATCAATAAAATACATAAAAGGAAACATGAGAAATCAAGAAAATGTTAGGTCATGAAAATGTTTAGACACAACTATGTGCCACACATGATAGATATACAAACCAACTATTACAATATTTGTCCAACATATCAATAATACTATTAATTACTATCTGATGATGAACATATATCATCACCCTCTCCACCTCCACCTCCACTTCCTACTACCACTTGTAATAACATTATATTGAAAATTAAATAGTGTTGCGTATTTATATTTAAACTTAAAACAAAAAAAAGTTTTCAAACTAAATGATTTTGAAATTTTGTGATTTACCTGCTCACCACCAATCGATGCAATACCACCACGGGGATATCTACTCATCTTCTGATGTATATCAGTCAATGGTTTCTACAAAGCGGATATCTGAGCCCCCTGGTCTTGAACTGTGTTTCATAGAGAAACAATCTCTCTCTGATCATATCTGGGTATGGATTAACTACAACCATGAGTAGATTCATCTGTAATCCCCGATGGCATGCCGAAGAACTTATATGGTACAGGTCCCAAACCCATCCCACACACTCTACCAGGATGCTCCTTCCCAATGACTTTAGCAACCGAGTCGTCCTGGGAGACTGAGTAGGACTGCCCAAGATTGACATCCCATATTTCTTTAATTTTTACCTATAAATAAAATATCAATATATATTAACATATTAAAAACTGATAATAAGTTATTATAATGAGAAAATGAGTTCATACCCCAACTTCTTTGGGAGGCTCATTAACAAAACTTCAATCAGATTTTTGTGAACATCTAACCACACTTCAGTTCGGGATGCTTCATGCCCTAAACTTTGTGATTGCATTAAACAAAGATAAATCAAAATTTTAATATATTAAATAGATAATATTGTCTTATAAATATTTAAACTAATGAAAAGATTACCAGAGTCCATCGGTGTCAAGAAAAGATTTTTGACCCCGTAGTGTGAGGGATGACTTGCTTAACCCAGCTTGATGCATTCTTTCTTGAGAGATCCTGGAATAAATAAAATTCAATTTAATAGTAGTGTATTCAAAGTCATATCCTCTTTATATACATGTATAAATGTAAAATGAGGTTAATATAATAATATATATTTAAATACCATCTTCTTCTCACCATGATGTCTGTCAACAAAAACTTTCCACTATTCTTTAGGTACCCCATTAGGCAGCTTCTCATAAATTTGTTGGACGATCAACAAAGTATCATTGACATCGCTCAAAAAATCTCTATTTTAAGTCTTTATATTTCTTACCAAGATTTTTCAATGTCCACTTTTGTGCTATCACCTCAGCAACTGTAATGTGGAAAAACATTTGTATACAGAAATTCATTTTGAACATATTAATAGAATGATATTCAATTACACCATGATGTATTAAAATTACCAGTATTTGGGAATCAAACACACTATTTTTCCAACTTGGAGGCATATGTCTCCAATCATAATAAGAAATAGGAAGAAAAATGGGATCCACTGCCATATGGCCTAGAATTTGGCCAACTAATCCTATGGTGTCATCCGTATGGACCCCATATGAATCAAATAGGACAACTATCTTTTCTCCATTCATATTACACACATCTGCACTTTTTAAATTTTTCTCCACAGTTGAATTTTTTTCATCTTTAATGAACAAACAATTAGTGTAAAAAAAGTGCAAGAAATTTATTTATATTAAAATGTGTACCTCTAACAGTGACCCTCCAGTATGTCCATCATGAACTAGAATTGGCGCGTCACTGCCCCGCTGCTGAGGCTGCTGAAGGGGGAGTTGACGACTCAGCTTCTAAAGGGACAGTGACAAAGGTTGTGAGAGATGGTGCAAGGGGAGATGGTGTAGGGGGCAGGCAGCTGGTGGCTCAGATGCCGTAGGGAGGGAGATAGATGGATCGTCATCTATCACAGTAGTGGATGAAATAGTGTATCACTTCCTCCTTGGCATTCCTGTCATTTAATCGAATAAAATTAATTCCAAAACATATATATCAAAAAAAATTGGAAAAAAATTTAAAAATGATAATAGATGCCCAGTACTAAAAAACAAAATATACATAACAATGATAATGAATGACTGCACAAATGAAATAAGTGGTTGCTGAATGAATAAATAACTATACATACAATAATTTCCCCTTAAATCATGTTGGTTTCCTACTCCATTACTTCATCCACTTCATTTATCCCTGCTAGACTAATATTTTCAATATCATTATGGACAAATAATTTTGCTTCTTGTTGTTCATGAGATTCAATTTCAAAGGTCAAATCTTTCACTTCATCACCCATATCATACAAATCTCTTTGTATTACATGAGCAACTACACTCCACCCTTCATCCACAACATAATTCACATAATATACCATTTTTTATTATGATGATAAGATATATGGATCATGCAGTTCATGATCACCAACATCCATCAAGTGAGAGAAGTTTATAGAAGTAAATTACAAGGAATCTCTTTTAACACCTTTGATAATATCGACCCAATTGAATTTGAAAAAAACAACTAAAAAATTCACATGGTAGTTTAATTCAACAATATCAGTCATCTTTCTATAGTATATCACCTTATAAAATGTAAATATACTACTATTCTGTGTTTTCAAACCCCTTTCTCAATTGACTATATGAAATCTATAGTCATTCACATTGTAAGCGTCGAACTTTCTAACTTGTTTTAGAGGACCTCGAGCAAGAAAATTCAAATCTTATGAAAACTCTTCTCGAGTATCAGTATTCAGGATCTAAAATAAGAAATATACTTTATTATATTTACAAAATATATGTGTCAAACTAATATTCATATTTATTTCAATATTTATGAACTTACACGTCATGCAAACCATTCTACAAGCTCTTTATTAACAGATTTTGTAATATCTTTCTCATTTCGTGTTCGACCACTCATTCATCTCTTTGTTTGTATCCTCAAATATTCAATATATAGATCTTTAATTTCAATATTCAGCAGCAAATATCTATGTGCCTATAATAATTCCAATTCTGTCAGTGTCACATTTGAGGTCCTCCCAACTAATCGTCCAATAACAAGAAATATTTTTGATTTCTGATGTATTTGAGATTGATTCGACGTGTCTTCAACACATCCAAATTGATCAAATATTGTTTCAATGTCATCCAAGTATCAAGAAGAAAAGGTAAGACACTCCTCAACCAAATAGCCTTCAACAATAGAGCCTTCTGATTGAGCTTTATTTCTCACGTATGATTTCAAATGCCCAAGATATCTGTGAAATAAAATAAACAAAATTATGCATTTAATTAAGTGCCAGAAATTGTTTACATAACTAAAAAACATATAAATAAAGTACCTATCAATCGGATACATCCATCAATAATGAACAGGGCCTCCTAATTTAGCTTCTTCAACCAAATGCACAGTTAAATGCATCATAACAGTAACAACGATGGAGGAAAGATCATCTTCATTGCACAAAGGGTCAATACAAACCTCTTATGGAGGTTTTCATGTTGAAATGGATGTAGATATTTCTCACATAGTTTTCTGAAAAATGTGCATAATTGGAGTGAAAAAATAGTAACTTTTTTAGGTAATAATGTACACAATGCCAGTAGTAGTAACTGTTGTAACAAAATATGTGAATCATGACTTTTCAATCCATGTAACTTACAATTATTCAAGTCAAAAAAACTTGAGATGTTACTTGAATACCCATAAGATACCTTCGCATTCTTTAAAAATTGAAGGAATGTATCTTTATCCCTATTTTTCATTGAAAAAATTACCGAAGCATACTTTTCATTCTCATCTGGCCAGAGATCACGTTTTAAGTTCATTACTTGTAAGACTTTGCGAGCAGTGAGATAATCCTTTGAATTTTCAAGCTCATTAAGCAATGTGAAAATCAAATTTTCACAGACATTCTTCTCAATATGCATCACATCAAGATTATTCCGCAACAAATTAAATTCCTAATATGGAAGTTTGAAGAATATACTTTTTTCTTCCATTGTTCCATTCTAATTTCACTTGACGATGCACTTCAAACCCATTTCATGCTATCATTCAAATGATGAACCTTCCCAAATTTTGTTTCAACATTTTCAAGTTGTGTCGATATTTCAGAACCATTTAATAACTTTGGAGGTGTTCTACGATCAATGAAACTATTAAATTTTGATCTGTTCAGCCGAAATCTATGAGATGCATCGATAAATCTTCGATGGAACAAGAAGCACCATTTTCTACTATGAGGTAGCCGTTTGGGCTCAAAATAAAACACTACGGGAAGAAACTATTATTGCGACGGGGTATTTGCGACGGGCCTTATTCTCGTCACAAAAACTCTGATGAAAAGAGTTTTTGCGACGGGAAAATATTCCCATCGCAAATGGTCAGTTATTTGCGACGAAAATACAGGTCATGTCGCAATTGTAATGGCGCGGTTTGCGCGCCAAAACGCGGGAAGGCTATTTGCGACGGGTAGAAGGCTACCCGTCGCAAGTACCCGGCGGTGGTAAATAGTATTTGCGATGGGGAAATTTCCCGTCGCAAACAAATATTCACCCGGTGTTATTTGCGACGGGCCTCGTCGCCAATACCGGCCGCTGTAAAGCCTATTTGTGATGGTCACCTTCAACCCGTCGCAACTACCCAGCAGTGGTAAGTACATTTTTGCGACGGGACTATTTACCTGTCGCAACAGAGAATACAACGGGTGGTATTTGCGACAGGTCCCGTCGCAAATACCGGTGGCGGTAAATAGGAATTTGTGATGGGGATATCCGCCCGTCGCAAATACTGGAGGGGGTAAATAGTAATTTGCGACGGGGATATCCACCTGTCGCTAATGGTGTTGCATTTGCGACGGGCCCGTCACAACAACCCTTTTACCCGCCGCCCGTAATTAATGCGAGAGAAGGTATTTGCGACGGGCCCCGTCGCCAATACCGGCGACGGTAAATAGAAATTTGTGACGGGCATATCTGTCGGTCACTAATGGTGGCTATTTGCGACGGGCCCGTCACAAAATTCCTTTTACCTGCCGCCTGTATTTAATGCGGGTGAAGGCATTTGCGACGGTATCCCGTCGCAATACCTAGTTTTTGCGACGGGATACCGTTGCAAATACGACCGTCGCAAATAATCTAACCTATATATACACCGCATCCGTTTTTTCCATAACATTCAGATCTCTATTCTTCTGTCTCTCTAGTTTTCAGTTCTGAGTATAATTTTTTTTTGTTTTAATTTTTTCTTTCAAGAAGAGGAAGGAAGGAGTTAGAAGGCGTAGATTACTAAAGGTATTTATATTTTTTTTTAATTGTTAAATTATTTTTAATTGTTAATTTTATTTTTAATTGTTAATTTTATTTTTTTTAATAGAATGTTTATCTATATAGTATAATTAGTCTATGTGGTTGTACCAAATAATCCTTGTCTGGATACGAACAAGTAGAGGCGGCTCTACAACAGATGTACCTAGGAGTGAAAACTCTGACAAGGTGTTTCGAGCTTGACTCGGGGTAACCTGGTACACGACAACGGGCCTTGATGCACTCTTGGTTCGACACTCCAAGGGGATGTTTTGGTAATAATTAGAAATAAATATATAATTATCAAATAAATAAGAAATAATTAGATTTAATTAAAATAATTATCAAATAATTATCAAATAATTAGGAAATAATTAGATTTAATTGATTAAAAATAATTAGGAAACAATTAAAATAATTAGGAAACAATTAAAATAATTAGAAAACAATTAGATTTAATTAGGAAAAAATTAGATTTAATTAGGAAACAATTATATTTAATTAGTATATTTAATTAGGAAACAATTAGATTTAATTAGGAAATAATTAGATTTAATTAGGAAATAATTAGATTTAATTAGTAAAAACAATTAGGAAACAATTAGGAACAATTAGGAAACAATTAGGATAATTAGGAAACAATTAGGATAATTAGGAAATAATTAGGATAATTAGGAAACATGATTGACCGCTCATCTACCTCAATTTTCTTTTCATTTGTGTGTTGAGTCTTGACAGGAAACTTCTGCCTCCACATGTAATATCTGCTTTTACTGTCAAAATTATCAACCTCCTCTCCAATATAGAGGTGAGAAGGTTTATAATTTTGACAGTAAAAGCACATATTATATGTGGAGGTATAAGTTTCCTATCAACATCAACACACAAATGAAAAGAAAATTGAGGTAGATGAGCAGTCAATTACTTTTGTTTTTCTATTCATTGATTGATTAACCACCCGACCTATATGCATATCTTTGCATTTCTAATTAGTAACATAATTAGTAACATAATTAGTAATATAATTAGTAACATAAATAGTAACATAATATAAAATATTATATTACTCTAATATTAATAGTTAAATAATACTTATAATATAATTATTTTATTTTTATATGTTTAATATTCATAAAAAATATTAATATTATTAAAATTATAATAAATTTATAAAATATTACAATTATCAATATTTTCAACAAGTTTTGCTTTATTCTTAACTGTTCAAATCTTAAAGGGTCGCCAATTTTCAGGTCATGCCCAATAAAAAGTTTGCATCAACCGTATCCAATGTAAACTCTATAATTGTTCTTTCTTGGTTGATCACCTCGCAAGTAGCGTTGAAATAGGACAACCCAAGTCATGTCTTTCTCATTACTTGTGTCGTCCTATTTCAACACTACTTGCGAGATGATCAACCATGGAAGGACAATTATAGAGTTTAAATTGGACAAGGTTGACGCAAAATTTTTATTGGACATGACCTGAAAATTGATGACTCTTTAAGATTTGAACATGTTAAGAATAAAGCAAAATCTTTTGGAAATATTGAGATTTGTAATAATTAGTAATAATTACTAATAAAATTAATCAAAAATCAAATAAATTCAAGTACATGGTTATAAATTGGCACAATTTCCAGAGGATTGACGACTACCTTTTGTTCAAAGTCTCATATCTTTGCTACTTTCTCCCACTAAAATCAGTATGAAAAATGTGCTCTAATGTATGTCAGAGCAAGTTTTTCATACTGATTTCAGTCGGGAGAAAGTTAAAAAGAGATGATCCGTCGGACAAATCAGAATAATTAGTAATATAATCTCCACAACGATGATTACAAAATTTTATTTCATTATTCAAGCATATTTCATTTTTCCAAGTATTGCTAAGTATTTCTAAATTAATAATAATTAGTGGGGATGATTACAAACTAACTGTGTCGCCTATAATTATTGGTAATTACTAATAAATAACTGTAATTATGTATCTTCTTTTTTTAGGATATTGTTTCTTATATCAAATTATTTAACAATAGTAATGGTTTTAAATTTTTTAGAAACATATATATAAATATGGAACAAGGAATTCGACATCAATCATTATTAGATGATCGTTCTTGAATAAATCAGCGCAGAAATCTAAACGGTTCTAGTTTAAATCCTGTATATGTTGATGGTGTTGAAACTTTCTTATCATTTGCATCATCAAACCTGAAATTTGTTTCAGAAGGGACAATTAAGTGTCCTTGTAAAAAATGTGCTCTGAAAACGTTTGAGACATTTGACATCGTTGGGCAATATCTCTTGCATTATGGTTTTCAATCAGATTATATTTTTTGGTATCAACACGGTGAACGTAGTTCCCAAGAAGATACTAATAATTTGATTCCGGATCCATCACAGTTTCATAATTTAGTACATGATGTTGCAGGGTCATCCGTTCAACAAACAGAAATCGAGGATGATGTTGATTTACCTCCCGAGTTGGCACCATCTGAATTTGTTGAGCTATTCAGGTCTGCTGAGGATGCATTATATCATGGTTGCAAGATAAGCAAATTAGAAGCAGTTGAAAAATTTATGGCTATTAAATTAGATAATGAAATGTCAAATAACTATTTTGATCAGATATTTTCTTTGGTCAAAGCACTGTTACCTGAAGGAAATGTGTTGCCTGCTAATTATTATGAGATCAAAAGACTCGTTCGTAATCTAGGCCTTAGTTATCAGAAGATCCATGCATGTTAAAATGATTGCATCTTATATTCTGGTGAAAATGATTCGTTGGATAGTTTTCCCACATGTGGACAATCGAGGTATAAAGAATCTCAATCAGGGAAGTCTGGGTTGATTCCTGTAAAACAGTTGAGATATTTCCCGCTTACACCTAGGTTGCAGAGTTTATTTATGTCTCAGAACACAGCGACAATGATGTCATGGCACAAAACCAATATTTCAAATGGTAAAAGCTTGATTCATCCATCTGATGGTGATTCATGGAAACATTTTGATCAAGTGCATCCGTCTTTTGCTTTAGAATCCCAGAACGTGCGATTGGGTCTTTCTACTGACAGTTTTTGTCCATTTGGATCTTTTGATAGTCAGTATTCCTATTGGCCTATCTTTATAACTCCGTACAATTTGCCTCCATGTATGTTGATGAAAGAGCCTTATATCTTTTTGACATTATTAATCCCAGGACATCCGAAAAAGAATATTGATGTTTATTTGAAACCACTGATTGATGAGATAAATTTATTGTGGAGTCATGGTGTTGGTACGTATGATGCTGCTGTGAAACAGAATTTTGTAATGAAAGATGCTTTGATGTGGACAATTAGTGACTTACCAGCATATGGTATGTTATCTGGCTGGAG
This sequence comes from Viscum album, assembly GCA_963277665.1. Taxonomy (NCBI): domain Eukaryota; kingdom Viridiplantae; phylum Streptophyta; class Magnoliopsida; order Santalales; family Viscaceae; genus Viscum; species Viscum album. The sequence continues at coordinate 111,577,533 of OY728138.1, read as the reverse complement.
TACACATGTTCCAAAATCATGTCCTTACTATATGGAAGACAACAAAGCATTTATTCTCGTGAATGGAAAAAAACCTTGCTATTTTGATTGTCATCGCAGATTTCTTCCAATTGATCATCTTTTTTGGAGGAATAAATCTCATTTCAGAAAAGGCAGAATTGAAAGAGATGAACCTCGAAAAATGATCTCAGATATAGAGTTACAATCTGTTGTATTTTCATTACCTTCCATCACTTTTGGACTCACAATAAACCAAAAAAAATCATGGTTTTGGGAAAGAACACAATTGGACAAAACAGAGCATTTTTTGGAATCTTCCATGTTGGTCTGATTTGTTGGTCCGACACATTTTTGATGTCATGCATATTGAGAAGAACTATTTTGATAATTTATTTCATACAGTTTTGGATACACTGGGTAAAACCAAAAATAATGTAAAGGCACGATTAGATCTTGCCCAAATTTGCAGGCGACCAGAACTTGAATTATTTGAAAATGTCAGATCACAGAGATTAATGAAGCCAAAAGCAGCTTATACACTGACCAAAGAGAGTCTCTTATTATTTTGTCAGTCGATTGCAGATTTGAGACTTCCAGATGACTATGCTTCCAACTTGGGCAGATGTGTTAAAAATGGTCATATTACCGGATTAAAAAGTCATGACTGTCATGTTATAATGGAAATACATATGCCTATTGAATTAAGAGGTTTGTTGAATTCTAAGATTTGGGATTCGATAACAGATATATCATATTTTTTCCGAGACATGTGTGCGGTGACAATAGACTACGATACACTAAGCAAACTGGAAGAAGCTGTTGTTGTAATTATATTCAAATTGGAAAAAATCTTTCCGCTGGCTTTCTTTGACTTGATGGAACATTTGATATTACATTTTCCACATGAAGAAAAATGTGGAGGTCTGATTCAGTTTCGATAGATGTACCCATTTGAGAGATTCATACAGAAATTGAAGAAAAAAATCCATAACAAAGCATCAGTTGAAGGCTCAATTGCTGAAGCTTATTTGCAAGAAGAAATTGCTTTATTCTGCTCTCATTATTTTGAATCTGAACATACCTAAAAATTTAACCGCATGGGACGGAATGAGGGGAATGTTGATAATGATATGAAAAATCAATTATCAGTTGTCAATCAGCCCGAACTAGGCTTTGGTGGAGTTCATGATAGATGGATTTCAGATGATGAACATCATAGAGCTCATACATATGTTCTACTCAACTGTGAAGAAATGTCACCAGTTGTACAATGAGTTCTCTTATCCCTTATTCTATAGATTCTGTTACAGTAAATTAATCATATTGTATTTGTAGGTTATATGATGATCATATCAAGAAACAATTTCCATAAATTACAGCAGTTGGCTTAGAAGAACGTCGGCAAAAAAAATTTGCCTACTGGTTTCAAAAACTGGTAACATACATTCTTTTTTGGTTTTACATATAAAATCAATTTATTACTTGTAATAGTGATAAATGTTTTACAAATTTTCAGGTATCTGTACATGCTGATAAGATTGATAGTCGATTGCGTATATTGATTAGCCCACCATCCAAAATGGTTAAATATTATAATGCATATGTGGTGAATGGTTATCTCTTTCATACACGTGCATATGGGGAATCAAAGAAAACAATGAATAGTGGTGTTTTTTTGAAGGGATCACATCATAGAGATATTGAAGTTGACTTTTACGGCATGCTTGAAGAAATTATTGAACTATGTTATTCGGGACAGAATTATGTAACAATGTTTAAATGTCGATGGATGGATACTGAGAGAGGCTTGCATATTCGTCCGACTCATGGAATTGTTGATATTAAACATAAAAGTCTTCTTACAGTAAATGAACCATTTTTATTGGCTCATCAGGCACATAAAATTTATTATGAAAAATACTGTGCTACTACAAAAGAGTTGGATGATTGGTGGAGTATAATAAAAGTTAAATCTCGAGAAAATCAGTTTACTCAAACTGAATGTGGTTCCACTGAAGTGCAAGGAAATGAAATTTTTCAGGACACTCCTCAAAACACATCTTTTTCACAAAGAGACATGAATATCGAGGATGACACCCCACAGTTAAGGGTCGATGGTGACGATGTTGTCAATGATGTTACAACTGAATTTGAAATGAAAAGAGATGATGAAAGTGAAACTAATATGGAAATTGATGATGTTGATGAGGAAGATGAAGACATTGACATTGACAACTATGAAGATGCTGATGAAGATGAACATTGACACAGTAAAATGATGGTTAGAATCATAAAAAATATATATCTATACATAATAGTTATTTTCAACTGTTTTCTAATAACAATCATTTCATGTTTCAGATGGACTCAGAAACATATCGTCAGTTTCTGGAGGCTGATCTACCTATGGATGATGAGGTTTTTGAGTCATCTAACCCTCAGGCTGTTGGCACTACAGGGAGCACTCGGAGGGGGCGTGGTCTTTCCAGAATGATGATTCTAGATCCTATCCTGGAGCGACGTCCACCTCTTGGATTCAATGTGCACATGCGGTGGTATGGTAACCTGTGTATTTTAGTTATCTTTCATTATAATTTATTAATATTCTAATTGTTTGATTATTTTTTCTTTTTCCACAGTTTTACGCATATAGCTATTGGACAGGGGATCGCTATCTTGCACAATTATTTTTCTCAGCCCCGGCTCACATGGGATTAGATTCCCGCTGATGTGCAGGCCGCCATGTTCGATCATTGGCTGGTACGTAATTAAATATTATTTATTTTAAAATTTAATTCATTAATAACTTTATATTAGGGTTTATGGTATCCCATCGACGAGAGCATGCATGCCACTATCCACGCGGCATGGGTGGTGTCTATGCGTGACCGTTTCCTTCAGTTTTTGCATAATTTAAGAAAGACGGCTATGAAGAAAGCCGGAGTGATAGAATTTGATGAGTCCTGTAGAGCCTACCGAACAGAGTACATTTCATCTCACGTTTGGGATGGATTATGTACACACTGGTTGGGTGGTGTGTTTCAGAGTAGATCTACATTGGGTCGAAATAATCGGGGGAGACAAGACGTGACACATCGAGCCGGTACTCGTACATTCAGTTCGCATAGAGAGCGTTTGGTAAGTACTTTTTTTTAATATTTTATACAACTTTAAATATAAACAGTTTATTTTATATTCATATAGGAAGCCGAGTATCCTGGTATTTCGGCGTATGGTGTTTATCGGAGGATGTACACTGACCCAGCTACTGGAGAGATTAGAGGTGACCGCCAGCGTCAGATTGTGGTCAGTATTATTTTCTTTTCAGTTTACAAATTAAATGCATATAATCTTTTCATTATTTTAATTTCTAATTGAAACTTAAGGAGTCATATGAGGCTTCAAACTCTCAGACACAGGCTGAGAGTCAAGACGAGACGGGCGATCAGACTAGTGCCCACCATTTTGATGAGACGACATGGATGCAGGCGACCCAATATGGCTTCGAAAAGGGCCGAGTAGTTGGTATCGGCTCTCATTTGACTCTTGCATCTTATTATGGTACTGCTGCGATGTCGGCGTCCAGCTCGAGAGGAGATCGTGGAGAGACATCATCTTCTGCCTCACAGTATCAGGAGCAACTGTGTGCTCAGAGTCATCTTATAGAGGATTAGCGTCAGGGGCAGGAGCAGATGCGTCAGCAGCACGATGAGGAGATGCGTCGATGGCAGGAGCAGATGCATCAGCAGAAGGATGAGGAGAGTCATCGATATGAGGAGAAACATCAGGAGTATATGGAGTATATGCGTCGTCTGACTCATAGTTTAGGGATGAAGTTTCCTCCACCACCTCCTCCAGGTCCTCCAGGTCCTCCAGATTATCCACCCCCCCCAGTGATTTTTTTAGATGTAATAAACATTTGAGTTCGTAGTTTATTGTCATATTAACTATTTACAATTCCTCTTTCATATTGGTACTAATATTACGTGATTTAATTTGTTTTTATTTTTTTTAATATATTATTACTTATTAGAATTATTTTTAATGTCTTCTTATTTAGTAATATTACTTTTAATATTTTATATTTGTTGTTAATATTGAGAAGTTTATAATTTTATAATTTTATTAATATTAATAATATTAATATTATTTTTTCATAAATATGTATGTTTCTTTTAATAATATTATTATTATATTAATTTTTTATATTAATAATATTAGTACTATTATTATTATTTTTTGATATTAATATTTCATAATATATAATATTATATTATTTATATTCATATTATTATTATTTTTTGATATTAATATTTCATAATTATATTATATATATTTTTTATTATTAATATTATAATAATATAATTTATTTATATTATTAATATTAATATTATTATTATATAGATAGTTTAAAAATATTATTATTATATTAATTTTTTATATTATTAATATTAGTATTATTATATTATATTATATTATTTATATTCATATTATTATTATTTTATATTAATATTTCATAATTATATTTTATATATTATTTTATTTATATTATAATAATATAATTTTTTTATATTATTAATATTAATATTATTTTTATATAATATTATACAATTTGTAATAATTATTTTATTTTTTTTATTTTTTTTAATATTTGTGACGGGAACATTTGCGACGGGAATTCCCGTCGTAAATGTTTTTTTACTATACCATTTGCGACGGGACGAATACCCGTCGGGAAAACCTTTCAGCGATGGTCTGTCGCAAATACCTTCGTCGCCAGTATTTTTTTGAATTTCGCATTTGCGGCGAGATTCTGACCCGTCGCAACTAATATATCTGTGACGGCCCATCGCAAATACCTTTTTTATATATAAACAAAAACTCATTTACGACGGGGGAAAAATACCATCGCAAATAAACTTTTTGCGACAGGACCGCCACAAAAACACCTATTTGCGACGCCATTTTCGGCAACGGGCAATTTGCGACGGAGCCCCGTCGCAAAAGACCTTTTGCGACGGGATCCCGTTGCAAATCCCCCGTCACAAATATTCAGTTTTCCTATAGTGAAAGTTGAAATTAGGACAATCCATACCCTTGTAAATTTACTAAACAGATAAATTCCCAAGCCTAGGGAAGTCACTAATGGTCCATATTAAAGTAGCATGCATTTTGAACATTGTTTTAGAAGAATGATCCAATGTCTCAACACCGTTTCTTCATAACTCCTGTAATTCTTCAATCAAAGGCTATAAGTATACATCAATATCATTTCCAAGCATTTTTTCCCAGGAATAATCATTGAAATGATAAAAGATGTTTGTTTCATACACATCCATGGAGGCATATTGTAAGGGATCAAAACAACTGGTCAAATGCTATAACCAGTACTCAAAGTCCCAAATGGGTTCAATACATCAGCAGCCAATCCCAATCGAACAATCCTAGGATTAGCTGATAAATCTGGATGTAATGAATCAAATGTATTCCATGATTGTGAATTATGTGGGTGTATCATTAACCCATCAATGTTATTATCTATATAATTTCACTTCATGTGTTCAACGGTTTTCGATGACATGAATAATCTTTACAATCAAGGATTTAAAGGAAATTAATGCAAAAACTTTGCAGGTGTGTTCCCTTTATTCTTCTTCATGAAAGTATGTTGATTCAGACTTCCAACATCACCCATTGACTGCCATCTAGAAGAAGAACATTTCTTTCAATTCTTTCTACTTGAATTCTCTTGCCAATAAAGTATACAATCATTGGGACACACATGTATTTATGTATAATTCAGACCAAGCCTATTAACAACTTTTTTCATATCATAAAAAGACTCGAGGATTTTTGCTTCAGGAAATGCATCATGAAACAATTCCAATATCATAGACATTTCCTTATTTGTAATTCCACATAGACATTTGATATGGTACAACTTCAGCAGAAAATAAAGCTTTGAATATTTCAAACATCCGCTATACAACTTTTGATTTCCATCTTCAACTAAATCATGAAATATATTTTCCTCAGTGAAGATTTCTCTTACATTTGTCTCCACAGAATCAATAGGAGGATCCAATGATATGTTACAATCTTGTTCTGGTTGTGTTACAGTCTCAAAAACATCACTTGTCACATTGCAATTTTTAGCACCTTCATCTGGTTGTTCTGTTATATTTTGATGTTTATAGTGGTGTCTTGCAGTGCCGAATGCATCATTTATGAGGTTTTGTATTTCATTTTCCATTTTTGATGAATTTGGGAGCTCATTATGTAGATTAACATCAGTGCTCAACCTTTATATAACATTCGATTCTCCATGCCAAATCCAACACAAATATTGACTATGTAATTTATTCAGTATTAAATGTTCATAAACTTCATCTCTCTTCAAACATATTCTAAAATTAGATTTAGGACATGGAAATCTTATTCTCCCTTCAACTAATCGATTTGAAATTGAAAAATCTAAAAACTCCTTCAAACCCTTAATATACTAAGGTGTGTTCCTCAGTAATGTGATCTAGATTTTATCCACGTATATCACAATGTGCCTACACAATATTAAAAAAAATGAAACACATAGTTACTACTAAATATGGAAAGAGATTCGTATATACTAGTTGAAAAAAATATATAAATATGTCGTGCTTCATTTGATTGTTTTCTTTCATGTGGTATAATTGTGGTTGTTAATAAGAAAGATCAATTCACTCTAACAAGTTTAGAGGTTTTATTTAAAAATGGGGTTAGATAAAAGAAAAGAAAACTGGTAAAAACTTGTGTACACTAATTCACCCCCCCTCTTAGTGTACCTTGATGATCCACTAGAAACTTCAATGGACTATATCATAAGGTATGATATAAATATTTTTTATGGTATGACATAGAAAAAAAAATACATGCTATAATATTTTTGGGTATATTGTTTCTTAAAATATAAAGATATCATAATTCACTACCTTGGCCTATTGTATTCTATTACATGGGAATATCGTAAAGCATATAATTATAATGTACAATTCATATATCTTTATATGATTTAGTGGAATCTAAAAATTAATATGTTAACATCTAAATCATTCTTCCATGTAAGATATTATTAAAAATAGGAAATCAATGAACATAAGAGTTAAGTTCATGAATAGAGGGTTACAAACCATTATAACCACATTCCATTTACTCATGTGTTATGTAACACATGATTAAATTCACGAAACTCAAGGATTATCCTTGAGGAACCTTATAAGGAAGTGATCACCATGATATGGGGTGGTGTTCAAGATTAACTTGCCTACTTTTAACTCTCAAATCTGGTGAGCTTTCTTCTTCTACCTCCTTTATTGTGTGAGGAACTAACATGCCATGAGTGATAGATAGAATATCTCTTGAAATTCAGGTGTTTCTTTCAGTTTGTGGATACACCATGGTGGAGGGGGTCTTTCAATTTTCTCTTAATGATCTTCATCAAGAATATTTTTTGAAGACAGTGGTAGTAGAGCTCATCGATGTAAGGTTAAAAAAATGTTCTTTAATTTATGTTTATACATGATTTTATGTTTCATGCATGGTAGATATTGGGAAATGAGGATTATTATTTCCTCTTAATATTAATTAAGTGTTAATAAATCCTTATAAACCCATTATAAACTTCTATGTAACCTTCTATATTCTAGGATGACATTAAACTCTAGCATAACCTTCCATATTCTTGGATGACACTAAACCTTTTCATACCCTTCCATCTTCCTGGATAAAATTAAAATCCAACATACCCTTTTCTCTTTCTGGATGATAATAAACTCCAATAGAACTTTTTTTTTCTTGTTAATGGGAATACCTAAATGTGGACTTTTCGAACGCTCTACACAAGGGAACCCCCTCCCCACGAAGGGTTCACTCTAGAGAGAACCACAACAGGGAAGGATCTATTTCCAACCGAGATGGTAGAGAATCTCGAAGGGTGACAACCTGATCATGGTTCAACATATAAATTCATCAACTCAGGTGGGTTCCGTCTCATTTCACCCATCGATTTAGGAACTAGGTGACCCGACAAGATGGTTGGATCTAGAGGGAAAGAAAAATGCACCTAAGAATAAACTCCCAAGAATCAAACCTTTCACCTCCTAAAGAACAACATGGTTATTATCCTCACTTTCCCCACTATGCCACCACTGAAGTGGAAAAACATGTGTAAGGGTAACGATCACCACCCACTATGGGCCCTCGCTAGGCACAGAGCATGCCACATGTTCCCCATCTAGGAAATGGATTTAAGTCTTCCTAGATAACATTAAACTATGACGTACCAATCCATCTTTATAAATGACTATAAACTCAAACCTATTCAGTTAAACCTTAATATTTGGAATTAAACTCTATAATAACCCTTTAAGCCTTCATGGATGGCCTTAAACTCAAGTGTAACACTTCCATATTTCGGTAAAACACTAAACTTTAGTGTGTCTCCTTTAAGTCTTCCTAGATGACATTAAAATTAGTTGTAACCTTCTATATTCCCTGATTTTAGTAAACTCTAGCATAAAACTTTAATAATTTATAGGAAACAATAAACACCAGTGTAATATTTAAGACTTTTTTAATGAAAATATCTCCAAATAAACCTTTAAGTCTTCATAGATAACATTAAAATCTAGAATAAACTTTCAATATCATGGAATAAAATAAAATCTAGTATAAACCCTTTTAAGCTTTGTGAATAGAACTAAACTCTAGTATACCCTTTATGCCTTCCCATATGGATTTAAACTAGGTAATAACCCTCATTCCTTCTTATATGGATTTAAGCTATGGCATAACTCTCATGTCTTCATGGATGGTGTTAAATTCTAGAGTGGATTTCAATATGGATTTAAATTATAACATAAACACCCCTTGATATATGATTAGTGTTTGATACCCTATGATTTGGTATGAAATGATTTAATTTTAGTAGGTGTCCATCAAATTCATAAACAAGTAAGATTCAATCAACTTTAAAGAAACCAACCCAAAATCATACCACAATCGCACTATAATGGTATACAAACCTACGTAGAGGATTGGAAAAGGTGGTCAACGACGGCGATGGGCGGCAAGGCATGCTGATGGGTGGCGAGAACCGTCACCAACGGTAGGGAGGTGAGCTAGGGTTCAAGCCTCGTGGGGGTCGGGGGAAGAAGGTGGGGTCACGGGGGTCAGGGGGAGAAGGGGGTTCAGGTTTTGTTGGGGGGAAGTGGCGCTAATGGGCAGCAAGAACCCTCACCAGCGACAGGGAGGTGAGTTGGGGTTCGGGGATTGCGGGGATCGGAGGAAGAAGGTAGGGTCGTGGAGGATGGAGGGAGAAGGGGTGTCGGGGTTGGGGGAAGTGTCGCCATTGAAAAAAAGGGGTTTTAGAGGTGGTTTTTAAAAAACTGCCAATAAAACCTTTTTAAAAAAGTTTTAGTGGAAGTTTACAAAACCACTGCTAAAAGACCACCGCTAAAGGTGATTTATGTTGTAGTGTGCGAAATTTCATCTAAATGCACTGAACTATATCCCAAACTAGTATGATGCATACCACTCATCAGTTAATCCAAGTGGATAAAACACCCTCACATATGGATAAAAGATAGGCTTAGGCTACAGGATCACCCTTTACATTATTAGTAATTTCATAGGTTGGTGCTCCTTACGGTATAAAAAACTGATCATACTAGTTCACTTTTCTCTTGATCTTCTAGTTCTTTAGTGTGATTGGCTAGACGCCACTGATACTTTATATAAATTTCCTGAACTGGTAACTCTAAATGTTGTGAGTATTAAGTTACTCATATCCACCAATGTGGGCCCACATCCAACCCCACCATAGTTATAATGGGATGAATTTACTCATCATACTTGTCTTCTAAAATGATCGCACCATAGATCATCTTAATGTCCCATATACTGATGTCAAACTCACCATATATAAAATGAAATGTGTTCATGTATTAACTCTATAAACTGAAAAAGTCTACCATCATAATTTTGTTACAATAAGTAAATGTTTGGTAAGCCTAAATAGATTCATAAAATTCTATCTTTTTTAGATCAACCACAAACTCTGTGGCAGTACACTGAACCAAGAAGGGACAACCCTGGTTCATCCCAAAGCTTCCACCTGATCGAATAACCCAGCCAAGTAACCACCCAAACTTATAATTTGATATAGAATTATACATTTTTTATCTTTAAATATGGGTTTTAAACTCGAAATCATGTTAGAACCCTTTAAAATCAATCCACATGGTCTTCAAAATTTAGTGCATGACTTGTTCAAATCCATGTGATCACATGACCAAAATAGGATCACGTGATCAAATGAACATGGGAGATTTATTTGATTACACAAACCTTGAATATTTATGTGATCATGTAAATAAGACAAGAATACACAAATCATGGTTCAAGTGAATTAATTTGATTATATTATTTGTTTATGTGATTTGATAGTGTGATGAGATCACACGATCAGTTCACATGAAGCATTCATACAAAGGATCTTGTGTGACATGATCACATGAAGAGGCTTATGTGAAGTAGAGAAAAAACCTGAGAGTTCTCATAGAGATATGAAATATTGAGTCATTAGTGAAATAGATTTCCCATTACTCTCCTATCTATGAGAAATTTCATGGAATACCAAGAGTATCTTAGAATACTAAAAGAAAAATAGAAGTCCTAGGGAATCAGTCAGGTATTCACTTCCTTATAACAAAGTCCTTTTTTTCTTCTGCTAGAATTTGTATGTGAGGTGTTTATAAATCTGGGAATTGATGTGATTCAAGTTCTATATGAGGTACGTAGGCCCCCAAATTTTTATGGGAATGAATATGTATATATGATGCGGGTTTATTTGAGAAATTTTTGAGATGCAAGATCTGTGGACAATGATTTTACTATGAAAACATCAAGATTACCTTTGTGATTGAGTAGACACAATGTCACTGCTCTTCTTGCAAAGGCATGTCATGTGGACAGAAATATTCTAAAATAAACTAACCGTGAAAGGAATAATGAAAATCAAATCAACATTTCATTATATAATTTTTCATTAAAATAGACATATTATATCGTAACACAACCTTTACATATTTCCAAATGGTTTATTTGGTACAAATATAATCTAATAACAGAACTAATGATTCTTTGTGCACTTTAATACTGTTGGTTAACTACTGCTTATCATAGCATCTGATCCGAACTTCCGATCTGGTGTCCCCATGATGCTCTCATACAACACCATCTCTATGATATCATCATCCAGCGTTCACTTTTCCTTTTATTCCTACACTCATTTACCTAGTAAATGGGTTCAAGAAGAGAAGGAAAAGTGAATGAAGAATGATGATAACATAGATATGGTGTCAGATGAGAGCGTCATGGGGATGCTGGATCGAAAGATCAGATCAGATGCTATGTTAAGTGGTAGTTAACCAACAGTAGTGAAGAATCCTTAGTTTTGTTATTAAATTTGTGAGTGATGCACAACCAATATTCTTCCAACACACTTCATCAGTAGAAACAGCTGCATAAATGACCAAAATACAGAATATAAATGTTATATGCCATAATAGTTTAGGTCTAGTGATTTTGGAAACATGGAATCATAAAGAACTAGTTCATAAGAGTCTCTCATTAAGTTATGCTTTACTAGAAAGACAATTTATTTCTAAAACCATTCTTCATAACCTAAGGATATAAAACATAATAAAGGGTGATCATATATGATCTATAAGTGTAAACAAGGGAGATATCAATGATCATATATGGATAACATTAGTAGTATTAATTCACCTTCATCCTATTTGTGTACAATCTTCCAACAGGTATGTTTCCCATTCATTTCTAAACACATTTATATCAACTTGTGAATATGATCTTTTGCGACAGTAATGGTAGTACTGAATAAATATAAATACACAAAGGATTAATAAATATTTTAAATGAACTCATAACTATTTTTGAAAATACCTCTTCAGGGATGCTAGTTTGTTGATGAAATATGATCTCTTTAATAAATTTACAAACATAATAACCATATTTCTTTCCATTTGTTTGTTTTGGACATTGCAGAAACATTGATAAAAATAAGTAATTTGTTTTGATATGTATTTGGATAGGGCAATGTTATTATATATTCCAGGACACTTTTCTAGTTGTATATCTTATAGGCATTCTTGTCCTTAGGCCCTGGATTCATTCCATGAAGCAGACGATATTGATACACTACCCTATCATAACAGAATCCTCATTAAAAGATAATATAAATTATATAAATTATATAAATAGATGTTTAGTTCTAAAATGTTGGATCTAGTGTATTAAAAATTAACAAATGCCATCATGCATGGTCTGTTTGTTGCATATCCATGTATTGAACCCAGAAAATAAATATTTGGAGTATCCAAATTGACTGCAATCAGCATCCAATGCTGCCTAAAAACACAAAAAGGGATAAGTAATGAAATAAATGAAAATATAGTTGATGTGATTAAATTGTAGAGTATTACCCCTACATTATTGGTATTAAAAAGATTCTTTCATTCATAATTTTGTTTTCAAATTATTTGAGCAGGAATGACATTATTACAGCCTCTTTATCAGAATCTATTTCTTCTTTTGAAGAGGTTATTTGGCGACTAACGAGTCCAAATTTTTGTTCTTGGGGAAATACATTCAATTGTTTTTAATATATACACATGAAAAAAATATGAAATGTATTTAGTAATAATTATCCCAATATATCAGCTTTTGTAAAATCAAATCATCAAAACATACCTCATGTATATATTTACAATTGAGGCACCTATACATTCATACTTGAGGATTTCATTTACATTTTTAGCACTAATGAAATCTAATTTTTCCTATCCATACATATTTTTTTTCAAAATCAACTATGTGAGTATTGTTGTCTATCAACTTTTTATACACATGATCCAACAATGATTTTAACTATGGATATAGAACAGGCGGGGTGAAGGTGCTCTCAGTAGACCATTTCAATCAGTTGGTTGATCCTTGAGATAGTTTTGAGATGATATTTCATTTTACCCTTTCTCTTTGTCATTCCATAATAACATTCATAGGTTCAGACCTTTTTTCATTAAATGCTAAAGCTTCAACTTGGAAAATAAATTGGAAATGGATATCTCCTTGTCGACATGTTTTCTTACAAGAATTTATGGACATGTGATGAATGTTCCAACAGCTTTTTTGAATGTATGAATGTCGTCATCGTCATTTGGAAAAGGTAGATCGGCACTCGGCTCATTAGCTACGTTAATTGATACTCTGACATGATATGTTGGAATTTGTTTGTTGTGTATCATGTCATTCTGAATATTGAACATTGTAGCCCTCGCTAAAAGGCGATAGGTGGGAGTTGATAGATATAAATCATAGTCATTTTCACCATGTAGAATATTAGTACAGGAAAGGTATTAGTGTCTATGTGATTCAAATTTTACTGAAAAAATTATTATAACATCGATTACTTCAGCTAAGTTAGTTTTTTGAGGGGAATAGCTCGCCTCAAAGCCAGGGGGGTGCAGGATCTTCAAGCACGGGTTATTTTTGAGTTGTTTCTTCTCTTTTCCTCCCCCATCAAGCTTTCTATCATCTCTCTTTGGTATTGTAATTCTTCTTGAAACATAGCTATTGTTTCTCTCATCTTTTTCATTTCCTCATTTTGATCATACGCTTGTTTTTCTTTCTAAAAATATGTTTGGGGTGTCAACCCAAAACCTGCACCACTGACGCAGCCATACTGTTCTAGATGCTTCAAGCCCATTGAAAGTATGTCTGCATCTGGTGCAGGTGTTTTTGATTCTTGTGACTATGTTAGATAGAAAATATAGGAAAATAAGTAGTCATTGTTATGTAATAACGATTTAAAGAAAATATAATTTATATTTTGTCATACTTATAAATGTTTCCCACACTTTTTGTGTGTTTTCATCTATCAGTATCCCCTTTTTATCTACACAAGCCTCCTTCCATAGCACATGGAATGGGATGGAAGTGGATTTTGATTTCAATTCATCAATCTACATATAAATAGAGGAACATGGTTATGGTGTTGTTTTATGTCACATAAAATTATTACACTAGATTTAAAATATGTACCAATTTTTTTCTCTAGTGAAGCATACCCCATCCTTGCTTTACGGTAGGGGTATGCCGGTTTTGTTGCCCGTTCTTTATTTTCAGCACTCGGTTATTGTTTAATAAATAAAAACCTGTCAATCAAAGTGATGAATACAAGAAACGTCAAATAACGTATTACCAGACACAATGTACCTGAAAAGTATGCTCCCCATGACGGTTGCTAAATACACTACTACAAACACGGCCTTTATCAGCGCTAAAAATGGCCTTTATCAGCGCTAGAAAAAGCGCTGATAAAGCCAGCGTAGATAAAGGGGGTTCCCCTTTATCAGCGCTCCGAAAAGAGCTGATATAGGACCCCTTTTTCAGCGCTAAAAAAAACGCTGATAAAAGGGGTCCTATATCAGCGCTCAAAAAAAGCGCTGATAAAAGTACCCCTTTATCAGCGCTTTTTTTAGCACTGATAAAGGGGTCCTATATCAGCGCTTCCTCTATCAGAGCTTTCATTTTAGCGCTGATAAAGGACCATTTTATCAGCGCTTTTAAAAAAACGCTGATAAAAGTTAAAAAAATTAAAAAAAAAATTAAAAAAAATTAAAAAAAATTAAAAAAAAATTAAAAAATACTGCGAATCGAGTTGGCTTTTATAGCGCTTGATCCCCCATTTTACAGTGCTTTTCTGCCCCTGTACAGCACCCCACACACCCCACGCACCCCCTTCACCCCCTTCACCCTTTAACAGCGCTTGCTGCTATATTCTCCCATGCGCGCGCACCCCTGCCTCCCACAGGATTTGAACTCGTGACCTCCCCCCTGCGCGCCTAAGCCTTTACCACTACTCTAATTTGATTTGTCTTCCAATTCATGATATCTATATATATATATATTTAGTTATATTTATTCGTATAGTAATATATATTTATATTAATATATATATATAGTTATTAGATTATAATATATATATAAAGTTATATTATAATATATATATATATATATTTATATTATAATATATATATATATAGTTATATTAATATATATATAGTAATATTAATATATATATAGTGATATTAATATATATCTATATCTATATATATATATTTAGTTATATTTATTCGTATAGTAATATATATTTATATTAATATATATATAGTTATTAGATTATAATATATATATATATAAAGTTATATTATAATATATATATATAGTTATATTATAATATATATATTTATAGTTATATTAATATATATATATAGTAATATTAATATATATATATAGTGATATTAATATATATCTATATCTATATATATATATATATATTTAGTTATATTTATTTGTATAGTAATATATATTTATATTAATATATATATATAGTTATATTAACATATATATAGTTATATGAATATATATATATATATAGTTATATTAATATATATATAGTGATATTAATATATATACTTATAGTAATACTAATATATATATATGTAGTTATATTAATATATATATAGTTATTAGATTAATATATATATATATATAGTTACATTAATATATATATATATAGTTAGATTAATATATAGGTATATAAATATTCATATATTTTTATTTTAAATAAAATGGATGTTAGTTATTATTTAGATAAAGCTAATATATTTTATATGTAAATATATTTTATTATTTATATTTATAATTAAATTTTTAGGTATGAATATATAAAAAAATTGTACATATAGTTATATATTTGATTATAAATAGCAGTTCATTATCAAAAAGGATAAAATTTCAAATACATAATATCAATATGAATGTAATAACTTGGAATAAATTCAGTCCCCACCAAAAAAAGCCAATAATACCCCCTTAAATGAGGCTGAAAATCCACAAAATGTTAAAAAATTTGGGTACCTTGACAAAAAACTCAGTTTTAGAGGTCTTCTGGGCCTCTTTTGGCCTCGAAAAACGCTTTACCTGGAATTTCCCAATCATAGTGACGTAGAGCTCGTCGCAGGCTTCGATTTTATATGTGGTAGAGCTCAAACGGACACCAGGATCAAAAGTTATGGCTGTTTGAAGTTTGAGTTGCATTTTCAACATATTTTGGATCTTTTTTTTTATTTTTTTTAATTTTTTTAGTCCTCAAATTGTTATTAAATGACTATTACTCCATAATTATTATCAAATTATTAATTAAAAATATTTTTTTAATTTTTTAAGAAGCCATTTTCACTAAATATCTTATATACATATATTAAGTATAATAAGTGTAAATGTACATTTATACTTATCTAAAATATATTTAAAAATTATATATTATATTTATATAACAATATAACTATATTTATATATTAATATATTAATATATTTTTAAATTTTTTTTTGAAGCCGACCCTTTATCAGCGCTTTTAAAAAAAGCGCTGATAAAGGCCCCCCCCCCCCCGTTATCAGCGCTACTAAACAAGCGCTGATAAAGGGTGGCCCTTTATCAGCGCTAACAAAAGCGCTCATAAAGGGACCCCCCTTTATCAGCGCTTTTTAGTTAGCGTTGATAAAGGGGGGGCGCTGTGAAAAACTGTTTTTGTGGTAGTGATAAATCCCATGCTCCTTGGTATATCAAGTTTGCATAAAGAGGAGGTGGGTGCAGCTTGATTTTCCCTTCAGCATGTTAAAGATGATATTTCGTTAAAATTGTGAGGAAGACTCTATGAATCCTTCCTGCAACTCTTAATACATATTACTTGTGCAAGGCATCTACTATAAATGCACTCTGCAATAGATGATGAAGAGTAAGTCAATTTTTTAGTATTTTATTTTATTTTAATAAAACAAAGAAATGATATCATAATGTTATCGTAATCTCTTCCCAGATTATAGTCTTAAGCCCGGGGACAACATGGTGCCACAACTGTACATCAATCAGCACACATTTCCAAGTGATGATTCCAATGTAGCTACTAAAGATGGATTTGTTGGGGTTAACATGTTTTCCTCGCTTATTCCATCCCACTCATATTTGATGCCTTTTCCTTTTGCCTTAAGGATTTTGGCTAACACTGTCAAACTACAACACTCTTGTTTTTTTGTGCCGTCAGGGTTTCATTTCCTACTATTTCCTCAGAATAATCATCATTATGTTCCTCTAGAGTGCTATCATAGACACTATGACCAGTAGAAATTGGTTGAGAAACCTATTGTACCTCAGTACTGGGACCAGCAGCAATAGGTAGAGAAACCTGTTGTTTCTCTGCACTGGGACCACCAGCAGCAGGTTGAGAAACCTATTGTGCCTCGAGATTGGGCGCATCATCAGGTGCATAAGTCATTATCTACATAAGTGGTCTAACATTTAAATTAGATTACATAAAAGCAACAGTGAAAAGATAATAACATATCATAACACAATGTATATTACAATAAACAAATCACTGGATTATTGAACTCTTTTTTTTAAAGGTTGAAGAGATTTGACCCCTCTATCGACTATGTAAATACCTTCATTGTGGTCTCCTCTAACATAAAAAACTTCATCTACATTGGGACCGCTGTGAAATGATTGTGAAGTCCCAATGAAAGGGTCATTTTCCACTGAAATTTCATCTAACCCCTCAATTTTTTTGGTCGATAATAGAACAATTGATCAATTTCGGTTTGCGGGATCTAAACATAAAATACTTGCATTATCTGTGATTCCATTATAAATGGTTTTTCTTTCTCCCCTTCCTTACTAAAATAAACTTTCATGAATCCCAATTCATCTATTTTAACATCACTCCTGTTATCAACCCACTTGCATTGAAAAATCGGCACTTGGAATTTCTTATAATTCAACTCCCATATTTGTTTGATGATGCCAAAGTATGACATATTCGCATAAATTGTATTTTTGTCCTTGTTTGTGCACTACCTGCATTCATTTTTTCCCCATGTTTATTCCAACATGTATAACTTTTATCTATTCCATAACAGATTAGGTGTTCTTCCAACTCCTCTAGACTAATTTGTCTTGAATCAACGTAAACATGGAAAAAGTATTTGAGAAGGGTCATATGCATGATATTTTGAAAACTTGATAAACTCTTTCATGCCATCTTCATGATCTTTTGTCAACTAATTGTAATTCATCCATTCTTTATTCATATTCATCCTATTTGATACAGTAATATCAATATTTAACAAAATAATTACACAAAAGATGTTCAACTAGGGTCATCATCCAACTATAATAAATGGAACTAGTTATTGTAAACAATAACCTTACCTCTCCATGCATTACTCAGGACCAAAGTAGATTACACCTATCTTCCCAACCACCTGATCAAAGGAACTAGATTTGAGAAGCCCTTGCACTAGAATGTTTTAGTATCCCACATGTGATCTATATGTATTGTTGTAAACTGGTTTTTTAGTGTTTCTCTAGAAACATAATGTATCTAGTCAAAATCTATGGCACTAAACTAATAGATGGTATGATTTTCAATACAGTTCTTATGGGTGGAAGGATTAATTACATGTGTTGTTATGGTTATTTGACTAGGGTTTTCATAAAGTGTCTCATAGAGTCCTCTAGTGAAGTGATTTTCTAAGATTTGGTGGAATTTCACTAATAATAAAGTGGTGGTGTAATTGAAATGGTTAAATTTTGGATTGATATTAATTGGTGTAAGAACTAAAACATGGAAAAAAATGGCATACCTATCATTCCAACAACCACAACACCATACAAACACACAATCATTCTCACAATCGCAACACCATACAAACCAAAAAATCACGATATTGGATTTTAAAAAGAATATATTATTCAATTATTTTTGTTAATTTAGGGGTTATCAAAAAAGTTTTATCATCCTAGGACATTCATTCATTATTCAGTACATGTAAATTACCAATTTTTATATTCAAATGTTCAACAAGAACCAAACAACATGAAATTCATTTATTGCACAAACAAGGACCACCAACGACCATGATTTTTAGTGGGGCATTTAGCCTATACATTTCACAACATAACCATCAATATCAAACAATAATAACATGAAAACAAGAGGAAACTAATGAGTAAAAGGAAAAAACTCACCGCGAAGGTGTCGTTCAGCGCACAGTAGAGGTGCATTCGTGGCAGAGGAGAGGTGTGCGACAGAGGATATTTCCAATTGAAAAGAAAACATAAAATGGGAACTCACATGTTAAATAATTTTATTGGTCAATAGTGGGATTTTATTTTCCATATATGATATCTTCTTCTTGTTTATTTATTTTTTGTGTATCTATTATTTTCCTAGATGTTCAACTTATGAATGGGACATGTATGCTTTTCAGGAAAAAGATCATTTTTAATTTACTCCAATTTAGGGGAAAAATATTCCACATTAATTTTAATTTTTTTCCTAGGGGATCGTTGTTATCCTGTAGGGATCATGAACGCCTCTTAGGTTAGTAGAAAGTTAGGTCAGTTGTTGGTTATGATACTAGTCTGGGTTGTATCATTACATTTACAATTGTAATTGACCCATGTCCATTTAAATATAGGATTTGAGGGGGGTTAGACACTAATATATATATAAGTAATAAGAGAGGTAAAAATTATCCTAGGCTCTCTAATACAAGTGATGAAAGATGAAACATACACAGGGTGAGGGAGAAACACCCAATAGGAGAGGAGGGGGAGGTTGGCGCAGCACGGAGGGATTATAAACTTATGTTTTTTCTGCATTACTAAGGCTTTGCTTTTCTCCCATAGATCATGACTGATTATTGATGATTTATCACTATTGTGAATATTTTTTTCATGGATACACATAGCCTAATTTACCTAAGGGTTAATATCCTCCACCAACTCAATATTATTTCTACCTCCCAAAAAAATTGATCACCTTGTTAAAAATCATAATGCATTAGATAAAACTATTTATTTAACATGAATTGGGTGGGAATATCTATGATGACCACTTTGAAAGGTTTTCATTGGAAGAGATAATGAACATGATGTTCACAAGGGAAAAAACAATTATAGAGGTATAGGTTAAGGCCTGGGAACTTTTATCTCTAGGGAAATTAGAAAAAGGGAGTTGAGACCAACTCCCTACTATCCAACACATGAACAACTTTGACAACTAAGGAAATCCATCCATATACTTTCCCTTCAATAATTTTTGATGGATTCACTCTTAAGATGAATCATTTTACACTATAATAATATCTATTACCTTATACTTTTATAGAACAAACAATACATTGGCAAATTAAATGGGGTGAGTTGATGTTTGATCTCTGGTTGCGTCACCTAATAAAAACAGCACACCCTAGAATCCTTTTAAAGAATAATTTTGTAAGTATGGAAAAGAATATTCTCAAAAAAATTCCAAACTATCATATATTGGATATCCCCTATTAGATAGAAAAAACACATGTCATTGTTTCTCATTCAATTCTAAATAAATGAAATTATCCAATATTTGACTACAAAACACCTCCCATGATATCTCTAGATCCTTATAATCACCAAGAAACAAGATCCATCCCTAATGAATAGCTACCAGAAACAAGATAAAAAAAAATGGAATCTGATGTTCCTTTATATAAAGAATCAAAATAAAACAAATATAAAAATCCTATAACCATATCTCTATCTTCTAATTAGGGGTATTTTCCTCATAATTAAATAATAACTAATGCTGAAACTCACAAAATTAATTCCTCTTAGAGTTATCCTACTCAGGTATCACCCTTATATAGTTAATTGAAGCATCCTGAATCACCCCACCCAACTCAACCTCAAGTATAATCCTCTTACCATAAAACTACATATCACAATGCATGAAAAAATAAATAAATAAATGGTAATAGTTTGAAACCACCAACCTCAAAGTGGAGGAGGATGATTAAGTGGTCGAAGGAGGAGGAGGAGGAAGAGGACGTCGTGGTGGTGGAGGAGGAGGAGGACGGTCGCAGTAGAGGAGGAGGACAAGGCAGCGACAGCTGCAGTAGCGGCGACAGAGGAGGAGGAGTCGCAGTGCAAGGATCAACTTTCGGGAAGGCCTGAATGCGTGTGACAGAGGTGAGGCCTATTAGGGTTATTTTATAAAAAATTATGGATAATTTATCAGTGCTAGTTAAAAACACTGATAAATGTATGTTTTATCAGCGCTAAAATAAAATCACTAATAAAATATACCTTTATCATCACTTTTTGAGCGCTGATAAAGATATGCCTTTATCATCACTAAAATGTTAGCATAGATAAATAGGTATTTAATCAGTGTTTTTTAGCACTGGTAAAGGCATATATTTATCAGCGCTAAAAAAGCGCTCATAAAACAAATATTTATCAGCTAAAATTATAGCGCTGATAAATACTTATTTCAGAAATCCTTTTTAATTATATATATATATATATACAAAAAATTACTATATATTTATAAATAAAAAAAATATTAAATATATTAAACATAAAAAATATAATAAATACAATGAATTAATCTAATAAATCTAATAAATCTCTAATAAACATTATTTTTTAATATAAATATAATAATTTTATATAAATTAATAATAAAAACTTTTATCAGCACTAATAATAGCGCTGATAAATGTACACTTTATCAGTGCTAAAAAAAGTGTTGATAAAGGGTACACCTATATCAGCGCTTGTTTTAGTACTCATAAAGTCTACATTTATCAGCGTTTTCAGCTAGCACTGATAAAGTCCCACCCCTTTATCATCGCTTTCTGCTTAGCACTGATAAAGGGAAGTGCTTCCTTTGCCCTGTTTATCGTATAAGTAAATGAAGATCAAATGATTTCACATAATTATAACATGAGATTGAAAATTATACATGGATATTATTCAAAATAATCTTATGGACATAAATAAATAATTATATAATAATTTATTACATAATGGTGGAAATTGGAAACTTACCATCAATTCCTTGTGCCAAGACATCTAAAAATTATCAAGGCTTCAAGCCAAGATATCTACAAAAATGGGTAAGGACTTGGCCAAATACCCAATATATTTTTTACTATGAGACCTATTGATTCATCGAGAGGATATATAATTATAGGCACCACCCATTCACTAAATAATTCTAATGTATTCATCATATGAATAAACAACACAACATAATCAACATGCCTTAAAATCAATAATTGAACCTATTGGAAGAACTAGCATATGGAATTTTAATACATTCCTCATTCAAAATGATCATAAACCATCTAGATAAAGAATAAGGATGGTATCATTATAACATATATCCATTGGAGCATAAGTTAAATAAAGGGTTGTTGTTATTTATGAATAAAAATACCATAAAAAGGTCATTTAAAACATTATTGAGGAAAATACCCTTTTCAATTTTAAAATCAAAAAAATATATAATATTATGAAGTAAATTTTCTATAAAAATAAATTTTGGAAAACATCTCTTTTAAGGATTGTGTATTATGTTTTTTGATGAGTGCATTATGAGAAAGTGGTTTATTTTTTTCCTTTGAAAAAGGCCACTCTATAGCCACCAAGACTATGCCATAACCATATTCGGTGTTCCCATAAAGAGAAGGCCAACCAGGAAAGGCAAAGAAGATGGTTCTACCCTACATTTATGGGAGTAGTCATGACCACACAAGGAAACCAGCTAGGTCACCTAGCCACGTCAGCACTAGAGAAGAAGAAACTGTACACATGGGTTGGCATGCACAGGAAGTAGTGGTCCATGGCCACAGGGGATGCAGTATAGAGATAGTGGTCTATGGAATAGGGTAGCACTATAGAGGAGGTTGGGAGAAAACCCCATTACTCATGACTAGTTGGTTATGGAATACATTAACATATAATCCAAAAGAAAACTAGATGGGTTTTTGATGTTGGATAATGCTTTATCACTCCATACTGTATCACTTAGGATATAATGTATCCCACATTGGACAAGAATGTAAACACACTATAACTATTCATTATAACATGAAAGGTAAAAATTTGGAAAATCTATTTATTTTCATCTTCCACATCCTACAGGATTCTACACCGTAGCAAGGAGGGCTACGCCATAGTAATATTGGAGAGAGAAGAAAACTACATCACAGTGTCACCTTGTGACGTAGAGTGTACAAATATGGAAGATGTGAAGATCCAATTATTTTATATTATAACAGAATACTACACCATAGATT
The DNA here is from genome assembly GCA_963277665.1 of Viscum album. Taxonomy (NCBI): domain Eukaryota; kingdom Viridiplantae; phylum Streptophyta; class Magnoliopsida; order Santalales; family Viscaceae; genus Viscum; species Viscum album. Next base: position 111,554,226 of record OY728138.1, on the reverse strand, counting down.
ATGAGTCCACACTGCTACAGGTTCATTATAGATGTAGTAAAGGATGGGAAATTTGGAAGGTTTTTGTGCACGAAGAAAGCGGATCTGGTCAAATGAAAGTCTCCACACCGCAGCTCTATTGACCATGATATAGAAGAAGTGGATTCTTTCATGGATATACCATAGAATGGTTGGTCATTCCATAATTTGTGAAAAAAATGATCATTCTATTGCATAGAGGTTATGGACATGTTGTTGTATATCTGTTATAGTTTGGAAAGAAAAGGGAGTTATGGATTGAAACTCCTATCAGTTAATTCAAAATTAATAGTGCAAGATGACCCCATTGATCAAAAGAGACACTTCGCATAATAGTGGGAATATAATGATGAATCCTAATCAATGGATTGATATAAAAATATTAACACAGAATACTTTGAAAAATATAGAGCACATATATATAAAAGATATACAATGTATAGGATTTTGGATGTAGAATATCTTCAGAGGTTTTAGTTTAAGATTTTATCTGCAATTTTGAAGGTCAAAGAAGGAATTACTAGAGACACATCCTCACTAGAAATTTAAATTTTTTACTGAATAGAAATACCACTATAGTTGTATGTTTAAATCATCTTCATTTAAAGAATGAATATTCAACAAGCAGAGTAGTGAGTTCATTATTGAGGGAAAGAATTGAGTTCTCCGATTGTTCATGGTAGATAACTAGGAGGTTCGGTGAGTCCACTCTGAATTTTACTTCAATTATTGAGATTTTGTTGAATTTATTTCATAGTATCATTACCGAGCAATCTCCTTAGACGTATCCTAGTGTGGGTGAACCATGTAAAATCTTATATCTTATTTACAACCTTAGTCACTCATTGAGGGTAAAGGAATAGTGATATCAAAGTGTTACTCATGTTTAGAGAATAAGATCCTCATATAATAAATAATTTTATATACCCTAATTCACCCCCTCCCCCACCTCCCTCTCAGGGTGTTATCATCCATAGTATTCTAACAAGTTGTATCATAGGCGTGTTTATTCATCTTCTCTCTTAGAATATTGGGTATTATTTTCAACCATAAGGGAGTCCCCAATCTTTGAAGGTGGTAATTTATTTTTGTGGAAAATATAAATTCACTATTATTTTAGATCCTTGGTCATGGATTTTTACATTTAATCCATATATGGAATCACTCTAGATATTGAAAGATGATCCTTGAAAGAAGGATATCATCAAGAATTGGATATGGATTCCAAATCCATAAATTCCTTGGGAAGTGATCTTAATAATCATATCATAATAAAGTCAATGTCTTTTAAAAAATCTCATGTTATGTGGGAAAAGATACTGGACATTTATGAAGGATAATTTAAGGTTTGAGAGACCAAGTTACAAGTTTTATGGACCAAGTATGAAGATTTTAGAATCAAATCAAATAAAATAGTTGATACATTTTTTTATAGAAAAAATGTTGTTGTTGAAGATTCATGAGTTCCTGTTGAAGACCTTAATGATGAAAATATGTTGAAGAGGATTTTTAAGACTCCCTCTACCTTTCAATGCAAAATTTTCTATTCTAGAAGATAAATATTTGAAATAAATTTCTCCTGATAGCTCATATAACACTTTTGGTGTCTTATAAAATGAAAAATGAAGACAATGATTCGAGAATAAAGGAAAGCACTAAGATGGTGGTTTTTAATTATATAAAGAAACTTGAAATCATGGAAATTTTAGAATTTGGTGAAGTTAATGAGATAATTTCATTTTTTTCCTATAATATTAAAATAGGAAAAGGAAGGTTTAAGGGAAATTTTCCCCTTTCTTGTTTTAAGTGTGTAAAAGTAGAAAATATCATAGAAATTTTTACCGAAATCTATGAATCTGATGACAGTGAAGATAAACCTCCTAAGAAAAAAAATATGGTTTAAATAATTCTAAATGGAGTTCCTTCAAAAGAATAAATCTTATCACTAAAGAAGAAGATATTTATGGGGGAAATGAGGTGGAAGAAGTTAAAAACTGAAAAGATAAAGGTATTTTGATGGCCATTGAAAATAAGACTATAAATGATGATAGTGATGATGAAAATGAATTATTTTTTGGAAAGGTTGATGTGTAGGTAAAACTTTAGGCATCCCTTTAAGAAATTGATATGTGGAAAGAAATTATTAAGAAGTTTAATGAAGTGGTGCATGATTCCATGATCTAAATGAAACAATAAGAAGAATAAAAGTTTGAGATGAAGTATGAAATTGAAAAATTTAGATCTGGAAGTTCAAAAAACTAAGGGAAGGAAGTTGAACTAAAGTTTTAAATTAAAGAACAAATCTGAATCATCGAAGAATTTTATAGAACTATCAATGAAAAGGTTAAGATAATTGAGGATATAGAATAAGAATTTATAAATTAGTGATGGAAGTGTGAAGATCGAGAGAAATTATTGACACCTAGAATGATTAAAAATACACAAGAATCATCATATATTCAAGAAAAAGGAAATCCTAATGAGGAAATAATTCCTATCCCTCAAGTTTATTGATTCAAGAATAAAAGAAATTATGTTGTTTTCTAGAAAACACAAACACAAATTCCCTAAAATTAGGTAAATCCTCACAACACTATAAAGGAGGAAAATGTGTAGAATACTCACTCTTGTAAATTAAGAGTTATATGGTTTTTCATGTAAATTTAAGACACACTTACCATGTGTGATCTATTTCTTAGAGGTCCATCTGGGAAAAACATCACTCTGAACTGGAAAGTAGAATTTCTTATTATTATTTTTCTTTTGATGGATATTTTTTTTGTGAAGGAAATGGGAATGAGGGAATTTATTGTGCTTCAATAATGAAACAAGTGTAATCTAGAATACCTCAATAAAGATGAAAGTAGAGGCTGGAAAATTTATCCAAAAGTGTAGATACCCAAAACAGATTTTTCAGTTTTTCAAAATGAAGAATTGGCTGAGGAGAAAGCTATTGTGGAGGCATACTCATCACCAATTTGGGTGATTAAAGGAATTTCATAGAAGACAATTGTCGCTAATATTTTCTTAAGGGAAACTAATAAGTATATATCTTGGATTTTTGATAATGGATGCATATCACATATGAGATAAAATAAATACCTCTTTGTGAAATTAAAGCATTATAATATGAAATAATTCATTTTAGAAACAATGAGGTTCTTAATATTATCGGTTCTAAAAATCCAAGATTAGTGGAAAATATCTCAACAGAACTAATGTTCCCTTGGTTTATGGGTTGAGTCATAATCTTCTTAGTTTTATCCAATTATGTGACCACAAAAATGCGGTGGAGTTTATTTAAAAGTCTTGTATCATAAAATCTAATGTTCACTTATTATCCAAGGAAGAATAACCAAGGTAAATCTATACCTTGTTAGAGAATAAAATTTATCTATGATATGAAAAGAAGAGGAGAAAATGTTATGGAATAAATGGCCTGTTCATTTGATCCAAACATCTAAATATAGGTTGGTGAAGAGAAATGAAGCTCTTTATTTTCCCTATATCACATATGGTCACACTCACACATGTGATTCATTTCAAAAAGTGAATATTATTCAAAATTCCTAAAAACTAAAGAAAATAAAGTTATCATGGTTGATTTAGCTTGTGCACGTGGATGTTTGGGGGCCAATTTCACCCAAATAAATGAATGGAACAATGTATTATATACTAATTATATATAAATATAAAAAATAATGGATTATTCTCATCACACAAGAGAACAAGGTACACAGGTGTATCAATTTATATCATAGGAGAGCTGAAATAATGCTTGGAGTGAAGATCCATAAGTTTTGGACTGAAAATGGAACCTAATTCAAAAATCATCAAATTTAAGAATATTTAAAAACATGAAATTAAAAATCAGGTATTTTCTATCATAACACCCCAACAAAATGGGGTTGTGGAAAGAATATATCATATAGTCAACAACATGGCTCAAACTATGTTGATTGAAAATTATCTTCTGAAAATATATTATAAATAATCTATTCAAGAAGTTGTTTACATATCCAATAGATTGTTTCTATGTGCAAATTAAGAGAGAAATACATATGAAATGTGCTATGGAAACAAACCGACACTCAAATACTTTTGAGTGTTTGGAAGTAAATGATTTATTACCAATAATTAAAAATACATAAAATTTTAAGAATAAGGAGATAAAGGTATGTTTGTTGGATATTCATCAAAAATAAAAGATTACTGGTGATATAAAAAAGGCTAGAAATGATTATTAAGAGTAATGAAGTTGTGGTGTGGGAATATGAACTCATGATAGTAGCACATAAGCATATTTTTCAAGAAAAACACTAAATTTAATAATGTAGAAGTGATGAAAAAGTGCAAGGGTTAGGGTTTGTTACAATGAATGATCAGAACTTTGATGAGGAATCAGATCATAAATAAACACTATAAATTTTATTAAGTTTAAGGAGACAAGAAGATAGGGATGAAATCCCTGAAATTAACATTATTGGGAACCAGATGGCCCAGATCTAAACCTAAATAATGAATACTTGGTAGTAGGTATCTTTTTTATCTTTAGAAGAACCGAAATCAATTATAGAGGCTCCAAGTGATAATATTTGGGTTAAGGCTATAGATGAGAAGCTTGAAGAAAAAGAGAAAAATAATACATGGTAATTTGTTCCTATGCCAAATGAAAAAATTATCACAGGAACCAAGTGTGTGTTTCAAAATAAAATAAATAAATATGGAATAGTGATTCAAAAAAGCATGGTTTGTTGAAAAATGGTATTCCCAAATTAATAGAATTTATGTCAATGAGATACATACACTCATTACATGGTTTACAAATATTTTATTTTTTATATCCATGGAAACTCATAAGGGAAATGGATGTAAAATCTACATACTTGAATGGTGTCCTTTAAGAGGAAGTTTATATTAAGGAACAGGATGGGTTCATCATTGATGATGATGAAGGAAAAGTGTGTCATCTAAATAATTCCTTATATGGCATCCAGAAAAAACCAAATTCATGGTATTACAGACTAGAACAATCCCAAATGAAACTTAGTTTTCATATAGGAGGAGTTGATTATAATCTCTATACCAAAAAGGAAAATGAAAAATAGTTTATGGTCCTCATCCATGTTGATGATATAATTTTTTGGAGGATAATATGATGAAAAATGCAAGAACGTTTCATAACTCGTGATTTGTGAATTCTAGATGTCTCTAATTGGTGAAATGAAATTTTTCCTTTTATTTTCATTAGTTCAAAGAGTTCATGGAATGTTTACCTCACAAAAAAAATATGTAAGGAAGTATTAAGAATAATTCATATGGATGAATCGAGGCTCATGGTGACTCTGGAAGAGATAAGGCTGAAATTATCAAAATATTAGTCATACAAAAAGTTCAACATGACATTGTATTGATAGATTTTTAGAAGTTTTCTTTATTTAAAAATGGCTCTCTAGAAATATTATTTTCTACTTTTAAAGCAACTCATTTTAAAAGTGATCCTAAGAAATTTCACATCAAATCTATGAAAATAATTCCTTGATATATTCATCAAAAAAAAGACTATGGGTTGTACTATCAAAATGATGAACAACAAAATTTGGTGGGATTCATTGATGTAGATTGGGGTTGTTTACTAAATGACTGAAAATCAATGTACGATGGTTCATTTTATCTTGTGAGTTCATGTATTTCTTGTAAAATCAAGAATTGGGATTTTATATCCTTTAGCATCATAGAGGCCAAGTACAAAACTTCCACTCAAGCATGCACCCAAATTCTATTAATGAAACAAAAACTTAAAGATGTGGTTGTTGAGGTGATTTCTCCCATTCTAATTATGTACAAAAACTCAACTGTAATCAATCCAAGACAAAATATTATTCAACATTTGTGGACTAAGCATATTGAGATCAAGTATCATTTCATAAAGGAGAAATTGGATCAATGATTTTTGGTTTTTTTTGTATGTGTTAACACAATATAGAGTTTTGGATATCTTGAAAAAGGCACTAACCAAATTGGTGTTTGAGAAGCATCAGTTGGATCTTGTATTCAAATCATTTCCATACACTTAATTGACTCAGGGATGAAACACCCACTCCCTACCATTTCCTTCATTAGAAAGGATGTTTTCTTGCATCACTTTATTATATTCATAACCCTCTTTTATGAACCTTTAAAAGTAGTGAAATATTTGATTTCATTTCAAAATGGGGAAAAATTTCCAAGTTTGTTTCATAGGGGGAGAACAATAATTGAAAATTAGGGGGAGCATGAAAAATCAGGGGGAGCATGTTGTGGTTCAAAAGTGATCACGATAAACATTTCTCCTGATTATTATTTATCACACCAATAATTTATCATGTTGTCTTATAATTAATAATTAGTGGCTCATTGATACACTTCTTGAAAATGGTTGGATTATTTAAAGTAGTTAAAGCATTTGGAGAATTTTCAACAAACCCAGAGGTGGAGATTGTGGGAAAAAATTACCTTTAAGGATTGTGTATTGTGTTTTTTGACAAGTGGGGTAGTATATAGTGGATTATTTCTTTCTTTCAAAAATTCCACACCACAGCCACCATGACTACACCAAAACTATCTTGGTTATGCCTCCAAAAGGAAATCCTATCAGGATAGGTAGCCAAGATGGATCAACCTTTCATTTATGGAAGTAGGACCAACAATCAATGTGAACCATTTGGGTCAGCTAGCCATGGTGAAAATAGATAATAGGAAACTATACACATGGGGAGGAGTGTATAAGGAGCGGTGGTCTATGATCATAGGGATATAAGTGTAGAGACTATGGTCTACGACGTAGGGTGGCACCATGGAAGAGGTTGGGAGCAAACCTTATTACTCAAAACTGTCTAGTTATGGAGTACCATAACTTATAATCCATGAGAAACCTAGATGGGTTTATTATATGGGAATATAATTTATCACTTCATGCCACAACACTTGGTTTATGTTGTATACCCTTTTGGATAAGAATGTATCCATGTTTTAGCTATGAATTGTGATGTGGAAGGTGAAAATTTGGAAGAACTATTTATTTTGGGCCTCCCTATCCAATAAGATTCTATGTCGTAGCGGGGATGGATAATTCACAATACTCTTAGAGAGTAAAGAAAATCACAGTGTAGTGTCACCTTATGATGCAAAGTGTCTAAATTTGGTAGAGGTGTGAGAATGCCCAGCAGGATCAATGTATCACTGAGAGGGGGTGGGGTGAATCAGTGATATCTTTTTCTTTTAAGTTTCATTCCTTTAAAAACAACCTCCACCTCCAATTAAAGAGTTTTTATCTTGATAAAAACAAAACCAAACACACATCCATAGGAACACAAGAATTTATAAGTTTTACTACTCAACAAGAATAGTTATGTCCTTGGTATAGTTTGGAAACAATCAAATACCATACAATATACTAAAAAAGAATCCATTTATGTGAAATAAAATGAGTAGTATATTCCCTTACACTCGTGCATCACTATGTTCAATACAATAGTTCATGTGATTAAAGTAGTAGAAAATTATTTAATACAATTTTTTTAACAAACATGTTATGATAATGCTTGATTAGAACTCAAAAATATGTTCTTAAAAAAATTCTTCACTTCCTTATTCATTAGCAAGAAATAAATTCTTCTAGACATCGTAATGAGACTCTCTATGATTTCCCAATACAATTCCTAAGTCCGATTTCTCAATAAGGAAATATAAATCTGTCATAATACCGTTGAAATAATTATAAATGGATTCTATCTAAGTTCTGAAATCCCAGTCTAATTACTCAATCCAAATCTAGAAACTATGAATACAATCTTCTCTATTATCCTTTCATTCTTCTATCTAGAAAACTTCACTAAGAAAACATAATATAGAAACTTATTATCCCTAGAACTTCACAAATTCTCTCTCTTCTCTTAAGCACAGTTAAAGTGTCAAGAAAGTAGAAAGTACTTCCTCTATTTATAGGTGACCCAAAAATGGTTTGGTAAGGATTTTTAAAAACTTTCTCACTCGTCCAAATTTCCCAAAATATCTATTTCCCTTGAATTATGGATACATATTTGACTTCTTCAATGATTCTAAACTCTTCTCTATTATTATCAAATCTTCTTACAACTTCATCTCGCTTCTGAATTTCTAATCTTTCTTCAGTATGATTCTGATTTCCATTATAATTTTCCCATTATGATGAAGACAGTAGATTATTCTTTACATTGCTCTGCATCAAATAAAAAATTAATGATAAATAGATGGCTTCATCTTAAAGTGTTCATCATCGCTTCTTGAAACAACTACTTGTTAGGATGGTATTTCTAAGTATGATATACTCTATTATACCAAATTTAGGATCGAATATATAAGTATGAGATTCTCAGAAACAAGAGGGAGGGGGTGAATTGTACCTTTTAAAAATTCCCTAATGAAATTTTGCACAACCAAAATTCACAACACCTCTAAGTTCTAAAGACTTGCTTGATTCCGGAAAAGTGATTCCAGAAATGAAACTTAACAAAATTTTACAACTACTAAGATTCTACCTTAAAGCATATAAAATCTAACTAAATCAGAGTACAAGTAAGGAAGTATAAAAAGGTTATACTTTCCTTAACAATACAAAATGCACAGCAGAGAACAAAGTAATAACACTACAAGTAAAAAACAATAACTCTTTTAACCCAAAGAGAAGGGTATCTAACAACCCTAGATAAGAGGTCCCTTGATTTATACTTTCAAGAAAGTCTATCTTACACACACTTGGGTAAGCCCTCGATACGAAGATCAGAGTCTATCTTGTTATCCCCGCAAGCCCTCAACTATCAGGTAGTCGGAACCTCTATCTTCCTCAGCAAAGAATCCCTCAACTTAAAGGTGTTGGAACATCTGTCTTCCTATCCCCGGAATCCCTATATTGTACACAGAAACAATCGGAGTCACACGAAGAAAATATGCATGAATCAAAGTTTGAACAAGCCGTTCAAACTTTATGCATGAAGCTTGAGAGTTGATAAGAGCCTCTCTCTCTAGAAATCTCTTCAATAGCATGTAAGCACCAATGTCAAAGATGTTGTTTTGTTGTATATCTTATTTTTAAATGAGCTCCTATTTATAGGCGAAGATCCAATGGTCAGATCTCTCCTCCAACGGTCATATTTCTCCTTGAATTTTGGAGGGACCTTTACACATGTCACCCAATCAACAGTTAGTTGATAAATAAAGGCATGACATCGTTTTATATTAGAACAAGTATAAGAATAAGTAAAACTGAAGTTGGGAATGAAAGTAAATAAAAGTTAGGAATGTAAGAAAAGTATGAAAGTCTATAGTCTAACTAAAAAATAGAATTCAGAGTTTATAATAAAGAAATATTCAGATTCTGTTTTATAGGAATTTGGAACCTGAATTCTATAGAATTCCGGAGTCTGAATTTTAAGGAAATTCGGAGTCTAGATTCACAGGAATTCAGAACCTGAACTTAAAGAGTTCGGAGTTGAACTCGTAGAAGTTCGGAGTCGAACTAGTAGAATTTCGGATTCGAACTCATAGAAGTTCGGAGTCGAACTAGTAGAAGTTCGGAGTCGAACTCATAGAAGTTTGGAGTCGAACTAGTAGAAGTTTGGAGTCAAACTAGTAAAAGTTTAGAGTCGAACTCATAGAAGTTTGGAGTCGAACTAGTAGAAGTTTGAAGTCGAACTCATAGAATTTCGGAGTCGAACTAGTAGAAGTTCGAATTGAAACTAGTAAAAGTTTGTAGTCAAACTCATAGAAGTTCGGAGTCGAACCAGTAAAAGTTCGGAGTCGAACTCATAGAAGTTCAGATTTGGAATTCAGAGTTTTAAACAGAATGCTTCATATCTAATTATTATACGATTCGGAGGTTTTTAGTTACAATCAGAATTTTACACTCAGAAAAGAAATGCGATTGAACAATGAAAACAATGTAAGGATAAATTTCCTTGGGGAAGGAAATTTTCCTTAAGAAAATGAAACAATGGGTAAAAAGAGATTTTCCTTAAGATAAGGTGTTTTTGATTTTCAAAACAAGAGGAATGATCAAGTCATAAGGAAACCTTGATGACTTATCAATCTCCCCCTTATATGAAGGAATAGAAAATTCATAAGGAAAAACTTATTGACTCAACAATCTCCCCCTTTTTGGAAAGAACAAACATCCTTACGAAAAAGAATGTAAGGACTTAGAAAAATATTTATAAACTTTGAAATTAAAGCTTATCTCTCTCTGTTTATGGACAATGGTGAATACTACTAACTCCCCCTTAGGCTTTGGAACTCTAAGGATCGTATTCTATATTTTCTAAATGAGTAAATCTTTGTAATGAGAAATCCCCCTTAAATATACTCCCCCTTACTTAGGGATAGTTCTTCTTTACTCTTTTGAGTTCTTTTTTCCTTCTCCCCCTTTGTGATTTTCAAAAAGAATTTGAGGGAATGAAAAAACAATAAAGTACCTGAAACATTAGTAAACAACACAAGCAACCAGAATTTTCATTAAGATTGAAAGGATTTTTACAAGGAAAGACATTACAACAAAAGATCGAATTGGTCTATTTGTCTTCTTTTTCCTTGGGGATTAGTTTCTTCAGAAGGATTTTTAGCTTCTTTAACTCTTTGTGGTCCTCCTCAGCTTGCTTTTCTAAGACTTTAATCCTATCATCTTGAGCCTTCAGATCCTCAGTCTGATCCTTGAGAACTTCATCCTACTTTACAAGCTTCTCTTTGATCTCAATCTGGAGATCTCTTTCCCTTTTCCTGCTTTGAGTAATAGAGTTAAGCTTCCAATTCAGATCCTCCACCTGTTGATTCCGAGAATTTTGCTCAAGGGTTATCTTTTCCTGAAGATTCTTCATCTTGTAATCCTCGGTATCAAAATATTCTTTTACATCATTCTGAAAGTGATCAAGCTCTGCCAAATCTTCATCGATTTTCTTTGACCATAGAGTCATTTTGCTGCACGATTTTCTGTGGACCTCGTAGTTGATAAGAACATTTTTATTCTCTACTTCAATCTTCACAAATTTATCCATTATCATGGATACAGATTCTGACTTCTGATTCATGCTGTGCTGAAGCATTTGGCATCTGGAGTCTATTGTAGGAAAGATCAGAATTGTATCCACCAACTTTTTTAGGGACTCAACAACAAAATCATGTCCCAATTCAGATGATTCCGAATATGACACTTTGTTAGGAGATTTTTCTTCTTCTATTTCCTCCAGTTTCTTCTTAGAAGAACCTCTAACTTTCTTCTTCCTTGTGATATCTTTCGTTGAGGTGTCAATAAGCACTTTCTTACCCTTGCTGATTTTCGGAACGACCTCTTCATCAGGGGATTCATGTTCACTCTCGGATAGCTGTACAATCTTGTCTTCATCAGGTTTCTTCTTCTCTGCTCCTTCCTCAATGAAGTGATTTTCATAAATTTCTTCCTCATATAATTCATTTACTTCCTCTTCTTCCTTGTCTTCATCTTTCTTTCCATATTTCCCTTCTTCCTTTCCAGGAGTAACAAGCTTTGAGGACTCGTCCTCAGATGTTCAGAGTGGTAAATTTTCTGATGGATTTGCCTTATCTTGATATTCTTCAACTTGTTTAATCAGATCATCTAAATCACCACTTTATTCTTATAGTAATACTTATTCTTATTCCTCTTCTTCTTCTATTATTTCAACAACTTCTTTCTCTTTAGATTTTTCCGAAGTGAAGAAATTCTTCCCCGGAGTCTCAGGCAATGGCTCGACAAGGAAAGTTTCCAGTACTGGAATATTTTCAGAAGCTACTTCTGTGGCTTTCAAAAGAGATTGTACAACTTCAGCCTCAGACATTTTATTCTTCATCTTCTTCTCCTTTGCTTGCCTCTCAAGCTCTTCAGCAGCTATTTCTCTTAAGGCCTTTGCCTCAGCAGGGTCCAAACCGAACTGTGGTTCCCCTTCTTTCCTCTTTTCCTTATCTTCCCTCCATTTTGCAACCACTTCATCCAGATACTCTTTATGTTTCTTCGGTTTGGGAGGTGCAGATTCGACTTACTTAGTCTTGGGAGTTTTACCTTCATCTTCCACTTCATTCAACTTCCTTTTCTTGTCGGCCTTCTTGGATGGATCAGCTTTCTCTACATTTTCCGAAACATATTATGACTCCTCCTCTGGAAGATCATAGAACTCACCTGTATATTTTTAAAAACCAACTTTCATCCTCTTTAAGGTGTCATCACTAATCAGCATCACCTTGAAATTCCTGGTCTTTGAGCAGCATGGAATTTTGAAGGATTCTAGGCACCGAACTATCATCTTAGAAAGTAATGCTGGATACATAATGATCTGAGCTCTAAGATTGCCATTCTTGATATTCTCAATTATGATAAGGATGTGCTTCATGAAGTTCACCTTCCTTAGATTTACCAAAAAATCTAAGATGTATATATCTCTCTTCTTAAGAGTATCCTTATCACCCCTTCTTGGAACAATGAGACCTTGTACCCATAATTATAGAATCTGGTTGTTGGTATATAGATGGGAAATCTTGGCTGGTTTATCATCTTTGAGCCCAAGGCATTCCATAGCCTTCACCTTGTTGAAACTTCCCTAAACATCCAGCAACTTGTGTGAAAACAAATCGGCTTCACCTTCATATGATAAGCCCACCAAGCTTGTAGCCTTGTTGTAAGAGAGTTTGTAGGTTTTTTCACAGGCTTTGAATGAAAACCTATCACCTTCATCTTCCTTAAAGAAGCACACTGACTCATAGAATTCTATAAGAAGATCCGGATAAACTACATCTTGAGCTGCTGTCTTTGAAATAGCTATACTTTCCCATCCATTAGGATTTATGTTCATGGAAATAATAGAATCATATTTATTGAAAAAATTCAGATTCACCAACCTTTCCCTGTAGATTAGCCACTCCAAAATTGTCTTAGTAGACATTTCTTGGGCTTCTGAGGACATTTGGACCAGAGTACTTCAGAAGAATTCGGAACCGGCTTAAGAATTGAGGCAGATCTTCGAGACGCGAGAGCTTGGAAGACTAATGTGGGACACCATTGGGGGTCCCCATTATATAAGCGATGGAAGTGTCCTTTTATCTTACAAAACAAATCTAACAGTTTAAAAACTCTCTGATGTGATCTATCGGTTGAAAACATTCCCTCAAGAAAATCTTGAATCCGATCTTTTGAGGTTTTAAGAAAAAAAATTAGAATGAAGGAAACTTGAATCCGAGAAATTTTAAAAAAAAAGGAAACTGCCAGCAAGTAAAAGTGACTAAGAAAACTTAAGGAAATCATACATTTTGGATTGGATAGGAAGTTTATTCGTAATAGGTGATATTCTTCCTGAACAAACAAACTTAATTATAAAAAGAAAACTTATTACGAAAAATTCACTACGAAAATTTTGAATATGAAAAATTTCATTATGAAAATTTCACTACGAAATATTTTCATTACAGAAATTTCAGTTACGAAAATTTTCATTATGAAAAATTCAAGGTTTGAAGAATTCCATTACGAAAATTTCCATTACAAAAATTTCAAAAACCAATTACGAAAAATATGAAAACATCATTATGAAAAAAATGAAAACATCATTACGAAAAAAAATAAAAAACTTAAATAACAGATGTACTCCCCCTATGAACAAGAGTTTATTACTGTAAAAAGAATGGTTCAACAAGAAGTAAATCAAGGAATATTACCTTATGGTTATCATTCCTAACTTTTTTTTAATGTATTCAAATATATCGGAGGGTAAAGATTTTGTGAAAATATCAGCAAGTTGATCTTGTGTTCTGATAAATTGAAGAATGATATCTTCTTTTAGTGTGTGATCCCTAAGAAAGTGATGCCTAATGTCTATGTGCTTTATACGAGAGTGATGTGCAGGGTTTTTACTAAGGGAAATGGCACTTGTGTTATCACAAAAAATTTGAGTCTTAGTAAAACACAATCCATAGTCTGTGAGTGTGTGTTGCATCCACAACACTTGATCATAACAACTTATAGATGCTACATATTCAACTTCAGCAGTGGAGAGTGATACTAAGTGTTGCTTCTTGCATGAACAAGAAACTAATGAATCTTCCAAGAAATGACAAGTTCAAGATGTACTTTTTCTATCCATTCTATATCAACCAAAGTCAGCATCTGAAAAACGTTTTCAGATAAAATCATTTCCAGAAGTATAAAATAGTCCAAGATCCATGGTTCCCTTTAAGTAGCGAAAAATTCTCTTTACTGCCTTTAAATGATATTCCTTAGGATTGGATTGATATCTATCACATAAGAATACTAAAAACATCAAGTCTAGACGACTATCTGTCAAGTATAGTAAGCTTCCTATTATACCTCTAAAAGATGTTTGATCTATTGGTTTCCCAGCTTCATCAAGATCAAGTGTGTTTGAGGTACCAATGGGAGTACTAATACTTTTAGTGTTTTCATATCCATACTTTTTAAGAAGATCTTTAATATACTTATGTTGAGATATATAAGTTCCTTCTAGTTTTTGAGAAATTTGAAAACCAATGAAAAAGGTTAACTCACCCATCATACTCATTTCAAACTCAGATTTCATTAGATCCTCAAAGGAATCAGTTAAAGATTGCTGAGTTGAACCAAATATAATTTCATCAACATAAATTTGAACAGTCAAAACATTTTTCTTATATTTCTTTATAAAAAGGGTTGGATCTGCATTTCCCTTAACATGGTTATTTTTAAGCAAAAATCTTGTAAGTCTATCATAACAAGCTCGAGGGGCTTGTTTAAGTCCATACAAAGCTTTGGTAAGTCTAAAAACATGATCAGGATGTTTTGTGTCTTCAAAGCCAGGAGGTTGTTCAACAAAAACTTCCTCTTGAACATAACCATTAAGGAAACCACATTTCAAATCCATTTGAAAAAGCTAGAAATTGAATAATGCTACAAAGGCAAGTAAAATACGAATAGATTCAAGTCTAGCTACTGGAGCATAGGTTTCTTCGTAGTCTATTCCTTCTTGTTGATTATAGCCTTTAGCAACAAATCTAGATTTATTCCTAATGATGACTCCATTTTCATCACCCTTATTTCTGAAGATCCATTTTACTCCAATTACAGAAGTTTCCTTAGGTCTTTCAACCAAGTTCCAGACTTTATTCCTTTTGAATTCATTTAGTTCATCTTGCATGGCTTTAATCCAATCATCATCACCTAAAGCTTCATTAGTGATTTTTTGTTCTAATTGGGAAAGGAATGCTAGATGTTCTATTTCATTTCTTAAGGAACTTCTAGTCCTTACAGGTTGATTCACATCACCAATAATACTATCACTAGGATGATTCTTTAGAAACGACTTATTTGGGTTTTGTAAAACTTGTTCATCAACATAGGGTAGTAAATCTTCTGGGTTAAATGTTTCATAATAATATTATTGAACATTTTCCTTATCAAAAGGATTTTCTATCATAGGTTGATAATCAGTTTTTGAAAACACATCCGAGGATGGAGGTTGGGGTTGTTTAAAAACAAAGGGATCAGTTTCATCAAATTTGACATGTACTGTCTCTTCAACAGTGCAAGTGTTTTTGTTAAAAACTCTATAAGCTTTAGAAGTTATGGAGTAGCCTAAGAAAATTCCTTCATCAGATCTTGGTGTGAATTTGTGTAAATTATATTTAGTATTCAGAATGAATACTTTGCAACCAAAAACCTTAAAGTAGAAAATTCTAGGTTTTCTACCATTCCATAACTCATAAAGAGTTTTATTAAGAAAAGGTCTAATCAAAACTCGATTTATAGTATAACAAGTATTACTTACATCTTCATCCCAAAAATGTTTGTCTACAGAATACTCACTCAACATGGTTCTAGTTATTTCTTGAAGAATTATATTTATTCTTTCAACAACACCATTCTGTTGAGGTGTTCTGGGTGCTGAGAAGTTGTGAGTAATACCTTTTCTACCACAAAAAGTTTCAAAATCAGAGTTTTGAAATTCTCCTCCATGATCACTATGAAAAGTTTTAAATGGAATGTTTTTCTCATTTTTGACTTGGGCTCTAAAACTTTTGAAATAAGAAAAATCTTCAGACTTCTTTGCTAGAAAATAGATCCATGTAAATCTAGTGTAATCATAAACTAAAACAAATACATAATACTTTCCCCCAATGCTTCCAGTTTTTGTGAGACCAAAAAGATCCATATGAACAAGCTGTAATGCATCAGTGGTTGAGACTTCACCAATGGATTTAAAACTTGATTTATGTTTCTTGCTATATTGACAAGGGTCAAAAACTTTTCAAGAATCAAATCTAATCTCCGGTATATCCTTAACTAAATCTTTATTAGAGATTTTTCATAAGTTCCTAAGGTTACAGTGTCCTAACCTTATATTCCACAACCAAGAATGATCTTCCATTACACTAAGTCAAAGTAAATCTTGGCTCCTAAGGTCTTCTAAGTTCAAAGTGTATACATTCTCTTGCCTATTGGCAGAGAGAATAAATTCTTCATTGGAATTGTGTACTAGGCATTTATCATTCCTAAAATTCACAAGGTAACCTTCATCACATAACTGACTTATTCTAATGAGGTTGTGCTTAATACCTTTAACAAATAAAACATTTTAAATCAAAGAATTTCCAAGAAGAACAATGTTACCTATACTAATAATTTACCCCTGGGCATTATCTCCGAAAGTTACTTTTCCTCCTTTAATCTTGATAAACTTTTAGAAATAGTTTTTGTTACTAGTCATATTCTGGGAACATCCACTATCCATGTACCATGTATTTTTGTTGGTAATTTCCCTATTTTTCTGAAAATAATAAAAAGTTAGGTTTTCAAAATCCAGACTTGCTTGGATCCGAAAATCTCAGAAAGTAAAATTTTTGGTACCCATATCTTCTTAGAAAAATAAGCCTTATAAAATCCTAAAGATTGGATTTTGTTAAAGGAACAATTCTTTGCCCAGTGACCACCACACTGACATTTAGTACAGAATGAGGCACTTTGAGGAACAAAGTAATTATTGCTAAAAATCAGTTTAGAACTAGTGTAACCAAAACTAGAAGTATTCCTTTGAGGTCGGATATTTGAATACATTTTATCAAAATTTTCCTTACCTAGGGTAAAGTTTGACAAACACTTCCTCAAGGAGAATATTTCAGATTTGAGTTTAATAACTAAGTTCTTGTCTTCCAAAACATTTGAACTAGATCAAGGCTCGAAAAAATATTACTTAGAAATTATGTTTTCAATATCTTTTGAAAGTTTATTCTTCTCAGAACTTACTTCCTTGAGATTTTTTGAAATACTTTCAAAATAATAATTTTTCTTATCAAGCTCTTTAGAAAGATCTGATATTTCTTTAATAAGAATAGTATTCCTAGAATTTTCCTTATCAAGTTTCTTCATGAGTTTTGAATTCTCATTCTCAAGAATTTTGGAAAACCTAGAAACTTCTTCATAGGTAGGTACAATATTATCTTCATCAGAAGAGGATTATTCATCCGAAGAGTTATAATATTTACTATCATTAGGATTCAAAGAAAAATTGGTCAATGATT
Organism: Viscum album; assembly: GCA_963277665.1. Lineage (NCBI taxonomy): Eukaryota > Viridiplantae > Streptophyta > Magnoliopsida > Santalales > Viscaceae > Viscum > Viscum album. The sequence goes on along the minus strand of OY728138.1, from coordinate 111,536,628 downwards.
TATCATTGTGTACCTTAGCCATCAATCAATGATTATCAATACATATTCTGGCTAAAAGACCAAGATTCTTCTATCCAGAAGATTCATAATATGAAGATTCATCTGAAGAGTCTCCACCACTGACACTCCATGTGTCATTGGATTTCAACACTTTCTTAGATTTGGATTTGTAATACTTCTTTCTATTTTTCTTATAATTTCTTTCCTTTCTTTCTTTTATCTTAATCATATGGAAGTCAGGTCTTATATGTCCAGCTCTCTTACATTCATAACATGTAACTTTAGAATATTTCTTGTCTTTCCTTTCCTTCTTCTTATATCTGGATTGAAAGTTCCTCTGTCCAGCTATCTTATTCATCCTTTGAGAAAGATTTTCTAATTCATTTTATGGGGATTCACTTTCACTAGATTCGGAATGGATAACAATTTTCTTAGATCTGTATCTAGTAACTCTATCAGTGGTCTTAGCTTTCATGTGATTTTAAGTTATAGTAAAAGCAACAATACCATTCCCATTCTTCTTCTTTACAATATCAGCATCTCTCGTCATTCTAGTCTCATGCTAAAAAAGAGTTCCAAATATCTCATCAAGGGTAATCTGAGTAACCTTTCTATTCTCATAAATTGCAGTCCTTTTAGATTCCCACTCATTTGGCATGATGTCGATGATCTTGTCAACAAGGGATTCATCATCCAATCCTTTTTTACCCATTGATTGTAATCTATTCACAATAGTCATGAATCTCTGTTTCACTTTACAAATTGGTTCTACATAAGAAAAATTAAAACCATGATACTCAGCTCTGAGCATGGCTCTCCTAGTCTCAATCACCTAAGATGTGCCAAAATGTGTAACTTCAAGTTTTTTCCATATACATTTAGCTATTTCACAGGAATAAATTTTGCTATATATGTTCCTAGTCATTGAACAAAGAAAAGTATTGTGTACCTTATAGTTGAGTTGGTATTCATGTTTTTCTTGATTATTAAAGGTACTAACTTCCTTGTCAGGAATTTTATATCCTCCGGTAAGAATGACAAAGTTATCTAATCCAGTATTGATAATGAATTTATTCATTCTAACTCTTTAATACTCATAATCATTACCATAAAAAATTTGTGGTCTAGTGATATTTAGGTTATTTATAGAACCAACATTTAAGCCTGCCATCCTTAAGAAAAAAATTGGCACACAAACTTGTTAGAAGCATAAGTCTTTAAACAAGAGAAAATCTTTTAAGCTAGAAAAAAAATTGTATCTCTAAGAAAAAATTGAATCCTAACTGTGATTTCGAAAAAATAGATTCCAAAAAGTATGAATCTGGAAATATGAATCCGAATGTTTTGGGAAAAAAATTATTATGAATCTAATCGTGAGATTAATTCATATGGAACCAATTGCTCTGATACCAATTGTTAGGATGGTATGTCTGAGTATGATATACTCTATTATACCAAACTTAGGATCGAATATATAAGTATGAGATTCTCAGATACAAGAGGTGGGGTGAATTGTACCTTTTAAAAATTCCCTTAGGAAATTTTTCATAACCAAAATTCACAACACCTATAAGTTCTAAAGACTTGCTTGATTCTGGAAAAGTGATTCTGGAAATGAAACTTAACAAAAGTTTACAACTACTAAGATTATACCTTAAATCATATAGAATCTAACTAAATCATAGTACAAGTAAGGAAGTATAAGAATGTTATACTTTCCTTAACAATACAAAATGCACAGCGGAAAACAAAGTAGTAACACTACAAGTAACAAACAATAACTCATTTAACCCAAAGAGAAGGGTATCCAACAACCCTGGATAAGCGGTTCCTTGATTTATACTTTCAAAAAAAATTGTCTTATCCACACCTGGGTAAGCCCTCGATACGAAGATCAGAGTCTGTCTTGCTATCCCCGCAAGCCCTCAACTATCAGGTAGTCGGCACCTCTGTCTTCCTCAAAAAGGAAGCCCTCAACTTCAAGGTGTTGGAACCCCTTTCTTCCTATCCCCAGAAGCCCTTGATTGTACACAGAAACAATCGGAGTCTCACAAATCAAATCTGCACGAAGCAAAGTTTGAACAAGCCGTTCAAACTTTCTGCACGAAGCTTGAGAGTTAATAAGAGCCTCTATCTCTAGAAATCACTTCAACAACATGTAAGAACCAATGTCAAAGATGTTGTTTTGTTGTATATCTTCTTTTCAAATGAGCTCTTATTTATAGGTGAAGCTCCAACGGTCATATTTCTCCTTGAATTTCGGAGGGACCTGTACACGTGTCACTCAGTCAACGGTTAGTTGATAACTGAAGGCACAACATCGTTTTATAATAGAACAAGTGTAAGCATAATTAAAACTGAAGTTCAGAATGAAAGTAAATAAAAGTTCAGAATGTAATCAAAGTATGAAAGTCTGTAGTCTAACTAAAAAAAAGAATTCGGAGTTTATAATAAAGAGATATTTGGATTCTATTTTATAGGAATTTAGAACCTGAATTCTATAGAATTCTGGAATTTGAATTTCAAGGAAATTCGGAGTCTGGATTCATAGGAATTCAGAACCTAAACTTAAAGAGTTCGGAGTTGAACTCATATAAGTTCAGAGTTGAACTAGTAGAAGTTCAAATTCGAACTCATAGAAGTTCAGAGTCGAACTAGTAGAAGTTTGGAGTCGAACTCATAGAAGTTTGGAGTCGAACTAGTAGAAGTTCAGAGTCGAACTAGTAAAAGTACAGATTTGAACTCATAGAAGTTCGGAGTCGAACTAGTAGAAGTTCAGAGTCGAACTCATAGAAGTTCAGAGTTAAACTAGTAGAATTTCAGAGTCGAACTAGTAAAAGTTCGGAGTCGAACTCATAGAAGTTCGGAGTCGGAATTTGGAGTTTTAAACAGAATTCTTCATATCTAAGTATTATACGATTCCAAGGTTTTTAGTTACAATCTGAATTTTACACTTAGAAAAGAAATGTGATTGAACAATTAAAACAATGTAAGGATAAATTTCCTTGGGGAAGTAAATTTTCCTTAAGAAAATGAAACAAGGGGTAGAAAGAGATTTGCCTTAAGATAAGGTGTTTTTGATTTTCAAAACAAGAGGAATGATCAATTCATAAGGAAACCTTGATGACTTATCAATCTCCCCCTTATATGAAGGAATGGAAAAGTCATAATGAAATCCTTATTGACTCAACACTACTTCTGCTAAACCCCACAAACTTCAAGCTCTCCTTGACAATAATTTTTCACCTCATTCGATCTATTCCAGAAATCTTCCTGACCCCCTCTGAAAAAACTTCCACAAAAATATAAAAAAATATTATTATTATTATTATTATTTTCTTCAGATCAATGATCTTGCATCCGATGGAGATATCGGTGTCAGCATACGTTTAACAGATTAGTTTCTGCTTCATTCTAACAATGGGTGTTAGCTCTAGTCTGATGTTCATCATCACATAGAGTTAGATGTCTCTTAACCCAATTGAAAACATATCATAGAAACAAAAACTATTCAAACAATAATTCATCTTGATGAGAATTATAGACTATATTTTTTATTTGTATCTAAATTTATTCATTAACATCAGTACCAACAACTTCTTTTCTTTTTCCATTGTTCCCAACATCTCCTAACCAAAGTATTTCTTCCACTAATGATCAATGTAATAACGCATTCTATGGACTGGTTCTAGCATATTTAATGTTAGTAAGTTCTTTCCTCTTATGATTACGGTTCACACCAACTTATTTCTCATTTTTTATTACAATACCAAGAACATCCTTTTATGAATATTTTTTTTCTTTTGGATTATTGGTCTGACTGAAGACCAATATCTTCATATTGTCACATTTACAACAAACTTTCCCAACCATCAAACATATTTGTGTCTGATGATCTCACATCGATGAACTGAGACAAGAAAAAATTTACATAGACCGCTTCCTTCTTTTACAAATTATAGGTAGTATCATGACTTACTTCATGATTTTGAATACATTTAAGATCATCTTCAGCATCATCTAACTTTCAATGGAAATTATTATAACTTTCTATTCTTCTAAAAATATCTTTCCTAGTGAAAAATCCTCAAAATGATTGACAGAACTCATCCTTTCCTTTGTAAGGATTGCATCATAATTGTTATAGATTAATTATGATTTTTGTGAAATAAAAAATAGAAAATCATTTCCAGATGTTCATCAAATCTAGAAATACTCCGAAGTATCTTCACATTATGATCTTCATTTAATTCTGGACCTAATGTGAGACTGATGAAATTTTCTTCCAGAAGACTTCTTCTCAGTATGATGGAATTTATTTTCCGTTTTGAGTATGAACTTCTAAATATGATGGTTAGTATGATTATTGGATTTATAAATTGAATTTATTTCTTTACTCTTTGAAAAAAATACAAAATTCTTAAAAACAACTTCATTCAGCTTGCATAAACTTTCTCCAACTAACTTCATCCCAAAAATATCCCCCTTTGGATTTTGTTATCAACAAATATTTATAAACCACTGAACATTGTAACCTCAATCTATGGATTACTTATCAATAATTCTAATCCTACATGATCTTACTCATTATAGGAAATAATAATTACTGACAACAAATCCATGATATCAAAAAGTAGTGACTCGGGAAACTTCCTCATATTTTCTTCACATATTTCTTCACTTATTAAACATTACTATAAAAAAAATTCCTAAAACAACTCCAAAATATAGTTATAATGGTTCACACATTTTCATACTTAATTCATATCTTATCCAAAAAAACCCCTTTATACATTCTTCCTTAAAATTTCTAGTATATATTCAATTAATAGATTTATGAAATAATTCTCCCCCTTTAACAACACTATCCAAAGAAAATATTAGATAGGGGACAAAAACACATACCTCAACCTTGACAAGAAAGAGGTTGGACACCCATTTTCAACCTCAATTTATAAAAAAATTCCTTCAATAAAGGTTTTTTGAAAATTTAAACAACTTTTTCTAATGTTAGAACATACTCCAACTTCGATTCATTCTTCTCCACATGCTCTTTCATGAAATGATATTTGATGTCAATATGTTTTTAATGAGAATGTTGTACCATATTCCTCATATGTTTGATTTCACTTTGATTATCCAAACCCAAGATCAAGGGTAACTTCACTTCAACAAGTAAATCTTCAAACTGAGTATTTTCCACATAAGTTAAGTAGTGGCTTTAGTGGAAACAATATACTCAGATTCATCCATATATAAATTTAACAAATTTTGTTTCTTTTTATGAAAACTAACACAACTTTTATCCAAAAAGAAAACTCCACCGATTTTGGATCTCCTATCATCAACATTTCCTACCCAATTAGTATCTGAATACCCAAAAAAGTCAATAATTTCTGAGAAATCATACCTAATTCTAAAAATTTTCATGCCTTTGATATTTCTTAGAATTATTTTTCCAACCAATAAGTGTGATTATTTTGGAGCACTCTGAAATATTTGACATAAATTTATAGCAAAAACAATGTCGGGTCTTGAGTCATTAAAATATAAAAAACATCCAATAATATTTTGAAACTATTTAGGATGAACTTCCTTGCCTTATCCATCCTTAGACAATATAGTTCCCACTAAAATCAGTGTAAAAACTAGTTTTGAATTTTCCATACTGAACTTCCTAAGAAGTTCCTTAGAATAATTTTCTTCAGAAATAAAAATGTTCTTCTTATCTTGTAAAATTTGTAAGACAATAATTTATTTCATTTACCCCAGTATGGATATCTCAAACAAATTTTTCATCTCTTCAGTAAATCTTTCAAAAGTTCTTTCATCATTCTAATCAATGATAATTTCATCAATATACATAATTATAATGGTGGGAAACTCCTGACTTTATTTTATGTAAAGATTTCTTTCAACCCTTCCTTTCTTAAAAATTATCTTTCTTATGAAAGTATACAATTTTTAATACCATACCCTCATAGCTAGATTTATACCATAGAAGTATTTATTAATATTTCATACATAACTTTCATATTTCCCAATAAAAAAACCACATTGTTGTTCAATATAAACTTCCTCATCAAGATCCCCATTCAGAAATATAGAATTTATATCCATCTAAAATATTTTGTTGTATGTAAATAGAAAGAAAATTTTTGATTGTTTCTAATGTTTACACTGGAACAAAAGTCTCAAAAAAATCAATGCCTTCTATAAGCGAGTAACCTTTTCACACTAATATTTCTTTATTTCTTATATATTCACCATATTAATTAACCTTATTCTGAAAACCCCATTTTGTACCAATAATTTTTTTTATCTATCTTAGATATGAATTCTTAAGTATCATTCTTTTTTATTTGATCAATTTCTTCAAACATAGCATGAACCCACTCTGGATGCTCAAAATCTTAATTTACATATTTTATCTCCACTTTTGAATTCAAATAAGTATGTGTAATAACTCTTGATGTTCTTCTTGTTTGAACCTTCTGATTTTGATCACCAATAATGTTATAAGTTCCGCTTGCTTCCTCATCTTGGGATGAGTCTTTAGAGATTCTTCCTCACCACTAGAAATAGAAAATCATGATTCTTCTTCTTGAGTAGGATCACAATTTTCTACATCCTTATTGGAATTGTTAATAAACTTTCTTTCATCATTCTCAACTTCCTTATCAGCACGAGTTTTTTTATCTTACTTGTATTTTCAATAAATTTCACATCAATATAATTAACTATTATTCCTATTTATTTATTGAAACATATATATCATCTTTCTTCTGAATCATAGCTAAGAAAAATTACATCCTCACCTCTATTCTCAAACATTCCAAGGTTTCTACTTTTCTGCTTTATGATCCATGGACTCCCAAAAACTCTTAAGTGTTTAAAAATTGGATTTTTGTCATAAAACGTTTTTTATAGAGTCATATATATAATTTATTATAGAAACATTAGTTTTTAATATACATAGTAGTACTCATTGGTTGGCTCAAAAAATAATGAGAGAGATCATGTTCAAGTAACATTTTTCTCCCCATTTCCACCAGGCTTATATTATTCCTTTCAGAAACTCCATTTTTTTGGAGAGTATATGGGGAACTGAACTGAAGCATAATTTCATGATTCTCAAGATAATTTTTAAATTATTCATTTTTGTATTCACCTCTATTATCAGTTCTCAACTTCTTCATTAAATACTCATATTCCTTCTAATCATTCATCTTGAAACTTTTAAACATTTTCAAAGCATATGACTTATTTTTAATATACATAACACAAGTAATGCAAGTAAAGTAATAAATAAAAGTGATGAAATACTTATATATATGAGTTGATTATTTTCTCTTTGGACCATACATGTCAGAATGAATAATTCCTCGGGGTATTTTTGAACAAATGTCAACTTTCTTATGCACATAATTTGTAATTTTTCCGTTCTGAAAAATTGTTCAACACCAATATCCTCTTCTTGAAATATCATAAATTCCATGAAAAATGTCTTTCTTAGATAAATTACTCATGTTTCTCTAACGCATTTGCACCAACCTTTTGTGCCACAACTGATTCTCTTCTACCATGCCTAAGTAACAAGAGATTTGTATTTTACCAATTTAGAATTGACCTATTTGAACAATCTTTCCATATTCCTCACTTATAAAAAAACCCATATTTTTTAAAAATTACCTTATTTCCTTCATCAAAATGTTTTGAAATAATTATAAAGTTTTGTTTCATCCCATATTCATACAAATATTTCTTGGACTTTAACTTTCCTTTCCCAATGATGGTTGAACTAATCCCTTTTATTCTGAGAGATTCATCATTTTCAAATGTCATTGTTCCTTATTTGAAGTTTTTAAAATTATTCAACAACTTTAATTCTCCTATCATATGTGAATGAAACCCATTATTAAGAATCTAAGATTGTTCTCCTTTAGTAGCTTTGAGATCATTTTCAACAATAATATATTTTTATTTCCATTTATCTTTCTTTCTCTCTAGATTATGATAATTGTTAACAAAATTTTATTGTGATGTTAAAAAAACAAGATATCCTTTTGCAATGTGTCTATGTTTTTCACATATTTCACAAATAGTTTACAAAGGTTGGAACCAATTTTTAACTTTCAAAGCAACCTTATTAGGTTTTTTTTAATATCCTTCTCAGACTTCTACCTTTGAGTGGATTTACTTCCCCTTATAATTTTTCTTTTAAAAATTATCTAATGGTTTTAATGTTATTGATTAAAACAACACATATTTTCCATTTGTCTGAATCCACAATAATACTAATAGTATCCATAGAAAAAAATATTTTTCTCTAAAACTTCCATACAAACCAGGGTTGTGAGCATATTTCTTAGAAAACTTCATATCATTCTTATCAGAAATTTATTAACCACCAACCTTTCTTCTATCAATTAGAATCTTCTTTTTTAGATCAGTTTTATTTTCAACCTTAGTGGAACCAAAAGTAATAGAAACTTTTTCAGAGTAATAATGTTTAGGAACTTCTTACTTCTTAACTTTTTTTTTCTTGTCCGCATACAAAACTTTTCCATCTTTCTTCTTCCCATGGAAAATTCCATATTTCTTCCCAACCTTTGAAGGAAAATTTTTTTATCCTTCCCAAGTTCACCCTTACAATACCTTTCACTAACATCAGAAATAGAGTTCTTGAAACATGTGACTCTCTATTTATATTTAGAAAGTTTTTTTGGATAAATTCCAACTCTTATTCTTTTTCTTTCATCTTAACTTCCACATGTTCATTACTATTATTTTCTTTCTCACTAGATTTATTCAAATCATCTATCTCCTCTAAAAAGTTAATTATCTCATCAGGAACGCATTCTTGATTATTGGTTGAAGAGTTTTCACTTTTCAAATTACTAATTTCGTTTCCAAGACTCCAAATCTTCCTCAAACATTCTTTCAATTATTCTTTAAGATGAAATTCTATTTGGGTTTCTTCTTCTTCTTCAGAACTGCTCCTTCCAAACTCTACACTATTCATTGTTTCAATAAAATTATTTTCTATAGCCTCCTCAAAATAATTTTTGGATTCAACTTCACTATCTTCTTATTTATCATATTTATACAAGAAACTTCTCCTTTTGGATTTGGATAATTTCTTATCCTCGCCTTTGGAATAATATTTTGCCTTATCACCCTATTTCTTACACATACTTATTGGCCTTGTTTCTTCTACATCAATATCCTCTTTTTTATTTCTTTAAGGACAATTAGATTCAAAGTTTCCAATGGATACACATTCAAAACACTTCAAGTTAAGTTTACCTTTATATTTACATCTACCTATTCTAACATTTTTAGAAAACAAGGATAAAATTTCATCAAGATTTTTATATTCCTCATTTTTGGATTCAAATTCAAAAAAAATCATCTTCCTCAAGAACTTTATTAGATTTTTCTTTCTTATCAGCTTTGAAATAAATTTCTCTATCAACTTTTGCTTTTCACTTCATTTCTTTCTCCTTTATCATTTCATAATTAATTAGAGTATTATGAAAATCATCCAGAGATAGAGTTTTAGGATATCTATATTCCAATGAAGATACTTTGGCACAAAACTTGTTGGGAATAATTAATAAGATATTTTCAAACATGGTAGAATCATCTAAATTTTTACCAAGAAATCTGATAGTGTTGAAAATATCATTTACCCTAGTAAAGAAGTCTCCAACATATTAATACTTACTCGTATTTAGATCTACATAAATCATCCTCAAGATTTTTAATTTTTCTTTCTTTACTTTTTTATTTCCATTATAAAAGTTTTTCAAATAATCCTAGATACCTTTGGTAGTGGAAACACCTTTCACTCTTAAAAAATAACTTTCTGAAAGTGATGATAGTAATGCATTCTTATCTCTTCCATCATTCTCAATATTCTACTTACAAATATATGTAAAAGTAACTTTATCATCAATAGGTGTAAATCCATATGTTTTAGCTTCAAGAACATAATTACCAAGAGCCATAAGATAGGAAAACATTATATATTTCTAGATATGATAGTTCTTATCATAAAAAACTAGAATACCTTTACAGTTGGCACAATTCAAATTCTATATAAACTTCTCTTCAAAACTTCAGAAAATATCAAATGAAGGGAACCTTCACCTCTGATACAATTGATAATTCTCAATGGGATCGATGTATCAATGATATGGGGAGGGTTAAATCGGTGATATATTTTTTATTTTAAGTTTCTTTAATTTAGAAACAACCTTAAAATCCTATTAAAAAGTTTTTATCTTATTGAAAACAAAACAAAACACATATCCATAGAAACATAATAATTTACAAGGTTTATTACTCAACAAGAGTGGCTACATCCTTGATATGGTTTGGAAACAATCCAATACCACACAATACAATAATAAACAACCCTTTTTTTGGAATACAATGAGTAGGATATTGCCTTACACATGTTTAGAAATATGTTTAATAAAACAGTACATGTTATTCAAGTAGAAAAAAGTAATGTAGTATAATTTTTGTAAAAAACAATTTTACGATGTTTCTTGATCAACATTCACAAATATGTTCTTCAAAAACAATTATTCACTTCCTTACCTATTAGTAAGAAAGAACTTCTTATGGACTTTTTAATGAAACTCAATCTGATTTCCAAGTCTAATTTCCAAGTCTTATTACTCAATATAAAAATATAACTCTGCCATAATACCACTGTAACAATTCAAAATTTCCTCTATCTAAGTCTGGAAATCCTAGTCTGATTACTCGATATGATTCCAAAAACTCTAAATATGATATTGTATATTCTCATTTACTTATTCTAATGTCTCTTGAAACAGTTTAAAACATATCAAATAAACAAAAACAATTCAACCAATAATTTATATTGATGAAAATGGTTGACAAAATCGTTGATTGGTCTCTGACATTATTCACCCACATCGGTCCCAACAAATTATTTTCTTTTTTCATTGGTCTCAAATCTCCCACTCAAAGTAATTCTGCCTCCGATGATCAGTGGCATACCACATCTGATGGACTTATTCCAGCAGATTCAACTTTAGAAACTTCTTTCCTCTTCTAATTATTATTCACACTAACTTATTTCTCCATTGTGATTATGATACCAATAACTTTTCTTTTCTGAATATTTTTTTTAATTTGGATAATTAGTCTGACCGAAGACCAATATCATCATCTTTTCATGTTTCCAACAAACCTTCACAAACTTCAAATATATTTGTGTCTGGTGATATCACACAGATGGGATGAGACCAGAAAACTTTTACTTCGACCACTTTATTCTTCTAAAAACTTCATCTAGTATCATGAATTCATTCATTACTTTGAATACATTGAATATTAGCTTTACCACCATCTTAATTACAATGGAAAGTATTATAACTTTCCAATATTCTAGAAATATCTTCCTTAGAAACCAATCCTCAATAACATTGGAAAACTCCCCATTTCCTTCATAAGGCTTGCATCACAAGTATTATAGATTACTTATGATTTTCATGAAATAAAAAATAGTAAATCATCGTTAGATGTTCATCAGATCCATGTAGAATCTGAAGCATCATCTCATTATGATATTCCTCTCATTCCAGACCCAAGGTAAGTCTGATGAACTTTTTTATAGAAAACTTATTCTCTATATGATGGAGTTTCTTTGGCACTTTGACTCTGAACATATGCATACGATGATCAGTCTTATTGTTAGATTTTATAAAGTGAATTGATTTATTTATTCTTTTACAACAAAATAAACCATTCCTCAAAAAACTTCATTTATATTCTGAAAACCTTCTCCATCCAACATGGTCCCAAAAAGGTGAAAATCCTAGGCTTTTATGTTCTAGTAGAAGGTTATGCTATAGCTGATAAGCCCAATCTAAAGTTAGTTTGTTACAGAATTAGTAAATTCATGGAATTATATGTTTGTTTACCACACAATAGAATAAGTAGTGAATTTCATGGACACACCATATCATGAGTGGTCACACTATAGTCTGTAAACAATTAATGACCCTATGCCACATAGGTTATAGACCCTCCATAGTTTGTCTATTATCGATTCAAAAGAAAATGGAGTTATGGATTAAATCTCCTATCATTTAATTCAATATTAATGGTTCATTATGACTTCATTAATAAAAAGGGACACTTGGCACAATCCTAGGAATATATGGATCAATCCCAATCAATTTATTGACATAAAAATTAGAATATGGGCTATGAAACGCACGGACGATTGTCACCTATCGACCGGTCAAAGTTCTGGTGCTCTGCTAATGTGTATAGCAGCACTCGGGTCGAATCCTCAGCGATGGTACTTCGTAATAGCCGATTGTTTTTAGTTGATTGTATTTTGATTGGGGGGGGGGGGGTTTGTTTGCAGAGCTTAATTGAAATGTTTAATGAATGGTGTTTAATTTAACAAGTTGATAAAGATTGGGGTGAGTTCATCATTAGGTTAGTTAAGCTTGTGATATCCTTGAGCTTTGCTTTATATTGCATTTAAATTAACACCCATGACACAAGATGATGTTGATTAGAATTCCTAAGTGTTAAGGCTTTAATCCAAGCCATAAATTAACTTAGGGTTCTAATATTGATCAAATATTGTTTATGGTAGTGTATTTATGGTTCCAATAATCCATGTAAACCACACGTTAAACAAATCAAGTCATTAATCCGTGACATGCTAAGTCCAACATACACAATGTTAATTCAACGAATACTCATCGAGCAAAAGATCTCAATCGCTTAACATACCTAAATTAAAACTCACCCCAATGAGAAATTTAGTCAGCCATTATGATGTTTATTAATCTGGTAATATATGTTTATGGTGATGAATTATAAAGAGAAGAAAAAGAAAGGGACAAGATAAGAGTAGTGTGCCGAACACACACACGAAATATTTTGAGAATCAAAAATGGAATTTAGATTGAATGAGGAAGCAAGATAAGGTACTGTAATTTAAAATGATTCAAACTATTTTAAGACCATGAATATTATACTACAGAAGTCGGAGGAGAATAAGAGATATTGAAGAAGAAACTTTCATTAAAACAGAATTACAAAATAAAGGACTTACAAAATTACAAAAATGAAGAACACAAAAGTAAGTGAAAACAAAGAGAGGAGGAAAGGTCTCTCAAGTGAAAACTTGAGTATGGAAGGTCCTCCAAAGACTTTGGCAAAGCTTTGGTCGTGCCAATATGATCTCCTCTCTTCTGAAATTCCAACCCCTCTCAAGGAGAGAAGGAGAGAGTATTTATAGCCCAAGGAGTGGACTGTTTGCATTCCCAATCTGTCCCTCCATTTGAATCGCCAATTTGGCAATTCAGACATCCGAATATTCAAATATCTCCTTCTTAAAAGTTGTAGAAAATAATGTTGGCCGACGACTCTCAAAATTTGGAGTCATTTGGACGTAAGTATAAAAAGTTATGGCCTGTTGCATAAACAAACTTAAACTGTCTATTTCAATCCAGTCTTTTTGAAGTCCATAATGTGAAAGGGTTTTTGAATATTAAGATTCCTTCAAATCCGAATGGTTTATTCAAAAAAGTCGGCCGCCTACATCTCCTCTTTCACACTGCAAAATCTCAGCTCTCTTGGATGATTACATAAGGAGATATGTCATGCATACTATACTGATTTTCATTCTCGGCCAGAATGGTGGGCTGGACTTCAAAGATTTATTTGGGCCCCTTGTACTTGGATTTGGGCCATGAAATTTTTATCCAAGATGACATGTAGTTTCCCCCGAATTATGGTGGAGAGTTAAGGTTTTTGGACTTCTGTATTGAGCCCAGTAAATAAATCTTCAAGGCTGGTCCAGTTTGTTCACAGATTCTTTGGTCTTGTTTGTGAGGACCATATGACCCTTCAAATGGCAGAATTGGATCATGGTGCCTTCTAATGAAATGTTGTATATTGAAAGGAGAATCCTAAAAAACAATAACCACACAATTTTGATTAGTATAGTGATAGTTATAATTAAAACATTAAACTGACTCAATTTGACTACTTCTAAAAATGCTCAAATATTATACTTAATATTAAAACATTAATATTTCACACAAATTATGCACATTTCATATAAAATAAGTAAAGGGGGAATATAATAAGTCATGAAAATATTAATAACATCTACTCCCCCACACTTAGATTTGTGTGTTTCCTCATGTGCAACAAATATAAAAATATGACAAAATCATTTTCACTCACCAACAAATATTAAAATTTTGTTTTCTCCAATTAGGGGAGGTTTAGACTATTTCACTCATCCATATTGAATTCCATCACAAATTTGGTTCATAATAATGCATCAGAAACAATTCATTTTTTCATGTTCAAGGTTTGAATTAGAAAATGTAGGCACTCAAAACTTACTCCTCTCAATATGATAAAAATGTATTTTAGGAGGTTCACTCATTCACCAACAAAAAGTGAAAATCAAGAGTTTGTAAGAGCTCTCAGCTTCCATTCCCAAATCTAATGTGTACAAGAATCAAGAGGTATTTTAAGGGGTTTTTCAGTGGCTATGGGACGGTAGGTATATAATGTCCAAAGGAAAAGAGGGGTTAAAAACACCAACATGGAAAAATCAATGCACATTTTTTTTGAAATTTGATTTGAAAGGAAATAGAAACACATATTTACAAGGGCATGAATGTGTGATGAATGAAAAGTGAGGGAGATAGAAAATGGAATAGGGTGAGATGATGGAATATGTACAACATGGAATACTTCCAATAATGACACAATACAAGATGATTCAAGTGTTCTTTTTTTCTCTTTTTGCTCTTTTTTTCGAAAGTTGTGCTTGAAACAAGTCTCATGGCCATCTCCCAACCCATGCTTGATCTCCTCATGGAACTAATTTTAGTAGTTATAACATGATCAAAGGTTGATGATGAATGATTTTTGACCCACCCAAGACACAACCCATTCCTTTTTTTTCATTTTTTTGTAATATAATTTTTTTTCATTTTTTTTTGAACACTTTTCAATGACTTTTGTACAAATGAAAATTACACATATACACCCCAAAGCTCACAGAATTACAACCTCTCCCCCACACTTGAACGGATTATTGCCCTCAAGCATATGATTACACATTGGAAATCAATGAAAGTACGCCCAAAAATGAAGTCCATTCCCCCCACACTTAAATTTCAATAAATTGTACAATGAAAATCCATGAAGATGTTGGGTGGGAAAAGGTATTAGGCTTGTAATGTGGCTATCAAAAGAAAGGTTTTCATAGGCTCAAAGGGGCTTTCAAAAGTAGGATCAATGTAAGGGTAACGGGGGGCTATTTGGCTATTCTGATTCTCATGTGGCTTAGAAAATGCCTCTATCATATTAATGCACACAAAAGATGGAAATTCAGCTCGAAGGTCCACAAACTCAAGACTCACAATCAGTGGTGAAGATACACAATGAAAAAGATGGCCATATATGACCTTGGCATGAAGGATAATGTTATTCCTCACGGTAGGGGAGAATCTTTTTCCACCAAAAATTGTTCATTCAAAATGTTTGTTATTGACACAAAATTGTTTACCCAAGTTTGAGATAAAAATTCAATATATTTGAGTTTAAAACAAGCCTTTTGACTCCCCAAAAATGGTTGGACAGAATTTCAATATTGGATGATGAGTAATTATGACACCCCTTTTTTTTAATTTTCATTTTTTTAATTATTTTTTTTTAAATTTTTTTTTATTTTTAATGACACATCCACACAAAAGAGAAAATAGAAAAAAGTTTGTGGAAGAATGTTGTAAAAAAATGAGAGGGAGAGAGGAAGAAGAAGAAATAGAGAGAAGAAGATAGGGAAGAGAGATTGAGGAGAGAGAGAGAGTTAAAGGGAAAGAGGTTCCCCCTGGTTTGGATTTGGCGGGTCTCCATCCAGTGGTGGTTCTATTGAAGTGGATGGGGTTTTGATGGAAGTTGACGTGGTTCCTGGATTGTGAGACCTCTCATGGTGATGCTTTAACCGATGTCCGTTAACTGTGAATGTTCTTTTTGAAGAAGGGTCTTCGACTTGCACTGCACCAAATGGGTAAACATTAGTAATAATAAAAGGTCCATCCCAACGAGAATTCAGCTTACCTGGGTGAAGTCGAAATCGAGAATTAAAGAGCATTACCTTTTCACCTTCATGAAATACCTTTCGAAGAATGTTCTTGTCATGGAGTGACTTTGCCTTTTCTTTGTAGAGAATGGAGTTCTCATACAAATCGAGTCGAAGCTCCTCCAATTCAGTCAACTGCAACAATCTTTCTTCACAAGATTTTTCACAATCAAAATTACAAGTTTTGATAGCCCAAAATGACTTATGTTGGATTTCAACTGGTAAATGACAGGCTTTACCAAAAACTAGCCTAAATGGAGACATCCCAATGGGTGTCTTATAGGCTGTTCGATAGGCCCAAAGTGCTTCACCAAGTCTATCAGGCCAGTCTTTTCTTTTGGGCTTAACAATTCTTTCAAGCACTCTTTTCACTTCTCTGTTAGAAAGTTCAGCCATTCCATTTGTTTGAGGGTGATATGCAGTGGATGTTTTATGTACAACCCCATTCTTTTTCAAAAGTGAATCCATGGTTCTATTACAGAAATGAGTTCCTAAGTCACTTATTAAAGCACGTGGTGTTCCGAATCGATGGAAGATATGGGTTTTGAGGAACTCACTCACAGTTTGAGCATCATCTTTCCTAGTGGGTTTGGCCTCGACCCACCTAGAAACATAATCGACCGCAAGAAGAATGTATTAGAATCCATTGGAAGGGGGAAATGGTCCCATGAAATCGATGCCCCAAACATCGAAAAGCTCACAGAAGATTAATGGCTTTTGAGTCATTTCGTTTCTTTTGGAAATTGTGCCAAACGTTTGGCAAGTGGGACATGATTGACAGAACTTGTGTGAGTCCTTGAAGAGTGAAGGCCAAAAGAATCCAGAATCTAGGACCTTTCGAGAAGTCCTTTGTGTTCCAAA
This sequence comes from Viscum album, assembly GCA_963277665.1. Classification (NCBI taxonomy): domain Eukaryota; kingdom Viridiplantae; phylum Streptophyta; class Magnoliopsida; order Santalales; family Viscaceae; genus Viscum; species Viscum album. Next base: position 111,519,593 of record OY728138.1, on the reverse strand, counting down.
GTGGCCACCTCCAGGCATTGAGTGGCAGAATTCCAAGATGGAGGATTGTTTAGTTTCATCAACACATCTCCTAATTACCATGTTAGCCCCAGTTTTCCAAAGTTTATTATCTTCCCAAAAATAATGCTTTGAATCACTTTTCATCTTTTCTTTTTTGTTCTTTTGAAAAATATTCATGGAAAACACCGAAAACCAAGTAATTGAAAATTGGGGCATACCATGGTAACTTTGGAGTGAGAGAGGAGAGGTGTTCAGTTGGAAATTCAGGATCAATTATTTCAGAATGAGAAGAATTAGAAATTCTACTCAGGTGGTCAGCCACAGGGTTTTCTTTTCCAGGTTTATCTTTTATCACAAGGTCAAACTCTTGGAGCATTAAAATCCATCTTATTAGCCTTGGTTTGGAATCACTTTTCTTAAGTAAGAACTTTAATGCTGAGTGGTCCGTGAAGATGATGATTTTGGCACCTAAGAGATAGGTCCGGAATTTATCTAAGGCAAAAACCAAAGCTAAAAGTTCTTTTTCAGTCACAGTGTAGTGTGATTGAGTTTCATCCAATGTTTTTGAGGCATAAAAGATGATATGAGGAATGTTTTCTCTTCTTTGACCAAGAACAGCCCCAATGGCCCTATCAGAAGCATCACACATCAATTCAAATGGTAAGGACCAATCTGGGGGTTGGATTATTGGAGTAGATGTGAGAGTAGATTTGAGTTCAATGAAGGCTCTCTTGCAAGCCTCATCAAAATTGAATGTGACATCATTTTGAAGTAAACGAGTGAGTGGGAGGGAAATCTTGCTGAAGTTCTGAATGAATCGCCGATAGAAACCGGCATGACCAAGGAAGGACCGAATGTCTCGAACTGATTTGGGTTCAGGAAGTGATTGGATCACCTCAATTTTGGCTGGATCAACTTGGATACCCTCTTGAGAAATTATGTGACCTATAACAATCCCATTTAAAACCATGAAGTGACATTTTTCAAAATTCAGCACAAGGTTGCACTTGACACACTTTTGAAGGACCAAAGAGAGTGAATGTAAGCAAGATTCAAATGACTCGCCATAAATGGTAAAGTCATCCATGAAGACCTCCATGCAATTCTCAATGAATTCAGAAAATATACTCATCATACACCGCTGGAATGTTGCAGGAGCATTACAAAGTCCAAAAGGCATTCTCCTATAGGCATAGGTTCCAAAGGGGAAAGTGAATGTGGTCTTTTCTTGGTCTTGAGGTGCGATTGGAATTTGGAAGTAGCCGGTGTAACCATCAAGAAAGCAATAGTGTGACTTTCCGGCCAATCTCTCAAGTATTTGGTCAAGGAAAGGAAGTGGGTAGTGATCTTTTCATGTTTCAGCATTCAATTTGCGATAATCGATGCACACACGCCATTTGTTTTTCACTCGAGTTGTGACCACTTCTCCATGTTCATTTGTGAAAACTGTTATCCCTCCCTTCTTAGGAACGACTTGAATTGGACTAACCCATTCACTATCAGAAATTGGGTAGATAATACCAGCTTGAAGAAGCTTGGTAATCTCTTCCCTAACTACCTCAAGTATGAGTGGATTGAGTCTTCTTTGAGGTTGCCTAATTGGTTTGGATGATTCCTCTAGATGGATGTGATGCATGCAAAGGGCAGGGTTGATTCCTGGAATATCCTCTAGGGTCCAACCTAAGGCATTTTTGTTTTCCTCTAACACTTGAACAAGTTGGGACTCCTCAGTTTCAGAAAGTGAAGCAGAGATAATGACAGGGTAGGAGGGGTCATGGAAAAGGAATGCATACTTAAGGTGTGAAGGAAGTGGTTTTAGATCAGTTTCAGCCTTGATTTGAGAGCTAGACAAGTTAGGAGCAGGAGAAGGGATTCCAGATGGGTTTGGATCATTTTCCTCAACACTGTCCAAGGTGGAGCAGTAGAGATCAGAGTTGATGTGGGATTTAGGAGAGTTTTCAAGTTCCTCTAGATTGATGGAGTCTATGAATGAGAGGTCCACATCAACTTCACCATTTATGAATTTGTTAATCATGGTTCAGATTTCACAAGATCCTTTATCATTAGAACATGAAGAACATGGTGGATTGGGGTTCGATTGAATATTAGAAGTGTCCTCAAAAGCATGGATTGAGAATGCAGAGTGATCCTCAGATGGGTATCGCATGGCTTGGAAAATGTTGAACTTGACCAGTTGGTCACCGAATTCCATGGATAAGATGCCTGAATGGACATCAATCTTGGTTCTCGCAGTCATGAGGAATGGTCTTCCTAGAATTAGGGGAGATCGAGAAGAGGTCGTCTCACCTTCCATGTCAAGGACATAGAAATCAGCTGGGAAGATAAGATTATTGACCCGAACAAGAACATCATCAATTATCCCCTCAGGACTGGTAGTGCTTCGATTGGCTAATTGAATGACAACACCCGTTGGGTGCAAGGGACCTAGACCAAGGTTGGAGAAAATGGATTTGGGCATGACATTTATTGAGGCTCCAAGGTCTATGAGTGCATCATCAAAGTTGGAACTCCCTATTTGACATGGAACCGTGAAGGTCCCTGGATCTTTGCACTTCATGGAAATGGACTGTTGGGTTGAAACATTTTCAATGTTCCTAAGTTGCCTCTTATGGGTGCACAATTCCTTAAGAAACTTGGCATACTTAGGGATTTGTTTGATGGCATCTAAGAGGGGGATGTTCACTTCAACACGTCTAAACATGTCAAGCATTTCAGGATCAGGTTCAAAGGACTTCTTAGGCTTGGAGATGGCTTGAGGAAAAGGAATTGGGTTCCTTAGAGGAATGGAAGGAGGTGAAGGAGTGGATTCAAGTTCCTTTTCCATCTTTTTGTTCTTTTCATTTTCTAGATCAACATCGAAAGGGGAGGTAGAGCAATCAGCATGGGGCATTGAAATTTGCTTTCCCGATCTAAGTGCAATTGCACTTACATTACCCTTAGGGTTGGGTAATGGTTGAGCTGGGAGTTGGGATGAATTGGATGGTTGTTGCTGGCTAAGGTGGGATGCAAGTTGACCTATTTGGGTTTCAATGTTCTTGAGGCTAGAACGGGTGAAGGAAGAAAGATCCTCTACAGCACTTTCCCATGGTTGTTTAGAAGAAGAGGCTTGTCCCAAATTGGGTTGGCCTTGATTTTGGTTCTTGGGAAAGAGATTGTATTGGGTGGGGAATTGGGAAGGCTCGTTAGGATAGTGGAATCCAGGAGGAGGATTGTTCCTTTGGGGTTGAGGAACAAAAGGATAAGGTTGATGGATGTTACCACCACTTTGACCATATTGGAACTGGTTTGGATTTTGATGAGCGAACTGAGGAGGATGAGAAATGGGATTACCATACCTCAGAGGTGGGTTAAAGGTAGAAGAGAAGGGCTCAGAGTGGGGTTGGTTGAAGTTTCTAACAAACTGACCTGATTGTTGAGGGTTGAAGTTTCGCTGAGCATATGCCGCATTGAGCTCCATTGGACTAGATGAATCAGATGGATCATCTTGAAGTTGTGGACATGTGTCAGTCGGATGAGATGGAGAGTTGCAGATTCCACAATTCTTGATAGGTCCAGGGAATAGTGACTATGGAGAAGATGAGGTTGGGGCTTTGGTAGCCACTGCTAGTTGACGCACAAGACCTGTAAGTTCACTCATCCACTCAGTCATCTTGTTGGGCTCAATGGATTGATTCTCTTGGGCTTGTTTCACTTGATCATGTGCTCGAGTATGGAATTGCTGCGTGTTTGCAGCCATGTTGCTTATGAGTTCTCGTGTAGCTGCAGGAGTTTTGTCAACAAGAGCACCGCCACTTGCGGCATCAATGAGAGTTCTCTCCATAGCCAATAACCCCTCATAGAAGTATTGGATCAGGATGTGGTCAGGGATTTGATGGTGTGGACAAGTTGCCACAAGCTTTTTGAACCTCTCCCAATACTCATGGAGTGATTCATTAGGGAATTAACGGATGTCGCTAATTTCCTTTCGGATAGAAGCTGTTCGAGAAGCGGGAAAGAACTTCTCAAGGAAAAGTCTCTTCATGTCAACTCATGAGTTTATGGAACCAGGTGGGAGGTAGTAGATCCAAGACTTGGCAGAATCCGCTAGGGAAAGGGGGAAAGCTCTAAGCTTGATTTTTTCTTCAAAAACCCCTTGAGGCTTCATGGTAGAGCATACTACTTGGAACTCTTTAAGGTGAAGATGTGGATCCTCACCGGCTAGCCCGTGAAAATGAGGTAGAAGATGAATCAAACCCGATTTGAGTTCGAAGTCAGCTTCAATGTTTGGATATTGAATACCAAGAGTTTGGTAATTCATATCAGGGGCAGCGAGTTCTTTTAGGGTTTGTTCCCTAGGATTGGTCATTTCAATTTCAACTAGTTGGATGAGGATTGGTTCTTGAATTATTTGAGTATCTCTTATGTTCCTCCTAAGCTGGCGAAGTGTTCGCTCAATTTCAGGGTCAAACAAATCTGAGGGATTGTTTGGAAGGCTACGGGGAATTCAGAGAGATTTTGGAAGAAAGGGGAAGATGGGTTTTTCTTTGTATTTTTTCAGTTTATGATTTTTATGAGAAGACGGGTTTTTCTTTGTGTTTTTTTTCAAATTTTTTTTAAATTTTTTTTTGTGTTTTCTTAACAATAACCAGAAACTAATGAATACTTAAAGCACCATCCCCGGCAACAGCGCCATTTGAAACGCACGGCCGATTGTCGCCTATCGACCGGTCAAAGTTCTGGTGCTCTGCTAATGTGTATAGCAGCACTCGGGTCGAATCCTCAGCGATGGTACTTCGTAATAGCCGATTGTTTTTAGTTGATTGTATTTTGATTGGGGGGGGGGGGTTGTTTGCAGAGCTTAATTGAAATTTTTAATGAATGATGTTTAATTTAACAAGATGATAAAGATTGGGGTGAGTTCATCATTAGGTTAGTTAAGCTTGTGATATCCTTGAGCTTTGCTTTATATTGCATTTAAATTAACACCCATGACACAAGATGATGTTGATTAGAATTCCTAAGTGTTAAGGCTTTAATCCAAGCCTTAAATTAACTTAGGGTTCTAATATTGATCAAATATTGTTTATGGTAGTGTATTTATAGTTCCAATAATCCATGGAAACCACACGTTAAACAAATCAAGTCATTAATCCATGACATGCTAAGTCCAACATACACAATGTTAATTCAACAAATACTCATCGAGCAAAATCTCTCAATCGCTTAACATACCTAAATTAAAACTCACCCCAATGAGAAATTTACTCAGCCATTATGATGTTTATTAATATGGTAATATATGTTTATGTTGATGAATTATAAAGAGAAGAAAAAGAAAGGGACAAGATAAGAGTAGTGTGCCGAACACACACACGAAATATTTTGAGAATCAAAAATGGAATTTCGATTGAATGAGGAAGAAAGATAAGGTACTGTAATTTAAAATGATTCAAACTATTTTAAGACCATGAATATTATACTACAGAAGGTGGAGGAGAATAAGATATATTGAAGAAGAAACTTTCATTAAAACAGAATTACAAAATAAAGGACTTACAAAATTACAAAAATGAAGAACACAAAAGTAAGTGAAAACAAAGAGAGGAGGAAAAGTCTCTCAAGTGAAAACATGAGTATGTAAGGTCCTACCAAGCCTTTTGAAAAGCTTTGGTCATGCCAATATGATCTCCTCTCTTCTGAAATTCCAACCCCTCTCAAGGAGAGAAGGAGAGAGTATTTATAGCCCAAGGAGTGGACTGTTTGCATTCCCAATCTGTCCCTCCACTTGCATCGCCAATTTGGCAATTCAGACAGCCGAATCTTCAAATATCTCCTTCTTCAAAGTTGTAGACAATAATTTTTTCCGACTACTCTCAAAATGTGGAGTCATTTGAAATTAAGGATAAAACGTTATGGCCGGTTGCATAAACAAACTTAAACTGTCTATTTCAATCCAGTCTTTTTGAAGTCCATAATGTGAAATGGTTTTTGAATATTACGATGCCTTCAAATACGAATGGTTTCTTCAACAAAGTCGGCCTCATACATCTCCTCTTTCACACTTAAAAATCTCATCTCTCTTGAATGATTACATCAGGAGATATTTCATGCATACTATACTGATTTTCATTCTCGGCCAGAATGGTGGGCTGGACTTCAAAGATTTATTTGGGCCCCTTGTACTTGGATATGGGCCATGAAATTTTTATCCAAGATGACATGTAGTGTCCCCAGAATTATGGTGGAGAGTTAAGGTTTTTGGACTTCTGTATTGAGCCCAGTAAATAAATCTTCAAGGCTGGTCCAGTTTGTTCACAGATTCTTTGGTCTTGTTTGTGAGGATCATATGACCCTTAAAATGGCAGACTTGTATCATGGTGCCTTCTAATGAAATGTTTTATATTGAAAGGAGAATACTAAAAAACAATAACCACACAATTTGGATCAGTATAGTGATAGTTATAATTAAAACATTAAACTGACTCAATTTGACTACTTCTAAAAATGCTCAAATATTATACTTAATATTAAAACATTAATATTTCACACAAATTATGCACATTTCATATAAAATAAGTAAAGGGGGAATATAATAAGTCATGAAAATATTAATAACATCAGGCTACTATGAAAAATAGAGAACACATGGAGAGAAAATATATATATTTCATAGGAATTTGGTTGAAGAATATCTTTAGAGGTTTTAGTTTTGTATTTTATCTATAATTTTGAAGGTCAAAGAGGAATTCCATGAGTCACATCCTCACTATAAATTGATATTATTGTAATGAAGTTAAACACCACTGTAGGTGAATGTTCAAATCAACTTAGTATGAATAAGGAAGATTTAATAAGTATATAAATGAGTTACTTATTGAGGGAGAGTAGATATTTATTCAATTAGTCATGGTAGTGATCTAGGAGGGTCAATGAGGCCGCTTAAAATTTTACTTTAAGTAGTGATATTTTAGTTAATTTGGTGCACAGGCTCATTTTCATGCATGATCCTTGGAAGTATCCTAGTGTGGGTGAACCAAGTAAAATTATCTATGTTATTTATTACTTTTATCTCTCATTGAGTAGAAATTAATAGATATATCAAAGTTATCCTCAAGGTGAGAGAATAAGATCCTCATATAAAAAGACTTTTTTATACCCAATTCACCCCTAGGGTGTTATAATCTATAGGTTTATAATAATAACCATGAAAACTTATAAAGGAAGTTTTAATGCATTGAGTTTTCTTGAAGGTAAAAAATATCATTCGTGCCTTATAGTTAAAAAACATTCCTTTCACACTTTTGTAAAATAAGTCAAAAAGTACCTCATTCAGAAAATGACAAAAAGATTACTTTTAAACCATTTTTAAAAATTCAAAAATGGGTAAAAATGTATTTAATAAAACATTTTAGAATAGTAAAAACATTATTTAAAACATTTTAAGTAAAATATGGACATGGAAGAAAAATATTTCTAAATGAGTATAAAAACAAAGCCAATTTTTCTTAAAAAAATTATTTTGGTATCTTGAGTACTTAAATAGTGGAAGATGAAATAAAAAATTGTAATTTCTAGAGATAATAAGAGGAGAAGAAAATAGATTGATTTCAAGATATAAAGATCAAATAATTCCCCCATTGGAGATTTAAAGATAATCAATCCTGAATAATTATTAGATTGAGAAAAAAAACCCTTACCACTTTAGTAACTTTTAAATCATAACCCACATGAAAGAAATAAATTCAAATAAAACTTTAAATACCATCAGTATAAAAATATTTATGATATAACATATCAAAGGGTAGTAGATCCACCACCTAAAATTAGACATGTGTATAACATAACATATGTCCCAAAGAAGACAATTTGATATGAAGAACCCTTACTAGTTGTATGAATTCATTCCTATGTGTTTGAACCTCCTATAAAAAAATATATATTTATTATACACATATTATATAACCATAATTATATATATAATACCATATATGACTTACTTATAACCATTTATCACCTATTTATTAATAATTATTTATTAAAATCATTGTTTCAGGTTATAATTGCATTGTTTTTAATGTATGATTTGGTTTGGTTATTTTGGTATTTCTATTTTGATCATGGTTTCATCATGTAACAACTAGGCCATTGTATAACACAAGCACATTGAATTACATGGTTTTTGAGTCATGTCCTACCAGGTGCCACCAGTTTCCCTATAGATATATAGTTCCCTTCCTAAGGCATTCCCACATGCTCGAATGGGTCATCACACTAATGAATTTCCCCATAGGCCAACACATGTTCTTTATAGAGTGTTTTTTTCTTACTCACGTAGGCACCCTACCTTAACATGTTTTTCAATTATTAGCCTACCATGATCCACCAGTTTCCCTACAGACATGCGGTCCCCTCCCTAAGGCCTACCCATATTCTTGAATGGGTCATAATACTAATGATTATCCCCATATGCCAACACATGTTCTTTCCAGTGTTCTTTTTTCTATCTCACACAGAATTTGGGAAACTTACTAAGAGGTCACCCATCCTGATCACTAATCCATGCCAAGCATGCTTAACTGTGGAATTCTAATCAGGTAGACTCTTGAAAAATAAAGGTTCACTTTGTTGATATGGGTAGTAAAATTTATCCTTTTAACACTTTAACATATTGGGGTGTTAAATTCACCCCTCCTTTATATCACAACATCCTCATTGTTTACCATATGTCTTAACTCAAGCAGTTCCACCACACTTATGTCTGGGTTCCTTCTCTAATGTCAGTGTAAGAACTGGGCCCTACTATAGCTCAGGCACACCTCCTTAACATGGTTATCTGGTCCTTGCCCACCAGGTTCCACAAATTTCTTTATAGATATATAGACCACCCTAAGGCCTACTCATGTTCCCAAATGGGTCATCAGACTAATGATTTTCCCCATAATCCAACACAAGTTCTTTCTAGTGTACTTTTTCCTCACTCACAAATACCCTAGGAAACTTTCCAAGAAGTCACCTATCCTGATCACTAATCTAATCCAATCCCTCTTAATTTCTGATTTTTAATCAGGTAGGATCCTAAAAAGAAATTTTTACCTTATTGACATGGGTAGTAATGTTTATCTTTTTAATTTTCCAATAAAAATCACATAATAAATGTTTAAAAAACTTTATAACAGGGTAAAACCATCTGTTAACACTTTGAAATGTTTTATGGAATATTTTTGGAGTTATGAAATGAGTTAGTGCAATATTTTGAGGCCTCTAGATCTTTGGTATGAATGGAAAAAAATATTAAATATATTATATTATGCACACAAGATTTAAAAAAACAAAATATATCCCAAAAGGTGTCTCATATGAGAAATTTGAAACCTCTATTAGGTCTAGAATGTCGAGTTTACCCTAGTTACAGTATAATATTTATCTGTATGGTGTTTGGTAAAATTGCATGTGGGAGAATTTATTTAATAATTTATATTATAATTATTTTTGAAAATAATGGAATATATCTCAAAATTTGTATCGTATAAAAAATCTAAGACCACCAATAGGTCGGAAATGCATATTTTACCCTAGGAGTGACATAACCTTTTTTTGTTTCATACATTTAGTAACTTCACATGTAGGTTAATTTTTTTACCCTTAAATCTTATTATTATTATTTTAAATATTAAAATTCATTTAATTATTACTCTGCACTAAAACATTCCCCCGTCACATGGCCTTCCACAAAATCATCTGAATCACATGTTTTTTGCATGATTATTTAACCAATTTATTATTAGATAAATTAATTATTTCTCCATAAAGATTCGGATGAAATGGATATTAAATTTAGGGTTTAGTTTCTTCTTAAGTTATATGAGGTTTAGTGATTTAAAATAGATTAATGGCCTTAGGTTCTTCATTTTTCGATTCCTTTGAGTCTAAGGGATCCCCAAACTCATTGCACACAATTGGTAAATTCTTTGTTTATCTGTTTGGGATCCCTTGCACGGGGTTTATTTTTTCCGACGTCTAGCCTTACTTCTTGTTTTCCAAGTGTGTCCCACAGGAGGTGGAATATGAAGTAGGTTTGTTTTTATTTAAAATTATTTATTTTATCCTCTCTTTTTTATCTTTACGATTATAGAAAAAAAATAACTTAAATAAATTATAAAACCTATATTTATTTTGAAGATAATGTCATGGAATTGTTCGAAGATAATTTTAAAATGATAATCACATAAAACCTAAAAGGACAATTTATTAAAATTGTCAAATGATAATTATCAAAATATGATTATTAAAAAAATTATAAAAAATTAATTTTGAGAGGTAATAAAAGGATATAATCTATAAAAATTATCAAAAGATAATTTTAAAGGGATAATCACCTCAATTATTAAGGGATAATTTATTGAATTTTCCAAATGATAATTGATTTGAATTAACAAAGTCTAATTATTAAAATTATCAAAAGTTAATTATAAGATTTTATCAAAGGAAAATTAGAAGTATTAACAAAAGATAATTATATCAAATTTCAAAGAAATTTTATGAAAAATTATCAATGGATAATTATAAAAAATTTCATAGTATAATTATTTGGTTTTATCAAAGAATAATTCTTAAAATACTACCATGTATGATTTCAGATTAATATAGAGAAGTTTAAATATTATAAAATGTGGTTTTATAATTATTCTTGAGGAGAATATTATGATCTTCTCTATTGGCCTAAAATAATAATTCAAAAATTATCCAAGAGAGAGAAAGTATCATCGTATGTAATATTTTATTTATTCTTGAAATAAAATAGCTAGTTTAGGTTCTAAGAGCCTTTGATAAACTGTGAGAGTTGACATGTTGGTATCTACAATAATGAGTCATATGAGGAGGTGTTCTTGAATATTGGGGTTTCTAATCCATCTTTTGAACCATATATGGTGGTTTATTCTTGTTGTTACATTTACTACTTTCAGGTAGGAAGTTCCTTACCTTCTTGGGATCTCATTTCACATGTTTCCATATTATTATTATTGTGTTGGAATATTTGATATTCATACTTTTTTTATTGCATTTGTGTGTGTAGCTCGTGACACAATATGACTTTATTCCATTAGAATTTTTGAGAAAGTTAGATTCCATGTTGATGTTTTATTCACATGTTGGATATATGATGATGTTATATTTTATCATGATGTGTGTTATGAATATTATCATGTTATGCCATATCATGATTTTCCTTTGGAGGATTGGTATGGTTTATACATGATAAGTGTCCATTTTGATATGATTACTCATTGAGGGGTGCACACATGGTGTGTGGTGTTGAAAAAGGTGGTGCATGATAGCCTTGTAAACTAGTCTCTAATCGATGCCTTGTGGATTTCAAGTAGATGGACAACACTCAATGCCTTATAGATTTTGAGTGTTACTCGATGCCTTATGGATTCCTAGTTGGTAGCAGATACTTGATGCCTTTTGTATTTCATGTATTACCTTATTCCTTTTGGATTTTAGTCAATATAATCACCTGATGAATTGTGGATTCCAAGTGACACACCAATATAATTTTGGATGTTTCTAATCCATACCGACAATCTACAAATTTCTCGGCATGCAGTCGAAGCAGGTATGGCCATAAGTTTACGACATCTTGGTTTTCACATGACCGCTTAGTTTTTTATTGTATGTTTATGCTTATTACAAATTGATTGTTTATAGCATCCCGCCTTTTTATAACATAAACTTTCATTACATTACAAAAAACTGAGGATCTTTAAGGTTTAGTGTCTTGGAAACCAGGAACATAATACATCAAAACAACATAAAAAATTCCTCTTAAACACTTGAAAGGCTTCTCCTTAAGTTCATCCTCGGTTCATTACTGCATCTCATAACCTGGGGACATACATCAAAAGAAAGGGTGAGCAAAAGGCCCAGTAAGGGAAACAAGATGAACATTTTACATGTGAACTTGAGATACTTCAATAAGGACATGAAAATAACTTTAAGGCATGAGAAAGAAATCATGAGGCATTTCATAATAAAAATAACATTTTTCATAAATTGAAGATGTGGATACATCATTTAACATAGAAAATCATGAACATATCACCAAGGTCCATCCCCAAGGTGTCATTTGAAAATTACCAAGGTTATTCACCAAGGTATCGTGAAAATTGTAATCTCTAGTGGTTACATCATTACCCAATGCATTGGAGCGCTATCAGGGCGCACCCTTAAATTTACCTTTATTATCATGTGAGCCACATATATCATCATCAAACATTTCATAAATAACCCATATAGAATAAAATAAATGGGTTTCATTTCATAATCACAACGTTTTAAAAACTACTTTAAAGACATGATCTTTACGTCACTTTAAAACCCACAGAAAAGGAAGGTGGGTCTCATGTATGTAAATCCCAGAATTTAAAATAGAACATTTTGGTATATATGTGAATACCCCTTTAGAAGAAAGAGATCTGAGTATTCACTTAATAATATAAAAGAACTTTAGAAAAAGAGAGAGACATTTTGAGACGGAAATTCTGCAGCATAACGGCTATGTTACGAGGTTTTAGAAAACATTGAAAAGAGAGGGGACATGGGTCAAACATTCATAAATGACCCATAAAATAGTAGAGGGACATAATATAAGCGATTTAAGAACATGGTAATGAAATTTTAAAATATACCATATGAAATGAAGAACATGAAAGGAAGTCAAAAATAATATTTCTCTTATGAAAATTCGGCAGCCTAACGGCGCCACTTAAAACTTCAAAATACTGAATTGAAGATATAAAATGGGGACTCTCATCATATGAACATAAGAGTCCAGTATGATAGATATAGAGATAATACCCCAACATAACAAAAAGAAACTTGAAATACTTTACATGAAAATAGATCTTGAAAAATGAGAAGGGAGAAAGAATCTGTTACAAAAATTTCGGCAGCCTAACGGCGCCACTTAAAACTTCATAAAACGAAATAATGAGAGTAAGAGGGGATCTCTCATTATATGAACATCAAAAGGGCAGTAATATGAGTATAAAAGAACATCCTCCAACATAAGAACATGTAGCATAAAAGGAATGACATAAAAGAGATTACTTGAAATGAAAGAGAGAGGTCAGGTCCCTTACCTTAAAACATAAGTCTTAAAACTCAAAGGTTGGGACCTTGAAGGCTTGGGGGCACCATGGGAGGACTCCTTGGGAGGTAATGAGACCAGAAATTCGTTGGGGGAGAGTGGGGAGTTGAATGGATGAGAGGATGGCTTGGTATGTATAGGGAAAGTGAGGGGACAAGGCATTAATGGCCAAGGGACACCTCATTAGTGGTTTTGGCAAAACCATGGGCTTGCCCATGGTATTTTCCCATGGTATTGGCCACTTGGGACACCTCATACCTTATCTTACTATTCATAAGTCTACCATATTGATTACATACTTAATACATCGTTTAATGATGTCGTTAGACACCCGTAACTTAAAAACTGTATTTTCACTATTCATCGAAAATTCAACTTTCTCAGAATAATCCCAAAATTTCACCTTAACCAAATATCAACGCTCTGATTACAAATATGAAATCCATTTTATAAAATAATTTTCTAAATATTTTTAATTTAATTTTTAAATAAAAACACTATTCACCGAAAATTCATTTTTTCAGAAAAAACCCCAAAAATTACCATAGCATAATATCGGTGCTCTGAGTTCAAAAATGAAATCCGTTTTATAAAAATAATTTTCTAAATATTTTTAATTAAATTTTTAATTAAAAAAACACTATTCACCTGAAAAAAACTAATACTTGAATAATAATTTATGAAACCGTTATTTAACCATTTTATTGAATCACATTACTTAATCAAGGTGCCTAGATTATATTAATACTTTCTTTAAGTGAGATTACTAATCCATTTGGTCACATTACTAATCCTAAGCGTAAAATCACTATTCATAATTTACTATTCATCAAAAATCAAGTTGATCTTATTAGACTCGAAATTTCGTAGTGAACATAATTGTAGAAGACCATTTTTTGAAAATCATTACACATTTTTATTTATTTAAGGTTTACATAAACATTTTTAAAATATCCTTTCTCTAAAATTCATCAAAAATATGCATACTATATTTATCCGGACATTTAAAAATTCATAAACTTCATCATAAGAAGAAATCCCAATTTTTATTTAAAACAAAGGATTACACAAGGCAATTATGGTCTCCTTACATAGCCCCTTATCACACCAGCATAGGACCTAAGTGTAAGGTGTGCTAAGGTGAGAGAATCCGAGGGAGGCTCGGCCAACATCGCACGAGTAGTAATTTCTATCAGTTTGAACTTCTCGCGAAGGCGATCCCGTTCTAGCTTCACACGATGAAGTTCAGCTTGGGTTTGGTCCAGAGCAAAGCCCAGTGGTGCTACCTCCTTCCCAAGTTCTGTTAGATGGGCTTCGATTGGTCCAAGACTACTGGATGAGGCCATCGAATCTTCTTTCTATATTAATTAACCAAGATTGCTTGTATTTAGAGATAGTAATCAAAAAATTTAGCTTCCAGTGGTCATATTGACCAATGGTCAAATAATAGTCAAAACCCAACAGTCTCATTTTAATTATACTCATGTTATCAAATGAAACATTTTTGTTGAGTATAAAAATAAAATAACACATAAAATTAGGAAATAAGATTTATTCAAAATTTCGGGTCATTACAATCTTCCCCCCTTAAGAAATTGTGTCCTCGTAATTTTTAAAATTGGGTTTTGAAATTTCATTGAATGTCCCACATCAGAAAATGTGTCAGTAAAACTATTACTTTAAAAGAAAGAAAGGGAAGTAGAAAGGTCACCCGAGTTAACCCATACTAGGATTCCATGGAGGAAAACATGGACATGGAAGAAAAACAAAGGGTCAATTTCTGGGGGAGAGTGATAGAGAACATGATTAGGAGAATGTTAACCATAAGAAAATCCCAAACTTATGATGTGTGTAAGCGGTCTTTGATTACCAAGTAGGAAACGTAAACCAACAATCTTTTTGTTTTACGTTCCTTTTCATAATTTTTAGGAATTCATTTACAAAATAAAACAAAAACATAAGAAAATATACCTATCTTCATGTAGAGTTTCATCCTTTAATAGGTTTCTACCCAAAACTAATCTTTTCTCCAAACTATGAGCATTCAAAACTACTTGGTCTCATCAAAACACAAGAATCATCTTCATAATCCACAAAAGATTAACTATCTATTTCTTATATCTTTAAACATTATCCTAAAAACAGAAAGGGTAAGGTAAAACAACTCTTCAAAAATAAATAATCCCATAGGAATGGAAACTACTTTTAAATCTTCAAAGTTCCATGGTACTACCCAAAGTTCATCATAGTTCATTCCATAAATAACTGTCCTTAAAAATCCTCAAAATAAACCAAACTAAGATTGAAACCCAAATACAAGAAGGATTTGATAACATAGTCTTCCAAGGTAAACTTTATCATTCATCTCCAAACAACATAAACCACTCCTAACATCTTATAAAAAAAGTAGCCAACCTAAACATATTTACCCCAAGATAGGTTAATAATTTCCATAAGTAACCTAAATTACTATAATTCCACCTTAAATTCATCGATTCTTCAAAATATAAGTCAACCTTACTCTTCAATGAAAATACCGTAGTAATCTATTTACCTCGATCATATAGGGTCCCCAAAATAGTGAACATATTCCAAAATAATAATCATATTTTAATCCCCTAATCATCTATGTCATATTAATACGACAATCGTCTCATTTCCTATCACATTGGTTGTTTGGACATGTTCTTCCATTTCCAACCATTAACTAAGAAGAGAAAGCATAATTAGGGGCTTAAGTACTTAGCCAATAATCATGAAAAGGAACTGAAAGCATATAAGGATAACTTGTAGAAGAAAAGTATACCCTAACTTGTGATCCCCTACGTTCCCATCTAGGTTATCCATGATCATATATTCTTATGTGAATCTTTATTTTATTTTATCTTTGTTCCTTTAACAATGGTTCAAACTAAGCTTATGAATTTACCAAAGCATATCTCCCGGGAGTGTCGTAACCAAGAGTGCAGCAAGGCCCGTTGTCGTGTACCAGTTCCCGTTCGATACTAGCTCAAAGCGGTGTTTTCGGGTTTTACCCCTATGTACATCTGTGCCAGAGCCACCTCTACCTGCTCGTATCCAGACAGGGATGTATTTGCTTGGCAACCCCTTACTCAATACTCACCAAAATACCAGGAAGATTTCCTATTTTTTTAACTTTTCTATAGGGTTCTTCCTAGAGTTTTCATATCCTAATTTCCACAAATAACTAAACCTCCCTTTGATACCAACTATAGCATCCCATCTTTTTATAACATAAACTTTCATTACATTACACAAAACTGAGGATCTTTAAGGTTTAGTGTCTTGGAAACCAGGAACATAATACATGAAAACAACATAAAACATTCTTCTTAAACACTTGAAAGGATTCTCCTTAAGTTTATCCTAGGTTCATTACTACATCTCATAACCTGGGGACATACATCAAAAGAAAGGGTGAGCAAAAGGCCCAGTAAGGGAAACAAGATGAACATTTTACATGTGAACTTGAGATACTTCAATAAGGACATGAAAAGAACTTTAAGGCATGAGAAAGAAATCATGAGGCATTTCATAATAAAAATAACATTTTTCATAACTTGAATATGTGGCTACATCATTTAACATAGACAATCATGAACATATCACCAAGGTCCATCCCCAAGGTGTCATTTGAAAATTACCAAGGTTATTCACCAAGGTATCGTGAAAATTGTAATCTCTAGTGGTTACATCATTACCCAATGCATTGGAGTGCTATCAGGGTGCACCCTTAAATTTTCCTTTATTATCATGTGATCCACATATATCATCATCAAACATTTCATAAATAACCCATATAGAATAAAATAAATGGGTTTCATTTCATAATCACAACGTTTTAAAAACTGCTTTAAAGACATGATCTTTACGTCACTTTAAAACCCACAGAAAAGGAAGGTGGGTCTCATGTATGTAAATCCCAGAATTTAAAATAGAACATTTTGGTATATATGTGAATACCCCTTTATAAGAAAGAGCTTTGAGTATTCACTTAATAATATAAAATAACTTTAGAAAAAGAGAGAGACATTTTGAGACGGAAATTCTGCAGCATAACGGCTATGTTACGAGGTTTTAGAAAACATTCAAAAGAGAGGGGACATGGGTCAAACATTCATAAATGACCCATAAAATAGTAGAGGGACAGAATATAAGTGATTTAAGAACATGGTAATGAAATTTTAAAATATACCATATGAAATGAAGAACATGAAAGGAAGTCAAAAATAAGATTTCTCTTATGAAAATTCGGCAGCCTAACGGCGCCACTTAAAACTTCAAAATACTGCATTGAAGAGATCAAATGGGGTCTCTCATCATATGAACATAAAAGTCCAGTATGATAGATATAGAGATCATACCCCAACATAACAAAAAGGAACTTGAAATACTTTACATGAAAATAGATCTCGAAAAATGAGAAGGGAGAAAGAATCCGTTACAAAAATTTCGGCAGCCTAACGGCGCCACTTAAAACTTCATAAAACGAAATAATGAGAGTAATAGGGGATCTCTCATTATATGAACATAAAAAGGGCAGTAAGAGGAGTATAAAAGAACATCCTCCAACATAAGAACATGTAGCATAAAAGGAATGACATAAAAGAGATTACTTGAAATGAAAGAGAGAGGTCGGATCCCTTACCTTAAAACATAAGTCTTAAAACTCAAAGGTTGGGACCTTGAGGGCTTGGGGGCACCATGGGAGGACTCCTTGGGAGGTAATGAGACCAGAACTTTGTTGGGGGAGAGTGGGGAGTTGAATGGATGAGAGGATGGCTTGGTATTTATAGGGAAAGTGAGGGGACAAGGCATTAATGGCCAAGGGACACCTCATTAGTGGTTTTGGAAAAAACATGGGCTTGCCCATGGTATTTGCCCATGGTATTGGCCACTTGGGACACCTCATACCTTATTTTACTATTCATAAGTCGACCATATTGATTACATACTTAATACATCATTTAATGATGTCATTAGACACCCGTAACTTAAAAACTGTATTTTCACTATTCATCAAAAATTCAACTTTCTCAGAATAATCCCAAAATTTCACCTTAACCAAATATCAACGCTCTGATTACAAATATGAACTCCATTTTATAAAAATAATTTTCTAAATATTTTTAATTTAATTTTTAAATAAAAACACTATTCACCGAAAATTCATTTTTTCAGAAAAAACCCCAAAAATTACCATAGCATAATATCGGTGCTCTGAGTTCAAAAATTAAATCCTTTTTATAAAAATAATTTTCTAAATATTTTTAATTAAATTTTTAATTAAAAAAACACTATTCACCCGAAAAAAACGAATACTTGAATAATAATTTATGAAACCGTTATTTAACCATTTTATTGAATCACATTACTTAATCAAGGTGCCTAGATTATATTAATACTTTCTTTAAGTGAGATAACTAATCCATTTGGTCACATTACTAATCCTAAGCGTAAAATCACTATTCATAATTTACTATTCATCAAAAATCAAGTTGATCTTATTAGACTCGAAATTTCGTAGTGAACATAATTGTAGAAGACCATTTTTTGAAAATCATTACACATTTTTATTTATTTAAGGTTTACATAAACATTTTTAAAATATTCTTTCTCTAAAATTCATCAAAAATATGCATACTATATTTATCCGGACATTTAAAAATTCATAAACTTCATCATAAGAAGAAATCCCAATTTTTATTTAAAACAAAGGATTACACAAGGAAATTATGGTCTCCTTACATAGCCCCTTATCACACCAGCATAGGACCTAAGTGTAAGGTGTGATAAGGTGAGAGAATCTGAGGGAGGCTCGGCCAATATCGCACGAGTAGTAATTTCTATCAGTTTGAACTTCTCACGAAGGCGATCCCGTTCTAGCTTCACACGATGAAGTTCAGCTTGGGTTTGGTCCAGAGCAAAGCCCAGTGGTGCTACCTCCTTCCCAAGTTCTGTTAGATGGGCTTCGATTGGTCCAAGACTACTGGGTGAGGCCATCGAATCTTCTTTCTATATTAATTAACCAAGATTGCTTGTATTTAGAGACAGTAATCAAAACATTTAGTTTCCAGCGGTCATATTGACCAATGGTCAAATAATAGTCAAAACCCAACAGTCTCATTTTAATTATACTCATGTTATCAAATGAAACATTTTTGTTAAGTATAAAAATAAAATAACACATAAAATTAGGAAATAAGATTTATTCAAAATTTTGGGTCGTTACATTGTTATTATGGCATACATTATATTAATTGATCATTTCATGTTAAGGATACATTAGCGGTTTCCTACTAAGTCATGTACAAACACCCTACTCGAGTATTTCATTTCACTTATTGATTTTGTAAGGGATATGGTGAAGGGAAAGGGACTTGTGGTGGGATGATGAGCTAACTATCATAGAGATGGTGGTGTAATAGGATGGAAAATATATGTAACTTTAGTTATTTATTTATTACATTCACTTTTACTCTTGTTTTATTTCCACCTTGAGAGCTCATTTATTATATGACATATATGCCATCATTATTATTATTCATGATTACTCTGGTCATTTATTATTATTATTGTTTATTTATTATTATTATTTTGACTTTATATAAAGGGTATAGTCTCCCCACTATTGGACTTAGACCCTCACTGTTAGTCGGAAACCTCTTGCATATGGGTAGGTGTGCATGGGGTCATGTGGCACCCCGGTTCAAACATGGTGGTTCATGTTTTGATGTTACAAAATGGTATCAAAGCACCAGGACTCACTAACTTTTCTCTTCTCTTTACCTTTATTTGGGATAGGGTTGATAGGATGTAAGACATATGGGACTTGGATTAGAGGAATTATGATAGTGCCTGGTCATCTTTTTATAGTGGACCTTAGAGTTTCCATAAAGTGGGGAAATTATGTTTTACTGTTACCATTGATAGAATTCACCTTAAGTGATGCACATGATGTTGATATATGGTTTATAAGATTTTTTTTGTTTGTGCATCATGACTAGGAACATAGGTTCACATTCCATATATATACTTTTTTTGTGTTGTATATTAGTTCTTTAATTAAATTTCATGGTGTGTTATATATATTCAGTATAGTTTCTCTTTATGTGGTATATTTTTTTTTACATGTTGTTATAATATATCTTTATTAGAATTAATTAATTTAATGAAACATGTTTTTATGTTAGTATATATATGGTGATTGTGACTAACATGCAAGGATGGATACCAATGTTAATTCTAGGAGGGGAATACGTTGTGTTAAGTGTAGACTCCTATGAGAGCCTTGTGTGATCTCATATACTAATTTGAGTTTATCCTAAAAAATCTATTTCTTTCCAAATTATATATTTCAAGTTACAAGAGATTTTACCTTGGCATAGACTTATGGGACTACTTAGAAAGTAGATTAATATAATCCCACAAGGGAGGAGGTTTCTACATTACCACTGGATGTGTAGTAGAATGTAATTGAGCATACTCCTACACCTTTTCTATGGTTTAGGAATTAAAAATTATTTACCTAAAGTTTTTTCTCTTAGTGCGTGTCCTAGGAATATGAGTTTAAAATTGTAGTCAAATATTACTTGAATTTTCTCTAGAATTATTCATCTTTCCGAGGAACTGAAGGTCCTTAGGATGTTTAATAATGGGATGAAATATATGTGGGAATCTTTGACATGGTAGAGACTCAAAAGGATTAGCAATTTAAGATTAGGTTGAGGTCATTTCAGGGTATGCATCCCATTTTGATACCCGTGTATCATATAGCCCCAATAGCAATAAAGTAGCTTGAGGTATAACTTGACAACTTTAAACATAAAGGCTTTATTAAGACAAGTACTTAACCTTTTGGTGAACCTGTATTGTTTTCCAAGAAGTCATATGATATTCTTCGACTCTACATTGATTACTAGAAGTTGAACCAAGTGATGGTGAATAACGGATATCCTTTACCTAGGATTGATGATATTATCGATCAGTTATAGGGATCTCGATGGTTCTACAAGATTAATCTTTGATCAAGCTATAACCAGTTATGAGTAAGAGAGGAAGATATTCCAAAACTAGTGGTTCAGAATAGGTATGGGTTGTATGAGTGCTTGGTGATAACATTTGGACTGATGAAAACACCATTAGTATTCATGGTTCTCATGAATAATATCTTCCTCCCATGCCTATACTCATTAATCATGGTTTTCATTAATTACATACTCATATACTCACCAACACTAGAGAAACTTTCTAGACACCTTGAGATAGTATTAAGTACACTTCGATCATATCATATTTACATAAAGATATAAAAGTGTGACTGTTGGATATAGGAGGTGAGATTATTAGGGAATATAGTGTATGAGATATAAATATCTATGAACCTAGATAAAATAGAGGTAGTAATGTCTTGGATATGTCCTTAGAACATCTTTGAGATCAGGAGCTTCATAAGCCTAGCAGGATATTATTGATGGTTAATCTAAAATTTATATGGACTATCAGCACCCATGATAGAAAAAAGTAAGGGAGTGAAATTCTAGTGGTTGGACCTATGTGAATAATATTTCCTTAAGCTTAATAAAATATCGATGAAAACTCTAGTAATGAAACCCCCTGAGCTTGGGATGGATTATGCAGTGTATTGTGATGCATCTAGAATTGTTCTAGGAGTGGTTTTGATGTAGAGAGAGAAGGTTTTATCCAATGGGTATTGTGACCTATGACCCCACAAGTGTAACTACCCTACACATGATCTAGATTTTGCAACCATGGTTCACACTCTAAAGTGTTTGGGACACTATATCTTCAGTGAGAGAATTATTAGTTACACAAACCACAAAAGCCTTTAATATTTATTTACGCAGCAGGACCTCAATCTAAGACAGAGGAACTAGTTTTTTTATCTATATACATTTTACTTCAAGATGGATTATTCACTAGGTAAAGTTAACATCATTATGAATGGTTATAAGATGCAGGTGAAGTAGGATCTTGGTGACAGGCATTTAGAGGAGTAGTGGAGCTTGATGATCTTGTTGGTTGGCTAGAGTATGGATGATTTTGAGGATCAGGGATTGATGAATTGTTACCCTTTAGTGATCAAATCCTCACTTGTATACCAAGTAAAGACTGGTCAGGAGTTAAACCCAAAGTGTTCTGTGATGAGATAACATCTAACTGGTGGTGACTTGATACCCAGATGGTCATTGGAAGATGATGATGTTATCATGGTACATGGGATAGTATTAGTATCTGATTCCATATGATAGTAAATGATGATATATTATCATACCTATAAATTTTAAATACATCTTCATGTGACCAAGATGTATCATCAATTCTGATGTTAGTTCTGGTTTCTAGGGTTGAAGAGATACAATGTTGGCTTCGTCTCCTAATGCCTTACCTATCAGAGGGTGAAGTTAGAGCACCAACAACCTAGTGGTTTGATTAATCCACTTTATATAACCATTTGTAAGTGGGAGGAAGTCATGATAGGATTTTCGATGGGGTTAAATATGGCCTCTAATACTCATGATGTAGTCTGGGTTATTTTCAATCAGTTAAAAAAGAATGCTCACTTCTTACTGATTAGAGAGACTCACTCAGTGGATTAGCTGGGAAAGATCTATATTTGAGATATCATACACCATCAAGGAGTTCCCTTGAACTTTTTTTTAGATAGAGACTCATTTTTTACATTTCTCTTTTATAAGGGAGTTCAAAAATCCATAGGGACTCGGTTGATATTGAGCAAGGTGTATCATACTCAGACAAATAGATGGTCCAAGTGGACTATATGCATATAGGAGGATATGCTTAGAGATTTCATTATAAACTGTATTTAAGCATTATATGATCAAATGTTCTTAGTTTAGTTTCCATACAATAATAGTTTTTTAGGATTTGATTCAGATGGAACCTTATGAGGATCTTCACAGGAGGCTGTGTCACTCACTACTCTAATGGCATGACAAGGGTGATATAGAAGTTATTGGCCCTAGCATAGTTAAGAAGACTTCTAAGAGAGTGCATTTGATTCATAAGAGGCTGATCACCACTCAAATTAGGCAAATATCATATACCAAATGTAGGAGGAGACATGGGAGTGTAAGTCTAATGTTCGAGCTCAATGGCCTGATTTTTTCAAGAAAGAGTGCTAGAATGACATATTGGGGAAGAGAAATAGTAAGAGAGGGAGAATTCTAATATCCTAAATTTTTTATTATAATAAAACCCTATTTTTTAATAATTTATTTTTTTATGTGAAAAAATTAATTTTTAAATAAAAATCACACAATAAATGTTTTAAAAGATTTATGTAAGGGTAAAAACTTTGTTAACACTTTAGAATATTCTATGGAATGTTTTTAGAGTCATATATTGAGTTAATATGAGATTATGAGGCATGCAGAGCCTCGATGTGAATAGAATAAAAATATTAAATATATTATATTACATGCGGATGATTTTCCTAGAAAAAATAAAATATCTCCCAAGTGGTGCCTCATATAAGAAATTTGAGATCGTAGTTAGGTATAGATTGTGGTTTATACCCTATACACAACATAACATGTGTGTCTGTCAGGTGTTTGGAAAAATCACACATGAGGGTAATTTATTTAATAATTTTTATTATATTTTTTCAAAGAAAATGAAATTTCTCCTGGATTGTGTATCATATGGGAAATCTGATTCCACCAATAGGTTTGTAATGCATTTTTTACCCTAGGTGTGGCATAACCTTTGGGTGCATCGACCATTTAGTTACATCACACATAGGGTAATTTTTTTACCCTCATATCGTATTATTATTATTATTTTGAATATTAAAATTTATTTTTTTCAACCTACATAAGAAAATAGCCACTGTCACATGGCCTTCTTCAAAATCATTTGAATCATATGTTTTTTCAATTAATTCAGTAAACCATTAATGTGGTCAAATTAATGACTCCACCATCAATATTTAGATGAAACATGAGATTAAATTGGGGGTTTTTTTCTAAAAGTATATGAATTTAGGGATTAAAAATAGCTGAATGATTTCTTGTTCTTCACTCATCAATTTCGTTGAGTCCAAGGGATCTCAAAACTACTTGAACATGATTGATAAAGGCTATATCAATATTTTTGGGCTTACTTGCATGTTTTTTATTCTTACCTAGGGGTGACCTACCTTCTTTTTTCCCTGGTGGACCCCATGAGAGTTGGAATATGATGTAGGATTATTTTAATTTTAAATTATTTACTTTATTCACTTTTTTTAACATCACAATTATAAAAAAAGAACTTAAATAAATGATAAAATGTATATTTTTTACAGTAATAATTTCATGGAATTGTATGAAGATAATTATAAAATTATAATCACATTGAATGTTCAAGAATAATTTATCAAAATTATTAAACAATAATTATCAAAAGATAATTATTAACAAAAATTATAAAAAAAATAATTTTGTGAGATTATTAAAGGATGTAATCTTTATAAATTATCAAAATATAATTTTTAAAGGGATAATTACATGGAATATAGAGGGATAATTTATTAGTTTTTTCAAATTATAATTTCTTTGTATTATAAAAGTATAATTATTAAAATTATCAAAAGATAATTATGAGAGTTTATTAATGGATAATTATAAGGATTAAAAAAATATAATTAGATCAAATTTTCAAAAGATAATTTGTGAAAAAATATCATAGGATAATTATAAAAAAAATATAGGATAATTATTTGGTTTTATCAAAGAATAATTATTAAATAACTTCCATGTATAATCTCAAATTAATCTATATAGTTTTAAATAATATAAAATGTTGTTTTATAATTATTCTTGAGGAGAATATTTCAAGCACATGATTTGGCCTAAAACAAGATTTTAGAAATTATCCAGGAGATAGGGAGTATCTTCACATGTAATATTTTATTTATTCTTGAAATAAAATATTTGATTTTTTTAGAACCATTCGAAAACCATGAGGGTTAATGTGTTAGCAGCTATGATAATAAGGCATGTGGGGAGGTGTTCTCGACTATTGAGGTTTCCGTTCCGGTTCTTGAACCACACAAGATAGTTTATTCTTATTGTTGGTGTCAATAAATTTGATGTTGGAAGTTATTTACCCTCTTGGGATCTCATTACACATATTTCTATGGTATAATTATTTTTATGGAATATTTGATGTCCATTCTTATTTCTAGATTGCATGTGGGTGTGTGTGTTTCCCATGATATCGTACGAAATGCTTCCATGAGAATTGTTGAGATAACTAGATTCCAAGTTGATGTTTGATTTATATGTTGGATATAAGATGGTACTATATTTTCTTTTGATGTAGGTTATGGATATTATCATGCTATTTCTTGTCATGTTTTTCCTTTGGAGGATTGGTATGTTGTTTACATGATAGTTGGTCATCATGGTATGATTACTTCTTGAGGCCTACATGCATAGAGTGTGGTGCTGACGTCAATGGTGCATGATATCCTTATAACATAGTCTCTACTCGATGCCTTCTGGATTCTAAGTAGATGGATGACACTCAATGCCTTACGGAGTATGAGTGTTACTTGATTCCTTGTGGATTCCAAGTAGGTTATAGATACTCAATAAATTTTGGATTTCAAGAATTACTCGATGCCTTATAGGTTATGAGTTGTTTACTCACTCGATGCCTTGTGGATTTTGAGTGACACACCAATAGCCTTGTGTCTAGTTCTGATCCTTAAGGAAATTTTTCACATTTTATGGCATGGATCCAAAGCGGGTATGGCCACGGTTTAGTGGCGTCTTGGTTAGTGCATGAGTCCTTGGTTTTGGATTGTGTTTTTATTCTTGTTATGCATTGATTATTATTACTATAGAATACACTATTATACTTGGGCATGTTAGGTTAATGATGCATTGGTGGTGTCCTACTAGATCTTGTACTCACACCCTACTCAAGAATTTTGGTGAAATTTTAGATTTCATGAGGGATTTGGTGAAGGTCAAGGGACCCATGGTGGGTTGCTAATCTGAACTGCATGGATCTAGGGGTAGACTAGGATGGACACTGGTGGGACCCGCGATTATTTATTTATTACCTGCACTTTTACTCTAGTTAGTTTACCACCTTGAGAGCCTATTCATTATATAACATGTATGTCATCATTATTATTTCGCATGATTACTCTGATTATTTATTTTTACTACTGTTTATTTGTGTATTGAATCGATGTAGAGGGTATAGTTTCCCCACTATAAAACATAGACTCTCACTTCTAGTTGGCAGCCTCTTGCATATGGAGAGGCGTGCATGAGGTCATCTAGCACTCTGGCTCAGACCAGGTGGTTAGGGTTCAGATCTTACACATCATCTTTATAATTTTAATCATGATAGAAATATCATATATATTCATTATAAATATATTTATAACAATCCATAAAATTGGGATATAGAAAAATGAATTGCACCATCTATGGAAATGGTTGGTCATACGTATCCATGTACGTTGATTTCACTTTTCGTTGGATGGAACGAAATAAAGGTAAATAGTAATTCAACTTTCTAGGATCATTACTATATAATATATGGATATATATATTATTTAAATATATCCTTATTACCATCCATATAAAATGGAAATGAAAAATGAATCAAATCACTTTATGGTGGTGGTAGTCTATAAGTACGCACTAGTGATGTTATCATTTTCCAACATATTGGAAGGTAAGAAGATAGATATGATAGTATATTTACAAAAGTATAATTATATCATAAATATCATATATAAACATTAAAATCATCATAATTACCATTCATAAAATATGGTTATGAAAAATGAACTACATCGCTATGTGGAGAAGTTAAGTCATACGTACGCACGAGCATTACTTTCACTTCCCATTTAATAGAAAAGTGGGTGGATAATGGTGGTTTCATAGTCATAATAACATTTAAGTATATTTTGGATACTAAATTTATTATTTTATGATAAATAACATATATTTAGAGGAGTTAAAATATGGGGTAAAAATAAATTGATTGGTTAAGGCGGTTTCCTTTTCTTTGAAAGAAATCCTTAAGATCCTTTATTATGGAACCTATGGTTAGTCTTTTGGGAATCCCCTAACCTCAAAAAATAGATAAAAAAAATTATAAGATAAATTTACAGGGTTAGGTTGATCTATGTTACTCTATTTGGTGTAATGAAAATAGAGAATGGGTGTCCTTTTATAAGTGATGGGAGGGGCATTCTTGGAATTTCTTAAAGTATTAAAATATAATAAAGTCAGTCTCAAGAAAAATGATTTCAAATGGTAATTGATTTGAATATAAGATATTATATGGTTTAAATATAATCAACCAATAAAATTTGTACTTGTTTAATCAATATTTTAAACCTTATCTTTTGGTTTAACCCCTTAGTTAACCTATTTTAACCTTGACCATGATAACGCCTTTTTCACTCTTAAAGGGTTATAATTCTAATTATAAGGTAAAAATTGGCCCATAAATGCTATTTTTTTATATTTTTTACCATATCATATCAACATCTTCCTATTTTAATATTTTTTATGATTTTTAAATGGTTTAATAAAATATTAATTTCATAAAACATCATTAATGTCATTTTGTACACTATTCATTTAATTTGACATTTAATATATCAAGGAATGGAATTTGAATATAAACCTTTAAAACATACCTAATATGTTATATTTATCTAAAAATTTATTTAAAACAATAATTCATCCAAATTTCATTACTATTGATATTTTTTAAAAATAATTTATTTTATTTTTCTATTAATTGAATAAATATTATATTGGCACTGTTTAAACAATTAAGGTAATTATTTAATCACTAAATATTATAAATAAATTATCATGATAAAAAAATAGTTTATATTTTTAATTAATATTTTCCTATTTTTATCCGTATAATAGAAATTTAAAGTCATTAAAGTCAAGAGAGTGACATTTTCTATTTATTCTTTTCTTAAAATAATATAATGTTAATAATCAAATAAATATGGAACCAAGTGGATATATACTAAATAATTTGATTTATATATCCTTAATAAAACCATAAAACAGGATAAAAAAATTTTGGGTTGATTTTCAGACCTTATATCAGGGTTTTAACCCTATTTTACCCATTTTACCCTTGTCGAGGTGACAAAAATTTACCAAGGTTACATTTCATAATGAAAAAAATAAGAGGGAAAATTTTAACAAATTTGGACCATATAATTCCAAATATGTAATCCATTTTTCAAGATTTAATTCCTAGAAGTTTCATTAATTAATTTAAGACAAAAATACAAAATGCAACAAAAAACAGTTTTTTAGGAAAATGTATTTTTAAGTATAAAAATATTTTTACAAAAAATTAAACGATGAAATTTATTCCAATGAAATTAATTTGATTATTAATAACATAATATAAATTATTTTACATTCAAACCATTTTAAAACAAAATGGTACTTCTTAAATACTTGAATCAAAAATAATCTTTCCAATATAAATAAGTATTTTTCACTATTCGTTGAAATATCAAAGTTTTTAGAAATTTATAAAAAAATAACCCTAAGATAATTTTGACATGATGATTATAAAAATTATATCCTTTTAACAAATAAAATTTATAAAATTTACTTAAATTAATTATAATATTTTCTCATAAAAAGCAATAAAAATTATTTTAGAAGGAATTATAGTTTCAAGAATAAAATACATTTGATAAAAATTGATTTCATATTTATTAAGAATTAATAATTAAATTTTCATTTATTATTTTGTTTATATATATATATATATATGTATTATAACATGGTTAATCCTATTTATACTTGCAAATTCAACGACTGGGTTATAATGGTTATATTTAAATAATAATATTTTATGGTTCATTTAAGCTCAGTGTTGCGTGTTGTAAAGGTTATCGAACATAGTGTTCTTTTAAAATCCCAGTGTGTTACATTATCCCCCCTTTAATAAATTAAGTACTCATAATTTGAACTTTTTCTCGGTGATCAAGGTTTTGAAATTTGAAAATACCTTTGTTGAAAACCCACATCGTAAATTTTTTTAATAAAACTTTCTCTTAAGAATAAGGAAGGGAAATAAAAAGGTCATCTGGAATAGCACAAAACTAGGTTTCCAAATAGGATAAAATTATTGGTAAGTGAAATTATAGAAATGGAGGAGAAAACTAATACCCAAGGACCAATAAATAGTGATAGAGAAAGTGATCAGAAGAAAGTTAACGAATACAAAACCATAAATCTTTAATGGGTATAAATACTATTGATTCATCAAAATGAAGGTAAAGGTATGAATTTTTTATTTCAAGATCCATTTATTAAATTTGTGGGATTATTTAAATATCAATATAGGAAAAACTATAAATATACTTACTTTATATCTTTTTATTTCATAAGAACAATTTCATCCCTTGGTTGTGCTTCAATCAATTTCCACTTCATCTCTTACTCAAATAAATGAATATCTAAGATGAAGTTTTTATTCTTAAATCACTAAAATTAAATTTTAACATATCATAATATCAATAAATAATAACAAATATTTCCATCTCTCTAAATATTTACCAAAACCAAAAATGGTTAGCATAATTTATCCAATATAATACATTAATCTCTAAAGCCTCAACAGTAACACTCAAAGTTTAACTTAATATATTTTATAAGTATTTATCCTAAAAACCCTTCTAATATACATATTACCATATTCAAAATCCAAAAATTTAGAAATGAGGATGCTAAATTTATAAAATCAACTTGACATTAATCCCATAAAGGATACGAAGTAACTCTTGATGTCATATACCAAAAAATTAAATATATTGATCACCATAAAACCTCAATAAAAAGATAAATGCTTCCAAAAAATAAATATATCCTTATTCCTTAAATAAAATCACAAATTATCAAATATATTCAATGAATCCAAAAATGAAGTAAACTCCATCATAAATTGCATTGTCATCAAATCACTAATCATTTTCAAGCCCACCAATACTATACAATCTACTTCATCAATGTCAATAATCTCATTATATCAACTAATCATTATTATCTCAACATAAATCACATATTAAGGGTTATATTTCCCTCAATCATGTGTTTTACATAAAATATCACATTATCCTTAAATCACTTTTCTCGGTTATTTGTACCATTCAGTAAATTCTTTCAAATACATAAAGAACAAATATTATGGAATAGTCCTTAGATGTTTCATGATTGATATAACACTTCTATAATATAATTATCAAATACCAATACATAAACACTTTAGTCGTTTCAATTAATATATTAACATGGAATTAGACCTTACTTGGTCTAGGAATTAACACTTATATTAGGGCCTAGTCTTAGGTAATTCCCATGTTCCCCACACATATGAAATTGAACTACTCCATAATTCCTTGATCTATTAACTTCATTTCCACTTATAAAACATCTTCCCCTCCTTTTGATACATTCCTCAAGGTGAATAATTCCACATTTCTAGCATGAAGGAAATTAATACTTCTTTCCACCACGGTCTACACTACTCGAGCTCTCAGTATACTCTTTCCTTCTATTCTTTGGTGAGTCTAATAGTGGGTAAAGGTGAAATTTTTTAATCATATATTGTGATAATGGATTATTCATAATCATAATATCTTTCACTCTAGTTGTTATCCCATTTGGTTTCCCACTATCACCACATTTTCCATCACATTCAACATTAATGTGGTTTCTTCTGGTTCCATCCATTGACTAAAACCAAAAATAATAGTATGAGTAACAATAATCATATTGGTAAAACATGAAATTCCATTAATGGGATTTCTAAATCATGAAAAAATCTTTTCAATCTATGGAACCATAGATTTAAGCTAGGATATCCTTGGGTGTTATCTATTCAAATCCTTCATAATGGTTCCTAAATAAAATTTAAATTAGCCCAAGCATATCCATTAGGAGTGTCAAACCTAGGGCATAGTAAGGGAACACTCACCATGCACCAGAATGATGGACAAGATATACTAGACCAAAACTTTTTTAGGTTATTACCCCTGGATGTATCAATGTTCAAAAAAAATCCACTTGTAGAATCCATACAAGGATATATTTTTAGGAAACCCATATAATCTATACCTTACTAAAACTTTAGGATGTTATCTTATACTTATAATTATCCTCAAAGTCAATCTTAGGATCTGGTTTCATAAATCTAGTTCCCAAGGTTTCTATTAAAATTTATATGATACACGTTGTAAAGAACCTAACACTAGTAACCTAGAGCCAGTGGTTACTTTATTACATTGGCATTAGATACATGCGATCACGTCCCAAAGGAATTAATATTTTAGTACTCTTGGAAAATTAGATACATACTTTAATCTCACATTAAATTTAAAATCATTAAATATAAAACATAGCGAAAGTAAATATTCTACATACTTCAACTGAAACTACTAAAACATAGGCCTTTAACAATGTTAAAAATGGCCTTTATCAGCGCTTGAGAAGCAATGACTACCAGAGCATGATTAAAATACCAATTCTTTTATCAGCGATAGAAAAAACACTGATAAAAGGATCCTTTATCAATGCTAAAAAAAGTACTAATAAAGGAAACATTTATCATTGATTTTATAAGTACAGATAAAGGACCCCATTTATCAGCATTATTATTTAACACTGATAAAGGGGTATACTACAGTGTGTTGTAACAGCACACTACAACACCATAAACAGCACTATAAGGCATAAAAGTTAAGTACCAATACATAATTTAAAAGAAATAAAATTTAAAACATAAATAAAATAAAATAAACACTATGTTATAGACATTTCAAACATTGGTTTATATAATTGCATGATTAGGTACAAATTATTACATACATTCAAAAACATATATGTTCCTTTGTTTTTTCCTCTAACCTTGAATCATGCTATTTCTGAAAAAACCACTCCTGCTCAAGAAAAATAATGCACCTATATAAGAAATCAATTCTTATGTTAGTAATAATATAAAAAATAAATTAAACATAAAGTGTTAATTTTAAACTAAACTTTGAGTCATACTAGGAAAATTTTGTATCAAATTGAGTTACAGTTGATTCTTGCATGTCACACCATTTCTTGTTTATCTTCAAGAATTATCTCTATGAAAATTAACTAAATAAGTATAAGATAAAAATGATAAGGAAATTAATTAATTAATATTAGATATAATGATGATAAAATAATCTAGGATCATTTTCTTGGTTTTGACGATGTGATTCATGTTTTAAACTAAAATGACGCTTATATATTGAAAAACACACTTGGAGCCATACTGGTCACATGGAATAACTTCTCTTCCTTAATCAATGGCACTGGATTCCCCCAGTTCTCCCTCCCTCTCTAATTGGCATCTACTAGGGTTTCATCCAAAATATCTTTGTGGCTCTGTTGAAGTCCCTTTCGATCCCCCCCATCATTCTTCTAATAGTGATTGACGCTTCTCTATGCTTCCTCTACTCTTCCTTATTCCATTTTTATTCCAGGTTCCCTCTCATCTCAGTGTGGTGTGCTATTTTGTTGTTTGACGTCATAAATTTTGCCTCTCTGATTTTATCACTAGATCTATCATGTTTAACCCCAAATTGGTTTTATATGATGGAACTCATGCGGTTTAGGATTGTCCTGTGGTGGCATTTGGTGGAGTCTCCCTTCTATTTTCTGGTCAACTCTAAGTGGTTTCAAAGCCTTGAATGTTTCCTTCTCCACCCTTATCGCTTAACCCATGATTTCAAAACCCCATGTTGGTTTGTCTTGATGGTGCCTCGGTGGTTTTGGGTCATATTAGAGGTGGCGTTAGGAGGTGTCTACCTCATCTTGATGCTCTCTCATTCCTATACTCTTGTTTCTAAGCCCTTTGTTCTAGACCCCATCTTGTTCTTGTATGAAGTAGACTGTGATATCTTAGGACTATGTTGGTGCGGGTGGGTCAGCATCGATGTGTGGTTCTACTTCCTGAAGTTTTTCTACTACTAATCATCTCGTGGTTTACCCTAAAAATTTGTCTTGAATGGTGTTTTCTCCAAAGTTTAGCTCTGATTATGGATTACAATTCTATTTAAAGATGATAAGTTTATGTAAAGGTTTATGGTGTTTCTATTGATCATAGTTTGAAACTTTAGTAGCACGATGGACGGTGGATTTCTCCAGCATCTCAAATTTCATTCCCCAGTTATGGATCTGGCGTATTTAGGGGGATGATGGCGACTAATCATAATAAGGGTTAGTGTTGTGGTTTTGTTGATGATGGTGATTCATTTCAAGGAGTTTGGATCAAGGATATCATGGCCCAAGGTAGCTAGGTGGTTCAGGGATATACTATTCTCGAATTTTGAATTTGGTGCTTTGGTATCTACTATTTTGAATTTTGATTTTGGTTTAATTCAAGTTGTTGTGTGGTTTTGTATTTGGAAATGTACGATTACCAATTATACTTAAAATATATTTTTTAAAATATAAAAATATGGATTTGGAGGTCATATTGGTCACATCATGCATTGGATTTAAGTGAGTCTAATTAATACACATACCAAATGAATTACGGATTATTTTCCTTAAGTAATAAAATAATCTGAATTTGTTTGATCAATTTTGAGTACGTCACTTGTCTTTTTACTAAAATTTCATTTTAAACTGGAAATATGCATTTTGAGTCATATCGGTCACATTGTGTGTAGGTTTTAAGTGAGAATAATTCCTACATTCCACAAATGAATTATGAATAATTTTCCTAAAATATCAAGGCAATCTGAGTATGTTTTCTTTATTTTCATTGAGTGGCACTTTTTGAACTAAAATGTTTATTTTAAACTGATAATGGATACTTTTAGTCATACTAGGCACATAATGTATCAAATTGAGGTGAAGATGATTCCTACACAACACAAATTACGTATGGATCATTATACTAAAGTATTAAAAAATTATGAATTTGTTTGCTTGGTTTGGAGTATTTCAGTTATCTTTTTTACTAAAATAAATTTCAATTAAAAATAAAAAGATGCACTTAGAGTCATATCGGTCACACAATTTGTATTATTTAGGTGTAGATAATTCCAACATGTCCCAAATGACTTATTGATTTTTTCTAAAAGTATTAAAATAATACGAATTTGTTTTCTCAATTTTGAGTATGTCACTTATCTTTTTTAATAAAATGTCATTTTAAAATGAAAACACGCATTTTGAAGAATATTAGTCACACCATGTGTCAGTTTGACATGAGACTCGTTCCTATACATCACAAATTACTTATGAATTATTTTAAAATATTATCAATACAATCTGAGAGTGTTTTCATATTTTTCAGTGAGTAACACTTCTTAAACTAAAATGTCAATTTTAATCTAATAACAGAAACTTTGAGTCATAATGAGCACATCATGTATCAGATTAAGGTAGGGATAATTTCTACACATCAAAAATAAAATATGGATTGTTTTCTTAAATTATCAAAACAATCCAAATGTGTTTTCTTAGTTTTGAGTATGTCAGTTGTCTTTTAATGTTAATTTTAAATAACAAATCCATATAGAATCATATGTATCACAATATGCATTGGATTGAGGTTGGGATGATTCATACATGTCCCAAATAACATATGTATAATTTTACTAAAGTATAAAACAATCTGAATGTGTTTTCTTGGTTTTGATTAAGCCACTTTTCTTTTTTACTAAAATGTCATTTTAAACTATAAACGCACACTTTGAGTCATACTGGTTAGAACATGTGTCAGATTGATGTGAGATGATTTATACACATCAAAAATACCTTATGAATTTTTTGTTGAGTCAATAAGGTTATCTTATGACTTCTCCATTCCTTATGGTTTTATGTTTTGAAAATCACAAACACTTTTTCTTGATTTCTGAATTTGTCATTCCATTTTACTTATAGTTTTCTCATGCTTCTTTTCATGATACTGAATCCAGTACAAAAGTTATACGGATTTCATGATACTGATTTTGATACAAATGTCATGCTATTTTTCATGATACCGAATCCAGTAAAAAATTCTTCCAGATTTCATGATACCGATTCCAGTACAAATTTCATGTTGTTTTATGATATCGATTCCAGTACAAAAGTCATGCTGTTTTATGATGCCGATTCTGGTACAAAAGTCATGTTGTTTTATGATGATGATTCCTATACAAAAGTCATGTCGTTTTATGATACCGATTCCGGTACAGATGTCATACAATTTTTATGATACCAGTACCCAAAAATATTGATACCATTTTTCTCAATATGATTTTCATTTTCTTAAGAATCCATTTTCTTGATAATGTTAGAATTGCTTAATGTATCATTCCAATGCTATCAGATTCTAATTTTTCTTATACTTAACATTTACCTTTAACTTAACATAATTTCTTGTACAGGAAATGATGTTGTACAATTTGTTATAAACTAACCATTGTATCTTTGACATGTGTCCAGGTACCTCTGAAATTTTAGGAAAATATGATCGTTGGAGTGGATCTGACCTTTGGGAAATTTTTCCTATAAATACAAGTTCATTTGAACGAGCAAAGTAACTAAGTGAACTTCAATGATGAATATTGAATTGAAAAGAAATCAAAGTTTGTGAAGTGATTTCTATATATACAGGATCTTACAACACTCAGTGATTTGTACGGATGTCAGGAACAACTTGTTCAGGCGTGAACAACTTGTTCAGACTTGCTTTGTGCAGACTCTAATTGAGCTGATCGTGGGCTTCTGGATTTGGAAGATAAAGGTTTTGATTTCCTTCTAAATCGTGGGATTGTGGGGATAGAAAGTCAGATAGCTATATTCGGATTAAGGGCTTACCTGGGTTTGGTTAAGATAGAATTTCTTGAAAGTATAAATCAAGGAACCTTTATCCAAGGTTTTTGGATACCCTTCTCTTTGGGTTAAAAGAATCTTATTATTACTTGTTTTATTTTTAATTTGTTTTTATTCCACTGCTATTTTAAATTTTTTTAAGTTATAAAGTATAACTATCTTATAATTCCTAATTCCATTACTCTGATTATATTAAATATTCTATACACTCTAAGGTATAATCTTTCTTTTAAGAAAATATTTCTTAAGTTTTTATCTTAATGTTGTAAAGTTTAAGAAAAGGTTTCATTAAAAGGTTTTGTGAATGTTTGTTTAACTTTGTTAAAATAAGTTTTTTTAAAGTTAAAATCTAACCTTAAAAAACATATTTCCTTAAGTTTAATAAACTTTTCTTAATAATTTTTTATATCAACTTTAAAAGTTCCAAAGGAATTTTTAAAGTATACAATTCACCCCCCCTATTGTATTGGAGCATTTCATTCTAAAAATTTGATCCTAAAATTGGTATCAGAGGAGGTCTCTAAAATACTTATATCCACATATAAGTTTTCTTTCTCAAGTTTTATTTTTCTTAATTCCTTCTTTTTTTAAAAACTTTTTCTTCTAACAATTTTTGTGGAAAGAAATATTCTTTTAATTATGGCAGGCATTCATGTTGGATCTCTATACAATATCAATCCAACTAGACCACCGATTTTTGATGGTAATGACTATGAGTATTAGAGATATATAATTAAGACCTTTGTGATAAAAATAGTTTTAGACAACTATATTATGTTAACTAGAGATTATAAGATTCCTGATAAGGAACTTATAATCTTTACTAATCCAGAAAAGGTGGAATACTAGATGAACTTTAAGGTACGTAATACTTTGCTTTGTTATATGACTAGAAATATATATACCCAAATTTTAAATTGTGAAGTTGCAAATAGAATTTGGAAGAATCTTGAAGTAACCCACTTTGGAACTTCAAAATTCATTGACACTAGAAGAACCATGCTCATAGAAGAATATCATGGTTTCTATTTTCCTTACGGAGAACCCATATGTAAAGTTCAACAAAGATTTATGACTATCGTCAACAGTTTACAATCTATGGGTGAGAATGGTTTAGATGATGATATTCTTGTAGACAAGATTATAGAAATTATTCCTAACAAATGGGAATCCAAGAGGATAGCTATATATGAGAATAGGAAAGTTACTCAGATTTCTCTTAATGAGCTATTTGGAACTCTTATTCAAAATGAAACTAGAATAAAGATAGATGCTGATAATATTAATAAGAAGAATAGAAATTGAAGTGTTTCTTTTACAACTAATACGAATCATATGAAATCCAAGACTCTTGAGAGATTTACAAGATCTAAATCTAAGAAGGTTGTTATTCAATCTGAATCTAGTGAAAGAGAAGCTTCAGAAAATGAATTAGAAAATCTTGCTCAGAGAATGAACAAGATTGTTAGAAAGAATAAATTTCAATATATATACAAGAAGAAAGATGAAAAAGATAATAATGATGGAGAAGTGAAATTCTACGAATGTAGAAGAACTGGTCATATTAGACCTGATTGTCCCTTGCTTAAGAAGACAGAGAAGAAGGATAGAAATTCTGAAAGGAACAAGAATAAGTTCTATAGATCAAAGTATAAGAAAGTCTTGAAAGTCAATGACACTTGGAGTGAAAGTGGTGGAGATTCTTATAATGTTTCTTCAGAATATGAATCTTCTGAGAAAAAGAATATTGTTCTAATAGCTAAAGCTACATTTCAAAATCATTGTCTTATGGATAAGGTACGAACTACTGAATCCTTAACCAATATTTCTTTAAGTAAAAACTTTATTGATAAATATTTTTCTTCAGATGAATAATCCACTTCATCGGACAGCAATAATGATTTACCTTTTTATGAGTAAGTTTCTAGATTTTCTAAGTTGCTTGAAAATAAAAATTGTAAATTTTCTAAGAAACTTGAGAAAACAAATTCTAGAGAATTTATTTTAACAAAATAAATTTTTGATCTTACCAAATATCTTGATAATAAAAATGATGAATTAAAAAATCTTTCTAAGAAACATGAGGAAGTTAATTCTTAGAAGGGTAAACTTTCTAAGGATCTTAAAAATCTGTATTTAGAAAAATTTGTTTTAGAGGATAAACTCAACTCTGAGTCTATTATTATAGAGGATAAGAATTTAGTCATGAGACTAAAATCTGAAATATTTTCCTTGAAGAAAATTCTTGAAAATTTTACTCCTGGTAAGGAAAATTTTGATAGGATGTATTCTTAGATCCGACCTCATGATAATAATCAAGGATTAGGCTATTCTCGTGAAAAACCAATTTTCAGAAACAATTATTTTGTTCCTCTAAGATCTCCCTTTTGCACTAAATGACAAAGTGGTGGGAATTGGAAGAAGAATTTTTCTTTAAATAAAGGTCAATCCCTTGGGTTTCATAAAGCTTACCTTTATAAAAAAATGAGGATACCCAATATTTTATTAACTAATAATTCTGGATCCAAGAAAGTTTGGATTCTGAAAACCTAACTCTTTCATAGTTAATTAAGGAAGTGCCAACAACATATGGTATATGGATAGTGGATGTTCCTGACATATGACTGGTAAAAAATACTATTTCAAAAATATTTTAAAGACTAAAGGTGGAAAAGTAACCATTGGGGATAACTCTCAAGGAGAAATATTAGGTATATGTAACATTATTATTCTTGGTAAAGCTATTATTTCAAATGTTATTTTTGTAAAAGGCCTTAGGCACAACCTCATTAGCATAATCCAATTATGTGATTAAGTTTACCTTGTGAATTTTAGAAATGACAAATGTTTAGTTCACAATTCCAAGGATGATTTTATTCTCTCTACCCTTCGGCATGAGAATGTGTACACCATAAAAATATAAGACCTTAGAAGTCAAGATCTAACTTTCCTTAGTGCATTTGAAGATCAATCATGGCTTTGGAATAGAATACTAGGACACTGTAACTTAATGAATCTTAATAAACTTTCTAAGAAAGAACTTGTTCAAGATATACCGGAACTTAGGTTTGATTCTCCAAAATTCTGTGATCCTTATCAATATGGAAAGCAACATAAATCTAGATTTAAATATATAAGTTAAGTTACAAATTCTAATGCCTTATAATTAGTGCACATGGACTTATTTGGTCCAACAAAAACTGGAAGTATTGGAGGAAAATACTTTGTGTTTGTTTTAGTTTATGACTACACTAGATTTACTTAGGTCTATTTTCTTGTAAAGAAATCTGAAGCTTTTTCTTATTTTAAAAACTTTAGATCTAAATTTAAAAATGTGAAAAATATATCATTGATAACTATTCATAGTGATCATGATAGAGAATTTGAAAATTCTAATTTTGAAACTTTTTGTAGTAAAAAAAGGTATTACTAACAAATTTTCACCTCCAAGAACTCCTCAACAAAATGGTGTTGTCGAAAGAAGAAATTGTATTCTTCAAGATATGACTAGAACCATGTTTAATGAATATTCTATAGATAAAAAATTTTGGTTTGAAGCTATATGTAATTCTTTCTATACTATAAATAGAGTTTTAATAAGACCTTTTCTTAATAAAACACCTTATGAGTTATGGACTAGTCTAAAACCAAAATTTTCTTACTTCAAAGTTTTCAGTTGAAAATTTTTCACCTTTAATACAAAAGATAACATACATAAGTTTTCACCAAAATCCAATGAAGGAATTTTCTTAGGCTACTATACAAACTCTAAGGCATATAAAATTTTTAATAAAAACACTTGTACTATGGAAGAAACAGTACATCTTAATTTTGATGAAAATGTTCATTTTGTTTTCAAAAAACCTGAACTTATTTCAGATATATTTTCTAAAACTGGTCACCAACCTTTTATAGAAGATCCTTTAGTCAAGGATAATGTTCAAGAAAATATTTCTGAAACATTTACCCCTAAAGATTTTCTACCCTATGTTGATGAACAAGTTTTTCAAAATCCGAGTCAGTTCCTACTTAGGAATCATCCCAGTGATAATATCATTGGTAAGGTTAATCAACCAGTAAAAACTTGGATTTCTTCAAGGAATGAAGTTGAACATGTTGAATTTCTCTCTCAATTTGAACCAAAGACTCCTGAAGAAGCCTTGGGTGATGAATATTGGATAAAGGCTAAGCAAGATGAACTCAAGGAATTTGTAAGGAATCAAGTTTGGATCTTGGTTGAAAAACCTAAGAAAACTTCTTTTATTGGAGTAAAATGAGTTTTTTGAAAAAAAATGTGATGAAAAATGTAATTATTTTTGGAAATAAAGCAAGATTAGTTTCTAAAGTCTATAACCAATAATAAGGCATAGACTATGAAGAAAACTACACTTCTGTATCAAGACATGAATCTATCTGTATTTTTCTATCCTTTGCAGCATTCTTTAATTTCAAACTTTATCAAATGGATGTGAAGTATTCTTTCCTTAATGGTTATGTATAGAAGGAGTTTTATGTAGATCAAACCCCCGGTTTTAAAGATACAAAATATCTTAATCATGTTTACAAACTTACCAAAGCTTTATATGGACTTAAACAAGCCCCTAGAGCTTAGTATGATAGACTTTCTGGATTTTTTCTTCAAAATAACTATGTTAAGGGAACCGATGATCCAACCCTTTTTATTAAGAAAAATAATAAATATGTTTTGATTGTTCAAATTTATGATTATGACATCATCTTCAGATCAACACACCAATCCTTAACTGATTTCTTCATGAATCTTATGAAATCTGAGTTTGAGATGAGTATGATGGTTGAGTTAAATTTCTTCCTTAGTTTTCAAATTTCTCAAAAACCAAATGGAACTTACATATCTCAGTATAAGTATATCAAATATCTTCTTAAAAAGTTCAGTTATGAAAATACTAAGAGTATAAGAACTCCTATCGGAACCTCTAATACTCTTGATATTGATGAAGTAGGGAAAACTATGGATCAAACATCTTATAGAGGGATGATAGGAAGTTTACTTTAATTAATATATAGTCAACCTAACTTAATGTTTTCAGTATGCTTATGTGCAAGATACCAATAAAATCCTAAAGAATCCCATTTAAAGGCTGCAAAAAGAATTTTTCGGTATTTCAAGGGAACTTTAGATTTGGGACTATTTTATTCTTTTTTAAATTCTTTTGAACTTAAAATTTTTTTAGATGCTGACTTTGGTGGTCGAAAAATGTATAGGAAAAGTACTTTCGGAACTTGTCATTTCTTAAGAGATTCCTTAGTTTCTTGGTCTTGTAAGAAACAACATTTTGTAGCTATTTCCACTGTTGAAGCTAAATATTTAGCAGCTGGAAGTTGTTGTGCTCAAGTGTTGTGGATGCAACACACACTCATAGTCTATGGTATGAGTTTTACTAAAACTCAAATAGTGTGTGATAACATAAGCTCCATTACCCTAAGTAAAATCCTTACACATCACTCCCATGAAAATTACATAGATATTAGACATCACTTTCTTAGAAATCACACACTTAAAGGAGATATTATTGTTCAATTCATCGGAATGCAAGGACAACTTGCTGATATTTTTACAAAACCATTACCTTCCGATAGATTTGAATACATTAAACAGAATCTAGGAATGATCTCTATGAGGTAATAATTCATATCTACTTCTTGTTTAAATCATCTCCTAACATTAATATACTTCTTATTTTAGGGGAAGTACATATGCTTGTTTATTTTATTTATTTCTTCTTAAAAAATACTCTTTATTTAAGAAATTATATTGTTCTTTAAGAAAATCTAGTTTATCATTTTCTTTTGGAATTTTAATTTTCATAATTGAAATTCTCAGAATTGAAATTCTCAGAATTGAAATCCTGGAATCTAAATCTTCCAATAGAATTATTATAATACCGATAAATTCTTTAGAGTATTCCAAAAGGTACACTTTATTATTATTCATCTTCTAATTTTAAGTTTAAATTGTTGTTATTCCAAAAAATTTCAATTCCTAGATTAACTTACTTCAAAATATCAGAATTAAAAAATTTCTACATCCATTCTCAACCTTCAGATAAGATCAGATTTTTTTTAGCCTTTTGATTATCTTATGGAAGCTGAAAAGTCATAGCTTTGTCTATATAAGGGGAGCTTTGTTTATAAGAACGGAACCATCCTCACTGATCTATGATCCAAATTTTTGTTGTCATAAAAGCCTTTTTTCTGTTTCCTTTGTCTCTTTCACTCCAAATGACTTCTAAATCCTCAGCAGATCAGATGCTGATTAGCAAGGAAATAAAGGATTGGGTGATCTTTAGGGAAATACTGGTATGCCCTAACTTCTTTGGAAAGTATGACTCCCTTATCTCTAAGGTAATAAGAATTAACATATGGGAAATTGTTTGTGTGGCTAAAGAGAAAAGTCAGGATCTAGTTTACCCTGACCTGGTTATTCAATTCTATAAATCCATTACTTTCTTCCAAAAGGATAGAAAAGATATGTTCAAGTTCAAATGTTATGATATGAATTATATAGTTCCTTATAAGAAGGAATCAAATTTTCTCAACATACCGTATAAAAAAGAAGCTATTCTATGCTCTCATAAACTTCCCGAGAAGGAAGGTTCTTTTGAAAAAGATAAGGCTTTGGATTACCTTGGTCTTAAGTATGTTAAGAATCCAAAGATTACGAATCTTACTACAAATCACAATCTGGTAGCTCTTTGGATGCAAGGATTTCTTATTCCAAGGAAAGGGGATAAGGACTCTTTAAAGATATTTTATATCTTTCTTTTAGACCTTATTTTCAATATAAGAAAGATGAATTTTATTAAGTACATCTTTCTCACCATCCAAGTAGTTAAAGGCGGAACCATCAGATCTCAGATTCTTATGTATTCGGAAACTATCTACAGGATGATTTTTATGTTCCTTAAAGAGATGAATGTTTCTTGTTGTTTAGTCTCTAAGACGTTTAAGATTTTTTTTCTCAGTAATGATACTCTAAGGAGGATAAAGGTAAAGTTCATACTCGAATCTAAATCTTTTGATGAATTGGGTCTCCAGAACAATCCTGATGTTCCGAAATCTTCAAAAGTGGTACCCAAGAAAATAAAACCTGAAGAACCAAGCTTACCAACACCAGTTCCTAATATTCCAGTATCATCACCTCCTCCTACCAAAAAACCAAAATCCTATTCTGATGCAACGATTGAAAAATGGAGAGAGATGGAAGCTACCAAAAAGTAAGGTGATCCTTTATTTTGCCTAAATCCTGAAGAGGTTAAGGCCTTAAAAATCAAGCAATCTAAAAATCTAAAGAGAGAAAAGAAGGAGAATATCTTGAATAAGAAATCCTTGGAAACTCAATTATGTCAGTCTTTACTGAAATATGTAGAGAAGAAGTCTCAACAAGTATATGAACCTCAAGTTATTCATAAGAAACTGGTTTCCACTCCGAGATCCCAGAAAGCTAAGAAAGTCTTAACTTTATCAGAACCTTTTCAAGAAATGGAAGATCAGATAGTTCAAGAAGATAGTGATGATGTTTTAAGGGAAGTGGAAGATTACATTGGAACTCCTTAGAGTTCAAATTCTAATTTCGGTTATGAAGATCAAGATATTGAAAAATAAGTTGAAATTGAAAAAGAAGTTGAAGGAGAAGAACAGAAAGATGAGGTGGAACAACAAAGTTATGAAGAGGAAGAGATTCAGGAAGAAGAAAGAAAAGAAGGAACTCAAGAAGAAGAGCTTGAAGGGGAACAAGAAGAACAACAAGATCTTAATGTTATCCAAGTATCAGATGAACAAACCCCTGTTCGAAATCCTGTCAAAGGAAAGAGTGTTTTGGTTGCCTCATCTAATAAAGAAACGCTTCAAAAGTCTTCTAAAAGGATAGAGAAACTAGTTTCATTGACTCTAAGAGGAACTGATAAAGGAAAATATTTTTCCAGTTCCAAATCCATATCCTCTGTTGAGCATGACTTTGTCAAACTATCTTTAAGGAAGTTGGTCAACACCATTCTAGTTCATTCAAATATAGATGCCTAGAGTCAAATGATGGAAGAGACCCTGAATCAAAAGATGGAATCGATCAATATTCTTAT
This sequence comes from Viscum album, assembly GCA_963277665.1. NCBI lineage: Eukaryota > Viridiplantae > Streptophyta > Magnoliopsida > Santalales > Viscaceae > Viscum > Viscum album. Next base: position 111,475,395 of record OY728138.1, on the reverse strand, counting down.
GCAAATGGTTGTCAATAAAGAAGCAGACTTCAGTAATCTTTTGATAGATTATAAATCTCATAAGGTGACTTGTAAGAAAGTCTTTAACCACACTAAAACCATAAATGAAGAGAATAGAGAGTTCAGTGACTTCATGGATTCAACAAACGGGGCTTTCAATACTTGTGAATCTGAGTTCAACAAAGTCAAGGTATCCATTTCTGAGAAAGTTAGCCAACTCAATTTTGTTGCCCAATCTGTAAGCAATGAGAAGGAAGTTAGGGCCTAATTAGTGAAAAAGGTGGCTTCTCTATAAAAATTCATCAAAAATCAAGATGATAGAATCAAAGATCAAGAATAAAGGATCTTTTCCTTAGAAAAGAAGAACCAGGATCAGAAAATCTTGTTGAAGAAGCTTCAAGAAGATCATAAGGAAGTGAAGAAACTTAAAGCTCTGATAAATAAAATGTTGTCTGAGCATAAGAATGATGGATGAATTTTTTTTCGATGTTTTGTTATAATCTAAACTTAATTTCCTTAATAAATTTCTGTCATATCTCTATTTGGTTTTCAAATGTATATTTCCTTAACAGTACAGGTACATCTTATACTTCTCCATCCTTTTTTTTTTTTGAAAATCACAAAGGGGGAGAATTTATTTGAAGGAATAATTTAATGAAGACTCCAAAGGGGGAGAATCTAGTGAGGGGGGAGTTTATTTTAAGAAGAAATTTTTATCCAAGGGAGAGATATTTCCTTAATAAAGAAAACTAGATGCTAAAGATCTAGAATATGATCCTTGGGAAATATAACCTAAGGGGGAGTTAGTCGTATTCATCCTAAATATCTTTCAAAGAGGGAGATAAGTTTTATCGTTCTTGTTTATCAAAGTCAATATATTCTTCCTTATCAAAATTTTTTGTGCTTTCCAAAAAGGGGGAGATTGTCTAGTCAATAAGGTTATCTTATGACTTATCCATTCCTCATGGTTTTATGTTTTGAAAATCACAAACACTTTTTCTTAAGTTCTGAATTTGACATTCTGTTTTAATTATAGTTTTGTCATGTTGTTTTTCATGATACTGAATCCGGTACAAAAGTTATACGGATTTCATGATACTGATTCTGGTACAAATGTCATAATATTTTTCATGATACCGAATTTGGTAGAAAATTTATCCAGATTTCATGATACCATTTCTGGTAAAAATGTCATGATGTTTTATGATACCGATTTCGGTATAAAAGTCATATTGTTTAATGATGCTGATTCTGGTATAAAAGTTACATTGTTTTATGATACTAATTCTAGTACAAAATTCATTTCATTTTATGATACCAATTCTAGTACAGATGCCATACCTTTTTTATGATATAGGTACCCAAAAATAGTGATATCGTTTTTCTCAATCTGATTTTCATTTTCTTAAGAATCTGTTTTTTTTTATAATGTTAGAATTGCTTAATGTATCATTACAATATTATTGGATTCTAAGTTTTCTTATACTTAACATTTACCTTTAACTTAACATCATTTCTTATACATGAAACAATGTTGTACAATTTGTTATAAACTAACCATTGTATGTTTGACACATTTCCAGGTCCCTCCGAAATTTAAGGAAAATATGACTATTGGAGTGGGGATAACTGTTGGGAAATTTTGCCTATAAATACAAGTTCATTTGAATGAGAAAAGTAACTAAGTGAACTTCAATGATGAACGGTGAATTGAAAAGCGAATCAAAGTTTGTGAAGTGATTTCTAGACAGAGAGGCTCTTATAACTCTCAGTGCTTCGTGCAGTTGTTGTGAACAACTTGTTCATACTTTCTTTGTGCAGACTCTGATCGAGCTAATCACAGGCTTTCCGATTTGGAAGACAGGGGTTTTGATTTCCTTCTAAATATTGGGATTTTGGGGAAAGCAAGACAGATACCGATTTTCGGATTGAGGGCTTACCTGGGTTTGGGTAAGATAGACTTTCTTGAAAGTATAAATCAAGGAACCTTTATCCAAGGTTGTTAGATACCCTTCTCTTTGGGTTAAAATAATCTTATTGTTAAGAGTTTTCATTTCAAGTTTTTTTTATTCCACTACTATTTTAAATTTTTTTAAGTTATAAAGTATAACTTTATTATACTTCCTAACTCTATTACTCTGATTATATTAATGATTCTATACACTCTAAGTTAGAATTTTTCTTTTCAGAAAATCTTTATTAAGTTTTTATCATAAAGTTGTAAAGTTTAAGAAAAGGTTTCTATAATAGGTTTTGTGAATGTTTGTTTAAATTTGTTAAAATAAGTTTTCTTAAAGTTAAAATCTAACCTTAAGAAACATATTTCCTTAAGGTTAATAAACTTTCCTTAAGAAAGTTTTATATCAAATTTAAAGGTTCCAAAGGAATTTTTAAATTATACAATTCACCCCCCCCCCCCCCCGCTTGTATTTGAGAATCTCATTCTACATATTTGATCCTAAATTTTTTCCCTAAATTATAAATATAATCTGAGCATGTTTCCTCAATTTTTAGTGTGTACAACCTTTTGAACTAAAATGTCAATTTTAAACTGATAATGAACACTTTAATTTATACCGGCCATAACTTGTATTGGGTTGAGGTTAATATAGTTCCTACATGTCAAAAATGACATATGTATAATTTTCCTAAAGTATAAAATAATTTTAATGTTTTTTCTTGGTTCAGAGTATGTCATTTGACTTTTTTACTAAAATTAATGTCAACTTTAAATAAAAAGATGAATGTGGAGTCATATTGGTCACAATGTATGTCAGATTGAGGTATAGTTAATTTCTAAACATCCTGAATGATTTAAGGATTGTTTTAATAAAGTATAAAAACTATCATAATGTTTTTATTGGTTTTGAGTACATCACTTGTATTTTTTACTAAAATGTTATTTTAAACTAAAAACACGCACTTTGAGTCATACTGGTCACATAATGAGTCATTTTGATGCGATATTAATTAATAAACATAAAAAAATGTCTTATGAATAATTTCCCTAAATTATAAAGTCTATCTTATTGAGTTTTCTTGTTTTTAAATAAGGGAAAAATTTTGAACTAAAATGTCGATTTTGAACTGATAACAGACACTTTGTTTCATACTAGAAACATCATGTATAGGATTGAAGTGAGGCTGAATCCTAAACATAAAAATTTACTTATGGATCATTTTCATAGAGTATCAAAACAATAAAAATGTTTTTTCTTGGTTTTGAGTATGTTAGTTTACTTTTTTACAAAAATTAATGTCAATTCTAAATAAAAAACGCACTTAGAGTCATATCGGTCACACTGTGTGTCAGATTGAGGTTAGGTTGATTCCAACATGTCCCAAATGACTTATAGATAATTTTCCTAAAGTATAAAAACAACCTAAATGTGTTTTCTCAGTTTTTAATATGTAACTTTTCATTTTAACTAAAATTTCATTTTAATCTAGAAACTCGCACTATGAGTCATACCGATCACATCGTGTCTCTGTTTGATGTGATACTAATTATTACACTTTACAAATGACTTATGAATCATTATCTTAAATTGTCAATACAATTCAATAATGTTTGATTGGTTTTCATTTTCTGACACTTTTTGAACTAAAATATCAATTTCAATCTAATAATAGACACTTTGAGTCATACTAGGAACATCGTGTATCATATTGAAGTGTAGATGATTCCTACACATCACAAATGACTTATGTGTTGTTTTCCTAAATTATAAAAACAATATTAACACATTTTCTTAGTTTTGAGTATGTAATTTATCATTTTTACTAAAATCTATTATATATACTAAATATTGTAATTTTTATTCCACGTGTCAAGCCCACACCCTTCCTCACATGGAATCCTCTCTGTGTTTTCCAATTTATTGAAACTATCAATTCCTTATTTCCCCCATGATACCTAATATTTCTTCATATCATATGCCTCATTCACTTCATTTGTCTCCCCCTCTATATACACCTTCGACTACGACTCCCTCTCTGGCTACCCATTCATATCCTCCATGTTCACCTTCTCCACCTATAACTCCTCCTATGCCTTGGTCTCTCACCCCACCTCCACCTCCACCTCCACCATAGTTTCCACATCCAAATTCATCTATGCCTCTAACATCTTCTCCATTATCTTCTCAGTTTTACTCTTCGATCACCTAATACTTATACCTCTATTCACCATACACATCCCTTTTCCATTATTTTTATCTTTTTTATAATAATCTTATTCACCGATGCTAAGAGAACACTTTAATAAAATTTTTCTTTATCATTTTCCTTCATCTTATCTAATATTTATTATTTTATAACTAAGATTTTCATACATTCTTTTACATTATGAATTTCTTGACTTTACCTTCCAAAAAAATACCCTGGGATTTTAGGGTCATCCTGTTTAAACAACATCTCATGGAATTCAATCTCTCTATGTGGAACAACTGATTTCCTGTTAGTACATGCACATTCTGTGGATTTTTCATGTGTCTAGTAATTTACAATTATATTAGAAAAGAAATTAGGAATACCTTCCTAGAACATTAATACATTCTTGATTTTCCACATGGTTTATTCATAACCTTTATGTTTCCCATTTTAGGAAACACTTCCACCACTACTTTAAGAATATCAACCACTAATCAAATACATACATACCTCTCCTATATTGATTACCCTTTTTAATTTTTATTTCTCTCCTTAATTTTGATTTCTATTTATAATTTTCTATGCTCTAGGGTGTGTCATTTTCTACCATAATAGATCATCAAAAATTTGGTTAGGAATACCTTAAAACCTTATTCTTTAACTTCTTTGGAGTACTTTTATTAACTATTTTACTCTATTTACTCCCCAAGGTAGTCTCGTTACCATTAATTTGCTTCTTGATTTAATCTTTTGGTCCTTTATCTAAATCAGTATATGCATTTTCTATTTATTTTTATTTAGTTTAGAAAGTTTCATTATCTCTTTAAGTATGATCCTCTTTAATATATTCATTTTATATTCTCTTCCTATAGTGAATTGAACTAAAAATTTTAATTATTACAAATTATGAATGTGTGTATTAAAACAAGTAATTGGATGATCATGTCATGAATATTCATGGGTTTGGTACTAGTTAATGTTAATTTTAAAAAAAATACACTTGGAGTCATACCCATCACACCATGTGTCCTATTGATGTGAGAATGATTCCAATATATCCTAAATGACTTATGAATTGTTTTCCTAAAGTATCAAAAAAATAAAAACTTCCAATGTTACCACGCCTTCCATTTCCTTTCTTTGTCAAAATGACAACACTGTATATTGAGTTGATGTTCTTAGCTGAAAAAATTTTCTTATTATTTAAAACTAGAAGAGTAGAGTTATCTCTAGTGCCTGTTATATCATGAGACATCACCACTAACTCAAGGGGTATAGAAGATTCCAATACTCTTCTATTTTTCAACAATGAGAAAGATTTTTCAGCTAAGAACATCGGCACAATATTTTTGGAAGCTTGAAAAAAAGGCGATGGAAAGTGTGGTGAAATTGGTATAAAGGAACATGTTATCTATTTTGTGTCTTTTCTAGATATTTTAAATAAAAATATGACTTCCCAAAATATCTATGAAAAAAACTAAATAAATATTAGATAAAAATGAAAAGGAAATTAACTCACAAATAGTAGATAAAAAGATGGAAATTTCATTTAAATAAGTAGTAATAATTCAACTTTTCATGATGGTCATATAATTTTTTGACTTATTTCCTTGTTTTCATTATCTCAGGTACACCCTTGAAGTCCAATCTCTCAAGGGAATGAGAAGATTTGAAAAAACCACCCCAAATCAAAAAAAATCCACTTGTATAAGAAAAAAAATTATTATATGAGTAATACTAAAAATAAATAAATTAAACATAATTGTGAAAAAAATCATCAATTATATGGATAATTATTTTACTATGAAAACATCAATATTACCTATGTAATTGAGTAGATGCAGCACCATTTCTCTTATTGTAAAGTAATTGGAGGGAACTTGAAGGAAAGTGATAAATGTCAACACTAGAGGGGTGAAAAGGTTTTGAAGGAGAAAAATTCCATGGAAGTTTTAGTGCAGAAAGGCAAGAAAGATGGATAGAAATATTCAAAAATAAAATAACTCTACAAAAAATATTGAAAATTAAATCAATGTTTAATTATATAATTTTTTGGTAAAATATATAGAGTATATCATAACATTACATTTACATCTTCTCAAAGGGTTTCCTTCATTATAGTATGTTCTTACATAGGATTGGTAACATCATCTTGGGTAGAATACATTATCTACATTAGTTGCCAAACACTAAATTTAGATTATATTAATGAAGTAGATACTAGATAATATTATGAGAAAAAACATAGTATATTAAAAAACACTTTTACTTTCTTATTAAACTCTCTTTTTTTAAGGTTTTAGGGATTTGGATCCTCTATCGAGAATCCAAATCCCCTATTTATAGTCCCCTATAACATATAATAAATAATCTACATTGAGAATGGTATGGACTGATTGCGATCTCCCAATGAAAGGGTCATCCTTGATTGAATTATAATCACACCTGACAGTTTTTTTAGTCACCAGCAAGATAATCAACCAATTCTTGTTTTCTGGATTTAATACATAAAATGCTTGCACTACTTATGATTCTGTTATTAATGGCTCATCTTTTTACTCTTACACCCTGGAATTCACCTTCATAAAGCCCATTTCATCAACTTTCATTGCACTCCTATTGTCAACCCATTTGCAATGGAGAATCATCATATGAAATATTGTATAATTAAACTCATATATCTATTCTATAATGCCAAAATATGACATATTTTCATAAACTAGATTTCAATACTTTGAACTAGATATGTGCATCACTTCTTCCATAAACATAACTCTATTATTTTTCATCATACTATAGTCATCATGATATTTTTTATAAAATTTATAACCATTGATTACAAAACCATTGTAATATATAACATTTTCATTCAGTCCCCTGGCTATCCATCAATTTTTTTCAGCAATTGAATTTGTATTTTCAGATAACTTCTTAAAAATTTTATCTTGAAACCATCCTCTAAATTTTTGATTGTGTGTATTTGATATCCATCATTCATACCTTGATGGATTCAAATCTATAAGAATTTATTTTTTGGATTCAATGTATAGATCAACATCTTCATTATTATGTAAAATAAAATGGTTCTCTTACTTCCGCTCTATGAATGTAATTATAACAACATCTCTTCTAGAAATATGTTTGCCCATAAGACTTCTACTGTGATGAGACTATTGGAGACCGTTGTTGTCAACATATGAAAGGTAATTGTTATATAATTCGATAACTTCTTTAACAATATATCATTATACAATAAAAATGTATGGATTAATCTGATTCATGACATGCCCTTTCAAAATATTCATATATCGTTCAAAGGGGTCATCCGTCTATAATGGATAGGACCACATGGTTGAACCTCGCTAACCAAGTGGACCATTAGGTGGACCATTATATCAAAGAATTATAGTGGAAATAACATATATAATTCAGATAATATGACTGCAACATCCTTATTCATGATTGGAAACTTCATCAGGTATATAAATTTACTGCCTATGGCTTTGAAAAATAAGTGGATTCTGGTTAATATATGTAATATATTTTTAGTAATAATGTAATAGAAAGTAACAGGAATCAAATCTTGCATCAAAACATGATAGTGGTGTCATTTTATTCCCTATAACTTCAAATTATTCATTGACATGACATTCTTGATATTTAAAAAAATACCCCTCTAGAACTTTTACACTATTAAGAAAAAATGAAAAATTTCCAACTTTCTTATCTGGATTGAGTATAAGATACTATAGGAACAAAATTATTACCTTTACCCTCCACCGGTGCCAACCCTTCCCTCATACTCATGTTAATAATTTCCAACCTATCCATGATTCCATATTTCATTTTGTTAGGAATAGTTAGTAATGTGTCAATAACACTATCAAATACATTTTTGCTACATGCATGAAATCAAGAAAATGTTTGATTTAAAACAATTCTAATACAATAATTCAAGGAAAATTGATCTCTTCCTCCAACCTGATTTTATAAGGCTTTTCAAAAATAGTATACTAAAAATTGTGTCAATATGTTTTACTTTATCAAATAGTTTATCACCAGTTAGTGAAGATAATGTTGTACCTTGTTTGATATTCCCATAAAATATTGTCATCGATGATTGGTATTTATGTCATCAAGGTAAAAATTTCTGATGTCGTAAAAACAAAATCTTTAAGGAATGTTTCAACGAAACTGGGTGTGTAAATTCTTCACTAATGGGATACCCAAACATTTATTTAATGCTATAGCCTGAGAAATTTTCATAAGTAGGAAATTCATTTAACGTCTCATAAAACATGTCCCTCAATGCGAATTCTTTTGTTCTATGAGCATCATAGATTGTAACACATGTATCCCAAATCAATTACATACCTTTGATCAATGGAGCCAAATAGACATCAATATCATTATCAGGTTGCTTCGGTCTAGATATAAGTAGAGACAACATAATTTATTTTCTCTTCATGTATAACCATGGTGGAAAGTTATAATTTATAAACATGACGATCTATGTACTATGAGTACAACTCTGTGCACCAAAAGGATTTATTCCATCTATCGATAATGCAAGACAAAATTTTCATGGATAATTTCCAAATTTAGGATACTCATAATCAATTTTCTTTCACTAAGGAGAATATAATGGATGAAATAAGTTTCCATATTTAATTATTATACCTTCATTCCATGTCAATTGTCTCACAGTTTCCTGACATCTATATAGTCTTCTAAACAATGGGATTATAGAAAATTACCGTACATATTTTAAAGGACTTGATTAATTTTTCTTGTATCAAATTTCACCACACTTGGGGAATTTTATGAGTGATTCATGGTACTTGAAAAATAATATTCAATAATTTCGAAAAGAATTTATTTGGTTAGATATCATTCCCATTGAATATAGCATTTGTTTATATTCATATGTTTTAAATGGAAGTTCATTTTCTTCTTGTAGCATATCGTTCAGGAGACCAAGAAGTTCTATAATTTTGGTGTCACTCCATATATTGCTAGCTTTAAAATTATATAAATTCAATACATCTAACAATGTTTTCTATTTAGTAAAACCAATATACAATGATCTCTTAGCATAACTATTTAACTTATCAAACAAATTTTTACAATCACAAAGTTCATCTTAAATTTTCATTTTCATTTATTCCATGTGATCTCCATAATCATTTACATTAGTATTCATATCATAGATTCATAGGGGTGGAACTATTACATGTATACCTAAAATGATGAACACCTAAAAATATTTTCTAATAATTATTCCAAAATATATATAATTTCATAACCTCCATAATATTTTTTTAGAAAAAGTGATGTAACAACCTAAGGAATTATTACATTTAATATTAATGGTATATCAAATATCATTAATCTTCATAAATTCTCTTAATAAATATTTTCACCTAAATAACTGTTATTTTATTGAATAAAGACACTTATAGACTCTGTAAATATTATAGGGTTCTTGAATATACCTCTTTATAACCGTTCTCATGAATAATAATATATAATAATAAAATGAAACATTATTTAGAAAAAAACAATCAATAAAACCAAATACAAAATACAAAAAAATGGTCACATTATAATGGATCAATAGTAAATGTGGAGTAAGTCAAAAATAATATACAAGTAAATAATAGTAAATTAATCATATGTAATCTTTGTAAATTCTAAAACATCCTATGAGGTGACTCTAGACATACTTGGGTTTGAACCACCTATAAGAATGATGATGAGTTCTTATGTTTATAACCTACCATAGACCCACAACTAACCTACCTTGTTGGACTCCACATGGAAATTAATACAAGTGGGGATCCATACAATCTAATTGGAACTACATTGTAACTATCTCTCATCCCTCACTAAGATGCATATGTTACCCATTATTATATTAATGGGAGGAATGGTTGCCTTTTCAAAAAACATATCAATCAAAAATAAACATAACCCAAACATATATATTCAAACATTCTTCTAACACCCATCAATATGATCATAGTGTTTAAAAGAAAAAAATGTTACCTAATGAAAAAAATATATAAATGTTCCATAGATGGTGATAACATTTTATAAAAACCATTTAATGGTACCAACAAGGCCATAACACTTAATTCTACTACTAATTTTCAATGAAAAACTTCTTTCTTCCAATATTATTCAAAATAAAAATGTGAGAATCAAATTAATTTTAAAAAGTTCCAAACATGCATCGAAGTCATAATTTTAAAAAACAAACCTTAATAGACTCTCTTGGAATGCATTTTTAAACCATGAAAAAAATTATCGCCTACTTTATTGAATGAATCATATCTATATTTAATAAGACTACATACTTACATATATACATCAAATAATGTGTTCATATATATATATATGTGTGTGTGTTTGTGTGTGTGTGTGTAGATTTAAAAATTTATATATATATATATGGAATTTCATAAAGGAATCAAGAAAAAAACAAAGAGATAAAATTCAGGACACTTAACATAAAATAAAAAAACTCCATGTAATACTACTAAAGCTTCAAAATAGAAAACACCCAAAAAACCTCACCTCAACTTCAATAAATCGTTACATAAAAATTCTTTTAGATTTATTAAATAAAAAACCATGGGTAGAATTTTAACAAAAACTTTGTGTGTGTTATTTTCATGGAAGTAAGTTCAAAACATTTAAACTTAACACACTACAAGGATGAAATTAGTGTGTGGAATTCTTAATATGTTATAAGGCAATAAGAAAATCCATTAAAGGGTTAATAAAAACCCAAAATCATAGAAACCCCCAATTAGAAATTCATTTTATATGGGAAAGAAGTGATGTATGATGAATATAAAGAGATAATGAACAAAACACACAAAAATATATCCTCAAACAAGAAAAACGGGTGAGGAGGAGGATAAAAATTAACACACCTTAGATTGAAGCTTTGATTTGTCCAAGAGAAATAAAGATACTATGAATGAAATCCTGGATTCGTTCGATCCTTAGATTCATCAATCCTTGATTTGTTCGAGCCTTGGATTCGATCCTTGGGTTCATTTGATACTTGATTTGAGCTTGGATTCGTTGAGGAGGAGAACTAGAGGGAAGTGGCTTCCGCAGATAGCTTGAGAAATCACAACTAATTCAGTCATGGTTAGGGTTATTAAATCGATCATGGATACGTTTATCATCACTTCCAAAAAAGCACTGATAAAGATCCCTTTCATCGATGCTAAATTAATAAACGCTGATAAAAAAATCTTTATCAGCACTAAAACTTTAGTAATAATAAAGGATTTAAAATTATAATTATAAATAAAAAATGTAAATATATTTATATAAATATAAATACTTTTTAAAAAATATTTTTTTTATTTATAATTATAAATATAGTAAATATACATTTATAAATATATTTATATCATTATATATATTTATATAATTAAATATATATTTAAATATATATATATAAATATAAATATAGTAAATATATTCATTATTTAAAGATATTTATTATAATTTTGTAGTTATAAATATATTTATATCATTGTATATAAATATATATATATATATATATATATATTTATATATTTATTTATAATGGGGTTCAGAATGGTTGGAGATCTGATTTATCCCCCAACGGCATCATGTGGAGTGGTGTGGGATCCAATCCCCATCCTCTCTTATTTCTGCCTAATTTATTGGGGTTCTTGGGGCCTCCTTTGGTGGTATGATTTGGTGGCTCGTGCTATGCATGAGAAGTGTTTATAGGTGGATCCCCACTCATTGGAGGGGGTTGCAGCGGTAACCAAACTACGACTGAGAGTGTGGAAGGCAGCTTAGAGAGGGTTCTCAGGTGGATCTGCAGTGGCAACCATCGGTCGTAAGGGACACTGATGGGTTCGGTCTCAGACATAGTGGTTTCTGGGTGATAGAATTCAAGGAAGATGACACACCGAGTGGGAGAGCAAAGAGGTGGACGAAGGGGGTGGAAACTCCTTCAACGATGTTGTGGGCGCAAGTTGATCTTGGATCCATGGATAACAGCAAGCGACATATCCATCGCGGATGACGGCACTCAGTTGGGGTGATCTATGCCCAACAACGCATCTAGCACTGCTTTTCGGTGGTCTTTGATGGAGACCGATGCAGTGACTGTTGATGGATTCATTGTACGAGCCTAAGGGGGATGGTAACTCTGGGATAGGGACTAACCGGCGATGCTGGAACTGTGGGAGGAGCCACCACCCGACGGTGGGGGTGGTGACACTGGGATGCGGACTAGTCGACGAACATCGATGCTAAAGAAGGACCCCCACCCAATGGTGGGGGGTGACGATGCTGAGATGCATCATCGGTTCAGGCAGGGGTCAATGGTTAGAAAGGTGTGGTCGACATTAACAAATTTCGGCATGAGGAAGAGCTCCCGCCTGATGGTGGGGGTGATGGGAATGGCAAGCATATAGCTACCCCAATATATATATAAGGAGAAGGGCTTGGTATGGTCTATTCCTTTGGGGGGCTATGGACTTGGTTATGACCTTGACATGGATGTGTGTGTGTTTGTGTGTTCGATTTTAATTGCACCCTCAATCACCTACTATATATATATATAGTAAATATATTCATTATTTATATATATTCATTATAATTTTATACTTATTTTAATAGATTTATTATAATTTTATAATTATTCAAATATATAATTATATAAATACTTTTAAAAAATATATATATATACATTTATATTTATTTATATATTTATATCATTGTATATATTTATATAATTATATATATATATATATATTTAATAAATAAATATAAATATTAATATTAATATTAATATAGTAAATATATTAATTAATTAAATAAATTTATTATAATTTTAAAATTATTTAAATATATATAATTATTTATTCCTAATTATACAAATACTTTTAAAAAAAATATTTATTTATTTATAATTACATATATATATATTTATAAATATAGTAAATATATATTTATAAATATATTTATTTATACATATTTACAAATATGCTTTTAACATTATTAATGAATATATAATCTTAAATGCATGCATGTTAAAAATGAGTGAAATATAATAATTAAAAATGAATACACTTTAAAAATATTGAAAAAATGGAAAAGTTTTATTAATTAAATATAAATTATTAAAAAATATGTGGATATATATATTGAAATAAATATGAATACATATTGAAAATATTAAAACATGGTAAATAAATATATACAAATAAATAATTAAAATTGATTAAATTCCCAAAAAAATTTAAAATTTAAAAAATGAATTAATACCAAAATTTAACAAAATTAAAAATAAATAAATAAAATTTACCGATTAAAGACATAATATATTTAATGTATCATGTTATAATGAAATTATAAAATGAACACTAAAATTTGAATAAATCAAATAAATATTAGGTATCTGTATTTCTATATAATATTTCATTAATTATGTAGATATTTCTGTGTGAGTTAAATGCATTAATTATGTATATGTACGTGAAATCAATTTTACATGCATTTTATATATATTAAAATGAAAAATCAAATGACATTCAATTAGTTTTATTACTTGATGCAATTAGTGAGTATTTTTAATTAATATTAATTTTTAATTATAAATCATTCTTCACTAAATATACAACTTATTTAATGTAAAGCATAAATATTTTGTATTATATAAATCATACTTTAGGAAATATATATAAATATATTTTTATATTAAATGTATTAATGGATAGTTATGTATAAAACCCATTAAAATGAATAAGACATTAATATGTTTTTAATTATTAAATTTATTCATTTTCTATATTTATATTTAATATACATTATTTGTTTCTATTTAAAATTAATATATATATATATATATATTAAACTTGTTTATTGTTTATTAATAATTTTTTCATTAATAAATTTTTAATAATTTTGTAATTTATTCATTTTTGATTTTTTTTTAATTATTACAATTTATTCACTTTATATATCTATATTTAGTATACTATTTATTAATATTTATAATATGTATATATGTATATTAAATTTATTCATTTTTATCAATAATTATTTAATTAAAAAAAGTTTAATATTTTTCCTAATTTACTGATTTTTAATTTTTAATTTTTATTTGTTGTATTATTTCATTTTATTCATTTTACACACACACATATATAAATTTAATACATACTATTTATTAGTATTTATAATTTATATATATGTATATTAAATTTATTCATTTTTATCAATAATTATTTAATTAATAAAAAATTTAATACATTTTTTATTTTACTCATTTTTAATTTTTATTTTTTTAGTTATTTCATTTTATTATGTACCTTTATTAGTGCTAAAAATAAATCAGTGATAAATGGTACTCTTTATTAGTGCTAAAAACATTGATAAAGGGTACCCTTTATCAGTACTGACAAAAGTTATCATAAAGGGTACCATTATCAATGCTAAAAGAAGAACTGATAAAGGGAAACTTTTATTAGTGCTAAAAACTGTTGATAAATGGTCCCTTTTATCAGTACTAAAAAAACCATTGATAAATGCTAGCACTGTTAAAGGCCTATTTTATAATAGTTTCATTCAATGATTCCTTCTTCATATCTTGGGAAAAGGAAACAAAATAAGGGTGAACTTAGATGCTCAATAAGTGTTACGTACAGTGGAAGCTATCATGAGTAAATTATGCATAATCAATATAGCAAGGTAACTAACTGGAAACACGTGTCATTTAATCAAAAACTACAACATAAATAATAATATGGCCACAGTAAATAAAGATCAAATTATTCCATAAAAATAATCACTTGATCATGAAACTTATCGATAGATAATATTCAAAATAATAACATGAACATCAATAACTTATTTCATAATGATTTAATTCATAAGGTTATACATCTGAAACTTACTATTGAGGCCTTGTTCCAGGACATCAAAAAATACTGTCAAGGCCTCATGCTAATAAATCTATAAATATGGGTAAGTTCTTGACCAAATACTCAGTCTATTTTGTCACATGAGACCTACTGATGCATTGAAGAAATATGTAATTATGGGACCCACCCATCACTTAATTAGTCCAATGCATTAATCATATGAATAAAAAATACAGCATGATCAACATGCATTAAAATCAATAACTATCTATATTGGAAGAACTAGCATACGAAATCTCAATACTTTCCTCATTCAAATTGATCATAAACCTTCCAGAGAAAGAATATGGATGGTATCATTACAACATATCTTCATTATGGGATAATTAAAATAATTTTTTTTTATTTGATGAATATTAATACAATAAAAAGTCCATTTAAATCATTCCTGAGGAAAATTCCCTTTTCACTTTTGAAAACCAATTTTAAAATCTAAAAACTTCTAGAATAATCATAAAAAATATTTTATTTGAAAACAAATGCAGAAACTTGTAAAGGAAGCTTCAAATCATTGATTTTTTATGATGTCAAGAAATTTTATTCATGTCGTATTAGTTAAAAAAACATTCATTTTACATTTTTTAAAAGAATTCAAAAATTTCCTCATTAGCAAAATGAAAAGAAGATTCTTTTTAAAAAAAATTAAAAGTAAAACATTGGTAAGAAAATATTTAATAAATCATTATATAACAGTAAAAATATTCTTTAAAACATTTTAAAGAAAATATGGATATGGAATAAAAATATTTCTAAACGAGTAGAAAAACAAATTTAGTTTTACTTAAAAACATTATTTCATTATCTTGAGTACTTAAAGAGGGTAAAATGAAAGGAAAACTTTAAATTTTTATAAATAAACATATAATAATAAATTTATTGGTTTCAATATAGAAATGTCAAATAATTCCTCTAACAAAGACTTAAACATAAACAATTCTGAATAATTATGAGATTGTAAAATAAACCCTTAACACTTTGGTAACATTCAAATCATAACCCACATGGAAGAAATAACTCAAAATGAAACTTTAAATACCATAAATATAAATGGTTTCATGATATAACATATCAAATGGCCATTAGATACACCATATAAAATTATATTGGTGTATAACATAACATATGTCCCAAAGAAGACAAATTAAGATAAAGAACCCTTACCTCATGTCTGAATTCCTTCATATGTGTTTTAACCTCCTGTATAAAAAATATATATTTATTATAAATCTATTATATAACCATATTTATATATATCATACCATATATTATTTACTTATAACATTGTATCACCCATTTATTAACAATTATTTATTAAAATCATTGTTTCAGGTGATAACTGTTTCATTTTTCATGTATGTTTTGGTTTCGTAGCTTTAATCTTTTTAATTTGATCATTGTTCCATAATATATAGAATATTAATCAATATATAAATATCATATATATTCATTATATATATTTATAATCATCCAGAAAATGTAGATATATAAAAATGAATTACAACATTTATGGAGATGGTAGATCGTACGTATGCATGAACATTGTTTTCAATTTTTTACGAATAAAATGAAACAAAGTTAAATAATAATCTACCATTATAGGATAATTTTTATATAATATATATTACATATTATTTAAATATGTCCTTATTACCATCCATATAAAATTTAAATGAAAATAAATCACATCGCTTTGTGGAGGTGGTAGTCCACACGTACACACGAGCGACGTTATCGTTTTTCAACGAATTGGAAGATAAGAAGATAGATATGATATTATCATTAAATAAGAATAATTATCTTATAAATATCATATATGAATATTAAACCAATCATAATACGCATCCATAAAAAATGGTTATGGAAAATGAATTGTATCACTATGTGTAGACAATAAGCCATATATATGCGCAAATGATACTTTCACTCTCCATTTGATGGAAAAGTGGATAGATAATGGTGGTTTCACAATCATAATAACATTTTTGAGTATTTGGGATACTTAACATATTATTCTATGATAAATACCATATACTTAGAGGAGGTAAATTAAGGATTAAAAATAAAATGATCAATTAAGTCGATTACCTCTTCTTTGAAAGAACTCCTTTAGATCCTTTCTTATAGAACATAGGGTTGGCCTTTTGGGAAGCCCAAAATCTCTCAAACATTTATAAGGATGTTTAAAAGAAAAATGGTATGGGTTTTGTTAGTCTAGGTTTCTCAATGTGGTGTAAGAAAATATATAATGAGTGTCCTTTTATAAGTGAGGGGGGAATTCTTGGAATTTTATAAAACATTAAAATATAATAAAGTCATTATCAAGAAAAATGATTCCAAATAGCCATATATTCAAAGATAAGGTAAGATATAATGGAAATATAATCAACCAATAAAATTTATATAGGTTAAATTTTCATTTTAAACCTTATATTTTGGTTTAACCCCTTAGTTAACCTATTTTAAGCTTTAAAATGGTAACACCTTTTTCAATATTAAAGGGTTATACTTTTACTTATAGGTAAAAATTGGTCCATAATTGAAAAAAAGATGAAATTTTCATCCATATATTATACCCTTTTTCCTATTTCAATTTTTTAGGACTTTCATATAATTTAATAAAATTTTATTTTCATAGAATATCATTAATGTCATTTTTGACACTATTCATTTAATTTGATGTTAAATACATCAAGAAAAAGAATAAATTCAAACATAAATCTTTGAAAAATTCCTAATATATTATATATATTTATAAAATTCATGGATCATAATAATTCATCCAAATAGTATTACTTTTAATATTTTTTAAAAATATTTTATTTTATTTTTCTATTAATTAAATAAATACTATACACTATAACAAAATAGGACTTTAAGAGTGCTAAAAATGGCCTTTATCAGCACTAGAGAATCGCTAACTACTAGAATGATATTAAAAGCCCCAGGATTTTATCAGTGATAAAAAGGTGCTAATCAAGGGAAACATTTATCAATGCTTTTATTTAGTAGTCATAAAGGGGTCCTTTATCGATGCTTTTAAAACCACTAATAAAATTTCACTTTATCAGTGCTTCAAAAAGAAAAGATAAGGGGTATACTATTATGTGTTGTAACATCACATTGTAACACCATTGTAGTGTTTTGTAACAGAACACTACAGCACCAGAAACACCACTAGAAATCAGTAAAATCAAGTACCAATGCAGAATTTAAATGAAATAAAATTTATAATAAAAATAAAATAAAAAACACAATATTATAGACATTTAAAAGATTGTTCTATAAAATTAAATTAGTAAGTACATATTATTACATACATTCAAAAACATCAATGTTCTTTTGTATTTTGACCCTAACCTTGACTCATGCTATAATCGAACAAAACACCTCTGCTCGAGAAAAAGAATGTACCTATATAAGAAAACAATTTTTATGATAGTAATAATATAAAGAAATCAATTAAATTAAAAGTATTGATTTTAAATTAAAATTTGAATTATACCAGAAACACTGTGTATCGGATTGAGTTGTGGTTGATTTTTGCACGTCACACCATTTATTTTTCATCTTCAATCATTATATTTTTGAAAATTAACTAAATAATTATAAAATAAAAATGATAAGGAAATTAATTAATTAATATCAAAAAGAATTATGAGAAAACAATCTTGGCTTGTTTGCTCGGTTTTGGTGATGTGATGCACGTTTTCAACTAAAATGACACTCATATATTGAAAAGATAAACTTGTATTAATGTCGTCACACCATGAATTGTATTGAGATTCAGTTGATTCATAAAAATACAAAATAACTTATGGATCACTTGCCTAAAGTATCACAAACATTTGAATGCTTTTTCTCAATTTTGAGTACATCACTAATTTTTTTACTAAAATGTCATTTTTAAACTCGAAACAACCACTTTGAGTCACATCATTCACATCATGAGTTGGTATGAAATTATATTGATTCAAACACATCAAAAATGACTTATGGATTATTTTCCTAAATTATCAATACAATCCATGTCTGCTCTCTCAGTTTTCACTGAGTGACACTTTTTGAACTAAAATTTCAATTTTAAACTGATAATAGGCACTTCGAGTCATACTAAGAACATCATGTATTGGATTAATGTGATTATGATTCATACATGTAAAAAATGACTTATGGATCATTTTACAAAAGTATCAAAACAATATGAATGCATTTTATCAGTTTGGAGTATGTTAGTTTTCTTTTTAACTAAAATTAATGTAAATTTTAAATAAAAAGACACATTTAGAGTCATACTAATCACACGATGCATTGGATTGTGGTTAAGATAATTCCTACACATCCCAAATAACCTATGGATCATTTTCCTAAAGTATAAAAACAATTTTAATGAATTTTATTAGTTTGTAGTATGTCACTTGTCTTTTTTACTAAAATATCATTTTAAACTAGAAACATGCACTTTGAGTCATACCGAAAACATTGTGTATAAGTTTGACATGATATTGATTCCTACACTACTTATGAATCATTTTCATAAATTATAAAGGAAAACTAAGTTCATTTTATTATTTTTTAGTAAGTGAAACTTTTTTAATTAAAATGAAAATTTTAACCTGATAACAGACACTTTGAGTCATAACAAGCTCATCGTGTATTAAATTGTGGTGAAGCTAATTTATACATATAAAAATGACTTATTTATCATTTTCCTAAAGTATCAAAACAATATGAATTAATTTTATCAGATTAAAATATATCATTTTTCTTTTCTACTAAAATTAATGTTAATTTTAAATAAAAAGATTCACTTGGAGTCATACTGGTCACATTGTGAGTTGGATTGTGGTGCAGCTTATTCCTACATATCCCAAATGACTTATAGATCATTTTACTAAAATATTAAAACAATATGAATGTGTTTTCTTGGTTTTGAGTGTGTTTCTTTTATTTTTTACTAAAATTTCATTTTAAACTAGGAACAAACAATTTGATTCATACTCATGTTTGATGTGAGATTGATTCCTACACATCAAAAATGACTTGTGAATCATTTTACTAAATTATCGAGAAAATAAAAGTGTGTTTTTTTAGTTTTAAGTAAGTTGTGATTTTTGAACTAAAATGTCAATTTTAAAATGATAACGGACACTTTGGTTCATACTAGTCATATCGTGTATTGTATTGAGGTACGGATGATTACTATATGTAAAAAATGACTTTTGGGTCATTTTCCTACAGTCTCAAAACAATCTGAATGTTTTTTTTTCAGTTTTGAGTATATCAGTTGTATTTTTTGCAAAAATTAATGTCAATTTTAAATAAAAATAATATCTTTCATTCATACTAGTCACACGGTGTGTCAGATTGAGATGTAACTGATTTTTATACGTCCCAAAGTCTCAAAATAATCCTAACTTCCAATGTTTCCACTCTTTCCATTGCCTTTATTTTTCAAAATTCAACACTACATATTGATGCAATATTTTGTGTTGGTAGTTCTAAAAATAAATCCAATAGAAATCATGGTAACATTGGTAGAAAGGAACATGTTATCTCTTTTTTGGCTTGTTTCAAATAGTTAAAAGAAAAATATGACTTCCCAAAATATCTGTGAAAAAAATAATAATTATTAGATAAAAATGATAAGTAAATTAAAATACACATAATAGATAAAATGATGAAAATTTTAATTAAATAATTATAAGTAATTCACCTTTTCATGGTGGTTATATACATTCTTGAGCCATTTTCTTGTTGTCATTAGTTTCATTATCAAAGTCCAATCTCTCACGAGCGTGAGTAGCTTTGAAAAAACCATACCAACCTGAACAAAAGAATCCAACTCTATAATAAAATAATTTTTATGTGATTAATACTAAAAAATATATATAAATATGAAAAAATACATTAATTCTATGGATAATGATTTTACTATGAAAATATCAATATTACATCTGTGATTGAGAATAGGCGGCATTGTTGCACTTCCTGCAAAGTTAGTGGAGAGAACTTAAAGGTAGGTGATAAATTCTAACACTCTATAGATGAAAAGGTTCTGAGGATAAATAATTTTGTGGAAGTTTTGGTACAAAAAAGCATAAAATATGGACAAAAATATTCTAAAATAAAAAAACCCTACAAAGAATAATGAAAATTAAATCAATGTTTCATTATATAATTTTTCAGTAAAATAGATAAATTGTATCATAACATTACCTTTATATATTACCAAAGGGATTCCTTCATTATACTCTATTCTTCCTTGGGATTAGTAATATCATAATGTGTATAAGAAATTGTTTTCAGGAGTAAAAAACATTTAATTTAGATTATGTTAATGTATTAGAGAATAAATAATATTATGAGGAAAAACATAGTATATTAAAAAACACTTTTACCTTCTCATTGAACTCTCTTTATTTTCTTAAAGGTTTTAGGGATTTAGATCCTCTATCAAGAATCAAAACCCCCTCTTTTTGGTCCCCTCTAACATATAATACATTGTCTACATTCAGACCATCATGAACAGATTTTGATATCCCATTGAAAGAGTAATCCTTGGTTAAATTTTCATCTAACCCGATCGTTGTTTTAGTAACTAGCATGAAAATCGACCAATTTTTGTTTGTTTGATCTGAGACATAAAATAATTTCACTTCTTATGATATTATTATGAACAGTTCATCTTTTCCCCTTTCACACTGAAATTTACCTTCACAAAGCCCATTTCATCAACTTTCACAGCACTCCTATTATCATCCCATTTGTAAGAGAAAATCGGTACTTGTAATTTTGTATAATTAAACTCATATATCTATTCGATAATTCCAAAATATGACATATTTTCATAAATTGGATTTTTATCCTTCGAACTACACATGTGCATCACTTATTCCATAAGAGAATATCTTCTTTTTTTCATCATACTACAATAATCATGTTTTTTTATAGAGTATAGAACCATTGATTACAAAACCATTATAAGATATAACATTTACATTAAGTCCCCTAGCTAGACATCAAATTCATTTGGTAATTGAATTTGTATTTTCAAATAAATCCTTATAAATTTGATCTTGGAACCATCCCATAAATTTTTGATTATGTTTATTTGATATCCATCCATCAACCCTTGATGTATTCAAATCTATAATAATTTCTTTGGGGGATTCAACGTATAGATCAAAATCTTCACTATTATATAAAATGTAAAGGTGTGATTTCACCTGATTTCTGAAGGTAATTGTAACAACATATCTTCCCAAAAATCCCTTCTCCCATAAGGTGTCTGATGTGATGAGAATTTGGGAGAATTTGTTTGTCAATATATGATAGGTAATCATTATAAAATTCAACAAATTCATTAACAATATATCATTCTACAATAAAAAATTCTTTTCAACTTTGATTCTTGACATTCCCTTTCAAAATCTTCATATATCATTCAGTGGGGTACATCCATCTGTAATGGATAGGACCACATAGTTGAACCTCTATAAATAAGTGAACCATCATTTAGACCATTTTATTAAATAATTATGGTATAAATAACATCTCTAATTCACATAATATGAATAAAAATCCTTATTAATGATTGAAAACATCATTGGGTCTATAACTTTACTGCATATGGCTATGAAAAAGAAGCAGAGTGTGCTTAATTCATGTTGTAAATTTTTAGGTATAATACAATGGAAAGTAAAAGGAATTAAATCTATCATTAAAACATTATATTCATGTTATTTTAGTCCCTATAGCTTCAAATTATTCATTGATACTGCATTCTTCATATTTTATGAATACCCCTCTGAAAGTTTTACACTATTACGGAAAAGGAGGATTTTCAATTTTTCCTAAGTGGATAGAGTGTAAGATACTAGTGGAATAAAAGTATTCTCTTTACCCTTCACCATTTCCAAATCTTCCCTTATCTCCATGTCAATCATGTCCAACCTATCCTTGATTTCATATTTCATTTTTCATGGAACATTTAATAACATGCTAATAACATAATCAAATACATTTTTTCTACATGCATGACATTAAGAAAATGTTTAATGTACAAAAAATTTCAATATGTTAATTAAAATAAAATTTATCTCTTCTTCTAACCTGATTTCGTAAGGTTTTTCGAAAATGGTTTACAGAAAATATTGTCGATATCTTTTACTTTATCGAACAGTTGATCACCAGTTAGTGGAGATGTTTTTGTACCTTGTTCAATATTCCCATTGAATACTACTATCTCAGATCAATATTTATTTCATTGAGGTAAAAACTTATGATGACCTAAAAACAAAGTCTTCCAGGAATGTTTCAATTTAACTAAGTGTGTGAATTCTTAACAAATGGGACACCACAAAATTCCTTTAATTCTATAGCCTGCAAAATTTCCATAAGCGGAAAATTAATTTATCATCATGTGCAACATGGCCCTTAATGTGAATTATCCACTTCTATGAGCATCATACATTATAAAACTTGTATCCCACACCAATTTTAGATCTTCAATCAATGGATCCAAATATACATCAATATCATTACCGAGTTTCTTTGGTCCAAATATAAGTAGAGACAACATAATGTATTTATTCATCATGCATAACCATGGTGCCAAGTTATAATTTACCAACATGATGGATCATGTATTGTGAGTACTACTCTATACAAAAAATGTATTTATTTTATTTGTAGATAACACAAGATGAACATTTCTCACCTCATTTCCAAGTTTAGGATACTTATAATCAATTTTCCTTAATTGATAATAATCTAATGGATGACATAAGATACCATATTTAATTATTCTATATGAATTTCATGTCAATTATCTTGCAGATTTATGACATCTATATAATCTTCTAAACCATGGAATGATATAAAATTACCATACAGATTTTTAAGGACTTGATTCATTTTTCTTGTATCAATCCATGCCACACTTAGAGAATTTTATGAGTGAATCATGGTCCTTTAAAAAAATACACAATAATTTGGACAAGCATGTATTTTTTTAGAGATAATTCCTATTGAACAAAGAATTTGTTTAGTATCATATATTCGACATGGTAGTTCATTTTCTTCTGGTATCATATCATTCAAGAGACCAAGTAGTTCTATAAAGCTAGTTTCACTCCATCCACTGCTAGCTTTCAAATTATATACTTCAATACAGCTGACAATGTTATGTATTTAGTACAACCAATATATAATAGTATCTTAGAATTTCTATTTAACTTCTCAAAAAAATTTAGAAAATCATGAAGGTCATATTTAATTTCCATTTTCATTACTTCTATGTGATCTCCATCATCATTTATACTAGTATTCATATCAAATGATCCATAAATCATAGTGTAATCCCAATCAGTGTGCACATTTAGTTTTTACCCACGTTTAGTCCAACATTTATAGATCTGATCTATTTAGGGAAAAATAAAATGTTCTTTCAACTCTTCTAGGCTAATTTTTTTTTTGAATAACAACAATGTAAACATATACAAAGGAATTTAGAAGGGTTGTAAGTATGCTCTATTGCAAACTTGATGAACTCTTTAACTAAAAATTCATACTCTTTTATCAATTGATTAGAATTTATCCATTTTTATTAATATAAATCTTATTGGGTTCATAAAATATTCATTTTTATAATAAATAAATAAAGACAAATAAGATATTCATTATCAAACATGAAATTTGTAATGACCCACCAATTCTCAATGGCTTGAGAGTACAATGAGTCATTACTTGGCCTTAAATGACATCTGCAAGGCACCAAAGGCTAGAAATAAATGCTGAAGGGTTTCAAATACAAGTGGGTATGATTTAACCTCTAACGAATAAACCAATAAACCAACAAACCATAACCCAACCATTCATTAAATGATTCATGAACAGCATAAATACAACTAAACAACTTTATGTATCTCAAAACCACATCAAAGTGTGAAACAGCGGAAGACCGAACAAGTATTAAAGTAAAAGGTGGAAAAACAACTAAAAACTCTCAAGATACCACAAGAATCCATGCTACACAATCTCCAAGCTCCACAATCACCGAACAGACCAAGTATCATGAGGTAGTGCTAAAAACATGTGAAACGTTACCTTTTCCCCTATCCTAGAAGATAGAATCTTAAAAATCACCAAAGTGACAAAGTAGGGGTGAGTAAAAAACTCATTAGTTTTTTCCCAAGGACTTCCCTACTCATTCCACTAAGATAGATGATTTAACAATATTTACATAAAATAGTTCATGTAAAACAATCTCTCAAAACAGTTTATAACGAAATATAAACAAGTTCCAAAAATTATTTTCAACAAAGTGAAAACAAAAATAAATGAAACCAATTTCCATCAATTTATTTTTCCATAAAAATTACTAATAAAGGATTAAAAACCACTTCTTATTATCATTTTGGCATACCCATTCCTTAATTCACATCACACCCACACATGCATTCTTTTTTTGATAGTTCCATACTCATGAGAAGTATCTCGTCCAATTACCTTGTGTCCCAATGGAACATGCCCCTAATCCAGGATCACATCCCTTGTACCCCAATTTTAATCTTCCCTTATTAACTTCCTATTAATAATGAACTCACACCAACACCATTTATTCCAAATATTTCCATTACTAAAATAAACCACTTCAAATTGTTTCAATAAAACTATACTTTTATTGAAAACCAAAGAGAAAACCAATTTCAAAAAATCACTTAATTTCAATAAAAAATTCCCTTTTATTGAAAAAAAAATTAAATCCATGTGACACCATTCTATAAAATCCCCATTTTAAAATCCATCTTTTAAAACCAAGAACAAAAGAACTTTACTCAAACACCATATTTCCCAGATTTCAAAAACTGTCACTCAAGAAGGTTTCCAAAAAGTGTCCAATCGAAGAAGTCACAATAAATTCAAAATAAAATATTCAGTTTAAAATAATTCCAATTAATTATATTAAGATCAGTCAATAATAAATCCACCTACCTCAAAGTTTTTGACAAAAACAACAACGAACGAAGAATGTGCAAGAAAACCTGATCGATTCTCCAAGAACCCTCCTTAGATATCTTCTCATAGAAATATAAATACCAAATATCACAATATTTTGGATCCATAAACCTAGATCTACCTATAATAGGCATTTATCTGAGAAACCAAGAGAAGAGGAGAAGTGTATCTAAGTAGATCAAGGGAACCGATCAAGAACGGTGAAGAACAATCACATACTTCAAGAACCCATCTTCGATTCACCAAGAGAAGCCTTTGGATCAACTCCAAAATGCTTGGGAGAGGTTCACATACCCTCAATGGAGAGTAATATCTAATTTGGTCTGTTTATGTGGAAAATGAGATGGTTATGGAAAAAAGAGTGAGATCTTATTTTTAAGGATCTCATTCTGACTCCGTGTACAGTTTGACCGCACGGTTAGGAAAACTGTGTGCTAATCGTATGGTATCCACTACCCGAACGGCCTTCCCTTGCATGGTTTCCCAAACCATTCTAGAGATACTACCTCAAGAGGAACACTATGCATGGTTTGGTCGCATGGTTAGGCACACCGTGTGTTGCCCATATGACTTCCTTTTAGCCCCAAAAACACTTCCAAAGTTCTCCCCACTCTCTCAACCATCACCCTTACACTTTATAACCATAAGAATAATCAATTAAGGGTTACATAACAGAAACTAGGGGTACTAAATTCTCACCACCATTGGTCTTTCCATTCTAAAAAAGTAGAAAACCATCACTGATCTGAAAGAGTTTCGGCCATTGTTCTTTCATCACATTCTTTCTTTCCCAAGTCTCTTCCTGAATCTGACCATGATACCATAAAACCCACAACAGAATGATGATTTTTCCATGCAAGACTTTCTATTTCCAATCCACAATCCGTATTGGGATATGTATCAATAAAGCATCCATATTTAGTTCAACGTGATACAATCTGATCACATGGTCAAGATCAGGCTGATACTTTTTCAACTGAGATACATGGAACACATTATGCACCGAACTAAACCATGGTGGTAATTCCAACTCATATGCCACCACTCCAACCCATTACAGTATCTGGAAAGGGACAATATATCTAAGATATAAACTTCCTTGATTTCCCAAATGAAGATTTCCAATCCTCGAAGATATCTGCGAGAACACATGATCACTTACAGCAAATGACAACAGTCGTCGATGATGATATGCATGTGATTTCTGAAGACTCTAAGTAGTCTTCATCCTATTTCTGATCAATTGGATCTTCTTAATTGTTTCTTAGACAAGGCTTAGACCAACTATTGAAATCTCACCCATTTCCACCCAGCATAGCGGAGGAAAACAAGGACGCCCATATAATACTTCAAACGGAGCCATATGTATAGAGGTCTGGTAGCTATTATTGTATGAGAACTCCACCAAGGTTATATGATCATCTCATGATCCCCCAAAATCTATTACACAAGCCTGAAACATATCTTCCAAAAAATTTATCGTTCGCTCAGACTGTCCATCTTTTTGAGGATGATATGTCATGCTCATAGTCAAATGAGTCCCAAGGGATTTATTTAAGTATTTACATAAATGAGATGTGAACCTTGAATCTCTATCTAAGATGATTGAAACTGGTATTCCATGTCTCATTACCACTTCTTGGATATATATTTTTGATAGATCCTCCACCGTATGAGTCTCATGAATAGGGATGAAATGGGTTGACTTGGCAAGAAAATACATTCGGGCCATTCGTCCTGTAACAAAATCCATTTTTATCTACTCCCATTTCTACACTAGGATAGGTAAAGACTGAAACATACTCGCTGGTCTCTGATGCTCTACTTTAACTTTCTGACAAGTTAAGCACTTAGAAATGAACTCATCCACCTTCCTTTTCATTCCACTCCACTAAAATTGTGCCTTCAACAACTTATACATCATTTTTGTACCTAGATGTATAACCCATATCAAATTGTGGTAAGCATGAAGGAGTTGTTCCTAACAATCCATAGGTAAAACCCTTGATCTCTAAAATACAAAACTAAACTCCCAATAAGTTTCTAGCCCTCAATGGTCTCCCCACCATTGAGTTTTGAATTCATATCCCAACATTCTTCACCATATGTTTGTTCCTCTTTGACCATATTTAACAAATTAGGAAAAATCATACCTGAAAAGAAATCGGTAACATCACCTCAGTCTTCACATTCCACATGCATGTCTACTAGGACTGACCTCAACTGCCACTCATCTAAAGATTATTTTTCTAATTGAGCATATGAATTTCTACTTAATGCATATGCCACTGAATTACCTTTTCCTGGTGTATACATCAAGTCAAAGTCCAACATCTAGAGATACTCCATCTATCTCTTTTGCCTCAGATTCATATAACACTATGAGAAAAGGTGTTTCAAGATTTTATGATATGTAAACACAGTAAATTTCTCACCAAATAGATAATGTCTCCATGTTTTTAAATCATGGATGACTACAGCTAACTCCAATTCATGTTTTGGGTAATTCTTCTCATGCACCCACAAATTCCTTGAACCATAAGAAACCACATGGTATCATTGCATGAGAACACAATCCAACCCGGATCCCAAAGCATCGTAGTACATCACATATCCTTGTACTGGTTTTGGAAAAATCAAGATAGGTGTCGATGTAGGATGATATTTTAGTTCCTAGAAAGACTTTTGTAATTTCTTTTTCCATTGGAATGTAGCATTATTCTTTGTCATATTCATCATTGGTGAAGATAGTCATGATAAATCATGCACAAAGTTTCAGTAGTAACTAGCTATACCAAGAAAAATTTGTATATCAAAGACATTATTCAGTGGTTTCCATGATATAATGGCTTATATCTTTTCAGGATCAACAGAAATACATTTTTCAGAAATGACATGGCCAAGAAAATATACTTCTTGTATCTAAAAATAACACTTTGATAATTTGGCATACAAATGGTGATCTCTCAGTATTTTTAACACTATTTCCAAGTGTTCCTCATGGTCAGTCCTTGCCTTTGAATACACCAAGATTTCTTCCACAAAAACCACAACAAAAGAATCTAGATATCACTGAAATATCTGATTCATCAAATCTATGAAGACCGCTAGCGCATTATTTAGACCGAAAGGCATGACTGCATATTCATAGTGGCCATATCTACTTTTGAAAGCTGTATTTGGAATATCTTCCTTTCGAACTCACAATTGGTGAAATACTGATCATAAGTCAATTTTAGATAAGCATTGAGCTCCCCTTAATTGATCAAACATATCATAAATTCATGGAAGTGGGTATCTATTCTTTATCTTAACTTAGTTCAGCTTATTATACAACACACAGCTAAATAGTTCCATTTGATTTCTTCACAAACAAGATAGGTGTTTCCCACAGAGATATACATGGACTTTCCTGTTCTTCCAACTACACTTTCAAATCTCTTAACTCTGTTGGTGTTATCCTATAAGATGAAAGGGAAATATAACTGTTCCCTAGAAGGAGATCAATCGTAAACTCACCTTCCCTTAGATGTGGTAACACTAATAATTTCTCGTGAAAGATATCTGAAAATTGATCCACAACTATGGGAAAAATAATTTCCTCAATATCTTCTATTGATACCAAATTCAACGCCAGAAACTGGTAAGATATTTTTTCCACCGTCAGTGCTAAAATCTCTTTTCACCATTCTTTATTATTCTCTCTCCTCTGAAGATATGTTTGATGTCGTACTCAGTCATGAAACTACATGTTCTCCTATGACTTTCTATGTGAGCCTTTAATGTTTTCAACCAATCCATACCCAATATTATGTAACAGACATCCATGTCCAACATCACTCAGCCCCATCAATAGTTATAGAACATTCTCTACACACAAAGGCTTGACATTCTCTTTCCACGAGAGGATTTTATAGTTTTAAAAAAGAAGGCATAATTTCCTAATTTAATCCTAGAAAATAAACAACATGAGAATAAATGAAAGAATGTGATGCACCAGTATCTAAGAGCACTTGAACACAGGTATAATTCAAAATAATCGTATCTCTCACTGTAGATAGTCCAGCCTGATCATCGACAATCATCTACTCAGCTCCATACAATTTCTTCATCGTTTCACTGTTCTCCTTGTTACCTTGCTGATATTTCCCTGGTGGAGGAGTCATGGTATTTCTATAATTACCGTGGCTAGCTCTGCTCTACTAACATTATTGATTCTGTTGTCCTCACCCTGTCAAAGCATACAATGCTTACGATGCCTGAGAAGTGTCTCTAGCACCTGAACTTGGATCTCCGCGACAATAGCGTGGAATATTCCATATATTCTTGCATTTATGACATGTTCTAGGTTGTGTCATACACTCTCACTTGATTTGGTCAAGAAAAACACATTGAAAACAACCTACTTTGCTCTTTGATCATGGAGGAAGGTTCACTGATCCAACTGTCTGATGCTAATTTCCACTTCCATCTTGGAAATAGGTGTCCCTTTTTAACTTTCTTCCAACAGTTGAGTTCCCACCATTCCCTGTAGGTATCATCATACCTCCTCCCATAGATCCTAAGATTTCACGTTCATCCACAGTTGCTCTGTTCACTATCTCTATATAATCCATAATACAGAGCACCACAATCTTTGATTGAATCTCATGTCATAGCCCCAATTTGAAAATGCATGCCTTTAAGGATGTGCTTGCTGCAACTTTTGGTACAAAGCACACTAAATTCATGAATTTATCCGCATATTCTGTGATAGATAGATCCTCTTGTTTCAGGATGAAAAAGTCTATAATTTTCTGGATTTTGAACGTATGAGGATATAATTGTTTGTTGAACAATTCCCCAAAATCCTCCTAGGTGAGGCTTTCATCCAATTTATCCTGCACCACTAAATCCCACCACTAGCATGAAAGATTCTCGAGCATATATATCACCATATTAACCTTTAGCTCCATTGGTCTGTCGATGAACTCTAAGATACAATTAATCCTACTTAGCCACACCTCCGCCTTTTTAGGTTCAGAATCACCTCGAACGTTAGGTGGATTCTACTTTATGAATTGGATGGTATGATCCACATTCCTTGGATCATTCCTTCAGTTCCCTATATCCAAAACTTTAAAATCTTATACTATACTCTGAACTAGCTCTTAGTTCACCCGTGGTTTAGGTGAAACCACATTCTCCGCAGCTTCTCTGGGTTGGTTTCGACGATGCCTACCAAGTTCCATTTTCTAAACAAACAACAAACTCTATCAATCTCACTCTTTAGAATCAAATGGCCTAGCATTTCAAATTCTATCACATCAACTATCACAAAATTATTTTCCAAAAACAACCTTTTTACATGTTCAACCCTTTTTGAAACATTCATTCATGATTTTGAAAACCAAACCATTTTCAAAATACACCAAATATCCTCTTTTCAAAATATTTCATTTGAAAAAAAAAATCTGCATTTTTCAAAAAATTATACCATTGCACAAAATCATAAATCATCATTCCAAATAAAATATGCAATCCTAGTAGGAACTCATTCCTCTACAATGTGTTTCATGCTCGTATCATTGGCTAAACCCATGAATATGTGATTCCAAGATCCTAGAAGTGTCTCCAAACACTTGTGTACCCAACTCCCTGGTAACTTAAAGTTCAGCATAAAAGGGTTAGCTACGTCCTTTTATTCTATACATTTCAAGTTCTAACAATCCTACTCCTGTCTAAGATTTCATCCAAAAGAATAGACAAGAAGGAACTTCCAACTCCAAGACCATGAACATTTATGACTACTTGTTAGGAAAGGATCGAACAAGCTGATAACATTTTTACCTCAAACGAAGGACCAGACTGATACCATTTCTAATGACCCTCCAATTCTCATTGGCTTGAGAGTACAATGAGTCATTACTTGGCCTTAAGCGACATCCCCAAGATGCTAAAGGCTGGAAAAAAATTCCAAATAATTTTAAATACAAGTGGGGATGATTTACCCTTTAAGGAATAAACCAACAAACCATAACCAAACCATTCAATAAATGATGCATGAACAACCAAAAGACAACTAAACAACTTTATGTATCTCAAAACCACATCAAAGTGTGAAATAGTGGAAGACCAGACAAGTATCAAATTATACAGTGGATAAACAACTAAAAACACTCAAGATACCCAAATACTCCATGCTCCACAAGCTCCAAGCTCCATAATCATCGAAAAACCCAAGTATCACGAGGTAGTACTAAAAATGTGTGAAACGTTACCTTTTACCCAATCCTGGAAGATAACATCTACAAAATCACCAAAGTGTCAAAGTAAGGGTGATTATAAAACTCAGTAAGTTTTCCCCAAAGATTTCCCTACTCATTCCACTGAGATATAAGAGTTGGCAATATTTACATAAAATAGTTCATGTAAAGCAATCTCTCCAAACAATTTATAATGAAATATAAACAAGTTCCAAAAACCATTTTCAACCAAGTGAAAACAAAAATAAATGAAACCAATTTCCAGCAATTTATTTTTTCAGAAAAAAATAACTAATCAAGGCTTAATAACCACTTCTTATTATCATTTTGGCATACCCATTCCATAGTTCACATCACACCCACACATACATGCTTTGTTTGACAGTTCCATACTCATGAGCGGTCTCTCGTCCAATTACCATGTGTCCCAATGACACACGCCCCCAATCTAGGGTCACATACCTTGTACTCCAATGGTACTCTTCCATTATTAAGGGCCTATTAAGCATTAACTCACACCAACATCATTTATTCCAAATATTTCCATTACCAAAATAAACCACTTCAAACTGTTTCAATAAAAATGTACTTTTATTGAAAACTAAAGAGAAAACCAATTTCAAACAACCATTTTATTTCAATAAAACATACTCTTTTATTGAAAACATCAAATCAAATCTATGTGCCACCATTCCATAAAATCCCCATTTTAAAATCTATCTTTTAAAACCAAGAAAAAAAGCACTTTACTCAAACACCCAATTTCCCAGATTTCACGAACTACCACTCAAGAAGGTATCCAACAAGTGTTCAATCAACCAAGTCACAATAAATTCAACACAGAATATTCAATTTTAAAGTATTCCAATAAATTCTATTAATAGGAGTCGAGAGTGAAGCCACCTACCTAAAAGGTTTTGATGAAAACCACAACGAACGAAGATTGCATAAGAAAATCTGGTCGATTCTCCAAGAAACCGCCTTAAATCTCTTCTCCTTGAAAGATCAAGACCAAATATCATCATATTTGGAATCCACCAACCTAGATCTACCCATAATAGGTGTATATCTGAGAAACCAAGAGAAGAGGAGAAGTATATCTAATTAGATCTAGGAAACTGATCAAGAGCGGTGAAGAACGATCACATACCTCAAAAATTTGGCTTTGATTTACTAAGAAAAACCTTCGGATCAACTCTAGAATTCTTGGGATAAGCTATTCTACCTTCAATGAAGATTAATCTCGAATTAGGTCCATTTAGAGGCAAAAAAGAGGGAGTTATGGAAAAAAACAAGTGAGATCCTATTTTTAAGGATCTAATTCTGACTTCGTGCACAGTTTGACCACACAGTTAGGCAAATTGTACACTAACCGTGTGGTATCCACTGCCTGCATGGCCTCCCATTGCATAGTCTCTCAAACCATGCTCTAACTGTGTTGGATCTATTGCCTTAACAGGACCACTATGCACGGTTTGACCACACTGTTAGGAAAACCTTGCGTCGCCCATGCGACTTCTCTTTGGCCTCAAAAACACTTCCAAAGTTCTCCCAATTACCCCAACCATCACCCTTACACTTTATAACCATAAAAAGCATCAATTAGGGGTTACATAATAGAAACTAGAGGTACTAAAAAGGTTATATATAATTCTAGTAAGTTAAACCCAACATTTGATTGTTTCAAATAATTTCAATATGCTTTGAAGGAAATGGGTAATTTAATTTAAGAAAAGTGTTACTCTGCTATGGTAGGTGTTATCCGTTGAATTCATCCAAGGTTGAAAGTTATTGAAAACTATCATCCATAATAACTTTATCTCCTAAATAGTTATTATTTCATTTTTTTGTTTGGAACTCATCCTCCATCTCTTGTGGGCATGAAACTGTGTTTCTTGAAATATTCTCATCAGTAGTCATCCATGGGTTGACTACTACTCAGAGTAGTACAATAAATATAAAAGAGGAGGGGGATAAGTCTCAAAAAACAAATTTCAATAATAATGGTTAGGGAGATAAATTTTATGAGGATGATAGTTGTACTTCATTGTGTTCTCTAAAAGGGTTAATACCTCCTATTTGTGATAATTACACCATTGGTACTAGTTATTAACTCATGGCCTATTAGGGGTGAGATTTTGGTTGTATACACATTCTGGTCTGTGATTAAAGGGGTCTTGGTGGGGACATGTTATGATATATGAATCCTTGGGGCCTCTATGAATTCTATATTTATAGCATAAATTCCACTTTTAATACTTTCAATCCTGAAACTAAGTCTAGTCCTACCTCTATTAAAATGAGTCATCACAACTTTCTTAAATACTCTAAATAAATGAAAATATAATATTGGAAATTAAAGAGTAATAAGAAACCCAAATATGATAGACAAGAATAATAAACTCTCATTCCATCAACTAGAATATATAAAAATGTATTGATAAAACATTTTAATAAATAAAGAGTTATTTCATATACATGGATGGTAATCAGAGATTCCTAAGGGTGGAACCAATACATGTAGACCTAAAATGATGAATACCTAAAAATATTTTCTAATAAATATTCCAACATATATAGAATTTGATAAGCTCCATTCTATTTTTTTGTACAAGTGATATAAGAACCTAAGGAATTATTACATTTAATATTAATGGTATATAAAATATCATTAATCTCCATAACTTCTCTTAATAAATATTTTCACCTTAATAACTAATATTTTATTGGATGAAGATACTTATAGACTTTGTAAATATTCTAGGGTTATTAAATATGCCTATTTATAACCATAGTCATGAAGAATAATATATAGTAATAAAATGAAACATTAGTCAAAAAAATAAATAAATCAATATAGCTAAATAAAAAATATAAAATATCAGTCACATTATAATGGACCAATATAAAATTTGGTGTAAGTAAAAAAATAATATACATATAAATAGTAGTAAATGAATCATTTGTAATCTTTTAAAATTCTAAAGTTTCTTGTGAGGTCCCTCTAGACATACTTGGATTGGAACCACCTATAAGCATGATGATGTGTTCCTATGTTTATAACATACTAGAGACCCAAAACTATCCAACCTTGTTGGACTCCCATGTGGACTTTGATATAAGTGGGGACCTATAAAATCTAATTGGGACAAAATTTTAACAATCTATCATCCTTCACTGAGATGAATATGACCCCTATTATGATAGTAATAGGAGGTGTGGTCACATTTTCAGAAAACATATCAATTGAAAATCAACATAACCCAAACATGTCTATTCAAACATCCTTCTAACACCCATCAGTATGATCTTTGTATTTAAAAGAATAAAAACATACCTATTCAAAACTAATATAGAAATATTCCATGGATAGTGATAACTTTTCATAAAAACCATTTCATGGAACCAATAAGGCCATAAGACTTGATACTATTACTATATGAAAGAACTTATTTCTTTAAATATTATTCAAAATAACAAAGTGGGAATGAAATTAACTTTAAAAATTTCCAAACATGACTCAAAGTCATAATTTTAAAAAACACACATTAATAGTCTCTCTTGGAATGCATTTTTGAAACCCAGAAAAAAAAATTATTATCAACTTTATTGAATGAATATTATCTATATTTCATATGACTACATACTTACATATATACATGAAATAATATGTTCATATATATATATATATATATATATTTCAAAATGAATTTATATATATATATATATATATATATGTATTTTCATATAGGATATCAAGAAAAAAAGATATAAAATTCAAGACACATAACATAAAATAAAAATCTTGATGTAATACCACTGAAGCTTCAAAATAGAAAAAACCAAAACAAACTGAACCTCAAATTCAATAAATCATTACATTAAATACATTTTAATTTATTAGATAAAAACCATGGGTGGAATTTTAATAAACACATTTTCATTATTTCATGGAAATAAGTTAAAAATATTTAAAATTAATATGCTACAAGAATGAAATCAGTGTGTGGAATTCTTAATATGAAGCAAGGTAGAAAAAAAGCTCTTAAAGGGTTAATACAAACCCAAAATCATAGAAACCCCCTATTATAAATTCATTCTAGAAGATAAATCGATGATGGATAATTAATAGCAAGAGATAATGAACAAAAAAACACAAATATATATCGCTAAACAAATAATAAACAAGTGAGGAGGTGGAGGAAATAAAATACCTTGGATTGAATCTTTGAATCATTCGAGATAAAGTAGAGATATTTCCAAACCTATAATTTGTTCGAGCCTTGGATTCATTTAACCCTTGAATCATTCGGGCCATTGATTCAAGCCTTGGACTTGTTTGAGCCTTGATCTGATCATTGATTCAAGATGGGATTCGATGAGGAGGAGCACCGGGAGCAGGTGGCTTCCACGGAAAACTTTAGATAATGCGAATGGTTCATGACTGGTTAGAGTTCTTTAAATAGATCAGGAAACTTTTATCAATGCTTCCAAAAAAGTGTTGATAAATGATTTATAATTACAATTATAAATAAAAAATTTGTAAATATATTAATATAATTATATATATATTTGATATATATAAAAAAAAAAAAATATAGTAAATATATTAATTTTTTAAATACTTTTATTATAATTTTATAATTATTCAAATAGATAATGACTTATTTATAATTATATAAATACTCTTTTAAAAAATAATATGTATATATTTATATATTTATATCATTATATAATTTTATATAATTTTATATATATATATATAATAAATATATATAAATATAAATATAGTAAATATATTCATTATTTAAATAATTTTTTTATAATTTTATAATTATTTAAATATTTATAATTGTTTATTTATAATTATATAAATAATTTTTTTTAAAAATAATATTTATTTATTTATAATTATAAATATATAAATGTATAAATCTAGTAAATATACATTTATAAATATATTTATTTAGAATATATTTTAAAATTATTAATTAATATTTAATCTTAAGTGCATACATGTTAAAAATGAGTGAAATTGAATAATTAAAAATGAGTACACTTTAACAATATTGAAAAAATGGATAAGTTTTATTAATTAAATATAAATTATTAAAAAAATCTGGATATATATATTGAAATAAAGATTAATACATATTAAAAATATTAAAACATAGTAAATAGATATATATTAATAAATAATAGAAAATTATTAAATTCCCAAAAAATAAAAAAACATTAAAAATTATTAAAAATTAATTAATTCATAACTGTAATAAAATTATAATTAAATAAAAAAATTACTTATTAAAGACATGATATATTAAATTTATTATGTTATAATGAAATTATAAAATGAATATTAAAATTTTAATAAATTATATAAATATTAGGTTTATGTGTTTCTATGTATGATTTTATTAATTACATAAATATTTGTGTGTGTGTGTATTGTCTATAAAATGCATTAATTGCGTATATGTATTTAAAATTAATATAACACACTTTTTATGAATGTTAAATTGAAAAATCAAATGACATTCAATTATGTTGATTACTCAATGCAATTAGTCAGTAATTTTAATTCATATTAATTTTTAATTATAAACCATTCTTCACTAAATATTTGACTTATTTAATGTAAAGTATAATATTATTTATTACATAAATCATATTTATATACATTCATATATATATATATATATTTAATATATACTATTTATAAATATTTTCAATAATTATTTAATGAATAAAATGTTTAATATTTTTTTAATTTACTTATTTTTAATTCTTATTCACTTAATTTCCATTTTACATATTTATATAAATTTGATATATACTATTTATTACTATTTATAATTTATATATAGTGTATTAAATTTATTCATTTTTATCAATTATTATTTAATTAATACAAATTTTAATATATTTTTTAGTAAACTTGTTTTATTTTTTATCTATTTCATTATTTCATTTTATTTGGGACCTTTATCAATGCTAAAAATAAATTACTGATAAAGGGTACCCTTTATTAGTGCTAAAAATAAAGAACTGATAAAGTGTACCTTTTATCAGTGCTAAATAAAAGTGTTGATAAAGGTTTCCATTTATCCATGCTAAAAAACACTTATAAAGGGTAGCATTTTTCGGTGCTAAAAAAATGTTGATAAAAGGTACCCTTTATCAGCGTTTATTTTAGCACTGATAAATTTGAGCACTGTAAAAGGCCTATTTTTTAGTAATGATATCAACGTTGTGTAACCATTTAATGTAATTATTTAATCACTAAAATTTATAAATAAATTATCATCATAAAAAATTATTTTATATTTCAAATAAAAAATTATAACTGAACTTTTCCTTCTTTTCCTTATAAGAAAATTGAGAGTAATTAAAGTCAAGAGAGTGACATTTTATATTTTTTCTTTTCTTAAATTTATATAAAGTTCATAATCAAATAAATATGGTAACAAGTTGGAGTTTTTTTATATATTCTCTTAAAAAAATATTTAAATAAGTCTAGGTTATAAAATTTTTTTAGACTAATACAGAAAGATGGAAGAGGCCCTACCGCTTTTCCTATTAATTAAAAGGAGGCATAACCAATGCTACATTTTCCTCTCATCGTTGCAGATCAATGACATAGTAAAGGCAGCATGGGAGATTCTGCCTTTCACCTAACGTAAAGTGAAAGGCAGATTTCATGATATCGTCTTTCATATAAATAAAGTCAAAAGGCAGTAGCACTATTGGCGTCTTTCACTAAAGTGATTTTAAAAGGGAACCCCACCCCCTCCTCACTCCAAATTTCCTTCATCTCTCTAAGTTTCACTCTCTCTCTCTCTTTACAATAATCCTGGTGGTTCTTCTCTTATGTGTAGTGGTTTCAATGGCCTAAAAGGAGTGTCTAGTTTTACAAATCATCATTTGGAGGTATTTTTTCTTATTTATTTTAAATATATATATTTATTTAATTTATTTATTATTAGTTAGTTCTAAATATTTTATTTATTTACTAGTTTAGTTAGTTAGATATAATTTATAAATAATATCTATTTTGGTAATGATTATGTATAGATTAACTTATGAATAACTTATGATTAAAGAAAGATTACATAATGATTAGCTAATAATAATTAACTAATGAATACCATGTGATTAACTAATAAAAACATATGATTAACTAATGAGTAATCCATAATTAATTAAGGATTAAGTATTTTTGAACTAATGCATATCTAATGAATAAAAATGATTAACTCATGATTAAAGAATTATTAAAAATGATTAATGAATGATTATCTAATGATCAATGATTGATTAGCTAATAATTGAAGAATGATTAACTAATGATGAAAGAATGATTAAAGAATGGTTAAATAATGATTAAAGAATGGTAAAAGATTGATTAAAGATTGATTAACTAATGATTAAAGATTGATTAAAGAATGATTAACTAATGATTAAATAATGACTAACTAATTATTAAAGATTGATTAACTAATGATTAAAGAATGATTAACTAATGATTAAAGATTTATTATCTAATGATTAAAGAATTATTAACTAATGATTAAAGATTAATTAAATAACTATTAACTAATTATTAACTAATGATTAAAGAGTGATTAACTAATGATTAAATATTGATTAACTAATGATTAACTAATGATTAAAGAATGGTTAACTAAATATTAACGATTGATTATATAACTATTAATTATTGATTAAAGAATTATTAACTAATGATTAAAGAATTATTAAAGAATTATTGACTAATGATTAAATAATGATTAACTAATGGTTAAATATTGATTAAATAATGATTAACTAATGATTAAAGATTTATTAACTAATGATTAAATAATGATTAACTAAAGATAAACTAATGATTAATTAATGATTAAATAATGATTAAATAATGATTAACTAATGATTAACTAAATATTGACTAATTATTAAGTAATGATTAACTAATGATAAAATAATGATTAACTAAATATTAACTAATGATTAACTAATTATTAAAGAATTATTAACTAATTATTAAAGAATTATTCAAGAATTATCAACTAGTGATTAAAGAATGATTAACTAAAGGTAAATATTGATTAAATAATGATTACCTAATGATTAAATATTTATTAACTAATGATTAAAGAATGACTAACTAAATATTAACAAATGATTAACTAATGAGTAAATAATGATTAACTAAATATTACCTAATTATTAAAGAATGATTAACTAATGAATAAAGAATGA
Source organism: Viscum album (assembly GCA_963277665.1). Lineage (NCBI taxonomy): Eukaryota > Viridiplantae > Streptophyta > Magnoliopsida > Santalales > Viscaceae > Viscum > Viscum album. Next base: position 111,434,729 of record OY728138.1, on the reverse strand, counting down.
GTAACTAATGATTAAATAATTATTAACTAATGATTAAATAATGGTTAATTAATAATTAAATAATGGTTAATGAATGATTAAATAATGATTATATAATTATTAAATATTTATTAACTAATGATTAACTAATTATTAAAAAATGTTTGACTAAATATTAACTAATGATTAAATAATTATTAAGGCATAATTAATATAGGATTAAATAATGATTAAATAATTATTAACTAATAATTAATTAATTATTAGCTATTGATTAACTTTTGATTAACATAGAATTAATATAGGATGGAAAATGGATAAATGGATGACAGAGAGGCTTAACTGCACACATGATTTATTACTACTGTGATTTAGATGAATCATACCATATTGCATGCCTAGTTTTTTACTCTCTATGTATATATTTTATATGAATCACATTCTCTTTATAAACCACTGAACATACCTTCAAGAAAATTAAAAAATTTACTACGATACATTAGTGTCGTATTTTAGTGTATAATAAGTTATTCTAAAATTTTGGTATCATAAATATTATGTGGTTATATAAGAAATCAAACCCCTTTCTGGATACTACAAGTGGATTTGGATCTCGAACTGATGTACCTAGGGGTAAAACCAGAAAACACCACATTGATCTAAACTCGATTGGGAATCGGTGCATGATAATGGGCCTTGTTTCACACCTAGTTTCATACTCCCTAGGGATATTCTTTAGATGATTTATATTGTATTTATAAACTATTGAAATGTCTTTAGGAAGATTAAAAATTGTATTACAAAACATTAGTGTCATATTTTAGGATAAAAGAATGTGTTCTAAAATTTTAGTATCATAAATATTATATGGTCCTCTGTCATTTTCAATATTATTTACACTATCAGAATCTTGATTAAAAAACATTTTTGACATAGAGAATCATGATTTCCTATGTCTATTTTTATGGGTAGGTTACTCAAACTGAGTAAGGAGCTTCATATAGTATACAACTAACATCAATGGTTAGGACATATGATTTTGTAACCCTAAGATAAATTCAATAAAGAATTCATGGTTGCTTAAATGTGGGACTTGATCAAGAGATATAGTCTATTAGCTATAGATATTTTCAATTCTTAGATAAACTATGGAATCTAGTTTGTCTAGTCTCTGTTGATGAGGATTGGGTCTAAGAAATAACTTTATTTTACCAACAGTCATATGGTTACATGATAGAGTTATATGTTAAGGTTTCTAATGTACAACAACAAAATCTAATTGTATGAAGAGGTAGACATACAAGAATAGTTAAAGAAGGTCCATCATAAGAAATTAAGGCTATTCCTTATGAAGAAAAAGAGGAAAACCTAGATGATCTCCCGGATATACATGTAAATCCAACATTCGGTGAGTAATTTTCTAATGATGGAACAAATGGAGACAATCATGCTAATGAGGAGGAAGTTATAGATGTTGGGGAGGAATTTTCTAGAAATACAATAGTTATACAACAGCCTCAACCCATAAAAAATCATCTACCACTCTTCTCAATATGGCCTTCCATCAAATCCTCCTTCACCAATATTATGAATATTTCCATATGGGTGGTATCCAGAGAATCCTCCATGAAATTTTGGTTAGATAACTGGACTGGAATGCCTTTAATTTCCAGGATATCTCCTGATCAAACACCTAATAATATCAATATCTCTATAAAATACATTATTAATTCTCAACATGATCACCTTCTTAACACAATCTTGAATGTCATTGAAAATTACCCTTTCACTCACACTATTGATTTCTTAACTTGGGAACCTGCACACAATGGTATACTTAACTCAAAAAAAATCTACAATCACTATTTCTGTAACTCTGAAAGTGACTACATCTAGTTAAAACACATCAACAAACCTTTGATAAAACCTTCGAGATTCAACCTCATCTGGCATCTTTCTCACAACAGAGTTCCCATTGAAAATTGCCTCCAATCTTTTAGCATTCAACTCTACTCTAAGTGAAAAATCTGTAATCAACACAGAGAAGATGCTAATCATATATTTCTATATTGTGCTACTGTTTCTACTCTTTGAAACTATATTCTTGACATATTTGATTGCAGATGGATGATTTTTTATTCCATAAAAGCTCAACATAAAAAATGTGCAGAAATGGAAGGCTCTCAGAAAATTAGGAACCTCTTCCTTACTGCGGTTGATGAGATACAGCATGTGGTCTAGTATGATTGAAATGATATTATTCATAACAATTACTCATTTAATCAAATTGTAGGTCGGATGAAGATCCTCATTGCTATACATGAAGCTGCCTCGATTCAAAAGGGGCATTGTCACAACACTGTGCATGACTTTGGGATCCTAAAGCGTCTAAAGATTAAATGAAATTTATGTCAGAGGCATTGCACACTGGAGGTGTTCTGGAGAGCCCCACTACCTATATGGATCAAGATCAATATTGATGGCGCCTCCAAGGGAAATCCGGGGCCGGCAGGGTGTGGTGTTGTGTTCAGGAATCACCTCGGTCAGGTACTTAGATGCTTCATGGGTAAATGTGGCATTTCCACCTCCCTCCAAGATGGGATGCTAGGTTTGATACATGCTATTTCCTTTTCCAATCTCTTCAGTTGGAACAACCTTTGGATTGAAAGTGACTCAACGACTATCATTCAAGTGATTTGGAATGGCATAACTCATCTTTCTTGGTCGATTACTACCAGATGGATGTATTTTATTTGTTCTCTTATCGATTTTAACTATATCATCAAACATGCTTATCGAGAAGCAAACATGGTTATAGATGGTCTGGCCAACATGGGAGTAAATCAAGACATTACCTAGTGCGAATACCTTCTCGCTGCTCTTATTTCCTTTCATGAAAAATATTGTAATATGATCCCATTTTTTAGACTCTTGTAACCTTTCTTTTTTTAAATAATATTTGTGCTCTGGTCATTTTTGGCCAAGGCATCACCTTTAAAAAAATAGATATTTAGTTCAGGAATCAAGCCATATAAAAGATATCATACGGTGTGATAAATATGGGTATGATTATATATTCTTCTTGAGGGAAATTCTGGATATTGTATTTTGATATTGGATAATTTTGAAGATTAAGGCAGTTCATACTTATATTAACCTGGAACAATATCATACTTCATTGGATGCAAAATTTGTGTTATCTATTATCATTGAGATTATTAGGAGCTTCCAATATGTTCCTTTAAACCTTTTTTAAAATAGGATACAATAAAATTTTGTTTATAATATTTCCTATAATAAGGCGTTGATGGTGAAACAGAAGTCAATTATGAAGGTCCGTGGTTATTGGGATAACTCGTATTAGGTGTTACCGCAATTTCTAGCCATAATGAGACACAATGACCAATTTTTCTTCCATATTGATATGAATGAACCTATGTCTCAAGATAACTAAATTGATCCATCTCATGTTCAATTTCATTAGTTTTTCTGGGAATCCCCCCCCCCATGTTTTTAAAAGTTCCCAGTTAGGATGATTGTGTCACTGAAAGGGGAGGGGTGAATTAGTGTTACTTTTTATTTCATGTTTCCTTGAAACAGCATTCACCTCCTATTAAAAATTCAATTCCCTACTGAAAACAATTCAACCACACATCCAAAGGAACACAAGTATTTACAAGGTTAACTGTTAAATAAAAATATCTATATCCTTAGTATAGTTTGGAATTAATTCAATACCACACAATCCACTAGAAATCAATCCTTGGATTACAATGAGTACGATATACCATTTCACTAATGTAGCACTATGTAAACAATTCCAATAGTGCATATTCACCCTCTTAGCACAAATAGGTTAATACAAAATTTATGTAACAACTCATGTTAGTTGCGCTTCTTTTCAATTTCACAAATGTATTCAATTGAAAATACTTTTTCAATTTCTTACCTAGAAGTTGGTAAGAACTTCCAGGACTTTGTTATGAAAACTTGGTCTGATTTTCCCAGTCTTTTTTTCCCTATCAAATTCCTCTGAAATATGATTATTCTAGTCCAATTTTCTTTGGTATGGTTTTTCCCGGTACAAAAAATATGAATTTGGAAAAATACGATAGAGATCAACAACACCACTTCAATTTTCCATCTTCCTCAGTCTGGAAAACCCAGTACAAAAATCCCGATTCAATTAATCTAGCCTGATATGATGATTAGAAAAATAAAATTGACAATATGAGTACAGTAGTCAGCTGAGTATGATAAAAACTAAGTACTATGATCATCTAAATACAACATTGTGATATTTTCTCTTCTCATTTCACTTAAATACATAAAAACTTCTTCAACACAAGTGATTACAAAAATTTCTTTCTCTCTCTTAAAATTAGAGATTATCTCTCATGAACAGTACATTAGTCATCAGAAAAGTACAGTATACTTTTCATATTTTATAGGCAACCCTCAAGTTGCTTTGGTGGGAATCCCAAAAAATTTCCCACATAATCAAATTCACCTTAATCTCAATTTCTCCTAAAATCTCAGGTGAATTTTGACTTCATCAACTCTTCTCAAAACTTCTCAATTCTTCTACAATCTTCACTTCTTCTTTAGACTTTCATTTTATTTTCTAGTCTAATTTCAATTCATGAGTCTGATTTTCTAAATTTTATTTCTTCAAAAAAAATCTATGTACCAATTGTAAGAAAGTGTATGAAGAAATGGATACCACTCTTATTTTTGAATTCAATCATTATTTTTAATTACAAGATCCCTCTTAACAATTCAATCAACAATCTCCACTTTCAAACTACTGTTACTTCTTCACTTCTTATTTTGACCCATTTGAAAATATAAAACAATTCAACTCTAAACCAATGTATCTTAACCCAATTGAAACCTACAAAGTAATTCAACCATTTTTCAAATGGTTGTCTACATTTTTTATCTCATTCTTTTCTTTTCTTTTCATTCATCAGTCTCAAGCAATTCATTCTTTCCCAATCCTGTGCATGTATCATGTATTTTTCTATGACTTTAAATTCATTTGAGAATAGCTTCAGCATCATCAAACTTAAATTGGAAAGTATCATAAATTTCTATTTATCCCAACTTATTTCTTTTCTTCTCAACCCGAGTACGATCTTTTCTGAGCATGATTGGCCTGGATATGATCTTTTTTAGGTACGATCATTATGAATAAGATCATACTAAGTATGAACTTTTTCTTCCTAAGACTAAGTATGATCATCCTGGGTACAAAATTTTTCTTATGAAAATGATGGATGATCAGATGCTACAATTCCTGAGTACTTGAGTATGATTCCTTTTCAATTGGAAACATCTATTTTTTTCTCTTCCACCAAGATACGATAAATCTAGGTATGATTTGGAATAACTATTTTCCCTTTTCTTCCATAAATATTGCATCATAAGTACATCAATAAACTTATGATCTATGTGAAATAAAAATCTGAAATTTATCATCATGTTTATTTTATCATAGTCATAGAGACTCTGATTCTACATCAAAACAACTACTTCTTTTACACCAAATTTAGAGTGAATCTGATGACCATTTACTTCCAAAAAGATACATTCTCTATGCGACCGATTCTCTCATTCTAGATAACAATCAATTCCTCATTACGATTTTTCACATACTGTACCTGAGGTGAGTCTAATCCGAACCATTTCTTCCAAATAGCTTTTTCCCATTATGATGGAAAAAAATGATTCTGATTCTTTTAAAAACATCCATTAATATGATTTTCACCAAAAAAAAGTGAGGTTATTTTCCTTCTTCAAAAACATTCCTTAAAAACAAAAGACAACAATTGAAAAACAAAATACCTTCCTCATTAGCTTGGCCCTAACAATTTTTGCATTTAGTTTCTAAAAATTGTTCGTACATATTAATGGAGAGTTTTTATATAGAAAATACAAGGGTGTATTGTTGATTATAGAAACCCAATATGGAAACTGTTCACCTATGCTGCTATAATTTTCTGGTGTTGAGGAGTAAAACTATGAATCATGGAGTTTTTTTTGTGTATCAGAAACCATTTAACCCACATTCTGGGTGTCTGTTTGATATATGATCATCATAGAGAAATCGATGAGGTAATCAATGTGGATCTTAATACATGGAGACACCCAAATTCACATCATTGGAACTAAATAAAACACATTTCTAGAAAAGTGCAAAAAACATTTCATAATGAACAAATGAAGAAGGAAATAATGAGGCTTGGTATACAATGTATTTATTATTTTTCACTATTTCAACATAAGGATAAAATTAATTTATGTGAAATATGATCGCTTCTGTATATCGTAAGATTCGAATCAATGAAATTTTGAACAATGTTTCAAAGAAATATTCAAGCCTAATCAAGGAGTGAATAATTATATAATGAGGATTCCAATATAAAAATGGAAATTGGAATATGATGGTGGGAAGAAGTATATACACATGACCACAAACATTATGGAGTGCACCAATGGTATCTTCAGTGCTTTGCAAGTTACCAATAACTGTCCTAGTTTAGGAGAAATTTTATTGTTGTGTGAATTAATTCATTTATAAAAAAAACAAGACTCTGATGAGATTTAGTATAGGGTAAGGTACGGAAGATACTTTCAATGAGAGATTGAAAATAAAATTGAATAAACTTATGCTTATTTAATGTGCCTTTTCCACCAAGAATATTCTTGATTTGAAGTTCTAGAGTTTCCATATCCCATCACAAATAGCAGTAGTTGAGTTGTGGTGGTATTTCTAGAAGCAAGGAATTGTTGATGTGGAAACTTCTAGGCATTACGATTTCCATGTGCACACACCATCATAGCATGTGCCTCTATGAACATATCATGGGAAGCATATGTTGATTTAGTGTACCAGTTGTACACCATTTCTAACTAATATATTGCACCATGGACACCTATTGGGAAGTTTTGATACTTCCCAATTCCCAAATACCATCTGATATTGATACCTGACATCAACAAGTTACATCGAAATGGGAGAATAAAGTCCAATATGATACGGGATGAGATGGACTAGCCTCTAGAATAAGAGAAAATTTTGAGATGTAGCATATGTCATCAAGAAGGTCATAACAGGAAATGATGCCTTGACATTATTGGGTTGAATTCACACTCTCATCCATAATGATGTATTGTATCCAATGTAATATATTTTTATTATTAATTACATGGTTTTAATATAAAATAATTCGTTTTGTATAATTTTCTCTTATTTATGAATACTTTTACTATCAAATAAAAATAATCCTTCCATATTCACATTATAGGGAATATGATAAGTATATGTGGGATGACATGAAAGCATAATCAAACTATTCATGGATAAACCCTAAATCAAGCAAGTCAGCAAATAATCATGAAACATTACATCATGTGATAAATCATACATAAATTACAAATCATGCTATTTGAGATCTAACTTATTGGTTAAAGTCAAACTAAGGTTGTGTTGAGTTATAAAAAACATTCTATCTTAATTATCTAAAATTTATTAGAAAGTAAGTAACATAATAACATGAAAAGTGAGGTAAAAAAGAAGAGAAAACATCAAATCAATTTATTTATACATGATAAAATGAAATTATGATCATATAAAGTAAAATGGATAAGAAAAAACCCATTAAATAAAACATAAATACTTTACAAAATAAAATAAATATATAAAACCATATCTTAAAAAGAACCCTTTACAAGATAAAAATATATCTAAAATAGCTTTATAAATATGATTTGAGAAACCAAAAGACATGCCCATTTATTTTGGTAAGAAAAAATTCATAAAACAATAGGAATAGACGTTTTATTTCTTACATTATACCATTCATAATGATCTTCAAACCATAAAGTTATATTTACATTTTATAATTAAGACTTATTTTATTTTTTTACATAGATGTATAGAGTACTACGCTACTCGTTGAAAAATATAGGCATGTTTCAAGAGATGTTCTAGAGGGACATAAGGTTTGATGGATCAGGGTGCGTAGAGCATACAATTATCATCACATTCCATCTCTAATTGCCATTATACCATACCTACATCATGTTGGATTCTCTACAACTATTGTATTTGATTTTACATTTGTTGATTGTCACCTCTTTTCTATACTCACTAAGATATGGAGACATGAGACATCGTGTATTAGTGTTAAAATACCACACATAATTATGAATAAATATAGCATCATGTTCATGAATAACATATGTTCATAATAATAACATCATCATTGTGAACAAATATATCATCATGGTTATGCATATTTCACCATATCTCATGAGATACATCACATTTCCCAATGCATTAGAGTGCTATATAATTCCTAGTGCACTCGTCACATCATAACATTTACATAATCATGCTTGACACATAGAACGTATATCAGTAATAGGTATAAAATAAACCATGGAAAAATAATGGGTTTCATTTTATACATTCACGAATAAACATTTGGGATTCCAAATTAGAAAGGGAAAAAAATATTTTTGTATTAGATTCATTATTCTTGAGAGAATAAGAAATAACTCAAGAGGAGTCAAAATGTATTTTGGAAAGAATATTTCTTTTAGAAAATCTTTGTATTTTTCATAAAACCAAATTAGAAACATGTATATCCCAAAAAATAAAAGGTAAAAATAATGAAATTATATTTGAGGAGTATTAAATGCACATCAACACTAAAATTTAGCATGAAATATAAATAATTCAAAGAAAGGGAATTGGGTTATAGAATCCCCTTACCATATGTATAAATACTTTATTCACTTTAATATCCTATAAAATTAAATTATATTCAGTAATTAATAAATATATAACCTATTATACATTTATTTGATTTATTATAATTTTATTAAGTTTATTTATGGCCATTATGATGAGTTATAGAGTTCAATTCTATTATTTTTATAGTGTTAGTTTCTTGGTTTATATGATCGGTTCACATGTATATAGGTATACAAGTTCATGTACTGACTGAAAATTACTTTTTTTATTATTCTGTCACTTTTGAGGAAAAAGTGAGAAACCATACATGACTTCACAGACTAAAAAACATTAAAACACCATGATACAAAAATTTAAGAGCAAGAAACTCATTCAAGCCTACACAGAAGAGCTCCTACCCAACATCATAAACATTAACTCAATTTCTCCTACTCATCACTTCACAGCAAGCAGTCCCTTGCATGACTGCACAGGCATAGAACCGATGGCAAAGCCATACCCTCTCAAACATCCAAATCTGAAAAGTTATAACATAAATTTAATATTATGTATATATGTTAGTTCCATAACATAAAAAAAGTTATAACATACATTTTACAATATTTTTCAACCATTATAATGGTTTTATGACCAACCTTGAAGGTATTAAAGTAAAATGAAAACTTTTTATCCTCGAAGGAGATAAACCAACACCTTACAGATGAAGTTTTCATTTTTAGAATAAAAGGGAGAGGAGAAGAGGTTTGATGATAGATTATTCCATTTAAATAATAAAATTATAGTATACATAATATACTGGAGTTATCATGCAAATTTTATAAGGGTAGGGGAGTATATAATAATAAAATAAAATAACTTTAAAAGAAATTAAAATAAAATGAAAGAGGATTTTTCCTCTTGAACTTCTTCTCCTTGAGAACCTCCTTAGGGAAATTGGATTTGTCCTTTTTTTAAGAACAAAGGATCGTGTGCATGGGGAATATGTTTGAGAAAATTATTTTTTAGAATTTGGAAAAGATTCAAATATTTTAAGGTGTGAGGAGAAGAGGTGTTGATGGGTGGTATTTATAGGGGAGTAGAGGGGTGTTTTTTCATTATTTTATTCATTATTTTATTATTTTGGCTCAAGGATATAAATAGTTTGAACCTTATCACTAAATATATTAAATAATAAATTAGAGTTTGATATTATGGGATTACATCATCCATACATCATCTATGACGCAACAATTCATGTATTTGTTAAATACCGTAAATTACCATATTTCACTATTCACCAAAAAATCAACTATTTTAGAAAAATATCAAAAATTCACCCTAACCATTTTTCAGTGTATAGAATTAAAAAATAAACTCTGTTTTATGAAAATAATTTTATAAATATGATAAATTTAATTTTTAATTAAAATCATCATTTATTCAAAAAACACCAATTGTAATATTATAATCAATTTTACAACACTTGAAAAATTAATTAAGATCTCATAAAATTATCCTATAATTATAAGATGGGAAAATATTAATTTTTTAATACATTTTATGAAAATATATTTTCTTTTAAATCATTATATTAATTATAAAATTGTAAATAAACATTTATGTTTTATAAATATACCAACACTTAATTTATCATTTTTAAAACATTTATTTAATTATACTATGATATAATTATATCATATTTTCATTTATAAGATGCCTAAATTTTATTTATACTTTTATAAGTGAGGTTACTATTCCATTGGTCAGATTATTATTCCTAATGGTCATGTTATTATTCCAAGGGTCAAGTTACTATTCCATCGGTATATATTCCTTAATTTCTATGATTATTACTTATTTCATTCTTCATTTATGAGAATGATAATTTTATTGGGATATACATACTATTTATGTGTTTTATACTATATGATATAATTATAAGAAGCGAAACAATTCCATTGATAAAAGTTTGGGTCATTACATTCTTCCCCCTTTTGAAATTTCACCCTCGAAATTTCATTTTACATAAACAGGCAAGGGTGTTTCTCCTTAATCACTTCCTCTAGTTCCCATGTTGCCTCTTCGTACTTATGGTTCCACCAAAGTACTTTGACCAAGTGAGTAGTCTTGTTGTGTAGAACTTTATCTCTATAGTCCAAGATCTTCACTGGATGCTCCTCATATGAGAGATCATTTTCTAACTGTACCACCTCTGGATTCAGTACATGTGAGATGTCTAGTATGTACTTTATTAAGAGGGATATATATAATACATCATGCACTTGGGACATGGTATGTTGAAGTGATATTTGATAGGCCATAACTCTGACATGATTAAAAATCTTGAAGGGGGTGATGTACCTAGGACTCGTCTTTCCTTTCTTCCCAAATCTCATGATCCTATTTTGTGGAGATATGTGAAGTAATTCCATGTCTCCAACTTCAAACTCTAGGTATCATCAATGATTTTCATCATATCTTTTTTGTTGACTTTGGGATTCCTTAATGTTCTGCTAAATGGTTTTCACCTTTTCCACCATTTCTTCAACCATTTCAGGTCCTAGCGGCTTATGTTCACCAAATTCATCCCAGCATGCTGGTATTCTACATCTTTTCCAATAAAGGGATTCATATAGAGTCATTTGGATGCTCAAGTCTAAATTTTTGTTATAAGAGAACTCAGCCAGAGGCAGGTGTTGGTCCCATAGTCCTTTTAAGTCTATAGAATATGATCTCAACATGTCTTCCAGTTTCTAAATAGTCTACTTTGATTAGACATCAGTTTGAGGATGATAAGTCATACTAAAGTTCATCTCATTATTTAGAGCATATTGGATAATTTTCCAGAACTTGGATGTGAATATCAAATATCAATTAGATACAATCGATATTGATACTCCATGAAGACTTACCACTTATTTTATATGTATCCATGAAAGTTTCTATAGTGATAATTCTTCTTGAATTGGTATAAATTGAACTATATTTGTAATATGATCCACAAAAACCCATATAGCATTGTTTCCTCTATATGTATTCAAAAGTCTGGTGATAAATTCCATGGTGATGTTTTTTCCATTTCCATTTTGGTATGGGTAATGGTTTCATCATCACCTTATACTTTTTACTTTTTTCCTTCACTTACTAACATACCAAAAAATTTGATGTATATTTAGTGATATCCTTATTCATATTGTCGCACCAATAGTTCTCTCAGAGATCTCGATACATCTTTTTTCTCCCTTGGTGAATAGAGAAGTTTTATTTATGTGAATCACTCAGAATCTATTTATTTATTTCTGTATTGGATGGTACACATAGTCATGACCCAAATCTTACAACTCCTTTCTCGTTAATTTTTAACTCTGAGGATTTTCCCTTTCTTGTGGCTTCCACCTTCTTCTGAATTTCCACATCATTTCTTTGAACATTCTATATTTTCTCCATGAGGTATGGTTTAGAAATCATTTGAGAAAGTATTGATTATTTTCCTTACTTAATGATTCCCATATCCATCCTTTTAAAATATAAGAAGATTTTATCCTTCTCAATTCTCATCATTGATAATGTTGTAGGATCCTTTATACTTAGAGCATCCTCCGCTTTATTCTCTTTTCCAGGATGGTAGTGGATTGAGAAGTCATAATCATTGATGAGATCTAACCATCTTCATTAGTGCATATTAATCTTCTTCTGTGTGAATATATATTTTAGGCTCTTATTATCAGTATATATTTCACACTTCTCCCCATAGAGATAACACTGCCAGATTTTCAACACGAAGATCACAACTACCAACTCTAAATCATGCATGGGATAGTTTTTCTCATGCATTTTCAAATTCCTTGAGTTGTATGCTATAAATTTATCATTTTTCATCAATAAATAGCCTAATACCTTCTTTGAAGCATCACTTTATACCAAAAATAGTTTCACACTTTTCAGAAGTGTGAGTACTAGTGCAGTGATAATACTTTTTTAACTCTTTGAAGTAGTCTTTACATTCACTGGTCCAGAAAACTTTTCTCCCTTTTGATTCAACTTGGTTAGTGTATTTTATAATCATGATAAGTTATTCACAAATATCTAGTAATACCCAAATAGACTAAGGAAACTATAGATATCCATTACAGATGTTGTCCTAGGCCACTCTTTGATTGTCTTTTTCTTCGAAGGGTTCACAGATATTCCTTTTCTGGTAATAACATGCTCCAAGAATGATACATCCTCCATCCATAACTCACATTTATTGTACTTTGCATAAATTTTCTCCCATCACAAAGTCTTTAGAATAGTATTTAAATGATCCTCATGTTACCCCTTTCTCTTGGAGTATATTAGAATATCATCTATAAATACTACCACAAATTTTTCAAGGTAATCTATAATGACCCTATTCATTAAGTCCGTGAATATTTCTAGATAATTCTGGAGTCTAAAGGGAATCACTATGAACTCATTGTGTCCATACCTCATTTTAAATGAAGTCTTGGGAATATCTTCCTTCTTTACCTTTAATTGGTGATATCCTGAATGAAGGTCCACCTTAGAGAAATGCTTGGAACCATGTATTTGATCAAACAAGTCATCTATTCATGATAGGGGACTGGTTCACCTCATGGTGAAGCACTTGGACATATAAAACCCTTGTCCAAATTCTCTTGTAACTTATTCTTCAGTTATCTTAACTCAATGGTTTCCATTTTATAAGGAGTCTTCGATATTGACAGAGATCTAGGAATAAGTTTGATCGAGAACTCAACCTCTAGGTTAGGAGGAAGTCTAGGAAATTTTTCAAGGAACACATCAGTGTAGTCCCACATAATGGGTATGTCCTAGAGCACGATTATCTCCTTTGTCTCAATAATTTGAGCTATATATGATTTATCATAAGGTAATAATATCCACAATTGAGATGAAAAATACGAAGTATATTCATCCTCTTAAATAGTAGTGATGGAATAATCTTTCCCTTTATCTTTTGTCTTTGGTGTCTGCTGATGCAGATTACCCTCAAAGAGTCTAGGTTTAGTGCATTGGATTTCATATTTACCTTTCTCTCTATAGTTGAAGAATTGAACTATGGGTGGTTCTCTCCTTTCCTCCATCATGTTGGTCGGGTTCTTTATGTCTCTCTAACATTCATGATCTTTATGTCCTTCTCTTCAACACTTGAATCAGTACCATGTCCCTTTGAGGTAATTCCCATGATGCTTCTTTCCATATTTTTGACATGTGATTGGTTGAGTTTTCTTTATACCTTTTTCATTAGATCATATAGCTTGAAATTTCATCTTTCATTTCTTATCACCATATCTATGGGACCACTCTCTAAACTCCATCTCTGATTTGATAGAATGTCAAAAAACTTATTCATAACTCCCAAAGTCTCTAATTTCTAGATCCTTTAGAAGGTGTGGTTTTAAACCACTAAAGAATATATTAATTTTTATATCATTGTTGATAACAAAACCTGAGGCGCACCTTCCAAGCCTTGTGAAAGTTTCTTCATACACCGTGATAGATTCACCATCCTTTTTCTTCAACTATATAAATTCTCTCTCTATATTCATACGAAGAGTTTGAGGTAAATACTTGTTAAGAAATATTTTCTTAAATTATTCCCACTCTATATATTTAATTTCATCCTTTGTCTTTATTTTCTTAATCAACACCCACCATAGATCAATCTTTCTATATAAATGTTTAATGGTTAGAGTCAGCTTATCTATCTCAAAATAGTGAATCATAGAAAAGATCTTTTCTGTTGAGTTGACCCACTATTACACGACTAGTGGATCAGAAGATCCACTAAATGTTGGTGGTCTTTGTCGCGTAAAATACTCAATAGCTAGTTCCTCCCTAGGATGTTCCAAATTATTTAGGTTATTGTTCATAGCTTGAGACAGCTGGGTAAGAATCACCATGAAATTTTGAACTCCACCTCCAAAGGCATTGGGGATGTCTTTAATAATTAGCTACATTTTTTCCTCACACATATTGTTGTCCTGGTTTCTCCTAGTTCCCACCTTTTTCTAAAATAGAAAAGGTTTGAACAAAACATAAGTCAATAAGTCAGTAATAAATAATTTATTCCTTTGTGAAATTAATTCTAAAGGAATATTGTGTGGGATCCTTATGTTTATAATTTTTATAAAACAAATATTCTTTGGTGATTACATATACTTAGTCTCATACTAATAGTTTTCACTAATATTCTATAATCCTAATTTCAAAATTAACTAAACCATTCTCTAATACCAACTATAATGATCCTACTTTTTCTTACATCACTATTACATCATTTTAAATATAAACAATATAATATTATTATAAAACCAGGGTCCAAAGGTTTAGTGTCTTAAGAAAATTATGACCAAACATAACATTTACATAATAAAACATAAACATTATTTAATTAATTCTTCTCTAGCTTCTTAGTGGCCCTTATATACTCCTTATTATAAGTATTCACCTGAGGATATACATCAAAGAAAGGGGTGAGCTAAAATCCCGGTAAGAGGATAGATAAAAACATGAATCAATATAACATGGATGAGAATAATCATCATCATCATAACATAAGTATGGTATCTCCATCATAATCATGAGAGGAAGAATTATATAAGGCATGGAATGTGGTAATTCATAAAAATGAAACATCGTGTCTTAGTGGTCAAATACCACACATAATTGTGAACAAATCTAGCATCGTGTTCATGCATAACATATGTGTATAATCATAAAATAATCATTATGAAGAAATATATCATCATTTTCATGCATATTTCACCTTATCTTATGAGATACATCACATTCCCCAATGCATTGGAGCCCTATATAATTCTAGGTGCACCTGTCACGTCATAACATTTACATAATCATGATTGCCACATAGAACGTATATCAATCATAGACATAAAATAACCCATAGAAAAGGATTGGGTTTAATTTCATACATTTATGAATAAAACTTTGGGATTCCCAAAATGATAAAGGGAAAAAAATATTTTTTTTATTAGATTCATCATTCTTGAGCGAAGAAGAAACAACTCAAGAGGAGCCCAAATGTGTTTTGGAAAGGAGTTATTTTGTAAAATCTTTTTATTTTTTATAAAATTATATTATGAACACATATATCCCAAAAAAATAAAAAATTAATAATAATGAAGTTATATTTTGGGATTATTTAATGCACATCCACACTAAATTTTTTCATGAAATAGAAATAACCCAAAGAAAGGAAATTGGGTTCGAGAATCCCCTTACCTTATGTCTGAATTCTTTCTTAACTTTATTATCTAGGATAATCAAATTAGATTAATTAATTAATTAATAAATAACCTATTATATATTTATTTTATTTATTATAATTCTATTAATTTAATTTATGTCCATTATAATCAGTTAGAGAGTTCAATTTCGTCATTCTGAGAGTGTTTATTTTTTGGTTTTTATGATCGGTTCACTTGTATACAAGTATAGAAGTTCATTTAAGATGTGAATAATTATAAATAATTTAAATTATATGTTATTAGTAAACTTAAATAAGTTTAATTGGTATTATATATTGTTTTGTTTCCATATATGAGGATGATTCATTAGATAAAATGTTATTGATAATTATTTATATTAATTTTGGTGGTTTTCGATCACAATGAGCTCGTTTTGTTTTATTATTTAATATTATATATATATGTTAGTTCAAAAACATAAAAAAAATATAACATAAATTTTACAATTTTTTTCAACCATTATAATGATTTTATTACCAGCCTTGAAGTCGGTAAAGGAAAATGATAATTTCTCATCCTCAAAGGCGATGAATCAACACTCCACAGACGACGTTTTCATTTTTAGACTAAAAGGAAGAGGAGAAAAGGTTTGATGATGGATTATTCTATTAAAATAATAAAATTATAGTATATATAATATACTGGAGTTATCATGCCACTTTGATGAGGTGATATTAGGATATAATAAGAAAAGAAAATAACTTGAAAAGAAATTAAAAGAAAACGGAAGAGGATTTTACCTCTTGAACTTCTTCTCCTTGAGAACCTCCTTAGGGAAATTGGATTTGGTATTTTGTTGAGACCAAAGGATCTTGTATGTATTTAATATTATTGAGAAGATAATTAGGTGGAATTTAGACCATCTTCAAAGCTTTTAATGTGTGACTAGAAGAGGTGGTGAGGGGTGGTATTTATAGAGGAGGAGATCGGTGTTTTTTCATTATTTTATTCATTATTTTATTATTTTGAATCAAAAATATCAATAGTTTTAACCTTATCACAAAATATATTAAATAATGAAGTATATTTATATATTATGGTCTTACATCATTCATACATCATATATAAATCAATAATTCATATATTTGTTAAATACCATAAATTACCGTATTTCACTATTCACCAAAAATTAAACTATTTCAGAAAAATACCAAAAATTCACCCTAACCATTTTTACACACGTAGAATTAAAAAATTAAATCCATTTTATTTAAATAATTTTATAAATTTAATAAATTTAATTTTTAATTAAAATCATCATATATTCGAAAAATACCGATTTTAATATTATAATCGATTTTACAACACTTGAGAAATTAATTAAGGTCTTATAAAATTATCTTATAATCATAAGAAAAAATATTAATTTATAAATACATTTTATGAAAATAAATTTTCTTTTAAATCGTTATATTAATTATGAAATTGTAAATAAACATTTATGTTTTATAAATATGCCAACACTTAATTTATCATTTTTAAAACATTAATTTACTTATACTATGATATAATTATATCATATTTTCATTTATAAGATGTCTAAATTTAATTTATAATTTCATAATTGATGTTACTATTCTATTGGTTGGATTACTAATCCTAATGTTCATGTTACTATTCAAAGGGTCAAGTTACTATTCCATCAGTATATGTTCCATAATTTTTATGAATATTAATTATTTCATTATTTATTTATGAAAATGATGTTTTTATTTGTATCCCCATGCTATGTATGTGTTTTATACTATATAACATAATTATAAGAAGAGAAACAATTCCATTGATATAAGTTTGGGTCATTACAACATTGACAGTTGAGCTTGATTTGGCTGGTAATTCCGGGTTTATGGGAGTTCTTTTTTATATCAGTGGCAGTTTTTTGAGTTCATTTAAATTAAAGAGGAAGTGTGATGAGTCGCATGGTTGATATCAGTAGTAGAGTTCTTCCATACCTACTTTAGTGTCTGGCATAGGCCTTTTGACTTTATTTCATTGTGGCAAGGTTGGGCATTCAGAATGAGTTTTCACTTAGGCACCTAAGATCTATTGTTCATGAGAATGCTCAGGTCACTTGCATAAATTATATTATATATTTTTTCCCATGTAGTTGAATGATCTCATCAACACCTAAAAGTATTATGGTGCAATCATATGCTTCAAGAACAAAGTGGTTCAACCACATGCATCCGGAATGAATCTTTTTCATGCAGTGAAATGTCTCTAGATGAATTTGATATGGGTTCAGTGGCTGTGAGATGTACTATCACTATATATTCATCCTTAGTGATTTATTTATTTGATATTGATGAATCTCAATCATTAATATTGACCCATGTTTTTGATTTCTTTTCCCTTCCTATAGATCCTTTATCTTGTGTGATGGATATTACTACACCCCTCAGAACAAATAGAGAGCAGGGTATTTGCTTTCATGTATATACTTTCTCTTTATCAGATATTATGCTTACCTAGAATTTTCTAGTTCTCGATATGAAATCTCCTAACATCGTTCTTATGATGGATTGGTTGATCTCTCATCGGACCTGAATTGATTGTTATCTTCGACGATTCTCCTTTACTATGCCTGAAGTGGTGTGTCATGTCATTCAGGGATAATGGGACCTGAGATCAAGTAGAGTCGAACCTTATTTTCCAAAGTTAGTTAGGTCAATATCATTGTTTTCTTTTGAAATGGAGTGAGAATCTTTGAGTAAGGATCTCCCTCTAATTTTTGTTAGGTTTCCCAATGTATTTACTTCTGATTTCTTTGGATTTACATCGGTAAGAGAGGTGTAGTTTTCTATTGAATTATTGCTTAGCACTCTACTAGTGTCTATTCCTTCTTACTATATAGAACCATCTAAACTGAAATAGTTGAATACTTGGTTATATGATCTATTAGAGAAAGAATTTATACGCTTGAGTGTGTCACCTTGGGTGATTCCTATTCTCTTTTCTAATAAATATAATGGAACACTTCACCTTTGTGTTTATTACCAAAAACTCAATCAAGTTATAGTGAATAATAAGTATTTGTTTCCACAGATTGACGATATGTTTAACCAATTGAAAGGGTAAAATTGGTTCTCAAATATTGATCTTTGATCTGGTTATCACCAGTTGAGAATAAAGGAATCTAAAATTCATAAGACTGCCTTTAGAATTAGGTATGGTCACTTTGAGTATCTTGTTATGTCCTTTGTCCTGACCAATACCTTTCCAGCCTTTATGGATTTGATGAACAAGATTTTTCATGAGTACCATGACACATTCATGGAGGTTTTTATGGATTATATTCTAGTTTACTCTAATTCTAAGGAGGTTCATATGTGTCATCTGAGAATAGTTATAGAAATATTGAGAGATTTAAAACTTTACACAAAGCTTTCAAAGTTTGATTTCTAGATTTTGTAAGTGAGGTTATTGGGACACATGGTGTTGGAAAATGGTATCTCAGTTTATCCTAAGAAGGTGAAATCTATGATTACATGGGATAAACCGTAAAATGTTTTCTATATTCATAGATTATTGGGTTTAGCGATATATTACTACATGTATGTCAAATATTTCTCAAATTTGGCTTCTCCAATGACCACTCTCACTCAGAAGGGATTTAATTTTGTTTGGGATGTGTAATGTTAGAGTTATGTTTTATCTAAAATGTCTTTTGACTTTTTCACCAGTTTTGACTCTTTCGAAGGTTGAGAAAGTATATATGGTCTTTTGTGACACATCAGGTTTGGGTTTGGGATATGTTATTATACAGGGTGATCATGTGGTATCTTATGGATATAAGAAGCTTAATTCTCATGATAAGAACTATCTAACCCATGACCTTGAACTTGTAGTTATGATGCATGCACTTAAGATTTGGAAATATTACCTTTTTGTAGAAAGGTTCATCATTTATTCTGGCCACAAAATCTTGAGCTATATCTTCTCTCAAAAATATTTGAATCTTCTTCAAAGGCATTGGATGGAGTGCCTATATTCTTTGTATTTCGACATTTCTTATACCTCGGGGAATGGAAATGTTGTTATTGATTCTTTGAGAAGGAAATTTTCAACCCATACCCTGAAGGAATCATCAAAATATTGTAACTTGATGGATCTATTTTCACAATTGCATTTATGAGTCTAGGAGAAAGAGGCATAGGTTGCTTTGACAAGTGTTCAATTGAACTCCACTCTTCTTGAGATGATTCTTTAGGAGGAGGAGCTTGATGATGAATTCTAAGTAATTAGAGACACTCTTTATGGTGGGTGGAATTTATCTTCCAAGAGAATCCTATATTTCTAAAACTGGTATGTTTTACTTTTTCTAGTGAGAAAATATGTGATGGGGGATTTCCATAATTATTGGTGGGAGTTGAACCTGAGTACCATGAAGATGTTCTATGACATTAAGTGATGATTCTGGTGGACAGTTATGAGGCGAGACATTGTTGATTTTGTTTCTCATTTTTATACTTGCCAACAAGTCAAGACCAAGCACTAGAAACCTTAGATTTTTCTCCATCCCCTTCCAATGTTGACTTAGAAGTGGGGTGATATTTTTATGTACTTTTTGGTTGGGTTTCCACATAACATTTTAAAGAATAATGATATATGGGTTGTGATCAATATACTGACTAAATCGTCTCACTTTATCACCATTCATGGTACAACCAAAGTTGAGGATTTGGGAAATCTCTATGTGAAAGTGATTATTCAATTGCATGAAGTTTCACCTGTTATAGTCTTTGATATAGATCCATATTTAACCTTTCATTTTTGGTGATTCCGTCAAGAGGTGATGGGATCTCAGGTTCATTTGAGTACGACATACCATCCACAGATTAATTTCCAAACATAGAGAGCTCTATAGATTCTTGAGGATATGCTATGTTCTTTCATTCTCGACTTTGGTGGAGATTTTGATAACCAATTGGGACTATTTGAGTTTTATTATAACAACACCTACCAGTCTGCAATTAGAATGGATCCTTTTGAGGCCTTGTACAGCGGTCCATGTAAATATCAATTTTGTTAGTTGAAGGTTGGTGAAACTTACTTGTTTGGAGTGATCTTGGTCTAAAGAAGACATCAAAGATTCAGTTAGTTTTTCAGAGGATGTTGAAAACACAGATTCAGTACAAATCTTATGTTGGCCATCATAGGTGACCGTTGTATTTTTCATGTTGGTGACTAGGTGTTTTTGAGAGTTTCACCTCGGTTGGGTCACCAATAGATTGGGAGGCAAGGGAACCTTTCTCCTCATTTTGTGGGACCTTTTGAGGTTGTTGAGAAGGTAGGGAAAGTGTCTTACCATTTAGAACTTCCACCATAGTTGATGTCGATGCATGATTTGTTCCATGTATCACAGCTTCAAAAGTATATTTTTTACCCATCTCATGTCTTGAGTTTGGAGGATCTTTATGTTGAGCCTCATTTATCTGCAATTGAGCATCTAGATAGGATTAGTGATTCTGAGACAAAGGTACTTCATGGGAGGATGATACCTTTGATTTGTGTGCTATAGAAGAATGGTTCTGATTCTCATGAGATGTGTGAGCATGAGGAACTAATAAGAGAGTAGTGGCCTCATCTATTTGATATGGAAACTTCTTGACATTATTTTTGGGGATAGAAAATTTTTATAGTGGGGAGGTTGTAACATTTTGTTATGATTATCAGTTACTGCATTGGTCATGTTTTGTTTTTCATCCTTATTTGGGTTCATTTTCAAGGTTCTCCCCAAGTTCTGAGAATTTCCATGGTGTTTTGGTGTTTTTTTATTAAGTACTGGGTTTACTTCTATCTGTTGTGTGATTACATGTTGTGTATTTGGTTTACATGACATGTGTTTATTTCCAAGAAAATGTCATGAATATTTATAGGGTGTGAAAAGTTACAAACCATGTACTTGGAGTTCACAACGTGTAAGGGTGAAAATCGTTTTTTAATAAAAAGGCGATGGGTTTTTCTGAGTACTTTAGCTTTATGGATTACACGATGTGTGATGCGATTACACACTGTTTAAATCACACGAGTTATGATTTTAGGGAACTGCATGGTTGATCTCTCTTTTATTCAGTCATAGCCCCACCCCTATCAACCTAGAGACTCTTAAGGGTGATTTTGGAGATCTATGATCCTTAGGGATCATTTTTTGGTGATTTATCATTGTTGTTGTTATGGTTCACCTTTTTGGGTTAGTGGATATTCTATCGTATGGTTTATTCCAGTATCTCTTTCTCTCATCCTTAGAATTTTAAGGATCATCATAAAATGGGTGGATATAAACTATGTTTAATTTGATATTTATTCTAGGATGTGTTCCTATATTTTCACGCCTTCATTCTTCATTGGAAAGTATCATTGTGGGTGTTGATTTCTTGATTTAAAGGTAGGTGGTTCCATTTGATATTTTCTATGAAACTGAAACCTTGATTTTCTTGATTTGTTTGAAATATATTTTAATTGATTTATAAAACCTCGATTTGGAGTGATTTTATTATGAAATATGAAATGGAATTGATTTTGAGAAAAAACCCAAATTCCAATGGAATTGGAATCATGGAAAGAATTTTGAAAATGATGGAATTAATGATATGATTTGAGATTTATTTTGAGAAAATGACTTAAATTTAAATGATGAAAACCCATGATTGGTTTGGATTGAAAAGGCATGAAATAATGAAAAACCCATGTTTTGGTTTTGAAATTGAATTGGTATATTGAAACCAAAAATTGGGAAATTGAATTGCAAATGATGATTGATTTAAAATGAGATGATTTTTTCCATTATTTATTGATTTATTGAGCACATGTGGGTCTGGGTAGTTAGTGGGTTATTTGATACAATCATGTTAGGATCTTGATCCCCTGGTAATGGATTGATGATGAAAACACTAACAAAAACCTAGTTAGGAATGATTATCCTTGATGGGATGTTTATGAGTCCTATTTGGCTAAGACCAAGGGATATGTGCATTCATAATTAGTCGTGGTCACTGATTTGAGAAGTGTGAGGATCCTATAACCAAAAACACACATACTTCAGGTTAGATGACTATAGAGCTTGTTGTGTATGATTTGATTATATATTTCATTGTTTATATAACCGGTTTAATCATTCCAAATGATTAATATAAATTCTTTTATATTAAATGTTTATTTAATCCATGTTTGAAATGTTTTCCATCTATTAAAAAGAAAGCATGTTTTTATAAAACATGCAAAATGATATGTTATGTCTTACCATGTTTTACTTAAATTGAAAGCAAGATTGGTTTATTGTAATCTATTGTGGAGCACTTAGTGAGTCCCTATTGGTATTTATAGCTTACACCCTACCTTTTTCTTTCAGTTTTTATAGAATTTATTATTCCAAGTACGAGAAAAGGGAAAACACCACTTGAAGGTGGTGGATGTTCTTGATCCCGTGGACCATGGAGTGGTGATGTTGACCAATAGATCCATTGTAAACTTGCTACATATGGATTATAAGACTTTTGTTTAGTTTAGATTTTAGAGTAATTTGATGATGTTCTACTTTGGGTTTTGTTACACCTGTCAGTTTTTGGTACTTTCTCCATTTTGGAGTTTTGAGCATACTAATTTGTATCTTTTATCTGCCACTATTTAGTGGAAAATATGTTCCCTCTTTTATCATGTATGATGTCAAGTGCTAGTCACCTGCCCATGGGGATTGGTAATTCCCTTCGGTCCATATTAGTGTTGGCTTGAGTATCAGGGTATTAGGGTATCAGGGTATCAAGGTATCCGGGTTGGTTCATGAAAATTTACTTGGTTAAATTTCCTTTTTACCCTTCAAGTGGAAAATCATTGAAATGCCTTTAAAATTTCACAAACAATGAAAATTAAAATTATAATATTTTACACAGTTTTTCAATGTTACGGTTTTAATCTATTAACATGTAGAGTGAATGTTCAAGTTTCTATCACCTCAAACATTTTGTTTTTTGTTTAATCGAAAGTGGGATTTTACTAAAATGAAAGTGGAAATGTCGATGAAATATGATATAATCATTAGGATAATTGGAATTATTTTTGGTTGATGTCGATATTTTTATTAGGTGATGTTTTCACAAGAAATGGTCAAGTAATTCCAACTCTACAAATGGAGTCATTTGTTGTAGTATGATAATTTTTTAGTATAACAAATGCTTTTGAAAATTATGAAGTAAGATTAACATTGATCAGTCAATATATGGCATGTTTTATAACAAAAATGTATGAGTATATTGAAATTAAATTTATCTAGCCAAAAAAAATTCAATTCACAACATGAATATTATATCACTCTATTGATAGTTATCATAAACACATGAAATTTTTTTATAAAATAAATTTATATATTATTATTATAGAGGATTACAAGAATCCAAACAACATAGAATCTTAGGTGCCTCAGTGGGTCAAGTCTTATCCCCCCCCCCCAAATGAATGAAAAACATCCAAAAGACCTATTTTATTACATATGATAGCTTGAAATCCTATCATGTGGCCTAAAGAACCAATGAAGCAGTTTGCATCATGTTGTGCCACCACTTGGATGCTTTGTCTCCCCCTACCAATAGTCATCAAATCATGTCACTAATCTAAATTATGTATCATACCTTTCCAAGAATCAATGAAACATGCTTCCCTCTAAAGCACCATGGTAGGGCACTCCTCCAACCACAAAAAACATGCATGTAGTGGGTTGTATGATAAGTGTTAGTATACTCATCTCTCTTTCGAGTTGTCCATCTGGTGATGCATTGCATGGTACTCCACTGCATTTTCTATCTATTTTGTCACATAATATTTCTTGATAATCACTAACAATGCACTCATTTGTCCCTCATCGGACATCTGTGGGGATGGTTGGGTAGTTGATATGCATTAGTACATTCATCCCTCTTTTGAGGTTGTCCACCCAGCGGTGTTTGCGTGTCTCCATGTTGTATCACCTACCTATTGTGTCAAATATTTTTTTTATTCCTCATTATCACTAGTTATCCACAAATGGTGGTTTAAAGTCTCAATAGTGGCATGAAGACCATTGATGTTCTGATGGCCCAGTGGCTCATATGCCCAAATATGTGGTCCAAAAGCATAATTCAGGTGATTTTTCTGCCTCTACAACACCACTACAGTATTGCTAAAATGAATTTGAAAATAATCCTTCATTCGAATTTGAACTTGGTTCTATGATATAAGATGATAGAGTGTTTACCACTCGAGCACCACCTCATCTTTTTTTTGAAAAAATAAGTAATGTTAGTTATTCAGGTAATTCAAAGTAAAGTGGGTTGTTACTTGAACGATAAATGTTGGTTTGATTAACTATTTCATATAAATGTAACAATATTAATATGTGTATATCTCAATCATGCACCTATAACAAGTGTCCACCTACAAAAGCAATATCAACAAATTTAGAATTCACATTATACATAATTTTTTAACACAATTAGTTAGAGTCAAAAGACATGTGTTATATATCAAAGAGAGAAATTACACAAGTACCGAGTTTTAATTCTAAAGGTTACAATTTCAAGGATTATTATCATCTCAGTTTCGCGCGCGGACCTAAGTGTCAGGCACACGGTGGGATGACCCCCCACCTAGAAAAATGAAAATGTGGCACCTAGTCCTTTTTTTAAGTAAAGTGATTTAAAAAAAACAAATTACTTAATTTGAAATGGTTCGGCCATAATGACCTTCCTCACCTATAACAATTTTAAAAAAATTATACTTATAAAATTTCTAATTAAAAATGTTATTATAAAACATTGATAACAAATATAAATATAAAAAATTTAATAATTATTATTATTATAAAATATTGATGATAAAGATAAATAAAAATATAATAAATTAGTTTATGTTAAGATATTTTTAAATATCTTAAAATAATTTTATGTAAAATCGAATTTTAATCTAATATATATTTTTTAATAAAAAATTTATATTTAAGAAAAAAATTTATTAAATAAAATTTTAATAACCATTTTTATTAAATATTAATAATAAAGATATTTTTAATTTGTTATTAATAAATATAAATAAAAATATAATACATTAAAATTTGAATGGAAATTTTCGATGAAAATTTTCACTATGAATATTAAATGAAAATGATTACTGTAATATATGCATTGAAAATTTTCACTTGAAATTTGAATAGAACTTTGCACTAAAAGTTTCCGGTCGAAATTTATACTAAAAGTTACAGTTTAAATTTTCAATGTAAATTTTTGATAAAAATTTACATTTTTTATTTATTTATTAATATATCTACATTGTAATTTTAAGGGAATATTTTAGTTGGAATTTTTTAGTGGAAGTCCGCATAGAAAATTTTTAGTGGTGGTTTGCAATGCAAATTTCTAGTGGGAGTTTTCACTAAAAAATTTCAGTGGAAGTTTGCATTGTAAATTTCTATAGGAAATTTACATTTCAAATTTGCAATGAAAAATTACATTATTTATGTGCTAATATATTTGAACTGAAAATTTAAGCAAATTTTTATTTTATAATTTTTTTAATAATTTTTTTAGTATAATTATCAATGCACTAAAAGTTTATAGTAAGAATTTTCCATTAAAATTTTATTCAAATTTCATAGTGGAAATTTGAACTGAAAATTTATACTGAAAATTTTCAATATAAGTCCTCAATAAAAATTTAAATTTTCTATTTATGTATTAGAATATTTGTATTATAATTTTAAGTGGTGGAAATTTGTAATGTAAATTTCTTATGAAAATTTTCACTTGATATTTACATTGAAAATTTTCTTTTTTGACAGTCAAATTTTCAATAATTTTGTTATTTATTGAAAATTTTATCTATAAATTTTCATTCAAGAAAATACATCATATATTTATATTAGAAAATATATGGTGTGTGGGAACATGTATTGAAATTTTGATCTGGAAATTCATGTGGAAATTTGAACTATGGTTTTCTAGTAGAGATATGCAGTGAAATTTGTCAGGGAAAATTTGCAGTGAAATTTTACATTATTTTACATATATTAATATATCATGTATGCATACACTAAAAATTCATATTATAAATTCTCACTGAAAAAATAAGTTGTATATTTATAATAGGAAATATATGATGTATAGGGAATAAACAATAGAAATTTCTAATATAATTTTCCATAGGAAATTTCTATTGAAAATAAACTATGTAATTTTTCACTAAAATTTTGTATCATTTATTTGTATATTAATATACTGTCACTTATAATTTAATTGGAAATTTAAACTAAAAATTTAAGAATAAAATTTTCATTTTAAATTTTCACTGTAAATTTTCAATGAAAATTTTCATGTTTATATGTATAAATGTATTGAAATTTTTTTTTTAAATTCACACTAAAAAATTTATAAGAAATGTTCAGTGAAAATTTGTAATGAAATTTTTCAGTGAAAATTTATGTATATGTATGCATGCACTGAAAATTTCAAGTGTAGATTTATACTAGAAAATTACATTGTAAATTTAAATTTATACATATACATATATGTTTTTCCCCAATATTAATTCAAATATACTCTAGAAATGGTCACTTGAAATTTTTGATGTAAATTTGCATGATAAATTTCCAATATGTATGTATCGAAAATGTACAATGTAATATTATGATACATATCAAAATTAGTGTATGCATGCGCGTGTGATTTTCAGTGCAAATTTCTATGATCCATGCTATGTAGTAAAGATGAATTGGAATTTTTTCACTCAAAATTTTCAGTATAAATTTACATTGGAAACTCCCATTGATTTGCATGGAAAATTCTCATTATAAATTTTCACTAGAAATTCTCAATATAAATTTGTGAATATATTAATTTATATAGTTACGCTACTATAAGTTTTAAGTGGTGGAAATTTTCAATCCAAATTTTGAGTAAAAAATTGCATTTTTTAATATATTTTTATTGAAATTTTAAGTGAAAATTAGAATTGGAAATTTCAATTGTAAATTTTTACTAGAAATTTCTAGTGGAAATTTACACTAGAAGATTCTATTATAAATTTCCACTAAAATTTTCCATATGGAATTTATAGTTTAATTAATAAGTGTCATATTACAAATATATATATTCAATATTATATATAATAAATATTTTATATTTGTGTGTAATAAAAATTATATATATATACATATTTATATAATGATTTCCCTTGCATAATAAACAATATATACTAATTAAATTTAAATAAAATTTAAAATATATAGAATACTTTCAATAGTTATATTTAAATTATTATGTATATTTATATTATTGATAAATATCATATAATAAATCTATATAATAAATATCATTGTAAATATATGTTTATTTATTTTAAATATATATAGTAAATATTATATTATATATATATATATATGTGTTTGTGTGTGTGCGTGAAGAATAAGTATGAGCATCCAAATCTAGCACAACAGCGTAAAAACCCCGAGAATGGGGGTATTTTCGTCCAAAAACTCAACCTGAAGGTGAGGTTGAAGTCCCAACCAGAGAATATTTTTATCCTAGTTTCAATTCACACATCATGATTGAACTGGAAAAATATCCTCTCAGTTACGTGCATGGACCTGACCCTCAAGTACAAGGTGGGATGACCCCCCCACCTGGAAAAAGGAAAACGTGGCACTCGATCTACTTTTTAGATAAAGCAATTTTTAAAAAGAAAATTAATTTATTTTGAATGATTGGGTCATAATGTTCTTCCTCCTGTGTAAATGATTTTAAATAAATTATAACCATAAAATTTTTAATTAAAAATGTTATTATAAAATATTAATAACAAAGATAAATATAAATCATTAAATAAAAACTATTATTATAAAATATTAATAATCATGATAAATAAAAACATGATACATTAGTTTATGTTTAGATATTTTTAAATGTTTGAAAATTAATTTATGTGGCATCAAATTTTAATCTAATCAATATATTTTAATTAAATATTTTATATTTAACAATATTTTTTTAAAATAAAATTTTAATAAAATTTTTTATTAAATATCAATAATAGATATATTTTTAATGTGTTAATAATAAAGATAAATAAAAATATAATACATTGAAATGTGAATGTAACTTTGTACTAAAAGTTTTCAATGGAAATTTACATTAAAAGCTTCTAGAGGAAATCTTAAATGTAATTTTTTATGAAAATTTACATTTTTTATTTATGCATTAATATATCTATATTGTAATTTTTAGAGAATTTTTTTAGCTGAAAATTTTCAGTGGATGTCTGTACTTAACATTTTCAGTGGAATTTTGCACTGGAAATTTCTACTGGAAGTTTTCACTGCAAATTTCCACTGGAATTTTCCACTGAAAATTTCCGCTAGAAGTTTGTCCTTGAAATTTTGAGTGGAAGTTTGAACTGGAAATTTCTAGCAGAAGTTTGCGCTGGAAATTTTCTTAGTAAATTTGTAGTTCAAGTTTTCAATACATTATTTATATGTTAATATATTTGAACTGGAAATTTAAACAAACATTTATTTCAAAAAAATTATAATAATATTTTTAGTGTAATAATAATAAAAATTAAATAGAAACTTGCATTGGAAATTTAAGTGGAAATTTGAACTAAAATTTCCTAGTGGGAATTTCCACTAAAGGTTTATAGTGAAAATTTTCAATAAAGATTCTCAATGAAAATTTACATTTTTTATTTATGTATTAGTAATATTTGTATTAGAATTATAAGTGGTGAAAATTTTCACTATAAATTTCCTAGGAAAATTTTCACTAGATATTTACATTGGAAATTTGTATTGCAAGTTTTTATTGGAAAATTACATTGTTTATTTATATATTAATATATTTGTATTGAAATTTTTCTTTTTGATAATCAAATTTTCAATGATTTTTTTATTTATTGCAAATTTTCACTATAAATTTTCATTCAAAAAATACATTATATACTTATATTTAGAAATATATGTTGTCTGGAAAATATATATTGAAAATGTGCTATGAAAATTCATGTGGAAATTTGGGCTACAATTTTCTAGTGGAAATGTGTAGTGAAATTTGTAAGTGAAAATTTGTATTGAAAATGTGCGGTGAAAATTTACATTGTTTTTTTATATATTAATACATTTTATATGCATATACTGAAAATTTATAATATAAATTTCCACTAAAAAAATAAGGTATATGTTTATAATTGGATTCATATGATGTGTAGGAAATAAACATGGTTTTCGGAGGATAATTCCAATAGAAATAAACAATGGAATTTTCCATTGGAATTTTGCATTGTTTATTTATGTATTAATATACTCTCACTTATAATATTATTAGAAATTCAAACTGCAAATTTAAGATTAAAATTTTATTTTCAAAATTTCACTATAATTTTCCATTGCAAATTTTCAGTTTTTATTTTTGTATATTAGCACTGAAATTTTCAAAATGTATTTGATGATGACTAGAGGGTCGTCCTATGATCCATGATAGCGAGAGAGAACCAAGATACATTCCAAATCTATCCCTGACAGATTCAACGTGCAACGAATAATAAAGAACACTAAAAATTGATCATACCAGGAATGTTGTTGCTTCAACAGACGTTGGTTCCACGGATAATTATAATTTTTCATTGTGAGTTTTCATTCGAAATTTTTAATTGAATTGTGTGACTTTCAAGTGTAAATTTACACTTGAAAATTATATTGTATAATTATATTTGTAAATATATATATGTGTGTGTGTATTTACTTTTTTAATCAGTCAAATTTTGTACTGTGAATTTTCATGGAATATTTTCCATATAAATTTATATCAGTAGAGATTTACAATGTGAATATAAAACATCAGATGTCAATGAAAATTTACTTGGATGTTTGTATATACGTGTTTTAAAATTCCACAGTACAATTTGCACTTGAAATTTATAATTTAATATTATCATGTATATTTGTATTTGTATGTGTATTTTTCTATTTTTTAGTTTTCATTGAAAATTTCATCATACATCAAAATTTTATTGGAAATTTTCAATGCAAATTTACGCATAATTTTAAATGAAAATATCCAATAAAAAATATACATTGAAAATTTCCATCAGAAATTTGAATAGAACCCTATACTAAAAGTTTTCGATAGAAATTTGCAACTGTGTTTGGTCATGTTTTAGTAAAAGAAAATAAATTATTTCCTAATTCATAAAAGAAAATAAATGAAATGAAATGATTTTGATTTATCTTCATTTTTTTTGGATGAGAAATTTAGTAAAAGAAAAGAAATTATTGTGGTTTCTCTCCATCTTGTTTGGTGACAATTTTTAAAAGAAAAGAAAAGAAATGTTTTGATAATATGAAAAAAATAACCTTTATTAAAAGATATAGTTTTCCAATATTCAATTATTCCAAATAAATAAATATTATAATATTAAATTGTATCTTTGTTTTTAAAATAAAGATATATATTTATTATAAATAAGTATCTTTATAAATATCTTCATAAAATTATATATATATATATATATAACTATATAAATTTTCTTTCATAAATATATAAATTTATAAAATAAATTTATTATATATATATATATTAATATATTAAATATATATTTAAAAATATATTCATATATAAATATTTAATTATAAATACATATATATATATATATATATATATTTAAGAAATATTTATATAATTATAAATATATATTTATAAATATATTTATATAATTATAGATAAAAATATATTTATAAATATATGTACTGTAGAGACCCAAGCTTGACGTACATGGACATTACATTACTTTTGCGGAATACTTGATACATGAAAAAAAACACCCAATGACCGTATTAGTTTAGTGCCTTTGGAAACTTGGAACATAATCTTCTAATCATGGTGAAAGATCTTCAACATCTCTTATAAAGATCTTCACCTTTTTTTCTTACATAAAACCTTTTTTTATATCTTGGGGAAAAGAAAACATAAAAATGGTGAGCTAAAATGCTCAATAAGGGTAAACATGGAGAACATAAAACAATCTATAAACATTTGAACGTAAAAACATAAACATAAAATTTAAACATCAAAATCTTGAGTAATGACATAAAACATGGAAGTACATACGGCATATATCATAAAGAAACATTAATAATGATAAAATAGCATGGGAATCAAACATGTAATTGTGGAAAACCATTAAGCACATGATATTATTTCCATTGTATCCAAAGCATTGCTGCCAAGACCATCATAGTGGACAAAGTCCCTTACTGAACTGGGTTTACTTGTCGTTCTGGCCCTGTATTACTGAACCGGATTTACTTGTTGTTCCAGCCATGTCTATCTCATGAGATATAAATCATTAGAAAATGCATTGGAGGGAGATATAGGTCCCACCCATCTCATAATGAAACCATTCTTATGTGTGCCACAAAATCATAAATCATACATCATAGCATAACCCATGTAATAAAAATGGGATTCTTAAACATCATGTCATCATAACATAATCCATATAAGATAAAAGGACTTGATAAAAATAATTTCATCATAAAATAATCAAATCAATGTAATAATAGGGATAGAAACATAACCCTATATCATCTTATATGGAAAATAATTTTGACAAAACACTTGAACTCAGTTCTTGAGGAAAATATTCTTTCTTCTTCAAAATTATTTTCTTTTCTCAAAATGAAATGCAATTTTAAAAGAAATGAATTTTGTTGAAAATAATCATGAAATCTTGCATATTAAGCTTCATGGAAATAAGGCATTATGAAACTGTAAAAATCCATTCCTTCCATATAAGTTAAAAAAAATATTCTCCTCGTACTTTTGCCGGAAAAGCCAAAAAGTACCTCGTATGGTAAACAAAAGAAAGATTCCTTCCATACCATGTGGTAAAAGTAAAAAAAGGATAAAAATGAATTTAAACATACATGGAATAATATTCAACATTTTATGAATACATTTTTAGAAAACATGGGAATGGATGATAAATATAACCCCAGTAAATACTTACAAATAAACAATCTCGGATAAGAACGAGATTGGAATAATTATCTCTTACCTTAGGTCTGATATGCTTTGTACGTATCTGAACCTCCTGTATAATGATTCAAATAATTTCATTGACTTATTCCAGATTCATATTCATTGTTATGATATCATATATGGTCATATTATTATTTTTTTATTAGTAATATTTCATTGTAACTTGTTATTCGGGTGTTCATTGCTTTATGTTCTTATGCGTGTTTTGTAGAATAAATTCTTATTCATCTTTTTAGGTTATAGATACATCATTTAAAAGATGGTAATAGTGTAATATATATCATATTTATTTATTCAATTAATTTATATAATCATTATTTAATGAAGATCATGTAGAACGAGTCGCATCACATCGTGGAGACGGTAGGTCGTACGTACACACGAGCGATGATATCATTACCATGATTGTGGAATTGTATTGAAGTGTATGGTGTATAATATTTCAGAATAAATATCACTTTACAATAATAATATACAGTTGTTTCTTCCATCTTTATACCCATCCAAGTATGTTAGTGATGAAATAAAAGATTACACCATGGTATGGAGACGGTAAGTCGTACGTACGCACGCGTGGTGATTTCATTTCTTTCATACGATGGATAGAAGATAGAATATGGTTGTTTCATATTCATAATAACATATCAGTATACAAATTATACTGGAGTTATTACTTAATAATTAAACAACTCATATAGAGGAAGTAGGAGAATAAATAAGTTTGAAATAATCGGTAAAGGATATTACCTCTTCTTCGACTCGCCTCCATTTAACATCCTCTTAGGGAACAAAATTTGGTCTTTGAAGAAAACCAGGACCTATAGTAGGTTTATAGGGAAGTGGAGAAGTGAAATGAGTAGGTTTTGGACGAATTTTAAAGCTCAAAAATGGTGTGAAGTGTAGAGGGTGGAGGTGCTCTTTTATAAGGGAGGAGAGGGGCACCTTTAGAAACCTAAAAAATATTAATTTATAATAAATTTAAACCCCACTTAAAAACCTCAAAAAATGACTCAATTTGAATATGAGATGAGATATTTTTTTAATCTAATCAACCAATAAAATTTAGACATGTTTTAAGTTTATTTTAAACCTTATCATTTTGATTTATCCTTATTTAATCTATTTAATTTTATTTGTGGCAATAATATTCTAAATTTTAAATTGTAATAAATACATACTTATATGTTGTCAATTTCCCATAATTGGATACTTTATAACCTTTTCTACTATATAATTTTCAACTTTTAATTTTTAAATATTTTTGTAATTTTTAAATAATTTAATAATGTGTTATTTTTATAAAATACCAATAGTGTAAATTTTGAAACCATTAATTTATTTGAATTTAAATAAAATACAAACCGAGAATATATTCAAACCAAAATATTTAATAAGTTCCTATCATGTCATATTCATCTATAAAATTCATGGATCATATTAATTAGTTCATATAATATTTATTTTAATATTTTTAAAACCATTTATTTGATATTTCTCTTAATAAAATAATTGCTACAAAATTTTTGTATAATTATTTAATATACTTATTTGCTGTATAAAAATTAAAAATAAAATAATATTATTAATATAAATCTAATAGTTTTTATAAGAATACTTTTAGTCGAATTTATCTTCTAAAACACCCAACTTTTAAAATGTTATGTTTATTAAATTATGAAGGTGACAACTTTGACATCATTTAAAATAAAATAATCCAAGTGTCATAATCACTTTTATAAGGACCCAAATGGTAAAAAATTCGACCTTTGGATGTTTATGGTTTATATGTACATGACCAATAAGTTTTGGTCAGGTTTTTGGGCCTTTTATGTGTATTATTAGTTTGATAAAAACTATATTATTGATTGTTTCACTAAATAAATAATTTCTACATCATTAATGTATAAGATATTAAGGTAATTATATATTTCTTAAAAATTAAAAATAAATTATCATTATAAATAAAAACATTTTACCTTTCAAATGATTATTTATAACGGAATTTATATTCTGTATAACCTTATATTAAAAATAATTTAATTATTAAAGTTTGAGTGAGACATATTTCACTTTCATTTTAATAAAATAAATTAAAGGTCTTAATCACATACAAGTGGGTTTTAATAGATACCATTTCGACCCAAGTATATTTTAGGACGAAATATAATCATCCAATTATATTAAGACAAGTGTTAGGGTAATTTTATAATATTATTTCTACCCTTAATTACCTAATTTACCTTTAACTGTGGTAAATAAAATTTACCGTAGTTACTATTCATAATGCCCAAAAATAAAAAGTAGCTTATTAAAATAATTTGGACCTACTTATTCCAAATATGGAATCTATTTTTTCAAATTCAAAACACATAAGTTGCAATAATTAATTTAAAATTAATCCCTTTGTCGAAAAAAATGGGTTTTTATTTAAAACATTGCAAAAGATTGAAATGTTTTTACCTATGAATTCAATGTAAAATTAATGATAATGACATAAATTATATTAAATGGTAAAAATATATTCTATTTATACTTTAAAATCATTAAATATTATAATTTAACCATATAAATTATCTTGATGAAAAAAGTTGTTTTTAATTAAAATTTAGCATATTTTTACAATTCTTCAAATATGAACATTATCAGAAAAATATCAAAAATTTATCCAATGTAAATTTTTATATCCTAATTCACAACGAGAAGTTTATTTTTTAAAAATTTAACTTATAAACTTGTTAAAAATTTATATTTAAAATGGGTGCGCCATCAAAAGGCGAAAAAACTGCATTTTTTGAAAAATAATTATTTTACCTGAAAAAATTATTTTGTTCTCATACCATGATCTAGAAAATGTGTAAGATGGAAGATAATGTTATAAAATTAAAAATGTGATTAATACTATTCATAATGGCTAGTTCATAATAATATTATAACAATATATTGTTGTTTAGTGAAACTTGGTATTGCGTACAACACACGCTATTGAGGAAGGTCGCTCTTGCGTGCAACACAAGACAAGAATAGTGTTTGCGTATAATAAAAGATAATATGGTGTTTCATATAGAAAAAGTTAATTTTGTTGTAGCATACAACACAATAAATCAATGAAATTAAATAGAATATTTCTCATAAAATCTCAGGGTTTACATTATACCCCCCTTAAAATGAATTTCTCTCTCGAAATTCGTTGGGGTTATAAATGGTCTACTACTTGAAAGTTTATTTCATAGAAACTCACATCATAAAAAGGAATACTAAAACTTAATTTTAAAAAGTAAAGTTAAAAACATAAGTGTCGCCCAAAGTAACACAGCACTGGGTTTCCACATACAAGAATATAGATGAAAATATGGATACGAAAGAGAAATCTAAACATAAAGTTATGATGGAGAGTGGTAGAGAGCATGGCTATGAAAAATCCAAAAATCACAAAGCCATAAATTTGTAATGATCTAAGGTACCATCTGATTCATCAGATATGAGGGTACTAGGACAACATTTTTTGGTTTTCAAGATCATTTCCCTAAAGTTGATTAATTTTTTCATAAGGAGAAATGCTTACTTGATTTTAGTGTAATATCATTGTTGGTCATTCCATGAACAATTTCCACTTCATACCTTATTAAAGAAATAAATTTGAATTTTTCATTCTTGAAGTGTTAGTAGATCATGCGATAGAATGATAGGTCATTCCATCTGCCTCTATTACAAAAAGATTAGCACAATTTATTAAATATAAATATGTTCATCTATACTAAAATTAATCATATAAGGTTCCTAAAATGGATTTATACTTCATATATCACACCACTTAATAAAATAAAACTAGTTTCTACAAACCAAGGACTTCCTGTAGGCCAGTGGTAGGCGATAAAGGCCTATCGTACTTCGGTTTTGGGTTCAATTCCCGCATCCTTGTCCGACGCGACAGGTTGTTTCCCATCCTACGGGTTGTCCTTTTTCTAAAACTATACTATTATAACATTTGAGAAATTATATCAAAAAGGTCTAGCCTTAAACAATACTATCTGATGTCTAACTTAATCCATTCCAATCTTTAGGATTATCCAAAATACTTCTGTCCAATCTCATAGTATAAAGAAAACGATTACTAGAGAGGTCATCTACCAAGCATGTGATTACCATCATTTATCCCCCATATATCAGAAGATATATCATGTTGGTCACATTCCAAACATGTGAATACCTTAATCATGTATTATCTTGAAAAATGAGTTACCATAGAACCTTAGTGAAAACATGAATGTTGTCAAAAGTTAACTCTTTACACATACCAAAATCCAAAAAATTCTATATACTCAAACCATGATATCAGTTTGTCCTTATATCAGCCATGATCTCATTAATACTATCAAAAATATTATTTTTTTCCTTATCCCTTCATTATGCGCATATCATCTTCTTTCTAAAAATATTTCAATCACTTTTCATGGTTACCGGTACCATATAATTATTGAAACCCATAATTAACCAATACATAGATATTCCAATATTCCATAATACTATAAATGAGATTACATGATACTATTTTGAAATCCCATTACATAAACACTTAATCATTCCACAACATCATAGTCATACTCAACATCACAAATAGTGATCGCATGTGAATTCCCTTTGTACTTTTCCTTAAGAGGTTGCTCACATCAATCACCATTAACCCTTGTATTAGGGAATTGATTATCATAATGGCTCATTTCCTTACACTTGTAGCATTGATATAGCATCTTGCATTTTTGTCACATAAACTTTCATTACATTATACAAAACTGAGGATCTTTAAGGTTTAGTGTCTTGGAAACCAGGAACTTAATACATGAAACAAAAAACATTCTTCTTAAACACTTGAAAGGATTATCCTTATGTTCATCCTAGGTTCATTACTGCATCTCATAACCTAGGTACATACATCAAAAGAAAGGGTGAGCAGAAGTCCCAGTAAGGGAAACAAGGGAAAATTTAACATGTGAACTTGAGATACATCAATAAAGTCATGAAAAGAAATTTAGGGCATGAGAAAGAAATCATGAGGCATATCATAATAAAAATAATGTTTTTCATAACTTGAATATGTAGCTACAACATTTTACAAATACAATCATTTCCGTTTCACCAAGCTCCATCCCCAAGGTGTCAATAAAAATTACCAAGGTTATTCACCAAGGTATCAGTCTAAATGGTCATCTCTAGAGATTAAGTCTTTACCCAATGCATTGGAGCGCTATCAGGTCGCACCATTAAAGTTTCCTTTATTATCATGTGAGCCAAATATATCATCATCAAAAATTTCATAAACAACCCATATATTATAAAAGAAATGGGTTTCATTTCATAATCATAACATTTTAAAAACTGCTTTAAAGACATGATCTTTATGTCACTTTAAACCCACGGAAAGGGAAAGCGGGTCTCATGTATGTAAATCCCAGAATTTAAAATAGAAAATTTTGGTATATATGTGAATAACCCTTTAGAAGAAATATCTTTGAATATTCACTTATTAAAATAAATTAATTTGAGAATAAGAGAGAGACATTTTGAGACGGAAATTCTGCAGCATAACGGCTATGTTACGAGGTTTTAGAAAACATTGAAAAGAGATGGGACATGGGTAACCCACTCATAAATAATCCATAAAATAGTATGGGAACAGAATATAAAGGATTTAAGAACATGGTAATGAAATTTGAAAGACATGAAATGAAGAACATGAAAGGAAGACAAAAATAAGATTTCTCTTATTAAAAATTCGGCAGCCTAACGGTGCCACTTAAACTTCAACAAAAATGAATTGACGAGATCAAATAGGGTCTCTCATCATATGAATATAAAAGATCAGTATGATAGATTTAGATATCATACCCCAACATAATAAAAAGGTACTTGAAAGACTTGACATGAAAGTAGAACTTTGAAGAATGAGAAAGGTGAAAGAATCCCTTAAAAATTCGGCAGCCTAACGGCGCCACTTAAACTTCAACAAAAAATGAATTAACGAGATCCAATAGGGTCTCTAATCATATTAACATTAAAGATAAGTATTATAGATTTAGATGTC
This sequence comes from Viscum album, assembly GCA_963277665.1. Lineage (NCBI taxonomy): Eukaryota > Viridiplantae > Streptophyta > Magnoliopsida > Santalales > Viscaceae > Viscum > Viscum album. The sequence goes on along the minus strand of OY728138.1, from coordinate 111,395,579 downwards.
ATACCCCAACATAATAAAACGGTACTTCAAAGACTTGACATGAAAGTAGAACTTTGAAAAATGAGAAAGGTGAAAGAATCCCTTAAAAATTCGGCAGCCTAACGGCGCTACTTTAACATTCTTAAAATGAAATGATGAGAGCAAGAGGGGGTCTCTTATCATATGAACATGAAAAGTGCAGTAAGATGGATATAAAATAACATCCTCCAACATAAGAACATAGAGCATAAAATAAATGACATGAAAGAGATTACTTGAAAAGAAAGAGAGAGGTCGGATCCCTTACCTTAAAACTTAACTCTTAAAACTCAAAGGTTGGGACCTTGAGGGCTTGGGGGAACCTTGGGAGGACTCCTTGGGAGGTAATGATACTAGAGCTTCGTTGGGGGAGAGTTGGGAGTCGAATGGATAAGAGGATGGCTTGGTATTTATAGGGAAAGTGAGGGGACAAGGCATTAATGGCCAAGGGACACCTCATTGGTGGTTTTGGCAAAACCATGGGCTTGCCCATGGTATTTGCCCATGGTATTGGCCACATGGGCCCCCCCATACAATAATTCATCACCTTTGGTCGGCAAACCCTTAAAATATCTCATGACATCATCATGACACAGTTATGATGTTATTAAACATACCGAAACCCTAAAACTGTATTTTCACTATTCATCAAAAATTCAACTTTCTCAGAAAAATCCCAAAATTTCATCTTAACCAAATATCGATGCTCTGATTTCAAAAATGAACTCCATTTTATAAAAATAATTTTTTAAATATTTTTAATTTAATTTTTAAATAAATATACTATTCACCGAAAATTCATTTTTCTCAGAAAAATCCCCAAAAATTACCTTAACATAATATCGATGCTCTGAGTTCAAAAATGAAATCCATTTTATAAAAATAATTTTCTAAATATTTTTAATTTAATTTTTAATTAAAAAACACTATTCACCCGAAAAAACTAATACTTGACTAATAATTTATGAAATCGTTATTTAACCATTTTATTGAATCACATTACTTAATCAAGGAGCCTAGATTATATTAATACTTTCTTTAAGTGAGATTACTAATCCATTTGGTCACATTACTAATCCTAAGCATAAAATCACTATTCATAATTTACTATTCATCAAAAATTAAGTTGATCTTATTATACTCTAAATTTCATGCTGAACATAATTGTAGAAGACCATTTTTTGAAAATCATTACACGTTTTTAATTATTTAAGGTTTACATAAACATTTTTAAAATATCATTTCCCTAAAATTCATCAAAAATATGCATACTATATTTATCCGGACATTTGAAAATTCACAAACATCACCATAAGAAGAGAACACAATTTTATTTATAACAAAGGATTACACAATGTAGTTATGGTATCCTTACATATCCCCTTATAACCCCAGCATAGGACCTAAGTGTAAGGTGTGCTAAGGTGATAGAATCTAAGGGCGGCTCGGCCAACATCGCACGAGTAGTAATTTCTATCAATTTGAACTTCTCGCGAAGGCGATTCCGTTCTAGCTTCACACAATGAAGTTCGTCTTGGGTTTGGTCCATAGTAAAGCCCAGTGGTGCTACCTCTTTCCCAAGTTCTATTAGATGGGCTTCGATCGGTCCAAGACTACTGGATGAGGCCATCGAATCTTCTTTCTATATTAATTAACCAAGATCACTTGTATTTAGAGACAATAGTCACAACATTTAGCTTCCAACGGTCATACTGACTAACGGTCATATAATAGTCAAAACCCAACAGTCTCATTTTAATTATACTCATGTTATCAAATGAAACAGTTTTGTTGAGTATAAAATAAAATAACACAAAAAATTAGGAAACAATATTTATTCAAAATTTTGGGTCGTTACATTCTTCCCCCCTTAAGAAATTGCGTCCCCGCAATTTTTAAAATTGGGATTGGAATCTTCATTAAAAGTCCCACATCAAAAAAAGAGTCAGTAACACTATTACTTTAAAAGAAAGAAAGGGAAGTAAAAAGGTCACCCGAGTTAACCCATACTAGGATTCCATGTAGGAAAACATGGATATGGAAGAAAAAAACAAAGGGTCAAGTTCTGAGGGAGAGTGATAGAAAAAATGATTAGGAGAAAGTTAACCACAAGAAAATCACAAACTTATGATGTGTGTAAATGGTCTTTGATTACCCAGTAGGAAGCTTAAACCAACAACATTTTTGTTTTACGTTCCTTTTAATAATTTTGAGGAATTCATTTACTACATAGAATAAAAACATAAGGAAATATACCTACCTTCCAGTAGAGCTTCATCCTTTAATAAGTTTCTACCAAAACTAATCTTTTCTCCAAACGATGATCATTCAAAACTACTTGGTCTCATCAAAGCACAAGAATCATCTTATAGAGAATCACATAATCCACCAAAGATTAACTATATATTTCTTATATCTTTAAACATTATCCCAAAAACAGAAAGGGTAATATAAAACGACCCTTCCACAAGAAAGAACCCTAGAGGAAGGAAAACTACTTTAAATCTTCAAAGTTCCACGGTACTACCCAAAGTTCATCATAGACCATTCCATAAATAACTGTTCTTAAAATTCCTCAAAATAAACCAAACTAAGATTGAAACCCAAATACAAGAAGGATTTGATAACATAGTCTTCCAAAATAAACTTCATTGTTCATCTCCAAAAAACATCAACCACTCCTAACATCTTATAACAAAAGTAGCTAACCTAAACATATTTTACCCAAGATAGGTTAATCATTTCCATAAGTAACCTAAATTACTATAAGTTCACCTTAAATTCATTGATTCTTCAAAATATAAGTCAACCTTTACTCCTCAACGAAAATACCATAGTAATCTATTTACCTCGATCATATAGGGTCCCCAAAATAGTGAACGTCTTCCAAAATAATAATCATCTTTTAATCCCCTAATCATCTCTGTCATATTAATATGGAAATCATCGCATTTCTTATCACATTGGTTATTGGGACATGTTCTTCCATTTCCCACCATTAACTAAGAAAAGAAGTATAATTAGGGGCTTAAATACTTAGCCAATAATCATAAAAAGGAACTTAAATCATATAAGGATAACTTGTAGAAGAAAAGTATACCCTAACTTGTGATCCCCTAGGTTTCAAACTAGGTTATCCATGATCATATATTCTTATTTGAATCTTTATTTTATTTTATGTTCGTTCCTTTAATAATGGTTCACACTAAGCTTATGAATTTACCAAAGCATATCCCTCGGGAGTGTCGTAACCAAGAGTGCAGCAAGGCCCATTGTCGTGTGCCAGTTATCATTATATTCTAGATCAAAGTGGTGTTTTCGGGTTTTACCCCTATGTACATCTGTGCCAGAGCTACCTCTACCTGCTCGTATCCAGACAGGGATGTATTTTCTTGGTAACCCCTTACTCAATACTCCCCAAAATACCAAGAAGATTTCCATTATTTAAACTTTTCTATAGGGTTATTCCTAAAGTTTTCATATCCTAATTTCCACAAATAACTAAACCATCCTTTGATACCAACTATAGCATCCCTCCTTTTTGTCACATAAACTTTCATTACATTATACAAAACTGAGTATCTTTAAGGTTTAGTGTCTTGGAAACCAGGAACTTAATACATGAAACAAAAAAACATTCTTCTTAAACACTTGAAAGGCTTATCCTTATGTTCATCCTAGGTTCATTACTGCATCTCATAACCTGGGTACATACATCAAAATAAAGGGTGAGCAGAAGGCCCAGTAAGGGAAACAAGGGAAACATTTAACATGTGAACTTGAGATACATCAATAAAGTCATGAAAAGAACTTTAAGGAATGAGAAAGAAATCATGATCCATATCATAATAAAAATAATTTTTTTCATAACTTGAAGATGTGGCTACAACATTTTACAAAGACAATCATTTCCGTTTCACCAAGGTCCATCCCCAAGGTGTCAATAAAAATTACCAAGGTTATTCACCAAGGTATCAGTCTAAATGGTCATCTCTAGAGATTAAGTCTTTACCCAATGCATTGGAGCGCTATCAGGGCACACCCTTAAATTTTCCTTTATTATCATGTGATCCACATATATCATCATCAAAAATTTCATAAACAACCCATATAGAATAAAAGAAATGGGTTTCATTTCATAATCATAACATTTTAAAAACTGCTTTAAAGACATGATCTTTATGTCACTTTAAACCCACGGAAAGGGAAAGCGGGTCTCATGTATGTAAATCCCAGAATTTAAAATAGAAAATTTTGGTATATATGTGAATACCCCTTTATAAGAAAGAGCTTTGAATATTCACTTATTAAAATAAATGAATTTGAGAATAAGAGAGAGACATTTTGAGACGGAAATTCTGCAGCATAACGGTTATGTTACGAGGTTTTAGAAAACATTGAAAAGAGAGGGGACATGGGTCACCCACTCATAAATGATCCATAAAACAGTAGGGGAACAAAATATAAAGGATTTAAGAACATGTTAATGAAATTTGAAAGTCATGAAATGAAGAACATGAAAGGAAGACAAAAATAAGATTTCTCTTATGAAAAATTCGGCAGCCTAACGGTGCCACTTAAACTTCAACAAAAATGAATTGATGAGATCAAATAGGGTCTCTAATCATATGAACATAAAAGATCAGTATGATAGATTTAGAGATCATACCCCAACATAATAAAAAGGTACTTGAAATATTTTACATGAAAGTAGAACTTTGAAAAATGAGAAAGGTGAAAGAATCCCTTAAAAATTCGGCAGCCTAACGGCGCCACTTAAACTTCAACAAAAAATGAATTGAAGAGATCCAATAGGGTCTCTCATCATATGAACATAAAATATTAGTATGATAGATTTATAGATCATACCCTAACATAATAAAAATGGACTTGAAAGACTTGACATGAAAGTAGAACTTTGAAAAATGAGAAAGGTGAAAGAATCCCTTAAAAATTCAGCAGCCTAGCGGCGCTACTTTAACATTCTTAAAGTGAAATGATGAGAGAAAGAGGGGGTCTCTTATCATATAAAAATGAAAAGGGCAGTAATATTAATATAAAATAACATTCTCCAACATAAGAACATGGAGCATAAAATAAATGACATGAAAGAGATTACTTGAAAAGAAAGAGAGAGGTCGGATCCCTTAACTTAAAACTTAACTCTTAAAACTAAAAGGTTGGGACCTTGAGGGCTTGGAGGCACCTTGGGAGGACTTCTTAGGAGGTAATGAGGCCAGAGCTTCATTGGGGGAGAGTTGGGAGTCGAATGGATGAGAGGATGGCTTGGTATTTATAGGGAAAGTGAGGGGACAAGGCATTAATGGCCAAGGGACACCTCATTGGTGGTTTTGGAAAAACCATGGGCTTGCCCATGGTATTGGCCACATGGGTCCCCCCATACAATAATTCATCACCTTTGGTCGGCCAACCCTTAAAATATCTCACGACATCATCATGACACAGTTATGATGTTATTAAACATACCGAAACCCTAAAACTGTATTTTCACTATTCATCGAAAATTCAACTTTCTCTAAAAAATCCCAAAATTTCACCTTAACCAAATATTGATGCTCTGATTTCAAAAATGAACTCCATTTTATAAAAATAATTTTCTAAATATTTTTAATTTAATTTTTAAATAAATACACTATTCACCGAAAATTCATTTTTCTCAGAAAAATCCCCAAAAATTACCTTAATATAATATCGATGCTCTGAGTTCAAAAATGAAATCCATTTTATAAAAATAATTTTCTAAATATTTTTAATTTAATTTTTTATTAAAAAACACTATTCATCCGAAAAAACTAATACTTGACTAATAATTTATGAAACCGTTATTTAACCATTTTATTGATTCACATTAATTAATCAAGGTGCCTAGATTATATTAATACTTTCTTTAAGTGAGATTACTAATCCATTTGCTCACATTTCTAATCCTAAGCATAAAATCACTATTCATAATTTACTATTCATGAAAAATTAAGTTGATCTTATTAGACTCTAAATTTTGTACTGAACATAATTGTAGAAGACCATTTTTTGAAAATCATTGCACATTTTTAATTATTTAAGGTTTACATAAACACTTTTAAAATATCCTTTCCCTAAAATTCATCAAAAATATGCATACTATATTTATCCGGACATTTGAAAATTCACAAACTTCACCATAAGAAGAGAACACAATTTTATTTATAACAAAGGATTACACAACTTAGCTATGGTCTCCTTACATAGACCCTTATAACCCCAGCATAGGACCTAAGTGTAAGGTGTGCTAAGGTGAGAGAATCTGAGGGCGGCTCGGCCAGCATCGCACGAGTAGTAATTTCTATCAGTTTGAACTTCTCGCGAAGGAGATTCTGTTCTAGCTTCACACAATGAAGTTTGGCTTGGGTTTAGTCCAAAGAAAAGCCCAGCGGTGCTACCTCTTTCCCAAGTTCTGTTAGATGGGCTTCGATCGGTCCAAGACTACTGGATGAGGCCATCGAATCTTCTTTCTATATTAATTAACCAAGATCACTTGTATTTAGAGACAATAGTCACAACATTTAGTTTCCAACGGTCATAATGACTAACGGTCATATAATAGTCAAAACCCAACAGACTCATTTTAATTATACTCATGTTATCAAATGAAACATTTTTGTTGAGTATAAAATAAAATAACACACAAAATTAGGAAACAAGATTTATTCAAAATTTTGGGTTGTTACAATTGAAGTGTTAGTGGTACGTTCTCTATAGTCTTTTCTCTATTCACGTCATTAGAAACCTTTTTCCCATTAATTCGGCACTCAGCTACTCGATGACCTTCTTTTCCACACTTGAAACATTTTCTAGTACCTTTTATACAATCTCCACCATGCTTCTTTCCACATTTTGAATGTAAAGAAATATTCATCTTCTTTTCACCATTGTTCTGAGATTTTTCCTTGAACTCCGTCTTTTTTTTCTTGTCAAAACCATGAGATGGATATGTAACACTAACTTCCAGTTCTACCTTGATAGCACAACGCACAATTTCTTCATAGCTATTGAAGTCTCTTATAGATAATGACCTTCGAAGACTTGGTTTTAAGCCACTAAAGAATCGATCAACTTTAATTTCTGGTTGGATGATAAAGCCAGATGCATACTTGCAAGCCTTGTAAAATTCGCCTCATATATACCAACAGATTCATCATCCTTTTGCTTAAGCTCAAGGAACTCCTTTTCCATCTTTGTTCTAAGAATACGAGGGAAGTACTTATTGAAAAACAAGTTCTTGAACTCTTCTCATTCCATGGATTCAATTTCATCTTGGGGACTTGTATTCTTAATTAGAGTCCACCACTAGTCTGTTTCACCTTCTAAAAGGTAAACATCCAAAATGACTTTTTCATGTTCTGAATAGCGAAGTATGGAAAATATCTTTTCAATGGGACTGATCCATTGTTCATCAATAAGTAGATCATAAGACCCATTGAAAGAATGTGGGTGTTTCCTCATGAAGGACTCAATAGAATATTGTTCCCTACTCTGCTCATTTGGAAGTCCAGAATGATTCATATCTTGTGTAAGTATATCAATAAGATTTTGCACTCCATCTCCCATAACATTGGTTTTTTCATGAGGGCAATCATTGCATTGTCCACTACATTGATCAACACGGTTCCTTCGGGTTCCAGCCATCGTCTAAAACCCAAAAATAATAGTGTTAGAGGCAAAAATCATGATTGGAAAACAACATAATAAAGGGGAGTACCTTCAATATCTAACATCTTAGGTTTAATTCTAAGATCGTTAATGTAATTCCACTACTGGAAATATAATATTTCCCAACGGTTCACAACCGTTGGGAAAGCCCCTCTAACCGTTGGTATATGATATACCAACGGTTCTGATAACCGTAGGTAAGTAAGCCGTTGGGAAAGGTTTTACCAACGGTTTACTGGAAACCGTTGGTATAGGCTCACAAAAGCCACCCTATCCCAACGGTTCTGCCAAACCGTTGGGATAGTTTTTCCCAACAGTTTGGGAGAACCGTTGGGAAATATCAATATCCCTTAACTATCCCAACGGTTTTGGGATAGTTTTCCCAACGGTTCTCCCCAAACCGTTGGTATATCCCCATGGATGAACTCTTTCCCAACGGTTTAGAACCGTTGGGAAAAGAGATATTTACCAACGGTTCAATGAACCGTTGGTAAAAACTTATTTAGGATTATATGCCAGCGGTTTTAAACCGTTGGCATACCCTATGCTGCAAATTGCAGCAGCCTGCAATTTGCACAGCCCCTGTCCATCAGGCCCCTCTCCATCAGGCCTCATTTTGACCTCATTTTCAATCCAATTATTGTACCTTCAATAAAATAAAACATACATATACAATTACGAACAAATTCATACACATTTAACATATAATGGATCCTGAAACTATACACATCCATAATTAAATTAGAATTCATAACATAATTATAAACGTACATAATTCATATAGAATTCAATTTAAAATTTAGATGACAATTATATGTGGAATCAGAAATTCAATTCATAATTTGATCGGTTTTTTCTATACCATATATTTTTACCTCAAATGATGTCCATTTTAAACAAAATACATACACCTGAAGTGATACCGGCCACACCGCACCTCAGATTGAGGCGGGGTTGACTCGTACACATCACATTTGACCCATGGATCGTTGTGCTAAAGTATCGACACAATCCGAATGCGTTTGGTCGGTTTTCTGTATGCTAGTTGATGTTTTTCACTTAAAATGACATCCTTTTGAAACAAAAGACGGACACTATGAGTGTTGCCGACCACACCGCGTCTCCAATTGAGGCGGTGTTGATTCGTACACGTCACATATGACTCATGGATCGTTCTCCTAAAGTTTAAATGGAAACCGAATGCGTTTGGTCGGTTTTCCGTATGTACTTAAAATGTTGTCCATCTTAAACAAAAGAGTGACACTTAGACTAATCCTGACCACACCGCGACTCAGATTCATCCCGGGTTGGCTCGTACATGTCACATATGACCCATGGATCGTTGTGATAAATTATCAAAAGATTCCGAATGCGTTTGGTCGGTTTTGCGTATGCCAGTTGTTCTTTTCATTTATAATCATGTCCATTTTAAACAAAAGAGACAGAGTTAGAGCGGTGTCATCCACACAGCGTCTCAGATTAAGATGGGGTTGACTTTTACACGTCACATATGACCCATGGATCATTGTGCTAAAGTATCGATAGAATCCGAATGTGTTTGGTCGTTCTTCCGTATGTCAGTTGATGTCTTTCACTTAAAATGACGTCCTTTTGAAACAAAAGACGGACACTTTGAGTGGTGTCAGCCACACCGCATGTCGGATTGAGGCGGGGATGATTCTTACATGTCACATAGGACCCATGGATTGTTCTCCTAAAGTTACAATGGAAACTGAATGCGTTCGGTCGGTTTTCCGTATGTACTTAAAATGGTGTCCATTTTAAACAAAATAGATCCATTTAGACTGATCCCGGCCACACCACGACTCGGATTGACCCGGGTTGGCTCGTACACGTCACATATGACCCATGGATCGTTGTGATAAATTATCAAAAGATTCTGAATGCGTTTGGTCGGTTTTGCGTATTCCAGTTGTTCTTTTCACTTATAATCCTGTCCATTTTAAACAAAACAGACACAGTTAGAGTGGTGTCGGCCATACCGCACCTCAGATTGAGGCGGGGATGATTCGTACACGTCACATATGACCCATGGATCGTTCTCCTAAAGTTTCAATGGAAACTGAATGCGTTTGGTCGGTTTTCCGTATGTACTTAAAATGGTGTCCATTTTAAACAAAAGAGAGACACTTAGACTGATCCCGACCACACCGTGACTCGGATTGAACCCGGGTTGCCTCGTACAGGTCACATATGACCCATGGATCGTTGTGATAAATGATCAAAAGATTCGGAATGCGTTTGGTCGGTTTTGCGTATGCCAGTTGTTCTTTTTCACTTATAATCATGTCCATTTTAAACAGAAGAGACATAGTTAGAGCGGTGTCGGCCACACCGCATCTCGGATTGAGACGGGGATGATTCGTACACGTCACATATGACCCATGGATCGTTCTCCTAAAGTTTCAATGGAAACCGAATGCGTTTGGTCGGTTTTGCGTATGCCAGTTCTTTTCACTTATAATCTTATCCATTTTAAACAAAACAGACACAGTTAGAGTGGTGTCGGCCACACCGTGCCTCGGATTGAGGCGGGGATGATTCTTACACATAACATATGACCCATGGATAGTTCTACTAAAGTTTCAATGGAAACCGAATGCGTTTGGTCGGTTTTCCGTATGTACTTAAAATGCTGTCCATTTTAAACAAAAGAGAGCCACTTAGACTGATCTCGGCCACACCGCGACTCGGATTGATCCCGGGTTGGCTCGTACAGGTCACATATGACCGATGGATCGTTGTGATAAATTATCAACAGATTCGGAATGCGTTTGGTCGGTTTTGCGTATGCCAGTTGTTCTTTTCACTTATAATCCTGTCTATTTTAAACAAAAGAGACACAGTTAGAACGGTGTCGGCCACACCTCTCCTCAGATTGAGGCGGGATTGACTCATAAACGTCACATACGACCCATGGATCCTTGTTCTAAAGTATCGACATAGTCCTAATGCCTTTGGTCAGTTTTTCGTATGTCACTTGATGCTTTTCAGTTAAAATGACGTCTTTTTGAAACAAAAGACAGACACTTTGAGTGGTGCCGGCCACACCGCGTCTCCGATTGAGGCGGGGTTGATTCGTACACGTCACATATGACCCATGGATCGTTCTCCTAAAGTTTCAATGGAAACCGAATCCGTTTGGTCGTTTTTCCGTATGTACTTAAAATGGTGTCCATTTTAAACAAAACAGAGACACTTAGACCTATCCCGGCCACACCGCGACTCGGATTCATCCCGGGTTGGCTCATACACGTCACATATGACCCATGGATTGTTTGGATAAATTATCAACAGATTCGGAATGCGTTTGGTCGGTTTTTCGTATGCCAGTTGATGTTTTTCACTTAAAATGACGTCCTTTTGAAACAAAAGACGGACACTTTGAGTGGTTCCGGCCACACCACGTCTCCGGATTGAGCTGAAACCAACATTAAACATTCTAATTATTATTCGTGATGTGTATGCGTAGACGTCACGTCAATCGGACGTTCGGTTTGCGCGGTACGGCTCAATATTCGTGTTTTAAGTGATGTGCGCGCTTCGTAAACGCGCGTGAGGGGGGTCCAAACGGGCCGAACGAATTCAGAATGTCCTGAAATCAGACGAAAAATACGGGAGAGTAATTTATGAAGTGTTCGAGCAGACGGCACGTCAATCGGACATTCCGTGTGCCCGCGCTGACCGACAACACAGTTCTGGTGCCATAAACGGCCAAAACGGGCGTCCAACGGTCAAATTCATAGTGGACGACCTAGGATTGAGCTGAAACCACCGTGAAACATTCTAATTATTATTCTTTATGTGTACCCGTAGACGTCACGTCAATCGGACGTGCGGTTTGCGCGGTACGGCTCAATATTCGTATTTTAAGTGATGCGCGCGCTTCGTAAACGCGCGTGAGGGGGGTCCAAATGGTCCGAACGAAGTCGGAATGGCCTGAAATCAGACGACAAATACGGGTGAGTGATTTCTGAAGTGTTCGAGCAGACGGCACGTCAATTGGACATGCCATGTGCCCGCGGTGACCGACAACGCCGTTCTGGTGTCATAAACGGCCAAAACGGGCGTCAAACGGTCAAATTCATAGCAGACGACCTCGGATTAAGCTGAAACCACCGTGAAACATTCTAATTATTATTAGTAACGTGTACGCACAGACGTCACGTCAATCGGACGTGTGGTTTGCGCGGTACGGCTCAATATTCGTGTTTTAAGTGATGCGCGCGCTTCGTAAACACGCGTGAGGGTGGTCCAAACGGGCCGAACGATTTCGGAATGGCCTGAAATCAGACGAAAAATACGGGTGAGTGATTTATGAAGTGGTCGAGCAGACGGCACATCAATCGGACGTGCCGTGTGCCCGCGGTGACCGACAACGCAGTTCTGGTGTCATAAACGGCCAAAACGGGCGTCCAACGGTCAAATTCATAGCAGACGACCTCAGATTGAGCTGAAACCACCGTGAAACCTTCTAATTATTATTCTTGACGTGTACGCGCAGACGGCACATCAATCGGACTTGCGGTTTGCGCGGTACAGCTCAATATTCGTGTTTTAAGTGATGCGCGCGCTTCGTAAACGCGCGTGAGGGGGTCCAAACGGGCCGAATGAAGTCGGAATGGCCTGAAATCAGACGAAAAATATGGGTGAGTAATTTATGAAGTGGTCGAGCAGACGGCATGTCAATCGGACATGTTGTGTGCCCGCGGTGACCGACAACGCAGTTCTGGTGTCATAAACGGACAAAACGGGCGTCCAACGGTCAAATTCATATCAGACGACCTCATATTGAGCTGAAACCACCGTGAAACATTCTAATTATTATTTTTGATGTGTACGCGCAAACGGCACGTCAATCGGACGTGCGGTTTGCGCGGTACGGCTCAATATTCATGTTTTAAGTGATGCGCGCGCTTCGTAAACGCGCGTGAGGGTGGTCCAAACAGGCTGAACGATTTCGGAATGGCCTGAAATCAGACGAAAAATACGGGTGAGTGATTTATGAAGTGTTCGAGCAGACGGCACATCAATTGGACGTGCCGTATGCCCGCGGTGACCGACAACGCAGTTCTGGTGTCATAAATGGCCAAAACGGGCGTCAAACGGTCAAATTCATAGCGGACGACCTCGGATTGAGCTGAAACCACCGTGAAACATTCTAATTATTATTCGTGACGTGTACGCGCAGACGGCACGTCAATCGGACGTGCGGTTTGCGCGGTACGACTCAATATTCGTGTTTTAAGTGATGCGCGCGCTTCGTAAACGCGCGTGAGGGGGGTCCAAACGGGCCGAACGAAGTCGGAATGGACTGAAATCAGACGAAAAATATGGTTGAGTGATTTATGAAGTGTTCGAGCAGACGGTACGTTAATCGGACTTGTCGTGTGCCCGCGGTGACCGACAACGCAGTTCTGGTGTCATAAACGGCCAAAACGGGCGTCCAACGGTCAAATTCATAGCGGACGACCTCGGATTGAGCTGAAACCACTGTGCAACATTCTAATTATTATTCGTGACGTGTACGCGTAGACGGAACATCAATCGGACGTGCGGTTTGCGCGGTACGGCTCAATATGCGTGTTTTAAGTGATGCGCGCGCTTCGTAAACGCGCGTGAGGGGGGTCCAAACAGGCCGAAAGAAGTCAGAATGACCTGAAATCAGACGACAAATATGGTTGAGTGATTTCTGAAGTGGTCGAGCAGACGGAACGTCAATCGGACGTGTCGTGTGCCCGCGGTGACCGACAACGCAGTTCTGGTGTCATAAACGGCCAAAACGGGCGTCCAACGGTCAAATTCATAGAGGACGACCTCGGATTGAGATGAAACCACTGTGAAACATTCTAATTATTATTCTTGACGTGTACGCGCAAACGGCACATCAATCGGACGTGCGGTTTACGCGGTACGGCTCAATATGCGTGTTTTAAGTGATGCGCGCGCTTCGTAAACGCGCGTGAGGGGGGTCCAAACGGGCCGAACGAAGTCGGAATGACCTGAAATCAGACGACAAATATGGGTGAGTGATTTCTGAAGTGTTCGAGCAGACGACACGTCAGTCGGACGTGCCGTGTGCCCGCGGTGACCGACAACGCAGTTCTGGTGTCATAAACGGCCAAAACGGGCGTCAAACGGTCAAATTCATAGCGGACGACCTCGGATTGAGCTGAAACCACCGTCAAACATTCTAATTATTATTCGTTACGTGTACGTGCAGACGGAACATCAATCGGACGTGTGGTGTGCGCGGTACGGCTCAATATGCGTGTTTTAAGTGATGCACGCTCTTCGTAAACGCGCGTGAGGGGGGTCCAAACAGGCCGAACGAAGTCAGAATGGCCTGAAATCAGACGAAAAATACGGGTGAGTGATTTCTGAAGTGTTCGAGTAGACGACACGTCAATCGGACGTTCCATGTGCCCGCGGTGACCGATAACGCAGTTCTGGTGTCATAAACGGTCAAAACGGGCGTCAAACGGTCAAATTCATAGCGGACGACATCGGATTCACCTGAAACCACCGTGCAACATTCTAATTATTATTCGTGATGTGTACGCGCAGACAGCACGTCAATCGGACGTGCGGTGTGCGCGGTACGGCTCAATATTCATGTTTTAAGTGATGCGCGCGCTACGTAAACGCGCGTGAGGGGGGTCCGGGGAGTGTCTGGGGTCCAAGGAGCAGGGGGTCTGTTCGGGTGGCTGTCCGGGGAGTGTCTAGGGGGCTGTCCGGGGTCCAGGGAGGAGGGTGGGGGGGTTGTTCGGGGGGCTGTCCGGGGGGCTGTCCGGGGGCTGTTCGGGGGCTGTTCGGGGGGCTGTCCGGGGGGTGTTCGGGGGGTTGTCCGGGGTCCAAGGAGGAGGGTGGGGGGGCTGTCCGGGGAGTGTCCGGGGGGTGTTCGGGGGGTGTTCGGGGGGATGTTCGGGGTCCAAGGAGGAGGGGGGGCTGTTCGAGGGGCTGTCCGGGGAGTGTCCGGGGGGCTGTCCGGGGTCCAGGGAGGAGGGGGGCTGTTCGGGGGGCTGTTCGGGGGGCTGTCCGGGGGGCTGTCCGGGGGGCTGTCCGGGGGGTGTTCGGGGGGTGTCCGGGGGGTGTCCGGGGTCCAAGGAGGAGGGTGGGGGGGGCTGTTCGGGGGCTGTCTGGGGCTGTCCGGGGGGGTGTTCGGAGGGTTGTCCGGGGGGTGTCCGGGGGCTGTTCGGGGGGCTGTCCGGGGGGTGTCCGGGGGGTTGTCCGGGGTACAAGGAGGTGGGGGGGCTGTTCGGGAGGCTGTCCGGGGGGCTATTCGGGGGGCTGTCCGGGGTATAAGGAGGTGGGTGGGGGGGCTGTCCGGGGGGTTGTTCGGGGGGCTGTCGGGGGGGTGTTTGGGGGGGTGTCTGGGGTCCAAGGAGGAGGGTGGGGGGCTGTTCGGGGGGCTGTTCGGGGGGCTGTCCGGGGGGCTGTCCGGGGGGCTATTCAGGGGGCTGTCCGGGGTACAAGGAGGTGTGTGGAGATATTTTTTTGCATCAATGTTTTTTTTATTTTTTCCAGATGATTCCTAAATAAAAGTCAATAATGAAAAGGATAATATTAATGCGAAACATGAAAGTTATTATTTAAATGCCTCAAATTTAATTCATACCATAAACTGGGTACTCGTCCAATGAGTAATCATCTGACGATACTGCTCTATAGGACAGTCATCCACGACTGGCACCGCCTCTAACTCAGTTCCAACTCTAGAACGCCAGCCAAGATACAACTCATGCTTGTAGGCTCTCCAAATCTCGCCTAAATCCTTTATACGTTCTGCTCGAGCACCCTCACCATCGGGAAAATTAAATTGAAGCTGACATCAAAATATTAATTCATTTAAATACAAAAATAATTCATGTCATTAAATACAATAGATTTTTTTACCCATATCTCTGCCCAAGCTCTATCCTTGACTTCATGTGGCAAATGTCTCCATGACAGCGGGCTGACGGGAATGATGTCGGAGTATTTGGCAAGCGTCGCCAAAAAACTCCGACATTGCTGCCCGGATTTCTCAACCATTTGGTTGTCTTCATTATAATCTACCATAACCTGTGTGCGGCGATTCCACACCGAACGCATGCGTGTACGCCCCCGCCCCCGCCTCCTGTCAGTAGCTGTATCTGTCATTAAAGAAAAAACAAATATTTTATCAAAACATGTTATAATGAAAATAAATATTTTTATACAATTTTGTTAGGGTTTTATAAATATACCTGCGCCAGTCTGATCGCTGAGCACCGCCGGATCCACAGAAATAGATGGAACACCCTGTGCTGGAACAGGAGTCGAGGACGAAGGAATATAGAAGCTCGGAGAGACAGAAATAGAAGGAAAAGAAGATGGGATAGCAGTATGACCAGCATATGACTGGGGAGTGGGAATCATCATGGGATGTGAAAATGATGGGGCAGAAGATGCAGACGGTAGCGAAAACATGGGAGGCCTAAATATCCCGTGTGTCCCTAATGGAACACCGGGATCAGAATGTGGTAAGGTTGACATGTCATGAGTGGGAGGGGCAGGGTCTAGTCGGGCACGCGCAGCTGATCGTCGACCTCTGGTACGAACCCCCCTCGTACCACCGGCCTGAGTACTAGGACCAGTACTAGGCTCCTCGTCGAATAACTGTCGACGTAAAGGTGGATCCTACAAAAATGTTTACAACAAAATTAATCACATGACATTATTATTCTTTAAATATATATATTTGAAATAAAGTACTCACAACAGGTACTAATGGTGGAACTCCCAACTCCGTCATTCGACGATTGTTGTCCATCATTTTTTTCCTTCGTCTCTCTTTAATAGGCTGCATTTCCTGCTTTTGAAAACAAATATGTAATTAATTAGAAAAAGGAAACTAAAGTGTAACCCAAAAAAATAAATATATGAGGGAATAGGGGGATTCATTGGTAATTTATCTATCAATTGTTTTATAAGAGCTTGAATGGATTTAATAAATCATACAAGTTTTAATGTTTACCAAGTTAAAAATATTGTTTGACTAGGTTTGAATACAATTCAATTCCAAATTAGAAAATTCAATTCAAATAAAACTGCAACGAATAAACATTGAAAATTCACATAACGGTCAAGTCATCCAAAATATATTTGTTATCAATACTAAATCAATTTGAATAGTACCAACCTTAACAACCCAACTCGAGGTAAACCAAAATAATTGAGAACATGGATGAATGATTCTATATATTTTCAACCACAACTTCAGGTTCACAATCAAATCTGACAATTGAGATATTGGAGTCATCAAAAGAAATAAATGCATTGGTTCCAATGCCAGTAGGGAAAGTGTCAATTTCATCATCACCATCATCAAAAATATGTCTTGGAATTACTTCAACTATGACACAAAATTTAGGTCGAAGTTGGTCTTTGACATAAAAAACTTGTTTATCCATTGATGCCAACACATATGGCTCTTCGGTAGTAAGAGTGCGAGTCATATTAATTACTAGAAATCCACAATCATCAATAAATATGCCTTGTCTCGTCATCGAATCAAACCAATGGCATTTCAACATTGTGACTCGTCCATGAGAGTAATAATCCAATATTATTATTTTCTCAACGACTCCATAATAACCCACATTTTCAAATTGCGGTCTACTATCTGATGCACTGGCATAACAATCTGTTGTGGCAGTAACCATAACACCATCATGTTGTGTTCTCATATTCTTTGCTCGTTCAGTGACAATAAATTTGTACCCATTGATAACAATTGATTTACAGTCACAAACCACGGTATTAGGACTAAAAGCCAAAGCTCTTATTTCCTCAGAGACAGAGTCAGCAGACAAACTCAATACCTGCAATATAAATGATTGTTAAACTTAATTAAATATTGATTAAATTATTTTAAATAGTAATATTTTTACCTTCAATTTTAACCAAGCAGAAAACTCTTTGCTATGCAAAGCCTCCCTCCTTCTCAAAGATAAAGAACGATGCTTTCTATTTATCATTGTTTTATGTTCCATGTAGATAAAAAATATGAATAGTTTAACAGATATATATGTAAGATATACATAATCAATTTAGTTACCTGATATAGTCATCGAACAAATCACAGTTGAACAAAACTGTGCGATGTGCCATCTCCCGCTCTTCATGGCTTAATGTATTCAATGTATATGATCCAGGAATTCCTCCTGTTTGAGGAAGTGATGGAAAACTGGGTTCAATTTGCTCATACTGTTCTTCTTCATTTCTCATTGGTCTATTCAATCTTGTAGTAAGATCGGACAAATACATCGACCAGAAATCCATACATTCTTGGGCCAGGTAACCATTCACGATAGAACCTTCGGGATGATTTCTGTTTCGGACATAAGACTTTAATGTGAACATATTTCTTTCAGTTGGATACATCCAATGAAAAGAAACAGGTCCTCCGAGAAGTATTTCATTGGGAATATGGACAGTCAGATGCAGCATGCATGTGAAAAATGATGGAGGAAATATTTTCTCCAACTCACACAAAATTAATGGGGCATCTGTCAAAATTTTTTGCAAGAAAGACTTGGACAACTTCTTAGCACAAAGATCTCTAAACAAATGGCACAACCGAATAACAACCACCCTTACATTATTGGATAAAAGATGAAGGATTGCTATTGGAAGCAACTCATGCAGTAGAACGTGATAATCATGAGTCTTTAAAGATTTTAGCTTCAACTCTTTTTTGTTGACCCGTTTAGATATGTTGCTTGAATACCCATCAGGAACTCTAATAGTATCTAATACTTCCAGAAATTGTTTTTTTTTCATAGGTGTCATCACATAAGAAGCACATGGAAGTTGCCATTTATTTTCACTGATACGCACAGGATGCAATTCTAGTCTGATGCCCCAATCCACCAAGTCACGCCGAGATCGTAAATCATCTTTTGTTTTCCCCTTGACATTTAGAAGAACTGAAAGCAACATTTCGCATATATTCTTTTCAATGTGCATTACGTCTAAGCAATGACGTAACAAATTGGTTGACCAATAAAGCAAATCAAAAAAGATACTCCTCTTCCTCTAATTGTAACAGGTTTCAATGGAAACATTCTTTCTCTTTCCAGATTTCATTTGACCCTTCCCGAACGAAAAACTACAATCTTTCAATTCATTAAGCACATCAGTTCCAGACATACACTGAGGTGGATCATCGGTCTCTATGGTATTATCAAATCTTCGACGATTCAATCTATATGGATGATCATTTGGTAAGAATCGTCGATGTCCCATAAAACTGAAACTACAACGATGTTTCAGTCTTCTGGATCGTGTATTCTTCATACAAACTGGACATGATAGTTTTCCCTTCGTGCTCCATCCAGACATCATTGCATAAGCTGTAAAATCATTGATCATCCACATAAGCGCAACACGCATATGAAATATGTCTTTCGAACATGCATCGTATGTGCGCACACCCACATCCCAAAGAAGTTTCAATTCTTTTATTAAAGGTTGCATGTATACATCAATATCATTGCCGGGATCAGAAGGACCAGATATGAGTATACTCATGAAAGTGAAAGGTTTTTTCATACACAACCATGGGGGAAGATTATAAATGTGTATAAAAACTGGCCATGTGTTGTGCGAAGTAAGCATCTGCCCAAACGGATTAAAACCGTCGCATGAAAGACCCAGCCTCACATTACGCACGTCAGCTGCAAAATCAGGATTTCGAGCATCAAATCTCTTCCATGCAAATCCATCTGTAGGATGAACCAACTCATCATTAGTCTTATTTCTCTCGGTATCATGCCATCTCATTTTTATTGATATGTCATCGGACATAAAAAGATTCTGGAGTCTGAGGATCAATGAAAAGTGCCACATTACTTTCTGTGGAATGCGGGATGGTGTTCCATCAGATTTTGACTTCCAGCGGGATGTGCCACATTTTATACAATCATTTCGTTCAGCGGTTTCCTCCCAGAATAAACTGCAATCTTTCGGGCAAGCATGAATTTTGTTTCTTGAAAATCTAAGTTCCTCAACTAACTTCCATGCCATATAGTGGTTTGAGGGAATATATACATCATCTGGAAGTAAATCCTTCAAGAGGGTAAGAATGTAATCGATTGCTGTATTAGAAATCCCATACATAGTTTTCCCATGAAATAATTGGATTAAAAATTCCAGCTTTTTCATTTTATCGCATTGTCGATATACTGGAGTCGTGGCAGCATCATTCAATTTTTTCACCCTATCAATAGCATCATTTTCACTAGATGCATCAGCTGTCCTCATATTGAAGTCTTCTTGAGTCGAAATCCTTTCTTTTTCATGATGACGAATAAATGGAAATCGATCATCTAACAAATTCTCCATTCCAGTCCTTTCATTTCGATCATCACCAATTTGAGATTTCGTTTTCTCCCCATTGTGATACCACACAAAGTAGTTTGCTTGAAACCCATTTTTGGTTATGTGGTAGCTGACTTCTTCACGGCTCAACCAAGGTCTACCAACACAATTGGAACATGGGTAGTGTATGCGACCACTATCTGAAGCATTGTGAAATGCAAAATCTATAAAGATCTTCAAATTGTTTTGAAAATCGTCTGAGATCCGATCGGTTTCATACATCCAACTTCTGTCCATTCTATAAAAAGAATTTATATAAGTCATTTTGTCATAAACAATTCAATAGGCATTAACTTTAATAGAAAATACATTTAAGTAAACGATAAAGGAAGAAAATAATCAAGGTATCAACTACACATGTGAAAAAAACATACAAATGTGTTATTGAAAAAATGTAAAACCAACAAGAACTTAATGTGTTATATCACATAACAACATGCCTCATCCCATAACCATATTAGTAGGGTATCATGAACATGAATAACATCAACCTTGTTCCATCCTCCTACCCTACATGACCCCAACCACATGCCACATCTTATTATAGCCTTATCACATCACACCTCACCGGAAAACACTAGGGAAATCATAGTACATCTCACCTGAAGACACATGGACAATCACATCGCATCTTGCCTAAAAACACATGGTCAATCACTTTTGAAGGAAGAGTAGGGAAGACATGGTAGCTATCCAAACATATAACCATCATCCTAGATATTAGAAAAAATACCCATAACTCAAAACCTCTGATCGTTGGTAAGTTTATCCAACTCTGGTTGGGAATGTGTAGAAATAACATAAAAATACATGATATATAGATAGCACAAAATACTCAACCTATGGGTTCACATTAACTACATAATCACACACTTCACTACTACCATAAAACACATAAACCACACCACCACCACACAAGACGCATAGCATTTCTCACATTCATTTATAAGCCACTTCATTCACACTTACATTGTCCATTCATTTAATGTTAAATTAATTAAATCCATTTACCACACATCATACACCACAACTTCATCACACAACACCTCCACACGACACAACACCACCACACATCATCACTATCATACAACTTCGCATGTCACCTCCATGCCCACTAACCATCACATTACAACCCCACATATCACAAAGTCCAACTGGTCACCTCAATCCCCATAAAACACCCTACAACATACAATGAAACAGAACAAAAAACCTCTCATAGAGGCAACATAACCCAACTTCCACAATGTATTTATTCAAGGTCTTTTATTACATTACCCCTTTATTTATCATGGGCATTATAACACAACTGATATTCCAGGGGAAACTAATTAATTAACAACATATTCATTCATTTCCCTATTTTTCACGGTGAAATCACATCAAAATCCTAACTTAAAACAAAAATATTAGATCAATAACAATAAAAACAAGGTACCATATATGTATAAAGAATAAAATACCTGATTTGAGATGATTCAGCTGGGTTTTCACCTATTCGGATGGGGAGTTCAAGATTAGCAGAGAGTTGGAGCTCGATTGATAAATTAAAACTCAAATATGAGATCAATAACAATAAAAATAAGATAGTATATGTGTATAAAGGAAAAAATACCTGATTTCAGATGAGTTTTCACCTGTTCCGATGTTCGGATGGAGGGAGTTCGCGAGAGGAGGGAGAGAAGCCCCGCTGGATAAGAAATTTAGGGTTATGTCCGAATGGGGGGAGAGCAGGCCCGTGCCTGTATTTGGGGGAATTCTTTCCCAACGGTTTTTAAAAACTGCTGGGAAAGGACCCTTTTCCCAACGGTTCAGGGGAACCGTTGGCAAAGGGGTTCTCTAGGGGGACTTTTCCCAACGGTTCACTAGAACTGTTGGCTAAAGTGTCTCCAAGACACCCCTTTACCAACAGTTTGGGGAAACTGTTGGCAAAGGGGTGGCCTTTCCCAACGGTTTCACTAAACCGTTGGGAAATCCTTCCCTGGACATTCCTTTGCCAACGGTTCTGTATAACCGTTGGTAAATATGTCCTAATCCCATCAACCCCAACGGTTTATGCCAACCGTTGGTAAACACCCGTTGGGAAAAATCCTATTTCCAGTAGTGTTCTAAGACTATAACCTATACTTATACTTAACCTTAAGTACATCCCTAGACATACCTTAGAAATATCTCTAGGGATCTCACTAAAGTTTTCGCATCCTAGTTTCCAAAGGTTAACTAAACCTTTCCTCTGATTCCAACTGTAGAGACCCAAGCTTGACGTACATGGACATTACATTACTTTTGCAGAATACTTAATACATAAAAAAACACCCAAGGACTGTATTAGTTTAGTGTCTTTGGAAACTTGGAACATAATCTTCTAATCATGGTGAAAGATCTTTAACATCTCCCATAAAGATCTTCTCCTTTTGTTTTCTTACCTAAAACCTTTTTTTATATCCTGGGGAAAAGAAAACATAAAAAGGGTGAGCTCAAATTCTCATTAAGGGTAAACATGGAGAACATAAACAATCCATAAACATTTGAACATAAAAACATGAACATAAAATTTAAACATCAAAATCTTGAGTAATGACATAAAACATGGCAGTACATAAGACATAGATCATAAAGGAACATTAATAATGATAAAATAACATGGGAATGAAACATGTAATTGTGGAAAACCATTAAGCACGTGATATTATTTCCATAGTAGACAGGGCAATACTGCCAAGACCATCATAGTGGACAAAGTCCCTTACTGAACCGGGTGTACTTGTCGTTCCGGCCCTGTATTACTGAACCAGATTTACTTATCGTTCCATCCATGTCTATCTCATGAGATATAAATCATTACCCAATGCATTAGAGGGAGATATAGGTCTCACCCATCTCATAATGAAACTATTATTATGTGTGCCACAAAATCATAAATCATACAACATAGCATAACCCATGTAATAAAAATGGGATTCTTAAACATCATGTCATCATAACATAATCCATATAAGATAAAAGGAATTCATAAAAATAATTTCATCATAACATAATCAAATAAATGTAATAATAGGGATAGAAACATAACCCTATTTCATCTTAGATAGAAAATAATTTTGATAAAACACTTGAACTCAGTTCTTGAGGAAAATATCATTTCTTCTTCAAAATCATTTTCTTTTCACAAAATGACATGCAATTTTAAAAGAAATGAATTTTGAAAATAATCATGAAAGCATGCATATGAAGCTTTATGGAAATAAGGCGTTATGAAACCGTAAAAATTTATTCCTACCGTATAATTTAAAAAAAACATTATCCTCGTACTTTTGCCGGAAAAGCCAAAAAATACCTCGTATGGTAAACAAAAGAAAGATTCCTTCCATACCATGTGGTAAAAGTAAAAAAAAGGATAAAAATGAATTTAAACATACATGGAATAATAGTCAACATTTTATGAATACATTTTTAGAAAACATGGACATGGATGATAAATATAACCCTAGTAAATACTTACAAATAAATAATCTCGGATAAGAACGAGATTGGAATAATTATCCCTTACCTTAGGACCGATATGCTTTGTACGTATCTGAACCTCCTGTATAATGATTTAAATAATGTCATTGACTTATTCCAGAATCATATTCATTGTTATGATATCATATATGGTCATATTCTTATCTTCTTATTAGTAATATTTCATTGCTACTTGTTATTCGGGTGTTCATTGCTTTATGTTCTTATGCGTGTTTTGTGGAATAAATTCTTATTCCTCTTTTTAGGTTATAAATACATCATTTACAGAATGGTATTAGTGTAATATATATCATATTTATTCATTCAATTCATTTATATAATCATTATTTAATGAAGATCATGTAGAACGAGTCGCATCACATTGTGGAGACAGTAGGTAGTACGTATGCACGAGCGATGATATCATTCCCATGATTGTGGAATTGTATTGAGGTGTATGGTGTATAATATTTCAGAATCAATATCACTTTAAAATAATCATATATAGTTATTTCTTCTATCCTTATACCCATCCAAGTATGTTAGTGATGAAATAAAAGATTACACCACGGCGTGGAGACGGTAAGTCGTACGTACGTACGCGTAGTGATTTCATTTTCTTCATAGGATGGATAGAAGATAGAATATAGTTGTTTCATATTCATAATAACATATCAGTATACAATTGATACTGGAGTAATTACTTAATAATGAAACAACTTATATAAAGGAAGTAGGAGAATAAATAAGTTTGAAAGAATCGGTAAAGGATATTACCTCTTCTTCGACGCGCCTCCTCTTAACCTCCTCTTAGGGCACAAAAGTTGGTCTTTGAAGAAGACCAGGACCTCTAGTAGGTTTCTAGGGAAGTGGAAAAGTAAAATGGACAGGGTTTCGACGAATTTGAAAGCTCAAAAATGGTGTGACGTGGATAGGGAGGAGAGAGGCACCTTTGGAAAACTAAAAAAATATTAATTTATAATAAATTTAAACCCCACTTAAAAACCTCCAAAAATGACTCAATTTAAAGATGAGATGAGATAGGGTTGTAATCTCATCAACTAATAAAATTTAGACATGTTTTAAGTTTATTTTAAACCTTTTCATTTTTATTTATCCTTATTTAATCTATTTAATTTTATTTGTGGTAATAATATTCTAAATTTTAAATTGTAATAAATACATACTTATATGTTGTCAATTTCCCATAATTGGATACTTTATAACCTTTTCGAATATATAATTTTTAATTTTTAATTTTTAAATATTTTTGTGATTTTTAAATAATTTAATAATATGTTATTTTTATAAAATACCAATAGTGTAAATTTTGACACTATTCATTTATTTGAATTTAAATAAAACACACAGAGAATATATTCGAACCAAAATATTTAATAAGTTTCTATCATGTCATATTCATCTAGAAAATTCGTGGAGCATATTAATTAGTTCATATAATATTTATTTTAATAATTTTAAAACTATTTATTCGATATTTCTCTTAATAAAATAATTGCTACAACATTTTTGTATAATTATTTAATATACTTATTTATTGCATAAAATTTAAAAATAAAATACTATGATGAATATAAATCTAATATTTTTTATAAGAATACTTTTAGTCGAATTTATCTTCTAAAACACCCAACTTTAAAAATGTTATGTTTATTAAATTATGAAGGTGACAACTTTGACATCATTTAAAATAAAATAATATGTGTCATAATCGCTTTTATATGGCTCCAAATGGTCAAAAATTCGACCTTTGGATGCTTATGGTTTATATGTACACGACCAATAAGTTGTGGTCAGGTTTTTGGGCCTTTTATGTGTATTATTAGTTTAATAAAAACTATATTATTGATTTTTTCACTAAATAAATAATTTCTGCATCATTAATGTATAAGCTATTAAGGTAATTATATATTTCTTAAAAATTACAAATAAATTATCATTATAAAGAAAAACATTTTAACTTTTAAATGAGTATTTATAACCGAATTTATATTCTGTATAACCTTATATTAAAAATAATTTAATTATTAAAGTTTGAGTGAGTCATATTTCACTTTCATTTAAATAAAATAAATTAAAGGTCTTAATCACATACAAGTGGGTTCTAATAGATACCATTTTGACCCAAGTATATTTTAGGACGAAATATAATCATCCAATTATATTAAGACAAGTGTTAGAGTAATTTTATAATATTATTTTTACCCTTAATTGCCTAATTTACCTTTAACTGTGGTAAATAAAATTTACCGTAGTTACTATTCATAATGCCCAAAAATAAAAAGTAGTCTATTAACATAATTTGAACCTACTTATTCCAAATATGGAATCCATTTTTTCAAATTCAAAACACATAAGTTGCAGTAATTAATTTAAAATTAATCCCGTTGTCGAAAAAAATGGGTTTTTATTTAAAACATTGCAAAAGATTGAAATGTTTTTACCTATGAATTCAATGTAAAATTAATGATAATGACATACATTATATTAAATGGTAAAACTATATTCTATTTATACTTTAAAACCATTCAATATTATAATTTAACCATATAAATTATCTTGATGAAAAAAGTTGTTTTTAATTAAAATTTAGCGTATTTTTACTATTCATCAAAATATGAACGTTATCAGAATAATATCAAAACTTTATCCAATGTAAATTTTTATATCCTGATTCACGTGAAGAAGTTTATTTTGTGAAATTGAAATTATAAACTTGTTAAAAATTAGATTTAAAATGGGTGCACCATCAAAAGGCGGAAAACTGCATTTTTTGAAAAATACTTATTTTACCCGAAAAAATTATTTTGTTCTCATACCATTATCTAGAAAATGTGTAAGATGAATGATAATGTTATAAAATTCAAAATGTGATTAATACTATTCATAACAGCTAATTCATAATAATATTATAACAATATATCGTTGTTTAGTGAAACTCGGTATTGCGTACAACACACGCTATTGAGGAAGGTCGCTCTTGTGTGCAACACAAGCCAAGAATAGTGTTTGCGTATAATACAAGCTAATACGGTGTTGCGTATAGTAAAAATTAATTGTGGTGTAGCGTACAACACAAGATATCAATGAAATTAAATAGAATATTTCTCATAAAATCTCAGGGTGTTGCATGTACAATAAAATTAAATTTGAAATCATTATATGATTATTGATCTGGGCAGGTTCGGGTAATATTTTTTAAAAATATAGTTTGTCAATACTCAATTATTTTAAATAAACAAAAATTATAATTTTAAATTGTATCTTTTTTTATATCATGCTAGTTATATAGACATTTAATTTTAAAAAATATATTAGCAATGATTTTTTTATTTTATTTTTATATCATGTCAATTATATAAACAATAATTTTGATTTTAATCAATCATTGTATTTTGTGTCACCAAAATCAAGTAAACATTAACTAAGAATAATGTATTAATAGAAATTCTAATTTTTTTATTTTTTTTAAACAAATTTGATTTCGTATATTCATTATAATCATTTGCACAATCCATATATTTATTTATTTGAAAATTATTTATAATTATTTGTTATTAATATTTATAAATTACATTGAATAAAATATTTATATGCACATAATCAAAATTATTTATACGCATAATTATTTATACACACATAATCAAAATTATTAATATACACACAATCATAATTATTAATTAAAGGTAATCATAATTATTTATAAATTAGTTGTATAATTTATTAATTCAAAATTATTAATTCAAGATAATCAAAAATATTAATTCAAAATAATTATTTATTCAAAATAGTTATTGATTCAAAATTATTAATTCAAAATAAATACTTAATTCAAAATGCATATTAATTCAAACAAAATTAATTTAAAATTATTATTAATTCAAAATTATTTTTAAATTATGTATATAAATTATATAAATAAATTATTAATTCAATATAATCAAAATTATTCATAAATAAAATTATATATATTTGTTTGTTATTATTAAAACGGTGGTTCAATGAACTACACATGCTACAGAAGAAAACCGCCCAGGGACTCGACCTCGCGACGGACGCCCCACACCCCAAAATATTTGTATACACATAAAAATACTATTACTATTAATAATCAGAAAGATGATCATTTATTTAAATATTAATTCAAAAAAATATTTAATAAAATAAAATCACCACACAAGGATAATATAGGAAATTTCAAAAAAAATGGCATGCAGGGGCTTCGTTTCCTTCCAAATCACCTCGATTTTGGGGTAAATTGAAACCTGCTGTTGGGGAGAAACATTTTTCTCTATTTCTTTCTGAATCATTTCTCTCTCTTGAGTTGAGTGATGCCAAGTAGGGGATATGAGTTGCAATCGTTCTAGGTCCTTTCTTTTCCTCCCATTTTTTGGCTACCAAACGAGCTCGGTTTCTAGTGTAAATTCTCAATGCAAATTTCTAGTGAAAATTTACATTTTTATTTATGTATTAATATATCTTCGTTGTAATTTATAGTGTGAATTTGAACAATAATTTTTCATTCGATATTTGCACTGGAAATTTGAAGAATGAGGATCTTGGGAAGAGATTATTTTATTTATGCATAATTTATGAATTGTTATAGACTCTTAGAAATCCCTACAATTTACATAATAAGTTTTTAATGCAAATTCGCAATGCAAATTTTCAGTAAAAATTGCATTTTTTGATTTATGTATTAATATATTTCATTGGTAATTTTAAGTGAAAATTTGAAGTGCAATAATAATAAAAATTAAATAGAAATTTGCATTGGAATTTTAATTGGAAATTTGAACTAAAATTTCCCACTGGGAGTTTCTACTAAAGGTTTATAGTGCAAATTTTAAATAGTCTCTGAATGAAAATTTACATTTTTTATTTATGTATTAGTAAGATTTGTATTAGAATTATAAGTGGTGAAAATTTTCACTATAAATTTCCTAGGAAAATTTTCACTAGATATTTACATTGGAAATTTGCATTGCAAGTTTTGTTGGAAAGTTGCATTGTTTATTTATATATTAATGTATTTGTAATGAAAATTTTCTTTTTGATGATCAAATTTTCGATGTTTTTTTTTATTTATTGGAAATTTGCGCTATAAATTTTCATTCAAAATATACATTGTATATTTATATTTAAAAATATATGGTGTCTGGAAAATATGTATTGAAAATGTGCTATGGAAATTAATGTGGAAATTTGGGCTACAATTTTCTAGTGGAAATGTGTAGTGAAATTTGTCAGTGAAAATTTGCACCGAAAATGTGCGGTGAAAATTTACATTGTTTTTTTATATATTAATACATTATGTATGCATATACTAAAAATTTGTATTATAAATTCCCACTGAAAAAATAAGGTATATGTTTATAATAGGATTCATATGATGTGTGGAAAATGAAAATGGTTTTGGAAGGATAATTCCAATAGAAATAAACAATGGAGATCTCCATTGAAATTTTGCATTGTTTATTTGTGTATTAATATACTCTCACTTTAATATTAGTAGAAATTCAAACTAAAAATTTAAGATGATCTTTTTTTCAAATTTTCACTATAATTTTCCATTGCAATTTTTCAGTTTATATTTTTTATACCAGCACTGAAAATTTCAAAATATATTTGATGATAACTAGATGGTCATCCTGTGATCCAAGACAGCGAGAGCGAACCAAGATACATTCTAAATCTATCCCCGACAGATTCAATATGCAATGAATAACGAAGAACACTGAAAACTGGTCATACTCGGAATGTTGTTGCTTCAATAGACGTTGGTTCCACTGATAATTATAAATTTTCATTGTGACTTTTCATTTGAATTTTTTTAATTGAATTGTGTGACTTTCTAGTGTAAATTTGCACTTGAAAATTATATTGTATATTTATATTTGTAAATATACATATATGTATGTATATAAATTTTTATTCAGTCAAATTTTGTATTGTGATTTTATACTGAATATTTTAAGTATAGATTTATATTGGAGTTTTACAATGTAAATGTAAAACACCAAATGCCAATGCAAATTTACTTGGATGTTTGTATATACATGTTGACAATTTTCACAGCACAATTTGCACTTGAAATTTATAATTTAATATTGTCATGTATATTTGTATTTGTATGTGTATCTTTCTCTTTTTTTAGTTTGCATTGAAAATTTTATAATACATTGAAATTTTATTGGAATTTTCAGTGCAAATTTACACAAAATTTTAAATGAAATTATCCAATGAAAAATATACATTGAAAATTTCCATCGGAAATTCGAATCGAACCTTGCACTAAAAGTTTCCAGTAGAAATTTGCACTAAAGGTTTCTAGTGTAAATTCTCAATACAAATTTCCAATGAAAATTTAGATTTTTTTAGTTGTGTTAATATATCTTTATTGTAATTTAAAGTGAATTTGAGTTAGAATTTTTCATTCGATGTTTGCACAGGAAATGTGTAGAATAGAGATTCTTTTATTTATGCATGATTTATGAAGTGTTTACAGACTCTTAGAAATCCCTTCAATTTACACAAAGTTTTTAATGCAAATTTTCAGTAAAAATTTGCATTTTTTATCTATGTATTAATATATTTCTATGGTAATTTTAAGTGGAAATTTGATGTGTAAATTTTATGTAGAAATTTGCAAAGGAAATTTCGAAAATTTTCAGTGCAAATTTACACTGGAAATCTCTCTATGAAATTTGTAGTTTAATTAATAAGTGTTATGTTATAAATATATACAATCAATATCATAATAAATAAATAAATAAATATAATTATATATATATTAATATAATGATTTGTCATGAATAATAAACAATATATAATATTTGTATTATAATAAAATTTAAAATATACATAATAATTTCAATAGTTATATTTATATTATCATATATTATTAATAACTAAATAGATATTTGTATTATCATATATATTTATAATATTTGTATTATAATGATCTGATTGAACCATCCTCAAGAATGAGTCGTTTTATATTGATTGTGACACATAATATTTATCAAAAAAATACCAAATAGATATGTCACATCAGAACTGTTATCATATTTATCTAGAAAGGACCACACGTTGCATCTTGATGAATAAAGGAAAATCTCCACCTTCGGCCTCAAGAAAGAAGTTTCCGTTTCGCACTTTCCAGACGCCGTCCTTCTCCCCACCACATCTTGGTCGCCGATAAATCCCGACGCAGGAGATGAGCTTCATCAACATCATCCATCTTCCCCGTAGCAGAGAAGTTTATTGCGTAAATAGAACGCATTAATCGAGAATATTGGTTAAAAATGCAGCCCGTCTTCACGGCCATGGATCCAGAGAGTGAACCAGAGGAGAGCCGTTTAGGTATTACCAGTATTCAGCATCTCAATGCCGGAAGAACGAACGAAACAAGAGGAATCCGAGGGAAATACGAAGCGGAAGAAGGCGGAAGGGGGTGCGTTCCGGAGATTGATTCATTTCCGGATCTGGAAGAGGTGGAGGAAATTTTAGGGTACAATTTCCGGGACCGGAGCCTGTTGGAGGAGGCCTTCACCCACGTCTCGTGGTGCGGCGCCGGCGAGTCATACGAGCGGCTGGAGTACGTTGGGGACTCGGTGCTGAACTTGGTGACTACCAGGGAGCAGTTCTTCGAGTATCCGGATCTCCCGCCCGGCGTCTTGACGCGCCTCCGGGCCGCCAATGTCGACACCGAGAAGCTCGCCCGCGTCGCTGTGAAGCTCGGCCTCCAACACTACATCAGGCACAGGGCGCCTCTTCTCTATAGCCAAGTAAGCCACTCCTCCCTGACTTCCGTTGGGAATTATACTCTCCTTGACGAAGAGGATCCAGCACTCAGCATCAATGAATAGA
This sequence comes from Viscum album, assembly GCA_963277665.1. NCBI lineage: Eukaryota > Viridiplantae > Streptophyta > Magnoliopsida > Santalales > Viscaceae > Viscum > Viscum album. The sequence goes on along the minus strand of OY728138.1, from coordinate 111,364,028 downwards.
GACCGGAAATGATTGTGATCTCGCCTCCCTCCTTTCTGTTTCTCTACCTCTCGTGTTGCGTGCTTCCATTAATTTAATAAATCTACCTATATCCGTCTGGTTTTTTTGTAATCCGCGCCTCTCTAGATAACTTGGATCCGTTAATTGCCATTGTCTAAATCCATAAGTATCACAGATTCAAGAATTCTGCCGAGCCATTGATGAGTATCCGCTGCACTCCAATGGATTGGTGGATGTGCCCAAAGTGCTGGCGGACGTTGTTGAATCCACCATCGGAGCCGTGTTCATTGACTGCAACGCCTCCGTCGATACTGTTTGGAAGGTAACAGATCTTTGGAACTCCACGCCTTGCATTTTCTGCGATCAAATATTACCTGGATCTGGGCGGAGCATTATGTTGATGTTGTATTGCAGGTTTTTAAGGATTTGCTGGAGCCGACCATCAATCCGGCGACATTGAAGGCGCATCCGGTGTCGGAACTGTTCGAGATGTGCCAGAAGAACAAGCTGGCCCTGCGATTCGTGGATTTGTGGAAGGAGCACACGACGTTCGAGGTGTTCATCGATGATCGGTTTGCGGGGAGGGGATCTTACGGGCTCAAGAAGGAGATCGCATTTAACAGGGCGGCCAAGGTTGCCCTGGAGAACCTGATGAAGATAATGTCTGCGAAAGGCGCCGATGAGGAGGAAGACGATGAGTGCGTTGGTTTTGAGGAGCGGCCGATCCATGGCGGGGGTCCCGATGATCGGGCCCGATGTCGGCAATTGTGAGAGATTGATTCCAGTACAGAGATCACGCACAGGATGATGAGAGAGAATTTAATTTGGGGAGAATGGGTGTGCAGAGGGAATGGGGTGACCCGGAATTTGCTCGTCCTGATTATTATTATTTTTCTTAACATTTTAACCTCACATTGGTTTTGGAAAAGTTGTTTTGAGGATGCCGATTCTGTTGGGCGTGGGACGTGACGTGACGTGACCTTTGGTGAGTTGGGCCTTCTACAAGGCTCTTGCGCGTGAGGCGAACATGTAGCTGCATTCTTTATTTTAGGCTACTTTCCGACTGTATTTTATTTTTATCTTTCATCCCCTGTTTTATTAAAGTATTATTTTTAATATATCGCTCATCTTTAGTAGTATTTGTTGTGTACTCTTAATTACTAATGGATTTTGGTTTATGGATTAGGTATCGTAGTTTTTTTTATTGGGTTTTCCTTGTTAATTTTTTTGTGTGTGTTATTTATTTTTCTACGCACATTTTTAGATCGTCGCACATGTCGAAACCTCCTTCCCCACAGAAACATTGCAATGAAGGGAGAGAGATAATGACCTCCTAAATTCCACTCTAGTGGGTTCCGGATAGGTGACTAGCACGAGACACTATCCTCTATAATAAAACATGATTAAGATATGCAATGAATCAATCATAAACAACTCCATGACATGATATAAAAAGGAAATCAAAATCATCCCACAATGTATGTATAAATAAAAATGATAGAGATAGTAGTTTTCAATTGTAAATACTCAAAAGTAAAACATGAAGAATCAACAGAGCAACAGTTCGAAAGTCAAAGGTAGTAATGTCCAACACGCTCTACATAATACTCATAAAAACTTAAAAATCGGTTTTTATACGCATGGTGAGCATATAATTATACTCAGTAGGGCAACTAAAGTATTTCATGCACATGTGAAATAAACATACTAATGCACACGCGACCAAAAAACAGAACCAAACACCATCTAAATAGGTCAACTAACCAATCTTTATCCTCACCATGACACGTTCACCAAATAACGCATCCAAGTATAATAACATAATAAGAAGCACATCGATAAAGGGTACCCACACCACTTCCCCGTTGATTTTCCGCTCGCACACCCCAACATCACGTGTCCTGGTGTTTCCATCTCTTTCGTATAACATATATCATCGTCCCACAACACGGTCACATCACATCACGCCTGCAGACACCTAGGCCACCGCCCCACAACACGGTCAGATCACATCTCACCCGAAAACACCTGGACCATCAGACCATAAGCATAACCAGAATAGTAGGGTATCATGAACATGAAAGACATCAACCTCATGCCCTCCTCCTGCCAAGCGTGACCCCCCACCATAATCTTTCCCCACAACACAGTCTCATCACATCACACCCGAAGACACCTGGATCACCGCCCCACAACATGGTCACATCACATCTCTCTCAAAGACACCTGAGCCATCACCTAGTGCACTATCAAACCTCTGGACATCACAGCTTGTGCATATCTACTGGCTTAGAAGAGGGTGGGAAAGAGCAGGTAGCCAATCATCCATCTTCATCACCAAGATGTTGAGGAAAACACCTCTATAACATCACATAGTGCTCGACGCGGGTGCGGTGCATATAGAAATCCCAAGGAACATACAAGGTATATATATATAGCCACACACACAAGCCCAACCTGTGGGTCCACAACAAGCACTAATCAACTCACAACATCCCTACAACTAGCACAACACAACAATTCTCATATCATCTGCGACATAACACAACCACACATCACTGTCCTGCATCACAACCACACATTACCGCCCCACAATAAACCCTCACAAAACCATCACATAACTGCCTCACAACACGACCTCAAAAACCCATCACATCGTCGCCCCACAACACGGTCTCACAAACCCATCACATCACCACCCCAAAACATGGCCTAAAAAACCCATCAACCCCACACGCCACAACCACACATTGCTACCCCACAACACAACCATGCATCAAAACACATCACAAAACGTTTTACAGATTTAGAAAGAGACTTTTTATCAATTTCAATTCTTTATTTTAGGGGCATTATTACACAAGCCATAAATCCCGAATCAACCATTTTATTAACCAAATATAAGTGCTTATCCAATTTCTATTTTTGGATGATATCACAACATGCAACAAGGTTTCCATATCACAACAACTACAACTTAAGTAATGGCTCCCAACAATCATGATTTTCAGTGGGGTGTCAAGCCCATCAATTCACAATATCAAGATAATAATATCAAAGCTGTAAAAACATGCAAATAAAAACCCATTTCCCCTTTAATTCCAATTAACAGATTAATTTATCTTGATTAGGCCATTGCAAACCATCCAACATTGATAAACAAGTGTAAACCCCTCCCACATGATACACAAAAGTGAGAAACGAGAGATTCTCTACCTTGAAGAAGCTTTGCTAACTTGTTGTGCACCACATGACGAAGAAGAAAAGCCCGGAAACCACAACCACACAAAAAACCCATGGATCAACCTACACCACACTTAAGGATCATAAAAAACGCATCCCACACACACCCCAAACCAAAACTCCACCACCATAACAGATCCTTGAGAGAAGAACAAAAGAAAACAACCAAGATGAAGAGAAGGGCTTACAACCGATCATCAACGAGCATCCATTCAAACCAATGGATCAAAGTGAGGGAAGGAGGGCTGAAAGATCCCTCAAAATCGCATAGGGATATGAAAAAAATTGGAAGAAGGAAGTGCAACCGAATGAAGAAGGATTGGCTGATTAACCCTTTTTATAACCTGGATCCCGTGGGTTTCACATTGTGTATTCCTTTCATGATGTGAATTCTACATGTTTCAGTTTCCATTAAAAATTCAGTCACCTCGACTTGATTTAATCACACATCGTGAATTATCTTTTCACAGTGTGAATTTGTCTCATGGAATCCCCCTTAGCCCGCATTCAAGCCGTGAAACAAGCCGACTACATAAGTCAAGAAAAATCAATTCACGTCATGAACTCGGTTCACATCATGAATCACTTGCTGCAACACTCCTGCAGCTCCAACCTCCACCGAACCCTCTGAGAATTTCCCCCAAAGCACCCCCAACACTCTCCAACTACAAAAACTGGTAAAGTAATGGGTCAAGAAGGCATGAGTTGTTACATCATATACCTCTCAAACGATTCTCATCCCCGAGAATCAAAACCAAACTTAGAAAAATAAAGGGGTCCAAAAAACCACCCCATGAGATACCTCTCAACGATCTTGTCATACTGCAAATGCTACCACCATCCAAAATCACCAACTAAAACACCCACCAACACCCCACACAACCAAACTAGCACCTCTCACCAAGTACGACACCATAACATATGGTACCATCCATATCCCACCTCCTTTCACACAACCACACCGCCATCCGCACAACCACATCACCTCTACACAACCCAAACCAACAACTATGTAACCAACAAACCGCACTACCCAAAACATACAAATAAGATAATTTCATCTTCCATATCAAGATACTATCTTATCTGGATGGCACAAACTCACCCACATAGGTTTAATCACATCGTAGTATAATGAGTCTCGATTAGGAATCCATTCCTCCCCTCTTCATATGTTGGGAGATTTATCACATATCACATAACAAGGAAAAAAACCATATCATAAAATATCAAGATCCAAACATCACATCTAGGAAAAACCAAACCAAACAAAGAAATCTCAAAACATATCCTCGTACTTGGCACACATATACGTCTCTAACCTCTATATACTCTCCTCCAGACCACCATGCCTCCACAACACACAAACCAATGGGATGGTCCACCCACACAACACCTTTTTCTAATGATCTTGGATCTCTACTGGCTGCTCCACAAACACCACATCATTCTCAACATCCAATTCTCCCTATTTAATGACATGAGAGTCATCATGAAGATACTGATAAAGTAGAGAGATGTGGAAGATGTCGTGAATCCAGTCCAGTCACAGTGGAAACACTAACTGATACACCGCATTGCCAACTTACCCAATGTTGGAACCAGGTTCTTCAAAGCATGATTTGGTGTATGGTTTGTGTTTGTTGTCAATCCTCAGTGGAGGTTCAGGGTGTGAACCAACAAAGTGATCATACCGTTCAGGAAGAAAACAGTAGTGAAGGTGGCGCTGTTTCCCAGTGTTTGCCAAATTTTTGGGCCTGAAAATCCGTAAATAAAGTAAAGTGTTTTTGGCAAAGATACTTGCGCGCCGAGCTCTTGGAGGATGAAAGACTTGCGCGCCATATGTTTTTGAGGATCAGAACATCACAATTTGGCTAAGGAAAGAAGGTCGCGCAAGTGTTGGTCGGGTCACGCAAGTAACTTGCGCGACAGAGGATCTGGAGACAGGACTTGCGCGCCGTCGAGGGACTTGCGCGCCGCCGCGCAGGGGGTCCAGTTTGCCTATAAATACTGGACCACCCCTCCTCATTTCTAACGGAGTTCAAGGCCGAGAGATTGTTCGAGCTCTCGTCGCGCAGGTGGTTGAGTCGCGCAGGTGGTTGTTTTGTCGCGCAAGTAGAGCTTGCGCGCCGGTGTTTGGCTGTTCTCCCAAGGCAGTTTGGAAGAGAAAGGAAGTGGATCGCGCAAGTATTTGGTTCAAGAAGGCAGTGTCGCGCAGGTGCTTCAGTGTCACTTGCGCGCCAGTTTAGTCTTGCGCGCCTGAGACTTGCGCGCCGCCGGGAGACTTGCGCGCCGGGCTTGAAAAGGAGACCTAGACACTATTGAAGCACGCCTGCCTTGCTGGAGCTGCACGAAAGCCGAGAAACTACTCGGTTCATTCGAGGAAAAGTGATATTCTTCTTCTGGTGAGAATCGGACTTCAATAGAGCATCTACATTCAACAAAGGATGCACTCTTATGCAAATGAAGAAAAGACCTTCACGTCTATAAACTGAGTGGGACTTCACCAACGGCAGTGAGCCAGGGGGAGTCAACAGGAGTGACCCGAGGGACGCAGTGAGTTATCCCTGAACTATTGTAAAGGCAGTGAGCCTGGGACAAAGTGTCTGTACCCGAACTTTTGTATCCGCAACTAGTGAAGCATAGTGGATTTAGGTACGACCGGCAACCTGTCGGCGTATGCTCCTTGGACGTAGCCCTTAGTGGTGAACCAAGTAAAAATGACTGTGTCTTCTCTGTGCATGTGAATGTTTTCTTTTTGATCGTAATCATCATACAGGTTCAACAAGTTCCTACCAACGTGGGAACAAGATCCAACAAATTAAAAGAAAAAGTGGTCACCCTGATTCACCCCTCCCCTCTCAGGGTGTCCCGGGGTCCTTCAAGTGGTATCAGAGGGTAAAGGTTGCTGGCGTTGAATCTGACCTTCTTCGTCATGGAAAACGCGATCAATGTCAGGGGAGTCCCTCACTTCGATGGAAGCAATTTCCAGATCTGGAAGAACAGAATGAGATCTCATCTAAGATCTCTTGGAATGGAAGTTCTTTTTTCTACTGTGCAAGGAATACATGTCACTGATCCAACAGGTCTGGCTATGACTGAAACAGACAGGAAACTTCTTGATGCAGATGCCAAAGCACAGAATGCTCTCACTACTGCCCTTTCTGATCAGATTTACCTGAAGGTGATGAATTTCACCTCAGCAAAATCTATGTGGGATAAACTTGAGAATATTTATGAAGGTGATAGCAAAGTGAAGGAGGCGAAACTACAAGTGCTACACAATCGGTTTGATGATCTGAAGATGCATCCAGACGAGAATGCAGACTCTTTCTTCAATCGAATTACTGAAGTGGTTGGAGCAATTCGGGGTCTAGGCGAAGAAATCAAAGACATTGATATTGTAAAGAAAATATTAAGAAGACTTCCACCTCTGTATAATGCGAAGGTGTCAGCTCTTGAGGAAAGAGATCTTTCCAAACTTTCTCTAGATGACTTACTGAGCAGTTTGGTAGCATATGAAATGAGAGTCAAACCAGAAGATGCTACGACTCGGGTGAGCAAGGAAATGGCATTCAAGGCCATGGATAAATTGAAAATCTCAAAGGATAGTAGCGGTGATGATGACGAAGAGAAAGAAATTCTTTCTCTCATTGCAAAGAAGTTCCAGAAGGGGAAAGGGAAATTCAAAGGGAAGTTACCTCTCGCATGCTTCCGTTGTGGAAAAGTTGGGCATATTGCCTCTCAGTGCTTGAATAATATCAATGATGATGACAGTGAAGATGAAAACTTCAAGAAGCCTCAAAGAAGGTTCTTCAAAAAGGGAGACTTCAAATCTGGTAAGAAAATGCAAAGAAAGAGTTTTGTCTGTGAAGAGGAAGAAGATGACAATGAATTCTGTGATGAAGAAGAACCAGAATTCAAAACTGGGAACCATGCTTCTATGATGGCCACTGTTGAAAAGTCAGAAGATACTGATGGTGAAAAACAACTGAGAACTTGTGTAGATCCTGAGGTGCAACTTAAGGATGCAGTTAGTAAGCTTAAGATTAAATGTAAGAGCTGCAATAAGTGGAAATCAATTGTAGAAGAATCAACTGAATATGTTGATCAACTTGAAGCTGAAATTGAACGACTGGAAGAATTTGTGAAGGTACAGTCTAAAATAATTGAAAGCAATGATGATGCAGTTGATCTGAAGCTGAGAATTGAAGAGAAAGCAAAGGTCATCAATGACCTCACATCCAGACTGGATGAAAAATCCAAGACTGTTGAGGGTCTTGAGGAGGAAGTAGTTACTCTGAGGAGTAAAATGGAGACAGAATCAGTTCCAAAAGAATCGAGGAAGAAAATACAGTTCGGAAGATTCTCAGATGCATAATTACTTGCAAGATCCAAGTGTGGTTCAGATGGGGTTGGAAAAGTCTTGAGTGATCAAAGACCTGCTTGCATGGGAAAGAGTGGAATTGGCTGTGAGGCTGAGTCATCAACTGCTGGAAGTGAAAAGATCCAAAAGAAAGATAAGATGAAAGTTGAACATGTTGAAATGTTACCTAGAGTGCTGAAAAAGGAACCCTCAATCCAAACTAAAAGGAGACCTGAAAATTATCCTCAAACTTTCAAAAATGGCAGACAGTCTTACTATTCTCCCAAGGAAGAAGCTATAAGGAAAACTTCAAGTGAGAAGACATTTCTTCTCATGAAGTGTCAGTTCTGTGGCTATCTGGGCCATACCATGTCCTATTGTGAAGAGGCAAGAAGCTATCTGAATGGAGAAGATATAGATGCTCAACAAAGGAGAACAATTTCATATCCTAATTCTTATAGAAGAAATAATTTCTATGGATATTGTTTTCATTGTTCTAACTTTGGTCATAAGGCCATTAATTGCAGGCAGAGAAGGGACATTGACACCACATGCAGAAGTTCCAGACATGTCAAGTCTCGTCAGCAAGACGATGTTTCTCTTTCAAACAGGTTCTCACCTCTTAAAGAAGACTTTGACTATGAAGAACCTGGGTTTGCGGAAGAGATAGTTGAAAGGCCATCAGTTCTATATACTCAATCTAATGTCTCATGGAAGGAAAGGAGGAAGATTGAGAAATCAAACCTTGCAGAGGTAGCTCTCAAAGCTATAAAGAACAACAGTACCTGGATTCTAGATAGCGGTTGCTCATCTCATATGACAGGTAATGCCGGTCTACTAACAAATATCATAAAGAATGTTGATGGTACAGTAAGATTTGGTAATGATGGGGCTCTGAAAATCAAAGGGAGTGGAAGTACCAAATTAGCTAATGGAGAACTAAAGAAGACTGAAGTCCTTTACGTAGATGGCCTACGTCATAATCTCCTCAGTGTGAGTCAACTCTGTGACTCAGGACTTGTTGTTACTTTTAATCAGAAAGGCTGCACTATCAAGGGAAAAACTGGCAATTCTCTCATGAAGGGATGTAGAACAGAAGGAAACTTGTATCAGGTTGATAGTGAAGAGAATGTATGTTACATGACTGTTGAAGAAGAAAACAATCTGTGGCATCGGAGATTGGGACACATCAATCAACAAGACATGGAGAAAATATCAAAATTGAGAATTGTCATGGACATTCCCAACCTGAAGCGTGAGCGTGAAAAATCCTGTGATGCTTGTATTCGTGGGAAGTTGGTCTGCAGTTCATATCGGCCAAAGAAGAAAAAGGCATCTCACCTTCTTGATCTGATTCATACAGATGTTTGTGGTCCAATAAATGTTGCCGGAACTCATGGAGAAAGGTACTTTGTCCTTTTCATAGATGATTACAGTCGAATGGCATGTGTGATGGTCATTCACCGGAAACGACAGGTCCTTGACTGCATGAAAACATATCGGCGAATCGCCGAGAATGATACTGGACGAACAATCAAAGTGTTGCGATCTGACAATGGAGGAGAATACACGTCCATTGAATTTGAAAATTATCTGGAGAAGCATGGGATACAACATGAGGTAGCTGCTGTGAGAACTCCACAACAAAATGGAGTTGTTGAAGGAAGGAATCGACAGGTGAACAACATGGCACGAACTATGCTGATTGAGAGTCGTATTCCACGACATTACTGGAAAGAGGCTGTTCAAGCTGCAGTGTACATTCAGAATCAAACAGGACTTTATATGGGTGAGACGAAGACACCATATGAATTGTGGCATGGACGAAAGCCTTCTCTAAAATACTTTCGTGTTTTTGGAAGTAAGTGCTTCATCAGGAACAAAGAAGGAAATCAGGGGAAATATGGTGACAACGCAGATGAAGGAATCTTCCTCGGTTACTCAATGAACAACAAAGCCTACAAATGTTTCAACAATCGTTTGGGAAGGATTGTGGAAAGAAATGATGTTAAGATAATTGAAGAGAAAACCACAAATGCTTCACGGACGTCATATGCTGATGTGATAGAAAGTCATGAAGAATGTGGACATGAAGAAACTACAAATGCAGAAATAGAGGAATCTGTTCAAAACACTCATCAATCACATAATGATGTTGACTCAGAAGAAGAATCTGAAGAAGAAACTATGGCTGAAGAGAATACTACTGAACCTCGCAGGAGAAATCGAAGAGCTGAGATTGATCCATCCAACATAATTGGGGATAGGAGTGCACCCACACAAACCAGAAGGATGAGGAATACCATGCAATCTGCATTTCTATCAGTTGTAGAGCCATCCTCATTCGAAGAAGCTGCAAAAGATGAATCTTGGGTGAAAGCCATGAATGATGAATTAGATCAGATTGATAAGAATCAGACATGGGATCTTGTCCAGAGACCTGAAGGTCACAATGTGATTGGTACCAAATGGATTTTCAAAAACAAGTTTGATGAGCATGGAAGTGTTATCAGAAACAAGGCACGACTGGTATGTAAAGGATACTCCCATATTGAAGGTATTGATGTTGAAGAAACCTTTGCTCCAGTTGCTAGACTGGAATCAATCAGGCTTTTCCTTGCCATGGCACTCCAAAGAGGATATAAAGTATATCAAATGGATGTTAAGACAACATTCTTGAATGGTGTACTCGAAGAAGAAGTCTACATTGAACAACCGGTGGGGTTTGTCTTGGGTACCGATGAAACAAAGGTCTGCAAACTAAAGAAAGCTCTATATGGTTTGAAGCAGGCACCACGGGCATGGTACTCACGGCTAGATTCATATCTCAAGAAGTTGGAATTCAAAAGAGGAGGAGTTGATCACAATCTCTATGTGAAGAATTCTCCAAAAGATCAGTTCATGGTTCTTGTCTACGTTGATGATATCATTTTTGGTGGCAGCAGGCAGAAATCAGTGGATGAATTTGCCAACCACATGAAATCAGAATTTGAAATGTCTATGATTGGAGAGCTCACATATTTCTTGGGGTTGCAAGTAATTCAAAAGAAGGAATACACTTTCATTTCTCAGGAAAAATATGCAAGAGAGTTGCTGAAGAAGTTCAATATGCAAGACTCCAAACCAATGTCAACTCCGATTCCTGTTGGAACTAAACTTGGAAAGCATGAGGATGGGAACTCTGTTGATCCCACCATGTACAGGAGGATCATTGGAAGCCTACTGTATCTGACAGCGACAAGGCCAAATATTGTCTTTGCAACATGCCTTGCGGCCCGCTTTCAGAGTAATCCAAAGGAGGAACATATGTCAGCAGTAAAAAGAATCATGAGGTATATTCAAGGCACACATAACTTCGGGTTATTTTTTGCTGCAGGCAGGGACAGTGAATTATCAGCGTTTTCTGATGCTGACTGGGCTGGGGATGTAGTAGACAGAAAGTCCACTAGTGGTGGAGCTTTCTATATTGGGCATAAATGTGTTGGCTGGTTGAGCAAGAAGCAAGAAAGTACTTCTCTTAGTACTGCTGAAGCTGAATATATCTCCGCCACAAAAGCATGCACTCAACTTCTTTGGATGAAGCAGCAGCTAACATATATTGGTGATAAGGTGCAGCAACCAATGGTGATTTATTGTGATAACAAAAGTGCAATTGATCTTACGAAGAATCCGGTTCAGCATTCTCATACAAAACATATTGAAATACAGTATCATTTTATCAAAGAAAAGGTTGAACAAGGCGTGATTAAAATGGATCATGTTGGAACTAATGAGCAAGTGGCTGATATCCTAACCAAGCCATTGTCCGCGGCTGTGTTTGAGAAGCATCGGTTGAACCTCGGTGTTCGACCACCTCCTACTGCATAAGGAGGCTCCGGAAGTCCCCTCTTCCCGTTTGTTTTAACTGTTTTTATCTGTTTATGGCTGTGATGCAGGTTTATGGGGGAGATACTATCCAGGGGGAGTATGGCTTGAGCTGAACGTTGAACAAACTTTTCGGTCTTTGGTTTTATTGTCAATGGGGGAGAAAGGAATAAATTCAAGGCAAGAAATTCTTCTGTGAATTCTTCTGTGATGAGAAGTGTAAGCTTGTGATGAGAAGTTTAATAAGGATAACACCGGGATGGAGAATTTCGTGTACGATTTCAACACACTAAGACCCAATTCAAGCTTTCTCTCTTGTTTTCTACACCGAGAATTGCTCACGTAGACTTAGAGTGTTAGCTGAGTTGATTCTTGCGTTTTGGATTTGCTCATGGTTGGAGATCTATTGAATTTATTCTGATTGCCAACAAACCCAAAGGGGGAGATTGTTGGAACCAGGTTCTTCAAAGCATGATTTGGTGTATGGTTTGTGTTTGTTGTCAATCCTCAGTGGAGGTTCAGGGTGTGAACCAACAAAGCGATCATACCGTTCAGGAAGAAAACAGTAGTGAAGGTGGCGCTTTTTCCCAGTGTTTGCCAAATTTTTGGGCCTGAAAATCCGTAAATAAAGTAAAGTGTTTTTGGCAAAGATACTTGCGCGCCGAGCTCTTGGAGGATGAAAGACTTGCGCGCCATATGTTTTTGAGGATCAGAACATCACAATTTGGCTAAGGAAAGAAGGTCGCGCAAGTGTTGGTCGGGTCGCGCAAGTAACTTGCGCGACAGAGGATCTGGAGACAGGACTTGCGCGCCGTCGAGGGACTTGCGCGCCGCCGCGCAGGGGGTCCAGTTTGCCTATAAATACTGGACCACCCCTCCTCATTTCTAACGGAGTTCAAGGCCGAGAGATTGTTCGAGCTCTCGTCGCGCAGGTGGTTGAGTCGCGCAGGTGGTTGTTTTGTCGCGCAAGTAGAGCTTGCGTGCCGGTGTTTGGCTGTTCTCCCAAGGCAGTTTGGAAGAGAAAGGAAGTGGATCGCACAAGTATTTGGTTCAAGAAGGCAGTGTCGCGCAGGTGCTTCAGTGTCACTTGCACGCCAGTTTAGTCTTGCGCGCCTGAGACTTGCGCGCCGCTGGGAGACTTGCGCGCCGGGCTTGAAAAGGAGACCTAGACACTATTGAAGCACGCCTGCCTTGCTGGAGCTGCACGAAAGCCGAGAAACTACTCGGTTCATTCGAGGAAAAGTGATATTCTTCTTCTGGCGAGAATCGGACTTCAATAGAGCATCTACATTCAACAAAGGATGCACTCTTATGCAAATGAAGAAAAGACCTTCACGTCTATAAACTGAGTGGGACTTCACCAACGGCAGTGAGCCAGGGGGAGTCAACGGGAGTGACCCGAGGGACGCAGTGAGTTATCCCTGAACTATTGTAAAGGCAGTGAGCCTGGGACAAAGTGTCTGTACCCGAACTTTTGTATCCGCAGCTAGTGAAGCATAGTGGATTTAGGTATGACCGGCAACCTGTCGGCGTATGCTCCTTGGACGTAGCCCTTAGTGGTGGACCAAGTAAAAATGACTGTGTCTTCTCTGTGCATGTGAATGTTTTCTTTTTGATCGTAATCATCATACAGGTTCAACAAGTTCCTACCAACGTGGGAACAAGATCCAACAAATTAAAAGAAAAAGTGGTCACCCTGATTCACCCCTCCCCTCTCAGGGTGTCCCGGGGTCCTTCACCCAATACCTCAAAGGGTCAAAAAATCATGGGAGAAATCTTAATACCCCTACCAAACCTATGCTTTCCAATTTGAGGGGAGACAATTAAGAACACATGGTCTCTAACCTTGAACTCTAAGGGACTCAAGCGATTGACATAAGACTTATATCGGTCCTATGTTGTTTTCATCCTCTCATGAACAACCTTATAGTGACCCTAACCTTTTATATATATCATTACATAATTTTAAGCATAATTAAACATCAAGTTACAATCCAAGGATCGTAAATTCTAGTGTCTTGGAAGACTAGGTACATAATCAAACACTATAAAAGCAACTTTTTATTTAATCTTCATAATGAGCTCCTATCTTCCATTGTACTCATACATCTGCATAGGATAAACTGGTGACAACATGAACAAAGGGATGAGCTAAAAGCCAAGAAAGAAAAAACATAGTAGTAAAGCTTTAGCACATGGGTTAGGAGGCATGAAATAATGATATAAAAAGGAATGGAACATGTGAAATCATAACATATAAATATGGGGTCATATAAACATGGAGTCATAATAACATGTCAGCAACATAAAGCATGACTTTATCATGAGTCAAGACTTGTTGCACATAGAGGAGAACAATTCAAGGTTAACCACAAAGACCATTGCACATGGTAGCACGAGTCAAGGCTAACCATCAAGACCATTGCACATAACATCTCATGAGAATCAAATTTACCCAATGCATTGGAGTGCTATCTGGTTGCACCCATCTTAACATGTTTATGAATTTTTTGTCCACATTAATAATCATACATAAGAAATCATACATAAACATAAGGGTACCTGTGGAAGGAAATGAGTATCATAATCATGTCATAAAGCATAATGAATGGGCGTATCATACAAGTATCCATGAGAGAAAGGAATTAAAACATACATGGAAATTCATAAGGTAAAATAAGCATATATCATGGTAAGTGATGTCAAACATAATTGACAACATGAAATAAGAGTATTTAAGAAATGTTAGCATTAAAACATTTTAGTGCAGTTTAAAGGAAAATACTAACAAGCTTTTAAAATAGAAAATAGAGTAATATTTTATATAAAACCAGAAGCGAAACAAGAAGGTTTTCAAGATAAAAAGAGTATTTTTATAAATATAATGGTTTGTTAAAAATATATCATATAGTGTATTTGAAATTGGGTAAGAATTCGGGAATTTTCCTTAAAACGAGTTTGCTTATCTGGAAGTATTGGGGAGGGAATCATTTAAAAACATGAATATCCCCCAAAGAGAAAGAGGTATGGATCTTGAAACATGAGTTTTGAGAATATAAATAATATTTAGAAGTTTTATATAAAAATAATAGACAACTTCATTATAATAAAAAGAAATATGTAGAAACCTAAAGGAATGTAGGAGGATCAGGTAGAATCCCTTACGAAATATCGACACGCTATCGAGTGTATTTAGGAGGGATTAATGAGAGAGAAATAGGTTTCTCTTCTTTTATACATCATGAGGGTAGTATGGGGGAGGTTCAAAATCATACCCCATAATTAGGAACTACACATAAAAGGGAATAACATAGAGGAGATTCTTGAATAAATATGAGAAAGAGAGGATCCCTTACCTTAAGTCTGATAGTGATCTCCCCTTGATACTAATGATCTGAATAATAAAATTATGTTCATTAATTAATAATTAAAGAACCTATTTATATTTAATTGATTTAGTATAACCTTTTTAAGTTTATTCATGACATTTTTGATTGGTTATGAGGTTCAATTTTATTGTTCGGGTTCGTTTGTTTCATGTTCGGTTTACTTATATACATGAACGAATAATCATGTAAAATGAGGATGGTTGTCCAAAATTAGAGTTATATTTTATTATTGAAAATCCATAAGGTTAAATGGTTTTAAATTTTATTTGGTTACTTGCAATGAATATTAATAATTATGTAAAACTTTAGGGATAACCTTTTGGGTTAATTGGCAGTTTTTGACCATAATGAACACCTTTTGTTTTATAAATTAAAACCATGTGTACAAAAGGATTATAGAACCATAGATCAGACATAATACATATATTATAGTCTGGTTAAACCATGAAAATGGTTTCATGACCATAATTGAGTACGGTAATGGAAATTGAAAACCCATCGTCCTTGAATGTAGTAAATTAACACATCTCAGATGCCGTCTTTACTACTAAAATAAAACAAGGGAAAAGGAGAGATGAAAATGAATTATACCATTAGAATAACAAAATTCTAGTAAATGTATGGTAATGTATTTTTTCATACCATTTGGATGAGGAGAGTTTAGGAAAGAAAATAAAACAAAGGAACATGAAAAGAAAATGAAATAAAAGAAAAAAAGAATTTACATCTTGATTTAATCTTCCTTGAGAGCCTCTTAAGGGGATACGATTTGGTATTTTGAGGAGACCAAGAGTTTCTGGACATGGGGTATGATGTTGGGGAGAGATTTGGTAAGAATTTAGGGAAGACACAAGGCTTGATAGGAGTGAAGAGAAGAGGGGAGTGTGAGTGGTTTTTATAGTGGAGGGGAGGAGGGTTTTCTTAATATTATAATCATTAGTTTACTATAGTCATATTATCAATTATAAGGTACCTAAATTTTATTTATACATTAAAGGGTGATGTTTCTATTTTTTTTGGATAATTTACTATTCACAAGGGTTATATTACTATTCATAAGGGTATGTCACTATTAATAAGGGTATGTTACTATTCACCCAAAAAAATGTTTGCCTTATCCAACTCCAAACATCTTACTAATTGCAACAGTGTATGTCAGATTTTTGAAATTCAAATCATAGAAGTGACAAATATTATGTTTAAAGGTCACATAGTTCTTAGTATTTCATTGTGCTATAATTTCACGTGATTATATGTCATAACTATAAGAAGGGAGTTTCCATTGATAAAACATTGGGTCGTTACATTATTCCCCCCTTATAAATTTTTCCCTCAATTTTTTTTTTACATTCTAACCCATAAAAAGGTGCGATTACTTTTCCTTCATTGCCTCCTCTAGTTCCCATGTTGCCTCTTCGTACTTATGGTTATGACATAGTACTTTGACTAGGTGCATAGTCTTATTACGTAGAAATTTATCTCTATGATCCAAGATCTTCACTGGTTAATCCTTATAAGAAATATCATTCTCCAACTGTACCACCTTTGAAGAGAGTACATGTGAAGGGTCTGGTATGTGCTTTCTTAAGAGGGATACATGAAAGATATCATGTACTTTGGACATGGTAGGTGGAAGTTCTAGTCGATAAATCACAACCCCGACACGATCAAGAATATTGAAGGGGCCAATGTACCTAAGACTTAACTTTAATTTCTTCCCAATCCTCATGACCTTATTCCATGGAGATATGTGTAGAAGTACCATGTCTCTAACTTTGAACTCAAAGTCTCATCGATGATTGTCTGCATAACTCTTTTGTCGACTTTGGGCTACCTTGATGTGCTGCTGAATGATTTTCACCTTCTCCACAATTTCTTCAACCATTTCAGGTCCTAGTAGCTTATGCTCACCAAGTTCATCCCAATACACTGGTGTTCTCCACCTTTTCTCATAAAGGGCTTCATATGGTACCATTCAGATGCTCGAGTGGAAACTATTATTGTAGGAGAATTCAACCAGTGGAAGATTTTGGTCCGATCCTCCTTTGAATTATATAGAACATGCTCTCAACATATCTTATAGTGTCTGAATAGTTCGCTCATATTGACCATCAGTTTGAGGATGATAGGCCGTACTGAAGTTTACTTCAGTGTTTAGAGAATGTTGGATACTTTTCCACAACTTCGAGGTGAATCTCGAATCTCTATCAGATACAATAGATAGTGGTACTCTATTCAGCCTTATCACCTCTTTTATATATATCCGTGAAAGTTGATCCAATGATAATTCCTCTTGAATTGCGATAAAGTGAGATGTCTTTGTAAGATGATCCACAATAAACCATATAACATTATTTCCTCTAGATGTCCTTCTAAGTCCAGTGACAAAGTCCATGGTGATGTTATCCCACTTTCATGTTGGTATGGGTAGTGGTTGCATCATCCCATTAGAATTCTGTATTTCATCCTTTACTTGTTGTCATACCAGACACTTTGATGTATACTCAACAATCTCCTTCTTCATATTGTCCCACCAAAAGTTCTCTGGGAGATCTCGATACATCTTTGTGCTCCCTAGGTGAATAGAGAAGGCTGAGCTATGTGCATCATTCAAAAGCTTCTTCTTTATCTATGGATAGGATGTTACATATAATCGTGACCCAAATCTTACAAATCCTTCCTCATCAATCATGAACTCAAAGGATTTCCCATTTTTTAATGGATTCCACCTTTTTCTAAATTTCCACATCTTTTCCTTGAGCATTCTTTATTTTCTCTATGAGGGATGGTTGAGTAATGATTTGAGAAAGGATTGATGATGTTCCTACCTTAATGATTCTCATGTCCATCATCTACAAATCTAAGAAGATCAAATCCTTTTAAATTTTCATAATTGATAAAGATGTAGGATCCTTTCTACTCAGAGCATCCACCACCTTATTTGCTTCACCGGGTTGGTAGTGGATTGGGAATTCATAATCCTTGATGGGATCTATCCATCTTCACTGGTGCATATTAAGCTCTTTTTTTGTGAATATATATTTGATACTCTTGTGATCAGTATATATATCACACTTCTCCCCAAAGAGATAATGCTTCCAGGTTTTCAATGCAAAGATCACAACCACCAACTTCAGATCATGCGTAGGATAGTTTTTCTCATGTATTTTCATCTGCCTTAAGGTGTAGGCTATCAATTTATCATTTTTCATCAGCACACAACATAAGACCATCTTTGAAGCATCACTATACACCACAAAGAGTTCTCCACTTTTTGGGATTGTGAGTACTGGTGTAGTGATTATCCTCTTTTTCAACTCCTTAAAATAGTCTTCACATTCTTGAGTCTAGAAAAAATTTACTCCCTTCCATGTGAGATTATTTATCAGGTTTTAAAATCATGAAAATTTATTCAAAAATCATAGATAATACCCAGCTAGACCCAGAAAGCTGCAGATCTCCACTTTAGATGTTGGCTTGGGCCACTATTCTATCACTTTTGTCTTGGAAGGGTCCACTGATATCCCTTTGTTGGTGATAACATGCTGCAAGAATGATACGTACTCCATCCAGAACTCACATTTACTGTAATTTTCATAAAAATTATCCCTTCTCAAAGTCTTTAACACAATATTCAAATTCTCCTAATGTTCCTCCTTGCACTCGGATTATATCATAATATCATCGATAAAGACTAACAAAAATTTGTTGAGGTAATCTCTAAAGACTCTATTCATTAAATCAATGAAAATTGATGGATTATTAGTGAGTTCGAAGGGAATCACTATGAACTTATAATATCCATAACTCATTCTAAAGGTGGTCTTGGGAATATATTCCTTCCTTACCTTTAATTGGTGATATCTCGACCAAATGTCCACCTTAGAGAAATAACTATCCCCACAAAGTTGATCAAACAATTCATCTATATGTGGTAGGGGATACTTGTTATTTATCATGATTTTATTGAGCTCATGATAATCAATGAAAAGGCGCATTGATCCATCCTTCTTCTTGATGAAGAGGACTGACACACCCCATGGTGAAGCACTCGGGAGTATAAAACTCTTCTCCAGATTCTCTTGTAACTACTTCCTCAGCTCTTCCAGCTCTACGGTGGACATTATATAAGGTGTCTTTGATATAGGCATAGATCCATAAATAAGTTCAATTGAGAACTCAACCTCTTGGCCAGGATGAAGACTAGGAAACTCTTTAAGAAATAAATCAGTGTAATCCCTCACGATGGGCATGTCTTCAAGCATGATTCTCTACTTTGTCTCAATCATTTGAGTTAGACATGCTTTCTCATAAGGAATTAATATCCACACTTGATATAATGATTTTAAAGGAGATTCATCTTCCTCCTTACACTTGTAAATAATTTTAGGATGCTTCAGGATATGAATAGTGATATCACCTTCCTAACAATTGATGTTGGATTTGTATAAAAATAGCTAATCCATGCCCAAGATAGCATCAAATTTCACTAAAGGAAGTATGATGAGATTTTCTAGGAGGTTTAGTCCACAAACGTTAACTAGGGTGGAGTTATAAACCATGGACACAATAATTTCCCAATTCACTATTCTCACAGATAACTTATCCTCCAAATTTTGAGGTGGTGTTTGAATAGTTCTACTAAATTTGCAAGATATGAAAGAAGGCATAGAACCAGAATCAAATAGCACGTTCTCTATTTTTAAATGAATAACTAGCGTAGTTGTCACCACATTATTGTCCGGATCCACCTCAGTAGTAGTGATAACATAATCCCTTCCTTGTTTCCTTGGAGGTTGTTGTTGATTGCCTCTGATAACCCTTGGATTAGGGAAATTATTTGCATAATTCCCATGCTCCTTGAAGTTGTAACACTGCACTATAGGCTGAGTGTTGATCCGAACCTTCCTTTATTCTTCCACATTAGTGGGATTTTTCATATATCTTTGAAATTTTTTAGCCAGATGTCCCAATTTTCCACATTTGAATCAATTATTGGTTCCCTTTAGACAGTTCCCAGGATACTTCTTTCCACAATTTTTACACATGGGATGATCGAGCTTCTTTCCATCATGGAATTTATATACGGAACCGCTCACATTAGATTCTATTTTCCTCTTTTTATCACTGGGCCCATGATACCACTAAGAGTCTCTAATATCTATTTCAATCTTAAGGGCACAATGAAAAATCTCCTCATAACTATCAAAGTCTTGAATAACCAACACTTTCTATAGACTTGGCTTCAGTCTGCTAAAAAAGCAATCCACCTTGCTTTCGGTGTTCATGAAAAAGCCAGAGGCGTACCTTTAATGCCTTGTAAAGTTTGCTTCATACACCCCGATTAACTAATCTTCCTTCTACTTGAGTCTGAGTAACTCTCATTCTATCATGAGACGGAGGGTTTGGGGAAAATATTTATTGAAAAACATTCTATTTAATTCCTCCCAATCCATGGAATCAATTTCCTCCTGGGGATTCTTATTCTTGATCAGTTTTCACCACTGATCAGCTTCCCCATCAAAACTATAGATCGCCAGTATGACTTTCTCTTCTTTTGAGCACTTGAGGATAGAGAATATATTTTCAATGGAGTTAATCCGCTGTTCCGTGAGGAGGGGATAAAAAGATCCAATAAATATGGGAGGCCTTTGATGCATGAAGGATTCAATGGAAACTTTCTCTTTCCTTGGAGTAAGAGGGTGTTCCACATGATTCAAGTTATTATTCATAACTTGAGCCAGCTGAGCAAGTACTATCAGGATGTTTTGAGCACCCGTTCCCATCATATCAGGCATATCATTAGGGAAATCCTCACATTACCTATCACATTGATTGTTGGTATGTGTTATTCTATTTCCTTCCATTAACTAAGAAAAATAACATACAATTAGAGGGCTTGAATACTTAGCTATTTAGCAAAAGGGAAACTTTGAACATAAAAGGATAAACTTGTAAAATAGAAGTATATTCTAACTCGTGATTCCTTATGTTTCAATCTAGGTTATCCTTGATATATTTCTTAACTTATATTCTTATGGGCTATTTTTTATTCCCTTAATAATGGTTTGTACCAAGCTCATGAATTTACTAAAGCATATCCCCCAAGATTGTCAAACCAAGAGTGCAGAAAGACCCATTGTCATGCACCAGTTTTCATTTGAGTCGATCTAAAAGTGGGGTTTTTGGGTTTTAACTTTAGATATATCTGTTCCAGATCCACCTATACCTATTTGTATCCATATAGGGATGTATTTTCTTAATAAACCACTTACTCTATACTTACCAAAATTTAGGGGTCTTTTCTTGTACTTAGTCTCATCCTTAAGGTTCTTAATAAAGTTCTATATTACTAATCTCCAAAAATAACTAGAATATCCTATGATATAAAATATAGATACCCTAACCTTTTAAATATATCATTACATGATTTTAAGCATAATTAAACGTCAAATTATAAGCCAAGGATCGTAAAGTTTGGTGTCTTGGAAGTCTAGGTACATAATAAAATATTACAAAAACAAATTTTTATTTAATCTTCATAATGAGATCCTATATTCCATTATGATAATACATCTTCATAGGATAACCTGTGTATAACATGAACAAAGGGATGAGCTAAAATCCTAGTAAGGGAAAAAACATAGTAGTAAAGCTTTAGTACATGGGTTAAGAGGCATGGAATAATGATATAAAAAGGAATGGAACATGTGAAATCATAAAATATAAACATGGGGTCATATAAACATGGAGTAATAATAATGTGGTATCAACATAAAACAATACTTTTTCACAATTCAAGGCTCTTTTCACATATAGGAGCACAAGTCAAGGTTAACCACCAAGACTGTTGCACATGGTAGCATGAGTCAAGGCTAACCGCCAAGACCATTGCACATAACATCTCATGAGACTCAAATTTACGCAATGCATTGGTGTGCTATTTGTGAGAACCCATCTTAATATGTTCATGAATATGTTTTCCACATTAAGAGTCATACGTAATCAATCATACATAAACATAAGTGTACCCATGGAAGGAAATGGGTATCATAATCATATCATAAAGCATAATGAACGGGCATATCATACAAGTGTCCATAAATGAAAGGAATTAAAACATACATAGAAATTCATAAGGTAAAATAATAATCTATCATGGTAAGTGATATAAAATATAATTGAAAACATTAAAGAAGAGTATTTATGAAATTTTAGCATTAAAACATTTTAGTGCGGTTTAAAGGAAAATACTAACAAGCATTTAAAATAGAAAAGGGAGTAATATTTTATATAAAACTAGAAGTGAAACAAGAAGGTTTTCATGAAAAAAAGAGTGGTTTTATAAATATAATGGTTTCTTAAAAATAGACTGTATAGTGTATTTGAAATTGGGTAAGAATTTGGGAATTTCCCTTAAAACGAGTTTTCTTATCGGGAAGTATTGGGGAGGGAATCATTTAAAAACATGTATATACCCAAAAGATAAAGAGGTATGGATCTTGAAACATGAGTTTTGAGAATATAAACAATATTTATAAGTTTTATATAAAAATAATAGATAAATTTATTATAATAAAAATAAAGATGGAGCAACCCAAAGGAATGTAGGAGGATCAGATAGAATCCCTTACGAAATATCGACACGGTATCGAGTGTATTTAGGAGGTATTAATGAGAGAGAAAGGGGTTTATCTTCTTTTATACATCATGAGGCCAGTATGGTGGAGGTTTAAAATCATACCCCATCATTAGTAACTACACATAAAAGGGAATAACATAGAGTATATTCTTGAATAAATATGAGAAAGAGAGGATCCCTTACCTTAAGTCCGATGGTGATCTCCACTTGATATTAATGATATGAATAATAAAATTAGGTTCATTAATTAATAATTACAGAACCTATATTACATGCAATTTATTTAGTATAACCTTTTTAAGTTTATTCATGACATTTTTGATTGGTTATGAGGTTCAATTTCATTGTTCGGGTCCGTTTGTTTCATGTTCGATTTACTTATATACATGTACGGATAATCATGTAAAATGAGGATGGTTGTAAAAAATTGGAGTTATCTTTTATTATTTAACATCCATAAGGTTAAATGGTTGTAAATTTCATTTGGTTACTTGGAGTGAAGATTAACCATTATGTAAAACTTTAGTGATAACCTTTTGGGTTAATTGGCAGTTTTTGACCATAATGAACACATTTTATTTTATAAATCAAAACCATGTGTAAAAAAGTATTCCAGAACCCTATAAGAGACATAATAAATATATTATGGTTTGGTTAAACCATGAAAATGGTTTCATGACCAGAATTGAAGATGCTAACGAATATTGAAAACCCATCGTCCTTGAATGTGGTAAATTAACACATCTCAGATGGTGTCTTTACTACTAAAATAAAAGAAGGGTAAAGGATAGATGATAATGAATTATTCGATTATCATAAAAAAATTATATTACATGTATTTTACTAGATTTTTCATACCATTTGGATAAGTATAGGTTAGGAAATAAAAGTGAACAAAGGAACATGGAAAGAAAGTGAAAGAAAAGAAAAGGGGAATTTACCTCTTGATTTAATCTTCCTTGAGAGCCTCTTAAGAGAAGTGGATTTGGTCTTTTGAGGAGACCAAGAGTTTCTGTACATGTAGGAGGATATTGGGGAGAGATTTGGGCAGAATTTAGGGAAGACGCAAGGCATGAGAGGAGTGAAGAGAAGAGGGGAGTGTGGGTGGTTTTTATAGTGGAGGGGAGCTGGGTTTTCTTAATATTATAAACATTAGTTTATTATTTTTCCATAAGGCAAGAAATACTAATGATTTTTGTGACAAAAAAATTAATATGTGCATGTGAGTTTGAACCAATGGCCATTTACATCATTCATGACTCAATCATGATGCAAAAATTCAGGTTTTAGCATTTATTGAGAATTATCATATTTTAATATTCATAAAAAATTTAAGTATTTTAGAAAAATATAAAAAATTCACCCTTACTAGTTTTTTCCATGTATAATTTAAAAATGAATTCCATTTTTCAAAAATAATTTTCTAAATACATTTAATTTATTTTTTAATTAAAATAATAATTTACCTGAAAAATAAAAATTTTAAAACTACAACGGATTTTATAATGATTTCAAAAATTACATAATGTATTATAAAATTATCTTGCAACCAGAATATTTTTTTTAATATATGAACACATTCTTTGAAAATACATTTTATTTTAAATTAATTAATTAATTTTAATTAATTATTTATGACTTACAAAAATACCAATACTTTTACTATGGTCATATTATCAATTATAAGATTCCTAAATTTTAATTATACTTTCAAGGGTGAGGTTTTCATTATTTTGGATGATTTACTATTCATAAGGTTCATATTACTATTCATAAGGGTATGTTACTATTCATAAGGGTAGGTTACTATTCACTTAATAAAATGTTTTTCCTATAGGAATCCAAATATCTTACTAATCACAACAATGTATGTCAAAAATTTTAAATTCAAATCATAGAAGTGACAATATTATGTTTAAAGGTCAGATAGTTCTTAGTAATTCAGTGTCTTGTAGTTTTATGTGATTATATGACATAAATATAAGAAGGGAATTTCCATTGATAAAACATTGGGTTGTTAAATTATTACACCCTTATAAATTTTCTCCCTCAAAATTTTGTTTTACATTCTTTTCCATAAACAGGTGCAGGTACTTTTCATTAATTACCTCCTCCAGTTCCCATATTGCCTCTTCGTACTTATGGTTCTGCCATAGTACTTTGACCAGGTGAGTAATGTTGTTACATAGAACTTTGTCTCTACGATCCAATATCTTCATTGGATGCTCCTCATAAGAAATATCATTCTCCAACTGCACCACCTCTGAAGAGAGTACATGTGAAGGGTCTGGTATGTACTTTCTTAAGAGGGATGCATGAAAGACATCGTGTACTTTGGACATGGTAGGTGGAAGTGTTAGTCGATAGGCCACAACCCTGACATAATCAAGAATCTCGAAGGGGCCAATGTACCTAGGACTTAACTTTCCCTTCTTTCCAAACCTCATGACCTTCTTCCATGGAGATATGTATAGAAATACCATGTCTCCAACTTTGAACTCAAGGTCTCGTCAATGATTTTATGAATAACTATTTTGTCGACTTTGGGATGCCTTGATGTTATAATAAATGGTTTTCACCTTCTCCACCATTTCTTAGACCATTTCAGGTCCGAGCAGCTTATGCTCACTGACTTCATCGCAACACACCGGTGTTCTGCAACTTTTCCCATAAAGGGATTCATATGGTGCCATTCAGATGCTCGAGTGGAAACAATTGTTGTAGGAGAATTCAACCAGTGTAAGATGTTGGTCCCATACTCCTTTGAATTCCATAAAACATGCTCTCAACATATATTCTAGTGTCTGAATAGTTCGCTCATATTAGCCATCAGTTTGAAGATGATAGGACGTACTGAAGTTTATTTCAGTGTTTAGAGCATGTTGGAGACTTTTCCAGAACTTTAAGGTGAATCTCAAATATCTATCAGATATAATAGATAGTGGTACTCCATGAATCCTTACCACCACTTTGATATATATATCTATGAAAGTTGATCCAATGATAATTCCTATCGAATTGTGATAAATTGAGATGTCTTGTAAGACGATCCACATTAACCCATATAGAATTGTTTCCTCTGGATTTCCTTGGAAGTCTAATGAAAAAGTCCATGGTGATGTTCTCCCACTTCCATGTTGGTATGGGTAGTGGTTACATCATCCCATTAGACTTACGTATTTTAGACTTAACTTGTTGACACACCATGCACTTTAATGTATACTCAATAATCTCTTTCTTCATATTGTCCCACCAAAAGTTCTCTTGGAGATATCGATACATCTTTGTGATCCCTAGGTGAATAGATAAGGTTGATCCATGTGCATCATTAAAAATATCCTTCTTTATCTATGGATTTGATTTTACACATAATCGTGACTCAAATCTTACAACTCCTTCCCCATCAATCATGAACTCATTAGATTTCCCATTTTTAATGGATTCCACCCTTTTCTAAATTTCCACATCCTTTCTTTTAGAATCCTTTATTTTCTCCATGAGGGATGGTTAAGAATCATTTGATACAAGATTGATGATTTTCCTCCCTTAATTATTCCCATGTCTATCCTCTACAAATATAAAAAGATCAGATCCTTTTCAATTCTCATCATTGAAAAAGATACATGATCCTTTCTACTTAGAGCATCCACCACCTTCTTTTCCTTACCGGGATGGTATCCGATTGAGCAGTCATAATCATTGATGAGCTCTATCCATCTTCACTGGAAATTAATCTCTTTTTGTGTGAATATATATTTGATACTCTTGTGATCAGTATATATCTCACACTTCTCCCCATAGAGATAATGTCGCCAGATTTTCAATGCAAAGATCACAACCACCAACTCCAAATCATGCGTAGGATAGTTTTGATCATGTATTTTCAGATGACTTGAGACGTAAGCTATCACTTTATAATTTTTCATCAACAAACAACCTAATCCCTTATTTTAAGCATCACTATACACCACAAAGAGTTATCCACTTTTTGGGATTGTGAGTACTGGTGTAGTGATTAGCCTCTTTTTCAACACCTTAAAATAGTCTTCACATTCCTGAGTCCAGAAAAACATTACTCCCTCCCATGTCAGCTTGGTCATTGGGTTTGAAAATCATGAAAAGTTATTCAAAAATCGTCAATAATACCTATCTAGACCCAGAAAGCTGCATATCTCTATTACAGATGTTGGCTTGGGCTACTCTTTAATCACCTTTGTCTTGAAGGGGTCTATATATATCCCTTTGCTGGTGATAGCATGCCCCAATAATGACACTTCCTCCATCCAGAACTCACATTTACTATACTTTTCGTACAACTTCTCCCTTCTTAAAGTCTTTAACACAATATTCAAATGCTACTCATGTTCCTCCTTGCTCTTGAAGTATATCAGAATATCATCGATAAAGACTACCACAAATTTTTCAAGGTAATATCTAAAGACTCTATTCATTAAATCCATGAAAATTTCTGAAGCATTGGTGAGTCCTAAGGGAATCACTATGAAATCACAGTGTCCATACCTCATTCGAAAGACAGTCTTGGGAATACCTTCCTTCCTCA
Organism: Viscum album; assembly: GCA_963277665.1. Lineage (NCBI taxonomy): Eukaryota > Viridiplantae > Streptophyta > Magnoliopsida > Santalales > Viscaceae > Viscum > Viscum album. Next base: position 111,336,963 of record OY728138.1, on the reverse strand, counting down.
CCTTTAATTAGAGAAATAACTAGCCACACGAAGCTGATCAAACAAGTCATCTATCCGTGGAAGGGGATACTTGTTCTTTATCATGATTTTATTGAGCTCATGATAATCAATGCAGAGGAACATTGATACATCCTTCTTCTTGATGAAGAGGAATGGAACACCCCATGGTATAGCACTTAGGCGTATAAAACCCTTCTCTAGATTATCTTGTAACTACTTATTCAGCTATTCCAGATCTATGATGGCCATTCTATAAGGTGTCTTTAATATGGGTAGAGATCTAGGAATAAGTTCAATTGAGAACTCAACCTCCTTGTCAGGAGTAATACCATGCAACTCTTTAGGAAATAAATTAGTGTAATCCCTCATGATGGGCATGTCTTTAAGCATGATTATCTCATTTGTCTCAATCATTTGAGCTAGACATGATTTCTCATAAGGAATTAATATCCACACTTGATACAATGATTCTAAATGAGATTCATCTTCCTCCTTACACTTGTAAAGAATTGGAGGATGATTTGGGATGTGAAGATTGATCGCCCTTTCCTGACAGTTGATGTTGGATTTGTATAAAGATAGCCAATCCATTCCCAAGATAACATCAAACTCCACTAAAGTAAGTATGATGATATTTTCTAGGAGGTTCAGTCCATAAACATTAACTGGGGTGGAGTTATAAACCATGGATGAAATAATTGCCCCATTTACTATTCTCACAGATAACTTATCCTCCAAATTTTGAGGTGGTGTTTGAATAGTTCTACTAAGCTTGACAGATATGAAAGAAGGTGTAGAACTAGAATAAAATAGTACGTTTTCTATTCCGGAATGAATAACTAGTGTACCTGTCACCACATCATTTTCTGGATCCACCTCAGTAGTAGTGATAGAATAAGCCCTTCCTTATTTCCTTGGAGGTTGTTATTGATTTCCTCTGATAACCCTCGATTTAGGGAAATTGTTCGCATAATGACCATGCTACTTATAGTTGTAACACTGCATTATAGACTAAGTGTTTATCTGAACCTTACTTTCTTCTTCCTCATTAGTGGGATTTTTCATATCTCTTCGGAATTTTTTAGCCAAATGTTCCAACTTTTCACATTTTAAGATATTCTTGGTTCACTTTAGACAGTTCCTAGGATGTTTCTTCCCACAATTTTTACATGTGGTATGATCGATCTTCTTTCCATCATGGAATTTATTTTCCGAACTTCCCACATCAGATTCCATTTTTCTCTTTTTATCATCGGGCCCAAAATACCATTGAGAGTCTCCGATATCTATTTTAACCTTAAGGGAATAGTGAAAAATCTCCTCATAGCTATCAAAATCTCGAATCACCAAAATTTTCCATATACTCATCTTCAGTCTGTTAAAGAAGCATTCCACCTTAATTTCAGTTTTCATGAAAAAGCTAGAGGCATGCCTTGAAAGCCTTGTAAAGTTTGCTTCATACACCTTTATTGACTCATATTTCTTCTACTTGAGTATGAGGAAATCTCTTTCCATCTTAAGATGAAGGGTTCAGGGAAAATATTTATTGAAAAAATATTCTCTTGAATTACTCCCAATCTATGAAATCAATTTTCTCTTGGGGATTTGTATTCTTGACTAGTGTTCACCACTAATCAGCTTCCCCATCAAAACGATAGATCACCAGTATGAATTTATCTTCTTATAATCATCGAAGGATAGAGAATATATTTTCAATGGAGTTAATCCACTATTCCGCGAGGAGGGGATCAGAAGATCAATAAACATGAGAGGCCTTTTCCGTATGAAGGATTGAATGGAAACTTTATCTTTCCTTAGAGGAGGAGGGTGTTCCACATGATTCAAGTTATTATTCATAACTTGAGCTAGATGAGAAACTACTGTCATGAAGTTTTGATCACCCGTTACCATCATATCAGGCATATCATTAGGGAAATCTTCACATTCCCCATCACATTGATTATTGGTACGCGTTCTTCTATTTACCTCCATTAACTAAGAAAAAGAACGTACAATTAGAGGGATTGAATACTTAGCTATTGAGCACAAAAAAGAAACTTTGAACATAAAAGGATAAACTTGTAAAAGAGAAGTATATCTTAACTCATGATTCCCTATGTTTCAATATAGGTTATCCTTCTATTTCTTAACTTATATTATAATGGGCTATTTTTTCATTCCCTTAATAATTGTTTATACCAAGCTCATGAATTTACCAAAGCATATCCCCCGGGAGTGTCAAACCAAGAGTGTAGTAAGGTCCGTTATCATGCACCGGTTTCCATTCGAGTCCAACTAAAAGTGGAGTTTTTGGGTTTCACCCCTAGATACATCTGTTCCAGAGCCACCTCTACCTATTTGTATCTAGACAGGGATGCATTTTCTTGATAAACCACTTACTCTACACTTACCAAAATTTAGGGGTATTTTATTGTACTTAGTCTCATACTTAATGTTCTTACTAAAGTTCTATATTCCTAGTATCCAAAAATAACTAGAGTATCCTCTCATACCAAATACAACAACCCTAACTTTTTACATATTTCATTACATGATTTTAAGAATAATTAAACATCAAATTATAAGACAAGGATCGTAAATTCTAGTGTCTTGGAAGACTAGGTATGTAATAAAACATTATAAAAACAACTTTTTATTTAATCTCCATAATGATATCCAATGTTCCATTGTGCTCATACATCTTCATAAGATAACCTGGGGATAACATGAACAAAGCGATGAGCTAAAATCCCAGTAATGGAAAAAAATAGTAGCAAATCTTTAGCACATGGGTTAGGAGGAATGACATAATGATATAAAAAGGCATGGAACCTGTGAAATCATAAAATATATACATGGGGTCATATAAAAATGGAGTCATAATAATGTGATATCAATATAAAATATGAATTTATCATTATTCAAGGCTCTTTGCACATAGAAGACCATAAGTTAAGGTTAACCACCAAGACCTTTGCACATGGTAGCACAAGTCAAGGCTATCCGCCAAGACCGTTGCACATAACATCTCATGATACTCAAATTTACCCAATGAATTGGAGTAATATCTAGGTTAAACTATATTAACATGTTCATGAATATGTTTTCCACATTAAGAATCATACATAATCAATCATACATAAACATAAGGGTACCCATGGAAGGAAATGGGTACCATAATCATGTCATAAAGCACAATGAATGGGCATATCATACAAGTCTCCATGAAAGAAAGTAATTAAAACATACATGGACATTCATAAGTTAAAATCAGAATATATCATGTTAAGTGATTTCAAATAGAATTGACAACATGAAAGAAGAGTATTTAAGAAATTTTATCATTAAAACATTTTAGTGTGGTTTAAAAGAAAATACTAAGGATCATTTAAAATAGAAAAGGGAGTAATATTTTATATGAAACCAGAAGTGAACAAAGAAGGTTTTCATGATAAAAATATTGGTTTTATAAATATAATGGTTTCTTAAAAACAAATCGTATATTGTACTTGAAATTGGGTAAGAATTTGGTATATCCCCGAAATAGAATGAGGGATGGATCTTGAAACATGAGTTTTGAGAATATACATAGTATTTATAAGTTTTATATAAAAATAATATACAACTTCATTTGGATAAAAATAATTATAGAGAAACCTGAAGGAATGTAGGAGGTTTGGGTAGAATCCCTTATGGAATATCGGCATGGTACCAGGTGTACTTAGGAGGGATTAATGAGATAGAAAGGGGTTTATCTTCTTTTATAAATCACGAGGGAAGTATGGGGGAGGTTCAAAATCATACCCCATCATTAGGAACTACACATAAAAGGGCATAACATAGAGGAGATTCTTGAATAAATGTGAGAAAGAGAGGATCCCTTACCTTAATTTTTATGGTGATCTCCACTTGATATTAATGACCTGAATAATCAAATGAGGTTCATTAATTAATTATTACAGAACCTATTTTACATGTAATTGATTTAGTATAACCTTTTTAAGTTTATTAATGTAAGGACCTAACCCATGTTGCCTGGAGCTGGTGCCTTATTTGATTATATTGGCATATAAACAAGGAATATGCATCCCGAAGGACTAAGTAGTTTAGTATTATTGGAAACAAGATACATACATAATTTCAACATTAAAACTTGAAAAGAAATACAACATAGAAACTCCTTAGACAACATCTATAACTTATAGGTTATTTCAACATGTAATTCATAACAAAATTCTTCATGTCCTAAGAAAATGAAACATAAGAAAGGGGTGATCTTAAATGCTCAGTAAGAGTAAGCAATACAACAGAAGATATATAAACATTAGGCGTGTTGAATAACTAAAAACATATGCCTTTAAAAAATAATAAACTTTAACACATGATACATAATCATGGGTTTTCTACTAGTCGAATATCCACATGATCCAGCAATATTATTTTCATAATGAGAGAACGCATAATGCGGGACAACATAACCATACCGTCAAGGCCTCATGCTAAGACCATAAATAATCATTTTGTCAAGGCCTTGCGCCAAGACCGTAGTTTGTCTCATGAGACCTACCAATGAACCGAGGAGATATAGAGGGCCTCACCCAACACTTTATATGTCCAATGAATTCCTCATATTAATGGTGATAAATATAAACAATATATACATTTATATTGAAACTAATATATGAAATGTAAATAACTTTCCCCGAACATTAAGCATAAACACTAACCATTTAGAGTAAATTGGTGAATGGTTTTAAGATAGCACATCCGTAACAAAAATGACCATAAAACATTAAATTAAATATAGTATATGATACCATAAAATATTAATCCCTATAATACATAAGAATCAACAAGATTGTTGAAATAGATGAATATACTCTTATAAAATCTTTGAGTAATTCTTGAGATAAATAACATTTTACTTTGAAAAGAAGAGTTCTTTTGGAAAAATATTTGTATAAAACCAGAAGTGAAGTAAGATAATATTTTGATAATAAAAAGAGTGATTTTATAAAGATAATGGTTTCCAAAAAACAGATTATAGGGTGCCCTTGAAAATGGGTGAGGATTTGAGAAATTCCCTTGAATTGGGCTTGCATTTTGGGAAGGATTTTTGAAAGATCCTTTCAAAAAATATAACTCCCATTAAATGAGAGTAGGATTATGGTCGGTAAACATATATAGAACAGTCACATAGAATTTATGAGGAGTAAATAATAATAAAAAATAATTTTATTGAGGTAATTAGACAATAAAAATAACCCGAATGAAAAAGGAGATTCGGATAAAAAAACCCTCACCTTAAGTACTAATGTGTTCCGTTCTTAAACTTAAGGTCCTAGAATATGAAATTAGACTTAATAATAACTTATTTTAGAACCCATTAGACTTGTATTTAGTTTATTATAATTCTTTTTTGTAACACTCTAAGAATTTACAAATAAATTTATTATAGAATGCATGAAACACTAAGTCTTTAAAAAACACCACTTCGTTATAACCTAATCAAGTAAACATAATTTTTCCACCTCTGTGGTTTGAATTTTGAAAAATTGACATACACAGTTGCATTCAGTAATATATTTAGAGTCTGATAAGACAAACTTAATTTTTGGTGAATAGTAGCATACCCTTATGAATAGTGACATACCCTTATAAATAGTAATGAATAGTAATGAATATTAAATCATATAAAAAAATAGAAACTTCACCTATGAATGTATAAATACAATTTAGACATCTTAAAAGTGAAAAAAAATCATAATATAAGTATTGGTATTTTTTTGTATGACATAAATATTTAAATTACAATTTTCTGATTAATATAATAATTTAAGATGGAAATGTATTTTCAAAAAATGTAATAAAAAATTGTTACTTTATTGTCTTATGATTATAATATAATCTTACAGGACCTTGATTAATTTCTCAAGGTCTTATAAAATGAGTTATAGTTTTAAAGTGTTTTTTTGGAATAAATTGTGATTTTATTTAAAAATTAAATTAAAAAAATTAAGAAAATTATTTTCAAAAAATGGAGTTAATTTTTGAATTCTACACATAAAAAATGGTTAGGATGACTTTTTTGGATTTTTCTAAAATACTTGAATTTTTCATGAATAGTAAAAATACAGTTTTGAGTTTTCGGTAGTTTAATGACATCATAATGACATAATAATTAAAATAAAAGTCTTGTAGACTTTTGTACAGTAAAGTAAGATATTATTTGTCCCAAGTGGATAATACCATGGGAAAATACCATGGGAAAGCCCATGGTTTTACAAAAACCACTAATGAGGTGTCTTTTTAAATTAATAAAAAAATCCCTCTCTTTTACTATAAATACCCACTCATACATTCATTTTATTTCAGTAAAAATCCATAATATTAGAATATATGGTGGTTTTACCTCCCTAGGAGTCCTCCAAATGTGTCCTTAAGCCCCCAAGGTCCCAACCTTCAAGTTCTAGGAGTTACTCTACAAGGTAAGGGAACCTTTCACCCTCCTCTTTTAGTCAACACTTCTTTTATGTTATCTCTTTGAATTTATATTCTCATATGTTGGGGTTTGATATTATGTATTCCTCTTAATTACCTTTTTATTTACATATTATTAGATACCCTTTTGATCTCATCAATTCATTTTATGAAATTTTAAGCGACGTCGTTAGGCTGCCGAATTTTCATAAGGTATCTCTCAACTTTTCTTTTATTTTCAAGTTCATCTCTTTTATTTTTCTCTCCTTACCCACTATATCCAAATGACCATGATAAATACAGTATAATATATATAATAGAATTATATCATGTTAATGGAATAACCATCATCAATATTCTTACTCCCTCCCTTTTATTTTTATAAACGAAATCGACGACCATGAGGTTCCAATTTATAACCTTTGTGGACGACAGAGTTTTGTTCTTCAATTTATCCTTAATTACTGGTCATGAAACCATTTATATGGTTAAAAAAGACTATAATATATGTATTATAACCTAATTAATATTCAGGAATCAATATATGTATATATTATTAATTTATATGACAAAACAAGTTCATAATAATCCAAACACCGTCAAATAATCAAAGTGGTTGTCATCTAATGATTCATCCTCATTCCATGTAACCAAAAGATAGAAATGACCATTAACAATTATGGATTTTCATAAATAATATTTAATTTCAATTATAGATATTTAAAACCATTCCATATGAAATCCATTACTTAAAAACAAGTGAACCGATTATGAAAATCAAGAAAACGAACACTTTGAAACGACAGAATTCAATATAATAACTTATCAATAAGGAAATAAATAAACTAAAAATAATTATGATAAAATAAATACATGTATAATAGGTTCTGAAATAAGTTATTAATAAGTCTAATTTCATATTCCAGGACCTTAAGTTCAAGAACGGAACACATTCAAACTTAAGGTAAGAGTTTCTTCATCTCACTCCCATTTTTGTGAGATTTTCCATATTCACTACTAAAACTTATATTTTTTGTATGTATACTGACCATTGATGTAACATATCATGAATATATTTATTTTTATGGTATTCAATGTATCATTTTAATATTATTAATTTTGGGGCATACAAATCATTTGATTACAAAGTGGTAAGTGTTTTCCACCCGAACTTCCGTTTTCATTCGGGTTACTTTCATTGTCTAATTACCTATGTGAAATTCTTATGTTTTATTATTTAATCCTCATAATTTCTGTGTGAGTGTTTTATATATGTTTACCAACCAAAATAATTCCTTATTTTATGGGTAGTTACATGTTTTAAAAGTAACTTTCAAAATTATTTCTGAAATACAAACCAGATTCAAGGGATCTTTTCAAATTCTTACTCGTTTTCAAGTGTACACCAGAATATGTTTTAAGGAACCATTATTTTTATAAAAAAAATAATTTTATCATGAAAAAATGATCTTGGATCATTTATGGATTTAATAGAACAAACTTTTCTTTCCACTTTACAATTTCTCTTTAATACTTTCCTTAAAAAGCTCTAAAATGATTTAGTTCTAAAGAATCTTAAGAAATATTTTTACATGATTTCATTTAAGTGGGAAATAATTTATGAATAAAATATAATTTCATTGTCCTATTATTTTATTTTATGGTATATTCATGTTTACAAACCAGTTTCATGAAAAATACAAAGGATTTTTCACAAGAACTCTTCTTTCCAAAGTAAAAAGGTTTTTCTCATCTCACTTTATCTTTTATGAGATATATTCCTTGTTCACCACTTACTTCTTACTTGTGGTGTATGTACTGTCCTTTGGTATAGCATATTAAGAGTCTAACTATTCTCATGATATTCTAAGGGATTTTTATTTGAATGTTTCAAGGTGGTATGGGACACTTTGGAATGTTTAAGGATTATTTCCTCAAGGATTTTTCAATGGTCTCATTTAAAAGTATCTTTATCTATGTCAATGTCCTTTGTTGAATATTGTACTTTATTGAGGTTTATATCCTATTATATCATCTACAATATTTAATTTAATGGTTTATGATTAGTTTGAATGTGGATGTGCTATCTTAAAACCATTCATCAACTTATTCTAAATGGTAGTGTTTTTGCTTAATGATTGGGGAAAGTAATTTACATTTCATATGTTAGTTTAAATATGAATGTATTGCTGTTTATGTTCACCCAATTAATATGAAGAATGAATTGGACTTATTAAGTGTTGGGTGGGGCCCTCTATATCCCCTCAGTGAATCAGTAGGTCTCATGAGACAAACTACAGTCATGGCACAAGGCCTTGACAAAATTATTATTTATGGTCTTGGCACAAGGCCTTGATAGTATGGTTATGATATACCACATTATGCATTCCATAATTATGAAAATAGTATTGATGTTTCATGTGATTATTAGACTAGTAGAATAACCATGATTATGGCATTATTTATTCATCTCTTATTCCTACCATAACGTGTTCATGTTTTTGTTAAAGGAATATGTTTTTAGTTATTCAAAATGCCTAATGTTTATGTTATGATATTTTCAATTGTATTTCATACCCTTACTAAGTGTTTGATCTCACCCATTTTTATGTTTAATTTTATCAAGGCATGAAGAAGTTTATTATGAATTACCTGTAGGGATAAACATATAGTGGTGGATGTTCTCAATAAAACTTTTATGCTATTTTTTTCTTCAAGTTGTAATGTTGAACCTATGTATGTATCTGGTTTTCCAAAACTACTAAACTAATCAGTACTTAGGTATTTGATTCCTTATAATCATGACAATGTATTAAAATAATGAACCGAATCTGGGCTTCTGGGGTTGGGGAGTTATAGTTGGTATCAAATGAAGTTTAGTAGAAAACTTGGAAACTAGATTTAGAAAACGTAGATTAGGGAACAAATCCCTAAGATAGTATTTGAGGATAAGAATACAATAGTATCCTGGTATTTTGGTAAGGAATATATTATGTGTATATTTCTAGAAAATACATCTCTTTCTGGATACAAACATGTAGAGGTGGCTCTGGCACAGATGTACCTAGGAGTGAAATCTCTAACAAGGAGTTTTTGGCTTGACCCGGGGTATCCTGGTACACAACAACGGGCCTTGCTACACTCTTGATATTGACACTACCGAGGGATATGTTTAGGATAATTCACATTTTCTTTACAAGCCATTATGAATGATTTATGCCTAAAAAATAACCAAAGTATATGGTTTTAGTATTTATGATGCATACATTTATGTTATGTGTTATACCATGTTTAGAGATATTGAGAGTTCATAATTTTATGAGCTAATATATAATATTGAATTGATTAGAAATGGAGCCTAGTAGAAGGAATGAGAACTTCACCAATGCACGAGATACGAAGAGTAAGAAGGATTATACCTCTGATTGTATTAAGCCATCATTTCAAAGGAATATTTTCTCCCAAGTATCCTCATCATATGAAGAAATAGTATCATGTGTTGAAAAGGAATGTAAAGTCTTCTCTGAGTCCTATGTCTTTGAAGGGAAGTAAAAGAATAAGAGGATGGTAGGGAAAATATGGATAAAGGGAAGAAGGGAAATATGTATTTTCCCACATGTGTTTACAATCCACCATTCTCATAATTGCAAGACAAGGAAAGAATTTTCCTATATTCAATGATTCGATTGCAGGGATATGGGACACTATGTGAATCAATTTCCCAAGTGTCAAATTAATATAACCCAAATAATAATTTTGGATAATGATAAAGTTATGATGCTACCACAGATGAAGTAGAATGATTAATATTCCAAGTCAAGAATCATGTCATTTTAATATTTTGTCAGTAATGTACTGGTTGTAAGAATTATGAGATATATAAGGATTTTACTGTAGTACTATTTCATTGAGGATTTGAGTTCTTATGATGAATGGTATAAAGGAAAATTGATTCAGTAGAAAAATAAACTTTTTAGAAAAAAACTTGATTGAGGGAAAGACTACCCTTAATATATATATATCATGTTGAGATAATGATGAAGAAATGATTGATTCAGATAAGTACTAACTACCTTAGAACTGATTATTGACTTGTTGAGAAGTGGTCTATGCTATCATCAATGGAGTTTACAACAATTTTGGATTTAAGGAATACATCCAATAACATGTATATTACTTAAGGAATACAGAGGCATGCATGTTTCTGATATGATTTTTATGGTAATTCAAGTTATTACCATATTTCAAGAGGATACACGATGATGTTATTCACATGTTTGGAATGTGAATTTTAGAGACGCTTCTTGTTGATTAAGGGTTAATGATAAGTTCATCTTTTAAATTTAGAGGCCTTCATTATAATGTGTTGAATAATTATATTTTGGAATTATTAACCATTAATTAAATGGTTTAAGTTGATCATTGTATGGATTTTAGAGTTTAATGTCACCACATGATGGTTTGGTTATTATTCCTTGACCATGTTTTCCAATTATAATTCATTGTTTTATAGGAACTAATGCATTTCCCTTTCCTATTATTAATATAATATTTTAACTATATTCTTTATGTGGTTTTCCCACAAGGGAATTTTCAAGTATCAACCATTAACTTTCGAAGTTCAATTTCAAATTTTGAGGACAAAATTTTTGTAAGGATGAGATAATGTGACACCCTAATAATTTACAAATAGATTTATTATAGAATGCATGAAACATTGAGTCTCTACAAAACACCACTTTGTTATAACCTAGTCAAGTAAACATAATTTTTCCACCTCTGTTATTTGAATTTTGAAAAACTGATATACACAGTTGTGTTCAGTAAGATATTTAGAGTCTGATAAGAATAACTTAATTTTTGGAGAATAGTAACATACCCTTATGAATAATGACATACCCTTATGAATAGTAATGAATAATAATGAATAGTAAATCATATAAAAAATAGAAACTCCACCCATGAATGTATAAATAGAATTTAGACATCTTAAAAGTGAAAAAATGATCATAGTATAAGTATTGGTATTTTTGTATGACATAAATATTTAAATTAAAATTTTCTGATTAATTTAATTTCTCAAGGTCTTATAAAATGAGTTATAGTTTGAAAGTGGTTTTTTGGAATAAATTATTATTTTATTTAAAAATTAAATTAAAAATATTTTAAAAAATATTTTCAAAAAATGGAGTTATTTTTTTAATTCTACACATTGAAAAATGGTTAGGATGAATTTTTTAGATTTTTCTAATATACTTGAATTTTTCATGAATAGTAAAAATACAGTTTTGAGTTTTCGGTAGTTTAATGACATCATAATGAAATAATAATTAAAATAAAAGTCTGGTAGACTTATGTACAGTAAAATAAGATATTAGGTGTCCCAAGTGGATAATACCATGGGCAAATACCATGGGAAAGCCCATGGTTTTACAAAAACCACTAATGAGGTGCCTTTTTAAATTAATAAAACATTCTCTCTCTTTTACTATAAATACCCACTCATATATTTGTTTTATTTCATTAAAAATCCATAATCCTCAAATATATAGTGGTTTTAACTCCCTAAGAGTCCTCCCAAGGTGTCTTTAAGCCCCCAAGGTCCCAACATTCAAGTTCTAGGAGTTGCTCTACAAGGTAAGGGAACCTTTCACCCTCCTCTTTTAGTCAACACTTTTTTATGTTATCTATTTGAATTTACATTATCATATGTTGGGGTTTGATATTATGTATTCCTATTACTTCCCTTTTTATTTTTATATTATGAGATACCCTTTTTCTCTCATCAATTCATTTTATGAAATTTTAAGAGACGCTGTTAGGCTTTCGAATTTTCATAAGGGATCTCTCAACTTTTATTTTATTTTAAAGTTCATCGCTTTTCTTTTTCTCTCCTCACCTACTATTTACAAATGACCATGATAACTCCAATATCATATATATACTGGAATTATATCATGTGAATGGAATAACCATCATCAATATTCTCACTCCCTCCCTTTAATATTTATAAACGAAATCAACGTCCATGAGGTTCCAATTTATAACCTTCATGGACGACGCAGTTTTGTTCTTCAATTTATCCTTCATTACTGGTCATGAAACCATTTAGATATTTTAAAAATACTATAATATATGTATTATAACCTAATTAATATTCATGAAGCAATATATGTACATATTATTAATTTATATGACAAAACAAGTTCATAATAATCCAAATGCCGCCAAATAATCGAAGTGGTTGTCACCTAATGATTCATCCTCATTCCATGTAACCAAATGATATAAATGACCATTAAGAATTATGGATGTTCATAATTAATATTTAATTTCAATTATGGATATTTACAACCATTCCACATGAAATCCATTACTTATAAACAAGTGAACCAATTATGAAAATCAAGAAAAAGAACACTTCAGAACGACGTAATTCAATATAATAACTTATCAATAAGGATAGAAATAAACTAAACAGAATTATGATAAACTAAATACATGTATAATATGTTCTTAAATAAGTTATTAATAATTCTAATTTCATATTCATGGACCTTAAGTTCAGGAGCATAACACATTCATACTTAAGGTAAGAGTTTCTTCATCTCACTCATATTTTTTGTGATATTTTCCATATTCACTACTAACACTTGTGTATTCTTTATGTATAATTCCAATTGATGTAACATATCATGAATATATTTATTTTCATGTTATTAAATTTATCATTTTAATATTATTAATTTTGGGTCATACGGATCATTTTATTACAAAGTGGTAAGTGTTTTCCACCCGAACTTCCGTTTTCATTCGGGCTACTTTCATTGTCTAATTACCTATATGAAATTATTATGTAATCCTCATAATTTCTGTTTGAGTATTTTATATATGTTTACCAACAAGAATAATTCCTTATTTTATGGGTATTTACACATTTTAAAAGGAACTTTCAAAATTATTTCTGAAATAGAAACCCGATTCAAGGGATCTTTTCAAATTCTTACTCATTTTCAAGTGTACACCAGAATCTATTTTAATCCACCATTATTTTTATAAAAACACTCATTTTTTCATGAAAAAATGATCTTGGATCATTTATGTATTTAATATAACAAATGTGTCTTTCCACTTTAAAATTTCTCTTTAATAATTTCCTTAAAAAGCTATAAAATAATTTAGTTCTAAAGAATCTTAAGAACTATTTTTTACATGATTTCACTTCATTGGGACATCATTTATGTATAAAATATAATTTAAATTTCCTAGTATTTTATTTTTGGGTATATTCATGTTTAAAAACTAATTTCATAGTAGATAAAATGTATTTTCCAAAAGAACTCTTCTTTCCAAAGTAAAAAGGTTTTTCTCATCTCACTTTATCTTTTATGAGATATATTCCTTTTTCACCACTTACTTCTTAATTGTGGTGTATGTACTTACCTTTGGTATAAAAAATCAGGATTATAACTATTCTAATCATATTATAAGTGATTTTTATTTGAATGTTTCATGGTGGTATGTGATACTTTGGAGTGTTTAAGGATTATTTCCTCAAGGATTTTTCAATGGTCTCATTTAAAAGTATCTTTATCTATGTCAACATCCTTTGTTGAATATTGTACTTCATTGAGGTTTATCTCCTATGATATCATCTACCATATTTAATTGAATGGTTTATGATTAGTTTTACTATGGATGTTTTATCTTAAAACCATTCACCAATTTACTCCGAATGGTTAGTGTTTTTTCTTAATGATTGGGGAAACTAATTTACATTTCATATGTTAGTTTCAATATGAATGTGTTGTTGTTTATGTCCACCCCATTCATATGAGGAATTAATTGTACTTATTAAGTTTTGGGTGGGGACCGCTATAGCCCCTCGGTGCATCGGTAGGTCTCATGAGACAAACTACGGTCTTGGCACAAGGCCTTGACAAAATGATTATTTATGGTCTTGGAATAAGGCCTTGATGGTATGGTTATGATATCCCGCATTATGAATTCCCTCATTATGAAAATAGTATCGATGGTTCATGTGGTTATTCTACTATAAGAATACCAATGATTATGGAATTATTTATTCAGCTCTTATTCCTACCATAATGTGTTCATGTTTTTGTTAAAGGAACATGTTTTTAGTTATTCAACATGCCTAATGTTAATGTTATGATATTTTTCATTGTATTGCTCACCCTTACTGAGTGTTTGAGCTCACCCATTTTTATGTTTCATTTTCTCAGTACATGAATATTTTTATTATGAATTACCTGCAGAGATAAACATAGAGTGGTGGATGTTCTCAATAAAAATTTTATGTTGTTTTTTTCTTCAAGTTGTAATGTTGAACCTATGTATGTATCTAGTTTTCCAAAAATACTAAACTACTCAGTATTTTGGGATTTGATTCCTTGTAATCATGCCAATTTATTAAAATAATGCACCGAATATGGGCTTCTGGGGTCAGGGTGTTACTTTTCTAGTTTATTTATGTCCTTATTGATAAGTTATTATATTGAATTCCGTCGTTCCATAGTGTTTGTTTTCTTGATTTTCATAAATGGTTCACTTGTTTTTAAGGAATGGAGTTCATGTGGAATGGATGTAAATCTATATAATTTAAATTAAATATTATTTATGAACATTAAGAAGTGTTAATGGTCATTTATATCATTTTTTACACGTAAATAGGATGAATCATTAGATTAATTATTAATGACATTCACTTAGTTATTTTAGCGGTATTTTGATTATTAGGAACTAGTTTGATCATAAGATTTAATAATATGTAAATATACTAGTTCCTGAATATTAATTAGGTTATAATACATATATTATAGTATGGTTCAACCATCAAAATTGTTTCATGACCAGAATTTAAGATGGCGATAAAAAATTGAAAACCTGTCATCCTTGAATGTGATGAATTAACACATCTCGGATGATGTTTTCATTTAAAGTATAAAATAATGGGAAAGGAGAGATGATGATGAATTATTCCATTATAAAAACAAAAATATAGTACATGTAATTTATTGTAGATATCATAACATTTGGATTAAAGGATGTGAGGAAAGAAAGAAAATAAAAGAACTTGAAAATTAAAGAAAAGTTGAGAGATCCCTTGCGAAAATTTTGCAGCATAACGACTATGAAACATGTTTTTAGAAAACATTAAAAAGCTAGAGGATAGAGGTATCCCATTAATAAAAGGCCCATAAATTATTATAGGGAAATAATAATATGGAAATAATAATATGGTATGAAAACTTGAAATACATACCACAAAAAAGAGAACTTGAATGGAAAAGAGGAGTTGAGAATTCTCTTAACTTGTAAAGTAACTCCTAAGACTTGAAGTTTGGGACCTTGGGGGATTGATAATAACTTGGGAGGACTAATATGGAAGTAAAAATACCAGATATTCGAGAATTATGAGGTTATAATGAAGTAAAACAAAGGAATAAGTTGGTATTTATAATAAATGAGAGGGATTTTTTTATTAATTTAAAAGGACACCTCATTAGTGGTTTTTGTAAAACCATGGGCTTCCCCATGGTATTTGCCCATGGTATTAGAAACTTGGGACACCTAATATCTTATTTTACTATACACAAGGATACCATAATTTTATTTTAATTATTATATCATTATGATGTCATTAATCACACCAAAAACTCAAAACCGTATTTTTACTATTCACAGGAAATTCAAGTATCTTAGAAAAATCCCAAAAATTCACCCTAACCATTTTTCAAAGTTTATAATTCAAAAATTAACTCCATTTTTCAAAAATAATTTTCTAAATATTACTAATTTAATTTTTAAATAAAATCATAGTTAATTTGAAAAATAACAAATTTAAAGGTATAATTAGTTTTATATCACATTGAAAAATTAATTAAGATCTCATTATCTTATTAACTTAAGAAAATAAAAAAATATCATTTTTACTATTCATAAGGGTTATATTACTATTCATATTACTATTCATAAGGGTATGTTACTATTCACCGAAAATCAAGTTGGTTCTATCAGACTCCAAATAACTCAGAAATCATAAATCTAGATGACCATTTTTCGAAATTCAAAACATAATAGAGGAAAAGTTGTGATTAACAGATAGATTATAAAATGTATTGTTTTTTAGGGACTCAATTATTCATGCATTCAATATTTATTTTAAAAAACATGGTGTGTTACAATTCATGACCTTTTTGATTGGTTATGAGGTTCAATTTCATTGTTCGGGTCCGTTTGTTTCATGTTCGGTTTACTTATATACATGAACAGATAATCATGTAAAATGATGATGTTTGTACATAATTAGAGTTATATTTTATTATTGAAAATATAAAAGGTTACATGGTTGTAAATCGCATTTGGTTACTTGGAGTGAATATTAATCATTATGTAAAACTTTAGTGATAACCTTTTGGGTTAATTGGTGGTTTTTGACCACAATGAACACATTTTATTTTAAAAATCAAAACCATTTGTAAAAAAGTATTTTAGAACCATAGATGAGACATAATACATATATTATGGTCTGGTTCAATGATGAAAATGGTTTCTTGACCATAATTGAAGACGCTAATGGAAATTGAAAACCCATCGTCCTTAAATGTGGTAAATTAACACATCTAAGATGGTGTCTTTACTACTAAAATAAAAGAAGGGTAAAGGAGAGATGATAATGAATTATCCCATTAGCATAAAAAAAATTCCATTACATGTATGGTACTGGATTTTTCATACCATTTGGATGAGAAGATGTTAGGAAAGAAAAGAGAACAAAGGAACATGAAAATAAAATGAAAGAAAAGAAAAGGGGAATTTACCTCTTGATTTAATCTTCCTTGAGAGCCTCTTAAGGGGAGAAGATTTGGTATTTTGAGGAGATAAAGAGTTTCTGTACATGGGGGAGGATCTTGGGGAGATATTTGGGTATAATTTAGGTAAGGCACAAGGCTTGAGAGGAGTTAAGAGAAGAAGGGAGTGTGGGTGGTTTTTATAGTGGAGGGGAGGAGGGTTTTTTTAATATTATAATCACGAGTTTATTGTTTTTCCATAAGACAAGCAATAGTAATGATTCTTGTGACCAAAAATAGTAATATGTGCATGTGAGTTCAAACCAATGTCCATTTACATCATCCATGACTCAATCATGATGTAAAAATTTAGGTTTTAGCATTTATCGAGAATTATCATATTTTACTATTCATAAAAATTAAAGTATTTTAGGAAAAACCCAAAAATTCACCCTAACCATTTCTCGACATGTATAATTAAAAAATGAAATCCATTTTTCAAAAATAATTTTCTAAATATGATTAATTTAATTTTTAATTAAAATCATAATTTACTTGAAAAATACAATTTTTAAAACTATAACTGATTTTATAATGCTTTCAAAAATTACATAATATCTTATAAAATTATATTTAAACTAGAAGACATAAAATTGTTAATATATGAATGCATTTTAAGAAAATACATTTTCTTTTAAATTAATTAATTAATTGTAATTAATTTTTTATGACTTACAAAAATACCAATACTTTTAATATGCTCATATTATCACTTATAAGATGCCAAAATTTTATTTATATATTAAAGGGTGAGGTTTCTATTATTTTGGATGATTTACTATTCATAAGGGTCATATTACTATTCATAAAGGTATGTTACTATTCATAAGGGTATGCTACTATTCACCTAAAAAATGTTTGTCTTATCGGACTCCAAATATCTTACTGATCACAACACTATATGTCAGATTTTCAAAATTCAAGTCATAGAAGTGAAAATATTATGTTTATAGGTCAGATAGTTCTTAGTAGTTCATTATGTTTTTGTTTCATGTGATTATATGACATAATTATAAGAAGGGAATTTTCATTGATAAAACATTGGGTCGTTAAATTATTCCCCCTTATAAAATTTCACCCTCAAAATTTCTTTTTACATTCTAATCCATAAATAGGTGTGGGTACTTTTCCTTCATTTCCTCCTCTAGTTCCCATGTTTCCACTTCGTACTTATGGTTATGCCATAGTACTTTGACCAGGTGGGTAGTCTTGTTATGTAGAAATTTATCTCTACAATCCAAGATCTTCCCTGGCTACACCTCGTAAGAAAGATCATTCTCCAACTGTACCACCTCTGAAGAGAGTACATGTGAAGGGTCTGGTATGTACTTCATTAATATGTATACATGAAATACATTGTGTACTTTGGACATGGTAGGTGGAAGTGCTAGTCGATAGGCCACATGTAACGCCCCGACCCCAGTTACCCAGAGTCAGTGCATTATTACATAACATTGACATGATAAAAAAAGATCAAGTCTCAAAAGACTGATTAGTTTAGTAGCCTTGGAATCACTAGATATATTCATAAGTCTTACATTACATCATAAAGTGAAAAAAAACTACCACAACATCTTGTCTTCATATCCTCTCATACTATCCCTGCAGGTCATTCATAAAATACTTCTTCACATCCTGGGAAAAATTAAAACATTGAAATGGGTGAGCTCAGATGCTCAGTAAGGATAACAATATAGCGAAAACATTCATAAATAAACATAAACATTTAAGGAAATGTATAACTAAAACAAAATCCTTTTAAACTTGAACTTCAGCATAATATGGAAAATATAAAATGAAATAATGCCATTTACTTATTCACATGGATATTCTACTAGTCGAATAATCACATGTAATATCAATAACCACTTTCATAATGATGGAATGCATAATGCCAGACCATCATAACCACATAGTCAAGGCCTTATGCCAAGACTACAAATAAGATTTTTCCAAGTCCTTGTGCCAAGATACTAGTTTGTCTCATGAGACCTACCGATGCATTGAGGATCTATAGCGGGCTCCACCCGTCACTTATTAAGTCCAATGCATTCCTCATATGAACAGGTTTAAACATAACATAAACATCCGTATTAAAACTAGCATACGATGTCAATACTTTCTCCATAAAACATGAATGGTATAAAAATAACACATCCACAGTCAAACATATCACAAAACCTTCAATACAATATGGAAGTTTTGTATCATAATAAATCAATTTCAAATAAGCTTAAAATCCATCAAAGGATGTTGACATAGATGAAATCAAAAGTATTTGAGAAAAATATATTTTTTTGAAATCATTTAAAAGTCACATAATTATAAAATAAAACATTTACTTTGAAAATATCCTTATAAGCTTTTAAGGGAAGCTTTGACGATTTTATAACAGTGGAAAATAGCCACACCCGGTGTATAAGTTAAAAAATACATTCTTACCTTAATTTTGTCGAAAAGGTTAAAAAGGACCTTGTTTGGAAAACGACGGAAAGATTACTTTATAAACAACTTATAAAAAGTCAAAAAATGGTATAAATGACTTTAATCCATAGTATATAAAATAGTAATAATGTTTTGAAATAAATTTTTAAGAAACATGGATGTGGATGATAAAGAGGTCCCAGTAGATAATTACGTATAAACAACCTCAGATAATGAAGAGATTGTGAAATAAACCCTTACCTTGTACTTTTCCTTGGTTGAGGGTAGTTTAACCTCCTATATAATGGTGAAATATTTGTTATTAAATTATTCAAGAATCATATATATTAATATGATATCATATATGATCTTTTAACATTTCTTTGTTAGTAATATCTTTGTATTATCATTGTTTTGGGTGTTAACTGATTCGGTTTCCTTTATATACTTTGTTATGTAAGCCGTGTTTTTTATGGATAGGTTGTATCTTATTCATATACAGAATGATATTAAGTCTTTAAAAATTATTTTTAACCATCAAATGAAAATTATTCTTGAATGGATACGATGGGGAATGAATCTCATCGTGTTCGTGGAGACGGTAGTCCGTACGTACGCACGAGGGACAATATCATTATTTTGATATTAGAAATAATATATAATTGGGTGGTGTATCATATATAAAAAATAATTATCATGTTATATTTATTATTTACATGAATTACACATCATTATTATACCCATCCAAATAATAATGTATTGAATAACAATTACACCACGACGTGGAGACGGTAAGCCGTATGTACGCACGTATGGTGACATGTCATTCAAGGGATGGATATAATACTGAATATGGTTGTACCATATTTATAATAAAATCACATTATATAGGATATATTGGCGATATTATTTTAGAATGGAAATAACAAAGAAAGAAGAAGTTGAAAAGAAAGGAACTTGAAAGAGGGTGGTGAAAACATTACCTCTTCTCCGGGTTCTTCCTTTTGATTTGATCAAAAGGGATCCTTAGGTTGGATTTATGATCAAACTAAGACCTATAGGTTTAATTTATGGAAGTCGAGAGAATATTTAGGCAGGGGTTGTCTGAGAAAAAGGCTTTGAAGGTGTGAATTAGAGATACGGGAGAGTTCCCTTTTATAAGAGGGGTGAGGGGCACCTTAGGAAAATCTAGAAATATTATTTTATAATAAATTCATATTCGGTTTATAATGCCTCAAAAGTGATTTATTTATAAGCTAAGGTGGGGATGAGTCTAAAACAACCCAACCAATAGGTTTTACATAGGTTTGGGTCACTATATTAACCTTATCTTTTAGTTTTAACTCTTAGTTAATTAGTTTCACATTTACCATGTCTCCTTATATTTTTATATTATATGGTTAATAAACTTACTATATACATCCAATAGAACCCCAAGTGGTTCATTAATGATACACCTATCATTATATAAGTCTCTTGGACAAACCTTAGATTTTTAGGAATTTAATATCAATTAATAATATAATATTTGTTTTAAAAACTCTTTTATGTCAATTTTGACACTATTTGGTATTTGATTTTTGTGAAAATCATAACAACATTATTACTTCGAAAAAACTTAATTAAATCAATAATAACATGTCATATTAACCTATAAAATAATTTCAATTCATAAAAAGTCTCAAATTACTTTTATTTTTATATTTATAATATCAATTATTTTATTCTTTCATTAATTAGGTAATTAGTGCATCACCATTGTGTCATAAATAAATTAAATTATTTAATGTATAAAAATTATAAATAAAATACCATTATGTAGGAAATATTTTTATATTTCTAATTAATATTTATAATCGAATTTATCTTATGAATAACTCTATATTAAAAATGTTTTAGTTATTAAACTTTGATTTTAACTCTTTTAACTCTTCTTTGAATTAAATAATAATAAATGTCCTAATCTAATCCAAGTAGACATAAATGATAATATTTTATTCCTAAGGTTTTTTTTGGTCGATATACACTTGTAAAATAGAATTAGGGCACATGTTAGGGTAATATTAATATCATTTTTACCCTTAATTACCCTATTTACTTTTAATCGTGGTAAATAAAAGTAAAAAGTTACTATTCACCAAAAATTATTTTTATCTTATTGAACCACATTTTACTCCTTGATATTAATCATGTCTCTTGGATTTTCTAAATTCCACTCACAGAAGCGGTAAAATTAAGTTTTATGTGAATTTGCAAATTATCCTAGGAGATGGGTAAAAGACGGTGAAAAGTTCAATAAAAGTTTAATATATCTAAAATTATTATAAACTGAATTCAATTAATTACATTTAACATATATAGGTATTATGTATCTATTTTGTCCTGAAATAAATTTAAATAAAATAAATAATTATTTAAATAAAAATCCGGTTTTAAACTATAACTCAGTGTTTTTCACTATTCATCAAAAATTTAAAGTTTTCAAAAAAATACCAAAAATTAACCCTAGGCTAATTTCGATATTCCGAATCCAAAAATGATGTCTATTTTACCAAATTAAAAACATATAATTTTCATTTATTAATTTAAAATTAATTCCCATTGTCAAACAAAGAGCGTGTTTTTAGGAAATAATAACTATCAAAAGATTGACATTTGCTTATGTCCAGTTAAAATGTGAAATTATGTCCAATGAACAACATTGGATTAAATGGTAAAAATATAATCTAATTATAATTTTAAATCCCTCAAATGCATAATTTATCACTATTAATTATTTCTATTAAAAAAGTTGTTTTTAATTAAAATTTAGAAATTTTCACTATTCACCCAAATATGAAAGTTATCAGAAAAACACCAAAAATTTATTGAAACTAAATTTTTGTGTCCCTATTCTAAATAAGAAGTTTATTTTGTCAAATTGAATATATAAAAGTTTCAAATATTGGATTTAAAAAGGGTTCACCATTAAAAGTCTGTAAAAGTGCATTTTTTGAAAAATACTTCTTTTATCTGAAAAAAATGAATTTGTTCTTACATTATGTCTAATAAACTCATAATATGGACTCTAAATTTATAAGTATTATATAAAGTTCAAAATTCAGTTAATACTATTCATAACCACTTTTGAACGGCTAGTTTGGTAAGTCGTTGTGCGCTTGAACTCGGTGTTGCGTGTAGTGCAAGTTATTGAATTACTTTGAAGAAATAAAGTACTATGAAATCTTGGGGTGTTACATTCTTCCCTACTTCAATAAATTGCATCCTCGTAATTTGAAATTGTTCTTTGAAAATAAAAGGTTTAAAATAGAAAATACCTTTGTGGGAAAACCCACATCGGAAATTGGGTTAATAAAATTTAGTCTTAATAAGAGGAAAAAGGGAATGAAAAAGTCACCACCAAATTATGATCTCAATTAGGATAACATTGGTGGAAATTAGAGACACATAATTGGACGAACAATGTAAATATTTATAGGGAGTGATTGAGGTCATCAATCACAAACAATTATAGAATTGTGGTCCTCAAATCCACCAATCTATGATGATTTAAAATACCATCAGTTCAACAAAACGTAAGGTATTAGGATAACAAATTTTTGGTTTTAAGATCCCTTCCCTAATGTTTAATAATTAATTTATCCATAAAATAAGAGGAAAAAATATATATATGTATGTATATATATACTTTTCAAGTAGAGTTTCATCCTTCAACTAATTCCTACCACAAACTCTTCTTTCACTCTAAATGATTTCAAAAAAAAAATTCTATTTATCTTAATCATATAGGGTTCCAAAAATAATGAATTTATAATTCACATATCAGACCCCTTAAAAAAACTACATTATACAATCCAGGTACTTCATGTAGTCTAGTGGTAGGGGATAAATCCAAATCGCACTATGGTTGTGGGTTCGATTCCCGCAGCTTTGTCTAACGCGACGGGTTGTCACACGGTCTGCGTGTTGTCCTTTTATAAAAATCCAAAAATAACCTCTCAATATTAATCCATTCCAACCTTTAGAATTATCCAAAATACTTCTATCCAAACTCAGAGTCCAAAATTTATAAGTTAAACACAATTAAGATCATTTTTCCCATGAAATAACATGTGAACACCTTCATCATGTATTATTTTAAAACATGGTAACATCCTGAATTACCATAAAACATTATTGATTACATTCATGCTATCTTATTCTTTATAGAATACTGGATATACTCCTTCTATCAAAAAATGTTGTAAACTCCAACGATGAAAAATCATTAATCAGTTTCAAGGTAGTCAAGAATATCCAATATAATTTATTCAAATCAACCATCTCTTATTCCAAAATCACTACCTCATTATCAGGACCATATTAAGGATTACCTTTCCTTCAACCATGTATTTTACCAAAAGTGTAGCTCACTATTAAGTCACTTTTCTTAGAACCATATAATCTCAAATCATCAATAAATTTGTACTGCAGTACAATCCTTATTTATCTCCATAATTCATATAACCAGTATATTGTTGATACAACACTCAAATGAAATAATACTATAATAACAACATAAGAACACTAATCATTTTTCTTTATCTGAGGTAGTATCATAACTTGATTATTATCCAATAGCATAATTTGGGGCATACTCTGATGATTTGGACATTGGTTCACGTAGTGTCCCAACTCCTTACAGATGAAACATTGTACATATGAAACCTTTTTCTTACCCTTGCAGTCACATACTTGGTGTCCTTTTTCTCCACACTTATAACAAACTTCCATTCCCTTCAGGAAAGTTCCAGGGTGTTTCTTGCCACATTTATCACATATGGGAAAATTCTTATTTTCCCTCTTCCCTTTATCCATCTTTCCCTCTTCCATCCTTTTCTTATCTTGACTCCCTTCAAAGCCATAGGACTCAGAGAATTCTTTAATTATATTATTAACAAATGATACTAGTTTGTCTCATGAGACATACCGATGCATCGAGGAGATATAGAGGGCTCCACCCGTCACTTATTAAGTCCAATGCATTCCTCATATGAACGGGTTTAAGAATAACATAAAAATTCGTATTAAAACTAGCATACGAAATGTCAATAATTTCTCCATAAACCATGAATGGTATAAAAATAACACATCCATAGTCAAACATATCACAAAACTTTCAATACAATATGGAAGTTTTTTATCATAATAAATCAACTTCAAATAAGCTTAAAATCCATCAAAGGATATTGACATAGATGAAATCAAAACCATTTGAGAGAAATATCTTTTTTTTGAAATCATTTAAAAGTCACATAATTATAAAATAAAACATTTACTTTGAAAATATCCTTATAAGATTTTACGGGAAGCTTCAACAATTTTATAATGGTGGAAAATAGCCGCACCCGCCGTATAAGTTAAAAAAGACATTCTTACCTTAATTTTGTCGAAAAGGTTAAAAAGGATCTTGTTTGGAAAATGACGGAAAGATTCCTTTATAAACATCTTATAAAAAGTCAAAAAAGGGTATAAATGACTTTAATCCATATTATATAAAATAGTAATAATATTTTGAAATACATTTTTAATAAACATGGATGTGGATGATAAAGAGGTCCCAGTAGATAATTATATATAAACAACCTCAGATAATGAAGAGATTGTGAAATAAACCCTTATCTTGTACTTTTCCTTGGTTGAGGGTAGTTTAATGTACTGTATAATTTTTAAATAATTTTTATTAAATTATTCAAGAATCATATACATTAATATAATATCATATATGATCTTTTAACATTGCTTTGTTAGTAATATCTTTGTATTATCATTGTTTCGGGTGTTAACTGATTCATTTTCCTTTATATACTTTGTTATGTAAGCCGTGTTTGTTGTGGATAGGTTGTATATTATTCATATCCAGAATGATATTAAGTATTTAAACATTATTTTTAACCATCAAATGAAAATTATTTTTGAATGGATACGATGGGGAATGAATCTCATCGCGTTCGTGCAGACGGTAGTCCGTACGTACGCACAAGCGACAATATCATTATTTTGATATTAAAATAATATATAATTGGGTGTTGTATAATATATACAGAATAATTATCATGTTATATTTATTATTTACATGAATTACACATCATTATTATACCCATCCAAATAATAATGTATTGAATAACAATTACACCACGACGTGGAGACAGTAAGCCGTACGTACGCACGTATGGTGACATATAATTCAAGGGATGGATAAAATAATGAATATGGTTGTAACATATTTATAATAACATCACAGTATATAGGAGATACTGGAGTTATTATTTTAGAATCTAAATAACAATGAAAGAAGAAGTTGAAGAAGAAAGGAACTTGAAAGAGGGTGGTGAAAACATTACCTTTTCTTCGGGTTCTTCTTTTGATTTAATCAAAAGGGATCCTTAGGTTGGCTTTCTGATAAAACTAAGTCCTCTAGGTTGAATTGGGGGAAGTTGATAGAATATTTGGGTAGGGGTTGGTCGAGAAAAAAAGGCTTTGAAGGTGTTAATTAGAGAGAAGGGAGAGTTCCCTTTTATAAGAGGGGTGAGGGGTACCTTAGGAAAAGCTAGAAATATTATTTTATAATAAATTCATATTCGGTTTTTAATGGATCAAAAGTGAATTATTTCTAGTATAAGGTGGGGATGGGTCTAAAACCACCCAACCAATAGGTTTTAGACAGATTTGGGTCACTATATTAACCTTATCTTTTAGTTTTAACTCTTAGTTAATTAGTTTCACATTTACCATGTCTCTTTGTATTTTTATATTATATGGTTAATAAACTTACTATATACATCCAAGAGAACCCCAAGTGGTTCATTAATGATACAACTATAATTATATATGCCTCTTGTCCGAACCTTATATTTTTAGGAATTTAATATCAATTAATAATATAATATTTGTTTTAAAAACTCTTTTATGTCAATTTTGACACTATTTGGTATTTGATTTTTTTAAAAATCATAACAGCATGATTGCTTCTAAAAAAATTAATTAAATCAATAATAACATGTCATATTAAACTATAAAATTAATTTAATTCATAGAAAGCCTCAAATTACATTTATTTTGATATTTATAATATCAATTATTTTATTATTTCATTAATTAGGTAATTAGTGCATCACCATTGTGTCATAAATAAATTAAATTATTTAATGTATAAAAATTATAAATAAAAAACCATTATTTAGGAAATATTTTTTTTCTTTATAATGAATATTTATAATCAAATTTATCTTTTGAATAACTCTATATTAATTTTTTTTTAATTATTAAACTTTGATTTTAACTCTTTTAACTCTTCTTTGAATTAAATAATAATAAATGTCCTAATCTAATCCAAGTGGACCTAAATGATAATATTTTATTCCTAAGGTTGTTTTTGGTCTAGATAAACTTGTCCAATAGAATTAGTACATGTGTTAGGGTAATATTAATATCATTTTTACCCTTAATTACCCTATTTACTTTTAACCATGGTAAATAAAAGTAAAAAGTTACTATTCACCAAAAATTTATTTTATCTTATTGAACCACATTTTACTCCTTGATATTAACCGTGTCTCTCAGATTTTCGAAATTTCACTCACAGAAGCGGTAAAATTAAGTTTTATGTGAATTTGTAAATTCTCCTAGGAGATGGGTAAAAGACGGTGAAAAGTTCAATAAAATTTATATATATATAAAATTATTATAAACTGACTTCAATGAATTAAATTGAACTTATATAGGTATTATGTATCTATTTTTACCTAAAATAAATTTAAATAAAATAAATAATTATTTAAATAAAAATCCGGTTTTAAACTATAACTCAGTGTTTTTCACTATTCATCAAAAATTGAAAGTTTTCAAAAAAATACCAAAAATTCACCCTAGGATAATTTTGATATTACGAATCCAAAAAATTATTTCTATTTTACCAAATTCAAAACATAGAAGTTTCATTTATTAATTTAAAATTAATTCCTGTTTTCAAACAAAAAACGTGTTTTTAAGAAATAATTACTATCAAAAGATTGACATTTGCTTATGTCCAGTTAAAATGTGAAATTATGTCCAATGACCAACATTGGATTAAATGGTAAAAATATAATCTAATTATACTTTAAAATCACTCAAATTCATAATTTATCACTATTAATTATTTCGATTAAAAAAGTTGTTTTTAATTAAAATTTAGTAATTTTCACTATTCAACCAAATATAAAAGTTATCAGAAAAACACCAAAAATTTATTGAAACTAAATTATCATGTCCTTATTCTAAATAAGAAGTTTATTTTGTCAAATTGAATATATAAAAGTTTCAAATATTGGATTTAAAAAGGGTTCACCATTAAAAGTCTGTAAAAGTGCATTTTTTGAAAAATACTTCTTTTATCTGGAAAAAATAAATTTGTTCTTACATTATGTCTAAGAAACTCATAATATGGATTCTAAGTTTATAAGGATTATATAAAGTTAAAAATTTAGTTAATACTATTCATAATCGCTTTTGAACAGCTAGTTTGGTAAGTCGTTGTGCGCTTGAACTCAGTGTTGCGTGTGGTGCAAGTTATTGAATTACTTTGAAGAAATAACGTACTATGAAATCTTGGGGTGTTACACCACAACCCTGACACGATCAAGAATCTTGAATGGTCTAATGTACCTGGGACTTAGCATTCCTTTATTCCCAAACCTCATGACCTTCTTCCATGGAGATATGTGTAGAAATACTATGTCTCCAACTTTGAACTCAAGGTCTCATCAACCTTTATCTGCATAACTCTTTTGTCAACTTTGGGATGCCTTGATGTGATGCTGAATGGTTTTCACCTTCTCCGTAATTTTTCAACCATTTCAGGTCCTAGAATCTTACGCTCACCGACTTCATCCCAACACATCAGTGTTCTTCACGTTTTCCCATAAAGGGCTTCGTTTGGTTCCATTCAGATGATCGAGTGGAAACTATTGTTGTAGGAGAATTCAACCAGTGAAAGATGTTGGCCTCATCCTCCTTTGAAGTCTATAGAACATTCTCTCAACATATTTTCTTGTGTATGAATAGTTCTATTAGATTGGCCATAAATTTGAGGATGATAGGCCGTACTAAAGTTTATTTTAGTGTTTAGAGCATGTTGGAGACTTTTCTATAAATTCGAGGTGAATCTCGAATCTCTATCAGATACAATAGATTGTGGTACTCCATTCAGCATTACCACCTCTTTGATATATATCTGTGAAATTTGATCCAACGAGAATTCCACTTGAATTGCGATAAAGTGAGATGTATTTTTGAGAGGATCCACAATAACCCATATAGAATTGTTTCCTTTGGATGTCCTTGTAATTCTAGTGACAAAGTCCATGGTGACGTTATCCCACTTTTATATTGCTATGGGTAGTGGTTGCATCATCCCCTTATATTTCTGTCTTTCAACCTTCACTTGTTGACATACCATGTACTTTGATGTATACTCAAAAATCTCTTTCTTCATATCACTACTAGAATTTTAAGATTTAGCCACACTTATATATCCACGGTTTAAACAAATCGTGGATAAATCCTATTATATCACCACAGTTTTTAAAAAACAGTGGCTTTAGTCACGGAATTTCAACATCCCTCGCGACTTTCCTCTCTCGCTTGTTGACTCTCCTCAAAACCCTTCTCCTCTTCCTCGCAAACTCTTCATCGCAGACTCTTCCTCACGGCTTTCGTTCGATCATCATCTGACCTTCTTCCTCGCCCGATGGTGCCACCAAACCTCCCACTATCCTCCTCTGACGATGCATACACCCTACCTCTGGATGATTCTCCTCTGATGACATGACCACCCAACCTCAAGACAATCCTCCTTCGACGATGCAACCACCCAACCTCGGGACGATCCTCCTCCAACAACGTGACCACCCAACCTCCCCGTTATCCTCTTCTTCTGACATGGTTCTAGATCCGCCTCCGCCTTCAGGCCACCCTCCTCCTCAACTCACTAATGTGTAATGTTTTTTCAGTATTCACACATTCCAGGCACCCCTCTAATTCTCACTAGTGGGCAGTCCATGACTCACATCTTGTGAGTGGCCTATAGTAGGGTGTGTTAGGGTTTGTTTTCTATTTCCTCAAATAATTATTCTATTTATGTTGTTTTGTTTTCAATTATATATGATTTTCTCTAATGAAAAACTACATACATATGAACCAGGATGGTTCTAATTCCTCACATGCCCTGTGATTTTATCCACGGAGAAGGGTTTCTTTGATTTCAAATCCACAGCCTCTTCAATTTTCATTGGGTAAAATTCATTTTTTTGATTTATTGTCTTCTTAATTGTCACATTTGTCTTTGATAGAGTTTATTTGTTTTCACTTACTTCATTATGTATTATTTTTTTTGATTTTTTTCTTCTAATTTTCATTGGGTTTGATTATCTTATAGAGTTTAAATATCCAAATGCTAGAAATCAGAAGTTATGATGATATGATTTTAAGTTGGGTTGTCTCGATTCTAGTAGTGTTAGTTTAATTCCATTTATTTATTATTAGTACAATTCTATTTTTTTATTTTAGGTCTATAACTTTAGGTTCTTATTTTAGTGAATCAATTTGTTTGTATTACATTTATTTAGTTAGAGCCTTGTAGATTTTATTAGGTTTTATTTAAACTAGGTTGGTTTTCTCATTTCTAGTAGTATTAGTTATATGTTCTATTTGATTAGGATCATTTCACTTCTATTTGGTTTAGTTTAAGTCCATATCTTTTGGTTATTCTTAGTTTAGTGAATCAATTTGGTCTGATTAGTTTTATTAAGTTAGAGTATTTGGATCAGCATGGTTTTTATTCTTGGTTGATGTTATCATTGGTGAATGTCATTTTGGGTGTTATAATCATGTGGAATTTGATAATGGTTTTTCTATTGTTGGTTCAGGATTTTCTTGATTCAATGATGAAAATGGAATTTCAGGTGAAACTGGGTTAGGAGTAGTGGTGTTCAATATCACTGGTATAGAATTTTTAATGAGGTGATGCATATTGGAAACAATGATTTAATTTATATAAATGGGGATATAATAATGGTGATAGTAACTGATGACATAGATATTTAGGTGTCACATGATATCATCTCTCACATAGATCTCGAGACGTGTCTTATCTCCTCCCAAATCCTATGGTGTGTGGTGGAACTACTTGTTAAGATTAATTTTAGAATTTTAATTTTAGTTCCTGTCTGTAATTTATTTGTGTCTATTTTTCTAATCTATCGTGTTCATTCATACTTAACCCAAAAAAG
This sequence comes from Viscum album, assembly GCA_963277665.1. Classification (NCBI taxonomy): domain Eukaryota; kingdom Viridiplantae; phylum Streptophyta; class Magnoliopsida; order Santalales; family Viscaceae; genus Viscum; species Viscum album. The sequence goes on along the minus strand of OY728138.1, from coordinate 111,305,876 downwards.
GTTTTTTCTAAAAATTACAAAACAAAGAAGAGTTAGAGATATCATTCAATGAAATTAAATATTTTTTTATAATTTAGGTTAGTTACGTTAGGGACCCATTAGTTATTTTATATGGGTTCTATTCATATCAGTGGGGTGGGGACAGTAGTGGGGGTAGTGGGGGTGAAGGAGGGGGTAGGGGATAGGGTGGGTTTAGTGGGGTGGGGGTGAAGTGGGGTGGGGATAGTAGGAGTGAGGGGGGGGGGTAGTGGGGGTGAAGGAGGGGTGAAAGGGGTAGGGTGGGTGCAGGGGTGGGTGAAGGAGGGTTGCAAGTTCAGTATTTGGTGCTAAGTCACCAAATAATTCCTCAATAATACTCTCCCTAAAGAACCGAACAACATTTGGTAGGGTAGATTTAGAGTGATCTGCAGCCACAACACTAGTTATAAGAGCTGCAACATCTGAGTCTAGAACTGTCTTGCCCAATTATAAGCTTGATCCAGCCAAAACTCATGCCCATGTACCATATAAAGTAACTGAAATGAAACCTGCATTCCATTGTCCTTAAATGAAAAAACAAACCTGCCTTAATTTGCCTATTCAATAAAGTAGAACCTTGTGAAAATTTCTTTTAAGTCTTCTAGTGAATCGCTGCAATGATTCTTCTTCGCTCTAGCCTTCCTTCTGATCATGGATGCGTTTTTCCTAGAGTGGGAATGCTCTTTCAAGGATCTGGTATGTGAATCTTCATAAATTGAGAAACATCTGATTGAAAACCTAAATCTTACAGGAGATTTAAGAACTTTGAAAACAAAGGAATTTCCTTTGTGGATGTGCTTTATGGTGTTAATGTCATCAAGTATGACCTCCCCAGACCTCCTTGTTTAAAGAAATTAGATGGTGGTGGTTTCTCAGTCATCGCTAATCCCGAAGCCCTTCAACAAAGAATCGATCTATGTAAATTCTCAATTCTTGGATGTATTTTGTATTCCAAATGAGACAAACCATGGCCCAATGAAGATCTAAAATTTAGGATTTCACATTGTTGGGGAAGAAATGAATGGAAGAGGTTTCTTCCACATTCTGATGAAGAGTAAGGATGACCTCAAATCAGTGCGGAAGATTAGAAATGTTAATTTGAAGCCTGGCGCAATGAGGATTTCTGATTGACATATTAATTTCAACCCTTTCAATCAAAGGAATTCAATAGCTCAAATATAGGTTAGATTAAATGTCCTAAACTGGGTGTATTTTCACCCTACAATCTTGAATGATATTGCTGCTTATATTGGAATTCATCTAAAATTGGATCAACTCACTCTTCATGGAGAGCTAAGATTATATGTTAGAATCTTGGTTGATACTGATTTTGATACCAAGCTATCAGACTCCATCAATTTCATTGCTAATGACCGTAGGTTGAAGTATAGGTAGAGTATGAATATGTTCCCCGTTTTGCGATTACTGTTGAATTGTTGGACACAACATCTCTAACTATAGAGACATTTAGAAGCAAGTGAACCCCCCTTATGATGTTAATACTTGGAAAGAGGTTAATAGGAGGAAGAAGGGAAAAGCTACTACCCTGAAAAAAATGATCCACCGAGAAAAGATGGACCTGGTAAATGGGTGAAAAAACAATCAAGTACATTTGATGTTAAAAACATCAATGGTAAATCTTGGGTCTCTCTTGTTACTAAAGATGAATGAGATGCCAATTTATCTCATCCCACCACTAATCTGTTTGTACCTGGAATTTCCAGTAGTATTATGGCTTATGATGAAGTTACAAATAGTGGGGATGATGAAATTTTTCTTGAAATTGCCTATGATATTGTGTGCCTTATTGATTCTCATCAAGCTGATCATTGTAATGTCACCCCTGTTAAGCATGTTGAAGTTGCAACCTCCCAACCTGGAAATAATAATACATGTGTTGTTTTCTAGGATGTTAGTGGTGAAGCTAAAGGTTCTGGATTTATAGGCAAGGAAGATGAGTCCATCTATATTGAATTTGATCAAGATATTACGATTCTTATTGAATCTTTTCAGTATGAGAAACTCAGAAGTATCTCTGATATGTAGGAACCGATTTTTATTTCCCAAACTGGTATTTCTTAGACTGCTTTATCTTTACAGGAGGGCAGTAACACCCTTTTCAAGGATAATTTGGAATTTGCTAGCATAAACATGGATTATATAGGTCAAAGTGTTGCATACAGGCCTGGGAAAACTCTTCTGTCTACTGATAATTTGGAAACTGCTAGCATAAACATGGATTCTGCAGGTCAGAGAGTTGTATACGGGTTTGGGTAGACTCCTCTGTCTACTAATATTCTAAAAGTGGGACAGACAATCAATCCAACTGGAGACAACAACAAGGCCAATGCATCCCACAGTGGGAGTTGTATACAGCAGAAGGTAACTCAATTTCAAAACGATCCAATGTGTAATGAAATAGTAAGACAAAGTTCTACTTATGTTTTTAATCATGGAATCAATACTGGAATTATATTTTTGAATGGAGTAAATTCTTGTATCACTCATTAGATTAATACCAATTTGAGTTTCACTTCTAAAGGTAATCCAAAGGGACTTTTCACTGTTTTATCAGACCAAGGAAGGGAATTGGGCTATCCCAATACAAAAATGTCATTCAAGGAAAGTGTTATTATAAGTAGGGATGGGAAATAATCTATTGCTTTCAGGAGATCAACTAGGAACAAAAACTCTGGTGTTAAGAAGAAAGGGAGCTCTAACTCCAAATCTATGTTTAAATGAAGATTATGTTCTAGAATTTTCAGGGATAGGATAACCCTAAAATAGTTAGTTCTCTTAAGATTTTTGTTAAAAAACATAAGATTGGTATTCTTGGTATTTCTAAGCCTAATAGGATCTTTTCTGAGAAATTTTCTGCTCTTACCAAGATGGGATACCAGCTGTTTGGTACTAATCAGTCCAATAATGACACAAAAATGCTTTGGGTTTTTTCTCATTTTAGACTTGATGAAGTCTACCTTAGTAATTCTTCAGATTAGATGGTTACCCTTTGTTATTATTGTTTTGTAATAACAAAATATTGATTATTCAATTTTGCTTAAAATTTTTATCAACAAAGAATATCTTTATGGATGAGTATCATTTCTATGAGAAACGCAATTAAGGATCCTTGGTATCTTGGTTCTTCAGTAGGGAGGAATTATCTAGCTCACTTAAGTGGGATGGCTTTCTTGTATTGTTTCCAATAATGCATATTTTGGTTGTCTAGACCCTACTAGAATCTAGATTTGGGTGTCCTAGTTCATCTTTAACATATTGAAGTTATATATAATATGAATTTTTAGTTTTTCATGAAGCATCTTATATGTGGTTAGAAACAAATATGCACAATGAATCATTTTTTTAGGTAGAAAGGAGTATCCAATTTCTTGGTGCCCCTATTCTTGATCTTCTTGATTTGAATTTTAGACAAATGAAATTCTTAGGCTCTATTTAACCTTGAATTTATTTTTTGGTTTGTGGTTTATTTTAGACTTTGGAGGGGGTGTGCAGGGATTGTTTTGGGGTTGTGCTGGGGTTGTGTAAGGGTGTGTGAGGGTGTGCAGGGGGTGGCAGGGGTGCAGGGGGTGTGTAGGGTGTGTGTGTAGGGGTGTGAGTAGGGTGTGTGTAGGGTACAGGGGTAGGGGGGTTGTGTTGTGGTGTGCATGGGGTGTGTGCAGGGGGTGTGTAGGGTACAGGGGTAGGGGATATGTCGGAGAGTGTGCAGGGGGTGTGCAGGGTGAAGGGGGTGGAGGGAGTGTGTTCAGGGGGAAGGAAGCATGCATTAGAGGGGGGAGGGGGTGTGCTGGGGTGTGCAGGGGGTGTGTTATGGGTGTGTGTAGGGGGTGTGTAGGGTATAGGGCCAGGGGATGTGTGGGAGAATGTGCAGGGGGTGGAGGGAGTGTGTGTAGGGGGTAGAAAGTGTGCAGTGGAGGGGGAGGGGTGTGCAGGGGTTGTGCTGGGTGTGTGATGTGTTTGCAGGGTGGAGAAGCTGGGTTCACCATGCCATGTTTTTCAAAAATGTGTTTCTAAAAAAAGTTTTTTTATTCCTTATGTAATATAGTGTTTTTTAACGAGAAAGTGTGATTTTTAAAGTCAAAGTTTTGGCATGTGTTTTTCTTTGATGAATGGGTGTTTTTAAAATTTTACTCTTTATTAATGATCATGTTATTTAGTATTGGGATGTACATATCAATTTGAATATTATTTTTTCATTGTTGGTTATGGATTCATGTATCATTTATCATGAATAGTTGACACAATGATCATATATATATATATATAATAATTCGTCATATCTCATTTCTTTTTCCACTATTTCCTTACAGGTGGTTTCTTATGATGAGGCTAGTTTTATCCACCACAATCTAATATAGTGAGTTCAACACCGGATTTGGGTAAGTTTTATTATGTTTTTATTCTTTGGTCCAATTTTAATTAGGGATTTTGTGATTTTTGGGTTCCTTATATTTTTATAGTGTGTTTTGGATCTCATTGAGGAGCATAACCTCACATGCCCGAACTCCCATGCGGACACATACATAGGGTTTAGGGAATCCTTATGTATATGAAAAGGTGCATATTCCTGAAGGATGGATGGAGCATCTTAGAGTTGTCACTGATTAAAAGTGTCAAGCGCTGAGTGTGGCTTGACTCTTTTGAGGTAGAGTCCCTCTCCTAGCCTCTTTAATTCAAGAATTTAAATTTCATTTAGCTGCCTTCTTAATTCTGATTGTTTATATTAAATTTAATTTCTTGATCAAGTGTTAGTTAAAATAATTGTGTTGTTTGATAAACAAGTATGGTAATAAGGTGGTTTTATCAACTTCTAAGTTATTAGGATTTTTTCTCAACACTGGAGCACTTTTATTTGTAGATCAAAAGTGTTTGATTTTCTTTGCGCTTTATTATTTCTCACATTCGAAACATTTATGTTGAGGAAACATGGTTTTCTATTCTTTCACATGTTTATTATTGTTTGAAAATTGCATATTCACTTGAGCAATTAGAGAACTCTCAATGTTTTTCATTTTTTTGGTTTATCCTTTTATAACTCATCAGACTATATGATCAAACATTATTTCTTATCATGTTCAACCTTCTTCATAGGTGTGGATCCATTTTTTGTTATGATATATTCTATTTGATTAGAAATTGTGTAAACTAGTAAACTTTTATTATCGGGTGGGATAAAAACTTGTATAAAAAAACCAAATTAAGCTGAAACTCGAGCCAAACTAATTAAATACCATTAAAAAAAGAATAATTGTTAATTAATAGGAATGTACTATTTGATAGTATCATTTTGAAACATGGATCTATTTCCCCTTACTTGCAGGAACATGATTTGACCCATGGGGCATTGTGGTTCTTATATGTTGGGCAGTAACATGTATAGTCACAGGATACAGGTATGTTTTAGTTTAGTTTTTATTTTATTTTCTTTATCACATTGGCCACTTAGATCTTTTACTTCTTTTTGTGGACAAAGGGTAATTATATTCTGCAAAGGGGGGAAAATGGGGTTCAGATTGATTCTGTCCACTGGCTTTGATCCGAGGTAAGATTACATGGTTACTACTTGTCTCGCACCTCATGTATTTGGGTATTTCAGTGTTTTTGACTCCATATTATGTTTTCAGTAGGGCGTTGAATCATTTCGTGTTGGTTTGGGTGGATTTGGTTCTCCCAATCGAGGTAAGGATTTAATGCTGTTGGTTGGTTTCTCACTGGTTATGTAGCATCCTTTATGTGTTTTAATGTTCCTAATATCCTTTGTGTAGTGTGTTGATCCCTACTCATTGGTTTAAAGTAGCCAAGTTAAGGGCGACTCGCCTGCGTGTGCATAGGTAAGAAAGTATATGTATGTGGGTTCCCCCGTTACATGTATAGTCAACCATGGTAGTGATTATACACGCATGGGGTTATGTGTGCCCATGTATATATATATATATATAAATGCATACACAGGTGAGTGGATACTGGTATAAGCATATAATCATATATGCAAGGATCCCCTTGCACATGCTCATGGATATACGGGTGTGTGCATAGGGGCTAGGTGTCCTTGTATGTGTGTGAAGGTGTGTATACCCAGTGGGGGAGCAACAAATTTTAGTTAGAAAGCTCCAAGAGCCGAAGTGGACGGTTTGGTTCCACCTTGAGGTAGGATCCCTCTTCTAGCCTCTTTAATTTAAGAATGCTTTAAATTGAGTTTAGCTTCTTTCTTAATTCTGCTTAATTATATTGAATTGCATATCTTGAATAAGTGTTATTTAATATAATTGTTTCATTTGATAAATAAAGTCATGTTTTTATAATAAAACCCCTCCAATGGAGGTGCGCAGTCTGCAAAAACTCACAATGATAGTTATGTTGATCTAGTTGCTTAAATTATTGCATTTGATTTGTGCTGAATGAGTTTTAGAATAAATGTTAAATATAATTAAATGAATTTTGTGATAAAGCAATTCCATGATTTTATAATAAAACCCCTCCAATGGAGGTGCGCTGTCTTCTAAACCAAAGAGTAGTGACAGTTATTTGTATCATGTTTAGATTTGGTTTGAGTCTTTCATATGCCTCTTGTTGGTGTTTGTTTTGTGGCTATTTAGTTTTTGTTTTCTTTGAATAAAATAAATTGGCTTATCATACTCGTTTAACTCAAATGACATTGCCCGAATAGGCATATGCCTTGACCATGATACTTTCCTTTTCACGCTTTGAATATTATAAATAAAATTTCCATGTTTAGGCAAAGTGAATGAATTTGTAAATGGTTTGTGTAGGGTGTATAATTCTTTTCTGTCATTTTGTTTCCCTTTAGATGTTGCGTCATTGTGCCGCTTGCTACATCCTTCTCTGGTGATCCCTTGTTATAGTATATTAAATAGTTGACCTGTTCTATCATCTGCCGGCGAGGTGATGATAGGAATGTTGCCCTGCCTCCTCCCACTCCCTCCGCTCCTGGCCGGTAGATACTGCCCCGCGGATGTCGCTGGACCGGGACAACATGCCGCGGTCACACCGCGGTCACACCACGGTCACACCGCGGTCACACCGCGGTCATGCCGCGATCACGCCGTAGTAACGCCACGATCACGCTGCGCTCACACCGCAGTCACGCCGCGGTCACGCTGCAGTCACACTGCGATCACGCCGCGGCCACGCCGTGATTTGGCCCTGCTCCAGGACGACACCCCGTGACGGTTTGAAGTGATAGTATTCCATGAGTCTTGTGATCAATGTTGAGAATGACTAATCACAATTTCTACTGGTGGGGTGATGAACGGAATGTTGCCCTGTCTCCTCCCGCTCCCTTCACTCTTAGTAAGAAGATGTTGCCCCGCAGATGTCACTGGACTGAGCCAACACGCCACGATCACGCTGCGGTCACGCCGCGGTCACGCTGTGGTCATGCCGCTGTCACGCCGCAGTCACGCCGCAGTCACGCCACTTTCACCCCATGATTTGGCCCTGATCCAAGATGACAACCCGCGGTAGTTCGCAGTGATATTATTCCATGAGTCTTGTGATCAATGTTGAGACTGACAAATCACAATTTCTACCGGAGGAGAGACGACCGGAATGATTCCCCGCCTCCTCCCGCTCCCTTCACTCTTGGCCGGAAGATTCTGCCCCGTGGATGTCTCTTGACTGGGCCAACATGCCAAGGTCACGCTGCGGTCACGTCGTGGTCACGCCACGGTCATGCCGCGGTAATGCTGTGATTTGGGCATGCTCCAGGATGACACCCCATGATGGTTCGCAGTGATAGTATTCCATGAGTCTCATGATCAATGTTGAGACTAACTAATCACAATTTCTACTAGCGGGGCGATGGTCGGAATGTTTCCCCTCCTCCTCCCACTGCCTTCGCTCCTGGCTGAAAGATGCTTCCCCACGGATGTCGCTAGACCGGGCCAACACGCCGCGGTCACGCCGCAGTCACACCGCGGTCACACCGCGGTCATGCCGGGGTCACATCGCGGTCACTCCACGGTCACTCCATGGAAATGACGTGATTTGGCCCTGCTCTAGCCACATCCAGCCCACACCAGCCCCCTTCCACCTTCATTTCAGCCCACTGCCACCGGTATTCCAGCCCACAACAAGGGATAAAAAAAGGGAGATTTTTGGATTGGTGTAGCCCGATCCGGTTGGGTATAATGTCATATCAAATATCCTTACCTATAGTTTGATATCCGGATGGTGGAATATCTAGAACATATGAGCCTTTTGGACCTTTATTGTAGCCAAAAATTGGGAAAATCAGAGCAGCTCTATAAAAAACCTCCATGAATGTTAGTAATTTATTTTTCATAGAAAACCTCCATGAATGTATTCTATGAATGATCATCTCATCTTCTATCTTGATTAATGGTATTCCACTATCAAATGGTTTATTTATGGAAAATGGAGGTATCTAGAATCACTCTCTCATTCACAAATGTCTTCTATCTTGATTAATGGTATTCCACCATCAAATGGTTTATTTATGGAAAATGGAGGTCTCTAGCATCACTCTCTCATCCACAGATGTCTAGAACCGAGAAAAAAAAATGCACTCATTGTTTTCTATCCAATCATTTGTATCCTAAATTCCTGTAATACATAGAAAGGGTGGTGGATGTGGGTGATAGAACACCTGATTATGTCTGGTCATGGAATTTAGAATGTTTCCACCTTAAACCAGAACAATCTAATAAAATCCTTAGTAAAATAGCTCTACAACATGAGTCACCAGAGACTATCTAATAAAATCCTTAGTAAACTAGCTCTACAGCATGAGTCACCAGAGACTGTATAGGGTGGGGGGGGGGAGGGGGGTAGGGGTGGGGTGTGTAGGGGGGCAGGGGGTGTGTGCAAGGGGGGCAGGGGTGGGGTGTGCAGGGGGTGTGTGCATGATACCAACTGATTCTAATTACCATGACTCATTTAGGGGATGTTCAGATGTCCTCAAGTTGAAACCAAATTATTCCAATTGATATCTTCATTCTTTTTTAGAATTAGAACCTGAGATCTTTTACTCATCTCAATATACATGTTGAAAAAATTCCTATACATGTAGAAGGTTTTAGAAATCAGCCTTGAGATCTCAAATTTCCTCAACTTCTTGTCATTGATTAATTCAATTTCTCCCCCTTAATATCAGCCTTTATTTGGTCATTAATAAGGATGAGAGAAATGCATACCTCATCAATGATTTTTTCAAGAACTTTTACATAAATTCCAGATTTGCATGGAATAAATAAGTCTGGAAGCTTTTCAAGGGTCTTATCCACTCATCTTCCCATCGAGGAGACACACTATCTTCACTCCATCAAGGAAGATCTTTCCTTCTGATGTTCTTTGGAATACCATTTTATAAATAACTCCATCAAGGCAGGGGTGGGGTGTGTAGGGTGGCAGGTGTGGGGTGTGTAGGGGGGGGGGGGGAAGGCGTGTGGTGTGCAGGGGGGTAGGGGGTGTGTGCAAGGGGGGTAGGGGTGGGGTGTGCAGGGGGGAAGGGGGTGTGTGCATGATACCAACTGATTCTAATTCCCATGACTCATTTAGGGGCTGTTAAAATTTCCTCAAGTTGAAACTAAATGATGCCAATTTATATCTTCATTCTTTTTGGAATTATAACCTGAGATCTTGCACTCATCTCAATACACATGTTGAAAAAATTCAAGTACATGTAGCAGGTTTTATAAATCATCCTTGAGATCTCAAATTTCCTCAAATTCTTGTCCTTGATTAATTCAATTTCTCCCCCTTAATATCATACTTTATTCGGTCATTAACAAGGATGAGAGAAATGCATACCTCATCAATTATTTTTTCAAGCACTTTCTAGAAATTCCAGATTTTCATGGAATAAATAAGTCTGACAGCTTCTCAAGGGTCTTCTCCACTCATCTCCCCATCGAGGAGACACACTCTCTTCAATCCATCAAGGAGGATCTTTCCTTATGATGTTCGTTGTAGGGGTGGGGTGTGTAGGGGGCAGGGGTGGGGTGTGCAGGGGGTGGGGGGGGAAGGGGTGGGGTGTGCGGGGGGGGGGGGGGGGCAGGGGTTGGGTGTGCAGGGAGGAAGGGGGTGTGTGCAAGGGGGGCAGGGGTGGAGTGTGTAGGGAGGGGGAGGGGTGTGTGAATGATACCAACTGATTCTAATTCCCATGACTCATTTTGGGGCTGTTCAAATGTCCTCAAGTTAAAACCAAATGATGCCAATTGATATCTTCATTCTTTTTGAAATTACAACCTGAGATCTTGCACTCATCTCAACACACATGTTGAAAACATTCAAGTACATGTAGCAGGTTTTAGAAATCAGCCTTGAGATCTCAAATTTCCTCAACTTCTTATCATTGATTAATTAAATTTCTCCCCCTTAATATCAGACTTTATTTGGTCATTAATAGGGATGAGAGAAATGCATACCTCATCAATGATTTTTTCAAGCACTTTCCAGAAATTCCAGATTTTCATGGAATAAATAAGTCTGGAAGCTTCTCAAGGGTCTTCTCCACTCATCTCCCCATAGAGGAGACACACTATCTTCACTCCATCAAGGTAGATCTTTATGTTCTTTGGAATACCATTAGATAAATCATACCAAGATGTGCAGGGGGGAATGGGTGGGGTGTGCAGGGCGGGGAAGGGGTGGGGTGTGCAGGGGGGCAGGGGTGGGGTGTGCAGGGTGGGGGGGGCAGGGGTGGGGTGTGCAGGGGGGAAGGGTGTGTGTGTACGGGGGGTAGGGGTGGGGTGTGTAGGGGGGCAGGGGTGAGAACATGATAGAAACTGATTCTAATTCCCATGACTCATTTAGGGGTTGTTTAGATGTCCTAAAGTTGAAACCAAATGATGCCAATTGATATCTTCATTCTTTTTGGAATTACAACCTGAGATATTACACTCATCTCAATACACATGTTGAAAACATTCAAGTACATATAGTAGGTTTTAGAAATCAGCCTTGAGATCTCAAATTTCCTCAACTTCTTTTCATTGATTAATTCAATTTATCCCCCTTAATATCAGACTTTATTTGGTCATTAACAGGGATGAGATAAATTCATACCTCATCAATGATTTTTTCAAGCACTTTCCATAAATTCCATATTTGCATGGAATAAATAAGTCTGGAAGATTCTCAAGAGTCTTCTCCACTCATATCCCCATTGAGGAGACACAATATCTTCACTCCATAAAGGAAGATATTTCCTTATGATGTTCTTTGGAATACCATTTGATAAATCATACCAAGATGGTGACTTTTTTTCAGATCTGGAATAGTTATTCCAGCTTACTTTCCTTAATTTTCTCTCCTCTTGAGAACTAGTTTCATCTTCAATTCCCTCCATTGTATGGCACACTAATAACACAAAAATAATAAATAATTAGGGATTAAGGTGGATTTCCTTTCTCATCAATGTGAGTTGTTGGGTTGAGAAAATTTTCTCAACCAGTTTGTCCTTCCCAATTTAGCTCCAAGCTTGGATGGACTCTTCATGCATGCACTTCTGGATTTTGAAGCAGCATTGGGAAGCATGGATTTCTTTCTTCCCTCCTCGTGTGAGATTTTATTTTTAACATGATGATAGTGCACGGGCTGATCCAGGACCATGGAAGGTTTATTCTTGGCTTTGGAAGAGGGAAACAACTGAGGTGGACCCTCCAACACAGCTGGCAGTGAGCCCTCTCTTAGCCTCTTTAATTCAAGAATTTTTTAAATTGCATTTAGCTGCCTTCTTGATTCTTCTTGTTTATATTAAATTGAAATTATTGATCAAGTGTTATTTAAAATAATTGCTTCTTTTGAAAAAAAGTCATGGTTTTGTAATAAAACCCCTCCAACGGAGGTGCGCTATCTACGAAAACTCACAGTGGTAGTTTATGCTTATATAGTTTGTTTGACATTATTGCATTTATGTTTTCCATTTTAATCCTTACCCCTTTTTCTCTCATTTGAGACACCATGAGCATCTCCAAAGATTTTTTTTGACTCATAGGGGGTGTGCAAGGTGGGGTGGGGGTGTGAAAGGTGGGGTGGGGGGGGGGGGGTTTAGGGAGGGGGTGGGGTTGTGGGCTACTGCAGGAGTTGGGGGGGGGGGGGGGGCGTGCAAGGGGGATGTCCAGGGGGGCATGGGGGTGTAGGGGTGCTGTACAGGGGGGGGGGGGGTGCAAGAGCTGTCTAGGGGGGTGCAAGGGGCTGTCCAAGGGGGGTTGTCCAGGGGGGTGCAAGGGCTGTCCAGGGGGGTGTAAGGGGGTTGTCTAAGGAGGGTGTGCAAGGTGGGGTGGGGGGTGTGCTGGGGGGTCTACATGAGGGGGGGGGGGCTGCACGGAGGGGGTGGGGTCTACACGAGGGGGGGGGGGCTGCAGGGGGGTGCAAGGGCTGTCCAGGGGGTGCAAGGGCTGTCCAGGGGGGGTATAAGGGAGCTGTCTAGGGAGGGTGTGCAATGTGGGGTGGGGGGTGTGCTGGGGGGGGGGGGTCTGCACGAGGGGGGGGGGGGTGTAGGGAGGGGGGGGGGGTGAAAGGGCTGTTTAGGTGGGTGAAAGTGGCTGTCCAAGGGGGTTGTCCAGGGGGTGCAAGGGCTGTCTAGGGGGGGTGCAAGGGGGCTGTCCAGGGAGGGTGTGCAAGGTGGGGTGGGGCTGTGCTGGGGGTCTGCATAAGGGGGGGGGGGGGGCTACTGAAGGAGTGTGGGGGGGGGGGGGGGCAAGGGGGCTATCCAGTGGGGTCTGCTCAGGGGGGGGGGATGTAGGGAGGGGGTGGGGTGGTGGGATACTATAGGAGTGGGGGGGGGGGGGTGGGGGGGTGGGGCGACAAGGGTGCTATCCAGGGGGGTGCAAGGGGGCTGTCCAGGGGGGAATGAGGGTGCAGGGGGGCTATCTAGGGGGTGAAAGGGCTGTCCTGGGGGGTGAAAGGGCTGTCCAGGGGGGCATGGGGGTACAGGGGTGGGGGCTGTCCAGGGGGGTGCAAGGGGGCTGTCTATGGGGGTGCAAGGGGGCTGTCCAGGGGGGTGCAAGGGGGCTGTTGGGGGGGGGGGGGGTGGTGGAAGGGGGCTATCCAGGGGGTGCAGGGGGGCTGTCCAGGGGGGGGGGGGTGCAAGGGCTGTCCAGGGGGGCATGGGGGTGCAAGGGGGCTGCCTAGGGGTGCAGGGGGGCTGTTCGGGGGGGGGGGGGGGTTATGAAATGTGAAGCCCTATATCCATAGTTTTAAATCGTGACTGTAGGCCTAAATCCACAGTTTTAAACTGTGGCTAAATCTATATAGCCACAGTTTTGAACTGTGGCTATAGGCTTTATACAGCTTAATGTTCTGCCACAATTTGAAACCGTGGCTATAGGTCTTTCCCTATATCCACGCCATTACTAGCCATGGTTCATTGAACCGTGTATATAAACTATATCCACGGTTTTGGGACTTATAGCCATGGTTTGAAACCGTGACTATAGCGTAAATTTCCAGTAGTGTATTGTCCTGCCAAAAGTTCTCTCGGAGATCTCAATACATATTTGTACTCCCTAGGTGAATAGAGAAAGTCAAGCTATGTGTGTCATTCAAAGGATCCTTCTTTATCTCTGAATCAGATGTTACACATAATCATGACCCAAATCTTACAACTCCTTCCTCATCAATCATGAACAAATAGGATTTCACATTTTTAATGTATTCCACCCTTTTCTAAATTTCCACATCCTTTATTTGAGAATCCTTTATTTTCTCCATGAGGGATTGTTGAGAAATCATTTGAGAAAGGATTGATAATGTTACTACCTTAATTATTCCCATGTCCATTTTCTGCAAATCTAAGAAGATCAGATCCTTTTCAATTCTCATCCTTGATAAAGATACTAGATCCTTTCTACTTAGAGCATCCACCACCTCATTTTCCTTACCAGGATGGTAGTGGATTGAGAAATCATAATCCTTAAAGAGATATATCTATCTTCACTATAAATTATTAAGCTCCTTTTGTGTGAATATATATTTGAGACTCTTTTGATCAGTATATATCTCACACTTCTCCCCATAGAGACAATGCTTCCAGATTTTCAAGGGAAAGATCACATCTTCCAACTCCCGACCATGAGTAGGATAGTTTTTGAAATGAATTTTCAGTTGCCTTTAGGCATAGCTATCACTTTATCATTTTTCATCAGCACACATCCTAAGACCTTATTTGAAGCATCACTATACCCCACAAAGATTTCTCTAATTTTTGGGATTCTAAGTACTGGCATAGTGATTAGCCTATTTTTCAACACATTTAAATAGTCTTCACATTCCTAAGTCCAGAAAAACTTTACTCCCTTCCATGTCATCTTGGTCATTGGGTTTGATAATTGTGAAAAGTTCTTCACGAATAATCGATAATACTTGACTAAACCTAGAAAGATGCAGATCTCCATTATAGATGTTGGCTTGGGCCACTCTTCAATCACCTTTGTCTTGGAAGGGTCCATAGATATCCCTTTGGTGGTGATAACATGCCCCAAGAATGATACTTCCTCTATTTAGAACCCGCATTTACTGTACTTTTCATATATATTCTCCCTTTTAAAAGTATTTAACATAATATTCAAATGCTCCTCATGTTCCTCCTTGCACTTGAAGTATATTAGAATATCATTGATAAAGACTACCACAAATTTGTCGAGGTAATATATAAAGACTCTATTCATTAAATCCATGAAAATTGATTGAGCATTAGTGAGTTCGAAGGGCATCACTTTGAAATCATAGTTTCTATACCTCGTTCAAAAGGTAGTCTTGGGAATATCTTCCTTCCTTAACTTTAATTGGTGATATCCTAACCAATGGTCCACCTTAGAGAAATAACAGGCCCCATGAAGCTGATCAAACAAGTCATATATCCCTGTCCAGTGATACTTTTTCTTTATCATGGTTTTATTGAGATCATGATAATAAATGCATAGAAACATTGATCTATCCTTCTTCTTGACTAAGAGGACTGGTGCATCCCATGGTGAAGCACTCAATCATATAAAACCCTTCTACACATTATCTTGTAACTAATTATTCAACTCTTACAGCTCTACAATGTACATTCTATAAGGTGTCTTTGATATAGACAGAGATCTAGGAATAATTTCAATTGAGAAATCAACCTCTTGGTCAAGAGGAAGACCATACAACTCTTTAGGAAATACATCAGTGTAATCCCTCACGATGAGCATGTCTTCAAGCATGATTCTCTCCTTTGTCTCAATCATTTGATCTAGACATGCTTTCCCATAAGTAATTAATATCCAAACTTGAGAAAATGATTCTAAAGGAGATTTATCTTCCTACTTACACTTGTAAATAATTGGAGGATGCTTTAGGATGGGAAAAGTGATCTCCCTTTTCTGACATTTGATGTTGTATTTGTATAAAGATGCCAATTCATGCCCAAGATAACATCAAACTCCACTAAAGGAAGTATGACGAGATTTGTTGGGAGGTTCAGTCCCAAATGTTAACCAGGGTGGAGTTATAAACCATGGAAGAAATAATTTCCCCATCCTATATTCTCATAGATAACTTATCCTCCAAATTTTGAGGTGGTGTTTGAATTGTTCTACTAAACATACAAGATATGAAAGAAGGCGTAGAACGCACATGAGCCTCAGCCCAGTTGGTGAGGTATCCTTAAGTGCATACACATGACCCAGGTTTAAAACCAGGTAGAGGCATATTTCCGGGTTACTGTAGCAGATAATGTAGCACTACTATAGTAGTACTATACACTGTGCGGGTACTATAGCAAAACTGTACACTGTACAGGTACTATATTAGAACAGTACACTGTGCGATTACTGTAGCATGTACTATCCGATACTGTAGTAGTTGGAACTATTCACCTTGGGCCACCAGTTTGGGCTTAGAGTCCTTAAGGATTTTAGTCCACCCAGGCCTTCGGGTCAGTAGGGCTTTCAGGCCACCTCAAGGCCTTCGGGCCACATGCATTTTCCCCAGACACTACAAAAAAGGAGCAGCCCTAGAAGAGGATTCAGAGCAGGTGCACTCAACAGAGCAGAGCCAAATGGATTTTTCAGAATGAGAGGGTATGACTATGCCATCCGGACCATCCTATGCTTGCACGGGAAGCCTAGCCAGATAGCCATGCAAAGGTGGAGAGCTACTACCATGATGCAGATGCTGGGGAGGGGCAGTTCCTTGTAGATAGTCTGGTTGAATTCTCTAAAGATCTTCGGGTCATGTAATCTCCTAAGCCTACGGGCCATGTAATATCTGAGCCTACGGGCCTTGTAAGGGTTCCCCTTCATCCCTTAAAAGGGGGGTTATAAAAAATCAATACAAATGAAGGACTTCGGGATAAAGAAGGTGTAGAACCAGAATCAAAATAGTACGTTTTCTATTCTTGAATGAATAACTAGAGTACCTATCACCACATCATTTTCTAGCTCCACCTCAGTAGTAGTGATAGCATAGTCCCTTCCTTATTTCCTTGGAGGTTATTGTTGATTGCGTCTGACAACCCTCGGCTTAGGGAAATTGTTCGCATAATGCCCATGCTCCTTGCAGTTGTAACACTACTTTGTAGGCTGAGTGTTGATCTGAACCTTCCTTTATTCTTCCACATTAATGAGATTTTTCATATCTCTTCAGTAGTTTTTAGCTATATGTCTCAACTTTCTACATTTGAAGTAATTCATGGTTCCCTTTAGAAAGTTCCCATGACGATTCTTCCTATAATTTTTACACATGGGATGATTGAGATTATTTCCATCATGGAATTTATTTGCAGAACTGCCCACATTAGATTCCATTTTCCTTCTTTTTTCACCCGGACCACGATACCACTAAGAGTATTCAATATCTATTTCAAACTTATGGGAACAATGGAAAATCTCCCCATAACATTCAAAGTCTCAAATCGCCAACACTTTCCATATACTTGAATTTAGTCTGCTAAAGAAGAGATCCACCTTGCTTTCAGTGTTCATGACAAATCCAGAGGCACACCTTGCAATCCTTGTAAAGTTTTCTTCATACACTCCAATTGAATCATCTTCCTTCTACTTGAGTCTGAGGAACTCTCTTTCCATCTTGAGATAAAGGGTTCAGGGAAAATATTTATTGGAAAACATTCTCTTGAATTCCTACCAATCCATGGAATCAATTTCCTCCTAGGGCTTCGTATTCTTGATCAGTGTACACCACTGATTAGCTTCCCCATCAAAACAATAGATTTCCAGTATAACTTTCTCTTCTTCTAAGCACTGGAGGACAAAGAATATATTTTCAATGGAGTTAATCCACTGTACCATGAGGAGGGGATCAGAATATACACTAAACATGGAAGGCCTTTTCCACATGAAGGATTAAATGTAAACATTCTCTTTCCTTGGAGTATAAGGGTGTTCCACATGATTCAAGTTATTATTCACAACTTGAGCTAGTTTAGCAAGTACTGTTATGAAGTTTTGAGAACTTGTTTCCATCATATCAGGCATATCATTATAGAAATATTCACATTCCCTATCACATTGATTTTTGGTAGGTGCTCTTCTATTTCCCACCATTAACTAAGAAAAAGAATGTACAATTATAGGTATTGAATACTTAGCTATTGAGAACAAAAAGGAAACTTTGAACATAAAAGGATAAACTTATAAAAGATAAGTATATCCTAAATCATGATTCCCTATGTTTAAATATAGGTTATCCTTGATCTATTTCTTAACTTATATTCCTATGGGATATTTTTTCATTCCCTTAATAATGGTTTGTACCAAGCTCATGAATTTACCAAAGCATATCCCCTAGGAGTGTCAAACCAAGAGTGTAGGAAGGCCCATTGTTGTGCAACAGTTTCTGTTCGAGTCTAGTTCAAAGTAGTGTTTTTGGGTTTTACCCCTAGATACATCTATGCTAGAGCCACATCTACCTGTTTGTATCTATATAGGGATGAATTTTCTTGATAAACCACTTACTCTATACTCACCAAAATTTAGGTGTGTTTTCTTTTACTTAGTCTCATCCTTAAGGTTCTTACTAAAGTTCTATATTCCTAATCTCCAAAAATAACTAGACCATCCTCTGATACCAACTATAGTGACCCTAACCTTTTACATATATCATTACATTATTTTAAGCATAATTAAACATCAAATTACAAGCCAAGGATTGTAAAGTCAAGTGTTGTGGAAGACTAGGTACATAATAAAACATTATAGAAAAACTTTTTATTTAATCTACATAATGAGATCCTATATTCCCTTGTTCTCATACATATGCATAGGATAACCTGGGGATAACATGAACACAGGTATGATCTAAAAACCCAGTAAGGGAAAGAACATAGTAGTAAAGCTTTAGCACATGGGTTAGGAGGCATGGCATAATGATATAAAAAGGCATGGAACATGTGAAATCATAAAATATAAACATGGGATCATTTAAAAATGGATTCATAATAATGTGGTATCAACATAAAACATTAATTTTTCACAATTCAAGGCTCTTTTCATATAGAGGAGCACAAGTTAAGGTTAACCACCTAGACTGTTGCACGTGGTAGCACGAGTAAAGGCTAACCGCCAAGACCGTTGAACATAACGTCTCATGAGACTCAAATTTACCCAATTAATTAGAGTGCTATCTGGGCGCACCCATATTAACATGTTCATGAATATGTTTTACAAATTAATAATCATACATAATCAATCATACATAAACATAAGGGTACCCATGGAAGGAAATGAGTATCATAATCATGTCATAAAGCATAATGAATGGATGTATCATACAAGTGTCCATGAAAGAAAGGAATTAAAACATAAATGGGAATTAATAAGGTAAAATAATCATATATCATGGTAAGTGATTTAAAATATAATTGAAAACATGAAATAAGAGTATTTAAGAAATTTTAGCATTAAAACCTTTTAGTGAGGTTTAAAGGAAAATACTAACGATCATTTAAAATAGAAAAGAGAGTAATATTTTATCTAAAACCAGAAGTGAAACAAGAATATTTTCATGATAAAAAGAGTTTTTTTATATATATAATGGTTTATTAAAAATATATCATATAGTGTAGTTTAAATTGGGTAATAATTCAGGAATTTCCCTTAAAACGGGTTTGCTTATCAGGAAGTATCGGGGAGGGAATAATTTAAAAACATGTATATCACTGAAAGATAATGAGGGATGGATATTTAAACATGAGTTTGGAGAATATATACAGTACTTATAATTTTTATATAAAACTAATAGACAACTTCATTTGGATAAAAAGAAATATAGAGCAACCTGAAGGAATGTAAGAGGTTCAGTTAGAATCCCTTACAGAATATCGGTACGATATCGGGTGTACTTAGGAGGGATTAATGAGGGATAAAGGGATTTATCTTCTTTTATAAATCATGAGGAAATTGTGGGGGAGGTTCAAAATAATACCCCGTCATTAGGAACTACACATAATCGGGCATAACATAGAGGATATTCTTGAATAAATATGAGAAAGAGAGGATCCCTTACCTTAAGTCCGATGGTGATCTCCACTTGATATTAATGATCTGAATAATCAAATTAGGTTCATTAATTAATAATTATAGAACCTATTTTATATTTAATTTATTTATTACAAAATTTTTAAGTTTATTCATGACATTTTTTATTGGTTATGAGGTTCAATTTCATTGTTCGGGTTCGTTTGTTTCATGTTCAGTTTACTTATATACATGTACGGATAATCATGTAAAATGAGGATGGTTGTAAAAAATTAGAGTTATATTTTATTATTGAACATATAGAAGGTTACATGGTTGTAAATTTCATTTGGTTACTTGGAGTGAATATTAATCATTATGTAAAACTTTAGTGACAACCTTTTGGGTTAATTGGCTGGTTTTGAACACAATGAACACGTTTTATTTTATAAATCAAAACCATGTGTAAAAAAGTATTATAGAACCATATTTGAGAAATAATAAATATATTATGGTATTGGTAAACCATGAAAATGGTTTCATTACCAGAATTTAATACAGTAATAGAAATTGAAAACCCACCATCCTTGAATGTGGTAAATTAACACATCTCTGATTGTGTCTTTACTACTAAAATAAAAGAAGGGTAAAGGAGAGATGATGATTAATTATCCCATTAGCATAAAAAAATTCCAGTACATGTATGGTACTGGATTTTTCATACCATTTGGATGAGGATATGTTAGGAAAGAAAAGAGAACAAAGGAACATGAAAAGAAAATGAAAGAAAAGAAAAGAGGAATTTACCTCTTGATTTATTCTTCATTGAGGGCCTCTTAAGGGGAGAGGATTTGGTCTTTTGTGGAGAACAATAGTTTCTGTAAATGGGGGAGGATCTTGGGGAGAGATTTGGGCAGAATTTAGGGAAGTCACAAGGCTTTAGAGGAGTGAAGAGAAGATGGGAGTGTGGGTGGGTTTTATAGTGGAGGGGAGGAGGGTTTTCTCAATATTATAATCATTAGTTTATTATTTTTACATAAGACAAGAAATTGTAATGATTATTATGACCAAAAATAGTAATATGTGCATGTGAGTTTTAAACAATGTCCATTTACATCATCCATGACTCAATCATGATGTAGAAATTCAGGTTTTAGCATTTATCAAGAATTATCATATTTTACTATTCATAAAAATTCAAGTATTTTAGAAAAATCACAAAAATTTACCCTAACCATTTTTTGATGTATATAATTGAAAAATGAACTTAATTTTTCAAAAATAATTTTCTAAATATGATTAATTTATTTTTAAATTAAAATCATAATTTACTTGAAAAATACAAATTTTAAAACTATAACTGATTTTATTATGCTTTAAAAAATTACATAATGTCTTATAAAATTATCTTAAAACCAGAAGATATAAAATCGATAATTTATGAACACATTTTAGGAAAATACATTTTCTTTTAAATTAATTAATTAATTGTAATTAATTATTTTTGACTTATAAAAATACCAATACTTTTACTATGGTCATATTATCACTTATAAGATGCCTAAATTTTATTTATACATTCAAGGGTGAGTTTTATATTATTTTGGATGATTTAATATTCATAAGGGTCATATTACTATTCATAAGGGTATGTTACTATTCATAATGGTAGTTTACTATTCACCTAAATTTTTTTGTCTTATCGGACTCTAAATATCTTACCGATTGCAAAAGTGTATGTTAGATTTTAAAAATTAAAATCATAGAAGTGACAATATTATATTTAAAGGTCAAATAGTTCTTAGTAGTTCATTATGTTGTAGTTTCATGTGATTATATGACATAATTATAAGAAGGAAATTTCCATTGATAAAACATTGGGTCGTTACAAACCTAAACCTTATCTATCATGCTCTATACCTTATCAGGTCCAATAACCACTTCCTCCCCAACCTCCGTCTAACACAACAGAGAACTAAATGATCACTCATAAAAATCCTCAAATGGGGCCATGTCAATGGATAAGTGATATCTATTGTTATAATCAAACTCAACCAAATGAAAGTTTCTTACCTGGGATTCACCAAAGTCCAAGTCACATGCCTGAAAAATGTCCTCAAGCATCTGGATAGTTCGCTCATATTCCCATTCATCTGAGGGTGGAAAATAGTGATGAGGCATAACTGAGTGCTAAAAGCACGAAAAAATCCCCTCCAGAATCATGAGGTAAAACATGCATCCTCAAAAATCTATGCATCCACACTATATCATCCATATACCTTTTATCCAAACTATCCAAGAAACCTGACCCCCTGATCGTTAGTAAGTGGGCCGATTTCCTCAACCAATCCATGATTACCTAGATAGTATCAAAAATTCCCTAAGATCATGGTAACCATGTGATGAAATCCATCGAGATGTCATCCTATTTCCATTTGTTAATATCTATGGTCTACAAAAAACTATCAGGAACATGATTCCTAACCTTTACCCATAGGCAAACCAAACACCTCTCTACACACTCCACCACCACCCTTTTCATCCCGGGACATCCAAAATGTGTCCTCAAGCCACATTACATCTTGGATACTCCTAGGTGTACTACCAAAGGTGATATATTAAACTCATAAAGTCCCCCATTGCACATTACTTCTGGAATAAATATCCTCCCTTGAAACAACATCCAGTTCTGACCATCCTCTGACTATCCCTCCCAAGCATCACCATGGCCAACATGATCACACACCACCTCTACCTCTAAGTATCCCCACTGACACTATTCTACCTTATGTATCTAGGATGATTGTATAATCATCTGAAATAATCAGCCTCTATCATCAACCATCCTTGTGTCTAGGTGCAAGGCTACCAACTCCTCTATCACTCTCCAAACATCCCAAGTCTCCAGAACAACATTCATATACTAATTCCTAATCAAAGTGTCAACCAAAAACCCCCATTTACTGAGGTGTTGGATATATCAAAATAATAATCCCAAATAAAATCCATCCATATCCACTAATTTATATTTAGATTGCACTAATGAAAGATATACCTCAAGATTTTATGATTTGCAAAGACCAAAAAGTTCTCCCCAATGAGGTAATTCCATCACAACTTCAGCACAAAAACCACTTCTACTAGCTCCAGATCATGGATAACATAGTTACACTCTTGAGTTTGTAACTACCTATAACCATAAGATATCACTACCTTCCACTAAATCAACATGCATCCCCATCCCAGACAGGAAGCATTGTATAACACCTCAAACATCACCCCTTAATCTGGAAACTAGAGCATTGGAGCACTGAACAAATTTCCCTTTAGGTAAGAGAATTATTCCTAGAACTTATCAGTCCACATAAAATCCCAGTCCTTTCTACTCAACAATATCACTGTGGATGAAACTCAAGAGAAATCTTGTATAAACCTAAGATAATATCCAATTAGACAAAGGAAACTATAAACTTATACCATGTCCTTGGGTGTTTCCCAAGAAACAAATACCTCAAACTTTGATGAACCTACTTCCAAACCTTGCTCAGATAGCACGTTCCAAAGAAAACAAACCTCTTATTTCAATAAATTACACTTGGAAAACTTTCCATAGAGATAATGGCATCGAATAAACTTTAATATAGCTCTAATATGATCGACATGCTCCTCATATGACTTCGATTAGAAAAATATGTCAATGATGAAAACAAATATTAAATAGTCTAGGAATTCACTGAAAAAAGATTTCATGATCCCTATGAATAGAAATAGTGCATTCATGAAACCAAAAAACATGACCACAAACTTGAAGTGCCCATACTTGCATATGAGGGTATTTTTTAGAATATCTCTCTCTTTCACCCTTAACTGGTGATATCCATACCATATATTGATCTTAAAAAACCAAATTGACCCTCTTAACTAGTCAAAAAGATTATCTATCCTTAGAAGATGGTAACTATTCTTGATCGTTATCTGATTCAAACTCTGGTAGTCTATACACAACCTTAGACTACTATCCATATTCTTAGCAAAAAACAATAGATCACCCCACATCGATACACTATAATAGATGAAACCTTTCTATATTATATCATCTATTTGAGTTATCAACTACTATAACTCAGAAGGTTCCATCCTATAAGGAGCTATCAAAATCAAAGAATCACCTGAATATAAGTCTATCCCAAACTCGATATCACGCCGAGGGGATATCAAAAAAACCTCCTTAGGAAAAACATCAAAAACTAACCAAAGACCCTAGGAACCCCCACCATCCTAGTATACATTTATTCCACATAAAAATTGACCATAAAGGAAATATGGGTCTCTACATGAATACTTCCTACTTTAAAACTCCTCTTTCCAATAAAAACCACAAGTTGACCATCCACATTCGAGAACACGAATATCCTATAGAATCTATTGATAAAAACATTCATGGAATATAACCAGTCAATGATGATGATGAAATCATAAAAATGAATCTAAATTAAGAAAATATCCCCAAAAGACTGATGTGGCCCCATCTTCATTCTACACCCTCGACACACATCAAATAAGATAGTCTGGCCTCCAATTGGCATATTCAACACCAAGGGAACTGGAAGGATCTCTACATCTATCCATAAGGAACATGCCAGAGTGGGCACACCAAAGGAGTGCAAATATACTAAATCAAACACAACATAAAAAAGGGTGGATGATAAGATGAGTGCACCTCGAACGATCTTCATCCCCTCTAGCTCTACTACCTCCACTACTGCAACTGACCACACCTATCTCCTCTACCTGTCTTCTGATTTACACCTCCATGAACACACTCAGGTCGAGGTCCCTAAAATTAAGGAATATCCTAAGGTCAACCACTACCTATTCCATCCCCTCTTGGCAGAGTACAATCCAACTTCCCCTACTGTATAAATGAGCTCTTAGGAACCTAATATTGAGGGTGACGCTAAACCTAACCACCCCCACCAAACTAATATCAAAGAACCATTGGGAAATAGTTTTGAAAATGGAAATGAACCCAACAAAAAATCAAACTATCCTGATGTACCCATGAAAAGTACATAAATCACTAGCCCTAGGAGGCTGGAAATGAAGCTGCTGAGGTTGACTCTATACTGGTCGAAACCTCAAAGGTCCTAGAACTTGAGACCTTCCACTGAAAACTATGATCATAGAGGAACCATACTAGATCCCCTATCATAGTAAACCTCATCATGAGTGTATCCTCTTGATCGCCTCCACATTCTTCTAAACCTTGAAATACATCGATAATGTAAAGGGAGTAACTGCGTAATGGGTAGAAGGATATAACACCTCCTCAAAACATCTCACATGAGACTCCTCATCCGTAAAATGGTCTAGCGAAAAACAAAACAGGTCTTTAAACCTAATATTAAGATCCTACACTAATATACTCCCCTACTGAAAGGAGATAAACTCCTGCCGCTTCATTTACTTCATGTTCAATGAAAGAAACTCTTCCCAAAACTCCTTTTGAAATTCAAACCATGAAACAGGTTCCTCCTTCCACTCACCTAGAAATAGTGACCACCATTGACACACAACTCCTTGTCTCTTAATAACTGCTGAAGGGACCCAATAATCTATCAGTGCCCATATCAAATAGAAATCGATCTCCAGCTCCTCCGACCAGCTCTCTGTCTCCAAATCCAAAACACTGCCATCATACTTCCCCAAAGCCTACCATTGGAAAGAACACAATTTTCTATGCCACTAATCATCTTCATCAACTGATTAAACCCTCTAATGATCAATTGGACCAGTCTTCTAAACCTCTACTACCTGAACCACATTCGTATGATGACCTGAATCTATTCGTGAAAAGAAAGGAGAACATCCTAATCCTGGTAGAATGAAATTTTTTAAGATTAATTTAATTTAGTTTACTTCATTTTACTTTATTTTAACTTCCCAAAAATAACAATTTAAAATAAGAATACAACTCATAATGATTCATGTAAATCCCCTAGGTATCTACCCTATAAACAGGTCCACCTCACTTGGCTATTCAATAAGATCAGGGTATGTGCCCTAGATCATGGGGGGGGGGGGGTAAAATCTCAGATAATAGTTAGTATCCCTAGAATATGTCACATAATAGGGTCAACTAGAACCATTTTCATACCAAACCATTCAAATATCATGGTTCCTAACTTTAAACCCCATCCTAACCTCAACCATCACATTTGATACCACTCTGTCACGACCCCTGCCCACAAAGATACCACAATGAAGGGAGAGAGATAATGAACCCCTATTACCACCTCTAGTAGGCCTTGGGTTGGTGACTATCACCAAGGGTATAAAAATCTCACAAATGGGAGGCATTTACCTCTATAAAAAAATGGTATCGAGAGATAGAATGAATCATATGAAAATCCTTGTCTTTATTACACATTAATTCATGATTTATTACTTAAAAAAACACATATTATAACCCAAAATATTGAGAAGTCTAGTGTATTTGGGTAATTAGATACATTATATTAAGTCTTAAAAATATTTGGCACATCAACATTATTTAAAAAATCCTTAACATGCTCATAATATTCCTTCATTCTTAAAACTGTATGAGATAACCTGGGGACATACATAAGAAATGGGTGTGCTATAAAGACCAGTAAGGGAATAAACATGGAATAATAAGAAGAATGTCTTATATTTTAGAAAATAGGAAATTAAATGGGACATAAAAATGGTGATAATAATACACATTAACAAAGAGGCATGATATATTATGATAACATAAATGAAACATGAGAAAGTGATAATAACTTTAAACATGACATCATAAACATAGGGCAAGGCTAATTTCCAAGACATCATAACCTGGTGGAAAAATTACAGTGATGAATTAGGTTCACTACCTAATAACTTTCATGAAATATTATGAGACTAAAATATTACCCAAGTCATTAGAGTGCTATATAATTTTGGGCGCACCTGTCACTTTCATATCATGTGCATGCATAAGTGTGCCACATAGATCGTTCAATGTAGGGTCATATTTCATCACATTTAATTCCATTATCAAGGAATGTGGAATAAATAAATGAAAGTAACCAATAAATGAAGTATTTTTATGTATATGTGAATACCCTTGAGTGGAAATAGTGATGGTATTCACAATACAAATATTTGGTATGGAAAAATGACAGTGAATTCAGCAACATAACAATAATAATTATAGATTCATAAAATGGTTTAATGAGAGAGAAAGGGGTATATCATAATTTTTGAATAAAATTGATAGTAATAGGTATGTGGAAAAATATATCCCAACATTATTAATTTGAAATAAAAGGTATAAAATGAATAAGATGCTAGAATAAAGAGGAGAATGAAAACCCCTTACTAAATTTCATCATAGTAACAACTTAGGTAAATGATATAATGAGAGAGGATAAATGATATGTAATTATTATGAAATCAATTGGATAGTATAGGGATATTTATAAAATCATTACAACACAACCAATTTATATTCAAAATGATAAATACAAAGAAGGTGCTTTAATAGAAAAGAAGAGAAAAAGGTCCCTTACCTTGTGAGGGTGATTCCAAAAGCTTGGGAGGAGCTTCTTGAGAGTTAGGAGTCACCATGGGAGGACTTTAGAGGAATGAAGGAAAATTAAGGACATAATACAAGGTTTTGAGTGAATAGGAATGGTATCTTGGGTGGGTTTATATAAGAAAAGTGAGGAGAGTTCTTTTTTATTTCCCAAACTTAGGTTTTGGACTATATATAATAAAATAATCAAAACCAAAAACCTTACCATGGTTTTTTCCCATTTTTTATACCAAATAGGATTATATTTAATTATTTTATAAGTTAAAGTTCCAAACTCATTAAAATATTACCCTTGGGGTTGTGGAAGTGAGTCATGTTCTTAAAGGAGTGATTTTAAAACCTTAAAATATAATATAGGTTTTGAAAGATTTATAAAGGCTTTATAAAGTTAATAAAATAACCTAAAAATTATATTATTTTAAATTGGAAACATAAATTTTTCCATGTATTCCATTTATAGAATTATTTATATCATTTCTAGGTCATTATGATGTCATAATACACACTGTTTATTTATACCATATTTAATTTTTACCCGAAAATTTGATTGTCTCATAAAATTATTAAAAATTAACCTTTGATTTTTTTTGAAATTATAATTAAAAAATAATATTTATTTTATCCAAATAATTTTCTAAATTTGTGAATTTTTACTTTTAAAACAAAATTGACATTTATTGAGAGATGCTGGGTTTTTTTTGACAATAACAGTTTTCAAACCCATATAAAAATTATTTTTGACTACATAAAATTATATTATCAACTATAATTAATAAATATTATTTAATAATTTTTGTTATTAAAATATCATTTATTTAAAAAATTCATTAATTCATCAAAAGGAATATCTTAATTGAAATTACATATTACCTAAAAATATAACTTGTGTTTTATCAAATCAAAGTCAAAATCATTTCTAAAGTAAAAATAATAAGATGTAAATATAACCATTATTATATTAAAAATACAATATACATATTCATATCATTAAGGTATTGATGGATAGTCCTTTATTACACCATAAAAATCCTAAAGGTGAGGTTTGTGATGACGATATCTTTTTAGGGTGGTTTAGCGTATATGGTTTGGGCTATGATCTAAATGAGCATGAAATTATCCCATAAAAATTTTTCCTCATGATTTAGTTATTGGATATCAACTTGAGATTTATCAATGTAAAATCCCAGTGATGATATCTCCCTTTTATGCTCTGATAAATGGAATTTATAGGGTAATATCCTAATGGTCAAGGTTATCACTTCCTTTGTATGTGTTAATTAGATTTATCAAAAACCTATATTTATAGTAATCATATGATCACTGTTCATCATCTATATTATCAATGGCAATTAGTATTAATGGTCTTTTAAATCTAATAGGATCTAATAAAACCAAATAAGTTCATGTATTTTCTATAATGATAATATATATTTGGGAATTTAATTCAACCATAAAGGGAATTTTATTTATAAAATTTCGGGTCGTTAAAATACCCCCCTTCATAAATTTCACCCTAAAAATTTTAATTTCACACACTAAAATAGATGAGGGTAATTCGATCTCATCACCTCCTTTGGTTCCCACATTACTTCTCCAAACTTGTGGTTTCTCCAAATAACTTTGATGAGGTGAATTATCTTATTTCGTAGAATTTTGTCTCTACGATCTAAGATCTTTACCGATTTCTCCTCATATGAATGATCATTATCCAACTATACCACCTATAGATTTAGTACATGTAAGGGGTCTAGTATGTACTTACTCAATAGGGATACACAAAACACATCATGTACTTGAGATATGTTGGGTGGGAGTGATAGTCAATGGGCCACCACTCTGATGCGATCAAGGATCTCTAAGGGACCATTGTATCTTGGACTAGGCTTTCACTTCTTCCAAAATCTTAAAAATTTCTTCCATGAAGATATGTGGAGGTATAAATTATCTCCAACCTCAAACTCCACGTATCTTCGATGATTTTCAGTATAAATCTTCTGTAAACTTTGAGAATCCTTTATGTGCCGCTGAATGGTTTTGACCTTTTCCACCTCTTCCTCAACCATTTAAAGACCCAAAAGTTTGTGTCCATCAACTTCATCCTAGAATGAAAGTGTTCTATACCTCTTCACATAAATGGATTCACAGGGATCCATTTTTGTTCTTGAGTGGAAACTATTATTGTATGAGAACTCGACCATAGGAATATATTGATCCCATCCTCCTTTGAAGTCCATTGAGCATTCTATGAATATGTCCCCAGGTATCTAGATAGTCTGGTCAGATTGGAAATCAGTTTGAGGGTGATAATCCATGAAGAAGTTCAACCTAGTATTTAGAGCATGTTGGATTCTCTTTTAGAATTTGGAGGTAAATCTCAGATCTTGATTAGATATAATTGACAGTGGTGTCCTGGTATATTATCAAGAATGATTTTGTGGGGATTATCCATGATTTCTTGGGGGGGGGGGTAATCTTCCAAGGGTGTATTGTGCTACAACTGTGGTTCTTATTAAGAAGGTAAAAAATTCATCCTCTATCAAGTACTTTAGACCCATAAGTATGTGAAAGTTTTCTTATAAGGTTCTGGATAGTATAATTAATATAAAGACATCTCTTTACTTTCACAACTGGGTGTTATAGGAATAACACAGTTTTATCAAAGGTAGATCAATCCAAGCTACCATTAGTATAGCTCAATAAATGGTTGGTGATATCAACATTAAAACTCCGGGATACAACATTTTAATCAAGTTCGACATGAATAAGGCATAATATAGAGTGTAATGAAGTTTCATCATCAAGGTTATGTTGAGTATGGGTTTCTCTAACTAGGTTGTTGACTTGATCTTCAAGTGCTACAACTCTCCATGTCTCTCCATCTCTATCATGGTAAATAAGTGTGGGTTATTTAAGTCAGTCACGAGCCTTAGGTAGGGAGATCCCCTATCACCTAATATTTTCATCCGAGTTCAAGACTCCCTTAGAAGATATATCACAAGGATCATTTCTAATGGTATCATTATTCCATTTAGATGTAGGTAAAATTTTAATGGTATTTTCCATATTCTCTTTGTGGATGATATCTTGATCTTTTTCAATGGGAATGGAATATCTCCCCGGAATCTTAATATGGTTTTTGATGAGTACATAAAGTGGAGTGTCCAAATTTTCAACAAATTGAAAATTAATGTTTATATTTCCAACCAATGATTAGAGATAAGGTCCAAAAATATTTAGAATTATCTTGGTGTTAGTATAAATTATTTTACAATGGAATACATTGGGTACCAATTTCCCCAGGAGGAGTCCATATCCATCAATTTGATTCCTTTGGTTGATGAAATTTCTAATCACATCATTAATTAGAAGAATATATTTCTATCCTTTGGGGGCCCCATTAATCTAGTTAATTGTGTCCTTTCTTCTATTCCCATGCATATCCCATCCACTCTTAGTGTGAAAAAATAGTGTTAAGAAAAATGTAGAAAATCATGTTTAAATTTATCTAGGATGTGCATGAAAAAGGATAATATCATTGGGAAACATGGGAAAGGTTATAAAAAGAGCCAAAGGTGGGAGAATTAATCTACAAAATATAGAGGATACCATGCAATGTAAGCAAGTGAAGTTGTCCCGGGAGTCTCTGGAGGGCATATCCAAGTGGGCTAGTTTCATTTATAACAAGTATGGTTTGATCCTAGATATGAAGAGTAACCAAAACTCAAGGATATGGAAAATAATTCATGGTCATATTGAGAGGATCCATAAATATTAAATATGGATCATTGATCAAATGTGACATAAACTTATATAATCAGAACTGGATAGGTTCGTTGATAGGTTTTCTAGGGTTCAAGACTCCAAACATTTCTTTCTCCCAAGCTAGCATGTACTCATATTTTATTCATTCTATTTTGAGTCTGCATAAACTAGAGATTTTTGGGTCTATAATGATGAATAACAAGCAAGATAAACTGGTATTCATGATCTTTTCATCTGGTATTTTTTTATCTAAGGAGTATCACTCTTTAAGGAATGATCCTCTTGTCCGAGACGAGTGGGTGGGAATCCTTTGGTGTTGTGAGATCCCTAAAATGTTCTATTTCTTATTTTGGAATATCAGGGGTCATGAAATCCCTATGGATAATAAAATCATGCATAAGGGAATTTCCATTGCTTCAAGGTGGGTATGCTGTAGGGACCCCAAAAAATAAATGATGGATCACTTTTTTTCCAAAGTGAGTGGGCATGATCATTGTATAAGAATCTTGGGTAATTATTCTGTTTTGACCTCCACAATTGAATGATCAATGAGTTCCTTAAAAGATGGTTACTTGGTGTTGGGAATAATAAATACAAACAGAAAGCTAGGAAGTCTCTCTTGGAAGTGGTTTGTTGGAGCATATGGAATGATAGGCATAAGGCTCACCATGAGGGAACCCCCAGCTTGCAGAGAGCTTTGGTTGACAGATCACAGAGTGTGGTGGTGGAGGTTGGTATCATTCTAAATAAGTAGAACAAGATTCATTCTCTGAGAACTCTTGTGGACAAAAAATTTCCCCACTTCACTTTAGAATATGAATATGCATGGAAGATGGGTGAAGTGGTATCCTCTTAGTAAAGGTTTTCGACTTAACACCAATGGGTATTGCATTAATGGCCTCATATGGGGAGGCAGTGTGATACATGACACTATGGGATTAGTCATTACAAAATTCTCCACTACATATGGTCTTGGTGACTCACTTATGGTTGAGTCCCATGAAATTATCAATGATATTCATCTCTACCAAGATAGGGACCTGTGCCTAAAGTTAGTGGAGACAGACTCATTCATCATTTAGAACTCTCTTCATAATCCTAACTCCACGCCATGTACTATCAGCTACATCATTTGGATAATTAAGCTTATTCTAAATGACCAAGTATAGGTTCTTCATAATTTGTGTAAAGGTAATTAGGTTTCATATTTTCTCACTTCTTGGATCCCTCATGATTATCACTTTATTTCATTTCCTAGCCTAGGATTCCTTCCTTCTGAGTGTGCGAGACTGGTGAGGGTCTATGCCCTTGGATTTCATTAATTCCTTCCTCCCCGACTTCTCTTATTTTGGTTTTGTACTCTTCTATACTTATCTAATAAAATATTCATACTTTTGATGGTTATAATCAAGTAATAAGTCCTTTAAAATTGCAATTAAGCGAGCGGTCTTTTTAATACGGTCCACCAAAACCCATATAAAATTATTTCTTCTTGATGCATTTGGAATTATAGTGAAAAATTCTATGGTTATGTATTCCCATTTACATGTAGGTTCAGGTGATGGTTGAATCATTCCATTATATTTTTTCCTTTTATCCTTCACTTACTGACATTCAAGGAGTTTTTTATGTATTTTTTATTTTTTTTTACAAACAACGGTTAGGGCGATTTTTTTTTTCAAAATGCCCCTGAAAGGCGGCATCACGGATGCCGCCTTTGCATTTAGGGTGAAAGGCGGCATTTTCAATGCTTCCTTTGCACTGCCAGCGCGGATCGGTGATGTGGAAAAGGTGGCACCCGCGGTGCCGCCTTTGTCTCCATGCCCTATAAACGGGCAGAACCCTCCTCCCCTTCTCATCACTTCCAAATATCCATTACCTCTCAAGTTTTCTCTATTGCGGTGGAGTTTTGCAGTTTGAAGTTTTTCGAAATCTTTTAGAGGTATGATGTTTAATTTAATGTTTTTTATTTTGTAGAATTGTTTTAATTTAATTTTTTTATAAATTTAATGTTTTTTATTTAGTTGAATTGTTTATAGTTAAATATTTTAAATCTTTAGTAGTTTAATTAGTTTTAATTTTTTTTGTTTATTAGATTGTTTAATTAGTTATATATATTTAGGAATTATTATTAGATTTTTTAATTAGTTATATATATTTAGGAATTATAATTATTATTAGTATAAATTAATTTTGGATTTTTTTAATGAAATTTTGGTAGCATAAAGACTATGTTATCTAAGCAATCAAATCCTTGTCTGAATACAAAAAAGTGAATGTGGCTCTGACACATATATACCTAGGGGTAAAACCCGAAAACACCAATTTGAGCTAGACTCGAATGGGAACTGGTGAACGACAACGGGCCTTGCTGCATTCTGGTTTGACACTCCCGGAGGATTTGCTTAAGATATGCATATTTCTTTATAAACTACTAAAATATCTAAGAAAAGAAATGATAAATTGATAATTTAGTAATGATGTTGATAGTTATTATTAGTAATGATTAATTATAAATTGATTATTAATTAAAAATAAAACTATAATTCAAATGATATTCAATAACATAGAGTTAAAAAATAACATGGAGTTAAAAAATAACACAGTTAAAAAACACATGTAATATAAATAACATAGAGTTAAAATAATATAAATAACACAGAGTTAAAATAATGGAGTTAAAAAATAACATGGAGTTAAAAAATAACACAGTTAAAAAATACATGTAATATAAATAACATAGAGTTAAAATAATATAAATAACATAGATTTAAAATAATATAAATAACATAGAGTTAAAATAATATAAATAACATAGACTTAAAATAATATAAATAACATAGAGAGTTAAAATAATATAAATAACATAGAGTTAAAATAATATAAATAACATAGAGTTAAAATAATATAAATAACATAGAGAGTTAAAATAATATAAATAACATAGAGTTAAAACAATATAAATAACATAGAGAGTTAAAATAATATAAATAACATAGAGTTAAAAATATAAATAACATAGAGAGTTAAAATAATATAAATAACATAGAGAGTTAAAATAATATAAATAACATAGAGAGTAAAAATAATATAAATAACATAGAGAGTTAAAAATATTAATAAAATAGAGTTAAAAATATAAATGACAACATGTTTCGAGTTTATATCATTTCTTGCAGTGAATTGAATATCAAAATTTCAGAAATCCCGTGTGACAATGGGTTTTCTGAAATTTTCATATCCAATTCACTCCAAGAAAAGCTAGAAGCTCAAAACATGCTGTTATTTATATTTTTAACTCTATGTTATTTATATTTTTAACTCTCTATGTTATTGAATAACTAATTAATAATTTAGTTAGTATCATAAGAAATATACTAGTTTGGGATATAAGATCTTTTAAAATTTAAGTATCATAATGATTTTATAGTTTAGAAGTAATAGTTATTATTTGAACGTGAGGTAAAATCCAACTTATTTTTAATAAGTAGTTTAATTACATCTTTAAAGTATAAAATCCAACTTATATTGGTAACCATCATTCTGAATTTCACTTACATTATCAAAATCTTGATCAGAAACCTTTTTTTACGTAGAGCATAATGTTTGCCTGTGTGTATTGCTATGGGGAGGTTATTCAAACTAAGCAAGGAGCTTCTTATAGTACACAACCAATAATAGTGGTTAATACAACTAATTGTGTAACCCTAAGTGACCTTCAAGACAGAATTCATGGATCATTAAATATAGGACCCGATCAAAAGATCAAGTCAATGAGTTATAGACATTTTCAGTTCCCATCAACATTGTGGCATCTAGCTTGTCCATTGGTTGATGATACACAATGGATCTTAACAGTTGGTTTGTTTTCTCAACGATCAGACAGTACCATGATTGAGTTATATGTTGATTTTTCTACTTTTCAACAACAACATCCAATTGTACGAAGACGTAGACTTACAAGAGTCGTTGAAGATAGTCTGTCCCATGAAGTTGAGACTATTCCAAATGATGCAGAAGAGGACAACCTACTTGATCTCCCAGATATACATATCAAACTAACATTAGATGAGGAGTTTTGTAATAATGAAATAGATGATGATAGTAGTGCTGATGAGGAAGGAACAACATAATTTTTGAGAAATGCACTAGTTGTACAACATGATCGAACTACAATAAATCATCCACCACTCTTTGCATCTTGATCAGAAGCAATGAAACGTGTGCCTGAATTTGAAGATAATGTTCTCACACCGAAAACTGAGTTTCTCGGAGTTATACGAGATAGGTTTTGTGAGATGGG
Organism: Viscum album; assembly: GCA_963277665.1. Classification (NCBI taxonomy): domain Eukaryota; kingdom Viridiplantae; phylum Streptophyta; class Magnoliopsida; order Santalales; family Viscaceae; genus Viscum; species Viscum album. Next base: position 111,270,739 of record OY728138.1, on the reverse strand, counting down.
TAAAACTTTATATGTTGGAAGGAATTTTCTAAGTAAAGATGCATTAAAAAGTACGCTAAAGATATTTCACATTGAGAGGCACTGTAGCTATGTAGTTTACGAATCAGACTATAGAGAATATGGAATACGATGTGAGAAGTATGTGGATGATTGTATATTTCTTTTGAGGGTGATTCCGTACATTGAATTTGGAGGTTGGAGAATCTCGAGGATTGAGGCATCTCATACTTGCGTTCAGCCAAGCCTGACACAAGATCATACTTCATTGGATGCAGAATTTGTGTCATCCATTATTGTTGAGATGATTAGGACATGTCAAGATGTTCCGATAGCCCTTGTGAAAGAGAGGATACAACATACATTCAGTTATAAGATATCCTATAATAAGGCATGGAAGGCGAAACAGAAGGCAATTGTGAAGGTCTATGGTGATTGGGATGACTCATATCAAGTGTTTCCGCAATTTCTAGGAATACTGAGGCATCATAACCAAGTTTTCTTCCATCTGGATATAAATGAACATGTGTCTAATGATAACCGACTTGATCCATCTCGTGTTCAATTTCATCGGTTGTTCTGGGCATTCCTTCCTTGTATCTCCGCCTTTTGTTTCTGCAAACAGTTTATTCAGATTGATGGAACATTTTTGTATGGAAAATACAAGGGTGTATTATTTATTACAGCAACCCAAGATGGAAACCGTTCATCTCTTCCTCTTGCCTTTTCCATTGTAGAGAAAGAAAACTATGAATCATGGAGTTGGTTTTTGGCATGTATCAACACCCATTTACCCAAAATTTGAGGTGTTTGTTTGATATCGGATCGACATCGGGCAATTAATGAGGCAATCAATGCGGATCCTGATACATGGAGTTACCCAAATGCACATCATCGGTTCTTCATTAGACACATTGCTAGAAACTTGCATAAAAATTCTACAACGAACCGATGAAGAAGGCAATCACCAAACTTGGTACGCATTGTATTTGTTATTTTTTTGTATATCAACATAAAGATAAATTCAAAATATGAGAAATATCATCTATTCTATGTAGAATATGAATCTGAACAATGATGGTTTGAAGAACGTTTTGAAAAAATCCATCAGGTTAATGAAGAAGTTTACGATTATATGATGCAAATTCCAAAAGAAAAATGGACATTGGCATATGATGGGGGGAAGAGGTATGGAAACATGACCACAAACATTGTAGAGTGCATCAATGGTGTCTTCAAAGGGATTCTCAAGCTACCTATAACTTCCCTAGTTTAGGAGACATTATATCGTTGTGTGAAGTACTTTGTTTATAGACAAAAACTAGCATCGGATGGAATAAATCAGGGGATAACGTACGGAATACATTTTCAACGAGATATTGAAAAGAATATTGAAGAAGCTTCTGGTTATCATGTTTTCCTATTTCGACGAGAAGACTCTCGATTTGAAGTTCAAGAGAAGACGAACTCCATCACAAATAGCATTGGTGAAAAATGGTGGTATTATTAGAAATGAGGCAATGTCAATGTGGAAATTTTTGGGCCTTACGGCTTCCATGCTCACACGCCATCGCAACATGTGCCTCTGTTAACATATCTTGGGAAGAATATGCTGATCCAATGTACTGGATGAACACCATTGCTAACTGTTATGCTGCACCATGGACACCTATTGGGGAGTTTCGTTATTTCCCAATGCCCGAAGGTCAACTAATAGTGGTACCTGATATGAATCGGTTGCGTCCCCGTGGGAAACCGAAGGCCAGTAGGATGTGAAATGAGATGGACTGGCCTCAAGAACAAAGAAAAAGTTTGAGATGCACCATAGGTCATCAAAATGGCCATAATCGGAAACGATTCCCTAATATTGTTGGGTCGAGTTCACCCTCTAAGACACAATGATGTATTGTCGTTATTGGGAGATTCTCATATTGTAAATTTTATGTTGTTATCTCTTCATTTTACCTCGATTTTCTAACCCCCAAAACTGAAAATCATAACAGTAAACTTAGAAACATATTTTGTATACCGTAATCCTAACATTCTAAACCGGAATCCTGAAAATCTTTTCTCAAATAATTAACCTAAACCATAAAATGTTAAAAGAAATCCAAAAGCCTCGATTCAAAAGGAAAAATGTGAAAACCTAATCTTTAAATCCTAAAATAGAAAGAAAATAATCATGAAACATATGACCAGGTTATCTAGTACAATCATACATCAATATGACTAATGTGCCCTACAAATCCCTATAAACCATGCATAAAGTTCTTGGGAATAGAGGAGAACCCCAGAAATTGAACCCTCCTACATTGTTAATGAAGTCATAGAGACAAATGAATCTTGATATAGTAATAGAATAACACCCCAAAAAGTGAACTCCCTTACAATATCAAAATATGAGCCCTAGTACTACACCTTCCACCTGTATACCCAAGGATCACATGTGAGATATACATAAAACCATTTTGAAAGGGAATTATAACATTCAAAAATAAAAAAAAACCATTTCTTGATATAAAAACATTATTTGAAAACTAGTTCACACTTCATTTCACAATTCTTTAAAAACACCCTTCTATTTACCTAAATTAGCGAAAATCATATTTAAAAAAAACCCTTTTCAGAAAATAAATAAATCATGCCAATTATTTAATAAAAAAATTTATAAAACAAAGTGAAATCATGGTTCATCCAACATAAATTAGAGACGGAACCACCTATAGTTCATGAATGATCCATGATGTGAATCCCTGATAAAACTTCATTTGTTTATATGCAGATGACTGACACCATACTACTGAGTCAGCAGGCTACCCATTGTTCACAGGTTGTGATAGAGGGTGGTCCAGATCGATTGATCAGGGTGTGTCGAGCACACCATTTTCATCACACAGAGCCTCCTCCTTCCATTATACCATACTTGCGTTGTGCTGGCTTCTATGGTATTATAGTATCAGATTTTACATTTGTAGACCATCATATTTTAGCTGCACTTGTGGAGAGGTGGAGACCAGAGACACACACATTCCACCTACCTGAGAGAGATATGACCATCAACCTCTAGGATGTGGTTGTGCTTCTTGGTCTTCCTATCCAGGGGACACCTGTTATTGGATCCACTCAGGCAGCTTGGCACGACCTTGCTCAATGCTTGTTAGGCATTGATATTTTGTCCGATCGTAGTGCTACTGATGGAGCATTGATATCCATGCCTTGGCTGGAGTCACAGATTCCACTTTTAGCTCATGATGCTGATGAGCAGATGGTGATGCGTTATGCACGTGCATATATATTACGACTTATTGGAAGGAACATGTGTACAGATCATTCAGGGATGCATGTGCACATGATGTATCTACCCCTGCTAGAGGATTTTGATCGGGCAGGGACGTACAGTTGGGGATCCGCTTGCTTGGCATACACATACAGATCATTATGCAGGATATCCGACAGGCGGCGCACAGGTCTTGGGGGATGCATCATCCTTATTCAGATGTGGGAATGGGAGCACATCCCCGTATTCTACCCTGATCTTGCTGGTCCGCCGGTCGAGATGGTGGTGCTGCATGATGCTCCGCGTGGACGCTGGTATGATCACTCATTTCTACCAGTTTCTGATTCTAGTACAAGTTATCAACTTTAATTTATCATTATTTATCACTATCGATGTTGTATTTTATAAGTGGTGTCAGTGACACAATTTCAATGCGGTTCTGAGACACGATTTGGCCGTATATCGGCTCGAGTTGGAATTCCTCTTACCCCATCAGGTATGTATATACAATCTATAACTGTCTAAATAATTTAATAATAACATATATTTTTTAGTTAACAGTTTTTTTAACAAGGGAAATATGTTATTTCAGATTTTATGGGTTCCATACTGTTCTGTTATGGACCAGTTGCCTCTATACTGCACAGTTGGTCTTGACGATGTTACGGCTATAGTGCCACTCATTCACTTTCATATTGTTGAGTGGCACAAGCCTAACAGAGTCATGCTCCAGTTTCTCTTCACTCAGTGGATTCCATTACCGTCGAGGCAGACAGATCAGCTTCATGGGATGAAGCTGACAGGGAGGCAGGATGATGACTGGCATCGAGTACATGCTGTATTTCTCGACTGTTGGTACAGACGTGCAGAGTTTCATATCCAGGGAGTTCCTACGATGTAGTTCTATATTTTAGCGCAATATGAGTATGAGCCGTGGTATAGACTGAAGTCTATACTATATCTTACCCGAGCCAGTAGAGAGATGCATATGATTGTAAGTCAATTAAATTATATTACTATGTTTATTGAGTTATTTTCTAAATAATTTTTAATCTGTTTATAGGAGAGTCACATAGACAAAATTATTCATATGAGTGATGAGGCTGAGGATAGAGACTTTAGCTGGGAAGTTGTTCATGCTCAAGCATTGGAGCTGAGGTCATCTGTCCATGCGTTTACCGAGAGCCTCTTTGAGTGTCCGGCATGGAGACAGCAGGTTCCTACCGTAGAGGAAGATCCTGCAGTAGCTACTGGTGCTAAGGAGCCACGACCACGACGACGTAGAAAACGTCATCCTGCATGTCAGGCCTCACCAGTTCCACAGGCAGAGGTCAGCTCTCTAGTAGTCCAGTCTGAGCTGATGCAGGATGTGCCTCAGCCATCATGGGATCCATCCTTTTTGACAGGATATCCTCAGTTTTCTCCATCGTGGGGTCCATATGGAGCACAACCTTTGGGTACAACATCATCGTAGCCTTGGGGTCCAGACCCATCGCAGAGTTAGGGTATAACACTGGCATATGATTTGTTCCCCACTGCGATGATACTGAGTTCTTATACCATTGAGGTGGGAGAAGGATCAGGAGGGCCGTACAAGGTGGAGTTGACATTTTCTCCCACTGGCACAGAGGTACAAGATATGACAATCGACGTTCCAGTGCCCGAGTACCAGCCCTCTCCAGGTCATCAGACTCCCCAGAGATCTCACCGTAGACGTCCTATTATTAGACCACCATGTGGGATAGGATCTCCTCATCGTAGACATAGACATTGATTGTCTATGCTAATTTATATGTTTTATTTCTATGGAATTGAAAAATTATTTTTATTGAAATGATTTGTATTATACCACCATGTGGGACAATATCTCCTCACCATAGACATAGGCATTGATTGTTTATGTTCATTTATATTTTTTATGTCTATTGAAATGAAATATAATTTATAATCTTTCAAAATCGCCTACTTGAAACTTAAAAATGTTTCAAGTACGTGACTTTAAAATACTATAAAATATAAACCATAAGACCAATATAAAAAAAACTTTAAACATTCATTAAACATATAGAATTCAACCCCACATCAATAGGATGCACAATGTCTCTAGTATCACATACATCTATAATCTTTGATGCATGAAAAAATGTTATATCTCATTTCATGGGACAATGAAATCCATTCTTTCACCCACCATGTCCATATCCATATCAACATCCAGCCGTATAAGGGTATGCTTAAAATATGCCACATGAAATTATCATATGTTCCCATTCATACAAATATCAACCCCTTCAACACCGCCATGCATCCAACCATTATAATTTCTTCTACAATTGTAACCCCATTTCCCTAGGCCCAGTTGATCAGATAAAAACACCAAAGATTCCACATAGCCCATCGAACTCTTCATCACCAAATATTTATCCTTTATCATCTTCAAAAGGCAACTGTAGGACCTCCTTGATCTATCCATTTCAAACACTCACATACAAGTATACTATAAAAATAAAAACCAAAAAATTTTCAGGTTTTTATGTTTATAGTATACTTGTATGTGAGTGTTTGAAATGAATAGATCAAGGAGGTCCTAAAGTGGCCTTTTGAAGATGATAAAGGATAAAGATTTTGTGATGAAGAGTTCGATGGGATATATGGAATCGTTGGTGTTTTCATCCGATCAACTGAGCCTGGGGAAATGGGGTGACAATTGTAGAAGAAATTATAATGGTTGGATTCATGGTGGTGTTGAAGGGGTTGATATTTGCAGGAATGGGAACATATGAGAATTTCATGTGGAATATCTTTCAGTATACCCTTATATAGCTAGATGTTGATATGGATATGGACATGGCGGGTGAAAGAATGGATTTAATTGTCCCACGAAAGGAGATATAACATGTTTTCATGCATTAAAGATTATATATGTATGTGATACTAGCAACACCGTGAATCCTATTGATGCAGGGTTGACTCCTATATATTTAATTAATTTTTAAAGTTTTTATTTATATTGGAATTATGGTTTATATTTTATAGTATTTCAAAGTCACGTACTTGAAACATTTCTAAGTTTTAAGTAGGTGGTTTTGAAAGCTTATAAATTATTTTTCCTGAACAATTTTTATGAAATGATTTGTGTTTTCAACAATTTCTTATATGTTTAATGAATGTTTAAAGTTTCATTTATATTGGTCTTATGGTTTATATTTTATAGTATTTCAAAGTCACGTACTTGAAACATTTCTAAGTTTCAAGTAGGCGGTTTTGAAAGCTCAGAAATTATTTTTCATGAACAATTTTTATGAAATGATTTGTGTTTTCAACAATTTATTATATTTTTAATGAATTTTTAAAGTTTCATTTATATTGGTCTTATGGTTTATATTTTATATTATTTCAAAGTCACGTACTTGAAACATTTCTAAGTTTCAAGTAGGCGGTTTTGAAAGCTTATAAATTATTTTTCATGAACAATTTTTATGATATGATTTTTGTTTTCAACAATTGCTTATATGTTTAATGAATTTTTAAAGTTTCGTTTATATTGGTCTTATGGTTTATATTTTATATTATTTCAAAGTCACGTACTTGAAACATTTCTAAGTTTCAAGTAGAAGGTTTTGAAAGCTTATAAATTATTTTTCATGACCAATTTTTATGAAATGATTTGTGTTTTAAACAATTTCTTATATGTTTAATAAATGTTTAAAGTTTAGTTTATATTGGTCTTATGGTTTATATTTTATATTATTTCAAAGTCACGTACTTGAACATTTCTAAGTTTCAAGTAGGCGGTTTTGAAACAAAATTTTAAAAACTAATAATTTTTTTGTTAGGTGAAAGGCGGAATCCTCCTAGACATTTTTTATGAATTATATATATAAATAAATATATAAACAAAAAAAAATAAAAAAAATTTTGATTTTTTTTTGTTAGGGGAAAGGCGGCATCGCGGGTGCCGCCTTTCAGCCCCAGTGTAAAAGCGGCATCACGTATGCCGCCTTTCACCCGAAAGGCAAAGGCAGCATCCGCGATGCCGCCTTTCAGGGGAATTTTGAAAAAAAATTTCCCTAACCATTTTTTGTAATTTTTTTTTTGAAAAATGCATAAAAAAAACTCGACATTCAAGACACCTAGATGTATATTCCATGATCTCCTTCATATTTTATCACCAATAGTGATCTCATAGATCTTAATACATCTTTTTTTCTCCCTGGGTTGTTGGACAAGGTCGAGATACATGCATCATCCAATAACTCCTTTAACTTATATTTATTTGGTACACATATTTGTGTCCCAAATATTACAACTCCTTATTCATTAATTTTGAACTTTGAGGATTTCCTTTTTCTTACAACTTACAACTTCTTCTGAATTTTTACATCATCTATTTTAGAATCCTTTATCTTATCTAGAAGAGATTGTTTAGAAATAATTTATGAAAATATTTATTATGTTCCTTCCTTTATGATTTACTTATTTATCCCTTTAAAGTTTAAGAAGATCATATCCTTCTCAATTATCATTAATGATAAAAATTCCAGATCCTTTCCACTTATAAAATCTTTCACTTTATTTTCTTTCCTAGGATGGGAGTAGATTGAGAAGTCATAGTACTTAATTATCTCTAACCATCTTAATTGGATCATATTAATCTCTTTTTGTTTGAATATATGCTTAAGGCTCTTATGATTCATATATATTTTATACTTCGCCCCAAAGAGATAATGCCATTATATTTTAAACATAAATTTTACTACGGCCAAATATATATCACACATTGGGTAGTTTTTCTCATGAAATTTCAATTTCCTTGAGGCATGGGATATCAATTTTTCATTCTACATTAGTAAAAATCCCAAGGCCTTATTCAAAGCATCGTTCTATACCATTAAAAGTTCCCCACTTATGGGTAGCATAAGTATAGGTGCAGTGACAAGACTTGTTTTCAACTCCTTGAATATCTCTTAATATTCATTATTTCAAACAAACTTGGATCCATTATGAGTTAGCTTAGTTATATGGTTTGAAAATCATGATAAATTTCTCACAAATCGACGATAGTACCCAAATAATCCAAGAAAACTACATATTTACATCACAGTGGTTGGAATTATCCATCCTTCAATTGAATCTATCTTTAAAGGTTTCATAGATATACCATTTATTGTAATAAATTTCCCTAATAATTATAATTCCTTCAACCATAACTCACATTTACTATACTTTTCATAAATATTATTTTTTATAAGGTCCTTAGCACAATGCCCATATTTTCCTCTTGTTCCTCTTTTATTTTAAAGTATATTAGAATATCATCTATAAATACTACCATAAACTTGTTGAGGTAATATCTAAAGACTATATTCATAAATCCCATGAATATTTATAGAGTGTTAGTGAGTCCAAATGGAATTTCTATAAACTCATCGTGCTTGTAACTTATGTATAAAGAAATCTTAGGGATGTCTTCCTTATTCACCCTTACTTGATAACACCCCAACTAAAGATCCACCTTGTAGATGTATTGTGCTCCACATGTATAGTCAAACAAGTCATCAATCCATGGAAGAGGTTAAATTTTATTTATCTTGATCTTGTTGATCTCATGATAAACAATACCAAGGTGCATTGACCCATCCTTCTTTTTAATTAAGAGGATTGGTGTTCTCCATAGTGAAGAACTTGGGCATATAAAACCTCTATATAGATTATCCTATAGTAATTTATTCAGATCCTAAATTTCTATGATATCCATCTTGTATAGATACTTGGATATTATTAAATCCTCAGGTATGTGTTTGATTTAAAATTCAAACTCCCAGCTATGAGGAATACTAGACAATTCTTTGGGAAACATTTCAGCATATTCCCTCATAATGGTCATGTCTTCAAGGATGATATTTTTAGTATACTAAATCATTTAAGATAAATACGCTTACTCATAGGGAAATAATATCCATGCTTGATATGTTGGTACTAAAGAAGATTCATCCTCCTCCATACACTTATACAAAACTAGAGGACAATTCATGATACAAAGATTCATCTCCTTATCGCAACAATTTATGTTGGATATATATAAGTAAATAAAATCCATACCCAGAATTGCATCAATTTTTTTTGGGGTTGAGTTATATACATGTGATACAATAGTTTCACCATTTCCATTTTCACTAAAAAATATACTCCCATGATTTGTGGGGGTGTTTGAATAGTTTTACTAAACTTGCATGATATAAAGGAATGCATAGAACTAGAATAAAAAAGTACATTAACTATTCTTGAATAAATAACTACCATACCTATCACCACTTGGTTTTTGGGATCCACCTCAGTAGTTGTAATGGAATAAGACCACCCTTGCTACCTTGGAAGTTGTGGGAACTAATTGTCTCTGACCACCCTTGGCTTAGTGCATTGTTTTGAAAAGTGATCTTATTCCCCATAGCTGAAACATTGAGAAAAAGGATGAGGGTTTATTAGATAATTCATATCTTTTATTACATTGGTGGGTTTATCCAATTGGTAATCATTGGTTAGATTCCCTTCCTTCCCACACCTAAAGCACTTCCTCTTCCCCTTTAGGCAATTTTTAGGGTTCTTATTTCCACACATTTGATAAGTGGGTGTTTAAATTTATTACCATTATTAGATTTATCTATCATATCTATAGAATTAAACTCTAATCTACACTTATTATCCCCATGATACCCTTAATATTAACCTATATCCATTTCAACTTTGAGGGAACATTTGACAATTTCCTCATAGCTATAAAAGTCTTGAATCACTAGGGATTTTCATAGACTCAAATTTATAGCACTAGAGAAGTGGTTTAATTTTCATTTAGGGGTAATGAAAAATATAGATGAGTATCATGAAAGTATTTTTAATTTTTCCTCATATGACCTGATGGATTTATCATCTTTTTTTCTTGAGGGTAAAAAAATACCTTTCCATTTTAAGTTGGTGAGTGTGAGGAAAATATTTTTCAAAAAATATTTTCTATAATTATTCCCACCCCATCGCTTCTATCTATTCCTCAGGCTTCATATTATTAATAAATTATCACCACTAATCAGATTCTACTTCCATATAATAAAAATCCAATATGAACTTATCTTACTCAGAACATTGAAATATGGGGAAGATATTCTTAATGGATTTTATCCATTTCTCCATGATTAAGGGATCATATGATCCATTGAAATTTGGAGGCCTTTGTTGAAAAAATGTCTTGATTGAAACTTGTTATTTATTAGGGTGATTTAATAATTTCTCAGGATTTGGGGTTTTATTAAAAACCTGATTAAACTGAGAGAGTATCATCACAAAGTTTGTGATTCCTACTCCCATTGTGTTGGGAATCTCATTTGGGTATTCATCACATTGCCCTTCACATTGGTTGTTTACTTGGTTCATTCTATTTCCATCCATTAGCTGAAATAAAGAGAAAAATTGGGATCATTATGTTTAAACAATAAAAAACATAATCAATAATCCAATAACATTAAAGGGATAATTTATAAATGATATGTATTTACTTAATATATGAATTTTTAGGATTCAATCTATGTTATCCATGATCTATTTTTTAATAAAGACACTTAGGGGAATTTTTTGTTCCCTTAATAATGGTCCATAATGATATTGTGAATTTAACAAATCATATCCCCTAAGTGTGTAAAAATATGTGTGTAATAAGGCCCATTTTCATTTACAAGTTCCTAATTGAGACTAGCATAATGTAGTGTTTTCAGGTGTTACCCCTAGGTATATTTGTGCCAGAGCCACATCCAATTATAGTATCCAAACATGAATGTATTTTATTGGAAACTACTTACCCTATACTTTACCATAATTTATAGATGTCTTCTTATGTTTAGTATTATTCCTAATTCTTTCTCTAGATTTTTTTAATCCAAATCCCAAAAATAACTAAATTTTCCTTTGATACCAACTATGAAAACCCTTATCTTTATTACACATTAATTCATGATTTATCAAATAAGAAAACACATATTACAACCTAAAAGATCAATAAGTCTAGTGTATTTGGGTAATTATGTACATTACTTTACAACTTAAAAATAGGTGGCACATCAAAATTATTGAAAAATTCCTTAACATGCTCATAATATTCCATCGTTCCTAAAACTGCATGGGATAACCCAGGGGCATACATAAGAAAGGGGCGACCTATAAAGCCTAATAAGGGAATAAAAATGGAATAATAAGAAGAAATTATTACATTTTATATGACAGCTAATTCAATAGTACATAAAAAGGGTGATAATCATAAACATGAACTAAGGGGCATGATATAACATGATAACATAAAGGAAACATGGGAAAGTGACAACAACTTTAAAAATTACATCATAAACATAGGTCAAGGATAACCACCAAGACATCATAACATGGTGGAAAAAGGCCCAAGATGGATTAGTCTCACTCCATAATCCCTTTAATGATTTATTATGAGACTAAAACATTACCCAATGCATTGGTTCACTATATAATTCTCTGTGCACCCATTACTCTCATATCATGTACATGCATAAGTGTTCCACATAGATAGTTCAAAATAGGATTATATTTTATCATATTTAATTAAAATACTGAGGAATTTTAAATATATAAATTAAATTACCCAATTAAATAAGTATAGGTATGTCTAGGTGAATACCATTGAGTAGAAATAGTGATGGTATTCACAATATAAAGATTTGGCATATAACAATCGTAGTAAAATTTTTGAAGCATAAAGACGATACTTAATGATTCATAAAATGGTTTAATGAGAGATAAAGGGGTCTATACTCATTTTTAAATAAAATTTTAGTAATAGGAATGTGGAAAAACATATTACAACATTAGGAATTTGAAATAAAAGGCATAAAATGAAGAAGATGCTTAAATAAATAGAAGAAGGAAATGTTCCATTACAAAATTTTGACATAGTAACGACTTAGGTAAATGATATAATGGGAGGGTATAAATGATATAACATTATTAATAAATCAATTTTAAAATATATGGATCTTTATAATTTCATGAAAACATAACCAATTGATATTCAAAAGTCTAAATACAAAGAAGGTGCTTGAATGGAAAAGAAGAGAAAGAGGTCCATTATCTTGAGAGGGTGATTTCAAAATATTGGGAGGAGTTTATTGAGAGATTGGGGGAACCTTGGGGGGAATATTGAGGGGGGAGATCAGAGTAAGGAAATTATACAAGGTTTTTTAGTGAATAAAAACTTTATCTTGGGTGGGTTTATATAGGAAAATAGAGGAGAGTTCTTTATTATTTTCCAAACTTAGGTTTTGGACTCTATATAATAAAGTAATAAAAACCAAAACATTACCATGTTTTTTTCCTATAGTTTCTTCTAAATAGGATTGGTTTTTATTATTTTATAATTATAATGGATGAAATCATTAAAATACTACCCTCAGTGATGTGTAAGTGAGTCATGTTCTTAAAGAAGTGATTTTAAAACCTTAAAATATAATATTGGTTTTGGAGGATTCATAAAGTCTTTATAAAATTAATAAAATTACCAAAAAATAACATTATTTTAAAGGGAAAACATATATTTGGTCATGGATTCCATTTATATCCTTTATCACAACATTTTTTGTCATTATTATGTCATAATACACACCATATATTTATACCATATTTAATTTAAACACGAAAATTAGACTATCTAATAAAATTATGAAAAAATCCCCATTGGATAATTTTGAAGTTATGATTGAAAAATTAATATTTATTTTATAAAAATATTTTATAAATATTTTAATTTTTATATTTAATATAAAAATTGATATTTATTGTTAAATACTAGGTTTTTTTTGACAATAACTGTTTTCGAACCCTTACTAAAATTATTATTAACTTCATAAAATTATATTATCAACTATAATTAATAAATATTATCTAATAATAACATTTTATTAAAATATATTTTATTTTAAAAATTCATTAATTCATCAAAAGAAATGACTTAATTAAAATTACATATTACCCAAAAATAAATTTTTTGTTTTATCGAATCAAAATCAGAACCATTTATAAAGTAACAATAATAAGAAGTAAATATAACTATTATTATATTACAAATAAAATCTAAATATTCATATTATTAGGGTCATGATACATATCCCTATATTACACCAACAAAATCCCTAAGAGTGAGGTGTGTGGTGGTGAGATTTTTATGTGGTGGTTCCCAGTACATGGTTTGGTCCGTGATCTTGATGAACTTGAAATTCTCCTATAAACAGTTTTTGCTTGCGCTTTATTTGTTGGATCTTGGATTGGTCTTGGTCAAGAGAAAATCCCAATGATGCTATCTCCCTTGGAAGATCAAATAAATGAGCTTTATATGATACTATCCTACCGGTCGAGGCCATCACTTCCTTTGTTCGTGTTAATTAGATATATCAAACCCTTATATTTATACTAATCATATAATCACTATTTAATGAATATATTATAAATGGTAATTATGATTAATGGTATTTTAAATCCAATAAGATATAATGAAATCAAATACATGCTTGTGATTTATATAACCATAATACATAATAGGGAATTTAATTCAACCCAAAAAAGAATTTTATTTATAAAATTTTGGGTCGTTACAAATCATCTGCAAGAAACTCCATGAGAAAATATAAAAAGGAAACCAAAAAAATCCCACAATGCATGTATAAATAAAAAAAATATAGATAAAATCATCCAAATGAAAATACATAAAAGTAAAAGATAAATTATCAATAAAAAAACTGTCTAAAAGTCTAAGGTAGTAATGTAAAACACAGTCTATGTAATCCTCCTAGAAACCTAAAAAATTAATTTATATACATAGGGTGAGTATACAAGTATACTCAGTATGGTAACCAAAGTCTCTCATGAACATGTAAAATAAGCACACTAATTCACCTGTGAGAAAATAGCATAACCAAACAACACCTAAATAGGTTAACTAACCAATCCCTATCCTCATAATGTCACATTCACCAAATAAAAAATCCAAGTGTAATAACATTATAATAATAATAATATAGATAATGGGTATCCCACCCTACCTTCCCATTGATTTTCCACTCTCACACCCCGACTTGTTATGTCCGGATGGTCCCATATCTTCCGTATAACATATACCATTGCCTTAAAACATGATCACATTACATAACACCCATAGACACCTAGGTAACTGCCCTACATCAAAGTCACATCAAATATCTCCCTAAGACACCTGGTCTATCACATCACAACCATAACTAGAGTAGTAGGGTATCATGAACATGAAGGAAATCAACCTCATTCCCTCCTCATACCATACACAAACCCCACCATAAGCTTTCCCACAACACAGTCTCATCACATCTCACCTGAAGACACCTAGTCCATCACCCCACAGTACGGTCACATCACATCTCACATGAAGACACTTGGCTTATCACATAGTGAACTATCATACCTTCAACTATCAAAACCTATTCATATATAATCACCATGAAGAGAGAGTGAGAAAGAGTGGGTTTCCATCTATCCATCCTCATCACTGTTATCATGACCTAACCCACAAGGTCCAGCCCAACTGGAAATAAGTTAAATGTGGCTACCCCAATCCTACCTCTAATAGGCCAGGGGATGGATACTAGCATTGAGTAGGCATAAAACTCACATGGGAGGCCTTATCCTAAGGTAACTGAACACACACACACACACACACCTCCATGATTATAAAATAGTGAAATGTAAAATAAAACTAATACCAAATTCATGAATACATATAAACCCCACAATCAAAGTACATTCATAATAATGGAAATCAAATAGGACCAAATACAAGACCACAAAAAACTGTAAATAAGTCCAACCTACTAGAATGAGGGGACTGCATTCAAATGTGACTCTTGGTATGAACCATGGTCTATCTATCCCAATATAAGCTATGTATGCTTCTGGTCCACTGAGAACCACATCAAATGACCGATCATATTCACATGACATGAAACGTGCAAGAAAAGTCTATGCAGGGGTGAGTATAACAATACTCACTAGGAAAACCCAAAATCACTAAGCATAAAGTACCAAGAGTAGTTATATTATCCTAGTTTATTTCAATCATAAAGGTGACATACTACAAAAAATCCACATATAATCATAGTTGACACTAAGTCTCAAGGTCAGGTCACAACCACATTAGCAACCTAAGATCCTACTCTAGAGTTTGTAAACACACTCACTCAGGGGAAATCAATCCATGAGTCTGATAACACTAATGGTGTTCATATGAGATTTCATCCTTATCGAATATATCCATGAGGAAGTACATAATGTAAGTATTAAGAGTTCGATATATAGATGGGGATCACACTAAGGGCTATGGGGTAATGTTGAATAACCCAATCTGGATTAACCCACTAATTAGGGGATCAAAACCCATGTATAGTTGGTCACATTAATTTTGAGAACCCCACCTAGGGAAAAAGATGATAGAGGATCCCATCCCAGCCTTTGGGAGGGATTATTACAGCTATATCTGAAACTAATTCCTCAGAGAAGATCACAATCATTTTCTCAAGATGTAATTCCATACTATACCCTCAAAATGATGGATCAAGGGAACACACCCTTAAGTAAACTAGTCCATGCTGAGGAGAATAAGGTTTCCAAGTTATCTTAAAATCAGTGCATGAAATGTCCCTTCAGCACCGAGTCTACCCATGTATCATGAACCATGCCCATGTATACCTGTCCATGTCCGTGTACCAGGCTATGTCCATATACCAATCCTTGTCTGAGTACACAGCTTAGCTAGTGTACTCTGTCCATGTCGTGTACCAAGATATGTATGTGACGGTGTATCCTCTGAGATACACACCAAACCACCATCTAAGGATCACATGGCATGTGACATGTTTCACATGGAGTGTGATGCTTTAATTTACACAGAACCCTAGCACTATAGCTAGGTCCCCCCACATGGTTTGTGTTCTCTCGTTACATGTCGTGCAGTGTGGAAATTTCTAGAATCCCAAGGTCATTCACACCATCTTCCGATTCCATCGCCGCCACCACCAAACATGACCACGAAGCTCATATCTAAAGGTTGGATGGCCTCGCCATCATCGGTGTCCAGATTCTTGCTTTCAATTCATTGAAAACTTCTACCCAAATCCACACCTTCATCATACAAAAAAACCCACAAACTAACATCTCCAATCTGATATTGATTTTTCACCACCATTATCAAAGATTGATCTCATCATTAATTCAAACTCAGATTTGTGGCATCAATCCATTATGCTAAGAAATGGGTGTATAATGAATGATTTCTTAGTATTTTTCGAACCACCAAACAAAATGAACACTGGAGGTGAATGAATGGTTAAAGAGGAAATAAATTTACAAAACACAAACATAATGAATAGAGCATAACCAATTTTCATGTTGGACTTGATTTGTTGCTGTTAGAACAACAAATGAAGGGATAAATTAAACAATAAAATAAATCCCTCGATTCCTAACACAATGACCCCTTACCCACAATATGATTGATAAAATAATAAATATGTTAGTTGATTGATTCATGTTTATCATAGGATAGTAAAACAGGGATAAATCCACATTAAACAAACATACTACCTTAAGATAGATTGATTGCCAATAGAGAATGAATCCACATCATTATCATTGGTGAGATCCTTGATTTCTATTGGCATGAACGATTCTCAATCTGTCATCGTTGTCCACCGATCCTTTCTCCAATGATCTCTCAATTATTACGGTTATGAGGCTAACCTTGGGAATTGGCCATAATCATGTTTAAGTAGAGGAATATTAGCTTACTGCATCAATTTAAATAAAATTAATTAATTAATTTATTATTTATACCCATGAAAACATTTTCAAAAACACCCAATGATGAAAAATATTATGTTGTGCCTAGGGTAAAGACTGTATTCTAAACTGAACAACAATATTAAACTTCCAATCAGATATTTGTTTTAGGAGTTATTCCACTTTTTCTAGAAACCTACTCACACATGATATTAATATATTAAGTATTTTTCAAATATCAAGTTCAGTATCATCGGGCCTTGAAATCTCACAACATCCTGGCACCTAGGTCAGAAAATATTACTATATATATTTCAAAGATTTACATGGAAAAAACTGAGACATTAAATTCTTCCCACCTTAGTGATTTTCTTCCTAAAAAGAAAAAAAGGATTGCTCAAAAAGATATTGGTACTGATCTTGCATCTAGGTCTCCTACTCATAGGTTCTCTCTTGAAGATTCTCATGATACCACAAGATAAGAACCAAAGGAATCAGTCACCCCTGTAGGATCTTCTCCCATTGATCCTAAATCTCTACTGGTACTTTACAAAGGTACCTCCATCCTTGATGTCCATATCTCCCCAGTCGATAACATACAATAGGTCATGCACATACTATATCAACACTTTCATTTTATATATAACATTACATGATTTTAAGCATAATTATACATTAGGGTACAAGCCAAGGATTGTAAAGTCAAGTGTCTTGGATTACTAGCTACATAAACCTAAAAACATGGAACTAAATAAAAAATTTATTTATTTAATCTTCAAATTGATCTCCTAACTTCTATTTTGCTCAAACATCTGCATAGGATACCCTTGGGGACACATGAATAAAGGGATAATCTAAATATCCTTGTAAGGTAATAACTATAAGAACAGAACATTATCACATGGGATAGAAGGAAAGCCATGATGATATAAAAAGGCATGTAAATATAGAATCATAACATATAAACATGGAATAATATAAACATAAAGTCATAATAATGTGATAAAAACATAAAACATGACTTTATCATGAGTCAAGGATAACCCAAAAGACCGTTTCACATGGTAGAATAAGCCAAGGCTAACCGCCAAGACTGTTGCACATGGTAGCACAATCCAAGGATAATTGCCAAGACCATCACATATAATGTCTCATGAGACTCAACTTTACCCAATGAATTGGAGATTTATCTGTGAACACCCATCTTAACTTTTCATGAATATGTTTTCCACATAAATAATCATACATAATCAATATTATATAAACATAAGGGTTACCAATGAAGAGAATTGGGTACCACAATCATGACATAATTATAACAAATGGGCGTATCATAAAAGTGTCCATGAAAGAAAGGAACTAAAATATACTTGTAAATTAGTAAGGTAAAACAGAAATGTATCATGGTAAGTTATGTCAAGTATAAGTGAAAACATTTAAGAAAAGTATTTAACAAATTTTATCATTAAAACATTTTTGTGTGGTTTTAAGGAAAATACTAATGAGCCTTTAAAGTAGAAAAGGTAAAAATCACTTATATAAAACCAAAAGTGAGACAAGAAGGTTTTAATAATAAAAATACTGATTTTATAAATACATTAGTGGCTTAAAACAGATGATATAGTGCACTTGAAATCAAATAAGAATTTAGGAAGTTCCCTTAAAACAAGTTTTCTTATCAGGAAGTATTGAGGAGGGAATCACTTAAAAACATGTATATACCTGAAATATAATGAGGGATGGTTTTTTAAATATGAGTTTGGGAAGTATTAACAGTATTTATAATTTTTACACAAAAGGAAAAGACAACTTTTTTTGGATAAAAAGAAATATAGAGCAACCTGAAGGAATATAGGAGGTTTGGGTATAATCCCTTACAGAATATCGACATGGTATCAAGTGTACTTAGGAAAGATTAATGTGAGATAAAGGGGGTTATAATCACTTATAAATCACGAGGGAAGTATGTTTTAGGTGAAAAACTATACCCCATCATTATTAATTATACATAAAAGGGCCTAACATAGAGGATATTCTTGAATAAAAGTGAAATTGAGATGATCCCTTACCTTAAGTCTGATGGTGTTCTCCACTTGATATTAATGGAAAAAATAATAAAATTAGGTTAATTAATTAACAATTAAATAACATATTTTACATGTACATGATTTATTATAACCTTTTTGAGTTCATTCATAACCTTTTTGATTGGTTATGAGGTTCAATTTCATTGTTCGGGTTCGTTTGTTTCCTTGGTTTTAATGATCGGTTCTCTTATATTCATGTTCGGACACAAATGTATGATGAAGGTGGTTGTTCAGAGTTAAATTTATATAAAATTAGTGATAATAAATTATATTATATGGTTATAAAATTCATTTGTTTATTTGGAGTGAAGGTGAATCATTAGAACATTAATGTTAAACACTTGGATTAACTTGGTGATTTTGTTCATAATTAACTTGTTTTGTATTATTATTTTACATAAAGTGTGAAAAAGGATTCAAGAAAAAAAATAAGATAAAATACATATTTAATATTCTTATTCAACCTTAAAAATGGTTTAATGACCAGAATAGAATATGGTAATATAAATTGATAAACCGTCATCCTTGAATGTGATAAATTAACACATCTCGTACTGTGTTTTCATTTATTTTATATAAAATAAGGGGAAAGGAGTGATGATAATGAATTATAACATTAGTATAATAAAATTATGTTAAATTTATGTTACTAGAGTTATCATACCAGTTGGGTGAAGTGAAGTGAGGAAAGAAAAAATAAAAGAAAAGAACTTGAAAGAAAATAAAAGAATCAGAAAGAGGAATTTACCTCTAGAGTTTATCTGCTTTGAGAACCTCTTAAGGGGAGAGGATTTGGTATTTTTAAGAGACCAAGGTCTTTTATAAATGGGGTAGGATATTGAGGAGATATTTGGGAAAAATTTAGGGAAGGCACAAGCCTTGAGAGGAGTGAATATAAGAGGGGAGTGTGGGTGGTTTTTATAGTGGTGGGGAGGAGGGTTTTCTTAATATTTTAATAATTAGTTTATTATTTTTCCATAAGACAAGAAATAGTGATGATTCCATGAAAAAAATAGTAATAAGTTCATGTTAATTCGAACTAAGGTTTCTTACACCAACCATGATTCTAGAAATAGTCCATTTGGCTTATAATGTATATATACAGTAAATTACCATATTTCACTATTCATAAAAAAATCAAGTATTTTAGAAAAATCCCAAAAATTAATCCTAACCATTTTTCAATGTGTAGAATAAAAAAATAAAATAAATTTTTCAAAAATAAGTTTATAAATATGACTAATTTTATTTTTAATTAAAATCAAAATTTACTTGAAAAATACCCATTTTAAAACTATAACTGATTTTATAATGCTTTCAAAAATTACATAAGGTCTTATAAAATTATATTAAAACCATAAGACATAAAAATTTTAATTTATGAAAAACTTTTAGTAAAATAAATTTTCTTTTAAATTAATTAATTAATTTAAATTAATTATTTACGACTTACAAAAATACCAACACTTTTACTATGGTCATATTGTCACTTAAAAGATGCCTAAATTTTATTTATACATTCATGGGTGATGTTACTATTCTTTTGGATGATTTAATCTTCATAAGGGCCATAGTACAATTCATAAGGGTAACATTACTATTCATAAGGGTTAGTTACTATTCACTAAAAATTAAGTTTTTTATATTGGACTCCAAACATCTAACTGATAGCAAATGTTTATGTCATATTTTTGAAATTCAAAACACAGAAGTGTGAAAAATATGTTTAAAGGTCACATAGTACTTAGTAGTTCATTGTGTTGTGATTTCATGTGATTATATGACATATTTATAATAAAGTAATTTCTATTTATATAACATTGGGTTGTTACATTATCCCCCCTTATGAAATTTTTCCCTCAAAATCTAGTTTTACATTCTAAGCCATAAATAGGTGCGGGTACATTTCCTTTATTTCCTCCTTGAGTTCCCATGTTACCTCTTCATACTTATGGTTCTGCCATAGTTCTTTGACTAGGTGAGTAGTCTTGTTACGTAGAACTTTATCTCTATGATCCAAGATCTTCACTAGCTACTCCTCGTAAGAAATATCGTTCTCCAATTGTACCACATCTGAAGAGAGTACATGTGAAGTTCCTAGTATGTACTTTTTTAAGAGGGATATATAGAAGACATCATGTACTTTAGAAATGATAGGTGGAAGTGTTAGTTGATAGGCAACTACTCCAACACGATCAAGAATCTCGAAGGTGATGATGTACCTAGTATTTATCTTTCCTTTCTCCCCAAACCTCATGACCTTTCTCTATGGAGATATGTGTATAAATACCATGTCTCCAACATTAAAATCAAGGTATCATCAATGATTGTCTACATAACTCATCTATCAACTTTGGGCTGCCTTGATGTGCTTCTGAATGGTTTTCACCTTTTCTACCATTTCTTCAATAATTTTAGTTCCTAGTAGCTCACTCTCACCGGCTTCATCCCAACACACTAGAATTCTTCACCTTTTCCCATAAAGGGATTCATATAGTGCCATTTGGATGCTCGATTGGAAACTATTGTTGTAGGAGAATTCAACTAGTGAAAGATGTTGGTCCCATCCTCCTTTGAATTCCATAGAACATTATCTAAACATATATTCTAGTGTCTAAATAGTCCACTCTGATTGGCTATCAGTTTGAGGATGATCGGTCGCACTAAAGTTCAGTTCAGTTCTTTGAGCATATTGGATACTTTTTCCAGAACTTTGAGGTGAATCTCAGATCTCGATCGGATACAATAGATTGTGGTACTCCATGAAACCTTACCATCTATTTGATATATATCTGTAAAATTTGATCCAATGTGAATTCCTCTCGAATCACGATAAAGTGACCTGTCTTTGTAAGACGATCCACAATGACCCATATAGAATTGTTTCCTCTAGATGTCCTTGGAAGTCCATTAGCAAAGTCCATGGTGATGTTCTCCCACTTCCATGTTGGTTTGGGTAGGGGTTGCATCATCCCATTTTACTTCTATCTTTCAGCCTTCACTTGTTTACATACCAGGAACTTTGTTGTATACTCAGTAATCTCCCTCTTCATATTGTCCCACCAAAAGTTCTCTTAGAGATATTGATACATCTTTGTGCTCCCTCGGTGTATAAAGAAGGTCGAGCTATGTGCATCATTCAGAAGATATTTATTTACCTATGTATCAGATGGTATAAATAATCGTGACTCAAATATTACAATTCCTTCCTCATCAATCTTGAACTTAGAGGATTTACTATTTTTAATAGCTTCCACCCTTTTATGAATTTCCACATCTTTTCTTTGAGCATCCTTTATTTTCTCCACAAGGGATGGTTGAGTGATCATTTGAGAAATGCTTAATTATGTTATTCAATTAATTATCCCCATTCCCATACTCTAAAAATCTAAGAAGATCAGATCCTTTTCAATTCTCATCATTGATAAAGATGCAAGATCCTTTCTACTTAGACCATCTTCCACCTTGTTTGCCTTACCGGGATGGTAGTGGATTGAGCAGTCATAATCCTTGATGAGCTCTATCCATCTTCACTGGTGCATAATAATCTATTTTTGTGTGAATATATATTTTAGACTCTTATGATCAGTATATATCTCACACTTCCCCCCATAGAGATAATGGTTCCATATTTTTAATGCAAAGATCACAGCCACCAACTTCAGATCATGCGTAGGATAGTTTTACTCATGGATTTTCCACTACCTTGAGGCGTATGCTATAAATTTATCATTTTTCATCAATACATAGCCTAAACCCTTCTTTGAATCATCACTTTACACTACAAAGAGTTATCTACTTATTAGGAGTGTGAGTACTGGAGTAGTGATTAGCCTCTTTTTAAAGTCTTTAAAATAGTCTTCACATTCTTGAATCCAAAAAAACTTCACTCCCTTTCATGGCAGCTTGGTCATTGGGTTTTACAATCATGAAAAGTTATTCAATAATCTTCGGTAATACCCAGATAGACCTAGAAAGCTATGGATTTCTGTTACAGATGTTTCCCTAGGACACTCTTCAATTGCCTTTGTCTTGGAAGGGTCCACAAATATCCCTTTTCTAGTGATAACATTCCCCAAGAATGATACTTCCTCCTTCCAGAACTCACATTTACTATAATTTTCATACAACTTATCCCTTTTCAAAGTATTTAACATAGTATTCAAATGATCCTTATGTTCCTCCTTACTCTTAGTTTATATCATAATATCATCGATAAATACTACCACAAATTTATCAATGTAATCTATAAAGACTATATTCATTAAATCCATGAAAATTACTAGAGCATTAGTGAGTCTAAAGGGAATCACTATGAACTTATAGTGTCCATAAATCGTTTGAAATATAATCTTGGGAATATCTTCCTTCCTCACCTTTAATTAGTGATATCCCGACCAAAGCTCCACCTTAGAGAAATAACAGGCCCCATGAAGCTGACCGAACAAGTCATCTATCCGTGGTAGAGGATACTTGTTCTTTATTATGATTTTATTGAGATCTTGATAATCAATGCAGTGTCTCATTTATTCATCCTTATTCTTGACAAAGGGGACCGACACACCCCATAGTGAAGCACTCGGGCATATAAAACCCTTATACAAATTCTCCTACAGTTTCTTCTTCATCTCTTCCAGCTCTACGGTGGCCATTCTATAAGGTGTTTTTGATATAGGTAGAGATCTAAGAATAAGTTCAATTGAGAACTCAACCTATTAATCAGGAGGAAGACTAGTAGGATCTTTAGGTAATTCATCATTGTAATCCCTCACGATGGGAATGTATTAAAGCATGATTCTCTCCTTCATCTCAATCATTTGAGCTAGAAATTCTTAATCATAAGGAATTAATATCCACACTTGAGAGACTTATTATAAAGGATATACATCTTCCTCCTTACACTTGTAAATAATTGGATGATGTTTCAGGATGTGAATAGTGATCTCCATTTCCTGATAGTTGATGTTGGATTTGTATAAAGATATCCAATCCATGCACAAGATAGCATTGAACTCCACTAAAGGAAGTATGATGAGATTTTCTGGGAGGTTCAGTCCACAAATGTTAACTAGGTAGGAGATATATACCATGGATGAAATAATTTTCCCATTCTCTATTCTCACATATAACTTATCCTCTAAATTTTCAGGTGGTGCTTGAATAGTTCTACTAAACTTGTAAGATATGAAATAAAGCGTAAAAATAGAATAAAATAGTACACTTTCTATTCTTGAATGAATATCTAGCATACCATTCATCACATCATTTTCCATATCCACCTTAGTAGTAGTGACATCGTAGTCCCTTCCTTGTTTACTTGGAGGTTGTTGTTGATTTCCCCTGAAAACTCTCAACTTAGGACAATTGTTCGTATAATTCCCATGATCCTTTCAGTTGTAACATTGCACTACAAGATGAGTATTGATCTAAATCTTCCTTTATTCTTCCATAATAGCGGGATTATTCATATCCTATCAGCAGTTTTTAGACAGATGTCCCAACTTTCCACATTTGAAGCAATTCCTGGTTCCCTTTAGAAAGTTCCCAAGATGCTTCTTCCCATAATTTTTACACATGGGATAGTCGGTCTTATTTCCATCATATAATTTATTTGTGAAACTTCCCACATTAGATTCCATTTTCCTCTTCTTGTCACCAGGCCCACGATACCACTAAGATTCTCTGATCTCTATTTCAACCTTGAGTGAACAATATAAAATCTACTCATAATTATCAAAGTCTCGAATCACCAATTCTTTTCGTAGACTTGGCTTAATCCTCTAAAGAAGCGATCCACCTTTCTTTAGGCTTTAAAGACAAATCCAAAGGCATACCTTGAAATCCTTGTGAAGTTTTCTTCATACACCCTGATGGACTAATCTTCCTTATTCTTGAGTTTGAGGAAATCTCTTTCTATCTTTATATGGAGGGCTTGGGGAAAATATTTATTGAAAAACATTCTCTTGAATTCTTCCCAAACCATGGAATCAATTTCCTCATAGGGATTAGTATTCTTTATTAGTGTCCACCACTAATAAACTTCCCCATTAAAACGATATACTTTGAGCACAAATTTCTCTTCTTCTAAGCACTAAAGGATAGAGAATATCATTTCAATGAAGTTAATCCACTATTATAATAGGAGGGGATCAGAATATCCACTAAACATGGGAGGCCTTTTTCGCCTCAAGGATTCAACAAAAACTTTCTCTTTCCTTGGAGTAGGAGGGTGTTCCACATGATTCAATTTATTATTCATAACTTAATCCATCTAATCAAGTACCATCATAAAGGTTTGAGCACCTGTTCTCATAATATTAGGCATATCATTAGGGAAATCTTCACATTCTCTATCACATTGATTTTTGGAACATGTTTTTTTATTTTCCTCCATTAAATAAGAAAAAGTGTGTACAATTATAGGTCTTTAATAATTATCTATTTATCATAACAGAGAAACATTGAACATAAGAGGATAAATTTGTAAAGGAGAAGTATATCCTAACTTGTGATTACCTATGTTTAAATCTAGTTTATCCTTGATCTATTTATTAACTTATATTCTTATGGGATTTTTTTCATTCCAGTAATAATGGTTTGAACCAAGCTTATAAATTTACCAAAACATATCCCCAATGAGTGTCAAACCTAGAGTGCAATAAGGCCCATTTTCATGAACCAGTTCCCTTTTAAGTCATGCTCAAAGTGGTGTTTTCAGGTTTTACCCCTAGATACATCTGTACTAGAGCCACCTCTACCTGTTTGAATCCAGACATGGATGTATTTTCTTGATAAACCATATACTCTATATTTACCAAAATTTAGGGGTGTTTTTTTATACTTAGTCTCATCCTTAAGGTGCTTACTAAAGTTCTCTATTCCTAATATCCAAAAATAACTAGACCATATTATGATACCAACTATAGAAACCCAATACTTTTACATATAACATTACATGATTTTAAGCATAATTATACATCATGGTAAAATCCAAGGATCTCAAAGTCTAGTGTCTTGGAGGACTAGGTACATAAAATTGAAAACATAGAACTAAATAAAACATTTCTTTATTTAATATTCAAATTAAGCTCCTAACTTCCATTGTGCTCAAACATATGAATAGGATAACCTGGGGAACACATCAACAAAGGTATGGGCTAAGTAGCTCAGTAAGGGAATAACCATAAGAACAAAGCATTAGTATATGGGATAGAAGGCATGAAATGATGATATAAAATGGCATGTACATATGGAATCATAACATATAAACATGGAATAATATAAACATAATGTGGAAGAAACATAAAACATGACTTTATCACGATTCAATGCTAACCTCTAAGACCATTGCACATGGTAGCACAAGATAAGGCTAACTGCCAAGACCATCACACATGGTAGCACAATCCAAGGCTAACCGCCAAGAATGTCACACATAACTTATCATGGTACTTAACTTTACCAAATGAATTGGAGCACTATATGGTTGAACCCATATTAAATTTTCATTAATATGTTTTCCACATAAAAAATCATGCATAATCAATCTTACATAAACATAAGGGTTACCCATGGAAAGAATTGGGTACCACAATCATGATATAAAGCATAACAAATGGTCATATTATAAAAGTGTCCATGAAAGAAATGAACTAAAATATACATGGAAATTCATAAGAAAAAATAGAAATGTATCATGGTAAGTGATGTCAAGTATAATTGACAACATGTAATAAATGTAGTTAAGAAATTTTAGCATTAAAACATTTTTGTGCGGTTTTAAGGAAAATACTACAGAGCCTTTAAAATATAAAAAGGAAAAATATCTTATATAAAACCAGAAATGAAACAATAACGTTTTCATAATAAAAATAATTATTTTATAAAGACAATGGAGACTTAAAATATAGGATATAGTGTACTTTAAATCAGATAAGAATTTAGGAAGTTCACTTAAAACAAGTTTACTTATCGGGAAGTATTGAGGAGGGAATCACTTAAAAACATGTATATCCCCAAAATATGATGAGGGATGGATCTTGAAAAATGATCTTGAAGCATATGAACAGTATTTATCAGTTTTAAACAAAAGGAAAAGAAAACTTCATTTGGATATAAATAAAGATAGAGCAACCTGAAGTAATATAGGAGGTTCTGGTAGAATCCCTTACAGAATATCAGCATGGTATCAGGTGTACTTAGGAGGGATTAATGTGAGATAAAGGGGTTAATAATAACTTATAAATCATTAGGAAAGTATGGTGGAGGTGAGAAATGACACCCCATCATTAGGAATTACACATAAAATGGAATAACATAGAGGATATTATTGAATAAAAGTGAAATAGAGAGGATCCCTTACCGTAAGTTCGATGGTGTTATCCACTTGATATTAATGACATGAATAATAAAATTAGGTTCATTAATTAATAATTCCAGAACCTCTTTTACATGTACATGATTTTGTATAACCTTTTTTAGTTCATTCATAACCTTTTTGATTGGTTATGAGGTTCAATTTCATTGTTCGGGTTCGTTTGTATCCTTGGTTTTAATGATTAGTTCTCTTATATTCATGTTCGGACACACATGTATGATGAAGGTGGTTGTATAGAGTTTAAGTTATATAACATTAGTGATAATACATAAGATTACATGGTTATAAAATTCATTTGGTTACTTGGAGTGAACGTGAATCATTAAAACATTAATGTTAAACACTTGGATTAACTTGGCGATTTTGTTCATAATTAACTTGTTTTATATTATTATTTTACATAAAGTGTGAAGAAGGATTACAGAAAAAAAATATAAAATAAACATTTAATATTCTGGTTCAACCATAAAAATGGTTTAATGACCAGAATATAATATGGTAATAGAAATTGATAAACTGTCATCCTTGAAGGTGATAAATTAACACATCTCGGACTGTGTTTTCATTTCTTTCGTATGTAAGAAGGGGAAAGGATAGATGATAATGAATTATCCCATTAGCATAAATAAAATTCCAGTACATGTATGTTATTTGAGTTATCATAAAATTTGGGTAAAGGGATGCGAGGAAAGAAAAAAGAAAAGAAAATAACTTTAAATAAAATAAAAGAATCGGAAAGAGGAATTTACCTCTTGAGTTTATCTCCTTTGAGATCCTCTTAAGGGGAGAGGATTTGGTCTTGTGAATAGAACAAGGGCTAATAGACGTGGGGGATGATCTTGGGTAGAGATTGGGCAGAATTTAGGGAAGACACAAGGCTTGAGAGGAGTGAAGAGAAGAGGTGAGTGTGGGTGGTTTTTATAGTGGAGGGGAGGAGGGTTTTCTTAATATTTTAATCACTAGTTTATTATTTTTCCATAAGATAATAAATAGGGATTATTACATGAAAAAAATATCAATAAATTCATGTGAATTTTAACTAAGGTTTCTTACATCATCCATGATGCTAGGAATAGTCCATTTAGCTTATAATGTATATATATGACAAATTATCGTATCTCACAACTCATAAAAATTCAAGTACTTTAGAAAAATACCAAAAATTCACCCTAACCATTTTTTGATGTGTATAATACAAAAATGAAATCAATTTTTCAAAAATAATTTTCTAAATATGAATAATTTATTTTTTAATTAAAATCATAATTTACTTGAAAAATACACATTTTAAAAACTATAACTGATTTTATAATGCTTTCAAAAATTACATAAGGTCTTATAAAATTATATTAAAACCAGAAGACATAAAATTGTTAATTTATGAAAACCTTTTAGGAAAAATACATTTTCTTTTAAATTAATTAATTTATTGAAATTAATTATTTATGACTTACAAAAATACCAACTCTTTTACTATGGTCATATTATCACTTATAAGATGCCTAAATTTTATTTATACATTAATGGGTGAGTTTACTATTATTTTGGATGATCTAATATTCATAAGGGTCATATTAATATTCATAAGGGTAACATTACTATTCATAAGGGTCAGTTACTATTCACCAAAAATTAAGTTTGTCGTATCCGATTCCAAACATCTTACTGATCGCAACCGTGTATGTCAGATTTTCAAAATTCAAAACACAAAAGTGTCAAAATTATGTTTAAAGGTCACATAGTACTTAGTAGTTTGTTGTGTTGTGATTTCAAGTGATAATATGACATATTTATAAAAAGGAATTTCCATTGATAAAACATTGGCTCGTTACACATACCTCCTAAACTTCGACATGTGGAAGACAGAGTGTACCTAGTCTAATTATTTTGGTATAGTTAGGTAGTACACTGCCTTGCCAACTCTACACAATATCTGAAAAAGGATAATGAATCTCAGAGATAGCTTGTCACCCTAGAAAAATCTCCGTAATCCACATTAAGTTGTGACCTTCAGGAACACATGGTCTCCCTCCTAAAACTCCAAAGGCCTCTACCATTGGTTTACAGAGGAATTATAATGTCTTTGTGTATTCCTCATCTTCTACTAGATGATTTAAACCTTCTATTTCATATATCTCACCAACCATGAGACCATGAGTGCTAACTTATCAGGATCAGTCAAAAAAAGTGATGAAATGTAGGGTCACCCATACAAGACCTTTAATTGTGCCATACTAATGGTGGAATGATAAATTTTATTATATTAAAACTCCACTAAGGGTATATTATCCTCCCAACTATGACCAAAGTCTAACATGAAAGCCCGAAACATGTCCTCCAGAATTTGGATGGTCCTCTCAGTTTGTCCATTAGTCTGGGGGTGAAAAGTTGTTCCCAAATTCAATTGAGTCCCAAATTCATCCTTAAATTCCCTCTATAATAATGATGTGAATAAATAATCAAATTCTAAAATGATAGTTAAGAAAACTTTATGGAGTTGGTCTATCTTCTGAACATAAAGGCATCCCATGATCTCTACTAAACTATGCTCTTGAATAGCCATGAAGTGGGACGACTTTGTGAGTCAGTCTATGATCTCCCATATGGTATCATTCCCTCTAGACGTATGTGTAACACCATCATGAAGTCTATGTATATTCCATCCCACTTACACTCTAGAGCCTTGGGGGGTTTAGCTAAACTCGCTAAAACCTAGTACCCAACCTTCACCTAATAATATGTAAGGTACCAAGAGACAAACTCCTCTACACCCTTCTTCATGACTAGACAAAAAAACTAAAATAAGAGGTTCTATTACATATTTACCACAAATAAATGTACCTCCAAAGGAGATGTATGAAAATCTCCATAACCTCCTTCCACAAAATCTCTAATACCATCATCCATCCTCTGAAAAGGATAACATGCTCCCCACCATCATAAAATCCATTAGGAGAACGTCTAGTGAATATATGAGTACATAAGGTATCATAGTTAGTATCTCTATGCCAAGCTTCCCTAACATGCTGTAAAAGTGGTTGGGTAATAACCATCGACTGAAGATATAAATCACCATCCTTGTCTACTAAGGATAACTACAACGAGGCTATTTACTTCGACGCCTCGACAAACAACTAAGAACAAGATCTCATACTGAGAGCATCTGCCACCATGTTCCCCTTCCCAAGAGTATATACTATCGAAAATTCATAGTCTTGGAGTAAATATATCCATCTCTTATATCTCAAGTTAAGATTATTTTGAGAGAATATATACATGGGACTCTGGTGGTCATAATATATGGTAAATCACTCACCCATATGGTAGTGTTGTCACATATTCAGGAGAAGACTAACACTGCCAACTCAAAATCACAATTCACATATTTCTTCTCACGTGGTATCAATTATCGAGACCCATAGGAAATCACCGTCTATCTCTACATCAGCACACAACCAAGTTTGGCCCTTGAAGCATCACAAAACACTATGTACTCAACACCCTCCTCCAGAAATCTCAATGTGGGAGTGCTCATCAACCTCTACCTCAAATCTTGAAAGGTATGTTAAAATATTTCCATACACAAAAGGATTCCCCTTACAGATAAAACCATTCAATGTTGCCAAAATCTTGGATAAATAGACCAAAAATATCCTATAGTATCCCACCAACCCAAGGAATCTATGCACCTCCATTACACTCTTGGGTGGATCCCAAGATAACACTACCTCAACATTTTCTGAGTCCACTTCTACACCATCAGTTGAGATAACATTTACTAGAAATTGGAACACCTGAATCCAAAACTGAAACTTTGAGAGCTTACCATAAAATTGGTTCTCTTGGAGTGTTTCTAGAACCATCCTCAAGTGTCTTTCATGCTTATCCTTAGACACCGAGTACACTAGGACATCATTGATGAAGACCACCACAAATCGGTCTAATAAAGTATAAAAGATCTAGTTCAGGTTTTTGATGAACACTGATAGGGTGTTCATTACAATAAAGGGAATCACCAAGTACTCATAGTGACCATAGATACATCTGAATTCCATCTTGTTATATCCTAAACTCATACTCAATGCTGGTGATAGCCTGGTCTTAGGTCAATCTTCGAGAACCATCACACCCTTCTTAATTGATTTAAGAGGTCATAAATCCTGAGTAGTGGAAACTTGTTCTTCATGGTTAACTAGTTTAGGCACCAATAATCCATGCATAAAATCAAGCTCCCATTTACCTTCTTGGAAACAACAATAGGGATACCTACAGGGAAACACTGGGTCCCATGAATCCCTTCCCTTACAAATCTTTCAACTGCACCCTCATCTAATGATGTTCTATGGGATCCATCTTCTATGTTGATGAAGATATCAGGGCCATACATAGGTTTAATTCTATGTATAAGTACAAATCTAGATGGGAAGGTAATCCTGACACGTCCTTAGGAAACATGTCCTCATACTTAGCCACCACAATAGGAAATTGATAGCCCAGAGCATCCACTACTCCAAGATTCATTCTAGAAAACCGGTGAGTAATTTAATACACCTTCTTATGCATGAGTCCATCCTACTCCACCTGGGTCTGCTTCTCACATATGAAGGAAGAAAACATCCCATCAACATAGAAACACCACATTTTCCACCTAAAATAATTAATCTATTCATGAATTATATATATATATAGTCCATGCCTAAGATTACATTGTAAGGAATCATTATTACCATAAGAAGAACCCATGAGAAAATATCTCCTCCCAATGTTAGATCACACAGTTTGTAAAAGTATGTGATCACCAAGTCATCTATGGTAGGAGTCTCCAAGCATAAGGGTCGAGCCAAGGGCTCAACCAGAGCATCTAGGTCATGTACTAGGTTTGTAGAAATAAAATAGTGTCTTAAACCCATGTCTATAAAAACTGTATACAAGGTATAAAATAAATACATTATACCTCTAATCATCCCTAAAGCCTCTAGATCATAGGCCTCTATGGCTGGTAGCTGTCCTTACCCCTGACCACCAACTCCCTGATCTTGGTGAGGACCACCTGATGGTGGTCGTGGCAATATGTCAAACCATATGGTACCTCACTCTTCTCTCCATATGTAATGTCTCATATTTTTCATGTATTATTTTTTAAATATTATATGGATTAATTTCAAGACCAGGCACTGAGAAGACGTGTGATTCCAAGGCCCAGTGTGCCTGAAATAAATGTTTGAAAAATATTAAAATATTAAATAGAACACATATGTGGTATTCCTTAAAAAAAAGGAATAACTCTTAAATGGGTATCTGAATTAGAAATATGAGGGCACCATTGAGTTCAAAATGGGAATTTTGACTTAGTCACGACCAAACATTGGTTGGTGCAGGCCGTTGGTGAAAAAGTTCTCATGGGAATGAAATGAATAAAATTATTTTAATCCATGTGTTGACATAGTGATTTAACTTTATTAAAATACATTCTTATGTCAGAGTTCCAGGTTTATCTATATAACCTTGGAATCTATGGAGGATCATTGGAGAGAACCCCTGGAGAATTATCTCGAACGAACGATGACAGAATCACGGATCGAAGATCAATGCTCCTCTGATTCGACATATCTTACCAATGATGATGATGAAATAATCTTTCTTCATCATGGATCAAACCAAATCAAGGTAGGGCATGTTATTTTGATTTTTCTTTTCCCTATTCTTGAATTCCATAAAGAACATGGACCAATAAGTGAACAGATTGATCCATGGTTTGATCATATTTGTGGGATGGGTTATTTTTGTGGGGTTTTGATGGGAGATTAAGCTTTGTGATTATTTATTTATTTAATTTTCATTCTAATGGAGATGGATCAAGATCTACATGAACATTGATCAATTTTCATTCCTCTCTTTTGTTATTTTGATTTTCTCCCCTATTCATCATTCATCGGGGGCATTATTCACTTGGCCTATAAATCCACACATCCTGATCAACCGATTGTTGTGAACACGATTCATGACACAATGATCTGATATCACAGATCTGGGATGTTTACAGAATGAAAGAGGTTCGACAACCAAGACAGATCGATTTAGACAATAGTGGATCCCCAAATTCACATTCTTTGATGTTATTTGTTGTGAAACGAAGAATGGTGATTTGATCTGTTTTAAGATTAGATCGAAAGATAAAACATGTCGATTTGGTGATGGAATGACTCAATGTCCATGGATATGAAGTTTCATTAGGGTCAGTTCCATTTATCATTTCCCTGAAGGTTAGTGTGAATCCTTTCATACTCCCAGGACTATTCTCCCTTCATCAGGACCTCCTAGATCAAGTTTTTGGAATCCCACCTAAGAGGCCTAGAGTGAGATCCTCTATTCATTTTCATTCCCTAGGTGGAGTTATTGGTATTGACATGACCAATACTATGAAGTCACTAATCCTTTACTTAGAAGGGTTAATGCAGATTAATTTGTTGGTATCACCCCATGGATCTGGTTGTGATCCTTTTATGTGTATCGTATTATCTTTAAAATACCAGCGTATCATTCACATGGAAAGAATCGATGAGAAGTACCCCTCAGATAGACGTCATTAGTTCTATCAGACTCAGGAGGGTGTTCTACCAGATGAGTTCTTTGTGGAATCATTGAGTTGGAATCCTAGTTCCGGTAGATTACTATTGTGTCTTACCTCAGACTGTGTGTCTTGGATTGAGTATATCTGGATATTCTTGTTACATATAATGTAGAAATATACCTATGTAGAGCTGACTATAATTTCCTTTATTTTATTGTTTTTTGGTTTTCAGGATGTCCTACTGAGTATTGTTATACTCACCCATGAACGGGCTTTGTCCACATGTGTCATGTCTTGTGTATAAGATAAAACTTTTGACAGATTCCTAGGTGGATCAGTACCATATGATTCTTAGTGAGATTGGATAGATCGAGGCATGTTCCTACGGATTTCAAAAAACACTCCCAATAACTTCACATATAGGTTGGACTTGTGTTACAGACTCTTTATGGTGGGATTGTATTTGGACTTGTTTACTTTAATTTACTTCTTATCATTTTATGATTGTGATATATGTATATATATATATATATGTATGCATTGGTTCCTTAGTGGTTTTTTACATTTTATCATTTTTTGGGCTTGGAGATGTGTGCATTTGTATAGTTACATAGGAAATACCTCCCATGTTAGTGATATGAATACTCAATTCTACTCACAAGCCATTGAACTATTGGAGGAGGGCCTGTGGAGTCATGGAACGGGACCCCTTGGGACATGTCATGACATAGTGGCATCAAAGAGGGTTGGTTATACTTTAGAATTGGGAGTTTGTGAGATTGGTTTGGGAAATAATGTTAAGTGTTTCTAGTTTAATATTCAGGAAAGGGACTCCAATGTTGGTGTGGTGACTGACATATCCATACACCAGGACTCCGATAACTTTATTTTCAACTCAGTACATGAGAACACTAGTTGCAGGGAAAACAATGGTACATGAATTATATAGGAATGGGTTGTGGTTTCCATGTCCTTCTTGGGTCATCTCTATAGATATACTCATTGACCGTGGTAAATATTGTTTAATTTTTGGATGCCTCCATGATGTATAATAGTTAGGATTTGTTATCTCGATCATGAGGATGAACTCCTTGGTGAAAAGGCTTCGATATGGAGACCAGTTCCCAAGATTCTACCTCCAGGTGGTGTACTAGCCATATCGCTACCTCTAGAGAAGAACACAGTACCTGTAGTACCATCGTTTGAGGTGTATAGGCTAAGAACGCTTCCTGAGTTTCAATGGAAAAGACCCCTCAGGTTATGAGGTGATCTCTAACCATAGGCTACTGAGGAATATATTGAGGCGGTGACCCAAGTTTTCCATATAGTTAGGACACCATCAGATCAGATGGTGGTCTTGGTGGCGATCCTTCTATAAGGCTCAATAGGATGATGGTGGATTTTGTTTAAACCAACTTATGATGAGGTGAATCTGTCACTGATAGAGTTCAAGTATCTATTCAAAGAGGAGTTCTCACTAGTTATGCTATGGGATGTGTGTATATAGAAGCTTCTTCAGCTTCATAAGGACAACATATCAGTGACTGATTATTCATTGAGGTTTACCAACCTTTCCAGGTACTCAATTGATATGATTCAAGATCATTACTTCTAGGATCAAACCTTTGAGTGAGGTCTATGTAGAGACATCTGAGCCAGTGTTATCCCTCTATGAATTCCTACTTATTTTGGGGTTCTTTAATGATCCTTAGTGGTTGAAATCTTCTTGGATGAGCAGATACAACCAATGATAGTCAGTAATGGGGAAGAATGAGAAGTGACCTCGGTAGAAGGGGGCCGACATTAGTCTTAGGGACCTGGACATGAGAGGTTTTTAGGAGGAGGTCCTAGGACTATGGATATATAATTCAAGGATTACAGATTGGGTACAGTCATCCCAGAGAGTGGTGGTGTTACTCATGTTATAGAAGGGGACATCTCGCTAGAGAATTTCTGACCCACCGTACAACTGATAGGGAGATAGTGGATGGACCACCGAGGCATGGACAATGGTCAGATCAAGAAGATCCATAGGGTGGATGATGTGGAATAGGAGATAGGGTAATCCAAGTTAGTGTTATCCCTATATGAATTCCTACTTAAGATGGAGTGATTTAATGGGCATTGGTGGTCGAAAGATTCTTGGATGAGCAGATACAGCCGGTGATAGTCAGCAGTGGGAAAGTAGGAGCTGTAACCTTGGTAGCAGGAAGCCGACATCAGTCTCAGGGACATGGATGCGGGAGATATTTCAAGAGGAGGTCCCAATACTATGGATATACAGTTCAAGTCTCACAGAGTGGGTCCAGTCATCCTAGATAGAGGTAGTATACTCATGTTATGTGAGGGGACATCTCTCTCGAGATTATCCGACCCTTCGTACAGATGATAGGGAGACATTGGATGGACCACCAAGGCATACATAGTGACAAGAGCAGGAAGATTTGTATGTTGGAAGATGTGTAAGAGGTTATAAGAGAGAAACTGTAGGTGGTCAATGTTTCGACTTATTACCACCACCACCTCCAGGTGGTCCATGCTAGGCTCAAGGAGCTGGAGTACAGGGGTGGTGATAGCTGTAGGCAGTCAAGGCTTATGACCTAAGATATCGAGGAATTATTTGAGGTACAATATGTGTCTTTTTTACTTTAACTACAGTACTGATAGACATAAGTGATTGTAATTACTTTCTTTACACATACCCTGTACAAGACCTAGAGATTCCAGTTGAACCATTGACTCAACCCTTATGCTTGGAGACACCTACTGGAGAAGACTCAGTGATCGCAAACCTATGCCGACAATGTGACCTAACCCTTGGAGGAAAGAGTTTCGGTTAGAACCTATTGGTAGTAGTGTAGAGTCCTTACAACATCATTATTTTTATGTATTTCTTATCTACAGTATTTTAGGCGAAGGGTGTGGTGTGTCTACAGTGATGGAACAAGGTTTTTCTTTGTCAGTGAAGAGGAAACCCAAGTAATGTAGGACGGAATCATTCATAGGAGGGTGTAACCGATTAATCATCAGTTGGCTAGCCTAACCCTTGGTGTAGTGGATGTTATCAGTTTCTAGTTTCCTATAGTGGTGGAATAATATGAGGACATCTTTATTGAATATGTTATAGGCTTAACTCCACACCAAGAGATAGAATAATTCATTAATATACACCTTGAGACGACATTGATATCTATGCCAGTATATCAGATGGATCCTGCAGAGCTTCATGAGCAGAGGGTATAGTTGGAGGACTTGTAAAGGAAGGGGATTTATGAGACCTAGTGTTTCACCCTGGGCAGCCCCAATTTTGTTTTTCAAAAAGGTATATGAGAGCTTAAGGTTGTCTCTAGACTACTAAATCTTAAACCGGGTGACCGTGAAGAACAAGTATCCACTGTTGAGGATTGATAACCTCTTTGATCAGTTGAGATGGGCATGATGGTTCTCAATGGTTAAACTTAGATTAGGCTATCACCAGTTGCAAGTATGGTATGAGGATATACTGAAAATGAAATTTATATATCACTAAGGTCTCTATGAGTACTTGGTGATGCCCTTTGGCATGGCAAACACCATAGTAGTGTTCATGGGACTCATGAACCGAATCTCTAAGCCTTACTTAGATCATTTTTTAGTGGTCTTCATCAATGATGTCATTGTGTTTTCGACGCATGAGGAGGAGCACATGAGACACTTAAGGATAGTTATGGATGTACTCTAGGAGAACCATATTTACAGAAATCTCTCAAAGTTATAGTTCCATATTTAGGCGGTCCACTTTTTGGGACATATAATCTTAGTAGATGAAGTGGTAGTTGACCCAGCCAAGGTTGAGGTAGTGTTAGCACGTGAGCCACCTAAGAGTGTGATAGAGGTGCAAAGCTTCCTTGGGTTGGAAGGTTATTAGTAGAGAATCATAAATGGTTTCTCTAGAATATCAACACCCATGACAGCTTTGACTTGAAAGAGTAAACTTTTCATGTGGACCGAGAAGATCCAGCAGGCTTTTTAGCTGTTGAGCTAGAGTTTGACGAGTGCTCCAATCTTGCGATTTCCAGAGGAGGGTGTCGAGTATATATTATTATATGATGCATCAGGAACCGGGATTGGTTATGTCTAGATTCAAAGGAAAGTGGTGATTGCCTATGGTTCATTCTAGTATATAACCCATGAGAATAACTACACAACCTATGATCTTGAGTTTTCATCGGTATTATTCTCTTTGAATATGTAGAGACACTACCTGATGGGAGACCAGTTTATTGTTTAATCCAATCATAATATTCTCAAGTATATCTTCTCTCAAAAGTATATCAAATTGAGATAGAGGTGATGGATAGAGTTCCTCTAGGAATATGAATTTCAGATTGTCTATACTCCTAGGAAGGAGAACATGGTAGCAGATACTCTCAGTAAGAGATCTAGTTTGTAGTTTTTGAATGAGGAATAAAATCACTTTGCCTTATTGCAGTTATCCTTTTTGGATAGAGATGGAGAAACTTACCTTTAGTTGATGGTTTCCACCCCTCCACTCTTACAGTGAGTCAGGGAGTCACAACTTGGGGATACCTACTATGAGACCCTACATTCTCAAATGTCCACATGGCATGCTCCTAATAGATATTCAAAAGGTGGGGAGAACATAATTCTTTTCATAGGACACACAGTGGTACTAGTTATGTTATAAGAGGAGGTCCTGAAAGATTTTCACACATCCCCTTTGGTGGTACATCCAGGTGTGTAAAATAAGTATCAAGACCTCTAACGTCAGTTTTGGTGGCCAGGGATAAAGAAATGAGTTTCATAGTTTGTCTCTTGATGCCTTAATTATCAGAAAGTAAAGGCTAAGCACCAAGTTCTATCACATTTAGATCAACCCCTTGATGTTTCAGAATGGAAGTGGGTTGTGATATATTTGGACTTCATTATGGGCTTACCACATACATCGAGGGGACAAAATTCTATATGGGTGATTGTTTACTGACTCACCAAGTCATCCCACTTCCTATCTATCTGAGAGCAGAGTTCCATAGAGAGTTTACAAAACCTCTACATTTAGAATATATTTAAACTCCATGGAGTTCCATAGAATATTGTTTCTGATCATGATGCTCTCTTTACATCCTAGTTTTGGAAGAGATTAAAAGTGTTGTTTGTGACCTAATTATGCTTGAGCATAGTGTTTCACCTATAGAATGATGTCCAGATAGAGTGGACTATTTGGGTTTTTGAGAACATGATGTGGGCTTCCAAGTTGGACTTTGGATATAGTTGTAGGGATAACCTACCACTAGTGGAGTTTTAATACAATAAAATCTACCATTCCACCATCAATATGGCACTATTTGAGGCTTTATATGAGCGACCCTATAGGTCACCAATTTGCTGGACTGACCCAGGAGAGTCGACAATCATGGTCCTGGAGTTGATACAAGGTACAACTAAGAAGGTGCAGATCATCTAGGAGTGGATGATGACTATAAAAAGCTATCATAAGTCTTACGCTAATAGGTGATGGAGTCCTTTGGAGTTATAAAAATGAGACCATGTATTCCTATGGGTTTCACCTCGATGTGGATTATAGAGATTTGGTTGGGGAAGAAAGTTATCTCTGAGGTTCATTGGGCCTTTCCAGATACTACGTAGAGTTGGAGAGGTGGTGTACCACTTAGATACACCTCTGTAGTTACACCAAGTACATGACATCTTCAATGTGTCCCAGCTAAGGAGGTGCGTGCATGACCCATCACATGTCATTGACTAAGGTGAGCTAGACATTGATGGTGGAGTGACTTTTGCTAAGTACCTAGTGGAGATCAAGGATCAACATAAGATGATCCTTAGTAGGTGATTGATTCCTTTAGTGCATGTCCTTTGGAAACATGGGAATCTACCGGATAACACTTGGGAGTGGTAGGCTCAAATTTTTGCTGAGTACCCTCATATTTTTGAGTAGCCTTTATTTTGAATTTTTAGGACATAAAGCCCCAAGGTGGGGAGAATTTAATGTCTCTTATTTTCTATGTATTATTTTTATATATTATAAGGATTAATTTTGGGACCAATAACTAAGATGACATGCGATTCTAAGGCCTAGTGTTCCTGAAATAAATGTTTGAAAAATATTAAAATAATAAATAGCATGTACGCGTAGTTTTCCTCAAAAAGTTGAATAACTTTTAAATGGGTACCCAAATCAGAAATATAAGGGCACCATTGAGTTCAGAATGGCAGGTTTACTCTAGGTGTGACCTAACATTGGTCGACATGGGCCATCAGTGAAAAATTTCTCATGGGTGTGAAATGAATAAAATTATTTAATAAAATTATTTTAATCCATGAGTTGATGAAACGATTTAACTTTCTTTAAATACATCCATATGTTAGAGTTCTATGGTTAACCGCATAACCCTAGAATCTATGGAGGATTGTTGGAGAGAACCCATGGAGAATTATCTCAAACTAACGATGATGGAATCACAGATTGAAGGTCAATTCTCATCTGATTTGATGGATCTTGCCAACTACGACGATTCAATGATCATTATTTATTAGCGATCAAACCAAATCAAGGAACGAAATTTTATTTTGATTTTTATTTTCCCCATTATTTAATTCCATGATGAATGTGGACCAATAAATGAATAGATTGATCTATGATTTGATCATATTTGCGGGATGGGTTATTTTTTCAGGGTTTTGATAAGAGACTAATCTTTGTGATTATTTTTTATTCGATTTTCATTCTAACAATGATGTATTGAGATCAACATGAACATAAATCAAGGTTTGTTCCTCTCTTCGGTTCTTGTGATTTTATCCCCCCATTCATCATTCGTCGCAGACATTCTTCTTTTGGCCTACAACTCGACACATCCTGATAAATTGATCATTGAACACTTGATTCTTGGTGCAATGGTCTGATATCGTAGATCTAGGATCAAACCATCATGACAGAGGTGTGACGACAGAGAAAAAGTGATTTGGATGATGGTGGATCCTCAAATTCACATTCTTTGGTGTGAAATTAAGAATGATGATTTGATCCATTTTGTGAATGAATCAGAAGATGAAACATGTCTATTTCGAAATAGAATGACTCGATGACCTTGGATCTTAAGTTTCATTAGGGTTCGTTCCCTTTATCATTTCCCTGAAGGTTGGTGTGAATCATTTCCTACTCCCAGAACTAAGATCTCTTCAATAGGACCTCCTTGATAGAGTTGTTGGAATCCACCTGAGAGGCCCGGAGTGGGATACTCTATTCATCTTCATTCCCTAGGTGAATTTCTTGGTATTGATGTGAATAATACTACACGGGTGCTGATCCTATACTTATCAGGGTTAATCTAGATTGAGTGGTTGGTATCACCCCATGGCCCTAGTTGTGATCCTTATATGTGTATCATATTCTCTTCGAAATTACCAATGTATCTTTCTCATGGAAAGACCAAATGAGAATTATCCCTCGTACATATGTCATCAGTGCTATCAGAATCAAGAGGGTGTTTTCCCAAATGAGTGATTTGTGGAATCTTCAAGCTAGAATCCCAGGGTTGGTAGACTATGGTTGTGGATTACATCTAGACTCTATGTCTTGGATTAAGTATATCTGGATATTCTTATTATATTTACTGTATACATATACCTGTGTAGAGATGATTGTAATTTCCTTTGTTGTATTGTTTTTGGTTTTTAGGGTGTCCTATTGAGTATTTTCATACTCACCCATACAAAGGCTTTCCCCCATGTCATGTCTTGTGTAGACAATCAATCTTTTGAAAGATCCCTAAGAGGACCAAGACTATACGATTATTAGTGAGACCAAAAAGACCAAGTTGTATTCCTATGGATTTCAAAAAACAGTCCCAGTAGCTTCACTTACAGGTTGGACTTGTGTTATATACTCTTAATGGTGGGATTATATTTGGAATTGTTTAATTTACTTTACTTCCTATCATACTTAGGTTGTGGGATATAGATGTACGCATGCATTGGTTACTTAGTGGTTTTTTACATTTCATCATTTTGTGGGCTTGGATATGTGTGTGTGTATAGAGGTACATATACAATTCCTCTCATGTTAGTGATATGTCTACTCAGTGCTAGTCACCATCCCCAGTCCTTTTGGATGTGGGCTTAGGGATTAGCAGCATGGGCCCCACTGGTTTTGGTCATGGTACCCTACTCCTCAACTTTGTTTTCTATCCTGTGGACCTCCCTACTCCTTCCTCTACCTCTTCTTAGGTGGCCTATTCACTGTCTCTCTATCATCAAGGCACAGTCTAACACACCATCATAAGTTAGAATGCATTGAGGTATCACACTATCTCGAATGTATCTGCGTAAACCTCACTCAAAGTTATATTCTCGAAATAATAGATCCTAAACCATATCCATATTGTATTGCGAGAGGTTGGTAAACCTCTTTGAATACTTATCCACATTAATTATTCCCTACTATAGTTGTAAAATCTCCTGTACTTTCACGGCTAACATTGTAGATGGAGAGTACTCCTCCCTAAAGAGACACTCAAACTCTTTCCTTGAAAGAGTTACCTCATCATATGATAGAACCACCATGATCCACCAACACCCTATGGAACCATGAATAAGGCTCTCCACCAAGACCAATGTCTTGTATGTAGGTGTCCTGATGAGATGACAGACTTATGTCATTGCCTCAAGCCAATCCTCAACTTCCTATGGGTCTGGCTCAACCCTGATCCTAAGGGATCACTGACACTGAAACTCATAAAGTGTTCTCATATTGCGCACCTCATTCGCTAGTACTACAGGAACCATTTGCTTCTCGATGGGTGGAGGTATGATTGATAGACCACAGAGATGCACTACCTCTTGAGCAGGTCCCTATATCGAAGCCTCGTCACTGAAGAGATCGTCCTCTCAATCCTTTTACTTAATCCAAGAGGGAGGTTGTCATTTAGGAATCCTAAAATAGACAAGATGTACCATGGTCAATGAGTATATCTAGGGAGATGACTTAAGAAGGACATGGAAACCCAACCCATTTCTATATGATGCATATAACAATTTTTTTCCTACAACCAATTTCTACATGTATTGAGTCAAAAGGAACAAGATCAGATTCTTGGTGTATGAATACGTTGGACACCGAACCAACACTGGATTCCTTGGCCTAAAATCCAAACTTGAAACACTTAACAATATTTCCATAAAACCAAAAACAATATCACGACTCAAAAAAAATCCAAACTCCAATCCTAAGATGGATCACTACTCTGATACCACTCTATCATGAACCGACACACCAGGGCCTGCCTTGTAATGATCCATATTTTCATGAAGGTATGGATAATATTTTTTCAATACTTTCCCTTTATTTTTTTTAAACATGCGCTATGGCCTAAGAGAGGTCCCAGGAGCGTTAGGGGCTTTTTCGGATCCCAAAGTTCCAAAAAAATGGGCAAAAGTGTACGCCGCACGATTAACACTAAACTTGTGGGGAACCTCTTAAGTAGTAGGGGCCTCATGGTTTGTATGAAACTTTATGACTCAAGGTGCACACTTGTGCGGTCCATCTGTTGTTTTTAATAGAGGCTTGTTGCATGATTTTCACATGGTTAGGGAAATCATATGCCTTAACTATGTGAAGTCCTCCTTGGGCAGTGGATTGACACACAGTTTTCACATGGTTTGGACAACCGTGAAACCAAACCATGTAGCCCTCTATATTTGGGTGAATTTACAATTATTCCCATAATGAATTAAAATTATAAACCCTCTCTTCCTACACTTATTTTATAGTGGATAGATCTACCTTTTCTATCCTGTGAGCTCACTTCTCCTCCAATCTAGGTTCTTCAATATATCATAGATCTAAGATCCAAATCATGCACCAATAGAAGCACCAGATCCATTTTTTTGAGATATCAAATCCTATTGATTTCATTATTAATTATTTTTTCATTCTATTGTGATATTTTTTTTCAAGATCATTTACACTTTTTTCTAGGTATTTGATAGTTTATTTGAATTCTTACAAACTATTTCGAATCTGAGGCCTCCATTAGACGAGGAGTCCTCAATGGCCCTAAGGTAGGTGGTATCATCATTTTACCTAAATTTTTTGGTGTTTCATAGTTGTTCACTTGTGATGCACACTAGACATTTATTCACATATTCTTTAAATAAGTTTCTTCATTCTAAATTTATATATTCACCTTTTTATACTTCCATTGAAACACAATATATGATTATAGGATGTTGAACTCAATTATGGACACCCCTTTGTGTGTTCCAGCTTGATATAACCTTTTTAATTAATTAGTTAAATTCTTGAAATTCCATCTAAGCATTAAAATTGGATCATAAATGGAATTGACACTTGTAGGTATTTTCCTATTAGATAATGGAACCTTCTAAGTGCTTTATTGAACCATGATATTGAATTGTCATGTTTTAATTAATTAAATATATTATTTATATTAAATGATTTGTTTCATGATGGTTATG
Source organism: Viscum album (assembly GCA_963277665.1). Lineage (NCBI taxonomy): Eukaryota > Viridiplantae > Streptophyta > Magnoliopsida > Santalales > Viscaceae > Viscum > Viscum album. Next base: position 111,226,064 of record OY728138.1, on the reverse strand, counting down.
CTACTTAAATGAATTTTATGATTTAATTGAAATTAATTTAAAAGGATAGAAAGGACACACCGATCATTACATGTTTTATTAAATTCCATATATCAAATGTAATTACCTTGGTTATATTTGGGATTGATTTGTATAATGCATGAGAGGTGATACCTCATGGATATTATTATTATTATGATTACACCATAGAGATTGGATATGGAACACTAGTTAAGGGAATTTTTGATCATGATTATTTACTCTCCCTTACATCAGGTTTTGAACATGACGTCTCACACCATTGACACTATTTGGATAGTGGGAATGACACACCACACCCCTTGCTTCAGGTTTTGACATGAAGACTCACCCACCATCCTCAGTGACAAGCATGAAATATTTCATTCATTATGAGATGTAGGGATTTTACCCTTGATTGATCCTATAGGCTCGTTCAGACTAGTTATGGATGACTGAGTTATGCCTCGGTCCAGCCAGTTCCTAGTATTCCAAGTATATCGCTACTTATGTCCAAATATATTTAGTCTATATGGATGGATGTAGTATATAACTATACTATGTATATATTATTACTATATACATGTGGTTACTAATCATATTATCATTATGGCTTTAACTAAAGTACGTATAGACACCAGGTGTCCTATAGAAACTTGAGAATGCTATTGTTTATTTCTTTCCAGCATTTCTTATTATTTAGTTATACCATCACAGAGGCTAGCTATGTACACTACTTGGATTACTTCTAGAAACCATTTGTGGTGGCCTACTGAGATTTTATCTCACACCATACTCGGGATGCCTTTGGTAGCCAATTAGATTATGATACATATTCTATTTGTAATGTGGATGGTGATGATACTTTACTATTCCATGGGCATGTTTGGGTCCCAACTGACATTACAGAGGAGATGATCTGGGAATTTCATGCCTCATATTGGGAAATTCACCCAAGTTTAACCAATATGTATCAAAACTTATAGTGCTAGTATTGGTTTCCAAGTATGAAATGGGATATTGTTTGATTTATCACTTGGTGTTCCACCTATCAACAGGTGAAGACATAACATTAGTGACTGATGATACTTTTACAACCATTGTCTATTCTTGAGTGGAAATGGGATGATGATTCAATGTATTTTGTGACTGGTTTACTCAGTTCACTTCATGGAAATAATACAATGTGAGTTGTCATTTAATGTTTGAAAAAGTTATCACGCTTCTTAATTGTGTAAGAGACCTTTTCAATAGACAAGATATGGAGGCTATACATTAGGGAGGTTATACATCTTTATGGAGCTCCATGATCTATCATTTATGATAGAGGCACTTGTTTCACATTATAGTTTTTTGAAGGGGCTAAAGAATGCCTTGGGTACACATATGATTCTGAGCATGGACTATCACCCATAGATCGATGGATAGAAAGAGCATACAATTAAGGTGTTAGAGTACATGATTTGTGCATGTTCCCTTGACTTAGAGGGTTCTTGGGAGAAACACATACCCCTTGATGCGTTCACCTATAACAACAGATTTCAGGCTACCATCAAGATGGATCCTTATGAAGACTTATATGGTAAGCCTTTCCGTTCACCTATGTGCTGGCTAGAGGTAAGGGAGGAATCTATGATTGGGATGCATCTCATTTAGAAGACTATAGAGCAAGTCTATTTGATCAGAAAGTGCATGATGACAGCTCAGTTTAGGTATTAGTATTATGTAAACCGACACAAAAAACCTCTCGAGTTTAAGGTTTGTAATTCCCCAAACCTAGTTACCTAGAGTCTGTGCATTATTACATAACATTGGAATGATAACAAAAGATCAAGTCTCGAAAGACCGATTATTTTAGTAGACTTTGAAGTACTAGATACATACATAAGTTTTACATTACATCATGAAATAAAAAAAACAACATCATTGTGTCCCCTTTGAACACACTCTTATCCGTTAGCCTAATCTTGCAGGTTAATCGTAAAATACTTTATCGCATCCTGGGAAACATAAAACATAAGAAAGGGGTGAGCTCAGATTCTTAGTGAGGATAACAATATAGAGGAAACTTTCATAAATAAGCATAAACATTTAAGGCAATTTATAAGACTAAAACATTGGCCTTTTAAACTTAAACTTAAAAATAATATGGAAAAAATAAATCAAATAATTCCATTTACTTATTCACATGGATATTCTACTAGTCGAATAATCACATGCAATATCAATAGCCAATTTCATAATGATGGAATGCATAATTCCGGACATCATAACCACATAGTCAAGGCCTCATGCCAAGACTAAAAATAAATATTTTGTCATGACCTTGTGCCAAGACACTAGTTTCTCCCTTGAGACCTACCGATGCATCAAGGAGCTATAGTGGGCTCCACCTGTCACTTACTAAGTCCAATGCATTCCTCATATGAAAAGGTTGAAATATAACATAAACATTCATATTAAAACTAACATTCGAAATGTTAATACTTTAACCATAAACCATGAATGATATAAAAATAACACATCCATAGTCAAACATATCACAAAACCTTCAATAAAATATAGAATATTTTATCATAATAAATCAACTTCAAACAAGTGTAAAATCCATCAAAGGATGTTGACATAGATGAAATCAAAACTGTTTGAGAGAAATATCTCTTTCTATTTTGAAATCATTTAAAAGTATTGTAATTATAAAAGAATTTTTTTTTTGAAAATATTCTTATAAAATTGTAATGGAAGCTTCAAAGGTGTTATAATGGCGGAAAATATCCGCACCCACCGTATAAGTTAAAAAAACATTCTTTCCTTAATTTTGTCGAAAGGTCATAAAGGACCTTATTTGGAAAACGATATAAAGATTAATTTATAAACATATTATAAAAAGTCAAACAAGGGTATAAATTAATTTAACCCATAGTATATGAAATAGTAAAAATGTTTTGAAATAAATTTTTAAGAAACACAAATGTGGATGATAAAGAGGTCCCAACAGATACTCACGTATATACAACCTCAGATAATGAAGAGATTGTAGAATTAACCCTTACCTTGTAATTTTCCTTAGTCGATGGTATTTTAAACTACTGTATAATTGTTAAAACATTTTTATTAAATTATAAAATAACTATATACATAAATATGATATCATATATGATCTTATAATATTGCTTTGTTAATAATATTTCAGTAGTATCATTGTTTCGGGTGTTAACTGATTCATTTTCATTTATATGTTTTGTTATGTAAGTAATGTTTTTTATGGATAGGATGTATTCAATTCATATAAAAAATTATATTATGTTATTAATCATTATTTTCAACCATAAAATAATAATTATTCTTTAATGGTTACGATAGGGAATGAATCTCATCGTGTTCGTGGAGACGGTAATCCGTACGTACGCACGAGCAACAATATCATTCAATTGATGGTGAAATAATATATAATTGAATTTTATATCATATATATAGAATACTTAACATGTTATATTTATTATTTACATCAATTATACATCATTATTATACCCATCTAAATTATGAAGTGTTGAATAACAACTAAACCACGACGTGGAGACAATAAGTCGTACATACACACGTATGGTGACTTTTTCATTCATAGGATGGATAGAATAATTAATATTGTCATAAAATATTTATAATAAAATCAAAATATGAATAAGGTACTGTATTTATTATTTTGGTATGGGAATAATAAATAAATAGGAAGTGGAGGAAGAAAATAACTTGAAAGAGGTCGTGAAATAATTATCTCTTCTTCGAGTGCTTTTTTTTTGATTTGATCAAAAGGGCTCATTAGGTTGGATTATGATCAAAGTAAGGCCTCTATTATAAAGTTAGGGTAGTTGGGAGTATATTTGGGTAGGGGTTTTCCAAGCCAAATGGATTTGGAGGTGTGATTTTTAGAGAAGGATAAGTGCCCTTTTATAAGAGAGGTGAGGGTCACTTTAGGAAAAGCTTGAAATATTATTTTATAATATAATAATTTTTGGTTTCTAATGGCTCCAAAAGAATTAATTTAGAATATAAGTTGGGTATGGGTCAAAAAACCCTCAACCAATAGGTTTTAGATAGGTTTATGTCACCATATTAACCTTATCTTATAGATTTAACTCTTAGTTTAATAGTTTGACAATTACCGTGTCTCTTTGTATTTTCATATTATATTGTTAATAAACTTACTATAAACTACCAAGATAATCCCAGGTGGTTAATTATTGATATATATAACATTATATAATTACTTTTTCCTAACCATATATTTTTATGAATATTATATCATTTAATAATATAGCATTTGTTTTAAAAACTCATTTATGTCAATTTTGACACTATTTGGTATTTTGTTTTTGATAAAGTCATAAAAACATGATTAATTATAAAAAATTTAATTTAATCAACCCTAACATGTCATATTAACCTATAAGATCATTTTAATGCATAAAAAGTCTCAATTTACATTTATTTGGATATTTATAATATCAATTTTTTAATCGTTCAATAATAAGGTAATTACTGTATCATCATTGTGTCATAAATAAATTTAATTATTTAATGTCTAAAAATTATAAATAAAATACCATTATGTAGAAAATATTTTTATCTTTCTAATGAATTTTTATAGTAGAATTTATATTATGTATAACCTTATATTAAAAATGTTTTAGTTAAGAAAATTTGAATTTAACACTTATAAGTCTTTTTTAAATTAAATAATAATAAATATCCTAATCTAATCCAAGTGGACCAAAAGGATCATATTTTATTCCTAAGGTTTATTTTGGTCGAAATGAAGTTATCCAATAGAATTAGGACATGTGTTAGGGTAATTATAATATCATTTTTACCTTTAATTACCCTATTTACTTTTAACCGTAGTAAATAAAAGTCAAATGTTACTTTTCACCAAAAATTATTTTCATATTATTGAACCACATTTTACTTATTGATGTCAACCGAGTCTCTTGGATTTTTGAAATTCAATTCACAGAAGTGGTAAAATTAAATTTTATGCGAATTTTCAAATGCGCCTAGAAGGTGGGTAAAAGACGGTAAAAAGTTCAATAAAATTTTATATATCTAAAATTATTATAAAATGACTCCAATGAATTACATTGAACTTATATAGGTATTATGTATCTATTTTGACTTAAAATAAATTTAAATAAAATAAATCATTATTTAAATAAAAACTCGGTTTTAAACAATAACGTAGTGTTTTTCACTATTCATCAAAAATTGAAAGTTTTCAGAAAAATACAAAAAATTTACCCTAAGATAATTTTGATATTCCGAATATGAAAATGAAGTCCATTTTGAAAAATAAAATTTATAAAATTTCAAAAAGTGGGTATTATTATTCATAAAGGCTAGTTTGATTGGTCGTGGTGTGTTAGAACTCGAAGTGGTGTACAACGCAAGTTATTGCCTTATTCAAAGAGAAAAATATCATGGAAGATTTGAGTGTTACATTCTCCCCTCCTTCAAATAATTTCTTCCTAGAAATTTCTAGAATAATACTAAATAAAAATATTTGGGTGGTTCTTCGTCATAAGTTCCTCGGGTTCCCACATTGCCTCTTCCATCTTATGATTTCTCCATATAACTTTCACTAGACGAGTTGTCCGGTTCCTCAACACTTGTTCTCTGGTATCAAGAATTCTTATTGGCTCTTTGTAATAAGATAGAACGAGTTCCAGTCATATTTCTTCATAGGTGAGTACATGCATTGGGTCAAGCATGTATTTTCTTAACAGTGATATGTGGAACACAACATGAACTTTGGGGAGACTTGGAGGCATTGAAAAACGGTAAGCTACAACCCCAATTCTTTTTAGAATTTTGAAAGGTTAGATGTACTTGGGACTTAATTTAGCCTTCTTACTGAATTGTATAACTCCCTTCCATGGAGATACCTTCAACAAAACATGATCTCCTACCTGAAATTCCAAATCCTTCCTTCGGTTATCAGCATAGCTCTTTTGCCTACTTTGAGTAGCTTTGATGTGAGTTTTGATAATATTCACCTTTTTCCATTGTTTCCTCAACAAGTTCTGGGCCTACAAGTTTTCTTTCACCAACATCATCCCAACAAGTTGGTGTTCGACATCTCTTTCCATATAACGCTTCATATGGTGCCATCTGAATACTTGAATGGAAGCTATTGTTATAGGAAAATTCTACCATAGGTAAATACTTATCCCACATACTTTGAAAGTCAAGTGAGAAAGATCTCAACATGTCTTCTAATGTTTGAATAGTCCATTATGATTGTTCATCAGTTTGAGGGTGGTAGGCAGTTCTCAAATGAAGTTCAGTATCCAAGGCTTTTTGAATACTTTTCTTGAATCTTGATGTAAAACAAGGATAACGATTAGAAACAATCGGTAATGGTACACCATGAAGTCTTACAACTTCATTAATATATAGTCTAGATAAACATTCAAGTGGTAAATCTTCTCTTATGGAAATAAAATTTTCTAACTTGGTAAGACGATCTGCAATGACCCATATTGCATCATTTCTTCTAGGAGTCTTTGGTAGCCCCATGACAAAGTCCATTGTAATATCATCCCATTTCCACTCAGGTATGGGAAGAGGTTTCATGACTCCTCAAGGATGTTTTCTTCCAGCCTTTACCTATTGATAAACCATACATCTTGACACATAATCAGTAATCACCCTCTTCATGTTGTCCCACCAAAAATGTTCTTTCAAATCTCTATACATCTTAGTGCTACTAGGGTGTATAGAGAAATTGGATCAATGAGCATCATCCAACAATTACATTTTTAGATTAGGTATGTTAGGAACACAAAGTATTTTCCTGAATTTCAAAATTCCATCTTCATACATGAATTCAATCAATCTCCCATCATTCAAAGCTTTAATTTTCTTTTGAAACTCCTCATCATCAGTCTAAGAACTTTTTATACTTTCTAGTAAAGATGGTTTGGAAACCATTTGAAAAAGCATTAATGTTTCACCTTCCATGGTTATTCCCATATCCATCTTAACTAGATCCATTAACATAAGATACTTTTTAACTCTCATCTTGTTCAAAACTCCATGATACTTTCTGCTCAAAGCATCTGCCACCTTATTTGTCTTCCCTAGGTGGTATTGTATAGTGAAATAATAATCCTTGAGTAGTTCAAGCCATATTATTTGCCTCATGTTGAGTTCTTTCTGTGAGAAAATATACTTCAAACTCTTGTGATCGGTATATATCTCACGTTTTTCACCATAGAGATAATTTCTTCATATCTTCCAAGAAAATATTACAGCTGCTAACTCAATATCACGAGTGGGATAGTTTTGTTCATGAATTTTTAGCTATCGTGATGCATATTCAATAACTCTATTATTCTGTATAAGGACACAAATGAGTCCTTTATTTGAAGAATCACTATAAATAACAAACCCATCATTCCCCAACAGTAGAGTCAAGATAAGAGCATTGACTAATATTATCTTCAATTCTACAAAACATTTTTCACACTCTTTTATCCAAACAAATTTTACCCCTTTACGTGTGAGTTTGGTTAATGGATTAGCCAATCGGGAAAAATTATGGATGAAATGTCGATAATAACCTGCTAAACCAATAAAACCATATACCTCAGTTATACTCGTCGGTGTTGGATGTTCTTAGATTGCCTTGGTCTTAGAAGGATCAATTGAGATTCCATATTTAGAGACAATATGTCCAAGAAAAGAAATCTCCTGAATCTAGAATTCACACTTGCTAAACTTCCTGTATAATTCATTTCTTCTAAGAGTTTTCAAAATAGTGAGAAAGTGATTTTCATGATCTTCATAGATTTTAGAGTAAAACAAGATATCATCAATAAATACCACTAAAAATTCATCAATATATTTCTTGAAAAATCTATTCATTAGATCCATGAAGACATAGGGTGCATTAGTTAGTCCAAAAGGCATGACTGTAAACTTGTAATTCCCATACCTGGTACGAAATTCTATCTTTGGAATGTCTTCCTCCTTTACGCACAACTGATGATATCAAGATCGAAGGTCAATCTTTGGAAAATATTGAGCTCCACGAATTTTATCAAATAAATCATCAGTGCAAGGTATGGTATACTTGTTCTTTATTGTTATATCATTGATCTCCCTTTAGTTAATTCACAGCCTCATAGATCAATATTTCTTCTTAATTAAAAGAATTGAGGATTCCCATGGAGAAAAACTAGGGTGAATAAATCCTTTATTACTCTACTCCTCTAGTTGTTTCTTTAGCTCCACTAATTCTACAGTGACTATTCTATTAGGGGTCTTCGATATGGGCCTTGAATTTGGAATTAAATCAAAGGAAAACTCAATTTCTCATTCTGGAGGATGTCCAGGTAAATCCTCTAAAAATTCATCAATATATTCTTGTACTATGGGTACACCCTCTATTTGAACATTCTTTTCCTCACCCATAGTTATTTCATTCTCTTCCTCCCAAAAGCATGAAATATTTTCTCTAAGGAGCATATCCATTACTCAGCTACAAATGGATTTTTAGTCCCATTTAATGTTGGTGGTTTTTGCCTCATTAAGCGGTCCAACATTGATCCTCTACATTGTGGATCAGGGTGATCCATGTGGGTAAGGTTATTATTCATAACCTGATTGAGTTGTCCCAGTATGGTTATAAGCTATTCAACACCAGTTGCATCACCAGCTCCACTATAATTATTCTGAGTAGGAGGGAAATCCCTACATGGATTACATGTATTGATACAGTTTCCATTCCTTCCACCAGGCTCCATTTCTAAACAATGGCATACAATAGATTAGTTTATGAATTTCAATAAATAATTCCAAACTTATAAAACATTTAACATAAATTGAAAAGTTTATGGATATAATCCATAATAATAAAAAAGGTTTCTTTAAGGAGGTATATACTCATAAATCCTTCATAATGGTTTATAAATAAAATATGAATTATCTTAAGCATATCCTCCGAGAGTGTCGTAACCAAGAGTGCAGCAAGGTTTGTTGTCGTGTACTAGGATACCCCGAGTCAAGCCCAAAACTCCTTGTCGGAGTTTTCACTCCTAGGTACATCTAGGCCAGAGCCACCTCTACCTACTCGTATCCAGACAAGGATGTATTGATTGGAAAATACACAAAATCTCTGCATTAACAAAATTATAGGAAGTTCTTCTATAGTAATCCTCAAATTCTATCTTAGGGTAATGTGTTCTAATAAGAGTTTTCTAAATATAGTTTCCAAGGTTTGTACTAAAATTCCTCTGATACCAACTATAAACACCTAACCCTAGTTACTCAGAGTCAGTGAATTATTACATAATATTGGCATGATCACAAAAGATCAAATCTCGAAAGACCGATTAGTTTAGAAGCCTTGGAAGTACTAGATACATACATAAGTTTTACATTACATCATGAAATAAAGAAAAAAAACATCATTGTGTCCCCTTTGAACACACTATTATATATTATCCTAATCCTATAGGTTTATCATAAAATAATTCTTTGCATCCTGGGAAAAATAAAACATAAGAATGGGGTGAGCTTAGATGCTCAGTAAGGATAACAATATAACAAAAACTTTCATAAATAAGAATAAACATTTAAGGCAATGTATAAGACTAAAACACAAGCCTTTTAATCTTAAAATTCATCATAATATGGAAAAATAAATAAAATAATTCCATTTACTTATTCACATTGATATTCTACTAGTCGAATAATCACATGCAACATTAATAGCCAATTTTCATAATGATGGAAGGCATAATGCCGGACATCATAACCACATAGTCAAGACCTCATGCCAATAATACAAATAAATATTTTTTCAATGCCTTGTTCCAAGACACTATTTTGTCTCATGAGACATACCGATGCATCGAGGAGCTATAGCGGGCTCCACCCGTCTCTTACTAAGTACAATGCATTCCTCATATGAAAAGGTTGAAACATAACATAAACATTTGTATTAAAACTAACATACAAAATGTTAATACTTAAAGCATAAACCATGAATGGTATAAAAATAACACATACACCGTAAAACATATCAAAAAACCTTTAATACAATATGGAATATTGTATCATAATAAATCAACTTCAAACAAGTGTAAAATCCATCAAAGGATGTTGACACAAATGAAATCAAAACTGTTTGAGAGAAATATATCTTTCTATTTTGAAATAATTTAAAAGTATTGTAATTATAAAATAAAATAGTTATTTTGAAAATCTTCTTATAAACTTTTAATTCAAGCTTCTAAGGTGTTATAACGGAGGAAAATAGCCACACCCTCCGTATAAGTTAAAAAAACATTCTTTCCTTAATTTTTTCGAAAAGGTCGTAAAGGTCCTTATTTGGAAAACAATGGAAATATTCCTTTTTAAAAATTTTATAAAAAGTAAAACAAGGGTATAAATGACTTTAAACCATAGTATAAGAAATATTAAATTTTTTTTGAAATACATTTTTAAGAAACACGGATGTGGATGATAAAGAGGTCCCAGTAGATACTCACATATATACAACCTCAGATAATGAAGAGATTGTAGAATTAACCCTTACCTTATACTTTTACTTAGTATATGGTATGTTAAACTACTGTATAATAGTTAATTTTTTTATTAAATTATACAAGAACTATATACATAAATATGATATCATATTTGATCTTCTAATATTTCTTTTTTAATAATATTTCAGTAGTATCATTATTTCGGGTGTTAACTGATTCATTTTCGTTTATATGTTTGGTTACATAAGTAATGTTTGTTATGGATAGGATGTATTTGATTCATATACAGAATAATATTATGCTATTAAACATTATTTTTTACCATAAAATGAAAATTAATCTTGAATGGTTACGATGGGGAATTAATCTCATCGCGTTCGTGGAGACGGTAATCTGTGCGTATGCACGAGCAACAATATCATTCAATTGAAGGTGAAATCATATATAATTGAATGTTATATAATATATACAGAATAATTAACATGACATATTTATTATTTACATCAATTATACATCATTATTATACCCATCCAAGTAATGAAGTGTTGAATAATAACTACTCCACGATGTGGAGACGGTAAGCCGTACGTACGCATGTATGGTGACTTTTTCATTCATAGGATGGATAGAATAGTGAATATGGTTGTAACATATTTATAATAACATTAAATTTTGAATAAGGTACTGGATTTATTATATTGGTATGGGAATAATAAAGAAAGAGGAATTGGAAGAAGAAAAAAACTTGATAGTGGTGGTGAAATAATTACCTCTTCTTCGGGTGCTTCCTTTTGATTTGATCAAAAAGGATCCTTATGTTGAATTATAATCAAAGGAAGGCCTCTAGGATTAAGTGAGGGTAGTTGGGAGGATATTTGGGCAGGGTTTTTCCGAGCCAAATTTATTTGGAGGTATGATTTTGAGAGAAGGTGAAGTGCCCTTTTATAAGAGAGGTGAGGGTCACTTTAGGAAAAGCTTGAAATATTATTTTGTAATAAAAAACTTTTCGATTTATAATGGATACAAAATGATTTATTTTGAGGATAAAGTGGGTATGGGTCAAAAAAATCTCAACCAATCGGTTTTATACAGGTTTAGGTCACCATATTAACCTTATATTTTAGATTTAACTCTTAGTTAAATAGTTTGACATTTACCATGTCTCTTTGTATTTTTATATTATATGGTTAATAAACTTACTATAAACTACCAAGATAACCCCAAGTGGTTAATTATTGATATATATAATCTTATATAAGTCCTTTGGCCAAACCTTATATTTTTAAGAATATTATATCATTTAATAATATAATATTTGTTTTAAAAACTCATTTATGTCAATTTTGACACTATTTGGTATTTTGTTTTTGTTAAAGTCATAACAGCATGATTACTTCGAAAAAAATTCATTTAATCAACCCTAACATGTCATATTAGACTAGAAAATTCTTGGAATGCATCAAAAGTATCAATTTACATTTATTTGGATATTTATAATATCAGTTTTTTAATCTTTCAATAATAAGGTAATTACTGAATCATCATTGTGTCATAAATAAATTTAATTATTTAATGTCTAAAAATTATAAATAAAATACCATTATGTAGGAAATATTTTTATATTTATAATGAATATTTATAGTAGAATTTATCTTATGTATAAACCTATATTAAAAATGTTTTAGTTATGAAAATTTGAATTTAATACTTTTAACTCTTCTTTAAATTAAATAATAATAAATGTCCTAATCCAATACTAGTGGACCAAAAGGATCATATTTTACTCATAAGGTTAATTTTAGTCGAAATAAACTTATCCAATATAATTAGGACACGTTTTTAAGGTAATTATAATATCATTTTCACCTTTAATTGCCATATTTACTTTTAACCATGGTAAATAAAAGTCAAAAAGTTACTATTCACAAAAATTATTTTCATCTTATTAAACCACATTTTACTTACTCATGTCAACCGTGTCTCTCAGATTTTTGAAATTCAATTCACAGAAGCGGTAAAATTAAGTTTTATGCAAATTTGAAAATGCGCCTAGGTGGGTAAAAGACGGTAAAAAGTTCAATAAAATTTTATATATCTAAACTTATTATAAAATGAATCTAGTGAATTACATTGAACTTATATAGGTATTATGTATCTATTTTGACTTAAATTAAATTTAAATAAAATAAATAATTATTTAAATAAAAACTCGGTTTTAAACAATAACGCAGTGTTTTTCACAATTCATCAAAAATTGAAAGTTTTCAGAAAAATATCAAAATTCACCCTAAGCTAATTTTGATATTCCGAATTCAAAAATGAAGTCTATTTTGAGAAATAAAATTTATAAAATTTCAAAAAGTGGGTATTACTATTCATAATGGCTAGTTTGATTGGTTGTGGTGTGTTAGAACTCGAAGTGGCATACAACGCAAGCTATTGCATTATTCAAAGGGAAACGTACCGTGGAAGCTTGGGGTGTTAAGAGGGTTAGAGACCATGTTTTATTATGAGTATTGAATAGGTTTGGACATATATATATTCATAGGTAGGGTAAGATCTCACCAAGGTTTGTTGGACCTTTTGAGGTTTTGAAATGGAACAGACTAGTGTCTTACCAGATAACACTTCCTCGAAGATATAGGTCTATGCATGATGTATTTCACATATCTAATCCTCATTGATATTATCCAAACCCACCATTTGTATTATATCATGATGAGTTTGAGCTAAAAATGGATGTCTCCTTTGAGGAGTATCCAATGTGTATTACGGATTGGAGTATGAAGACACTTCGAGGTAGGTCGGTTCCTTTTGTATGGATGCTATGGGAGCACGTTTGAATAAAGGACCATAGCTAGGAGTGGGAAACTGATATACGAGATTAGTTGATAAAACTATTTACTCAATAAAACTCTTTACCCTTTGAGAGAAAACTTGGGGATGATTTTCTTTAAGTAGGGTATGTTGTAATGACTTGTCTTTTCATGAAGGTACATATCATTTGTTTTTCAATATGTTTCCTTTTTTTAATCTTGGTAAATGTAAAATATGGACTAAGGGAGCTCCTAGGAGTGTCTAGGGATTGTTCAGAACCTAGAGTTCTGTAAAATGGTAAAAAATTGTAGGTCACATAGTTAGTACTAACCATGTGGGGAACCTCTTGAGCAGCAGGGGCCACATGGTTTGTTTACAATCATGAGATCAAAGGCACATTCCCATGTGGGATATATGAAATTTTTGATAGAGGATTTTTACATTGTTTGTGAATTATTAGATAAATTTTGTGCCTTAATCGTGCGAGGTCCTCCATGGGAGGTGGAGTGGACGGTTTGGCCAACTGTGCAGCCAAACCATGAACCCATGTCTGTTTGGGTGAATTTACAATTTTACCTGGAATGAATTGAAATTATAAACCCTATCTTCCTTCACTTCATTTCTAGTAGATGTCTCTCCCATTTATCTCCCATGAACTCACTTCTACTCCCATCTAGGTTCTTCAATATCTCATAGATCCGAGCTCCCAATCAAGTGTTGTCAAAAGCATTTGATCTATCTTAGTAAGATATCAAATCCTCTTGATTTTGTTTTTTCATTATTTTTCCCTTATGTTGTGTTATTTGGGTGTAATATCATTTTATATATTTTAAGAGAATTGGACTATTTTTTCTATTTCTTCCAAACTACTTAGAATATGAGGCTTCTATTGGATGAGGAGACATCAAAGTCCCTAAGGTAGGTGGTATCATCATTTCTATAATGAACCAAAGTTTTATCTATAGAAATTAAATTATTATAATAATTTAATATAGTATAAACACATATAAAACACAATACAAGCTTTATAAATGATGAATTAATGAAATAAGAAGTGTTTCTAGAAGTTAAAGAACCTATACTGATGAAATAATAACTTGAACTTTAAAATAGTAATGTGACCCTTATGAATAGTAAACTATCCAATTGAATAGTAACGTCACCAATGAAAGTATAAATAAAATTTATCCATCTTATAAGTGATAATATTATTTAATTATATCATCGTATAACTAAATAAATATTTTAAAAATTATTAATTAAGTACTGATATTTTTGTAAGTCATAAATATTTAATTAAAAATTTATGAATAATTTAATAATATAAAAGAAAATATATTTCCATAAAATTTATTCATAAACTAATATTTTTATGTATTATTTTTATAAGATAATTTTATGAGACCTTAGTTAATTTTTCAAAGTGATATAAAATTAGTTATAATTTTAAAATCGGTATTTTTCAAGTAAATTATGATTTTAATTAAAAATTAAATTTATCATATTTATAAAATAATTTTCATAAAATGAAGTTAATTTTTTAATTCTACACATCAAAAAATGGTTAGGGTGAATTTTGTGTATTTTTATGAAATACTTGAATTATTGGTGAATAGTAAAATACAGTAATTTACATTATATATACATTATAAGTTAAATACAAAGTCATAGAATATGTAATCAAAATTTGATCAAACTCACATGATCTAATTACTGTATTTATTCTTAATAATCAACACTATTTATTGTCTTGAGAAAAATAATAAACTAATAAATTAAATAATAAGAAAACACCCCCTCGTCCATTATATATTCCACCCTCACCACCTCTTATCCTCACACCTCTCAAGCCTTGAGACTTGTCTATATTCTACCCAATACTCTTCCAAAACCTCTCATACACATCTAGGAGCTTTTGGTCTTAAAAAAATACCAAAACCAATCCCCCAAGGAGGTTCTCATGAAGAAGGAATCAAGAGGTAAAACCTCTTCCGTGTTCTTTCAATTTCTTCTCAAGTTCTTTTCTTTTATTATACTCAATTAACCTTGTAAAAGTGGCATAAAAAATTAATTATCTTATATATAATAGAATTTTATCATTTTTATGGAATAATTATTCATCAAATCTCTTCTCCTATATCTTTTATTTTAAGAATGAAAACATCATCCGTGAGGTGCTGATTTACCACCTTCGTGGACGACGTGATTTCATCTTTCAATTCCACCATCAAGGCTAGTCATGAAACCATTTTTATGGTTTAAAAAGATTATAATATATGTATTACAACCTATTTAATTTTATATAAACAGAATATATGCATGATATTTAATAATATAACAAAACTAGTTTGTGACGGTCAAAAAAATGCTAAATTAATCTAAACGGTTATCAATAATGATTTATCTAATGAATCATCCTAAATTATAAAAAAATAATATTTTAATATTATATGAGTTCATTAATAATATATAATTTCAGTTTTGAATAACTATCCTCATTTTACATGTTTTTTCATACACATATACAAGTAAACCAGTCATGAAAACCAAGGAAACTCACGTTTCCGAGCGATGAAATTGAATTTCATAACCCTTGAAAAGGGACATAAATGAACCTAATAAAATTATAAAAAATAAAATAAATGTTTAAAAGGTTATTAATTAACTAATTAATATATTTAATTTTATTATTCAAGACATTAAGATATTGTGCAGAATCGTTTCAGACATAAGGTAAGAGATTCTACCCGAACCTCCATTATTCCTCCAGGTTACTCTTTATCTATTTTTACCCAAATAAAATTATATATTTTTTTTATTTAAAACTTAAAAATTCTTTTTATATGTTCCAAAATCATGTATCAAGATCCATTCATCCTTCTTTTTGGGGATATAAATGTTTTTTAAGGTTTTCTACTCAATTCTTCCCGATAAGAAAACCCGATTTAAGGGAACTTTCTGAATTCTTACCTAATTTCAATTGAAATATATAAAATGTTTTAAGTCACCATTATTTTTATAAAATAAAAAAATTTACTATGAAAACATTTTTTCTCTCTTCTAGTTTTATATAATAGATTATTCCTTTTTTTCTTTAAATGCTCTTTAATATTTTCCTTAAACTGCACTAAAATGTTTTAATTCTAAAGTTTATTAAATACCCATTTTACATGTTATCACTTAATTTTGACATCACTAGTCATTATATTTTCCTATTTTAATTTATTAATGTCCATGTGTGATTTAATTCCTTTCTTTCATGGGCACTTTTATCATTCGCTCATTTATTATGATTTATGACATGATTATGATACCCATTTATTTTAATGGGTAGCCCTTATGTTTATGTTTGATTGTTTATGTATGATTATTTATATAAAAAACATATTCATGAACAAGTTATGATGGGTGATCCCAGATATCACTTTAATTCATTGGGTAATGTTTAGTCCCATGAGAAGTTATGTGCATCAGTCTTGGTGGTTATACTTGACTCATGCTCCACGTGCAACGATCTTGGTGGTTAGCCCTGAATCATGATCCTGTAAGTTAAATAAGCCTTTACTCTTGATAAATTCATGTTTTATATTTCTTCCACATTATTATGATTCCATGATTATATTATCCCATGTTCTATATGTTATAATTTCATATGATTAATCATGTTCCATTCCTTTTTATAACATTATGTTATGCCTTCTAACCCATGTGCTCAGATTTATTTTAATGTTTATTCCCTTACTTGGGTTTTTATCTTATCCCTTTGTTCATGTTATCCCCAAGTTATTCTATACATATGTAAGGTCTCAAAGGAATTTAGGGGGTTATAATGGAAGATAAATAAATAAATGTTTTATTTAGTTCCATTTTTTCAGTTTTATGCACCTTGAATTCCATGATACTATAATTTATGATCCTTGGCTTGTAATTTGATGTTTAATTATGCTTAAAACCATGTAATTATACGTGTAAAATACTTGGGTCGCTAAAATTTCCCCATAAGTTTTGGTGTTTCATAGTCTCAATGTTGTTCCACATGCCTTCATTTGCCGTGTGTTGACTTAAAATGGGTTTCTTCATTATAAATTTATATATATACCTTATTATACACTTGTTTAACCTTTCTAGGTGATTAGAGGATGCCGATATCAATTATGGACACCCCTTTGGGTGTGCTGTTTTGATATTTACTTTATAATTAATTATTTAAATGCCCTGAATTCCTTCTAATAATTTTTCTTGGATTGTAAATGAAATTTCCCCTTTTAGGTAGTTTCCTAATAGATAATGTCACCTTCTAAGTGATTCATTAAACCATGATATTTAATTTCCATGTTTTGATTAATTAAATGGCTTAATTATGTTGAAAAACTTTTTTTATGATAGTTTGCCTTCTTAAAATAATTGAATGATTTAATTGAAATGAATTGAAATGGGTGGAAAGACCATTTTGATCATTTCATGCTTTATTAAATTACATATATCAAATGTAATTCCCTTGGTTATATTTGGGCTTGATGAGTATAATTCATGAGAGGTGATAACTCATTAATATTATTATTATTATGATTAAGCTATAGAAATTGTATGTGGAATGATGGTTAAGGGAATTGTTGGGAATGATGATTTACTCTCCCTTATATCAGGTGTTGATCATGATGTCTCACACCATTGGAAATATTTAGACAGTGGACATGATGCACTATGCCCCTTGCTTTGGGTGTTTACATGGAGATTCACCCACCATCTCGAGTGGAGAACATGAAATCTCTCATTAATTATGAGATATATAACTTGTACCCTTTCTTGAGATTATAGGATCATTCAGACTAGTTATGGATGACTGATTTACACCTTGTGTTAGCTAACACCTAGTAATCTAGTTATATGGATACTTACATTCACACGTACTTAGTCCATATAGGTGGATGAATTATATAACTATACTATGTATATATTATTACTATGTACATATGGTTACTGACCAGATTATCATTCCAGCCTAAAACAAATATGGAAGAGATGCCAGGTGTCCTATAAGAACTCAAGCAGGTTATTGTTTATTTATTTCCTGAATTTCATATTATACAGTCATACCCGCACACTTCCTAGCTGTGCAAAATGCTTGGATTACTTATAAACAATATTGGTGGTGTTCGAATGGGATTTTATCTCATACCCTACTCGGGTAGCCTTTGGTACCCAAGTATACTATATGTCTCTAAGTATGGATAAGGTAAAGAACCCTGTTATAGTTCTTGATATGCTTTACTTATAGTTGGAGCATAGGTAAAGAGGACTAAGCATATGATCGAGATGATAGTGGAGTAGAATTTTTTCTTTTATAGTTTTTGTATATAATGTTGTATATGAAAGAAACCTATTCCATTTTTATATATCAACATGCCATGACATCATGTATATAACACTGCCTAGTGGATTTTTATTATCATTCAATTGTTCAGTTATTTATGCTTCCTTAGTTTATTATTATACCTATTGTATGTGCTTTTGTTTTGGAAGGTTATTGGTCTAGTCTTTTAGTGTCTATTATATCATTCCTACACTATTTTATGCTTAATATTGTTATCTATTATACCACTCTAATATGAGGTAATATTATCCCAACTATACCACCTTTACACCCTCACTTCTAGCTGGTAGCCTCTGGCATGTGGGTAGGCATGCTTGAGGCCATGTGTCCCACTGGATTAGGGACCCAGTTAAGTGGAGGCTGGTTCGGGATGTTACATGACTAACCATTGATAAGCCAAGCATGACTAATCCAATCCCACCTCTAATAGGCCAGGTGATGGTGACTAGCGTAGAGTAGTCATAAAGCTCACATGGGGGGCCTTATCCTAATGCACCTAGACACACACACACACACATCCAAGCCTATATAATAATCAAATGTAAAATAAAACAAATACCAAATGAATTAATACATAAAAATCACACAGTCAGAGTATTTTAATAACACTAGAAAGAAAATAGGGCCAAATACAAGTCCATTGAAAAATATAAAGAAGTCAAACTTATAAGAATTAGGGGACTGCAGTTAAATGTGACTCTTGGTACGAACTACAATCTATCTATAACAATCTAATATTCTTCTGTTACTGGTCTACTGAGAACCCCATCAAATGGATAGTTGTCAGCATAAGACAAAATATGTGTGGGAAGAGCCCATACAGGGGTGATTATAAAAATACCCAACATGGCACCCCAAAATCACTAAGCATAAAGCATCAAGAGTGGTTATATCATTATATGATATGTCAATCGTAAAGGGGACATACTACAAAACATCCAGATAAAATCATCATTGAAACTAAGTCTCAATTTAAGTTCAAAATTGTATTACCATCCTAAGATCCTACTTTAGAGTTTGTAACTACACTCACTTGGGAGAAATCACTCAGAAAGTTTGATAACACAAATGGAATCCATATGATATTTCTTGATCATCAGGTATCTCCATGAGTAAGTACACAATAGAAGTCTGAAGATATTGATATACAGATAGGGATCACACCCAGGGCCATGGGGTAATGCCAAATAACCCAATCTAAATTAACCTTTTAAGTAGGGTATCGATTCTTGTGTATAGTTTTTCATGCTCATTTTGAGAACCCCATCTAGGAAAAAAGATGATAGAGGATCCCATCTTGAAATTTGGGAGGGATTCCTATAACTATATCCAAAAGTAATCCCTTCGATAGGATTATAATCTTTTTCTAAGGACATAATTCAATACTATACCCTCACAAGGATGGATTGAGGGAACAAACCCTCAAGAAAATTAGTCCATACTGATGGGAACAAGGTTTCAAAACCATCTTTTAATAAGTACATGACATGTAATATCAACACACAATGTATCCATTTAGATTTGTGTCTAATTGTGTATCACAAACCATGCCCATGTACACCTGGCCATACCTGTGTACCTAGTCATGTTTGTATACTAGGATATATCTGAGTACATAGCTCAAACTATGTACTATGTTCGTGTCATGTACCTGGATGTGTACATGCCTGTGTATCCCCAAAGATACATTTTGATCTACCAAGTTAGGGTCACATGGAGTATGACATGTTTTAGAGGGTGTGTGATGTTTAAATTCACATAAAACCCTAGCATTGTAGCATGATACCCACACATAGAGTGTGTTCTTCCATTACGTACTATTTAGTGTGGAAATTTCCAAAATCTCATGATTATTCACACTGTCTTCTAACCCCATCACTATCACCACAAAAAATTCCCATGAATCTCAGATATGGGGGTTGGCTGGCTTCACTGTCTTCAGTGTCTGGATCACTGGTTCTAATTTTCTGAAAATCATTACTAGAATACATGCCTTCATCATACACCCAAACCCATATATTAATGTCTTCGATCTAATACTGATTCACCACCCCCACCTTCACAGCTCAATCTCATCATCAATTCAAACCCAAATCTATGGTATCAATCCATTGTTCTAAGAAATGGGTGTGCAATGACTTATTTCCCTATATTTTTTGAACCACCAAAAAAATAAAATTACAATTGTGAATGTATGAATAAAGGGGAAATAAATGCACAAGACATGAAAATGAGGAATGAAACTCATCCAATGTTCATGTTGGCCTCAATTTATCACCGTTAGAAAAAAAAATGAAGAGATAAATTAAACAATAAAAGAAATCCCCAAATTCCCAGCATAATAATCCCATATCCTCAATAAGATTGATCCACAAATCAATCTATTAGTTAATTGATTCAATTTCATCATAGGATAATAAAATTCAGATAAATACACATAAAACAAACATCCTACCTCAAGATGGATCGATTTATGATAGATAACGAATCCAGATCATGGTCATTGGAGAGATCCTTGATTTTCATTGGTTTGAATGATCCTTGATCCATCATCATCATATTACAACCCTTCCTATAATTCTCTCTCTCAATTTTAAGGGTTATGAAACTAACCCTAGGAATTGTCCATATTCATGCTTAATTATAGAAAGATTCGGCATCTATGTCACTTTAGATAAAATTAATTAGTTAATTTATTATTTATGCCTGTGAAAAATCTTTTAAAAAATCTTGATGCTGAAAAATATTATGTCACACCTAGGGTAAAGAGTGCATCCTAAACTCAACGAAGGTCACATATTTCTGATTCGAGACTTTTTTAGGATTTATTCCACTTTTTTAAGAAAAAAACTAATCTATGATATTAATATATTTAATATTTTTCAAATATCAATTCTAGGCTCACTGGACCTTAGAATCTATCAATTTCTCATAACCTATCTCCGATAATATTACTAGATATATTTCAAAGATTTATATGATCAAGAAAAGACATTTCAATCATGATGGTGGGAAAACACCCCTCATATAAGTGTACTGGTATTGGCACATAGTGATTGATGTGGTTGGGGTACGTATAGAAATAAAAAAGAACACACAAGGTATATATATCCATACCAAAAATCCCAACCTATGGGTCTATAATAAGAACTTACAAACTCACAACCTCCCCACTTTCACTACCACCTATAAATATATAAAACCACATAAAAAACAGAATCCATAAGCTACTTCCCGCTTTTCATTAAAAACTAAGACAATTTCATTAAAGCATACCATTCCATTAATTATTTATCAATAAACAGATTTAAACACACTTCCAATTTTAATTTATTCATTAGCAATTACCAACCCATTAACCAAACCAACCCATGTCATTTCAATTTTAACATTTCATTTAGTTCCAATACTACTTGGGCAACTAGTTCAACACAATATTTATTGTCTAATTAACCATGTAACACCAAAACACATCACCATCCCATATCATAATCACACATGAACACCCCCCAAAATGGCCTCACAAACCTGTCACATCATCACCCCACAACACAACCTGATAAACCCATCACATCACTACCCCATAGCATGACTGCACAAACCAATCAAATCACCGCCCCATAACACGACCTCACAAACCCATTATCCCCACATGCCACAACCACACATCACCTCCCCACAACATGTTCACACATCACAACACATCACGAAACCATTTACAAATTTGGGAAGGGTCATTTTATCAATTTTACTTCTTTATACTAGGGGTATTATCACACAATCCATAAATCCTAAGGCAACAATTTTATTAACAAAATATATTTGGTTAGTAAATTTTAATTTTTGGGTGATATCACAACAACTTGAAACAAGGTTTAAAAATAACTACAAATATAGTGCAATAAAATAATCCTAACAATAATTATTTTTAGTGGGGCGTCAATCCCATCAATTCAAAATACCAAGATAATAATATCAAAGCTATAAAAACATGCGGCTCAAAACCCCTTTCCCCTTAAATTTCAATTAAGTGATTAATTTATCATGATTATCATAGTGAAAACCATCCCCTATAGATAAAAAAGAGAAAAACCGACCCACATTATACAAAAAAGTGAGAAATGAGGGATTCTATACCTCAAAGAAGCTTTTCTAACTTGGTGTGCACCACAAGGCGAAGAAGAAATTCCCACAATCCAAAAATGCATAAAAACCCCATAGATACACTTACTCCACACCCAATTATCATAAAAAATAATCCCAAACACACCCTTAAATAAAACCACACCATCTTAGTGGATCCCAAGGAGAAGAAATAAAGAGAAACTAAGACGAAGAGAAGGGATTACCACCGATTGCCAATAGGCATCCACTGGAATCAATGGATCAAGGCAAGGGAAAGAGGGATAGAAGATCCCTAAAAATTGGATAGGGATTTAAAAAAAAGAGTGGAATTAATTGAAATTAAATTAATAAGGATAATCCAATCAATAATTTTTACAATATTGATCCCACAAGTTTCACATCATGTATTCCTTTCGTGACATGAATTCCACAGGTTTTGGTTTCCACTAAAAAATTAGTAGCCTCGGCATGATTCAATTATATTTAATGAATTATCTTTTCATGATGTGAATTAATTTCATGGACTCCCTATTATCCCACACACAAGATGTGAAACCAATTGAATACATAAGTTGTGAAACATCAATTCATGCCGTGAACCCGATTCATGTCGTGAACTATATACTGTAACACTCTTGCCACTCCAACTTCCACTGAACCCTCTAGAGAATTTCCCCCAAAACACCAAAACACTATCAAACCACTAAAAATAGAAAAGTAATAGTCCAGGAATGTATAGTCACTTATAGATAATTCATGTTAAATTTACAAGATTTTTAATGGAAATAAAATTTATTTCCACTACATGTTTACCTTTTTATTCGTTTACACGATCATTATTTTTCATATTTCCCAAAATATTGGATCGAGTTTTATTCAAATAAATCAGGGATGTGAATTAAAATTGGATGATTTTATGGAATGATACTAATTATCATATGTGGTGATTAGAAAATGAAGATTTCATTTTTGTTAAGCTAATGAATCTTTTAGTGTTTGGTATAAAAAATCTAGGAAGAATGTCCGATGAAGAATGAGAGTTTAAGAATGAGATGATTTTGTTGGATGTGAACTAAAAATGGACATCCATGAGTTGCATGTACACATGAATAAGATGCATGTACACATGAATATGATACATATGGTATATTTAT
Organism: Viscum album; assembly: GCA_963277665.1. Lineage (NCBI taxonomy): Eukaryota > Viridiplantae > Streptophyta > Magnoliopsida > Santalales > Viscaceae > Viscum > Viscum album. The sequence goes on along the minus strand of OY728138.1, from coordinate 111,202,047 downwards.
GATATATTATATTATATATATAGTGTACATTTAATATATCCATACAATGCATGTATTTTTCATGCATGTGATACATGAAGATAATATATATATATATGATATATATCATTTATTTTTCATGAATGGTTTATTCATCAGTTACAATCCATTATGAATGGATTAAATGTTTTGAATTAAATTTATTAAAAACATTTAATGCATTATAACCCAACAGTCAGAAATGAATACGATTCATGTGAATTCAAGGAGCCTTAGGATTCGTATATATAAGAGAATGATATCCTATTCCATTGGGTGTGTAGTGTGTGATGTGTATGATCCTATTACAAATATATATTTCTCCTAAAACTCCATTTATCTCATTTGAGAAGGCCCTAGTATAACAACCCATATTTTTCATAAATAGGTATTTTATCTTATTAGATGAATATTCATTATATTAAATAATGATACATGCTATAATAGTATTGGTCTTGTGCCTTTGGAAACTTGAATACATAAAAAATTTGTTCATATAAGTTTTACATCATGTCCCACTTAATTCTTTAAAACTTTAAAACTTATTATAAATATCATAATTAAAAATTTCCTTCATATACTAGGGAATGGAAACATAATGAAGGGTGAGAACATATGCTAAATAAGTGTAAACAAGAGAGATAACAACAATCACATAAGAATAACATGAACATAATGTTATGAGAACACAAGATTAAAATTTTAAAACCATAAACAACATATCATAGATCATAATATCGAGTAATGTAATAAATCTTGAAGTTAATAAAACTTGAATCCTAAATAAATAAAATAAAATGATCCATGTGATCATAACATTGGCATAAGTCATAGATTTTCGTCATACACATAAGCATAGAAAATCATTTCCTTAGTATTTAGGTCTCACTACCAAGAATATCATCGTGGATTAGATTCATTCCACATTCTACAACCAAGGTTCACTCTCAAGACTATCATAATGGATTGGGACCATTCTACAGTCAATGTTTACCCCCAAGATTACTATAGTGGAAAAATTCTATTACTAAATTAGGTTCACTCCTCATTCTTGTCTTTTTTATCTCATGAGATATTCATCTTTACCCAATGCATTAAAGTACTATATAATTCTAATCCCACCCATCACATAATAATAATCCATTAATATATATGACACAGAATCATAAATCAATCATCTTATATCATAAGATATGGAAAAGAAACATGTTTAATAAATATTTCAACATTTCATCATAAAATAACCTGTGGAATATAAATGAGTTTCATAAAAATTTCATTATAATAAACATAAACCATCCATATAAAAAATAATGATGGTATCCTTAGATCATATCCCCATTATATCATAAGTAACATCAAATTATGTGATCATAAATTAAAATGAGTTTAAAATATCATTTAGAATATTTCTTGAGGAAAATACACTTTTCAATTTGAAACAACTTCTTTAAAATATATATTTTTTTTAAATATTAATTTTTTTTTTGAAAATAAACTTCGAAAATTATTAAGTTATCTTCAAATAATTAAACATTAATGACTCCAAGAAATTCCGTTCATGTTTTATAAGTTAAAATAAAACAATCCTTTTACAATTTTGTATAGAAATTCAAAAAGTACCTCATTCAAAAATTGATAAGAAGATTCATTTTAAACCATTTTGTAAAAAGTAAATCATGGGTAAAAAAGAATTTAAAAAATTATAGAGAAAAATGAAAAACATTATAGATTTTTTTAGAAAAAATGGATATGGAAGAAAAAATATTTTTGATCAAAGAGAGAAATGAAGTTGATTTTCCTTTAAAAAATTATTTCATTATCTTACGTTCTTAAAGAGAGGAAAATGAAGGGAAAACATATAATAAATTAAAATAACCATAGGATAAGAAAAATAATGAGTTTATTGAGAGGTGGATCCTAAAATTTCATCCTAAAAAACTTAATCATAAACAATCCTGAGAAATAATGAGATTGCAACATTAAACCCTTATATCAAATCTCGTCTTTCTTTATATGCATTTTAAAATCCTCTTCATTGAGAACCCTCTTTTGGATTACACTTTAATCCTTAAAGGTATGGTCTTTTGGTAAGACCAAAAGATCTAGTATGTGTTAAAGGAATCTAAGAAGGTATTATGATATGGCTTGGCGAAGCTATATAACTAAAAAAGTGTGAGGAAGAGAGGAGAAGATGTGTCCTTTTATAAGTGAGGGGAGGGACACTCTTGTAATTACAAAAAAATATTAAAATATAATTTATCCATTCACAAGAAAAATGATTTCAAATGTCCAAACATTCAAATAAAAATATGAAAAGGTTGAAATATAATTTATTAATTAAATTTAGATAGGTTTTTGTGTCATTATAACCCATATTTTTTGACTAACCCCTTAGATAATAATTTTTAATCTTAATTGTGATAACTTCCTTTTCAATATTAAAGGGTTATAATTTTAATTATATGGTAAAAATTATCTCATAAATGGATAGGGGATGAAATTTTAGACCATATGTTATCCACCTTATCCTCTTTAAACATTTTATTATTTTATGATAATTTAATAAAATATTATTTTCATAAAATATCATTAATTTCATTTTGACACTATTCATTTAATTTGACTTGAAAGACCGCAAGAAAAATATGAACTTAAAATATAATCCTTTAAAAAATCCCTAATATGTCATATTTATATAAAAATTACATGTAAAATATTAATCCCTACAAATTTTATTACTTTTAATATTTTTAAAATAATTCATTTTAATTTTTTATAATAACTAAATAAATACCATGTCTACATTGTGTAAGAATTTAGGGTAATTATTCCGTCAATAAAAATTAAAAATAAAGTTTTATTATAAATAAAATTAATTTATCTTTAAAATAAACTTTTAGAATCAAACATAACCTTTTTCTACCCTTATGATAAAATAATATAGATATTAAAGTTAAGAGAGTGCCATTTTGTATTTATCCTTTTCTTAAATCAACATAAATGTCATAATCAAAGAAATATGAAAAAAGTGGCCATGTATTAGAGAAATGGATAGGAATGGAAAAATAAACCCATAAAATATGATAAATACAAGTGTTAGTAAAATTTTAAAGCCTTATCCTAAAGTTTTAACCTTATTATACATAATTTACTCATACCAAGGTGGTGAAAATTTACTATGGTTACTACTCATGCTAAAAAAAGGGTCCAATTTATAAAATTTTATCCTCCTAATTACAAATATCGGATAATTTTTTCAAGATTCAATTCACACAATTTTCGAAAATATATTTAAGATAAAACTGAAAAACATAATGAAAATAAAGTTTTTCAGAAAAAGGACTTTTTAAGAATAAAATAGTTTTTATTCTAAATTAAATAATAAAATTTATTCGAATAAAATTAATTGGATTATTAATAATATAAAAGAACTAAATTTAATTTGAAACCATTTTAAAATAAAAGGTAACTTTTTAAATGCTTGAAACAAAATTACAATTTTTAATAAAAATTAGTATTTTTCACTATTCACTAGAAAATTAATCTTTTCAAAAAAATACAAAAAATAAACCTTAAGATAATTTTAAAATTATTATTTAAAAAATTATAAACTTTTTATCTAACAATATTTTTAAAAGTTCAAAAATTAATTATAATATTCACTCACAAAAATAAATACAAAACATTTTTGAGAAAAAATGTAGTTTTAAAGCATACAACTTTACTAAAAGTATATTTTTCTAATATAAAAAATATATACATATTTTTTTTAAAATTTTTTTATTTCTATTATTTCTTCCAATTTAACAACTATATTATATCTACATACTATATTATAGTTCATTTAGACTCAGGATTATGTATATTAGAAGTAATTGAAGAAATCAAATTTATTAATATATCATAAAATCTTAGTGTGTTACATTATATTCCAATTTAAATAATTTCACCTTAAATATTCCATCAATCTAATAAAAAATGAGGCTATATATATTTAATTACATCGTTGGTTTCCCAATTAGTCTCTTCAAAATTTTAATTTCCCTAAAGAACTTTAACCAGGTGAGTAGTCATGTTCTATAACACTTTATCTCTATAAAACAAAATTTATATCAATTATTTTTCGTAAGAAATATCATACTTCTAAGGTAAAAACTCTAACTATAGTACATGTGAAGGATATGGTATGTACTTCCTTAGGAGATATACATAGAACACATTGTGAACTTAAGAGAGGTTCGGTGGAAGCTCCGAGTGATAATATACCATCTCTACATGTTCAAGAATCTCAAAGGGGACAACATAGATAGGATATGGTATGTACTTCCTTAGGAGATATACATAGAACACATTGTGAACTTAAGAGAGGTTCGGTGGAAGCTCCGAGTGATAATATACCATCTCTACATGTTCAAGAATCTCAAAGGGGATAATATACATAGGGATCACTTTTCCCTTCCTTAAAAATCTCATTAACTACTTCCATAGAGAAGTTAACAAAATTACATTTTCACCAACTTTGAATTCTAGATTTCACTGATGATTGTCAGCACAACTTTTCTGTCTACTCTAAGCTGCCTTGATGTTATGTTGAATAGCTCCAAATTTATCTACTATTTCATTATCTATCTAAGGTGTAAATAGATTTATTTCTGCAACTCAATCCAAAAAAATTGGAGTTATATAATTATTTATATAGGGGGATTAATAAGGATCCATCTAAATGTTTTAGTGAAAGATATTATTGTAAGAAAAATCAACTCTAGGAAGGTGTTGATCCAAAACACCTTTGAAATCTATTGAAAAAGATCTCATCATATCCTGTATGGTTTGAATGGTTCTATTAGACTAACCATCTATCTAAGGATGATAAGCATTTCTGAAATTTATCTCCATATCCAAATCCTACTGAAGTCTTTTCCATATATTTAAGGTAAACCTCAGATCCCAATTAGATATAATAGAATTTGGAATTCCATGAAAACTTACCACATTCTTAATATATATTTTGGAAACCTGATCAAGAAATAAATATTCCCTGTTATTAATGAAGTGTGCTAAATTTATAAGGCAATAAACTATAACCCAAATAGCATTATAAAATTTATATGTTTTTGGGAGATTGATTAAAAAAATACATGGGGATGTTTTTCCATTTATATTCTGGTATCAATAATGATTATACTATCCAATTTGATTTCTATCTCACAACCATAACTTGGTAACATACCAAGAACTAATATACATACTCTGTAATATATCTCTTTATGTTATCATACTAAAAATATATATTTTTTCAGATCTCCATACATCTTCATACTTCCTGGATGAATAGATAATGGTGAACTATGATCTTTATCCAAAAAATAATTTTTTAAATCCAGTATAGATGGAACACATACATGGTTAGTTATAAAGACCCATTCTTAACATACATTTATATTACATCATTTTTTATGAGTATTAAAAAAATTACAAAAGTACATGCCCAAGGACCATAACAGTTTGGTGCCTTCGGAAACATGGAAACACAATCTTCTATCTTGGTAAAAAATATTCAACATATACCTTAAAGATATTCCTCTTCGTTACTCTTATTTAAAACCTTTATTTGTAACCTGGGGAAAGGAAACAAAATAAATGGGTAAGATCAGATGATTAGTAAGGCTAAACAAGGGAGATATGCAAGCATAACATAAGCATAAGGGTATGAGAACAAGATCATAACACTAGAAGATCATACCTTGCATGTCAAAATTCATAATCAGGAGTCATGGAATTAATATTGGTTGTTAATAAAACATGAATCATAAGGGAATAAAGAGAATAATCCATGATCTCATAACATATGAATAAGACATAGAATTGTGGTAGACACATAAACATATAAAATTATTTCCATAGTAGTCAAGGCTTACCTCCAATTCCATATTAGTGGAATGGGTTCACTCCCCAAACTATCTTATCTTAGTAGTCAAGGTTCACTCCCAAGACCATATTAGTGAAAAAAGTCCTTTACTAAACTGGGTCCAATCCCCATTATGGCCACATATTATTGAACTGGGTTCACCACCCATTCCAACCCTGTATTACTAAAATGTGTTCACTCTTCATTCCGACCCTGTATTATAGAACCAAGTTCACTCCTCATTCCAGACCTCTAATACTGATCAGGTTAACTTCCCATTCCAGACTTGTATTACTAAATTGAGTTCACTTCTCATTCTAGCATTGTATTACCAAACCAAGTTCACTGCTCATTACAAACCTGTATTACTAAACTGATTTCAATCCTCATCCCATCCCTCTATTACTGAACCGAGTTCACTCCTTGTTCTAGCCGTGTCATACTGTACAAAGTTCACTCCTCATTTTAACTATGTCTATTTCATGAGATATATATCTTTACCCAATGAATTATAGATATATATAGGCCCCAACAATCACATAATGAAATAATATATACATGTTCCACAAGATGTTAAAACATTCATCATATCATGACCCATAAAAAGAGATGAGATTTATAAGAATCATAGCATAACCCATGAAATTAAATGGGTATCATAAACATTTCTACCTATCATAAACTATGGAAAATAGAAAGGTATAATAATAATTCATCAAAGAATAACCCATGAAAAGAATCAGGTTTCATAAATTATTTATCATGGCATAATCCATGGAAGAGAAACTGGTTTCATAAATAACATGTCATCTTAAAATAAACCATTCAAAGAAAGGGTAAGAATGGTGTCCTTGGATTATATCCCAATTAAAGAAAAAACTATAGAACATGATTTTATCTTAGATATAAATTTTTTAAAGGATCATTTAAAACATTTCTTGAGTAAAATATCCTTTTCACTTAATTTTATTTTTAAAACATTTTGAAATACTTTTCCTTTGAAAATAACATTGAATTGTTTTAGAGGAATCGTTGAAAATAATTTAATTTTTTTAAGAATATTTTTTTTAAATAATTTTTACATGAAAATGAGTATAAAATATCTTTTAATGTTTTTTATTTCTTATAGAAAACATAGTTTTTGAATAATAAATATTTTTGACAGAAAAGAAATAAAGTAGTATTTTCTTAAAAAACATTTCTCAATTATCTTAAGTATCAAAGAGTATAAAAATGGTAACATTACTTTAATATATCATAAATAAATATAGGATAAGAAAATTTATGATTATTATTGAGATATGGTTCATAATATTTCATCAATGGAATCATAATCATAAACAATCCTGATAAATGATGAGATTGCAACAATAAACTATTACCACATTGGTATCTTTGAATCCAAATCCCCATGAAATAAACATATTACATGAAGATTAAAATATAGTGAAAAGAAGTATATTCATGATAAAACATGTCAAATGTAAGTATATACACCTCATAAAAGAATATAGGTGCATAAAACAACATGTTTCTCAAAGACGGATATTTTAATAAAATTACTTTACCAATTTGGTAACTTTTGAACCATAAAATCCATGAAAGAGAAATCATAAAATAGATATATGAATAACCATAAATTTAATTATAATAATAATACAATACATTCATGAGTATTATATTCACCACAAAAAATAAATGAGTGATGAATAAGGCATAAGTCTCACATAAATACAACTGAGAATAGAAACCCCCTTACTGCTTGAGTAACTTTTGAATCATGAGATCCAGAAAAGAATAGAATAAATTGAAACTTTTAATAAAATTAGATAAATTAAATTCATTATATAACATGTAATAGGGAATTATATACACCACACACCAAGAATAGTTGGAGATTATAGCATATATCTCACAGAAATAAAAGTAAGACGAGAAAACCCTTATCTTAAGTCTTGACTTTCCTCATACTCCTTCAAAACTACTGTATAATAAATATAAGTTTGTTATAAATATACCAAATCACCATATTATTATATATAATACCATATCTAATTTTATTATGACTTTATATTACCCGTTTATTAACAATTTCATGTTCATGTTATGTTTCGGGTAATAACTGCTTTGTTTTTCATATATGTTTTGACTTGATATTCTTGATCCTCTTACTTAGATAATGTTTTAAATATTTTCAGAATATAAAACATGATCTAAATATAATATATGTTTAGTATATAAGTATTTATAATAATATATAAAATATAGAAATATTAAACGGAATACACCGTTCATGGAGATGCTTGGTGGTACGTAAGCATGAATATTGTTTTCATTTTATTGTCATATTGAAAGAAATATAGTATATTACATATATTTAAGAACCTGGGTTTTCACTCAGGTATGGATCCTTTAAATTTTGGTCTAATTCTTTATTTTGGACCTAATATGGATTCATTCTGAGTTAGTGAAGGCCCCAAGAGTGTCCCAAGCTTGTTCTAAGCCCAAAACCCCCCTTTTTGGAAAAAATGGCCTTGTCACATGATTAGAGTAAATTGTGCGGGTCGGGAACATAGTTAGATATAACCATGTGGATGGTTTTCATTTTCAGGCAGATATATCTCTCACATTTGGAGCATGGTTTACCCAATCATGTGGACTAACCGTGTGAGTGCCCCCTCTTCTCCAGGTGCCCGTGAAGGGTTTGCACAAGGTTTGGAAAACTGTGAAGACAAACTGTGAACATGATAACATTTGGGTAGTTTTACATTTTTACCCTTAATGATCTAATTAAGCCTTTATTCTTCCCTAATGAGATTTTTAGCGGACAAAACCTTCATTTTCTCTCATTTTTGTGGTTTTTGAAGACCTAACCTAGGGATCAAGAGATCTCCTTCATCCAAGATCCGTTTGAGCTTCCATTTATCATGTTGGATGCAAAAAATTAATTACTCGAGTCCATTGGATCCATTATTTGTCTCTCTTTTTCTCGACCTAGTTATGGAGTTATGAGTGGTTTTACCTTTTTCTTAAATCTACTCTGTTCTAAGCCAAATCTGAGGCTGATACTGGATGAGGAGAGTCATACAAGCCTTTGGTAGGTGGTCTATAATTCATGCCTGAAGTTTGTTGATTTTGGAATTTACTTGTGGGGCCCGCTGATTTCCTCAAGTGTTGTTTATTAAATTTATATGCCATTATTATAATCATTAGAACCATATGATTATGAAATTTTCAAATATGTGATTAGTTTTTAGTGGTTACTCCCACAACTCCATCCATCCCGTGTTGGATGTTTTAACATAATTTTTGTTTTAGTGTTTTGACAAGTTTGAGATGCCGTTTGGGTGTGCCTTAGGTTGACCTTTCTAAGAATAATATTTATATATTAAATGGATTTATTTAAATTGTGAACTACATAATGGAAAGTACTATGTATTCTCACCACTTTACCCACCTAAGATAAGTGCTTCAATTTGATAATTAAATATGAAATGGAAATTAGAAAGTATACTAAGTATATGACTTGGGGTTTCTAAATGTAATTGAATAATAGGTTTCATATCCATAATACCCCTTACAATGTTAATGGAAGGTAGCGGAGTAGACCTTGATTTTTAAAATTCCATAAATGGATTAAATGAATGGTTACATGTTAATTGGCCTTGTCACACTAATGAAAGTCAAGGCTTGAACCTAATGGATTTATTGATTAACTACGACTTAATTAAATGGTTGCATGATAAATTAGCCATATCACACTAATAAAAGGTAAGTATTGAAACAAATGTAATATTATATTACTTATTTATCGAAAATAGAAGTGTCCTGACTCAAGATCACATTGGATTTCTGAGGGAATGCCTTGATCACTCAATGACCCCATTCCGAATTCTAGGATATGACTTTCTTAGGTTGAAACCCACCTAGAACCCAATACTTTTCTAACTCTGGATTCTTGGTATGGCACTATATGATCCCTCATGTAGTACTATAGAATACCTTGGATACACTCTTAGGATCCATCACTGACAAGTAGGTCCCATGGTTAAATCCCATCGGGCCCAGTTATTTCTTAGCCCCATTTTACCATGGATAAAATCCATGCATTCGGTAGGTGCATTATTTTGGAATTCCATGGACTATGATCCTTGTATTACACTATTAACCTTATCTAAGATATAGTTATTACTAAGTTGGTGACCCTTGAGGTCTACTTTGCCTCGGTTCTTACCTTGTAATTTCATTATTAAATATCAATATAGGTTGCCTTGTTACATCTTGGAACCTTCAGTTTTGTCAACATGTGATTATTTATAAAATTGAAATAATAAAATAATGAAATGATTACATGTTCAGACACCAGCTGAGGGATGAAGCAGGTACTTGGTCATTTAGTTACATTGTACTGATTTACTTTATATATGCATGCACTATAGGAAAATGACCATTTTGTGGTGGTGGTTTAAACCACCGCTAAATTGTGTGTCGACATATAATATGCGGTGGTTTACTTGATTTTGTGGCTGTTTATGGTAACCATCATAGTTGACGCATTTATTGGTAGTTTTTTATGGTTTTAGCGGCAGTTTTCCCATCAAAAATGATTTTTTTTAGTGGTGGTTAAAATCGCCAGTAAAAAAATCATTTTCACCTTGAAAACTGCCTCTAAAACCAATATAACAACCATGAAATATTAAAGGAATATGAAAAATGTTATTAGCAGTTTTAACCTCCACTAAATTATTGTCCTTACTGGTGGTTTTAACCACCACAGATAGAAAAATACCAAAATTGTAGCGGTGGTTAAAACCACCGCTAAATATAATACATTTATTTCACGGCAGTTAAAACCACCGCTAAATCTAGATTTAAAAAAAGCAACTGATTATATATCCCCAGTACAAGTGCCCTGAAAAAAACCCTTCCAATTTCACATGTAAACACATCCCACATCCAAAAGAATACCAAAATACCAACATTTTCTTAAGAATCACATGATAGGTACTTGAATTATACGTTTAGTATGATTTGGTTACATAAAATGTATTCTAAGTACATGAAGTGACACTTTTGGATATAGTGGTTTCACAATCAGCGATGGGAGTTGATCTCAAGTATGTTGATGTATTTGTGTATCTGTCATAACTGAGGAATTTAATCGATAGTTGATGTTTTATTGGATTTTCTGGGAATTAAAGGAGAGTCATTTTGGAGATCTCCCACTTAGAATTTCCAATTACCATAGTTACCAAGAATGGATTCATGTTTGACTATACATACTAGTGTGAAGAAGTTTCTATAGTGTTGAAGAAGTGGTTGTTTTTAGCTTTGATCCTAAGCATTCCTGACCCTAACATTGGACCTGTAGTGAAATTTGATGCATCTGGTTCTGGATTAGGATATTTTATGATGTAGAGTGATAAATTAGTCACTTTGGGTTTCATTAGCTTTTAATCCACAATATTAAATACCCTAATCCTATATTTTAGTTTGTAGTTGTGGTCCATGAATTGAAATGATCATTACAGAACCTATTGGGAAAGATATGTTTTGGGTAATTTGGAAACTAGAGTGTATATAATATTTTCTTACTTCAGGGACATATTCTTTATCAGATGAATTTCATAGAGTACTTGTATATGTTAGACATTGATAAAGAGTATTCAACTAGAAATGGAAAGGTAGTGGTAAATGCATTGGGTTAGAAAATGTAGGATATGGTAGAACAGATTTCATTAGCTGAATATAAGATCTTATCTTCACTATAAGACTATTTGGTGGGTGTAGTTGAGGTTTTATGGGAAGAAATGTGGGTATCCTTGAGTTAATTTCTTCATTGGTTAAAAAAGTAAGGACAATTTAGAATATTGTTATGGAATGTATCATGATGTGTGATGGGTTGGAAGAATGTGAAACTATTTCAGGATTAAATCTTGATATACATGGAGTGTTTATAGTTATTAGTATGGTAATGGTCACATATTCAATGATAAATGAGTTTATGAGATCCTATAATGCTTTGAAGTGGGATGTTCACCCAGGACCGACCATGATTTATAATAATGAAAAGTGGATGTTCTGGTGGCCCTCAATAGTAAGATACATTGAAGGATTTGTTTCCCATTGATTGAATTGTCTGAAAATTATCACCAAGTGTCAGAGTTGATAGTTGAAGTGGGATGTTCACCCAGGTCCGACCTGTTTTACCTCATAGTTTTGGTAATTATAATATAATTCTTGGAGTTGATAGTTGAATTTGTGTATAACCTTTTATCCTCAGATTGATGTGCAATCAGGAAGGGTGATCCAAACCATATAGTACATGATTTAGGATTGTATTATAGATTTTAGCCACCAGATGCATCTTTTAGGGAGATAAAAATTCTGGTAGTGTAAGACACTCAAGTGTTCAATAGATATTTGTAAATTCTACTATTAATGAAGTAGATAGTCCCTCTACCTTAACTGAATCAAGACACTCAAGTGTTAAATAAATATTTGTAAATTTTTATCAAAACTATTTTGAATAAGAGGAAATCATAAGTGGGAGTGACCACATGCCAACTATAACACATGAAAAGATAATAATATAAAATTTGAAGAAAGAAGGGCTATCCACTAAAAACAAGTTTAAGGGAGTTACAAAACTAGATATTCCGAAAAAAATCAATAAGAAGGTTGATCGTTCATCATTGTGTACCAAACCTAATAAATTTAGCAAAAATGAATCATAAAAAATGAATCATGAAAATAAAGAATCGACATATATACTTCATACCACACTCGAGAAATCAATACATAAAAAAGGAAACATAAAAAATTAATAAAATACATAAAAGGATACATGTGAAATCAATAAAATGTTAGGTCATAAAAATGTTTGGTGGAAACTTTGTACCACACATGAAAAATATACAAACCAATTGTTATCATATTTTTCCAACATATAAACAATAAAACTAATCACTATCTAATGATGAACATAGCTCATCACCCACTCCATCTCCTGCTCTACTTGCAGCTACCACCTTTAAGAACATTATATTGAAAATTAAATATTGTTGTATATTTATATTTTAACTTAAAACCAATAAAAGTTTTCAAACTAAATGATTTTGAATTTTTGTGATTTACCTGCTCACCACCAGTTAATGGAATACCACTGGGGGAAGATCCGGTCATCTTCTGATATAAATCAATCAATGCTATCTGCAAAGAGGATATCTGAGCCCCCTGGTCTTGAACTGTGCTTCATAAAGAAAAAATATCTCTCTGAGTATCTTGGGGTATAGACTAACTGAAACCAGGAGTAGATACAGTTGAAATCCCTAGGGGACTGACAAATACCTCAATGGTATGGGTCCCAAACCCATACCGTGTACTCTACTAGGATGCTTCTTCCCAAGGACTTTAGAAACAGGCTCATCCTTGGAGACTGAGTAGGACTGCGCATGATTGGCATCCCACAGTTCTTTAATTTTTACCTATAAATCAATTAGTATTATTATTATAAGCAATATATAATAACATAGTAATAAATGATAATAATTTATTATAAAAAAATGAGTTCATACCCCCAACTTCTTTGGTAGGCTCATTAACAAAACTTCCATCAGATTTTTGGTGAACATTCAACCACACTTCTGTTCAGGATGCTTCATGCCCCAAACTCTATGAATGAATTAAACAAAAATAAATAAAAAATTTAATATATTAAACAAATAATATTTTCTTATAAATATTTAAACTAATGAAAAGATTACCAGGGTAGATCGGCTTCTTGAAAAACTCTTTGACCCCATAGTGTGAGTGATGACCTGCATAGCCCAGCTTGATGCATTATTTCTTAAAATAGCCTGAAATAAATAAAATGACATTTAATAGTAATGTATTAAATTTCATCTCCTCTTCATATACATGTATAATTGTAAAATGAGATTAATATTGTAATATATATTTAAATACCATCTGCTTCTCATTAGGATGTCTTTCAATAAAAAATTTCCATTTCTCTTTGGGTACCCCATTGGGTAGATTGTCATACATATTTTTGGTGGTCAGTGAAGTATTTTTTACATATCCCCACAATCTCCTTTTAAATTCTTTTCATTTTTTCCCAATATTTTTCAATGTCCACTTTCATGCTATCACATCAGCAACTGTAAAGTGGAAAAACATATATACACATAAATTTATTTTGAAAATATTAATAACATGACATTCAATTACAAAATAATGTATTAAAATTACCTTTATTTGGGAATCAAAAACTTCATTTTCCCAACTTTCAGACATATTCCTCCAATCATCATACGAAATAGGAAGGGAAACGGGCTACGTGGCCAGCTGGACTAAAATATGGTCAAGTAATCCTGCAATGTCATCCGTAGGGACCCCATATGAATCAAATGGGACAACTATCTTCTCTACAGTCAAATTCCATACATCTAAACTTTTTATATTTTTCTACGCACTTTCATTGTTTCCATCTTTAATTAACAAACAGTTAGTATAAAAAATTTCTATAAATTTATTCATATTAAAATTTTTACCTATAACAGTCACCCTCCAATATATTCATGAAGAACTAGAAGTGGTGCACCTCTCTCCCACTGTCGAGGCTCCTGAAGTGGGAGGCAATGAATGAGATGTTGAAGGGAAACTCACAGAGGGTGCGAGTGATGGTTCAGGGGGAGATGGTGTAGGGGGGAAAGCGAATGGTGGCTCAGATGCTGAAGTGAGGGAGATAGATGGATCGTCATTTGTCGTAGTAGTTGATGAAATAATATATCACTTCCTACATTACATTCCTATCATTTAATAAAATAAAATTAAGTTCAAAACATATATTTCAAAAAAAATTATGTAGAAAAAAAATAAAATATGATAAAATATGCACATTACTAACAAAAAAATAATATATAACAATGATAAGGAATGATTGAACAACTGAAATAAGTGGTTTCTAAATGAATGCATAACTATACATACAATAATTTTATCCTTCAATCATCTCAATTTCCTAGTCCATTACTTCATCCACTTCATTCAACCTTTCTAGAATAATATTTTCAATTTCATGATGGACAAATAATTCTGATTCTTTTTGTTGATGAGATTCAATTTCAGAGTTCAAATATTCCACTTAATCACCCATATCATACAAATGTCTTTGTTTTACATGAGAAACTACAGTCCACCCTTAATCTAAAACATCATTCACATAATATACCATTTTTTTCTTATGATGATAAGATATATGGATCATGCAGTTCATGATCTTCAACATCCATCAAACGAGATAAGTTCACAGAAGTAAATTGCAAGGAATCTCTTTTAACACCTCTGATAATATCGACCCAATTGCATTTGAATAAAACAACTGAAAATTGACCGTGGTAGTTTAATTCAATAATATTGGTCAGGTTTTTATAGTATCCCACTTCATCAAATGTAAATATACCACTATTTTGTGTTTTCAAACCCTCTTCTCAATCTACTGTACGAAATCTAAATCCATTCACGTTATAAGCATCGAACTTTATAACTTGTTTTAGAGGACCTCGAGCAAGAAACTTTAAATATTTTGAAAACTCTACTTGAGTATCAGTATTCATGATCTAAAAAAATAAATATACATTATTATAATTACAAAATATATGTATCAACATAATATTCATATTTATTGAAATATTTATGAACTTACACGTCGTGATAACCATTCTACAAGCTCTTTATTAACAGCTTTCATTATATCTTCCTAATTTTGTGTCCAACCTCCCATTTGTATCCTTTTTTGTATCATCGAATCTTTAATAAATGGATCTACAAATTCACTATTCAGTAGCACATATCTATGTGCCTGTAATAATTCCATTTTTGTTAGTGTAACATTTGAGGTCCTCCCAACTGATCGACCAATAACAGGAAATATTTCTGTTTTCTAATGTATTTGAGATTGAGTCAACGTGTCTTCAACATGTCCAACTCGATTCTTGTCTCAAATATCATCCAAGTATCTAGAACAAAAGGTAAGACACTCCTCTTCCAGATAGTGCTCAGCAATAGAGCCTTCTGGTTGAGATTTATTTCTCACGTATGATTTCAAATGCCCAAGATATCTGTGAAATAAAATAAAAAAACATAATTATAAATTTAATTAAGTCCCAAAAATTGTTTACTTAACTAAAAAAATATAAATAAAGTACCTCTCAATTGGATACATCCATTGATAATGAACGAGGCCACCTAATTTAGCTTCCTCAACCAAATGCATAGTTAAATGCACCATGACAGTAAAAACCGATGAAGGAAAGATCATCTCCATTGTAAAAGTGTCAATATAAACCTCTCTTGAAGGTTGTCAAGATCAAATGTATGTAGAGATTTCTAACATAGTTTTCTAAAAAATGTGCATAATTGGAGTACAAAAACAGTAACTTTTTCAGGTAATAACGTACGTAATGCCAATGATAGTAACTACTGTTACAAAATATGTGAATTGTGACTTTTCAATCCATGTAACTTATGATTCTCTAAGTAAACACACCTTGAGATGTTACTTGAATACCCATAAGATACTTTCACTTGCTTTAAAATTTTAAGGAACGTATCTTTATCCCTATTTTTCATTGCAAAAATTGCTGGAGCATACTTTTCATTCTCATCTGGCCAGGGATCACGTTTTATGTTCATTACTTGTAAGTCTTTCCAAGAATTGAGATGATCCTTTGACTTTCCATGATCATTAAGAAATGTGAAGATCAAATTGTCACATACATTCTTCTAAATATGAATCACATCAATATTATCCCACAACAAATTAAATTCCCAATATGAAAGTTTGAAAAAATATACTTTTTTTCTTCCATCATTGCATTCCGATTTCACTTGGCGATGAACTTCGAACCCGTTTATCACTATCATTAAAATGATGAACTTTCCCAAATTATGTTTCAACATTTCCAAGTTGTTTCAATATTTTATAACCATTTTAAAACTTTGGAGGTGGTTTACGATCAATGAAATCATTAAATTTTGAACTGTTCAGCCGAAATCTATGAGATGCATTGATAAATCTTTGATGGAACAAGAAACACCATTTTCTAATGTGAGTTATCCATTTGGTCTAAAAATCAAAGTTAAAAACATGATAATCCAAACCCATGTAAGTGTACCAACGAGATAAATTCCCAAGACCAGGGAAGTCACTAATGGTCCACATTAAAGCATCATGCATTTTGAACATTGTTTTAGAAGTAGCATCAAACGCCTTAACACCGTTGCTTCATAACTCCTGTAATTCTTAAATTAAGGGCTTCAAGTATACATAAATATCATTTACAGGCATTGTTTCCATAAATAATCATCAAAATGATAAAATACATTTGTTACATACACATTCATGGAGGCAGATTGTAAGGGATCAAAACAATTGGCCAAATGATATAACTGGTACTCAAAGTCCCAAATGGGTTGAATCCATCGACATCTAATCCCAATAGAACATTCCTTGGATCATCTAAGAAATCTAGATGTAATGAATCAAACGTATTCCATGATTTTGAATCTTGTGGATGTCTTATTAACCCATCATTGTTATTATCTACAAAATTCCACTTCATGTGTTCGGTGGTTTTCAATGGCATGAATAATCTTTTCAACTGAGGCTTTAAAGGAAAGTAATGAAAAACCTTTGCAGGTGTTTTCCTTTTCTTCTTCTTCATGGTAGTATGTTTATTCAGACTTCCAACACCACCCATTAACTTCCATCTAGAAGAAGAACATTTTTTTACAATCCAGTCTACTTGAATTCTCTCACCAATAAAGCATATAATCATTGGGACACACAAGTATTTTGTATAATTCAAACCAAGCCTGTTAACAACTTTTTTCATATCATAAAAATACTCTGGGATTATTGCTTCAGGAAATTTATCACACAAAAATTCCAATATCATGGACATTTCCTTATTTGTAATTCTACATAGACATTTTATATGGTACAACTTTAGCAGAAAAGAAAGTTTTGAATATTTCAAATAGACACTATACATCTCTTGATTTCCATCATCAACTAAATCATGAAACTTATTTTCCTCAATGAAGTTTTATCTTACATTATTCTCTATATAATCAAGAGGAGGATCCACTGATATCTTACAATCTTGATCTGGTTGTCCTACAATCTCAAAAAAATCACTTGTCATATTGCTATTTGTAGCACCCTCATATGGTTGTTCTGATATGTTTTGATTTTGATGGTGGTGTCTTGCAGTATAAAATGCATCATTTATAAGGTTTTGAATTTCATTTTCCATTGTCGATGAATTTGGGAGATCATTCTATGGATTGACATCATTGCTAAACCTTTATGTAGCGTTTAATTCTCCCTACCAAAACCAACAAAAATATTGACCAGGTAATTTCTTAAATATTAACTATTCATAAACTTCATCTCTCTTCAACCATATTCTAAATTTACATTTAGGACATGGACATATTATTCTCCCTTCAATGTATCAATTGGAAATTGAAAAATCTAAAAAATCCTCTAAACCCTTAACATACTGAGGTGTGTTCCTTTGTAATGTGATCCAACTTTCATCCATGTATATCACAATGTGCCTACAAAATATTAAAAAAAATTAAAACACATAATTATTAATAAATAGGGAAAGAGATTCATTTACACTAGTTGAAAAATATATATAAATATGTTAAATAATTTTTTCCTATATAAATACATATGGTAAATAATGAACTCACCAACTAGAAAACCAAAGCATGAAAATTAAAAAGATACATAAAAGAATATAATGATATCCTAAGTGCTTGGACTTATTTTTAAATTATAATTAACCATATAGGTGATTTCCCCTTTTCCCAATGACATTTCCTAAGTGACCAATAGATCCAGTCTCTATCCAATTGTAATATGACTTCAAGCCTATTATAGATGAACCAAAAGACTATTGGTGTAAACCATGAATATCATACATATAAATCACAACACACCTAATTGTAAACACACCTCCAAATATCATATGTGGATCAGATTTTATCTTCCAATATAAATATCATACATGAATTCTAAAAAAACACACCTAATTGTAAACACACCTCTAAATTTTGAGCTAGGTATGTGGATTGATGATGCCTTGAGAGGATAGTTGAGATATAATTCCAGGTTGTGATACAAGGTGTAAATATAGTATTTTCTATGTTTAAAATTTTTTGTGTGTGTTTAAAATATGATCTTATGTATGTTGTTTAGGCATATGAGGAAATTTTTGATGGGACACTACTCATGGGAGTATGATCCTTGTTATATTATTAGGTGATATAGAGTTGTACAAATGTTAAATTTGTATGATATCATTATATATTGTGGATAAGAACCCGAGTGAGATTTATTTTCAGACATCACTTCTTCTTGGAAGGGTAAGAGTGAGTGTTGGTAGCGAACTTCAAGAAAAGTATTAACATGTGAAAGAAACTATACATTGGTTATATGGGATTCCTATTTTTTTGTAGAGTATTGGAGTGGAAAACCCACCCCCTCCCTAGATAGCCCAAACCCCCCACCCCCACCCCTGTAGCCCCCTACCCCCATGCATCGCCCCTAGACAGCCCCCCCCACCTGGAGATCCCCACCACCCCACCTGGATAGCCCACCTCCAACCCCCACCTAGACAGCACCCCTCCTCCCTGGACATCCCAAACCCCTCCCCCATCTGGACAACCCACCCCACCCCCTTAGACATCTTACCCCCATGGAAAGGCCACACCTCCTCCCCCACCTAAATAGCCCACCCAACCTCTAGACCGCCTAACCCCTCCTTGTACAGACCACACACCCCTCCCCCACACCCCTTCAGCCCGCTACCCCCTAGATATCCCACCCCACCTAGATATCCCCACCCCACCTGGACAGCCCCCACCCCCACCTGGAGAGCCCCCACCCCACCTCGACAACCCCCCACCTGGACAGCCCCCACCCCACCTATACAGCCCACCCCCAGCCCCACCTAGACATCCACCCACACCCACCTAGACACCCCCACCTGGATAACCTACCCCCACCTAGACAGCCCCCACCCCCACCTCGATATCCCACACCCACCTGGACAACCTCCCACCCACCTGGAAAGCTCCCACCCCACCTGGACAACCCCCACCCCCCCACCCCCACCTCGATAGCACACCCCCACCCCCACCTGGATAGCCCCCACCCCCACTTGGACAGCCCCCACCCGGATAACCCACCCCTCCCTGGATAGCCCACACCCCTCCCCCACCTAGAAAGCCTACCCCACCCCCTGGACAACCCACACCCCTCCCCCACCTAGACAGCCCACCCCCACCCCCTGGACAGTCAACCCCTTGGACAACCCACACCCTCTCCCCCACCTGGACAACCCACTGTGACCCCCCTAGATAGTCCACACCCCTCCTTGGATAGCCCACATCCCCTCCCCCACACCCTTGCATCCCCCTACCCCCTATATCCCCCCAACCCCCCTAGACAACACACCCACACTTGGACAACCTCCTCCACCTAGATAGCCCCCTACCCCCTATAGCCCCCCTTAAGATAATTTTATTTTAAACCATTTTTTCATTAAGAAAGGAAAACCATCATGCATTATCCATTTCATTCAAAACAACCCATTAAATTTATCAAAACATGACAAATTCAATTTATAAGGCTTTATGGGTCACTTAGGAAATGTCACTGGGGAAAGGGGAAATCACTTACATGGTTAATTCCAATTTAAAAATTAGGCCAAGCACTAGGGATATATTTATATTATTTTATTTGATATCCTTATTATCTATTTACTTTTTACTATAGTTTTATGTTTCAGAGCCTATTTATTTTTCAGAATACATTTATTTTTGGTTAACATAACATTCAATAATGAATTAGAATTTTTAACTATAGTTTTATGTTTTCTTCTTCTTTATTATTCCACTTATTAATATTCTTGAAGAAAATAGAAATGTATCACTTTCTAAATCAAAAATGTGGGTTAATTTTCTAATTTATCCAAGTGTTTTTTAAAAGTCTAGGAAACAAAAAAAGGATAGGGAGCCTAAAAAAGAAAACCATAATATTTTTACATATCAAATGATGTATATAGGGTGTGAGAAAAACTAATCCCAGTAGGATCTCAACAAGGATTTTTTGAAATTCTTTTCAAAACACATCTCATTTATGATAGTTTTAAATATAGTTAAAAAAAATATTTTTATTGATAATCACATGAAAAACCAAATATCACCTTAACATCCATTTTATAAAAATATATTTTCTTCTTCTTTAAATGAAAACAATCATTTTAAAAATATAACTTTAAAACCCTTACATTATTTAAAACCACCCATTACAGTTTCAATTTTAAAAATACTTTAGAAAAAACCTTTTGAAAACACTTCAAAAATGAATTAATGAAACAAACCCATTCTCATAAACTGTAAAAATAAAACACCAAGTCACCACATCACAAACGAGATATGAGTAAACAAGGAGAAAAATTCATGGTTCCCACCATATTAATCAAACTAGGGGACAAAAGGAATGGGATTCCCCAAATGGGATCCATATAGTATCATCGGAAACAAAAAAGGTCATAAAGTAAGATAGTCCTAGACCTTACCAATACATGATCCCTTCCATTGACATATGTTTCATCCAAACAACAAAAGTCACTTGAGTATCTTTCACCTAGCATCATAGGGGGAACTCCCCACTATCCATGGTATACAACACAACTAGGGGACACCAATAGTGTATGACTATCTAGTGTAATATAAATATTGACCTATCTCTCAATTCCTAGTGTACCCATGATAGAAATAATAGGATACGGGTAATCAAACAGGTTACATGATTAATACAATAACATAATATAAATCTAGCCTCACCTCCAACACCCTTTTAATAAAAAACACCAAAAATATCATCCATGTCATAAAAATACATCTAAAGAGAAGGGGAAATCATTTACGGTATTACATATATTATAAGCAGTTCATTATGAAAGTTACAAATGAGACTTATTAAAATAATCATAATTCTAAGTCACTTTAATCCTCTTTGAAATCCCATTTCAAATAATTCATTAAAACGAACCATTTATATACTTTACTGACATATGAAACGGTTGAATGTCTCTTAATTATACTCATACTATATAATATCTAGTGATCAAAATATTTTTGGGTTTAAAAAGAAATATGAAACCAAAATATATAATAGTCTAAGAGGAAAATGAAATAAAAAACATGTCATTTGAGGATCTATATGGATCTATCGTGACCTATGAGATCACAATGAAGTTACATGATAATAAAAAATCCAATTAATCCAATAATAAAATAATGTTTTCATTTAAAGAAATTAATGATGAAACCTATAATAATGATGAAATGGCTCGTCAATAAAATAATATGAACATATTATTCAAAATATAGAAATCATAAAATTGTTAAAATAATGTGGATAATGATAGAGAACAACAAGTGATGTTATTCCAATGAAAAAAAGGAACACATAAGGTCGTAATTCAACATGAATAACAAAAGGAACAAGGGGAATAATAAAAAAAATCAAGGAAACCTTCAATGTTTCAACTTAGTGTGTGAGAAATGAAACCCTCCTATAAAGGGAATCAATGGAAAATTTTTCCTAGTATCTCATGACTAAAATAGAGGTTATCCATGATGTAAAATCTAACTCTTATTCATATTCCACTAAAAATTCCTCCTCTCCCTCTTATTCTTTATCCAATCACCTATGCTATAAATATCTAAAATATGCTTGTTAAAAACATGAATAAGGTTTTTCTAAACTGAATTTAATATATAAATATCATAAAAATAAGTATAATAAATCCCTAAATGATAAGTAAAAACTCGCAATAAAAAAAACTAAATTATCAAAAAGAATTTTCAATATAATGTGATGAAGTTACAATGGAATATTTATTATATTAAAAAATATATTTTGAAATTCACCGAAGTATAAAAAAATATATAAAAAATTAGGTTTACAATGTTGTGAAAATAATAATATTCTTTGGGCTTTTCAAAAAATGAATGTTTTTAAAAAGAAAAACTATTTATTAATTGATCTAACAAAAAATGTTTTATCATTACTACCATAAAATAAAGAATATAATTCAAGAACATAATTAAACGAATGGTATCCAATGAACTAAATGTTTGGGGTGAACTGCTGTGGTGCAAGGATATTTTCTCAAAGTTCAATTTGATATTGTAGAGGGATTATAATCATATACTTTAAACTAATGAAAATATCATGTGCATGTGTGTAAGTATGGCCTCTAGGTGATACTGTTATAACTAGAGGATTGAATAAAAATAATAAGGATGATACTGATGGGCGACAAGAAGTGTTGAGTGGTTCCATGGGTCAGGAACTACTGTGGGGAGGCAAGCTAGGGCTTCGGGGGGTCGGCAGTGATGGGCGGCGATCCGCACTAAGGGGCGGCGAGGCAGAAAGGCACACTAAGGGGAGGCATAGGTCTTCGAGGGTCATTGGGGGGCGGGGGGGTTCTTGTAGGGGTTGGGGGGAGAAGGGAGGTCTCATGGGGGTTAGGGGGTGGGGGGGGGGGAGGTGTGAGGATTGAAAAAAAACAGTTTAGCGGCATTTTTTAATAAACTGCCGCTAAATAATTTATTAAAAAAGTAGTGGTTGTTTATTAAACCACCACTAAAAAACCGCCAAAAAATGCTATTTATGTTTTAGTTATTCTTGAACACTATTACATTTCCACTACACGATCTAAGTGATATATACACCATTGGTGGTGGCCCATTGAGATTTATCTCACACCCTCTGTGGGAACCACTTGGTACCTGAAGAAGATTACATATATGTAGGTGTTGATAAAGAGAAACATAATTATTCAGATACTTGATTGCTTACTGTGGTAGGATGGATCTAGTAGCAGATGATCGAGTTGAGGCATGAGATTCTTGGGATATTTTATGTATTTTCTTTGTGCTATATTGGGGTTTTTATGTATGTATGCTACTTGTATCCTTGTTTTCCAATTTTATAGTAACATAACATATCATCATTAGTTATTCCATTTGATTCAGTTCTTGTGATTCTTATCTATTTCCGCCGTTCATTCTATTTACTTATATTGTTCCCGCTATTTACCTACGTTTATATTTATTTGATGTGCTCCACTCTGGTAATGCAGCTATATTCTCCCCACAGACACACCCTAGTCCCTCGCTGCTAGTTAGTAGCCACTGAAGTTTAGGGAGATGCGATTGAGGCCATATGGTCTAGATGGATCGGGGCACCTATTAAGTGGAATCCAGGTCTGGTATGTGAAAAAGTGGTATCATAGGGGTTCTTTTCTTGATTTACTATTTGTAAAAAATATATTGGAGATTATGAATTCTTGGTACTTGGTCATAAGCCGTACTTGGGTGTTGCGAACCCATGTTCTGGGTAAAATATGAGTTGCTTGAAATATAATTGTTGTTATATTTTTTCCTATCATGGTTGATATAATTTCACCATTGGGATACACACATTCTATATAGTGTTGTTGATCATTATTCTGATTGAGATTCTATTTTATCCTTGGCCCAATGATATGAGGGTACGAATAATTATAACATACATCATTATAGGAACCTATAATTTACATTTCATGCATCTTTCCATGAAATATGAGTGAATTTGAATCCTTTAATTGCTTTATAGTACTATGATTATTGATTGATACTTGCTTGTATATATGTTTTTTCCACTTTAGGGCTATGATTGAGTGATTTCCTATTTCAATTCATGAGGTTTTATGGGCCCTCATGGGATGTAATGAGTAATTTTCTGAATCAAGACTTTTATTAGAAATTCAAGTGGGTATTAATCTCAGTGATAAGGAGTATGAGACATGATTCACTAGGACCTAAAACTCATTTTCAAAAAACCTTGATACAAGTTACAAGAAAATACAAACACAAAAGTGGAATGGTTGCCCGTCCTTATCCTGACTTGTCATGTTTATGAAAGGTAAAGGAGTGAACCTGGTAATTAAATTATAAATGAAACAAAATGGTTTCTAGTAAATGATGAGGTAGGGTAATATTAAACCTTCATCTATTGGAAACCATAAATCTAATATCTGATCACTTTCCGATACTTGGAATTATAAGTGGGTAGTTGGGGTTGTATGTTTTGGGTGGTGATTTTTCTTATATTCAACTTCTACTAGTGATTCTATCTTTATGATTAAATGTTTTTTCTAAATCTTGTGCTAAGAATTTGTAGACCAATTCCGCAATGAAATCCTCATTTCGTACGCCAAGATGGTAGCAACGACCATGCTTCAGATGTGGTGGACCTTAAGCTACTATTCTTACCACTAAGAGTGACACTTGAAGAATCGCCTGTTGTACCTAATCTAGACACTGATTCCCAAGTATATGATAATTTCATATGTTTGATGAAATCCATAAATTGTGCCCTATTAGATTCACCTACTATGGATGATTTAAATCGTGAGTTCCAGCAGAGAAATCCTCCTACCTTTTTAAGGGATTGTGGTCCGCAGGTTGCTAAGTCTTGGATAAAGGTCAACCTATTTATATTTGATCATCTGAATATGACTTCAGATAATAGGGTAAAACTTTCAACATATATGTTTTGTGATTTGGCCAAGAGTTGGCGGGATGTGATTACCTAGGCTGGTCATTATTAGGGCATGTTATGGGTTGATTTCCAGACTGCCTTATATGATTAGTTCTTTCCACAAATTCTGAGAGCTGACAAAGTGAGAGAGTTCATACATCTCGATAAGGGTTCTATGTCAATTATGTGATATTAAGAATGTTTCATAGAGTTTCATCAATTTGCCCTGCTTTTAGCTAGTGATGAGCTTTCTCATGCTATATTCTTTGAGGATGGGCTTGTGTACTCCATCTATAAACTGGTGAATGTATTTTTCCTCCTAATTTTTATGAAATAGTCAAATTAGGATCTTATCACTAAGTGAAACCTAAGGGATGGTAATAGAACCAGGAATAGTGGATCAGTGACACAGTCGGAAAGTATTTCTATTGCTTTTAAGAAATGTTCCCTTGAAGTTTCTCATCAGGGAAGTGACAACCAGAGTACCCATTTTGATAACTCTGTGGTGTGTCGTCGGTGTGGAAGATGGGGGAGCCAAAAGCCTCATTGTGATAGATTCCCAATATAGTGAAAGGATTGTGGCCATATGGGGAATATTAAAAGATTATATATGACCTTTCCACATTCCTTTAGTGGAAAAGAATTGCCACTAGATCCACCTTCAGGAGGGAGTTATTTTTTGCCTCGTCAGGTGGGGAGTTAGAATAGAACTAGTAGGACTGGTCAAAGAGGAATTCATGGCCACAATATTTATAATCCTGATCAACATCAGTTCTAATAGATCAGTTATGGTTGTGGTAGTATAGCTTTTGTATAGGGTCGTGGATCAATCCAGTTTCATGCACTACAGCTGATACCTGAGGATCAGGCAATAGGACCATATATAGTATGAGGTAATATTATAGTGGCATCAAATATAATATCTACTTTATTTGATATTGGTGCTTCAAACTCTTTTATCTCTATATCTATCATGGAAATACTTAGGATAGAAATATAGCGTTACCTTGGTGTTATGACCCAAGATACACCATTGGGGGTATGATCAAATGACATATGCTAGTGTAGGGACTATCCCCATGAGTTAGGTAGTTAACCTTTCTTATGGAACCTATTCTTTCTTGAACCAGCTTACATTCAAGAACCGGTATCCACTGCCTCAAATAGAAGATCTATTCAAACAAATCTGAGGAGCTAAGATATTATCTAACATTGACCTGATATTGAGTTATCATCAGGCGTGAGTCAAGCCATCAGATATACCTTGTACAACTTTTCGTAGAAGATATGGACTATATGAGTACCTTGTTATGCCATTCGTCCTTACAAACATGATTTTTGTTTTCATGGATCTAATGAAAATGGTTTTTTATCCCTATTTATTTTATTTTATTGTGATCTTTGTGGACATCATCTTAGTGTATTCTCATACTCCTAATGACCATGTCAATCATCTTGATATCATTCTGAGTATACTAAGAGATAATAAACTTTATGATAATATTTATAAGTTCCAATTTTGGATCGACAAAGTTCACTTCTTGGGTCATAACATATTGAAATAATAAGTATTTGTTGACCCAGAAAAGGTTAGTGCTGTAGTTTCCTTAGAGTATCCCAAGAATATATTTGATATATGGAGTTTCTTGGGGATGGATGGATTTTACATGCATTTCATATAGGACTTTTCCTACCTTACTTGACCAATTAAGTTCTATGAAAATAAGAGTGTTAAGTTCATGTGGTCAAAAGCATGCAATAAATCCTTTTGGAAGCTGAAATGGAGGCTTGTCTTAGCACCTATTCTGATTCTATCAGAGCCTAGAAGAGGCTATATTGTCTTTTATAATGAATTAGACATTTACCTAGGAGTATTATTGATATAAGAGGATAGATTCATTGCGTACAAATCTCGACAGTTGAGGCCTCATGAGAGAAAATACCCGACACATGACCTTGAGAAAGTAGTAGTTTTCCATGCCTTATGTTGCTGGTGACACTATATATTAAGTGAGTAATTTTTGGTGTACACAAACCATAAGATCCTCAAAAATATATTGACACAGCGTGGCATGAACCTCATAAAGTTTAGATGGGTAGAATATCTACCATCATTTGATTTTGAGCTTGCCTATACACCATGGAAGGGTAATGTAGTCACTAATGTGTTGAGTCAAAAAACCATGACACATGACATATGGGAATCTAGTGATGAATGGAAGTTAATTTCCCTCTTTTTGAGATGCATCTGGAGTTTCATGATAGTAATGAGTAGTCTTACCTCTCATCTTTGACAGTTACCTCTTCTATCCTTGAGAAGGTGAAGGGTATACAATTGTTAGATCCTAAAGGCTTGGTTCTCTATGAGAGTATATCAGGAGATAACCTGTATCTGGATTGGTCTGTGGACTGATATGACATCCTACGTATTCATAAATGTGTCTGGGTTCTTACAAATATGAGAGAGGAGTTGATGCATGAATCCCATGCTTCTTATATAGAATTTTATCCAGGCATCTCCAAAATGTATCGAGATATGGGATGATATTATTGGTGGCCTAGGATTAAATGTCAGATAGCATTATTTATCACTAGGTGTTCCACTTGTCAATAGGTGAAGGTAGAGAACCAAAGACCTGTATGCTTGTTAGAGCTGCTTCCAGTCCCAAAATAGAAATGGGAAGATATTTATATGAATTTTTTAGTCAGCTTACCTAGGTCACCAAGGAGTAGCGACACTCTATGGGTAGTTATTGATCGACTAACAAAAGTAGACCACTTCATTTCTATTCAGGAGACTTTATCAATTGATCATATAGGAAGACTATATTTCTATGAGATCATATGACTACATTGGGTCAATCATACTATCATATTAGAAAGGGATATTCATTTCACACCACGGTTCTTATAGAGTTTGCAGAAATCTGTGGTTACACAGGTGGTTCTAAGAATAGCCTTTCACCCTTAGACTGATGAATAATCTAAATAGACAATATAGGTTATAGAAGACATGATATTATCTTATGTCTTTGATTTCGATAGTTCTTGGGAGAACAATAACCCTCTCATTAAATTTTCCTATAATAACATATTTTAGGTGAAAATTTAAATGGATCATTTTGAGGTCTTATATAGCAGGACATTCCATTCACCCCTATGCTGGATAGAGGTAGGTGAGGTAGCCCTACTAGGTCCTCATATCATTCAGGATACTTCGGAGTAGGTTTAATTGATTAGAAACTATATGAATACTGCTTAGTCAAGAAATAAATCTTATGTTTATCTCTATCGATGACCTCTAGAGTTCAAGGTTGGGGATTGTATTTTTCTTTGGGTATCACCCAAGCTAGGGCATAGATAGTTACAAAGACAAAGGAAGATAACACCTTGTTATGTAAGGTCATTTGAAATTCTAGAAAGATTTAGGCATATTGCCTATCGGTTGCTTCTACCTTAGAGGTACCATGCCATGCACGATTTATTCCATGTTTCATAGATTCACCAATATCATGTCGACCCATCTCATACCTTTGATACCAATGAATTTGAGATAGATGTTGATGCTTCCTTTGAGGAGTATCCAGTACGCATCATTGACCAGAGCACAAATGCTCTCTGAGGCCGATCTATACCTCTGGTATGGGTGCTATAACAGCACTACCATGTACAGGATGAGACTTTGGAGTAGGAGGTATACATACAATCCCCGGGGTTAGAGTTGTTCTCGAACAGTGTTTGACAACCCTTGGAAGGTGAACTTGGAGATGATTTATTTTAAGGGGGGAATACGATAAGAACCTAGTTTTTCACTCAGGTATGGATTCTTTAAATTTTGATATAATTATTTATTTTAGACCCAATATGGATGAATTTTGAGTTAGAAAAGGTACCAAGGGTCTCTAAGACTTGTTCAAAGCCTGAAACCCCCCTTTTTGAAAAAATGGCCCCGTCACATAGTTAGAGTAAACTGTGTGGGTAGGGATCATGGTTAGATCTAACCATGCAGATGTTTTTCATTTTCTGGAAGAGGCATCTCGCATAGTTGGAACATAGTTTCCCTAATAGTGTTAACTAACCGTGAGAGTTCCCCCTCTTCTCCAGGTACCCATGCATGGTTTGCGCACGGTTTTTCAAACCATGTGAACAAACCATGCACATGCTAATTTTTGGGTAATTTTAAATCTTTATGCTTAATGATCTAATTAATCCTTCCTTATCCCCTAATATAATTTCTAGTGTATAGAACTGCCATTTTCTCTTATTTTGGATATTTTTAAGGCCTAACCTAGGGATCAAGAGATCTCCTTCATTCAATATCCGTTTGAACTTCCGTTCGTCAGGTTGGATGCACAACGGTAAGTACTCAAGTCCCTTTGAGTCTTTCTTTATATATCTTGATCCTGATCTAGTTATCAAGGTGTGAGAATTGTTACATTTTTATTATATCTACTCCGTTATAAGCCAAATCAGAGGCCAATACTGGAGGAGGAGATTCGTACAAGCCTAAGGTGAGTGGTCTAGAACTCATCCCTCAAGATCGTTGATTTTAGAATTGTCAAGCGGGTACTGCTGATTTCATCGAGTGCTATTTATTGAAATTATATTCCATTATTATAAAAATTAGAACCATATAATTATACTCTTTCCAAATATGTGATTAGTTGTTAGTTTTTATTCCCACAACTTAGTCTATCCCATGTAGGATGTTTTTCCATAATTTTTGTTTTAGTGTTTTGACACGTTTGAGCCACTGTTTGGATGTACATTGGCTTGAACTTTCTAAGGATAATATTTAGATATTAAATGGATTGATTGAAATTGTAAATTTCATAATGGAATGTACCATGTATTCTCACCACTTGAATTGCCTAAGGTAAGTGCTTCAATTTGATAATTAAACATTAAATGGAAATTGGAAAGTATACTAAATATATGACTTGAACTTTCTAAATGTAATTGAATAATAGGTTTCATGTTTGTAGCACCCCTTATTATGTTAATGGAAGGTATCTGAGTGGAACTTGATTTTGAAAATTCCTTAAATGGATTAAATGAATGGTTACGTACTACTTTTCCTTGTCACACTAATTAAAGACAAGGCTTGAACCAAATGGATCAATTGATTAATTATGACTTTATTAAATGGTTGCATACTCAATTATACTTGTCACACTAATGAAAGGCAGGGCTTAAAGCAAATGTAATATTATATGACTTCTTTATAAAAATACGAGTGTCCTGACTCAATCTCACCTTTTATTTATGAAGGAATTCCTTGAGCGCCCAAGGACCCCATTCAGAATTCAAGGATACTACTTGCTTAGGTTGAGAACCACCTAGAACCAGATCCTTGTATAAATTTGGATGCTCGACATGACACTGTAGGATACCTCATGTAGTACTACAAGACACCTTGGATACACTCCTTGGATCCATCATTGAAAAGTATGTGCCATAGTTAAAGCCCATCGGGTCCAGTCATTGATTAGCCCCAGTTTACCTTGGATAAAATCCTTGTAATTGGTAGACATCTTATCATGGAATTACTTGGAATATTCTCCTTATATTACACTATTAACCTTATCCAAAATATAGTTATTTCTGATTTTTCAACCATTGAGGTCTACATTGCCTCTGTTATTACCTTATAACTTCATTATTAAATATCATTATGGATTCTTTTATTACATATTGAAACCTTCAATATTTTTAAAATGTTATTATTTATAAATTAGTTACAATAAAATATTGAACTGGATACATGTTCAGACACCAAACAAGGGCTTAAGTATGTTCTTGGTTATTTGGTTACATTGTACTGATTTACTTTATATATTAATGCTTTCACACTATTTAATTTCTATTACACAGTCCAAATGTTATAGACAACGTTGATGGCATCCCACTGAGATTTATCTCACACACTCTCTAGGTGTCATTTGGTACCAATGGAATATTACATGAATGAAGGTGTTGATAAAGGGAAGTGTAATGCTTCAGACAGTTGATTGCTTGTTGTGCTAGGATGGAGTTGGTATTAGATAAACGAGTTGGGGCATAGGATTATTTGGATAGTTTATATATTTTATTTTTTCAACATTGGGTTTTCATGTATGCCTACTACTTATATCTATGTTTTCTTGTTTTCTAGTGACATGAAATATCATCATCAGTTATTCCAGCTGATTCAATTATTGTAATCCTTGTCTATTTCCATTATGCCTTCTATTTACTTATATTGCTTCCACTATTTACCTATGTTTATATTTATCCACAGTGATCTAATCTGGTAATTAGGGAATAGTATCCCCATGGATACACCCTAGGCCCTCGCTTCTAGTCATAAACCTCTAGCATTTGGGGATATGTGCTTGAGGCTTTGTGGCCTACTGGGCTTGGGGCACCTATTAAGTGGAATTCGGGTCCAATACATCACAATATATGTGTATATATAAATATATATTATAGTTATAGCAGAATTATTATGTCATATATATCACATAATTTTACTAAAACCATCCTAAATACATTCCATGTAATATTTGAATTAATCACATCACTTTGATGAAACGATATTCCACACATCCACAAACGAAGTAATCGTATTCCCATAAAATGGGAAACATGAAGATAGGTGTTATATAATAATTATAGAATAATAAATACATCATAAATATAATATATATTATTTAAAAATAGTAATTTGATTATTATTTCTAACCTTTAAAGGTGGTAATGGAAAACCAAACAACATAGGTTCACGAGGCAGTAGTCCGCCATACACACAAACGATGACTGCGTATCCCATTTGATGGAAGTGTGTATATGGGTAGATCAAACCCTTAACATAAAAAAATATCAGTATATTAAGGATAATAATTTTATTATATAATAATGTAATAAGAATAATTTAGGTGGTGGAGAAATAAATAAAACAAAAGTTCTTGTTGAAGGATGTTACCTCTTATTTGGGTAATTCCTTTTGGTTTCCACCAAAGGAAAAACTTGGTTTGATTTATGAAAAAAGTGATGCTTTGAGGATGAGATAAGGGAATTTTGGATCCTATTTGGTTTGGGTTTGGACAAGAAAAAGTTCTTGATATGTGTGAATAATTTAGGGGGGTGAATTCCCTTTTATACTGGAGGAGTGACATTCTTGCAAATATAAAAATGTAAACAATATTGAGAGGTTTTACTTACATTATTTTCCTACAATAATGGTAAATTTTCTTGAAAATAGAGGATATGGTCAAAATATGGCCAAAAAATATATTTTGTACATGTTTCTAGGTTACTTGTCCCCTTAAGTTAAATTTTAACCACTAAGTAAACTCGTTTTTACCTCACTCATAGTAATTAATTTTAATCACTTTCACTAATATTTTTGACCAAAAAATAAATTAGACTTACTATAAATTATAAATTATGATGATTAAAAATATGGAATCAATTTTTATAAATTCCCAATACATAATTTAATGAAATTAATTTAAAATTAATACTACATACGGGAATAGACAACGAGTTTTTAAAGTGATAATGTTCAAAAGTTTGAAATGTTTATGTATCCGATTTCAATGTAAAATGGATTAAAATGACCTAAATTGTATTAATATATTTATAATTTATCTAAATATACTTTAAAAACAATATAAAATATAATAAAATTATATAAATAAATTATATAAAAATGCAGTTTCAATTAAAATTTCGTGTTTTTCACTATTCATCCAAAAAAGAAACTTTACAGAAAAATAACAAAACTCAATTCTAAGATAATTTTAAAATTATGATTTAAAAAATGAAGTTTATTTTGACAAATATAATTTATAAAAGTTTCAAAAATTATATTTAAAATAGGCTCACCATTAAAAGTTTGTAAAATCACCTTTTAGAAATATATATATCTTTATATATAAAATTGGTTTTATTCCTATATCTTGCCTAGAGAAAACAAAAAATAAACATTAAATTTTTGATTGAATATAATATATATATATATATATATATTAATATCGAAAAAATAATAATTAATTTACTGTAGTAAAACATGTTTTATCTCATAAATATAGTTTTCCAGCAAAATGTTTCCTATATTTTCAATGGGGTTTTATTTTCATTTCTAGTTAATATGTCACAAAATAATTCTTATCATATACTTATATAAATAATATTTTTGTAATTTAATTAATCTTATTCATAAATTTGATTCCAACAACAAAGTGATGATTATAATAATATTTTAATAATAATATTAACAGTACATTGTAGTTTAGTAAAACTAGGTCTTGCATGCAACACAAGCTATCAAAAGAACTCAAAATTGTGTGTAACATAATAAAAATAAAATGGTTCATATATTGAATGTTAATATAATTGTTTTTTTAGCATTATATTAACTTGCTTTTTCATGAAATGTAAACCAAACCTAGTGCTTTTATATAACACAAGATATATTTAGTGTTTCAAGAAATAAAAAATATCAAAATGATTAAATTAAATTGAAAAAAAGTCATAAAAACTCAAGGTTTTACATTCTACCCCCCCTAAAATGAATTTTCCCTTGAAATTATTCTGGGTTATCGAAGGTTTAATACTTGAGAGTTCCTTTCATATAAATCCACACCATAAAAATGAATATTATAACTTATTTTAGAAAAGTAATGTTTGGAGCATTAAGGATACCTAAAGTAACTCATAACTAGGTTTCCACATAATAGAACATAAGTTGGAAGGGATGAATAGAAATGGGAGAAAAATGTAAATAATTATAGAGTATGATTGATTTTATTTATCACAAGCAAGTGAATGATCAATGGAAAATTAAGGGCCTAAAAACCATAAATCAATGATGATTTATAAGACCATCAGTTCAAAAAAAGAAAAGGTATTAAGATAAATATTTTAAATATATTTTTCAAATAATTAATAAATTATTTTAATATCTAATAACATATAGAAATATAATTAATTGATTTCATTCCTTTTCATATTCATAATCTGATCCTTTGGTTATTCCTTGCTTAATTTCCAGTTCATCTCTTACTCAAAGAAGTGAAGGTGAATTTTTCATTCATGAAGTACTAACTAATCATGAGATCCATAAATAGAATGATAGGTGACTCTATATATATTTTTTATCCTCACACCAAAATGGTTATCACAAGATATCTAATATGTATAAATCCTCATATACCAAACATGTGAATACCTTCAACATGTTTTATCTTGAAATGTGGTAATGACATGAATTACCATAACACCTTACTGAAAACATGCATTCTTTTTTATTTAAAATATTTTTGGATATATTACTTAAATCCAATTTTTTTTAAACTCCATCAATAACAACATTAACTAATTTTTCAACAAGTTCTTTATCAGTTATAAGGTCATAAATACTATTCAATTTACTTTATCACAATAATCATCTCTTTATCCATACAAAAATTATTATTTTCTCATCCTCGAGAACATGTTAATGGTTACCTTCCATTAATTTCACCTTTACATTAAATCAATTTTCTTGGTCATTAGTATAATTTAACACATTTATGAAAATACTTAAATAAAAACTTCTACAAACAATCCTTATATACTTTATG
This sequence comes from Viscum album, assembly GCA_963277665.1. Lineage (NCBI taxonomy): Eukaryota > Viridiplantae > Streptophyta > Magnoliopsida > Santalales > Viscaceae > Viscum > Viscum album. The sequence continues at coordinate 111,166,826 of OY728138.1, read as the reverse complement.
ATTCATATAACATAATCCTTGTATTCAAATATAATAATACTTAAATCATTCCACATCTTCCTTAAGTCATTAATTAAGATTCATTATCTTATTCCTTAATAATATTTTCCAAAAATATGAAATATAAATCACATATTAAGGTTTCTAAACCTCAATTTAATCATTCTTCTTAAGTTTAATGTAAAAAAAACTATTATAACATCCCATATCTTTAACATATCATTCCTGATCGGTTTATCTTCAGTAGTTTAACCAATACTCATGCCAGCTTCCTGATTCTCTTCGTGAGATTTACACTTAGGATGTCATTTTTTATAATTCCCATACTTTCCACCTATGAATCATTCAATGTTAACCCAACTCCTTCTAGTTACCTCTATTTATGAAGATTGGAAATGATAGTGTGAGTGACAATTATTGTAGCATAAACCCACATAAGTATGAAAAATTACTTATTGGATGACTAAATCAAGAAACCTACTTTTAAATATATGTCACCTTAGGATTATCCATAGATACATCCCTAGACATGCCCTCAAAAATATACCTAGGGATCTCACTAATGTTTTCTTTTCCACGTTTCCAATGGTTGACTATACCATTCCTTTAATACTAACTATAGAAAACCAAGCTTAACATGCATGGATATTACATCATTTTTTATGAATATTAAAAACATTACAAAAGTACATACCTAAGGACCATAATAGTTTAGTGTATTTGGAAACTTGGAAACATAATCTTACATATTGGTGAAAGATCTTCAATATCACCCTTAAAGATTTTCCGCTTTAGTACTCCAACTTAAAATTTTTATTTATGGTATGGGGAATTGAAACATAACAAAAGGGGTGAGCTCAAATTCTTAGAAAGGGTAAACATGGGATACATGTAAGTATAACATGAGAATAAGGGTATGATAATATGATTATAACATTAGAATATCATACCCTACATATAAAATATCATAATCAAAAGTCATGGCATAAAGATTAGAAGTTCATAAGACATGAATCATAAGAGAATCGTGAGAATAACCCTTGAAAGAATAACATAGGAATAATACATGGAATTATGGAAGACACATAAATATATAACATGATTTCTATAGCAGTCAAGGCTTAATTACAAGTCCATTTTAGTGAAATGGGTTCAATCACCAAACCATTTTGGTAGTCAAGGTTCACTCCCTATACTATTTAAGTGGAAAAAGTCCTTTACTGAACTGGGATCACCCCCATTCTAGCCTTGTATTACTGAACTAGGTTCACTTCATGTTCTATCCCTGTATTACTAAACTAACTTCACTCCTCATTCTATCCCTGGATTACTGAATCAAGTTAACTCCTCGTTCCAGCCCTGTATTACTAAACTGAGTTCACTTCCCATTTTATCTTTGTATTACTAAACCAGGTTCACTTCCCATTCAAATCATATATTAAAAATCCAATTTAACTCCTCATTCCAACCCTATATTACTAAATGGAGTTCACTCCTCATTCCAAACCTGTATTACTGAATAGAGTTCACTCCTCATTCTAACCCTATCATACCGAACCAAGTTTACTCCACATTATCCATGTCGATCTCATGTGATATAAATATTTACCCAATGCATTGGAGGGAGATATAGGTCCCACCCATCACATAATAAAATCATATATACGTATGCCACATGATATTAAAACATTCATCATATCATGAACCATAAAAAGATATGGGCTTTTAAACATCATATCATAACCATTGAAATGAAATGGGTATCATAAAAATGTATCATATCATAAACTATGGAAAATAAAAATTTTTCATAATCATTTCATCAAATCATAACTTTTGAAATAAGCGGGTTTCATAAGTATTTTATCACAGTATAACCCATGGAAGAGAAACTAGTTTCATAAACAATGTTACATCTTAAACATAAACCATTAAAATAAAGGGTAAGAATGGTATCCTTTGAACATATCCCCAATAAATCATAAAACATATAAAATTATTTCATATTAGATGGAAAATAATTTTTAAAGGATCATTTAAAACATTTGTTGAGGAAAATATCCTTTACCCTTTGAAAAAACTCCTTTTAAAACATAATTTTTTTTAAAAACCTATTCCTTAGAAAATAACCTCCAAAACTTATAAAGGAATATTTGAGAATAATTTAATTTTTTAAACAAATTTTTTTTTGAAAACCTTTGTCCTTAAAAATGAACATAAAATACCACTTAAAAACATTTTTGAAAACATTTTTAAAAAACATGGGTTTTGAATAAAATAGATTTCCATCCGAAGAGAAATAAAGTCAGATTTTCTTAAAAACAGATTCCTAATAATATTAATTACCAAAGAGTGTAAAAATGTTACGATTACTTGAAGATATCATTAGTACCATATAATAGAAAACTTCATGAGTATTCTTGATATATTTATTATAAGATTTCATCAATGGAAGCATAATAATAAAAAATCCTGATAAATGATGATATTGTGGCAATAAACTATTACCACTTTCATAACATTGAATCCTAATAACCATGAAATAAAAAAATTACATGAATCTTAAAAATTCATGAAAATAATAACATTCATGATAAAATATGTCAAAGGGAAATATATACATCTTGTAAAAGAATATAGGTGCATAACATAACATATTTCTCAAAGAAGGAAAATTGAGACCAAATTACTTTATCAATTTAGTAAATTTTGAACCATAATATTTCTGAAAGAGAGATAATAAAATGGATATTTTAATACCTATAAATTTAATAATAATAATAATATTCATGGGTAGTCTATACACCAAAAAAAAAAGAAATAAGTTTTGAATAAGTAATATGTCTCCCAGAAATAAAAGTGAGAATAAAAATCCCCTTAATACATGATACATTTTGAATCATGAGATCCGTGAAAGAATAATATCAATTGAATATTTAAATATCTTTAAAATATTAAATTACTTAAATAAAAATTAATATTTAATTATATACACCACATAATAATAATAAGTGCTGAATATATCATATATCTCACAGAAAAAAAGTGAGATAAGAAAACCCTTACCATAAGACTTGACTTTCCTCATACACATTAAAACATCCTATATAATAAATATCAGTGTATTATACATCTAACATAAAACCATATTCTTATATTTAATACCATATGTGATTTTACTATTACTTTATATTGCATATTTATTAACAATTACATGTTCATGTTATGTTTCAGGTAATAATCGCTTGGTTTTTCATGTACGTTTTGACTTATTATTCTTGATAATATTAGTTATATAATTATTTATATATTTAAATAATTCAAAAAATTATATAAATATAATTTATAATAATCTAAAAAATATAAAAATATGAAATTAAATACACCGTTCATGGAGACGTCAGGCCGTACATACGCATGAACGTTGTTTCCATTTTCTTGTCGCATTCAAAGAAATAAAGTAAATGTAATATATGTATATATATTATAATGAATGTATAAATATTATTTAATATATATCATATACATTTAATAATCCTATCCTTAATACATTCAATGTAAATTTTGAATAAATCACATCGCTTTGAGGAGACATTAGTCCACACATCAACAAACGAAGTTATCGCATTCCCAAAAAATGGAAACCATGAAGGAGTGTGTTATATAATATTTATATAAGTATAAATAAATCATTAATATAATATAAAAATAGTAGTTACATTATTTTTTACATCCTTTAAAGGTTGTAATGGAAGAACGAATGACATCGGTTCACGAGGTGGTAGTCTGCCATACACACGAATGATGATTGTGTATCCCATTTGATGGAAGTGTGTGTAAGTGTAGGTCGAACCATTAACATAAAAATATATAAATATATTTGTGATACTTAGTTTATTTTAAAATAATTTAATAATAATATTTTATGGGGTGGAGAAATAAATAAAATAAAAGTTCTTATTGAAGGATGTTGACTCTTCTTTGGGTAATTTGTTTTGGTTTACACCAATGGACTAACTTGGTTTTCTTTTGTTCTCAAAGAGAATATTATAGGATGATAGGAGTGAATTTTTGAGATTATTCACATATGGTTTGGACTATCCAAATTACTTGATATGTTTGAAGAAGTGGGGGGAGGGTGAGTTCTCTTTTATAGTGGATGAGGAGTGACATTATTGTAAATATAAAAAGGAAAACACTATTGAGAGGTCTCCCTTACATCATGTGACTCAAATAATGTTCCATTTTTTTTATAAAAGGGAGTATATGGTCTAAATATTTCCCAAAAAATGATTTTGTACATGTGTCTATTTTATTTGTCCCCTTAAGTTAAAGTTTAACCATTAAGTAAACTCATTTTTACCTTAATCACAGTAATTAATTTTAATTACTTTCTCTAATATTTTTGGTCAAAAACTAATTTGAACTTACTAGAAAATATAAATTAATTTTATTCTAAATATGGAATCCATTTTTAAAAATTATAAAAATATATGTGTCTGAAATTAATTTAAAATTAATCCCGTAAATGAAATGAGACAACAAGTTTTTAAAGTGATAATGTTCAAAGGTTTAAAATGTTTTTAAATCCAATTTAAATGTAAAATTGATTAAAATGACCTAAAATTTATTAATAGATTTATTGTTTTAAATATAATATAAAACCAATTTAAAATATAACTTAACTATATATATAAATTCAACAAAAATGTAGTTTTTAATTAAAATTCATTATTTTTCACCATTTATCGAGAAACAAAACTTCTCAGAAAAATAACAAAAATTAACCCTAAGACAATTTTTATAGTAAAATTTCAAAAATGAATTTTATTTTTTAAAATATAATTTATAAAAGTGTCAAAAATTATATTTTAAATAGGCGCATCATTAAAAGGTGGTAAAATAACCTTTTAGAAAAATATATATCTTTATATGTAAAATTAGTTTTATTATTGTATCATGTCTAAGAACACATTAGATGAACCTTAAATAGTTTATTGAATAGAATATATATATATATATATATAATTAAAATCAAAACGTGGTTTAATTAATTTATAGAGGTAAGATGTGTTTGATCTCATAAATATTGTTTTCCATTCTAATACCAAGGTGATAACTATAATTAAATTTTAATAATAATATTAATAGTACATTGTAGTTTGGTAAAACTAGATCTTGCGTGTAATTCAAGCTATCGAAAGAACTTAGAATTATGTGTAACACAATCCAAAAATAGTGTTGCATATACTTAAAGTAATCTAAGTGTTTCATGCTATGTAATATTAACTTGGGGTTTTATACAACAAAAACTAAAATTACTGATTTCATATAACACAATCTATATTCAGTGTTGTGAGAAATAAAAAACATCAAAAAGATTAAATTAAATCCAAAAAAATAATTCATAAAAACTCTGGGTGTGACATACTAACCTTATTAAAATGTGTTTCACCCTTGAAATTCATATTAGTTATCAAAGGTTTAATAATTTAATGTTCCTTTCCTAGAAACCCAGATCATAAAAATGAATACTATAACTTCATTTAAAAAAGGAATGTTGGGAACATTACGGTTACCCAAAATAACTAATTACTAGGTTCCACATAAGAGAACATAGGTGGGAAGTGAAGACAAGTATACATAATTATAGATCATTATTGAATTAATTGATCGCAATAAAGTAACTGATCAATGGAAAGTTATGGGCCTCAAAACCATAAATACAAGATGATTTATAAGACCATCGGTTCAAAAAAATGAAGGTATTATGATAAATATTTTTAACAACCTTTTCCTAGGATTTAGGAATTATTTTAATATCTAAGAACATAAGGAAATATAATTACTTGATTTCATTCCTTTTTATATGCACAATATCACCCTATGGTTGTGCTTTTCTCTATTTCCACTTTATCTCTAACTCCAAGAAATGAAGGTGAATTTTTCTTTCTTGAAGTACTAACAGATCATGAGATTCATAGATATAATGATAGGCCATTCCATCTATATTTTTTTTATCATCACACCAAAATGGTTAGCACAAGTTATATAATATGCATAAATCCTCATATGTCGGGATAATACTTTAATATCTAAAACCTCATATAAATTTTAATAGAAAATATTCCATAAATGGTCAGCCATATAACTATTCTAAAAGGTGAAAGTACATAACTTTAGAGATAAGGTCACTAAATTTATCAAAAAAAAGCGTATCATTGATATACCATATATCATAAAGTAGCTTTTGTTTGTCGCATACCATACATGTGAATACCTTCATCATGTTTTCTCTTAAAATATGATAATAACATGAATTAACCTAAAAATTTAATACAATCCCGCGTGATTTCTTATTTTAATGATTATTGGATATATTTCTTAAATCAAAAAATGCCGTAAACTCTATCCATGATAGAATAAACCTCTTTTTCAATAAATACTTTATCAGTTATATGGTCATAAATACTATCAAATTTACTTTATTGGTACAAAATATCATTTTCTCATCCTCAAGAGCATGTTAAGGGGTTCCTTCCATTAATCTAACCTTTCCATTAAATCAATTTTCTATTTCATCAGTATCATTTAACACATTTCAAAAAATAATTAAAGAAAAATTTATATAAAAAATCCTTATATACTTTATGATTCTTATATCATAATACTCGAATCCAAATACATTAATACTTCAGTCATTCAACCTATTCCTTAATCCATTAATTAATCTTCATTATTTTATTCCTTAATACTAATTTCCTAAATTATAAAATATGAATATTTTCTTAAGGTTCCTTAACCACAATTTAATCATGCTTCTTACATTTAATGTAAACAAAACTTTTAGAACATCCCATACCTTTCACATGTCATTCACATTATCTTTATCTTCAGTAGTATGACCAATAATCATGCCAACTTCTTGATTCTATTCATGAGATTTACACTTAGGGAATCAATTTGAAAAATTCCCATACTTACCATATCTGAAAAAATCAATGTTAACCTAGTTCTTTCTTGTTCCTGCTATTGACTAAGACTAGAAAGCATAGTGTGAGCAACACTTATCGTAGCAGAAAACCAAATAATCAAGAAAAATTACTTATAGGATGCCTAAATCATGACACCTATTTTAAATCCATGAAAAATTATGCTTATCCGTAGATATATACATAGAAATATACTTATAAATATCCCTATGGATCTCCCTAAAATTTTCTCATCCTACTTTCCAAACGTTCACTAAACATTTCCAATAATAACAACTATACAGACCCAAGCTTAACATACATGAATATTACATCATTTTTTATGAATATTCATCACATTAAAAAAGTACATGCCTGAGTACCATCATAGTTTAGGGTCTTCAGGAACTTGTAAACATAATATTATATCTTGGTAAAAGATCTTAAATATCCCGCTTAAAGATATTCCCCTTTAGTACTCCTACATAAAACATTTCTTCCTTATTCAAGGAAATTAAATATAAGAATGGGTGATCTCAAATTCTCAATAAGGGTAAATAAGGGAGATATATAAGAATAATAGAAGCATAAGGGTATGATAACTTGACCATAAAATTGAAATATCATACCATGCATATCAAATATCATAATCAATAGTAATGGAATAAAGATTAGTAGTTCATAAGACATGAATCATAAGGGAATAAAGTGCATAATCCCTAGAATCAAAACATAGTAATAATACAAGGAATTGTGGTAGACGCATAAACAAATAAAATTATTTCCACAGTATTCAAGGCTTGCTGCCAATACCATATTAGTAGAATGAGTTCACTCCCAAAACCATCTTAGTAGTCAAGGTTTACTACCACTTTAATATTAGTGGAAAAATTCCTTTATAGAACTGATATCACTCCCCATTCAAGCTCTGTATTACCAAACCAGGTTCACTTCATGTTACTCACCTGTATTATTAAACTGAGTTCACTCCTCATTCTAACCCTATATTATTGAATCGAGTAAACTCTTCGACCCAGGTCCATATTACTGAACTGGGTTCACTTCCCATTCCATCCCTATAATACTGAACTAGGTTCACTTCCTGTTCTAGCCTTATATTATTAAATCGATTTCAATCCTCATTCCAGCCCTATATTACCGAACCGATTTTACTCTTCATCCCAACCCTCCATTACTATATCGAGTTCACTACTCATTCCTTCCCTATCATACTAAACCAAGTTCACTTATCATTCCATCTATGTCCATCTAATGAGATATAAATATTTACCCAATTCATTGAATGAAGATATAGGTCTCAACCATCACATAATGACATTATATATACATGTTCCACATTATATTAAAATATTCATCATATCATGACCCATAAAAAGATATGGGCTTTATAAACATTATATCATAACTAATGAAATGAAATGGGTTTCCTAAATATTTCTTCATATCCTAACCTATGGAAAAGATATAGTTTTCAAATCATTTCATAAAATAATAACTCATGAAAATATGTAGGTTTTATAAGAATTTTATCATTATATAACCTATGGAAGAGAAATTGGTTTCATAAACAATGCTTCATCTTAAACATGAACCATTCAAAGAAAGGGTAAGAATGGTGTACTTGGATCATTTCCCTAATAAGTCATAAACTATAACAAAGGAATTCAATTTAGATGGAAATTAATTTTTAAAGGACCATTTAAAACATTTCTTGAGGAAAATATCCATTCCTATTTGAAAAAAACACTTTTTAAAAAATAAATCATTTTGAAAACATTTTACTTAAAAAATAAGCTTGAAAAATTAAAAAGGAATCTTTGAAAATCATTTAAAAACTGTTTAAAAAAAAATTTGAAATAAATTTTCCTGGAAAATGATCATAAAAGATCATTCAAAAACATTTTTTAAAACATTTTTAGAAAACATGTATTTTGAATAAAATATATTTTCGATGAAAATGAAGTAATGTTAGATTTTATTAAAAACATTATCTTAATTATCTTAAGTACCAAAGAGTGGAAAAATGATAACATTACCTAAATATATCATGAATAATAAGAGTATAAAAAAATTCATGAGTATTATTGAGATATGGATCATAATATTTTACAAATGGAAGCATAATCATAAACAATCCTGATAAATGATGAGATTATAGCAATAAACTATCACCACTTTAGTAACTTTGAATCACAATACCCATAAAATAAAAAATTTAAATTAAGCTTAAATTATAATTAAAATAAGGATATTCATGTAACGTCCCAGATCCAGGTGCCACCCAAAAGTGCCCCGAACCCGGTTGGTCACATAACCTCATGTGCATTTCCCCAAATGCTGGAGGTTGTCAACTAGTAGTAAGATCCAAAGTATGATAATGGGGAAAATATTCCCTCATTAGTGGAGTATACAGATCGAAAAACTAATAGTAAACAAAAGCATAAGTAGTAATTCCATACAATAGAAATAAACAGCGGAATACTAAAAGTAAATCCAACAGAAGCCAATATATATATATATATATATATATATATATATATTCATGGAATATGTATCTAATAAAAATATCCAAATAATTAAAAATGATGTAAATCAATACAAAAATCAAATTACAAAAGAAATAAGTAAACTCCATCACCATCACAAGCCTCATCTTGGTCCCATTCTCTCCAGCTCCAACAACAATCAAGTAACTTATGAAAAAGGGAGATTTACCTTAACTATACTTACAACCATATAATCTGTTTGGGTCCAAAACATGACCCAAATAGGGTGTGAGATGAATCCAAGTAGGCAACCACCTAAATATTTGTGCCTATCTATCAGTGAGTATATAACAAGCAATTTTTAGGAATAAAGCAATAAACTAGGGAGTACTCAATAGTAAACAATCCTATAGTTTCAATTACATTCATTCATATTTTTTATTCAATCCATTGAATCATGTAAAACATGGGATATGGCCTAGGCTTTGTATCCCTTGTGTATGTAACAAAACTGATGTCTCATAAGACCATCTAAACAATCAAGTAAGACCAAGTCAAAGCTTGTACTTTGGATTTTCAGACTCATCACAATAATTCAATTATCCAATAACAAACTGTTGGGAAAGTTCTCACTATCTAATCCCCCCTAGAATAACATAACAATAATTCATTTAATAACTACCCTCTAATAAACCTCTCACGGTCTAACCCCTTTGGTCTAATATACTATCAAACAATTATAAACAACCACCTGGGTAAGCTCTCACGGTCTAAACCCCCCGGTTCTAATATACTATCAAACAATCATAAAAAACCACCTAAGAAATATCTCACGGTCTAAACCCCTAGGTCAATGACCACCTGGAATCTCTCACGGTCAATAACCCTGGGTAACATAATAGTAGAAACATACATAAATGACCCTCCCTTAAGAATATATCATGGTCAAATTCCACTTAGTCATAATTTCACAATGCATATCATACGCATCTAATATTATCATCAAACTCCATCCTAACAAAGTGAGGCACAAAAAACTAGGTGAGTCTAACAGATATCCTAGACCAATGGGTAGAAAATAATTAAACAAGGGGAAAACACCACAATTGTCAAATAAACAAGGTATATAACCTTACTCATAAGCAATAACCCTTTATCAATCAATCAAAGCACAGAAGTTAATAAATAGGGTTAAATTTCAAATCAAGAAATACTCCAATCATGGTTATGCTGCACTTTTAGCATATATAATCCAAATATGAACATCAAAAGGCACAAACCACCTACCTCTATGTCTCATGATCGATATACTTGAACGTCAGGCCTTTAATTGGCCTAGATTGGCATAGATATACAAAAAGGTAAAAAACAAACCATGAATAACTCAATAGAGAGAAATAATTAGGAAGAAAGTATCTAGGGATTTTTTATAACTCATCGGTAGGATTCAAACGCACTAGATGACATCTCAATTGGAGCTTGGATGGAGAATCGGGAGGGGTTTGAAGTTCGTCGGTCATTCTCTCGCTCTCCTATATGAATCATGGAGAGAAGAAGATGTTTATAGACATAAGACACGACCCCTCTTTGATATATCAAATAAAAATAAAAGTACACGATGTGTTCATTAAACCTACATGTCGTGTAGTAGCTTTAACCGGTCCCTAACTTAGGTGGTTTGTCAGGTCATCACACTGCCATGTACTCGGCCATTACATGGCCAATGCGTAGCTGTATGAGGCAAGCTAGGTACACGGAGTGCCCATGGAAGTATATGACGTGTACTCAGAAAAACCTCTTTTATTCTTTTTTCCAAAAAAAATAACCCTAAATCAATATCCATACCTGAAATGAAGGTTTGGGTACTTAAAAACTTCCCTTTAAAGCAATTCATCCCTAAATTTCCCTTCCAAAGGTGGTGAGGAATAATCGGCAAGGAACTTCGGCCACTGCAATCGTACATTGACCTCCCTCTCCCAAGTCTCGTCCTACACCCACCCTTGCTGCCACAACACCCATACCAGAGGAACAGAATGACCATAGAGAACCTTCGTGCTGTGATCCACAATCCAAATAGGGTTCTCCTCAAAGGATGCATCCAACTCTAACTCAACCTCATCGGGTTGAAAAACATGAGAAAGTTCTGAAAAGTAACGTCATAATTGAGAAACATAAAAGTATTCATGCATATCCTAGTACCTCTAAGGCAACTGCAACTGATAGGAAACCAACCAGACTCTCTCCAAAACATCAAATGACCTGAGATATCTCGGTGAAAGCTTACCCTATCTCATAATCCTCTTGTGTCCTAACCTCGATGTGACTTATAGGAAAACCCGATCCCTAACCTTGAACTCTAGTGGTCATCTCAGTTGATCAGCATAAGATTTCTGGTGAGATTTTATAGTATCCATCCTCTTCTGAATCAACTCTACCTACTCAGTGGTCACCTGGACCAGACGAGGTCCCAACATAGTTTCCTCTCCTACCTCCATCCAAGATAGGGATAATCGGCATGTCCTACCATACAAAGCATTATAAGGTGGCATCTAAATTGTCACTTGAAAACTATTGTTGTAGGAAAACTCCACTAGGGATATATTTCTCTCCCAAGAACCCCCAAAATCTAGGACACATGCTCAAAGCATGTCCTCCAAAACCTGAATCGTGCGCTCAGACTGGCCATCTGTCTGGGTATGGTAAGCTGAACTTCGAAGTACCTGTGTTCCCAAATCCCTCTGTAGTCTCTTCCAGAAACGATAAGTAAACTGGGCATCCCTGTCTGAAATGATAGAGTATGGAACCCTATGAAAACTCACTATCTATTATATGTAGAACTTTCCAAGATCATCCACACTAAAGGTTTCCTTGATCGGTAAGAAATGTGAAACCTTCGTGAGTCTGTCAACAACAACCCATACAACATCATTTCCTCAATACGACCTTGGTAATCCCATCAAAAAATCCATCGCGACATCATTCGACTTCCACTTAGGAATGGGTAACTATTGTAATATCCATTCCAATCATTGATTCTCTACCTTTACCTCCTGATAGGTGTAACATCTCATAACAATATCAGATACATCCCTCTTCATGCCTGGACACCAAAACTGACGATGTAAATCTTGATAAATCTTGGTGACACCAGGATGAACTGCCCATACAGAGGCATTAAAATCTCAAAACAACACTTTTCATATGTCTCCTAACATCCATACGCACCCATGAAAACACAAAACCTCATCCTTTCCTATGGTCTACCTAGGAGTAGGTTCCTCACCTAACACACTCTTCTGTAGGAATAGGCCTTCATAATATGATAGTTTCCTCATTCCCACTCGATCCAGTAGAGTAGAGGTAACAACTATAGAAGAAATAAATTTCTTCCCTTGTTTGTCGTGCACCTCTAAATGCATCTCAAAGAACAAATCCATAAGCTCCCACTCACTGTGGGCCTCCTAAAATTCCTATATTCAAGTCCTCCTGCTCAACGCATCATCCACAATATTGCCTTTCCCAGGCATGTAGACAAACTCGAAGTCAAAAGACTGAAGGTACTCAACCCACCTTCACTATATCAAATTCAGATCACATTGAGTAAATATATACTTGAAGATTTTGTGGTCAGTGTATACCAAAAAATGATCTCCCAAAACATAATGTCTCCTATATCATAAATCATGCACCACTGCAGCCAACTCGAGATCATGCGTCGGGTAATTCCTCTCATGTGTCCTCAACTTCCAAGACCCGTACGTAATGACTCCATCCCCCGACATAAGCGCTACTCCCAACCCAATACCTGGTGCATCATAGTAAATGGTGTAACTTTTTCCCAACTTCAGAAAAATCAGTATTGGTGGTGAAGGCAATAAACCTTTCAACTCTTGAAAGGCTTAATCATAGGAATATTTCCATAAGTACATTGCAAAATTATTAGTCTAGTCTTTTAGTGGCACTGCTAAGAATGAAATGTCCTGAATAAAGTGGATGTAGTAACCATCTAACCCTCGAAAAATCTGTACCTCAAATACATTCTTTGGATACTCCCAGGAAACTACTACTCTCACCTTCTCTGGGTCTATTGATACTCATTTCTCTGAGATAACATGACCCAAGAAATGGATTTGGTCCATCCAAAAGTGTCGTTTTGAGAGCTTAGCATATAAATGATTCTCTTTCAGTGTACTCAATAAGATATCAAGATGGATGACATGGTCATATCGAGTATGAGAGTACACCAAGATATCATCCATGAAGACTAACACAAAAGAATACAAGTATGGATTACTCTGTTCATCAGTTCCATGAAAACTACCGGCATGTTTGTGAGACTGAACAACATAACCAAATACTTTTATAGACCATACCTTCTCTGAAGGGCTGTAAGAGGTATATCTCAGGGTCTAACACACAACTGATGATAACTAGATCTCAATTAAATATTGAAGAACGCCTAGGATCCTTGAAGATGATAAAAAAGATGATCAATCCTCAGTAAGGGATATTGGTTCTTGACTATCAAATGGTTTAGCTTCCAATAATCCACACAAAGTCTAAGGGTACCATCCGCCTTCTACAAAAAAAGAATAGACGCACTCCAAGGAGAAGTATTTGATGGGATGGAACCCTTTGACTAAAACACCTCCAACTGCTTCTTGAGCTCCTGTAACTCTAGTGTAGCCATACTATATGGAGAAATAGACACCGGTTCCACTCCTGGCACAAGATCAATAGATAAATCCACATATCTCTCCTGAGGTAAACCTAAAAATTCAGTTGGAAAGACAACCCTAAAATGATCCACCACTAAAGGAAAGTCCATCTGTGAAGTACTATGGTCATACATATACAAACTAGAAATCTAGGCTATAATTACTCCCAACCCATGATGCTTAGGTCCCACTCTGCTCACCTGGAAATCTCATTCACACTTATATAGAAAATACCCACCCTTTAGTGACATGAAACTCACCTTGTAGGGATAGCAGTCAACAAATTTCTGAAAGAAGACCAACTGGTCCATTCAGAGAATGAAATAGAAGCCTATCATCTTTAAGACATAGAGGTCCCATAAGAAGTGACACCCACCAACCTAAAGAGAAAACTCCTTTAACTAACATATACTTGCCGTCCTAATCCCCAACGGTGTGTCTAGAATTATAATATCATAATAAGTAAAGATGCAATGCCCACGGCTCTCTACAATATCAATAGATATAAAACTTTGGGTATCCCCTGTATCCAAAAGTGTATAATCTAAAATTGAGGCAACTAGAATCATACCTCTAACTGTAGAGGGTCTGAGATCCTAATCCTACTGGGTTTGTTCCATCACAAATGTCTGACTTGTACCATGGCCCTGAGACCTTACCTGACTACCCTGAGCTAATACACCTTGCTGTCACTCAAAACCTATCGTTTGTCTACAATAGCCTCGACCACCTCCTCGGTCTGAATGACCTAAAGAACTCTAGTTCTCTGACTGATGAGAAACTGGTGGTTCTTCTCCTGAATGTGGAGTGATAATAGATCCCTTATCACCCACTGTATTTGATAACATCCTGAAAAAAGAATGAATGTGGAACATCTTTCCACAAGATCGACACTCGACTGGGTCCCTCGGGCAATGTAGTCTCGTATGCCCACTCCATCTTAACTGGTAGCACACCTCTCGGCTACCTGATGAAACATCACATGAAATCTCCCTGTGGTGCTTCCTGTTATTAGTCAGAAGAGTTCCAACCCTGGATGTTGAACCAACCTGGATCACAGCTCCAAAATTACTTAGATTATGCTTGGTAATCAGTGCATAGTTTAATATATCAGTCACAAAAGTCAACCTGAAAACATTCACCTACGATTGAATGTCATACTTGATACCATACTCAAATTGCCCAGCCTGTGATAACTCATAACCCCACATAACAGGTGAAAAGTTCTGAATCTCTATGAAGAAAGAAGAGTAATCCATCACTGAAAGAGCACCTTGCTCTAAATGCATAAACTCCCAGGCTCGATCGGCCCACAACATCTCAGGGTAGAAGTAATCATATAAGGTCCTTTGAAACTTTTCCCAATACATATCCCGATGACGTCCCGACTATGAGATAACATCCCACCATCTCTTGGAAAAATCACGTAGCATGTACATTGCAAGACTCACCGTCATCTCTAGAGGAATCTAAAGATGCTCGAAGATAGAAAGCATGGCCTCCAACCATGACTCTATAGCCTCTTGTCCCCCATATCCTAAAAAATTGGGAGGATGATTTTGCTGGAACACCCACATTAAATCTTCCATAGATGGGGTAGGATGTGGTGATCCATAAACGGTTTTCATCATACTCATAAAGCCTTCACGCAACTGTGCATCAATACCTTCATCCAGTATTACAGTTGGTGCCAAGACAAGCATAACGAGAGGATCTACTGGTAGTCTCTGCTCTACCATTTCCGATGTCTGATCATCACCCTGTACCTGGCGTTCAACTAGAGGACGTCTTGGTAGAATGTCTCTACAAGGTCAATCACACACATCAGTTCAATATTATCAAGTAAAAAATTTAGAAGTTCTAGAATAGAACATGAGAAGGAAATCATTCAGGTTTTACAAAATAGGGTTACACGGCGTGTAGAACCACTACACGACGTGTTCCCTTAAGCCTTAACATGGGTGTATACCCCTTCCAAACTAGTCGTGTAACACCCCATGCACATGATGTGTTCATTATGAGACACAACACGTACTTGAATATTCCATCCTACCCAAGTAATCATACATATCTAGAACTACACGGTTCTGCCAATGTAACACTACACAACGTGTTCACTCTAGACACAACATGTACCCAAAAGTTCTATGCACCCATGTTGTTAGTCACATGACTGGATACAAAATCTTTTACAGCACGACGTGATCTACCAAATGTTTATCAAACCCATGTATCTACTCACATAGTCAGTCACATGGTCAAAAACTACACGGAGTGTACATATGGTACACAATGTGTACTTAAGAAAAGTCATTTCTTCCAGAATAAAAGAACACATGGCGTGTGTTCATAACATCACACGCTGCATTTTCTGGGTTTTCTAGATAGTAAGCCTCTGAAACTTCTCAAGAACCCCCAAAATGTTAAATTTTTTCCAATGCTTTCCAAGTTACGATCTGTGAGATACCATACTTCCTACAAATTAAAGTTTGGCATCCTTATTCATGTCATATTTTAACAGAATTCAATTAAAGTTCAAACATGATCCACCAAATTATGATCCAAGAGGGCCCATAACACCTCAGGGACCAAATATTTGTGTCCATTCAATTGAAACTCTACATATACCAATACCATATCAAAATAGTAGGTATTTCTATCCTGACATCTATCAAAACAATATACATATCTAGCACAACATCTATCACAACAACATTTAATCAGCAATGAAACCAAAATGTCATGACAAGAATGCATGACATGTGATCCCTAGAAAGTACCTATATGATGCATGATATTGAATACCCTCATCTCAATGAGTTGTAATAGAAATAGAACTATAATGATATCAATCATAACAACATAAAATAAGTGAATCACTAAACAATGAAATCTCATCAACTCTAACAATTTCAAAAACTAGAAAAATTACCATAATTGAGGTAACTTGGATTTTTTCCAGTACATGGGTTAGCTACTCTTGATCATAACTTATTAACAACTACCTATTCCCTCCTATCCTAGTTTATTGGCTCTAAATAGTACGTCAAGGCAAAAAATAAAGTTCCTCTGATACCACTTTCTAACATCCTAGATTCGGGTGCCACCCAAAAGTTCCCTGAACCCAGTTGGTCACATAACCTCAAGCACATTTCCCCAAATTCCAGATGCTGACGACTAGCAGTGGGGGACAATGTGTGATAATGGGGAAACTATTCCCTCATTTTCAGAGTATACATAAAAAAACAAATAGTAAACAATTGTGGAAGTAGAAATACCATACTATGGAAATAAATAGTGAAAGACTGAAAGTAAATCCAATAGAAGCCACAATATATATATGATGAATAGCATATGTATCTAATAAAAATATCCAAACAGGTCACAGTTATGAAAAGAAATACATAAACCAAAGTACAAGAGAGAAAAGTAAACTCCAGTAGCACCACAATCCTTAGCTTGGTCCCATTCTCTCTAGCTCCAACACTAATCAAGTACCTGATGAGGAAGGGCACTTACCCTTGTATATACCTACAACCATATAATATGTTTGTATCCAAGACATGACCCAAACAGAGTTTGAAACGAATCCCAGTAGGCAACTACCAAAAGATCAATGTCTATCTGTTAATGAATATATATGACAATCAATGTATAAGAATAAAGCAATAAACTAGGGATTACTCAAAAGTAAACAATCCCACAATTTTCAATTACATTCATTCAAATTTATTATTCAATCCATTGAATCATATAAACCTCGGTATGTAGCTTAATCTCTGTATACCTTGTGTACATAAAAAAAATGATGTCTCATAGGACCATCTAAATAATCATGTAAGACCAATTCCAAGCTTTCGCTTTGGATTTTCATACTTGTCACAATCATTCAATTATGCAATAACAACCCCTTGGTAAATTTCTAACAGTCTAATACAACCTTATCTAACATAACAACAATTAATTTAATAACGACCCTCTAGGAAATATCTCATGGTCTAACCCATTTGGTCTAATATACTATCAAAAAATTATAAACAAACACCTGGGAAAGCTCTCACAGTCTAAACCACCAAGTCTAATATACCATCAAACAGTCATAAACAACAACCTGGGAAAGCTATAATGGTCTAAAACCCTAGGTCAACGACCACCTAGGAGATCTCAAGATCAATACCCGTGGGTTAACATAACAGTAGAAACATAAATTAATGTCACTCCCTTAGGAAGATCTCATAGTCAAATTCCCCTTGGTCAAACTTTCACAATGCATATCACAAATATCTCATATTGTCATTAACCCCATCCTAACAAAGCGAGGCATGGAAAACAAGGCGAGAATAACAGAAATCTTAGACCAATGGACTTAAAATAGTTAAACAAAGAAAAAGCACCACACTTGTCCCTTAAAAAAGGTATATAACCTTAAGCATAAGAAACAACCCTTTATCAATCAATCAAACCATAGCAGTTAATAAAAAATATTAAATTCCAAATCAAGCAATACCCAATCATGGGTATGCGGAACTTCAGCATATATAATCCAAAGATGAACAATGAAAGGCACAAAACACCTACCTCAATGTCTCACAATTGATATTCTTGATCGTCTGCCATTGAATCAGTCTAGATTGGCATAGATCTAATAAAAGGTGAAAAATGACAAAACATGAATAACTTATGAGAGATAAAGAATTAGGAAGAAAGGATCTATGGGTTTTGATAATTCACCGGTGGGATTCTAATGCACCTGACGACGTCTCAATTAGAGCTCAGAAGGAGAATCAGGAGGGGTTAAAAGTTCATAGGCAATTTCTTCACTCTCTTGTAAGAACAATGGGGATAAGAATGTGGTTATGGACATAAGATGCGACCCCACTCCAATATATCAAATAAAAAGAAAAGTATATGGTGTACTCACTAAACCTACACGCCGTGTAGTAGCCTTAACCATTCCTTGACTTAAGTGGTCTACCCAGTCATCACACGACCATGTACTCAACCGTTACAGTGCTAGTATGCAATTGTATGTAGCAAGATAGGTACTCCATGTGGACATGGAAGTACACGACATGTACTCATAAAAACCCACTTTCTTTCTTTTTCCCCAAAAATAACACAAAATCAAGATCCATACCTGAAATGAAGATCCAGGTTCTTACAATTCAAAATACAACATGTTAAAGGGTATTATACACACTTCATAAAATAATATATGTGCATAACATAGCATGTGTCTCAAAGAAGTAAAACTGAGACAAAAATTATTTTACCGATTTGGTAAATTTTGAACCATAAACTATATAAAAGAGAGATAATATAATGGATATGTGAATAAAAATAAATTTAAGGATAATAAATATAGAATATATTAATGTGTAGTATATATACCACACAAAAGAAATGAGTGGTGAATAATGCCTAAGTCTTTCTGAAATTAAAGTGAGACTAGAAATCCGCTCACTACTTGATAAAATTTTAAATCATGAGATCCATGAAATAATAACATAAATTTAAAATTTTAATATCATGAAATAAATTAAATTCATTATATAACATGTAATTGGGAAGTATATATTCCACACAATAATAATAATTGGTGATTACAACATATATCTCACAGAAATAAAAGTGTGAAGAGAAAACCCTTACCTTAAGTCTTGACTTTCATTGTACATGTTCAAAACTCATGTATAATAAATATAAGTTTATTATAAATCTAAAAAATATCCATATTATTATATATAATACCATATATTATTTTATTATGACTTTATATTACTCATGTATTAACAATTCCAAGTTAATGTTATGTTTTGGGTAATAACTGCTTTGTTTTTCGTATTTGTTTTGTCTTGTTATTCTTGATCCTATTAAATAGATCATGATTTAATTATTTATAGAATTTAAAACATGATATAAATATCATATATATTCATTATATAATTATTTATAATAATCTATTAAATATATAAATATGGAATGGAATACATCATTCATGGAGACAAATGGTCATACGTACGCATGAACACTGTTTCCGTTTTCTTATCGTACAAAAAAAAAGAAAGTAAATTAGAAATATTTATATATATATATTATAATTCTAGTATAATTATTATTTAATATATATCATATACTTTTACTAAACCCATCCTTAATACATTCCTTGTAAATTTTGAACAAATCACATATTTTTTAGGAGGCGATAGTCCACACGTCCACAAACAAAGCTATCATATTCTCACAAAATGGAAAACATGAAGGTAGGTTTTATATAATAATTATAGAAGAATAAATAAATAATAAATATCGTATTTATCATATAAAAACAGTAACTCTATTATTTAAAACCATGAAATGTGTAATGGAAGAACGAACAATATCGGTTTGTGAGGCGATAGTCTGCCGTAAACACGAACGATGATTGCATATCTCATTTGATAAGAGTCTGTGTAGGTTTAGGTATAGACATTAATATAAAAAAATATAATTATAGTTAGGATATTAATTTTATTATATAATAATTGTATCATAATAATTGAGGGGGTGGAGAAATAAATAAAACAAAAGTGTTTATTAAAGAATGTTACCTCTTCTTTGGGTAATTCCTTTTGTTTTGTACCAAAGGAATAACTTGGTTTTATTTATGTAAAAATATAGGATTCTATGATGATATGAGATAATTTTTTTCAGATTATTTGGTTAAGGTTTGTATGAGGCAAATGGCTTTAGAGGTGTGAATAATTGATGGGGGTGAGTGCCCTTTTAGAGTGGAGGAGGAGTGACATTCTTGTAAATATAAAAAGGTAAACACTATTGAGAGGTCTCCCTCACATCATGTGATAAATTTAAAGTAAATTTTAGATCCAAGGGATTATATGTTTAAAATATGACCATAAAATGGATTTTGGACATGTTTCTAGGTTATTTTTTCCCTTAAGTTATAGTTTAACCACTAAGTAAACATGTTTCACCTTAATCACAGTAAATAATTTTAATTACTTTCACTATTTTATTAGTAAAAAAATAATTTTACCTTAAAATAAACTATAAATAATTATTATTCTAAATATTGAAAACATTTTACAAATTATAAACACATAATTCATAGAAATTAATTTAAAATTAATATCGCAGATGGGACAAGACAATATGTTTTTAAATTGATAATGTTCAAAATTTTGAAATACTTTTATATCCACCTTCAATGTGAAATTGATTAAAATTCACTAAATTTTTTAAATATGTGTAAAATTTATCTAAATATACTTTAAAACCAATTTGAAATTTAATTTATATATATAAATCAATTAGATGAAAATTTAGTTTTCAATTAAAATTTAGTGTTTTTCACTATTCATCTAGAAAACCTTCTGAGAAAAATTTCAAAAATTCACCTTAAGATAGTTTTTATGTTTTTATTTAATAAATTAAGTTTCTTTTATGAAATATAATCTATGAAAGTTTCAAATATTATATTTAAAATAGGCTCTCCATTAAAAAGAGGTAAAATTACCTTTTAGAAAATATATATCTTTATACATAAAATTGGTTTTTATTATTATCACTTGTCTATAAAACACATAAGATGAATATTAAATAGTTGATTGAATATAATATATATATATACATATTTCATTAACATAAAAAAGTTGTGTAATTAATTTATTGTGTCAAAACATATTTTATTTCATAAATATAGTTTTCCAATAAAATGTTTCCTATATTTTTAAAAGGGTTTTATTTTTATTTATAGTTAATTAGCCTCCAAATAATTCTTCTCATATACATGTGTAAACCATATTTTTATGATTTTTTAATCTTATTCATAATTTCCATTCCAACACCTTAGTGAAAACTATAATAATATTTTAATAATAATATTAATAGTATATTATAGTTTGGTAAGATTTGGTCTTGCGTGTAATGAAAGATTTCAAAAGAACTAGGAATTGTGTGTAGCACAAGCCAAACATAATGTTTCACATACCAAAAGATAATATATGAGTTTCATTCAGTGAAATATTAACTTGGTGTTGCATGCAACACAAACCAAACTTAGTGCTTTCATATAACACAATCTATATTCAATGTTGCGAGAAATGAAAAACATAAAAAAGATTAAATTAAATCGAAAAAATAATTAACAAAAACTTGGGGTGTTATATTAATGAACCTTATAATTCATTCACAATAAATTTTTAACTCAATAACATTTATTACCTTCTTTTTCAACTCAACATCTTCATTTTTCACCTATTTAATGTTCACTTGGATAGATGGTTGAATGCTCATTTGAGAAAGATATGATTTTGATCCTTCCTACAAGATTTCTAGTTCCATACATTGAAAATCTAAAAATATTGGATCATTTGTGATACTTATCATAGATAATCTAGAATGATCATTTTGACTTAGAGCATCTACCAACTTTTTTTCTTTCCTAGGGTGGTGATGTATTGAGTAGTCATAATCTTTAATTAACTCCAACCATATTATTTGGTGCATATTATACTCTTTTTGAGTGAACATATACTTAAAATTTTATTATCAATATATATATCACACCTTTATCCATAAATATAATGTATCCATATATTTAATGAAAAAAATTACTACAATTAACTCCAAGTCATATATTTGGAATTTTTTCTCATAAAACTTCAATTTTTTTGAGGCATAATCTATCGCCATATCATTCTGCATGAGGAATCAAGATTGTATCTTCTTTGATACATCACTATAGATAAAAAAACCCCTCCACTACATGGAAATGTAATAATAAGTGTTTTTAATAACCTTCTCTTCAGTTCCTTGAAATTTTATTCACATTCATTTATTAAAAGGAACAGGAACCCTTTCGAGTTAACTTGATGAGTTGATTAGATAGCCATAAAAAATTCTCCACAAAGTGTTGATAAATAATAAAGCTATGAATATTAGTCATAGTATTTGGTCTTAGAAAATGTTCAATAACTTCTTCATTTGATGGATCTGCCGATATACCATCTCTTGAGATTATATGAGCTAAAAAAGAAGCTTTCTATATCCAAAATTCATAATTTGCAATTTTTTCATACAACTTCTCCTTCATTAGGTTCTTTAGTAAAACACTCAAGTTATCTTCATACTATTACTTTCTATTTTAATATATAAGTATATCATATATAAATACTAACAAAAACTGAACAATTTAATATCTAAAGAATCTATTCATTAAATCCATGAAGATAGTGGGGGCATTAGTAAGACCAAATTATATCACTATAAATTCATAGTGTCTATACCTCATCCAAAATGTTTTCTTGGTTATATCCTCCATCTTAAACCTCAATTTATGATATCTAGAATCAAGGACAGTCTTGGGAAAGTATCGAGATCTACACATTTTATCAGACAAGTCATCAATATAGGGTAGATGATAATTGTTCTTGATAGAGATATTGTTAAGTTCTTGATAGCCAATGTAGATTATCATTGATCCATATTTATTCTTAACAAAAAAAGGTACACCCAAAGGTGAATCACTTGGAAAAATGAATCCCTTTTCAAGATTCTCCTAGAGTTCCTTCTTCATTTCCTATAATGCAATCAAGTCCAATATATATGGACTATTTGAAATAGTTTTACAACCAGGTATGAGTTTTATTGAAAAATCAACTTCATGATTTAGTGTAAGATTGGAAAACTCTTTCGAAAATACATCAGAAAATTCTTATACAGTAGGAAATTTATTGATGTTGAGTTTCCCTCCAACCATATAAGATAAGAACCCATTTTGAATAGGAATCAAGACCCATATAATGGATGTGATTTCCGTTAGAAGTTTATATTTATCATTGCACCAATAGATGATCATAGGTTGGATAAAAATATCAAATGTGAATTAACTTCCTTAGAAATTGATGTGGTTTTTACGTAATTAAATCCAGTATATTCCCAAAATAACATCAAATTCAACTAAAGGGTAAATAACTAGATCTATAATAAGTGAATTCCCACAAAATACAGTCAGATAAAAATCATTCAATTTATATGCGATCATTATACAATTAATGGGTTTTACTGATAATTCAATATATAATCTTTGGGGTGGTACTATGATACCCTTAGAAAATTCTTCAAATATAAAAGAGTGGGTAGATCAATTATCAAATAAGACATTAGCAGTTCTAGATTGGTTGGTAAGTGTACCTTTCACCACACCATTATCGTACCCCTCATAAATAGCGATTACATGAGATTTCACTTTTTCAATGGGATTTAGAGGTTATTAAAATTGATGATCATAATTAACCTTTTAGTTTGATCACTGGTTAGCTTAATTACCATAATACTTCCATTTGAAACACTTAAGTGTGGGTGGTGTATTATGTTGTGATTTTCATCCATCATTGGATAAAGTTTTCTTATCATCACTTAGAAATTCAATCAAATGATATTCTTAATTTATATACTTAAAACATTTACTAGTCCCCTTAAGACAATTTCCACCATGTTTTCTTCTAAATTTCTAGAATAAGGGAAATCTCATCTTCATATTTCCATATTAATTAGAATTTCCTTTGAATTAAAAATTTCTTTTCTCATAAAAACAGTGAGATTTATGGGTAAATCCAATATCTATTTACATGTTAACATAATATATAATGATTTATTCATGGATATTGAATTCCATTTTGGGTAACACCCCCTTTAGAGACTTGGTTTGAGGCCACTGAATAATTGACCAACCTTACATTCAGGTTGGATGATAATACCATAAGCATACCCTACAACTCTTATAAAAGTTTCCTCATAGGTACTAAGGATTGATAATCCTTCTACTTTATCTCAATGAATGCCTTTTCCATTTTCATATTAATAATATAAGGAATGTACTTATTGAAAAATAATATCCCAAACTCATCCCACTCTATAGATTCAATTTCATCTTATTGCCTCATGTTCTTAATAAGAGTC
This sequence comes from Viscum album, assembly GCA_963277665.1. Classification (NCBI taxonomy): domain Eukaryota; kingdom Viridiplantae; phylum Streptophyta; class Magnoliopsida; order Santalales; family Viscaceae; genus Viscum; species Viscum album. The sequence continues at coordinate 111,141,668 of OY728138.1, read as the reverse complement.
CCCCATTGATCCGCTTCTTATTCCAAATTATAAATAGTTAAAATAAATTTTTCCTATCCCATACACTGGGGAATGAAAATATAGTTTTAGTGTTTCTGATGTATTTCTCAGTAACTAATGGATCAACAGACCCATTAAAATAAGGTGGATGCTTCCTCATGAAGGAATCAATGAAACATTATTCCCTCCATTTCTCATTTGGAATCTCAGCATGATTTGTATATTGAGAAAGTTTCATAATAATAAAAATAATATTTTGTATTCCATCTCCCATAACATTTGGTTTCTCAGAAGGATAATCATTACATTATCTATCATATCCATCATTAATACCGTTACTTTAGGTTCTATCCATTAAATAAAACCAAAAATTCAATTGTGAGAAACAATAATCATAGTGGGAAACCACATAATCATGAAAAATAATTTATATAATATCTAAATAATAACACTTTATTTTAAATCTATGACACCTTAGTTTTAACCTAATTAATTCATGGACATAATATATTCAAATCATTTATAATGGTTCATAAGAAAATGAGGTTTATCCCATGCATATCCCCTGAGAGTGTCAAACCAGGTGAGAAGTAAGGGCACACTCACCATGAGCTATAATGATGAATGGGATATAATAAAATCCTTTTGTGGTTATTACCCCTAGATACATCTGTTCCAAAACTGAATCCACTTGTGGTATCCAGATAGAGATGTTTTTCTAGCTAAATTACACTCCTTTATTTACCAAAACTTAGGATGTTCTCTTATACATAGAATTATCCTAAGGGTCATCACTAAAGTTTTCTCATCTTAGTTTCCAAATGAAACAAAACTTATCTCTAATACTAACTATAAATACCCATACTTTTCATAATAGATAATACATATTACTAAATGAATATCCATTACATAACATAATAATCATCACTAAAATCATATATGTCTAGTGACTTTGAAAACTTGGATACATAAAAACTTATTAATATAAGTTTTATATCATTTCCCACTTAATTATTCACAAATTTCACCCTTCTTATACATATCATACATAAAAATTTCCTTCATATCTGAAAGAAGGGAAACATAAGAAAGGGTGATCTCAGATGTTCAGTCAATGTAAAAAAGGGATATAAAAATGATCACATAAGAATTACATTAGAATAAGGGTATGAGAGCATGAGATTATCATTTTAAAACCATACATTTCTTATCATAGATCATAATATTGAGTCATGGAATAAGTCATTAATGTTCATAATAAATGAATCATAAAGAAATCAAAGAACACGAATCATGAGAGTATAATATTAGAATAAGTTATATATTTGTAAAATACACATAACCATAGAAAATAATATTCTTAGTAGTCATGGATCACTACCATGATTATCATATTGGGTTCAGTTCACTCCATATTTCATAGTCAAGCTTTAATCCTAAGACTCTCATAGTGGACAAAGTCCATAATTGAGTTGGGTTCACTCCCCATCCCAGTCCGGTTTATCTCATGAGATATTCATCTTTACTCTATGAATTAGAGAGATATATAATTTTGGGTACACACATCACATAATCATAATACATTCATAGGTTTCCCACTAGACCATGAATCAATAATTATATATCATAACCTATTGAAAATAAATGGATTTTATAAACATTTAAACATTTCATTATAGCACAACCAATGGAAAATAAACGGGTTTCATAAACATTTAATCATTACAATCATAAACCATCTTGAGAAAAAATAAGGATGGTATCCTAGAATCATATCCATAGTATATCATAAGTAACATCAAATGATGTTATCATAAATGAAAAATGAATTTAAAAAATAACTTGGAATATTTCTTGAGGAAAATACAATTTTTTTACATTGAAATACCTTATATAAAATATAAAAATTTCAAAAATATTAAATATATTTTTTAAAAAATAACCTTATAAACATGAAAGGAATCTTCAAATAATTGACCAGTCATGATAGTGGGAAATTATGTTCATTCCATATAAGTTAAAAGTAAAGTTTCCTTTCACACTTTTATAGAAAAAAAGTCAAAAGTTCCTCATTTGTAAATTAGTAAGAAGATTCCATTTAAGCTATTTTGTAAGAATTAAAAAATGGGTAAAAATGAATTTAAATAATTATATAGTAATATTAAAATCATTCTTGAACATATTTTTAGAAAAAATGGATAGGAAAGAAAAATTATTTTTGTATGAAGAGAGAAATAAAGTTGATTTCTCTTAAAAACATTCTTTTGGTATCTTGAGTTCTTAAAGAGTAGAAAATGAAAGTAAAACATGTAATATCTAGAAATAACCAAAGGATAAGAAAATTCATGAGTTTATTGAGAGGTAGATAATGAAATTGAATCATTACACACTTAATCATAAATAATATTAATAAACAATGATAATATAACATAAAACCCTGACCTCAAGCCTTATCTTTCTTTATACTCATTAATAACTCCTCTTCATTGATAAAGATCATTTGGATTAAACTTTAATCCTTAAAGGAATGTTATTTTGGAAATTAAATAAGATCTAAAATGTGGTGAAGCAATATATAAATTTATTATGGAAGTTATTATCTGATAAAGAATGCTTAAAAAGTGTGAGTAAGAGATGAGAAGAGGTTACCTTTTATAAGTGAGGAGAGGGGCACTCCTGGAATTACTAAAAAGATTAAAATATAATCGAGTAATTCTCAAGAAAAATTCTTCCAAATGGTCAAATATTTGAATAAATAGAGGATAATTTTGAAATTTCACCGGCCAATGTATTTTAGAGAGGTTTTTATATCATTCTAAACCTTATCATTTTATTAACCAATTGGTTAACCAATTTTAACTATAAATGTGGTAATGACTTTTTCAATATTAAAGGGTTATAATTTTACTTATAAGGTGAAAATTGGATCATAAATGTACAAGGGATGAAATTATAGACTGTTTTTTTTTCACATTTTCATCTATAAATATTTTTATAATTTTTAAACAATTTAATAAATTATTATTTTCATAAAATATCATTAATTTCATTTTCAACACTATTATTTTAATTTGGATTAAAGGAAAAAAAGAAAATGATGGAATTCAAATATAATATTTTAAAAAATCCCCATTATTTTATATTTATAAAAAAAATCATGGATCATAATAATTAATCCAAATTGTATTAGTTTTAATATTTTTAAAATCTTTTATTTTTTTCTATTGATTGAATAAATATAGTTTCAGCATTGCATAAACATTTAGGGTTATTATTAAATCAATAAAAAATAAAAATAAATTACTATTATAAAAAAAATTAATTTATATTTCAAATAAATACTTATAACTGAACAAAAACTATTTTTACCTTTATGATAAAATATTAGCGATATTAAAGTCTCGAGAGTGAATTTTTGTATTGATTCTTTTCTTTAATTAATATAAAGGTCATAACCAAATAAATATAAAATTAAGTGGAAATATATTCAATAATTATGTGGAAATATAAAAAATAAACCCACAAAATAGGATAAATGAAAGTTTTAAATAAAATTTAAAGCCTTATCCCAAGTTTTAACCCTATTTTACGAGTTTTACCCTTACCGAGGTGACGAAAACTTACTATGGTTACTACACATATTGATAAAAAATAAATGGAAACAATTTAAAAAATCTGAAACTCATGATTAAAAATATATAATCCATTTTTCAAGATTAAATTCAAATAAATGGAAGTAATTTATTTAAGGTAAAACCAAAAAACACTACAAAAACAAGTTTTTTATAAAAAGTGTCTATTAAAGTATAAAAATGTTTTAATACCAAATTAATTCATAAAATTGATTAAAATAAACATAATTGGATTATTAATAACATAATATAACTAATTTTACGTTTAAAACATTTAAAAACAAAAATTAAACTTTGTAAATATTTGATACAAAAGTATAGTTTTCAGTAAAAATCTGTATTTTCATTATTCACTAAAAATAAATCTTTTCAGAAAACTCCTAAAAATTAAACCTATGATAATTTTTATATTATGATTTTAATTTTTTTATCCTTTTTTAAAATACTATTTCTCAAATTTTCATAAATTAATTATAATATTCACTAAAAAAAGAAATTAAACCCATTTTTGAGGAATAATGAAGTTTTAAAGCAAATATTTGACTTTACTAAAAATATATTTTATTAATTTAAAAAATGTATAAATATGTTCTTAAATTTGGTTATTACTATTTATTAAACCAATTTAATAACTATGTTACAATGGTATACTATATTACAATTCATTTAGACTCAAGGTTGTGTGTATCAAGAGCAATCAAAGAAATCAAATTTATTAATATATAATAAAATCATAGGGTGTTATATCCAGAACCCATTTAGATTTTAGGTATCATATTGATAATATCAGGGATATGTTGGTCGATGTATCCCCTTGGAGGTATGGTGATTTCAATTAATACTCTTTGTGATTGCCTTCAAAAATGTTCCATTATCAATGAAGAAGATAGATTTTGTTATACATGGTTTACTGGTATATTATTTTATAGTATTATTTGCAAATTAATTTTTAAAGATATAACTACTAATGTTTTGGGTTGTATTTTCATCAAAATGATCATTATATGATCATACGACACACATCAGTCGTATAATATGGAGGTTCTTAAAGAATTAAATGTGTTTTGATTAATGGTTTTCAATTAAAAATAGAAACAACATTATTTTTAAACTCGAGGTTGATTAAAAACTCTTATATAAGCTGTGTAATGTTAAATATGGTCCACCCTTATAAAGTTAGGCTGTGTAAAGGTTATACCCTTATGTGTTCCATTATGTAAATGTAGATATTCCTTTATCCTCATATGATACCCTTATGCAGAAGGTATTCATAAGGGTAACCTCATTGTTTCCTTTGCGCAAATGTGTTATATAAAGATGGTACCCTTATAAAGGGGGTTTATATAATGGTAATTAACAATTCAAACTTACAAATAAAGTTATTAGAGATTCTAATTAAAGGTCCCCAATGTTTACCTTTACACAACATATGGAATATTTAGAGTACCCTTATGAGAAGAATTTGTGTAAAGGTAATACCTAGATGCGAAGAAGATGTGTAAAGGTAATATGTGTATTACCTTTATGAAGTGGATTTCAAAAAGATCATCATAAAGGAAGCCTTTATATTAGATTTAAAAAGGATTTAGAAAACATAATCTACCCTTACAAAGTGTGTCTATCAAAGGCTAATAGGGAGGATACCCTTACGTAGAATTGAGATTCTGCACAAGGGTAAGAAGAAACTATATTTAAAAAAAATTCTTAAATATTAGATAGTTTTTAGGGGTTATAAAATGTTTGTAAATCATAATAAAAGATATTTTGGAAGATTTTATTCTATATGTATTTAATGAATTAATGAATTAATGAATTAATTATAAATTGTTTATCCTTAATTAAATAAATTATTATGATATATTTTTCCTAAATATTAAAGTCTAACATTCTAAAATTCATTTTCAAAAAATAAATTTAATTTATTATGATCTAGAAATATAAATCTTATTTTTAAATTAAAATAAATGGTTTATTAAGTGTTTATAAATTAAAATATATATGATATTTTGATTATTCAAAATATTGAATCATAAAATATTTATAATTAATGACATAATATATAAATTCCATTTAATATAAAATATTAAGGTGTTCATATTGAAATTAATATAAATGATTATGTTATTTATTAATTATAATTTTTTTATAATTATCATTTAACTATGAATAGTTCATAAACGTATCATGTTTTGTTAAGAAAAGTAAATAAATCATTTATTTGTTAATTTTCCTTAATATTAATATTTAGTAAATTGTTTATGAAATATGAATATTGTGTATGAACATTTATATGATAATTTACTTTTATTATAAAGCCTTGCATATCATTCTTGTTTTTATATCATAAAATTTAGTTTTCATATACCTTGATCTCAGTTTATAATTTTAGTTAAGAGTTTGATAATAGTTTTTGGGCATAAATTGTGCATACTAGGTTCAAGAGTTTACATGAATTGAATTCTCTCTCATTTAGAGTCTCCCTAGGTTGAGGGAATTGGGGTCGGACCAACTAATTTACTGTAGGCTTATGCCTTGGCTAGGAAAGTGAATGAGGTTGGATATTTATCTTTCTAGGATTACTCATGAGAAGATTATAAATCTCCTAAAACTCTATGCATTTATAAGAAGTGTCCATGTACATCATGCATATGATGCATTTGGATATGTAAAAATACACTTGAATTCTATTTTTTTGGTGGTTAACACATACTTGTGGGTTTTGTAAAGAGTTAAACATTAATATGGCTAGAACACATTAATTTAGTGGTTGGAATGAGGATTCCAAAATTGAATCCTTAGAATCATGAATACATAAAAAGTAGATCAAACACAAGAAGATAATTATTACATAAGTTGTTATAATTATGAAATTAATATACTTATGATGTACATTAAATGGGAGAGACTTTAAAAATTAAAACCCCTAAAATATGAATTGTGTGATTCCTTCCAAATTGGCACTTTTTTAGGATCTCGATCATCCAAATGGGTAGGTCATGTCAAATATGGGTGCCCTAATATTATCTTATGTAAGGTAATAAAGTTATGATTAAATTGTATTATCCCATTTTATAGGTAATGGTAAATTTGGGTTCCCCTTGATCATCCTTTTTCATTTTTTTGGAGCATTCTCTTTGGGTAACAATACCTTGTTGATCCTAATATGATTAGGTTACTGAAGGAATAGAGTTGAGTACATTAATATGATGAATTTATATAAAGGGTTATCCAATCAACTATTTTAGATTCAATTTTTTTATTAGAATGATTACTTACCAAAATAACATAGTGGTGAGAGACATTCTAAAGTGGACTCATTACCTAATGAAGTTTGGATCTTGTCTTAAAAAATGATATGATATATGAGGTCGTTGATTTTAGTGGGATTAATTTAATTGAAATTCCTTAATAAAATGATATAAGACAAGATATTCATCTAATTAAAATTTCCTTTGTAGATAAATGAATTATCATTTTTAAAATAAACACTATATTAATTATTAAAGTGAGATACTTGAAGTAAACAACTCCTAAGACTGGTAGCTTAAGAAAAGTTCTGGAGGTAGAGAAATATTATTTGTGTTATAATAGTTTCTTATTGAGTAACCATGTGTTTAAGTTGTTCAAAAAGAAAATAAAGATTCTTATAGAAGCGTTGAATGATTCATTTAATACTTAGAAGGAACTAAATTCTAATTGAACTAATAAATTCTATTCTAATGTACTCAATATGATTAAATATGTTTAGAGATACTGAATAATTTCTATAAGGATTATTATGGTTAAGGAATATATTCTATTTTCATATTTGGAAATTTTCTAGTAATATGGATGGATTTAATAAAAGTTTACTTGATATTCTCAAATTTTTGAGAATAAATTAACTAGGAATACGATGTCTATGTTTTGGTACCGTACATACTGTATAAGGAGGTAAAAGTTAAAAACCAGAAGAGATAAATTTGGAATTCCAATATCATTTCTTCAATAATATAGTAATGTTTATTTAGAAACTATAGATATTATCAAGGAGTAATGATTATATATAATGGTATTATCTAGTATATCTTAAGGGGTTTGGAAAATTCATGGAATCTCTATGTTAGGTATTAATGTTATAAAAATTTATTCTTTTAGTTTGAAGAGTATGTGTGATCGAGTGTATGTTTTACATGTTTTTTAAATATATAGTACTTAAAAATCATATAATGAATTTAAAAGACCATATAGTTTTCATTCAAATGATGAAGTAAAAAATTCCTACATTAGAAATTTTAATTTAAATAAATGTGTCATGTTTAAATGAATTTAAGTAAATGATATGTATCTTCATATAGATCTCCTTATATGATAAGAGGTGGTAACAAATAGTTGTTATAAACAATATATTGGTTGGAGAACAGCTACAATAAGACTCAAGAGGGGGTAAATTGAGTTCTTGAATTTTTTTTGACTTTAAAACCACCCTATTTAAGGAATGGAAAGGTATGATATTTTATCTTAATAATAAAGCAGTGAAAATAATAATAGAAACTAAATATATAATAAAATATTTTTATAGTTGTTTATTGAATAAAAATCCTCTAGTCCACTCCACCAACATTCAACTCCTAGAGTATTATGATTTTCACTAGTACTAGTCATTTTCCTGGGGACTACATGACTGAGTGTAAGTACTTAACACTTACAAAAATACCATGATATTTTATTGGGGGTAGTAAAATGATTTATAAACACCATCCTTCAAGATTATTTTTCTATGAACCTTTATATCTTAGTACAAGAAGCTGACACTTCCAAAAGGGAGATAGTATAATGAAAGAAGAAAAATGAAGCTCATAGTTTAAAGATTCAATAAAAAGAAGAGAATAAATCTCAAAGAGAGAGAATGAGAGTGAAGAGTAGCTCATGGGGAGTATTCAATTAGTATAATAAGATAAATATATGAATGTACAAATATAAAATTTTAATCTTATTCTTATTTTTCATAAAATAGATCTGCAGCACAAAAATCTTTGAAAAGACAGTTGAGAGTGAAAGTTATTATTACTTATATATATTTATTATTTATTGAATAATTTGATAAAAAATTATCTTCATATTTCACAACATTATATCCCATAAAATATAGTTATATAATTAAATTCTAGAAATATTTTTCATGAAAATTCTTTAGTAAGAGTACTAATCATTAAATTATTCCGATTCTCATTTATTTTCTTAGTACATGTAACTTATTTATAATTTATTATACTATAAAGTTAAAATATTTAATGCATCTCTAGAAGCATTAAATTCCACTAAAATTATACCAATGTTAATAAAATTGTTTCTTTCAAAACCATGTAACCGATGATGGATCACTATATAGTCAAATTCTATATATTTTAATTTACGAAGCTAATTTTTTCCATTTACTCATTATCCATATAGCTAAGTTACTCATTTAGAAAAATTATATATCCTTATTCCTAACATATATAGATTTTATCCTAGCCAAATGAATCACATATCTATTTAGAACCACATAGATGAATTTACCATGTACCCAATTTATGTTTCTCATTACTCCTTATAGCCGATTCATGTAGGCATTTCATTGATGTATCCATTTGATCATGTAGGTGATTCATCAATGTAGTTGATTTTCACATAGCCTATAACGACCTAGGATTTTCATACATAAATATTACATCTCTTTAGATTAATATTTGATACATTTCACAAATACATACATGAGGACCGTAATGGTTTAGTGTTTTTATAGACTAGATACACTACCTTATTATTTCATGAAAGATCTTAAATATCTCCCATAAATATATCCCCATTCTGTAATATTTATTGACACACCCTAGATAAAACTTTATTTATAAACCGGGGGAAAGGAAACATAATAAAGGATGAGATCAAATGACCAATAAGGGTAAACATAGGAGATATAAATTGATGATCATATGAAAGAATAAGATAAAAATAAGGGTACGAGATTATGAATAAAACTTACAAATTTCATACCCAATATATCATGGATCATAAAAAATGAGAAATTAAATAAAAAATTATCGTTTAAATATACATGAACCACAAGAGTAATAAATCATCACAAATCCATCATAAACTACATGTTCATGTCATATAAGTGTTGCAACATTGTAAGTAGAGAAACAATTTCTTATGTCAAGGTTAATATCTGAGACCTTCAAATCATAATACACCAGGTATCAACACATGTTTCCCATTTCATAATGGATCAATAATAATCACATGTTTCTCATTTTATAATAGATTTGACAACATCACATGTTTCCCATTTCATAATAGACTAGACATCATCACTTGTTTCCCATAGTGGATCAATACCATTGACCTTTTTTCCATAGTGGATCAAGCACATCAGCCTATTTACTATATCCATATTATGAGATATAATAATTTACCCAATTAATTAGAGGTATATATAGGTTCCACCCATCCTTGGTCATAACGTGACCACTATACTTGTCTATAACTAACCAGCATCATTAGTTATAACGTAACCAACACCACATAATGAAAACCATATATAACTGCACCAAAAGTTTATAAAACATTCATCATACCATATCCCATAGAAATAAGATTAGTTTCATAAAAATTTCATTATATCATAACCCATAGAAATTAATTTTTTTTCATAATCATCTTATCAACTCATTATAACATAACCTATGGAAAATTAATGAGTTTCATAAATATATCATCATAATATAAACTATAGAAAAGAAATGGGTTTCATAAATATCTTGTAATCATAAACATAAACCATCCATATAAATAATAATAATTATATCATTGAATCATATCCCGAGTAAAACATAATGAACACTAATGTTTTTTGTCTTTGATGAAAAGAAATTTCATAAAAGATCATCAAAATATTCATGAGGAAAATAACATTTTCACTTTAAAAATTACCTTTTAGATGCAAAAAATTCAAAAAACATTATGAAAATAATTTTATTTGAAAATAAAAATTTAAAACTATAAATTAATCTTCAAAACATTGGGTTTTAATGAATTCAAAAAATTCTATTCATTCGATACATGTTAAAATAAATATTCCTTTCACATTTCAGTAAAATACAAATGGGACTTACTTGGAAGACAACACAAATATTTATTTTAAACTATTTTGTAAAAATTAAAACATGGAAAAATTTATTTATAAATTCATTGGATATTAGTAAAAAAATTCTTTAATTTTATTTATAAAATATGGATATGTAAGAAAAAGGTTTTTCGACATAAGAGAGAATTAAAGACGATTTTTATTAAAAACATTATTTTGAGATATTTAATCCATTAAGAGAGGAAAATGAAATGAAAAAAATTATTTTATATAAATAAATAGAGGATAATAAAACAAATGAGTTTATTGTGAGTTTGATCATAATATATCATCATTGGAATCATATCATAAGCAATTTTGTTAAATAATGAGATTGTAACATTAAACCTTGACCAATTTGGTATCTTTCGAATCATAAGTACCATTAAATAATTTCATCAAATGAAAATTTAAATATCATTAAAATAATTATATTCATGATAAAACTTGGCAAATGTTTAGTATACACACTATACAAGAGAAACGATTGGTGGATATGACATATGTCTCCCAGAAATAAAAGAGAGACTAGAAATCTCTTACCATAAGTCTTGACTTCATTTGTACACATTAGAACTTACTGTATAATAAATAAAGGTTTATTAAAATTCTATTTTAGAAACATAATTATATATATAATACCATATATTATTTACTCATGACCTTTCATTATCTATTTATTAACAATTCCTTGTTAAAATCACCTTTTAGGTAATATCTACTTTGTTTTTCATGTATGTTTTGATTTGGTATTTTCGGTCTGTTTACTTTGATCATGATTCCATAATATAATTTTTTTAACCATGATATAAATATCATATATATTCATTATATATTTACTTATAGTAATCCAATAAAGTTAAATATAGAAAATGAATTACACTATTCATGGAGATGGTAGGTCATACGTACGCACGAACACTATTTCCATTTTCTTGAAGGTTGAAAAAAAATAAAGTTAAATAATATATTACCTTTAAAAAATAATTTTTATATCATATATATCATATATTATCATTAAACCTATCCTTATTACATTCCATTTAAAAATTAATTGAAGAACTAATCACATCGCTTCGTGAGGTGGTAGTCTACCATATACACGAGTGACGTTATCGTATTCCCAGAAAATGGAAAGTAAGAAGTTATATCTGACAATATAATTCCATAAGTATAATTATATCATAAATATCATATAAATATGTTAAATACCTAATTATATCCAACTGTTTGAGGTGGTTATGGAAAACAATGTACATCGGTTCGTGAGGCGGTAGTTCGTCATACTCAGGACTAAAAGTTCTGTTTCCCATTTGATAGAGGAGGAGATGAATATTGGTTATGAAATAAACATAATAATTTTTTTTGTAAATATTATATATTTGTGCTATTATATTGGAATTATTAAGGCATAATTGAGTGTGGTATTTTAATAATTAAAAATAAAGCTCTTAGTGAAGACAATTACATTTCCTTAGAGAAACCTCCTTTAGAGTTCTTATTAAGGATCCTAGGATTGGGATTTTTGGATGAAAAACTGATCTAGAACTAGTATAAGGATGTTTTGGAGTGATTTTATTATATTTTTGTCAGTAAAAATGTATTATTATGTGTGAATAATAGAGGGGAAGAGGTCCCCTTTTATAACTGAGGAGTGGAATTTTAATAAATACCCAAAACTGTTCAATAATGAGAATAAATTTCATGTCACATGTCTACAAATTTTATAAATAAATGAGTGGATGTATTTTATTTTAAATCCAAAGATCCGTATTTTTTTTAAAAAAATATTCCTTAACCTCTAAGTTTACTCACTTCTACCATTTTAGTTTTCACCACGATAACTAGTCACTTTTTAATTACCTATTTAATTTATCCTTTTAGAATAAAATTAAAATGAGACTTATTAGATAATTTGGAAAAAATAATTCTTAATATTTAATATAATTTATTAAATAATTATCCTATGTGTGTTGAAAATTTATTTTAACACATGCGTATGTAACGTGAAAAACCCCATTTTAACCTTAACCACAATAATTATTTTTTATTTTTTTACTAATATTTATGAACAAAAATTAATTTGAACTTATTATATAATATAAATTGTTATAACTAAAAATATGGGATGAATTTTATCAAATTCACTTTTCCAAAGTGTTATAATTTATTTTAAAATAAAACCTGCAGAAACGACGAAAAGACGGTTCTCCAAAGAGAACATTTTCATAAGTATGGAAAGTTTTAATATCAAAATTGAATATGAAATTGATTTCAATGAAATAAATTGGATTAATTATAATATAATTTAAAAAACATTACTTTTAAATTTATTTTAATATAAAATGGAACCTTATAAATTCTTTAAATAAAAACACTATTTTCAATAAAAAAAACTTGTATTTTTCACTATTCATCAAAAAAATTAATCTTTTCATAAAATTATAAAAAATTAAATCTATGATAATTTTGAAATTATGATTAAAAAATTAAATTAAAATTTTCGAATATATTTTCTAAAATTTAAAAATATTAGTTTTAAAATAAGTGTGCAAAACATGATGAAATTGATTTTTGAAAAAATGTATTTTTAACCATAAGACTCAATTAATTTTTATCGCATTCTTTAGAAAAATATTATATTAATGTTAAAAATTTTATGGAATATATAATATATATAAATTTCATTAAAATAATTCTCTAATAGTTACTAATTTAATTTATTAATATAAATACACTTTGCACACATACAAATAGTTTTTTAATAAAAATATTTCTTTAATTTTAAAATAAATTTTATTTTCATTTATAATAAATTTATAACCAATGAATTTATTTTATAAAATTGTAAAAAATATAATTTTCATAATTTTTTAGTCATATTTATACCCCTCAATCCAATGGTTAATCGAGAACTGTCATAAAATAAAATTTTAATAGTATATCGTGGTTCGTTTGAGCTTGGTATTGAATGTAACGCAAACTATCAAAGAATTAAATTTATTTTATTTTTTTCATAAAATCTTGGTGTGTTTCATTCTAACCCCCATAAATAATTTTCATCCTCACAATTTTAACTTGATCTCGATAATCAAGGACTTAAAATTTGATAATACCTTTATTGAAATCCCACATCGTATAAAGGGTTAATATAACTTTCTCTTGATGAGAGAGAAAATGCATCATTAAAACCATATAAAATAACACAAAACTAGGTTTCCAAGTGGGAATAATTAGTGGTAAGTGAAAATATATACATGGATGAGAAAAATAATACCAAAGTACTAATATAGAGTGATAGAAAATATGGCCAGAAGAAATTTCACAACCACTAATACATAAATCTATTGTTAGCTAAAATACCCTTGATTTAACAAAAAATGAAATTAATAAGACAATAATTTTGTCTCAAGATCCCTTTTCTTAAATTTTATGGAATTTTTACTATCATTATAGTGAACATGAGAAAATATACTTACTAATTTCTTTCTATTTTATAAGAACAATCACATCCTTTGGTTGTGCTTTGATCAATTTTAACTTCATCTCTTACTCCAAGAACCAAAGATGATTTTTTATTCCTAAACAAACAATGTATCACAAGATCCATAATAGGATGACAATTCACCCCTTCTATATCTAGTTATCATCAAATATAAAATGGTTAGAACATGTTATCAAATATGGTTAAATCTTTATATGATGAAATAATACATTAATCCCTAAAACCACATCCAAATTTCAATCATTTAAATTCATTCTTAAACCATTAACTAGGATTCATCATCTTATTCCTTAATTTCTTCTTCCTTTCATATGTCATTTGTAGTCTCTTCATCATCATCAAGAAGATCTATATTCATAAACCCTTGCAGATCATCTTCTATAGCTTTCCCCCTAGGACATAAATTTGTATAATACCCATAATATCCACATTTAAAACATTTAACCATTGATGGTGTATTGGGGAAACCATTATTCTCATCAATTTTATTAATTGAAATTTTCATTTTTCCTTGTAAATTACTTAATCTTTACCCTCATTATTTATACATAAAACATCTTATCATTACTTTGATACATTCCCTTGAGCACTTCTTCCCACATTATCAACGTATAAGAAACTGAATCTTCTTTAATTCATGGTCACCATCACCCCAATTCTTAGAAAAATCTCTCTTTTTCTTATTTAGAGAGTTTAAGAGTTTGTTAAGGTGTAAGTTTTTAACTATATATTATGATAAATGATTAGGTATAATCATAATATCATTCACTCTAGTCATTATCCCATTTAGTTTCTAATTAAAACATTGTCTATCACATTAAAAGTTAACCCGGTTCCATCTAGTTTCTGCCACTGAATAAAACCAGAAAGCATAAAATGTTCAACAAAATTCATAACAGGAAACCATATAATCATTAAAAAACATTTATAAGATATCCAAATCATGACACATTATTTTAAATCTAATACACCTTATATTTATCCTAGACCATTTATGATCATAATTTTTTAAAATCCTTTATGATATTTTTTAAAGAGTTTGTGAATTTACAAAACATATCATCCATAAGTATCAAATTAGTGTGTACAAAGACCCATTGTCATGAACCAGGTGATGATCAAGTCCAAGTCAATGCACCCTTTTTAAGTTATTACCCCTAAGTATATCTATTCTAGATTCACATATACCTATAGTATCTGGATATGGATGTAATTAATTGGAAACCACTCACAATATCCTCAACAAAAATTCCAAGATATTTTCTTACATATAAACTTATCCTAAATATTATCCTTATACAAATCCTTATATGTATTCCTAAGGATATCACTAAAATTTTCTCATCCTAGTTTCCAAAGGTTAACTAAAACATTACTATGATAGAAACTATAATGACCTAGGATTTTTTATATATAAATATTGCATATCTTTATATGAATATTAAATACATTTCACAAATAAATGACCAAGGACCATAATGGTTTATCATCTTTGGATACTAGATACACAGTCATATTATTTCATGAAATATCTTCAACATATCCCTTGAATATCTCCCCATTTAGTTATCCTTATAGAAATTCCCTACATAAACCTATCTTCATAACCTAGAGGAAATTAAACATAAGAAAGGGTGATCTCAAATGCTCAGTAAGGGTGAACAAGGGAGATATAAATCTATCATCATATGAAATCATAAGACAATTATAAGTGTATGAGATTATGAATTTAACTTAAAAATTTCATACCCAATATTTCATGGATCATAAACATAAGAAATGGAATAAAACATTATCATTTCAAAATAAATTAACCATAAGAGTGATAAATTATCATAAATAAACCCTTAAACACAAGTTCGTGACATATAAGCGTGGTACCATCATAAGTATAGAATCTATTTTTTATGTCAAGGTTAAAATCCAAGACCATAAAATACTGACATATCAGGTACGAACACCTATTTCCCATTCCACAATGGATCAAGAATCATCACCTATTTCCCATTTCATAATGTATTATGCATCATTACTTGTTTCCCATTTCATAACAGATCATAAATGATCACCTATTTACCATAGTGGATCAATAAAATCATCCCGTTTCCCATTGCTATCTCATAATATACAATAATTTATCCAATGCATTGGAAGGAGATATAGGTTTCACCTATACTTGGTTATAATGTGACCACTGGCATTTTTTAATTTGTAACCACCATCCTTGATTATAATGTAACCAATAGCACATGACTAAAACCATACACAAGTGTTCCAAAATATTATTAAACATTTATAATATCACAACTCATAGAAAGTAAATGGGTTTTATAAAAATTTCATCAGAGCATAACACAAATAAAGGTAATGGGTTTCATAATCATCTCATCAACTCATCATAGAATAACCCATGTAAAAGGAATGAGTTTTACAAAAATCTCATTATAACATAACCCATGGAAAAGAAATGAGTTTCATAAATATATAATCATAATAAACATAAACCATCTAGAGAAATAATAAGTATGGTATCTTTGGATCACATCCCCAATAAAACATAAGAAACACTAAAGGTTTTTTTCATTGATAAATAGAAATTTCATTAAATACCATTAAAACATTCTTGACGAAAATAACATTATCACTTTGAAAATTACCATTTAAAAACTAACAATTCATTAAAAATTGTAAAAAACTTTTTTTTTTAAACTTATAAAGTATGCTTTAAAAAATTGGGTGTTCATGATGGTGGGAAATTCCATTCATCTCGTACACATTAAAATAAATATTCCTTTCACATTTTAGTAAATGCCAAAAGGGTCTTTTTTGGAAAACAACATGAATATTCCTTTTAAACTATTTCTTAAAAATTAATCCATGGGAAATAATTTCTTCAATATAATTGTATAATAGTAAAAAGTTTATTTAAAACATTTTTATAAAAAATGGATTTCAAAAATAAAGGTTTTCGATCGAAGATATAAATAAAGTTGATTTTTATTAAAAAACTTTTTTGGTATATTTAATAATTTAAGTGAGGAAAATGAAAGGAAAACATGTATTTTCTATAAATAACTACATGATAATAAATTAAATTAGATTCTTGAGAGTTATATCATGATATATCATCTTTGAAATCATTTCCTAAACAATCCTGTTAAACAATGATATTGTAACCTGACACCATTACCACTTTGGTATCTTTTGAATCATAAGTATCATTAAAGAATAAAATAAAATTAATCTTCAAATATAATTAAAATAATAATATTAATGAAATGACATTTATAAGGGTAATTATATACACCACACAAAAAAACGAGTGGTGAATATGGCATTTGTCTCCCATAAATAAAAGAAATACTAAAAATCATTTTCCTTAAGTCCTAAATTCCCTCAAAAACATTTTAACCTCCTCTATAATAAATAAGTATTTATTATAACTTTATTAAAAAACCATAATTACATATATCATATGATATATGATTTACTTATGACCTTTTATTACCCATTTATTAACAATTTCTTGTCAAAATCATATTTCGGGTAATAATTGCTTTATTTTTCATTTATGTTTGGATTTTGAAATTGTTTTCCATTTAATTAGATCATTTTTACATCATGTAAAAAATGGTAAAAATTATATATATAAGGACCCGACCTTAAACATTTATTATTATTGAATTAAATGAATAATTCACATTGAGGATATTTTCAGGTTTAGAGTTTTAGAGAATTAGGACATAACTATTACATCTCAAAGATTACAAAGTAGACACATCTACTCAGCTTCCATTTTTTCCCACAAAATAAAAACTCTTGAACACAAGAGTCATGTCTAGTTCCATGTTTTAGACAGCCTGACATTTCCTTTATCCCATCCTTGAACCTATTCATCTTTATGTCATGTGAAAAACATTTCAAAAAAACTTGGGATGAGCATAAAAAGCTCAGTAAGGGTTATAACAATACGGAAAGAAAACATTATACTTTGTATACATAATAATCAATGAAATCATACTTTACTCATAAAACATAAGCAAGTTAACATACCTCATGAAATCATAAGATTTACGAATAACTCATAGAAATCATAAAACATAAAGGTAACTTGAGGAATTCATAAAATTCTTAAGTAGGGAGTAACCCTCATGGTTAAGTTTGGAATACCCATCACAATATATTCCCTAAATCTCTTCGGAGAAACCTTAGCGTTTAACCCCTTCGCGTTACCCAATGCATTGGAGTGCTATATCGGGCTCACCTACCCTTAGTTTATCACAGAACCACCCATTTTCATAAACAATGCCCAAGAAATAAAACATAATTGTATCACATAACTTAATCATAAAGGAAATATAACATTCCCACATTGCAATAACAATATAACATTTTAAGATATTGAAATAATGAATCTATTCAAAAAAACCATTTTCAAAACCATTTAAAACATTTAATAAAGAGATTTTTGAATCAAAGTGTCCCATACCACCTTGAAGCTTTTAACATTTTAAACCATTAATATCCATATAAAAAATAATTACAACCATTTTGAAAACATGGATATTAATAAGAACAAATCATTAAAACATTTAAAGTGATATTTTAGTTAAAGGCTTTTTACCAAAATTAGAGACACTTGAATACAATAATTGAGGAATAACATTTAATTAGAACTTTATTATATCATGAGAATAAATGGATTCATGATATAATATTTCAAAGGACAGTATATACACCATGTAAGAGTGAATTGGTGCATAACAACAATGAAGTCTCAATAGAAATGTAAAATGAGATGAAATCCCTTATAAAGAAGGTATCCTTAAATTAAGGATAATTCAATCTCAAAATTACGTGTGACAAATATAAATACACCCAATATAAGTGGATATTAAGTTTAAAACAATCAAAGGTCATTCACACATATTCAAAAGATGAAATATTCAATAACTACATGTTGAACCCAAAGAAATCGAAATTGGGTTAAAAAGTTCCCTTGGTAAAATTCGACAGCCTAACGACGTCACTTTAAAATTCATAAAATTAGTTGATGAGAGAGAAAATGGTATCTCATAACTTGGAAATAAAATTTACATCAATAAGGATATATAAGAACATATCCCAATATAAAAATATGTAAATTAAAAGACATAACAAAATAATTCTTTTTAAAAGAGGAGTGTGAAAGGTTCCCTTACCGATTTTGGAAAATTTCTAAATGTACAGCCCATGAAAGAAGGGTAATACAATTAAGATGTATATACCCATAAATGAGATTATATTATACAAATAGTAAAATAATGGGTAGTACATACACCACACATATGGAAATAGTGGCCAATGTAGCATGAATCTCACGGGAATAAAAAGTGAGATGAAAATCCCCTTATGAAAATTTGGCAGCCTAACGACGCCACATAAAAATTACAAAAATGGATTCATGATATCAAATAGGGTCTCTCATAATATGAACATAAAAAGTACAGAATTAGGGAAATAAAATAACATCCCCAAACATAAGAAATATGAGCTTAAAAGAAATGACATTAAAGAGAGTACTTAAAAAGAATGAGAGAGGTAGGATCCCTTACCTCAAGTCCGACTTGTCTTGTTCGTTTCTTTATATTCCTAAATAATAAACTTTGGTAAATTTATAATTTCTTAAGGTACTCATTTAAAGATTATTATTCAGTTCATATCACATATTATAATGTTATAATAATTGGTTAATAATGTGAGTTCATATCAGACGTTTTTGTCGATGTTTGGTACATGAGTAAAAAATGAACGTGTTTGAAAATGATTGTCCATGTAGTTATAAGTAAATAATCTCCAGAATAGTACTAATGATTTAAATATCATATATATCCAGTAAATATTCATTTTATACTATTCCATAACATTTTTATATAAAAATAAATGAAATGCACCATTCATGGAGACGGTAGGCCGTACGTACGCATGAACGCTACTTTCATTTCATTGTCATTTTAATGGAATTAAAAATAATTGAGAGATATATATATTATAATTACATTATAATATATATGTTTTATAGGTCACATAATTTCATTAATTTCATTCTTTATACATTCTAGGTATTTCATTAACGAGTCACATAACTTGAGGGGGCGGTAGTCCACACTTCCTTGTATGAAATTATCGCATTTGCACAACATGAAAAGCATAAAGGTATGTTTTAAATATAAAATACAGATTCATATAAAAAATATAAATACCATATATATCATATATAAAACACAGTGACATCATAATGGCCACCATGAAAGGTGTTAAGAGAAGATTGAACAATCATCGTTTCGTGAGACAGTAATTACCCATCCACAGAAACTATATGTTCTTTAACCATTATACATAGGTGTGTGTAAGTTTAGCTCGAATACTTTTCATAAAAACATCCTAGTATATTTAATATACTTTTTTTGTTACAAAATAAAGGAATAAATAGAGTTTAGGGGTTTGGAGAATCAAAATAAAACAAAAGAACACAAGTGAAGACATTACCTTTAAATCGGGTAACTCCTCTTGGTTTGAACCAAAAGGGTTTATTGAAGAGGATTATGCAAAATTTGAGGCTTCAATGACGAAGAGAGGGATTTGGAGAGATGAAATGGGCAGGGGTTGGCCGAGCCAAAGGCTTGAGAGGTGTGTGTAAGGTGGTAGAGGTGGGGGACTTTTATAAGAGAAGAGGAGGGGCACTCTTGGAATGTTTTAAAATATTACTTTATTATAAAATGATTTTCGGATTTTAAAGGTCCCAAAAGGATATATTTCAAGGATAAGGTGATTAGGTTTTAAAATACACCCATAAAATAGGTTTGTGACAAGTTTAAGACTTATATTTCACCCTATATTCTCATTTTATTTAAATCGTTCATTTATGAGGTAATCACTGCATCATCACGATGTCATAAATAAAATAATTTATATAATGTATAAAAATTATAAAAAAAATATCATGATGTAGGAAATATTTTTATATTTATAATTAATATTTATAGTCAAAAATATGACTTGTATAACCCCATGTAAAAATTGTTTTAGTAAAAAAATACATGTTTGTGACATTTTAATTATAACTTTAAATAAAAAGTTATTAATGTCATTTTCCAACCAAAGTGGCTCCATGGGGTCCCCAAGTTGACCCAAGTATTTTCTTGGTCTTCTATGACTCATCCAATAAGGGTAGGACATTTTTCAAGGTCATTTCATATTATTAAAACATTATTTTTACCTTAAATTACACTAATTACATTTAATCGCGATTAATAAAACTTAAAAGTTACTATTCACCAAAAATTATTTTAATCCCATTGAACCAAATTTTACATCCTAAAGACAACCATGTATGTCAGATTTTTGAAAATCAAATCAAATAAGTGTTAAAGTTTCATTTAAACGAAAAATCAGTTTTTTAACTACCACTTAGTGGTTTCACTATTCATCAAAAATTGATGTTTTTCACAAAAATACCAAAAATTCATCCTAAGATATATTTGATATTCGGAATTAAAAAATGATGTCTATTTTAAAAAATTCAAAACATATAAGTTTCATTAATTAATTTAATAATTAATTCCCGCTGTCAAAACAAATAGCATGTTTTTAAGAAACAATATATATTAAAAGATTGACAATAGTTTAAGTTCAATTTCAAAGTGAGATTAATTCCAATGAACAACATTAGATTAAATGGTAAAAATTTATTCTAATTTCACTTTAAAACCAATTCAAAAGATAATATAATAATATAAATAAATTATATTAAAAATAGGTTTTGAATTAAAATACAACATTTTTCACTATTCATTAAAAATTGAACTTTATCAGAAAAATACAAAAAAGTTACAAAAAGTAAATTTTGATATCTTGATTCTAAAGAAAGATTTTATTTTGTCCCAGAGAGTGTACAAGACTGACCAAAACTATTTTTAAAGAGGTTTCGCCATCAAAAGGCGTTAAATCGACCTTTTAGTGAATATTAGAGTAATTATGCTTAAGATTGAATTCCTTTCTTATTTTAAGCCTTTATCTTTTATTGGATAAATGTAAAAACATTTAACAAACATAAATAATCATATTTTAGTTATTTATATTCATTCCTGCCAATACAACGGATACGTGTTAACTAGCATTTAAAATAATATTATTTTATTATTAGAGTGCAACATAAGATTTCAAAGAAACTCGTTGTTGCATATTGGGTATTCCATCGACCATAGTGTTCCCTTTAAATTAATATTAACATTTTATTCACTAATATGGATAAATATAAAAATGTCATATTATTTATTTACCTGGGGTGTTACATCCTTCCCCCCTTTTTGGAATTGCGTCCTCACAATTTTGAAATTGGGCTTGGAAACTTCATTGAAAGCCCCACATCGGAAAAAGAGTAAATTAAACTATCACTTTAAAAGAAAGAAAGGGAAGTACAAAGTTCACCCGAGTTAACCCATACTAGGATTCCGTGTATGAAAACATGGATATGGAAGAAAAAACAAAGGGTCATGTTCTGAGGGAGAGTGATAGAAAACATGTTTAGGAGAAAGTTAACCACCAGAAAATCACAAACTTGTGATGGGTTAAACGGTATTGGATTCCCCAGTAGGAAAAGTTAATGGACAACATTTTTTTTAAGTTTCTTTTCATTAAGGAATTTATTTTTGAGCTTAACTAAAACATAAGGAAACATACTTTCTTGTCATGTTGACTTTCAACTTTTACTAGATTTCTTACATGAACTCATATTTTCTCCAAAAGATGAGTATTTAGGAAGAATTGTTTACATTAAGAGAGCTATAATCAACTTATAGAGAATCACATAATCCAAAAAAGAGAACTATATACTTCTCATGTCTTTAGACCTTAACCAAAACTAAACCAAAAAGGTTAGTATGAGATCAGATAATACCCAAAAAGGATAATCCTTTATAAAAAAAATCTATTCTTAATCTCCAAAATTTTTCAAACAATACCCAAAGTTCAACAAAGACCATTCAAGAAAAAATTTGTCCATAAAATTATTCAAAGTAAACCAAACTAAGATTGAATCCCAAATATTTGAAGGATTTAATCACATAATGTCACAAGTTACAAATTAACATTTATCTCCAAATAACATCAGTTACTCTTAAAGTCTCATACTGAAAAGTAATTAACCTAATCACATATCCTCCATGATAGGTTAATAATTTCCATAGATAACCCAAAATCAACTTACTCTTGATTCATAAAATCATCCAACCAAAAAAATAATTTGTCAAACAAACTAGGGACTTCACGTAGTCCAGTGGTAGGCGATAAATATTAGTCGCACTTTGGTTGTGGGGTCGATCCCGCAGCTTTGTCCGACGCGACGGGTTGTCACACGGGCTGCGTGTTGTCCTTTTTACAAAACTATATAATTCTTAAAACATTCCCCAAAACGAGATAAAATATTCAAAAATAACCATAACATAATTTAATATCAAGTTTATCTCATGTCGTTCATATTCCATCATAACGTATAGTAACCCATAATTACCTCAAAAGTAAGGATCATATAAACCCTAATGGTTACCTTTATAATTATTACATGAACTTCCATGTCGAGTTGGTTCTCTCATACATGATTTATTAGATAACTCACCAAGGTTCAAGTGGTTTATCATGACACCTGATAGTTGGTTTAGAATAACCACTAGATTTCTCATAGAATCCCCCATTTCATCCAGTCTCTTAATCAGAGAACCACCATAGTTTCCTTCAAACCCATTGTCACTTTGGTGCCTTCTAGATCCATCCATTTACTAAAAACATAAATGTCCGTGTGAGTATATCAACAAAACCATCATGTACTAATGAGGAAGATAAACACTAAGATATACTTACTCATTCACTTTATCTAAAACTAGGACTCTTTCTAAAATCCTAACCATTATGGTAATGTCACTTATGCTTATAGAATACCCTAACCTATAAAGTTATCTAAACCGACATCTGATACCAACTATAAGGACCCAGCCTTAAACATTTATTATTATTGAATTAAATGAATAATTCACATTGAGGATCCTTTCAGGTTTAGAGTTTTAGATAATTAGGACATAACTATTACATCTCAAAGATTACAAATTAGACACATCTACTCAGCTTCCATTTTTTCCCCACAAAATAAAAACTCTTGAACAAATGAGTCATGTCTAGTTCCATGTTTTAGACAGCCTGGCATTTCCTTTATCCCATCCTTGAACCTATTCATCTTTATGTCCTGTAAAAACATTTCAAAAAAAAACATGGGATGAGCATAAAAATCTCATTAAGGGTTATAACAATACGGAAAGAAAACATTAGTCTTTTTATACATAAGAATAAATGAAATCATACTTTACTCATAAAACATAAGCAAGTTAACATACCTCATGAAATCACAAGATTTACGAATAACTCATAGAAATCATAAGACATAAAGGTAACTTGAGGAATTCATAACATTCTTACGTAGGGAGTAACCCTCATGGTTAAGTTTGGAATACCCATCACAGTATATTCCCTAAATCTCTTCGAAGAAACCTTAGTGTTTAACCCCTTCGCGTTACCCAATGCATTGGAGAGATATATCAGGCTCACCCGCCCTTAGTTTATCACGGAACCACCCATTTTCATAAACAATGCCCAAGAAACAAAACATAATTGTAGCACATAACTTAAGCATAAAGGAAAGATAACATTCCCACATTGCAATAACAATATAACATTTTAAGATATTAAAATAATGACTCCCTTCAAAGAAACCATTTTCAAAACCATTTAAAACATTTAATAAAGAGATTTTTGAAGCAAAGTGTCTCATACCACCTTGAAGCTTTTAACATTTTAAACCATTAATATCCATATAAAAAAATCATTACAACCATTTTGAAAACATGGATATTAATAAGAACAAATCATTAAAACATTTAAAGCGATATTTTAGTTAATGGATTTTTACCAAAATTAGAGACACTTGAATACAATAATTGAGGAATAACATTTAATTAGAACTCTATAATATCATGAGAATAAATGGATTCATGATATAATATTCGAAAGGACAGTATATACACCATGTAAGAGTGAATTGGTGCATAACAATAATGAAGTCTCAATATAAATGTAAAATGAGATGAAATCCCTTATAAAGAAGGTATCCTTAAATTAAGGATAATTCAATCTCAAAATTATGTGTGAAAAATATAAATACATCCAATATAATTGTATATTAAGTGTAAAACAATCAAAGGTCATTCAAAAATATTCAAAAGATGAAATATTCAATAGCTACATGTTGAACCCAAAGAAATCGAAATTGGGTTAAAAAGTTCCCTTGGTAAAATTCGACAGCCTAACGACGTCACTTTAAAATTCACAAAATTAGTTGATGAGAGATAAAATGGTATCTCATCACTTGGACATAAAATTTACATCAATAAGGATATATAAGAACATATCCCAATATAAAAAGATGTAAATTAAAATATATAACAAAATAAGTCTTTTTAAAAGAGGAGTGTGAAAGGTTCCCTTACCGATTTGTGAAACTTTCTAAACGTACACCACATGAAAGAAGGGTAATATAATGAAGATGTATCTACCCATAAATGAGAGTATATTATACAAATAGTAAAATAATGGGTAGTAAATACACCACACATATGGAAATAGTGGCCAATGTAGCATGAATCTCACGGGAATAAAAAGTGAGATGAAAATCCCCTTATGAAAATTCGGCAGCCTAACGACGCCACATAAAACTTCCAAAAATGGATTCATGAGATCAAATAGGGTCTCTAATAATATGAACATAAAAAGTACATAATTAGTTACATAAAATAACGTCCCCAAACATAAGAAATATGAGCTTAAAAGAAATGACATTAAAGAGAGTACTTAAAAAGAATGAGAGAGGTAGGATCCCTTACCTCAAGTCCGACTTGTCTTGTTCGTTTCTTTATATTCCTGAAAAATAAAATTTGGACAATTTATAATTTCTTAAGGTCCTACTTTAAATATTATTATTCAGTTCATATCACATATTATAATGTTATAATAATTGGTTAATAATGTGAGTTCATATTAGACATTTTTGTCGATGTTTGGTACATGAGTCAAAAATGAACTTGTTTGAAAATGATTGTCCATGTAGTTATAAGTAAATAATCTCCAGAATAGTATTAATGATTTAAATATCATATATATCTAGTACATATTCATTTTATACTATTCCATAACATTTGTACATAAAAATAAATGAAATTCACCGTTCATGGAGACAGTAGGCCGTACGTACGCATGAACGCTACTTTCATTTCATTGTCATTTTAATGGAATTAAAAATAATTGAGAGATATATATATTATAATTACAGTATAATATATATGTTTTATAGGTCACATAATTTCATTAATTTCATTCTTTATACATTCCATGTATTTCATGAACGAGTCGCATAACTTGAGGGGGCGGTAATCCACACTTCCTCGTATGAAATTATCACATTTGCACAACATGAAAAGCATAAAGGTATGTTTTAAATATAAAATACAGATTCATATGGAAAATATGAATACCATATATATCATATATAAAATACAGTGACATCATAATGTCCACCATGAAATGTGTTAAGAGAAGATTGAACAATCATCGTTTCGTGAGACAGTAATTCACCATCCACAGAAACAGTATGTTCTTTAACCATTAGACGTAGGTTTGTGTAAGTGTAGCTCGAATCCTTCACATAAAAACATACTAGTATATTTAAGATACTGGTTTTGTTACAAAATAAATTAATAAAAATATTTTAGGGGTTTGGAGAATCAAAATAAAACAAAAGAACACAAGTGAAGACATTACCTTTAAATCGGGTAACTTTTCTTGGTTTGAACCAAAAGGGTTTCTTGAAGAGGATTCTGCAAAATTTGAGGCTTCAATGATGAAGAGAGGGGTGTGGAGAGATTAAATGGGCAGGGTTTGTCTGAGACAAAGGCTTGAGAGGTGGGTGTAATGTGGTAGAGGTGGGGGCCTTTTATAAGAGAAGAGGAGGGGCACTCTTGGAATATTTTAAAATATTACTTTATTATAAAATGATTTTGGATTTTTTAAAGGTCCCAAAAGGATATATTTCGCGGATAAGGTGATAAAGTTTTGAAATAAACTCATACAATAGGTTTTTGACAAGTTTAAGACTTATATTTCAACCTATCTTCCCATTTTATTTAAATCGTTCATTAATGAGGTAATCACTACATCATCACGGTGTCATAAATAAAATAATTTATATAATGTCTAAAAATTATAAAAAAAAATAATGATGTAGGAAATATTTTTATTTTTATAATTAATATTTATAGTCAAAAATATGACTTGTATAACCCCATGTAAAAATTGTTTTAGTAAAACAATACATGTTTGTGACATTTTAATTTTAACTTTAAATAAAAAGTTATTAATTTTATTTTCCAAACAAAGTGGCTCCATGGGGTCCCCAAGTTGACCCATTGATTTTCTTGGTCTTCCATGACTCATACAATATGGTTAGGACATGTTTCAAGGTCATTTCATATTATTAAAACATTATTTTTACCTTAAATTACACTAATTACCTTTAATCGTGATTAATAAAACTTAAAAGTTACTATTCACCAAAAATTATTTTAATCCCATTAAACCAAATTTTACATCATAATGAAAACCATGTATGTATTATTTTTGAAAACCAAATCACAGAAGTGGTGAAGTTTCATTTAAAAGAAAAATCAGTTTTTTAACTACCACTTAGTGGTTTCACTATTCATCAAAAATTGATGTTTTTCACAAAAATACCAAAAATTCACCCTAAGCTATATTTGATATTCCGAATTAAAAAATGATGTCTATTTTAAAAAATTCAAATCATATAAGTTTCATTAATTAATTTAATAATTAATTCCAGCTGTCAAAACAAATAGCATGTTTTTAAGAAACAATATCTATTAAAAGATCGACACTTGTTTAAGTCCAATTTCAAAGTGAGATTAATTCCAATGACCACCATTGGATTAAATGGTAAAAATTTATTCTAATTTCACTTTAAAACCAATTTAAAAGATAATCTAATAATATAAATAAATTATATTAAAAAGAGGTTTTGAATTAAAATACAACATTTTTCACTATTCATTAAAAATTGAACTTTATCAGAAAAATACCAAAAAGTTACACAAAGTAAATTTTCATGTCCTAATTATAAATAAAGATTTTATTTGGTCCAAGAGAATTTAAAAGAGTGACCAAATCTATTTTTAAGGAGGGTTCGCCATCAAAAGGCGATAAATCGACCTTTTAGTGAATATTAGAGTAATTATGCTTAAGATTGAATTCCTTTCTTATTTTAAACCTTTATATTTTATTGGATAAATGTAAAAACATTTAATAAACATAAATAATAATATTTTAGTTATTTATATTCATTCCTTTTAATACAACGGATACGTGTTAACTACCATTTTAAAAAATATTATTTTATTATTAGAGTGAAACATAAGATTTCAAAGAAACTCATTGTTGCATATTGGGTACGCCATCCACCATAGCGTTCCCTTTAAATTAATATTAACATTTTATTCACTAATATGGATAAATATAAAAATGTAATATTCTTTATTTACCTGGGGTGTTACAATATATATATCATATATATTCATTATATATATTTTTATTGTAATGCAATAATTTTAGTGATAGAAAATTAATTTCACCGTTCATGGAGACAGTAGGTTTTACGTACGCATTAACACAATTTCTGTTTTCTTGAAAAATGAAATAAAATAAAGATAAATAATATATTACATTTACATAAAAAAATTTATGTCATATTTATCACATATTTTCATTAAACCTACCCTTAATACCTTCAGTGTAAAGTGTATGTGAATAATGAATCACATCGCTTCATGAAGCGATAGTCTGTTGTACACATGAGAAACATTTTTGTATTCCTATGAAATGAAAATTAAGGAGGTATATGTGATATTATAATTAGAAAATTATAATTATGTCAGAAATATTTTATAAATATTTTAAATCCAAAATTATATCGAGTCGTTAGAGGTGGATATAGAAAACAAAATACATCTGTTTGTGAGGCGGTAGTCTGTCGTACATATGATCGATGATTTCTTTTAGCATTTGATTAAAGATAAGATGAATATAGGTTATTAAATAAAAATGATAAAACTCCAGTATATTTTATATGCTGGTGTTATTATATTGGAATTATAAAGGAATAATTGAAGGTGGTAAGAGAAGAAGTAAAAAATAAAGTGTTTAGTGAAGAAAAATACCTTTTCTTTGAGAAACCCCCTTTAGATGTCTTATTAAGGACCATAGGGTTGGTATTTCGGGATAAAAATAAAATATAGAACATATATAATGATTTTGGGTAGTGATTTTATCATATTTTAGTTGATACAAATGTATTATGATGTTTGATGAAGTGAGGGGAGGAGGTCCCTTTTATAATTAAGGAGTGACATTTTTGTAAATTTCCAGAACTATTCAATAAAGGGAAGTCACTCTCATGAAATGTGCTGAAAATTTGATAGATAAATGAGTTTGGGGACTATATGGTCAACACAAACCTAAAAAATATGTGTTTCAAACATGTGTCACTTTTACCATTTTTGTTTTCACCACAGTAGCTAGTCTCTTTTTATTCACCAATTTAATTTATCCATTAAGAATAAAATTAAGTTGAGAAATGTTAGATAAATTTTAACCAATGGTTATAAATATTAAATATATTTTATTAAATAAATATCCTATTTTTTGAAAATTAATTCGAACTCATGCATATGTAAGATGGAAAACCTCATTTTAAGCTTAACTGCTGTAATTAATTTTTATTTTATATACTAATATTTTTGAAAAAAAATAATTTGAACTTATTATATAATATAAATTATTCTTATTTAAAATATGAAATAAATTTTTTCAAATTCAATTCCCAAAGGTGACATAATTTAATTTAACATAAAACTCATATGCGTGATGAAAAAGTGGTTTTTGAAAAATAAATATTTTATAAGTATAAAAGTTTTAATATAAATATTCGATATAAAATTGATTACAATGACCTAAATTGGTTTTATTATAATATAATTTTACTAATTTTACATTTAAAATTATTTTAAAACAAAATTTAACTATATAAATTCATTAAATAAAAAGAAGTTTTAAATAAAAATCATTATGTTTCACTATAATCTTTTTAGGAAATTAAAAAAAAAATCACTCTAAGAAATTTTTTAAATTATGATTTAAAAAATGAAGTTTATTTTCCTAAATAAATTTTATAAAAATAGAAGAAAATATTTTTAAAATAAGTTTTCAAAATATGATAAAACTGCTTTTTATAAAAAAAAATACATTTTTTAAGCATAAAACTGGATTTCTTATTATCCCATGATTTAACAAAATTATTATATTAATGTTAAATTTTTTATTGAATATAAAAGATATAAATTTCATTAAAATCATTCCCGTATATTTAATAATTTAATTTATTAGGATAAAAACACTTTAAGCGCATAAAAACATTTTTCATAAAAATATATTTTTTTATTATCAAATGATTTTTATTTTCATTTCTAATCAATTTATAACCAATGAATTTATTTTATACAGTGTAAAAAATATAATATTTATAATTTATTTATTACTATTTATATATTAAAATCTAATGGTTAGGTGATAATTATCATATAATAATACTTTAATAGAATATCCTGATTCTATTGAACTCAGTGTTGCATGTAATGCAACCTATCAATGAATTAAATTTATTTAAGAAAAAAATTCATAAAATTTTGAGGTGTTACATTCTACCCCATTAAATCAATTCTATCCTCAAAATTTAACTCAATCTTAATTATAATGAGATTAAAATTTTAAAATACCTTCATTTAAATCCCACATCATATAAATAGTTAATAAATCTTTCTCTTGATAAAAGAGAAAGGGAAAAATTAAGTCCATAAGTAATAAAAAACTAGGTTTACAGGTGGCAAAAAATAAATAGAAAGTGAAAATATGGACATGGAGGAGAAAACTAATGCCCAAGGACCAAAATAGAGTGATAGAGAACACGTCCTGGAGAAATTAAACAACCACGAAACCATAAATTTGTAATGTGTAAAAGACTATTGATTCAACAAAAATGAATGTATTAATACAAACTTTTTGTCTCAAGTTCCTTTTTCCTAAAGTTGAGGGAATTTTTACTATCATGATAGAGAACATGAGAAATTAAAGTTACTTTTTTATTTAAATTTCATAATCACAATATCATCCTTTGGTTTTTCTTCAATCAATTTCAACTTCATATATTCATCCAACAAATAAAGATGAGGTTTTCTTGTCTAAAACACTAGCGGATCACAAGATCCCCAATATAATGATAAGTCATTCCTTTTAACACTTTTTATAATAAAAAAATGGTTATAACATGTTATCCAATTTAGATAAATCTTTATATGAATAAATAATACATGAATCTCTAAAACCTTATCCAAAGTTCAAGTAAAACCATTCCATAAATGGTTAACCTTAAAAACCTTCCAAAATTAAAAAAAATATAGAAGGTCACTAAAATTTTAAAATAAACTTAACATTAATCCCCCAAATATAATTAGGTAGCTCTTAATTATAACATACAAATATGTGAATACTTTTGTCATGTATTCTCCTAAAACATGGTAATAACAAAAATTACCATTAAATATACATAAAAAAAGTTCTTTCTCATTCCTTAAATAAAACCTCATATTATTGAATATATTCCATAAATAAATAAATGTTATAAAATTAATTAATGATAACATAACCCACTTTTTTATCAAATCCTCATTAATCGATCCAAAGTTAATTAATACTATCCAATTTAATTTGTCCATATTAATCCTCAATTTATTCAAAACAAACACCATTATCTCAACATCAAGAATATATTAAGGGTTTTTCCCATAATCATGTGTTTCCCATAAAATATCACCTTTAAATTATATCATGACACTTTATTTTAAATATAAGAGACCTTAGGTTTAACCAATTCCATTCATGATCATCATCTATTAAAATCCTTCATGATGGTTCATAGGGAGTTTGGGAATTTCAAAAATACATCCCTTGAGAGTTTCATACCAGGTGTGAAACAAGGCCCATTATAATATTCCAGGTAATAATCAAGTCCATCTCAATGCACTATTTTAAGAGTTATCACACCTAGGTACATCCATTTCATATCTACACCCACTTGTAGAATAAGAAATGGTGAGCTTTGATGCCCAATAAGGGTAAAAATGAGAGATATCAATCAATGATCATATGAAATATTAAGATAAGAATAAGGGTATGAGATTAGTAATATAACTTATATTGTTCATACCCAATATATCATGGATCATAAATATGATCAATGGAATAAAACATTATCATTTCAAAATACATGAGCCATAATAGTAAAAAATCATCATAAATAAATCATGAACCATAAGTTCATTCCATATAAGTATGGCACTATAATAATAATAAAAACCATTTTGTATGTCAAGGTTAACATTTAAGACCATAAAATCATAATATCTTAGGTATCAAAACCAGTTTACTATTTCATAATGGATCTAACATCATCACCTATTTCTTATTTGATAATGTTCTAGATATCATCACCAGTTTCCCATAGTAGATCACACCCATTGACATGTTTCCCATAGTGGATCCAAGTCATCAGCCAATTTCCTATAGATATCTAATGAGATATAATAATTTATCCAATGAATTAGATGGAGATATCGGTCCCAAACATCCTTAGTTATAATGTGACCACCATCCTTAGTTATAATGTAACAACCATCCTTGGTTATAAATTAACCACCATCACATAATGAAAACCATACATAAGTTTTCCGCATGATCATAAAACATTAATCATATCATATCCCATAAAAAGTAAATGGGTTTCATAAACATTTCATCATAGAATAAACTATATAAAGTAAATGAGTTTCATAATCATATCATCAACTCGTCATATCATTACCCATGTAAAATGAATGGGTTTCATAAATATCCCATCATAACATAGCCCATGAAAAAGAAACGAGTGTCATAAATATCTTGTCATCATAAACATAAACGATCTAGAGAAATAATAAGTATGGTATCATTGGATAATATCCATATTTAAACATAATAAACACTAAAGGTTATTGTATTTATGAATAGAAATTTCATAAAATATCAATAAAACATCATTGAGAAAAAATAACATTTTCAAATTGATAAGTTACTTTTCAAAACTAACAATTCACAAAAAATCTTGAAAATCGTTTTATTTGAAAATAAAATTTTAAAATTATAAAGTAATCTTTAAAACATTGGGTGGTCATAACAATAATAAATTTTTTTCATGATGTACATGTTAAAACAAAGATTCCTTTGACATTTCAGTAAAATCCAAATGGTCGTTGTTTGGAAAAAAATATGAAGATTCCTTTGAAACCAATTTATAAAAATTAAAACATGGGTAAAAATGACTTGAAACCATTTGTAAATGATATTTAAGACTTTAAAATGTTGGATTTGAGAACTCAAGAGTCACAACCTATGATACCAATTGTTTGTCAAAGAACAAATACACCATGAATCAAGAGGGGGTGAATTGAGTTCTTGAGATTTCCTTCACTTTTAAAAACACCTCATTTAATAGATGAAATGGTATTATATTTTATCATGAAAATAAAGTAGAATAAAATATGAATATAAATAAAAGATATAATATAGGATATTTATAGTGGTTTGGTGAACAAATATCCCATAGTTCACTCCACCAATTCTCAACTACCAGAGAATGGTTATTTTGACTAGTATTGGTCCTTTTTCCAAGCACTACATGACTAAGTAAAATTAGTAGACACTTGGTAAAATACTAGGATATTTTAACAGGATTATACTAGGATTTACAAACACCACCCTTCAATTTCATTTTACTTGGAACCTTCAGAACTTAGTACAAGAATTTGAAACTTCCAATAAAGAGAGAGTATAATGAAAAATTTCAAATAAAGCTCATAGTTACAAGATGTAACTGATATAAGAGAATAAATTTTCAAGATATAGAATGAGAGTGTGGAGTATATTGAGGAAATTATTCTGATAATAAATCAATATATATATTTGAAGGCACAACTATATAATTTGAATCTTCTTTTTCTTTTTTTGTAGAACACTATTGCATCCTAGAAATATTTGAAAAGAGAGTTGATAGTGAAAGTTCTTGTAAATTATCTATATTTATCCCTGATTGAATTGATTATAAAAAAATTATCTTACTATTTCACAAAAATTATTTCCCATAAAATCCAATCATGGAATTAAATTCTAGATTTTCTTTTCTCAAAATACCTCAGAAATAGTACTGAGCATTAATTTATTTTTGTACTATTTTCTTCTCCCAGTACTTAAATTTTTTATAAGGTAATAAAAAATTTAATGAATATATGAAAGCATTAAATTAATCTAAAGGTACAACTATTTTAATAAATATGTAGGTTTCAGAATGATGTAGTTGACTCTGGGACACCATGTCTCTAAATTCCATATATTTTAATTCACATAGCCGATTTGTTCCATGTAGCCATTCTTCACATAGATGATTTAATCATGTATCCAAATTACGTAGACTTATTTCTCATTTAGAATTTTTTTTTGTGTATCTTAATAAATCACATATTCATTTGGAACAACATATATGAATTTATTACATATTCAATTCACATAACTGATTACTTTACATAGCTGATTCATGTAGCTATTCTACACATAGTTGATTTACTCATGTATCCAAATTACATATCCTTATTTCTCACGTCGAGATTTTTTGGTGTATCTGAATAAATCACATATGCATTTGTAACCACATATATGAATTTACCACACATTCAATTCACATAGTCTATTACTCTACGTAGCCGATTCATATAGCCATTTCATTGATGTATCCATTTGACAACATAGGTGATTCATCGATGTAGGTGATTTTCACATAACTTATTTTATGATGTAGCTAGTTTATGAAATAGATTAATTCATATATCTAATTCACATAGTCAAATTCTCAATGTATCCAAATATCAATGTATCCAATTTCCTCACATTGCCGTTTTTTTGGAATTAGTTAAATTTAAAAAAAAAACTTCAAGAATTATATAATTAATAGAAGAATGACTTAAATAAAGATAAAACCTAATGAACATACTTAAAAATCATTATAAATATATGAATATTTTTTTAGATCACAAGAACATAAATCACATGGGATATATTGGAACAACACTAGTAGTCCAATGGTATTTATTTTAGAATCCGGTAAAGGTTATTTGAAAAATCTGTATATTATTCGGAAGGATTAAATATTCCATATGATGGGATTATATAGAATACTTGAAGGGGATCATGAACTTTATATAATATCCATATCAAGTATTAATTTTATATAAATTTATTATTTTATTTTAAAGGGTATGTTAAATCGAGTGTTTGTTTTACAAGTTATTTAAATATAAAGGAGTTCAAAATATTAAGAGGGATTGAAAATAGCTTATAATTTTTCATTCAAATGATGATGTAACCAATTTATATATTAGAAGTTTTAATGTAAATAAAATTTTCAAGCTCACATGAATTTATATAAAGGATGTGTATCTTTATCTCACTTCTATTATATGATAATAGGTGTTAACAAAGAGTTTTTATAAATAACATGAGATGATTAATTGAAAACACTAGGTGTATGATTCATTATATTATATAACATTTTTTAGAATAATATGTAGATAAAATTTTTTATCTAGGAGAAATTTTTTGTCTATATATTTGTTAAAATATGATGGAATTTTATTCCCACACATTAGTGGTGTATTTTAATGAATACAATCTTATTTTTCAAGAAAATAATCTAAATGCATAGAATGTTATATTAGATATGGAAATAATAGATTATTTTTCAGATATTCTTACTAAAAGAAAATAAATTTCATTTCTTAAAACACAAAGTGGCTTGTGTTGTGTATTAGAAATATATCTTGAAGATAATATAGTTTCTAATAAGCTAGTGGGAGTATACTTATTATCAATCCTTCTTACCTAAGGTTGGAGAGATACCTAGAATGTAAAAATCCATACTTTGATACCCTAATTACACAAGAAAACATATAAACTTAGATAATTCAGGGTTGGTTGGGTATGTTTTTTTATCATGTTGTCATTTGGAGTGAAACCAAGGTGGGTTTTTTCAACTTGTACGATAAGAAAATACATTTGTCCCTTAATTGAATTATACTGAGGAAAATCATGAACTGTCTTAGTTGTTTCCCATATGATGTGTTAAGAAACTTGGATAAGTGACATGTGATATACTTATCAGATAGGCGAATGACATGTGATGTATTCATTGACTTGATTAGTCTTTTTTAGTAAATCATGAAAATATGAGTTGACTATACTAGATTCACATGCTCCATGTCTAGTTGTCACTTGATGTCATGGAAAATGGATTATATAGGCATAAACATAATGTATATGATACATCTTATGGTTTATATGTTTATATATAGATATGAGTATGTTTAATGGAGATCGCACTAAACCCCTTTGTAGTT
Organism: Viscum album; assembly: GCA_963277665.1. NCBI lineage: Eukaryota > Viridiplantae > Streptophyta > Magnoliopsida > Santalales > Viscaceae > Viscum > Viscum album. Next base: position 111,104,639 of record OY728138.1, on the reverse strand, counting down.
TGAGTAGAATATATGCTTTAATAGAGTCTTCTCTTTTCTTACATATATGAAATTGAAATTTCATAGCTATTTTTAATGGTGTTAAGTCCTATAGGGTCACATAGTTTGGCCCTTGGATAAGGATAAAATCATGGACAATGTGTTTATTCAAAATAAAGATATTTTGATGAAAAAAACTATTTCCAAAAGATTTTGGATAAATTCACATTGAGTTGTGAAGTTTTTCATAAAGACCATATGATATTTTAGTGTAAGTGGGATATTGTTGGATGTACACTAAAAATGTACACACCTAATATACATGTACACATTCATGAGATGAATATACACGTGAATATGATGTATAGAGTATATATATGATATATGATATTATATATCTATTGTAAATTTAATATAGTAATGTGATGCATATATTTTTAATGTGTTCTATGATTGAATATAATAATTATATATCATATATATTATTTATTTCTCCTGAATGGTTTATTCATCATTTAAAATCTATTATGAGTGGATTATAGGATTTTTATTAAAATTATTAAAAACAATTAATGAACTATTCCCCATAATAAGAAATGTATATGATAAGTTATGAATTTGAGGGGCCTTGGGATTTATCTATATAAGACAAGTGGATCCTCTTCTATTGTGTGTATGGTGTGAAATGTGTATAAGCCTCTTCCAAATATCCTTTCAAAATTAAATTCCATTTATCTCATTTGACAATGTGCTATAACCCATTCAGATTTTGATTGTCCCCATGATATGATTCTGGATCAATTGGATGGTGCATCACCTTAGAGGCAAGGTTCTTTCTTTCACTGCTATTTGTAATCTCCTTTAATAATTCTACTTCTTCAATGAAGAATATGGATGTTGATATAAACATTTTACAAGTATGATATTTTAAAGTATTATTTACATGTTAGTTCTTGAAGATATTTTTTCTTATTTTTTGGGTTGTCTTCTACTAAAAATGATAATTAAATGATCCTAAATAACCGAAATATTTTGGGGTTTCATTCGTCAGTGGGTTTAAGGTAAGGCGATGAACCATATTTTCAACATCTATAATGTCAAAACTTTTTTAGGGAAGCTCCAAACCACTTATGCTTCCAAGGAGAGTAATAATAAATTATTTCTCCTCAATAAGGTGATCAATTTGAGGTAAAAGTAAGGTTTATCTATTTCGGATTATTTTAGTGGAATTTAGGGATGTTTTGATGAATTGTCTTGTATGGGTATTAATTTTGATTGTGTGGATTTAACACTTTGGATTGTTAATTATTTACCTAATTTATTAGATAATTTACATGTTTCCATAACTGGTTCTCCTTCTAATGGTGTTATGACATTTTTTTCAAGTATTCTATTTTAAATGATAAATTTAGGAGACGTACTTAGGTGAAATATTTTTTAGAGCTTTAGGTCATAGAGAATTGGGTGAGAAGTCGAGAAGGGAACTGGGGGTAGAGAAGGTGAGGAAAGATAATAGGTATAAGAAAATCCAATTCAAATAATAAAGAGTTAGAATGTCATCATTATTGCGAGAAAGGATATGTTTAGAAATTTTTATATCCGCCAAAATGGGAAAACAAAACAAAGGAAAATCAACAAAATAAAAATGGTGATAAATATGATCGTGTCATTTCAACTACAATGGGTGATCTTGTAATTTTTTATAACTCTATTAATATTATTTATAATGATCCTTGATGGGTTGTAGATAGTGGTTCTTGATTTCACATGAAATAGATAAAGGATTTATTTCATTTTATAACCTAGATAATTTTGGTATATTAAATATGGGTAACGATGTTCATGCTGATATTGGATTATTTTTTTGGAGACCAGCATGAGATGTAAGCTAATTTTAATAAATGTCCAACATGTACCCATGGTTCATATGAATCTTGTTTCTTCTAGAATTATTGATGATGATGATTTTATCAGTAATTTTGGTGATAGACAATGTAATCTTTCAAAGGTTTCCTTGATAGTCGCTCAAGGAAAGAAGAAATATATTCTGTACTAGACTAGATCTTCTATTTCTTATTATACTAATTGCGTTGTTGTGTGTAGTGTTTTTTCAAAGTTATGGAATAAGTGGCTCAACCATATTAGTAAGCGAGGATAGGGTTTTAGGATAAGAAAAAATTTATTTTAGGTTTGAAGGGTGAAAAATTGTACACATATAATCACTACATGGCTAAAAAATATAGAAGTTTGAGTTTTAGTAGTCATATATTTCATAGGAAGTCGTATGTACTTTAATTAGTTTATTCTATAATTTGAGGTCCTTTTAAATTTAATACCTTTAGTGGTAGTATTTATTTTTTTGATATTTATTTATGACTACTAATGTAATATTTGGGTTTATATTTCGAATATAAAATTTCAAGTTCTTAGTTTTTTAAGAAATATCAAGTTTTATTTCAGAGGGAATCTAGTAAGAAGTTGAAATGTATTCGCATTGACAACGAGGGTGAGAATTTTGGTCCTTTTGATCATTATTGCTGTTAGGAATGTATTATACATCAAAAGACACCTCCAAAGACACCTCTAATAAATGGTTTAGTTTAGTGTATTGACATGGAATTTTTGGAAAAATTTTGATTTTTACTTTCAAAAGAAAAGTTTCCTGGACATTTTCAGGGTGAGTCTTTATTTAATACTGCATATATTATCAATTTATCACCCACAAATTCTTGGTATAAAGACACTCCTAACAAGATTTGGTATCTAAAATAGATCAATTAAGTTTACATATGTGTTTTTGGTTGCATTGATTTTGTTCATGTGCCAAGATATAAGAGATCCAATATCGATACCACTTCGGTGGTGGTGCGGTGGTGAAAGTGAGTGTCTAAAAATTGTCGTTATTTAGGAGGTTCAGGGTTCGAATCCTAGGAGTCATTTTTTAGGACAAGCCTCTCCCCCGAGATCCACTCGTCTTTCCGGGTCGCCCGGTCTCAACTGGATTGGAAAAATGAAGCACAACCCACTATGTTGATGGATTGCTTTGATGGACCATTGCTGACTGGGCCGTTACCCTCAAGGATGCTCTACTATATCGGTCGACAACGACTCTTTCCCCAACTGGGGCTCTACCTCTAGGTAGTGACATCTTCGTGGGGGAGGGGGTGACCATGTGTGGAGGGTTCAAAAAGGCCACAAATGGGAATTCTCTTTTCAAAATAGAGATCCAATATCGATGGTAAGTCATGACAGTGTATTTTTATTTGCTATAGACATGATGAATTTGGATATAGGTTTTGTGATACTTCTTTGAATAAACTTTTGAGAAGTTTTTATGTAGTGATGAAGGAGGATAAGACTATTATAAACATTTATAAGGGATAAAAATCTAATTATCAAACTTATGATGTATTATTCATTCTTGATCAATTTTAAAATTCATGTTTAACTCATGTTGTTGATTCTGATGATCATGTTGATGTGAAAAAATGATTTTTAGGGTGAACATGTTGGATTTAATGTTTCTGGTGCACCTTTTTCTTCTAATGATCCAGTTCCAGGTGTTATTAATGAACCCAAAATTCCAATTTAGAGATCATATCGACATCGTACCATTTATGATTGGTATTCTTTTGATGAGTACGTGGTCCTCACTGAAGGGGTGGAACCATAATATTTTGATGAGTTGATGAAATATGATCAGAAGGATAGATGTGTTGCAATAATGGACGATGAGATGATATAATTTCATGAAAACCATACCTTTAACTTGGTAAAGTTACCTATAGCTAATATATATATGTAAAATTGGTGGATTTATCAGATTAAAAATAAAGAATGTAGTTCTTTTCTACAATACAAGGTGAGGTTAATTGTCAAAGGATTTCATTAGAAGAAAGGTATTAATTTTCAAGAAAAAATTTCACCAGTTTTCAACATGTTTTCCATTTGGTTTATTCTTAGTTTAGATACCAGTTTGGTTCTATAGATTGAGAATATGGATGTGAAGACATATTTCCTCCATAGAGATTTAAAGGAAGAGATTTATATAAAGAAGCCAACGGGTTTTGTTGAAATGGGTAAATAGAATTATTTATATAGGTTAAAGAAGAGTTTATATAGTCTGAAGTAATCTATGAGTAGTGGTATAAGAAGTTTTAATCTATCATTTTTCATTTGGTTTTCAAGAATAAGTATTATAATCATTATATTTTTATTCATAGATTTAATAATGATGAATTTATTATATTTCTTCTTTATATTGATGATATGATCATTGTTGGCCATGATGCTTCTATATTTGATAGATTGAAGAAGGATGTTTGTTAGTATTTTGGTGATGAAATAGTTGGGGCCATCACAACAGATTCTTTTCATGTAAATCTCCCTTGACATAAAGGGAATAAAATTATGGTTATCTTAGGATATATTTTTTGAGAAGGTTCTTTAGTGATTTTCTATAGACCGAGTGATAGTGGTTAGTATTCCTCTTTCTTTACATTTTAATGTCATTTCTAGTCAGTCACCTTAAACTGATGAAGAGAGATAAAAGATGCAATGCATACCTGATTCATCTACAGATGTTTATTTGACATATGTGACGATCTATATGAGACTTGATATAACTCATGCAGTTGATGTAGTCAGTCATTTTCAATCTAATCTAGGTACATAGCATTATAGAGTAGTGAAGTATATATTTTGTTATCTTCAAGGTGCTTATTATTTGGGACTGTGTTTTGGTAGGGGGAACCTTTTATTTATGGATTTATAGATTCAAATATGGTAGGAGAAATTTATTCGATGAAGTATAATTTAGGCTATTTGATCAATTTTACAAGGGGCGTTGTATCTTGGCTGTTTATATTATAACGATGTGTTGCTTTATCTACCCATGAGTCTGAGTTTTTTGCAGCTAGATGCATGAAAATATTTGTTTTGGATGGAAACTTTTTAGAGAACAATTTTAAAATTGATAAATATGTTTTATTTTGTGATAGTCAGAGTGATATTTTTTGGGATAGAATCCACTTTTCATGGAAGGTTGAAACATATTGATGTTTCATATCATTGGATCCTAATAACCTTTTATTTGAGATTATTTGCAACAGGGGGGGGGGGGGGGGGTCATCCCATCGCAAATAACATGTTATTTGCGACGGGTTTTGGTGGCCCGTCGCAAAAAGTAATGTGCGGTTTACGCACCAAACCGCGGGAATGTTATTTGCGACCGGAGGAATATTCTCGTCGCAAATAGTTCGTCGTTCGGAGGTATTTGTGATGGGTACCGTCGCAAATAGCCGACGACGGTAGATGGGTTTTTGGGACGGGAAGGTTATTTGTGACAGGGGATTTCCCCCATCTCAAATATGTAAAGACCCGTAAAATTCAAGGGAAATTTTTTCTTAATTTTCTTTGGAATTTTACAAGAACGCGGTTTCTGACGGCACCTGATTCCGAGACCCGGTGTGCCCGGAATCAATTTCCAAAGTTTGGCTCGGGTACGTTCAGTGAACGAACGAGCGAGTTTTCTAACTTTTGAACCGGTACTCAGAATAGAATTCTGAGGTCACCGATGAACTCGCAACACCAGTAATCGCTTAAGGTAACCTTTACCGTAGTTGCGTTTGTGCAGGAGAAGAAGTTATTTAATGAGGTTTAAATAAAAGGAAAATAAAATTGTTAAATCAATTTTATTTCTTATCAAAGTGGATATTTTTCTCCCACAGAAAGTTGGTGGTGGGGCCCACATCCACCCAACTTCCCATGTGTGGATAATTGAAATGGTGGGGTCCACACGAACCCCCCACCTTTTCAAATTCATTAAACTCCCTAACCCCTCTAAACCCCCCCATTTAAGTTTTGATAACCTATCACCTCATTAATTTTATAACATCTTATGTTAATAACTTAAGTGAGTTAAATGTGGGTTTTGAATTTTCAAACTCTTGAAATTCAAAACCTATGTTGGGTTAATAAAATAAATGAGGATTATTTTATTTTGGGGTTGGTTGTTCTTGTGGTGGAAACTTGGGAGAGAAAAAGGCTAATTTTGAGAAAGCCTTCTACTTCTTCAACCCCGACAAAGAACGCAAAGAACATCATTCATCAACGAGGAATATCTCCACCGAAGAACGCGACGTCTTCTTCCATCGACGTTTCCCCTTCGAACGCACCTCGACGACAATGGAATCGACGTCCGTTTTCCGCGACGCCCAACTTCCGTGACGCTCGTCTTCCGCGGCTCGATTGACGTGCACCGTTCCTGAACCGAGGTAGGGGTTTTATTTATTTAATTGTTCGTGAATACCAACTTGATGATGATCGTGGATTAAAACCTTTTGTTATTGAATAACGCGAGGGGGTCGGACCGCACAAACACGGCCGACCCCCCTCCTTTTTTCGTGTTGGTTTCTTGTGGTTGGTACGAGAAAGTGTGGTGCCGTCGCACCACGTGGTTTCATGCGGAAGATATTTGTGGCGCCGTCGCGCCGTGCCGTGGAAAGAAATTCAAGAACGCGACACCGTCGCGTCGTGTCGAAGGAAATAGAAGGCGCCGCGGCCAGAGCAGGGCCGCGGTGGAGCAAGGAGACCGGCGACCGAACTGGGCCACCGGCGTCGGAGCCGGAAGGGGACCGGCCACCGCCGGTCCCGTTGAGAAGGAGCCGGCCGGCCAGGTCGGGCCGGCCGGAAGGGAAGGGGCCAGGGGGAATTAAATTCCCCTGGCCGTTCAAACGGCCCCCCATTTTTTTTGGGGGGGGGTTACACAGGGGGGCAGGAGCCCCCCCCAACCTTCGACTAACGGCTCGGCCAAAGGCCGAGCCAGACAGCGTGCTGGGCGCGTTGTCCCCAGCCGGACCGGCACCCGGTAGGTCTGCCAGGCCGGGTCGCGCCGGGTCGGGCCGCCCCTGGCCGGGCCGACCCGAACCGGGACGGTTCGACCCGGTTCGGGCCAACCGGGGGGTCTCGGGCCGGGTCGGTCCGGGCCCGAAACCCCCGTTATCGGACTGTTTAAGTTCAAATGCCCATAACTCGGGCTTCAGACCTCCAAATGACGCTCCATCAGCGGAAATACGATCCTTGGATCGAGATGGTCGTTTCGGTATATCGCACTCAAGGTTTCAGAATACTTTGAGTTCGGCCGGGTTGGTTCGTACACGAAACCAACCGGGCCCTCGGAGCGGAAACACTCATATCTTGAGCTACGGGCGTCCGATTGACGTGTCGTCGACTTTGTTGAGTTCCTCTTAGTGAGACGGATCTTTTGGCATACTCCGCCCGAGGTTTGGATGCAAGTGGAGTACGGTCGGGTTGGTTTTGCCTTAAAATCCAACAGGGCCCCTAGGACGAAAAAGCCAATAACTCTCAGACCGGGCATCCGATTGACGCGTCGTCTGTTGAATTGAGTTCCTGTTGACGATACGGAACTTTTGGATACATCAACTCTGGACTATGTGACAGTTGATGTATCAGCCTCTCGGCTCGTGGAGCGGACCCTCCCGAACGAGCTTGCTGTGTGCGGGAACCCTAGAGCTGGCTGCGTTTGCCACAGTGACTGCGACGACGACTGTGCAGAGATCCTCAGTGGATTCGACGATGACGACTACAGCACTCAGCGATCCTATGTGGATCAATGCTACCGATCCTGTGTGTGTCCGATCCTGTGTGAGTCAGCGCTCAGCGGTTCTGTGTGAGCCAGCGCCTACAGATCCTGTGTGGGTCCGATCCTGTGTGGGTCTTTGCGGGGGTTAGTACCTATCAATCCTTTGTGGGTCCGATGACTTAGATGGATCAGTGATCATCTCTATCGTCTTTCTAAGAAGTATACCTGTGTGAGCTGATTCCTGTTTGCTTTCATGTGTGGATTGTGTTGTGCTATCCTGTGTGGATTACGTTTTTCTTTCCCGTGTGGAATACGTTTACTTTCCTGTGTGGACTGGGTTGTACTTGGGCTCGGAGGTTGGAGCATATTGGAATTGATGACTTAGATATATGTATGGGCATATACCTAAGCAGTGTTGGTTGTTACTTCGTGATTGTATATTTCCTTTGTGGATTTTGGGAGACCTTCGGGGGTCTCGGGGTCCCTATTGAGTAGCTTATACTCACCCCTGCACGGGCTATGCCCGTACTACGTTGTGTTGGTTGCAGACGACGGACAACGTTGATCGTGGTTGAGGCTTGCAGAGCAGGACGATACCTGGAGGTGGACCACTGGGCGGGACGTGCTCGGAGCGGACGGCGGGACCCGAGGAGCAGTGGAGCTATCTGTACTCACCCTTCAGGTGGGATTTCCAGTGGACAGCTCGGCGTAGCAGCTTTTACTTTTCAGTTGCTGTTTTCCCTTTCGAGTTGTACTTTACTTTCAGTTTGGGTTTGTATACTGGCCCACTTACTTTTCCGCACTTACAATTGTACTCTGTTTTTACTTAGTGTTTACTTTTCCGCTTGCTTACTTTGTGGTGCTTGTTTACTTTACAAAGGCAATGCCTTCCCTTTTTACCGAGATTTACGCCTTGGTGCTAGTCGCCAGCCCCTGGCCTATGGAAGGCGGGCTTGGGGTAGTCACGGCACGGGCCCCGAGGACGGGTCGTGACAAAATAGTTCATCGCTCGGAAGGTATTTGCGATGGACCTGTCGCAAATACTCAGTGGCGGTAAATGAGTTTTTGTGACGAGATGTTGCCCCGTCGCAAAACGTGTGTCGGCAGGTACCTTTTGTGACGGAGCTCGTCACAAATACCATTTTAACCGCCGACAGCAATTAATGCTAGAAAAGGTATTTGCGACGGGCCCCGTCATAACAAAGACCTGTTGCGACGGTATTCCCGTCACAAATGGTTTCGTCGCAACTAATCCAACCTATATATTCCCCCATCCGTTTTTTCAAATCCTCCTCTCAATTCTTACTTTCTCTCTCTATCTCAACCCTATTTTCAGAGTGAAAATTTGTTTGAGTTCGTTTTTCTTGACAAAAATTTTTTGAACCCGTCTACAGCAATAGAAGATCAAGTTTAAAGGTATTTATATTTTATTTAATTTATTATTTATTTCATTTTTATGTTAATTTTAATTATTTTTTATTAGTTTTAATTTAATTAGATTTAAATTGTTTTTTAACAGTATTTATTTGTAATAATAAATTGAAATTATTAGTACTAATTTTTAATAAATGAGAATAAATAGTAATAAATATGAATAATTAGTAATAAATAGGAATAATTAGTAATAAATAGGAATAATTAGTAATAAATAGAAATAACTAGTAATAAATAGGAATAATTAGTAATAAAAAGGAATAATTAGTAATTATTAGGAATAATTAGAAATAATTTAGGAACAAATATATTTAATTAGTAATAAATAGGAATAATTAGAAATAAATAGGTATAATTTGCAATAAATAGGAATAATTTGTAATAATTAGTAATAATTAGAAATAATTAGAAATAAATAGTAATAATTTAGAATAATTAGGAATAATTAGAAATAAATAGTAATAAATACGAATAAATAGTGATAAATAGGAATAAATAGTAATAAATTGAAATAATTAGTAATAAATAGGAATAATTAATAATAAATAGGAATAATTAATAATAAATAGGAATAAATAATAATAAATACTAATAAATAGGAATGATTAGTAATAAATAGGAATAATTAGTAATAAATAGGAATAATTAGAAATAAATATGAATAATTAGTAATAAATAGGAATAATTAGGAATAATTAGTAATAAATAGGAATAAATAGGAATAATTAGGAATAATTAGTAATAATTAGGAATAAATAGGAATAATTAGGAATAATTAGGAATAATTAGGAATAATTAGTAATAATTAGTAATAATTAGTAATAATTAGTAGTAATTAGTAATAATTAATACTAATTAGTACTAATTAGTAGTAATTAGTACTAATTAGTAGTAATTAGTACTAATTGGTACTAATTAGTACTAATTATTAGTAATTAATACTAATTGGTACTAATTAGAACTAATTAGTACGGATTAGTACTAATTAGTACTAATAGTAATAAATAGTAATAAATACTAATAAATAGTAATAAATAGTAATAAATACTAATAAATAGTAATAAATACTAATTATTAGAAATAAATAGTAATAAATTTGAATAATTTGTAATAAATAGGAAAAAATAGTAATAAATAGAAAAAATTGTAATAAATAGGAATAATTAGTAATAAAAAGGAATAATTAGTAATAAATAGAAATAATTAGTAATAAATAGGAATAATTAGTAATAATTAGGAATAATTAGTAATAAATAGGAATAATTAGTAATAAATTTGAATAAATAGTAATAAATAGGAATATTTAGTAATAAATAAGAATAATTAGTAATAAACAAGAATAAATAGTACTAAATAGAAATAATTAGAAATAAATAGGAATAATTAGTAATAAATAGGAATAATTAGTAATAAATAGGAATAATTAGTAATAAATAGGAATAATTAGGAATAATTAGGAATAAATATTTATAATTAGAAATAAATAGGAATAATTTGAAATAAATAGTAATAATTAGAAATAAATAGTAATAATTAGAAATAATTAGTAATAAATAGGAATAAATAATAATAAATACTAATAAATAGGAATAATTAGTAATAAATTGGTATAATTAGTAATAAATAGGAATAATTAGAAATAAATAGTAATAAATAGTAATAAATAGGAATAATTAGTAATAAATAGGAATAATTAGAAATAAATAGGAATAATTAGTAATAATTAGCAATAAATAGGAATAATTAGCAATAATTAGTAATAAATCGGAATAATTAGTAATAAATAGGAATAAATAGTAATAAATAGAAATAATTAATAATAAATAGAAATAATTAATAATAAATAGGAATAAATAATAATAAATAGGAATAAATAGCAATAATTGGGATTAACAAGCCATAATTAGGAATAATTAGTAGTAATTAGAAATAATTAGTAATAAAGAGGAATAATTAGTAATAAATAGGAATAATTAGAAATAATTAGGAATAATTAGTAATAAATAGTAATAATTAGCAATAAATAGTAATAAATAGAAATCAATAGTAATAAATAGGAATAAATAGGAATAATTAATAATAAATAGTAATAAATAGAAATAATTAGAAATAATTAGGAGTAATGAGGAATAATTAGGAGTAAATAGGAGTTATTAGGAGTAAACATGAGTAATTAGGAGTAAACATGAGTAATTATGAGTTAACAAGAGTAATTAGAAGTTAACAGGAGTAATTAGGAGTTAACAGGAGTAATTAGAAGTTAACAGGAGTAATTAGGAGTTAACATGAGTAATTAGGAGTTAACAGGAGTAATTAGGAGTTAACAGAAGTAATTAGGAGTTAATAGGAGTAATTAGGACTTAACAGGAGTAATTAGGACTTAATAGGAGTAATCAGGAATTAAGAGGAGTAATTAGGAATTAACAGGAGTAATTAGAAATTAATAGGAGTAATTAGGAATAAATAGGAGTAATTAAGAATAAACAGGAATAAATAGGAATAAATAGTAATAAATAGGAATAAATAAGAAAAATTCTAATAACTTGTAATAACTTGGAATAATTTCTGGTGGATTAATGATGAATCTTCTACTTTCAACTTTCACCGACTCAAAACGTTATGAAAAGTATGATTCTACGTATTCATATCCAATATCGTATGCACGAGTTTGAATATACATTCGTAGGACCAAATTTTTTATAGTGTCTTCAGGTGGTGATAGTTGCAAGAAGATGATTTGTCGACGAAAAGGGGGCTCTTTTGTCTGATGGCTCATTTACTTGGATCTTTCTCACAGTCAAATCACAATGAAGAAACTCCTCAGAGGTATGCTTATACATTCTCATATACATGAGAATGAATAATGATACCTCTGAGAAGATTATTCATTGTTATTTCAGTGTGATAAAGATGCAAGTAAATGAGCCGTCAGACAAAATAGTAGTCGTCAATCCACTAGAAATTGTGTCGCCAAAATTTAATGGTAATTATTAAGAAGTAGTTGTAATTATTTATCTTCTTTTTTTAGATAGTGTTTTTATAATTTCAAATTATTCAAAAATAGTGATGATTTATATTTTATAGAAAGATATGGAACAAGGAAATTGAAATCAGTTATTATTAGATGATTTCACTTGGATAAATCAGCGCAGAAATGAAAATGGTTATGGTTTAAATTATGTATATATTGAGGGTGTTGAAGCTTTATTTTCATTTGAGTCATCAAAACCAGAAAATTTTTGATAAGGCACAATTAAGTGTCCTTGTAAAAAATGTGCTCTGAGAACGTTTGACACATTTGACAAGGTTGGGAGACATCTCTTGCAGTTTGGTTTTCAACCAGATTATGTTTTTTGTTTTCAACACGGTGAATGAAGTTCCAGAGAAGATACTAAAAACTTGATTCTGGATCCATCATGGTTTCAAAATTTAGTACATGATGTTGCAGGTCTATCTGTTCAACAAACTGAAACTCAAGATGATAGAGATTTAACGCCTGAGTTGGCACCATCCTAATTTTATGAGTTGTTGAGGTCTGTTGAGGATTAATTATATCCTGGTTCCAAGATAAGAAAATAAGAATCGGTTGCAAAATTTATGGCTATTAAATCAAATAATGCAATGTCAAACAATTGTTTTGATTAGATATTTTCTTTGGTTAAAACACTATTACCTGAAAGAAATGTGTTGCCTGTAAATTAATATGAGAGAAAGAGGCTGGTTCGTAATTTGGGCCTTATTTATCAGAATATTCATGCATGTCTAAATGCTTGCATCTTATATTCTGGTGAAAAATGAGTCATTGGATAGTTGTCCCACATGTGGACAATCGAGGTATAAAGAAGCTCAACCAGGGAATTCTGGATTGATTCTAGTAAAATAGTTGAGATATTTCCCCCTTACACCCAGGTTGCAGTATTTATTTATGTCTCAGAAAACAGTGTCAATGATGTCATCGCACAAAACCAAGATTTCAACTAATAAAATCTTGAATCATCCATCTGATGGTGATTCATGGAAACATTTTTACCGTCTTCTTCCGTATTTTGCTTTAGAAGCCCGAAACGTGCGATTGGGTCTTTCTACTGACGGTTTCTGTCCATTTGGTTCTTATCGTAGTCAGTATTCATGTTGGCTTGTCTTTGTAACTCCGTAGAATTTACCTCTAGGATTTTTATGAAGGAGCCCAATATCTTTTTGACTATATTAATCCCATGACATCTGAATAAGAATATTGATGTTTATTTGAAGCCATTGATTGATGAGTTAAAATCATTGTAGAGTGATGGTGTTAGCACATATAATGTTACTGCAAAACAAAATTTCATATTAAAAGATGCATTGATGTGGAAAATTAGTAACTTTCCAGCATATGGCATGTTATCTGGCTGGAGTACACATTTTCTAAAATCATGTCCTTACTGTATGAAAGATAACAAAGCCTTTATGCTCATCAATGGAAAAAAACCTTAATATTATGACTGTCATCGCAGATTTCTTCCAACCGATCATCCAGGAACAAATCTCATTTTAGAAAATGTACAATTGAAAGGGATGAACCTCCAAATATGATATCAGGTACAGAGTTAAAATAAGTTGTATTTTCATTACCTCCCATCACATTTGGGCCAATAGTAAACCAATAGAAAATTCATGGCTTTGAGAAAGAACATAATTGGATAAAACGAACCATTTTTTGGGATCTCCCATATTGGTATGATTTTTTGGTCCACCAAATGTTGGATTTCATGCACATTGAGAAGAACTATTTTGATAATTTATTTCATACAGTTTTGGATACACCAGGTAAGACCAAAGATACTATAAAAGCACGATTAGATCTTTCCCAAATTTGCAGGCGAGCAGAACATGAACTATTTGAAAATGTTAGATCATAGAGGTTAATGAATCCAAAAGAATCTTATACACTATCCAAAGAGAGTCTCTTATTATTTTGTTAGTGGATTGAAGATTTGAGACTTCCAGATGGTTGTGCTTCTAATTTGGGTAGATGTGTTCAGAATGGTTATATTACTAGATTAAAAAGTAATGATTGTCATGTTATAATAGAAAGAATAATGCCAATTGGATTCAGAGGTTTGTTGAATTATATGATTTGAGATTCGATAACAGACATGTCATATTTTTTTTTCGAGACATTTGTGTAGCGACAACAGACTACGATTCCCTAATCAAACTGGAAGAATATATTGATGTAATTATATGTAAACTAGAAAAAATCTTTCCGCCGGCTTTCTATGACTCAATGGAACATCTGATATTATATTTTCCACATGAAGCTAAATGTGGAGGTCTCGTACAGTTTCTATGGATGTAACCATTCGAGAGATGCATGCAGAAATTGAAGAAAAAAGTATATAACAAAGCATCAGTTGAAGGCTCAATTGATGAAGCTTATTTGTAAGACAAAATTGCTTTTTTTTTCTGCTCTCATTATTTTGGATCTCAATGTCCCTAAAAACACAATCACATGGGAAGAAACGAGGGAAATTTTAATGACGAAATGGAAAATCAATTATCAGTTTTTAACCAGCCAAACTTTGGTTTCAGTGGAGTTTATGAATGGTGGCTTTTAGATGATGAACATCATAGAGCTCATACATATGTACTGCTCAACTATGAAGAAATGACATCAATTGCGTTGTGAGTGATTCTATCACTTATTCTATAATTTATGTTGCAGTATGTAAACTTATTTTATTTATAGGTTATATGATAATAATATCAAGCAACAACTTCCATAAATTACAATAGCTGCTCTTGAAGAACGCAGACAAATTTTTTACTCTCAATGGTTTCCAAAACTGGTAACAGAAATTACTGATGGTTTAATATCAATTCTATTTATTATTTATCATATTGATAATTGTTTTAAAAAAAATTTGGTGTCTCAACATGCTGATAGAATTGACAAGCGACTGTGTATTTTGAATAACCCACCATCCAAAATGGTTAAATATTTTAATACATATGTGGTGAATGGTCTTTGATTTCATTCACGTGCATATGGGGAATCAAAAAAATAATGAATTGTGGAGTTCGCTTGATAGGATCGCATCACAGAGAAACTGAATTTGACTTTTATGTCATTCTGGATCAAATTATTGAGCCCTGTTATCTAGGACAGAATTATATAATGATGTTTAAATGTGGATGGTTGGATACTGAGAGAGGCTTGTGTGTTCATCCGACTCATGGAATCGTCGATATTAAATATAAAAGTATTATTGCAATAAATTAACCATTTTTATAAGCTCAACAAGAACATTAAATTTATTACGCAAATTATTTTTCTACTTCAAAAGACTTGAGCGATTGGCTGAACATAGTAAAAATGAAATATCATGAAAATTAGTTTACTCAAACTGAATGTTGTTCCGCTGAAGTGGAAGGAACTGAAATTTTTCAAAAGAATGCTCAAAATCCATCTTTTTTGCAAAGAGACGTGAATATCGATGATGACACCCCACAATTAAGGATCGATGATGACGAAGATGTTAATGATGTTACAAATGAATTCGAAATGACAATAGATGATGAAACTGAAACTCATATGGATATTGATGATGCTGAGGGGGAAGATGAAGATATTTTCATGGATAGCTATGAAGATTAGGATTAAGATGGACATTGACACAGTTAAATGCTGGTTATAATCATAAATAATAAATATCTTTATATTATAGTTATTTTCAATTATCTGCTAACAACAATCATTTTTTGTTTCAGATGGTTCCTAATATATTTTTCGAGTTGCAGGAGGCTGATCTACCTTTGGATGAGGGGTATTTTGGATCATCTGACCCTCAGCCTACTGGCAGTTCGGGGGGGTACGCGGAGGGGGCGCGGTGTTGCGTGACTGATGATTTATGACCCTATCCCCGAGCGACGTCCACATCTTGGCTTCGATCCACGCACATGGAGGTATGGTAACCTATATATTTTTGTTAGATTTCATTAATTTATTTATATATATATTAATTTCTTGATTATTTATTCATTTTTCACAGTTTTTTGCATGTACCTATTGGACAGGGGAGCGCTATCTTGCGCAATTATTATTCTCAGCCATGGATCACATGGGAACAGATTCCCGTTGATGTGCGGCGTGACATGTTCAATCATTAGATGGTACGTAAATAATGAATATTTATTTTGAAATTAATTTTATTAATAACTTGATATTATAAATTATTTTTAAGGTTTATGGTATCTCATCTATGATAGCATGCGTGACGCTATCCACATGGCATGACAGGTGTCTATGCGTGACCGTTTTCTTTAGTTTTTGCACAATTTGAGAAGAACAACCATTAAGAAAGTCGGAGTGACAGAATTTGATGATTTGTGTAGAGCCCACCGACCCGAGTACATTTCATCTCACGTTTGGGATGAATTATGTTTACACTGGTTGGGTGGTGGATTTCAGAGGAGATCTTCAGTGGGACGACATAATCGGGGGAGACATGAGGTGACACATCGAGCTGGTAGTCGTACATTCAGTACACATAGAGAGCATCTAGTAAGTATATTTTTTAAATATTTTATATAACATTAAATATAAATAGTTTATTTTTTATTTCTGTCGTAGGTCGAGTATCCAGATATTACGGAGTTCAACGTTTATCCATGGATGTACAGTGATCCAGCCACTGGAGAGATTAGATGTGATTGTCATAGTCAGATTGTGGTTAGTATTATTTTTTTTAGTTTGACAGTTAACTGCATATAATATTTTCACCATTTTAATTTCAAATTGGAATTGAAGGAGTGATATGAGGCTGGAACCTCTCAGACACAGGCTGAGAGTTAGGACGAGACAACTAAGTAGACTACTACCCACCATTTTGATGAGGTGGTATGGATGCAGGCGACTCAGTATGGCTTTGAGAAGGGCCAAGTAGTTGTTATCGGCTCTCATTTAACTGCTGGTATTTATTATGGTACTGTTGCGATGTTGACGTCCAGCTCGAGAGGAGCTCATGGAGAGGCATCATCTTCTGCCTCACAATATTAGGAGTAGTTGCGAACTCAGGCTGAGCTTATAGAGAGTTTGTAGAAGCAACATGAAGAGATGTATCAGTGAAAGAAGCAGTAGAAACAGCAGCACGAGGAGGAGATGCGTTGATGGGAGCAGCTGTGGCAGTAGCAGCATCACGAGCAGATGGAGTTCATGCGCCGTCTGACTCGTAGTTTAGGGATGAAGTTTCCTCCACCATCTCCTCCACCTCCTCCACCTCCTCCACAAGGCGACCCCCTCCAGTGATTTTTTTATGTTAAAAACATTTGAATTCAATATTTGTAGTAATATGAACTATTTACAGTTTTTGTTTTTTATATTGGTGCAAATATTGCATAATTTTTTTTTTTTTTTATTTTTAATACTTTATTATTTATTATTAGTATTATATTTTTTAATATTTTTTTATTTTACTAATAATAATAATATTTTATGATTTATTTATATTTTTTGTAAATATTGAGAATTTTAATAATTTTTTATTTTATTATTTTAATAATATTAATATTAATTTCATATTAATCATAATTTTATTAAATATGTTTTTTTCGTATTATATTTTTTAATTTTTTTTATTTTAATACTAATAATATTTTTTATTTTTTTATTATTTTAATAATAATAATATATTTTTTTCATTAATCATAATTTTATTAATTTTTTTATTATGTTTAGTATTTGCGACGGGACCTTTTGCGACAGGATCCCGTCACAAATGATCTAAATATAATTTTTTATTATTAGTATTTGCGATGGGACAGCGGGTCCGTCGCAAAATATTTTTATATTTATAATGTATATAATCAGACGGTTATTTGTGACAGATAAGGTTCCCGTTGCAAATAGTATTTATGATGGGTCCATCGCAAAAGGTTGATTGATATATAATGTATATAATCAGAGGCTTATTTGTGATGGAAAAGTTTCCCATCGCATATACCATTTTTCGCAATGGGCCCATCGCAAAAAAATGTTTTGCGACGCCGTTTTCTGCAATGGACTATTTGTGATGGGTCCCTGTTGCTAAAGCCTATTTGTGATGGGATCCCATATAAAATATCTATAATTACAGTAGTGCTTATTCAATGATGTCATGTGACATTTAAAAAAAGACCCAAAAAAACAGATATGATATGAGGAGTTATTCTTTTAGTGGGGTATTTCTTTTGTAAGGATTTTGTAGGTTTGGCTCTCTCCTCTTCTAGGTGTAGTGAAACTAGGGTTTCACAACATTTTTGAGATTTGAAACCAAATCAAAAATCCTATTTTCTAATCATAGTTTTTTTCTATACTTATTTAAATGAATAATATATTCTCTATATGGTTAGATCTATTTATATTTCTCTTTTAGATTGCGTTCTTTGTTTCAGGCTAATTTGAAAATGTATATACTTTCTCCATTTAATCCTCTATTTTATTAGAGTATTATTTTAGAGATCCCGCCCATCTTTGGGAGTATCTTCCATATACTTTTGATTATTAGTGGATTCGTCATTCAAGATCAAGTCCTATGGATTTTCCTTTTTGTATTTTCTATTTTAAAAATTTCTATTGTCATAATTTATTTTTATGCACATATTTTTTGGTCGTTTCATATCCACTTTAAATTTTTAGGCTTGTTTGAAGGGAGAAAATTTTATTTCTGCTACATGTTCAATTTATTGTTCCTCTACGTGTTTTTCTTTTTCTATATTTCCCCAAAATCCAATTTTTTCTTAATTTTGAATTATGTAGAAAAATTATAAGAAATGAAATAAAGATAAAATTTAAAAAAAAATTAATTTTAAATGATTATATATGATGCAAATGTTTAGAAAATGTTATGAACATAAAATCAATATAAATTTTAATTTAAAATAATTTGAAAATTTTGTTTTGGTATTTTTGGGACATTAGATCACAACACTCACCTTTTGTAACCACACTAATCCATCACTGTTATAGATATTAAGTGATGATAAATTCATGCTTTTGGTTCCTAAATAGATATATCTATTGGTGTAGTCTCAAAATAATTCATTTTACATGCCTATGTGATTTCAAATATCTCCGAACATTGTGGTGGATTTGGATCTTGTCCAAGTTTCTTCGATGTTTGATTATTCTCCTCCCCTAGCCCTAGTTGAATCGGGGGTTGTGTCTTCTCCCTTTTGATCGATAACTCCTAGGTCAGCTGGTCAAAATCTTCCCACTAGGCTGTTGATGAAATATGCCCTTCTCAAACCTCCCCCAATGCACCCCAGGTTTTAACGATCTATCTGGCCTCTTCCAGCATTGGATCATTGGATAGGACCCATGTCATTTCTGTTCCAGTGTCTACGTTTTAAGATGCATTATCACTCCTCAGGTGGACCTTAGTATCTTTCTTCGTGGTGGAAAATAGTTCTCTGAACTTCTTCTAAAATTTCGATATCTATTGGAGGTTAGAACGCCCTACCAAGGTCTCAGATCTAAATAGGATATCTTTTTTACATCGTATTGGAATCCCACGAAGAATTTTTTTAAAGCTTGGGAAAGTAGTCCAAGATCATGTAATTGGTGGAAATTAGATTTTTATTCATGTTTGATGGAGATTAACTATAGATGGGAGTCTCCCCTTTTAGTGGCATGGGTTAAGATCCATGGGATTCCCCTCCCATTTAAAAACCCACCTTTTTAGGAAAATATTAGAGATCTACTTAGAGAATACTTGTGTGCTAACGAATGGGCAGTCCAACTTCAAGATTCTTCATCTCCTTGTATCTATGTTTCAATTAACTTGATTTCCCCTCTACCATTTTCAATTCTCCTTCGCATGGAAATTTTGGAGGATTAGAGGAAACCAGTGTTTTATCCCATGATGCCTCAGTTACATTCCTCCAGTTACCTTCATGGCCATGCAATTTTAGAGTACAGGAAGAAGGCCTCATTTCGGATGCCAATGTGTCAGCCAAATCCATCAGTTAGATGTGTACCTATGAATCTGGTAATGGGTGGAACATGTCCACCCACTTGTGATAACTTCTTGTCTAGTGTGGAGGGTTAATTTTCCCTAATTCTTCCATTGAAATTCTTTCCTTAATCTCCAATATCAACTGAGATATTTGTTCTCCCAATAGCTTATCTATACATATCCCTTGTTCCTTATGTTTCAAAGCCTCCTCCAGCATTGGCTATCTCACCTCCAAAATTTTCCTCTTTTCATGAAGGGGTGGATCTTAAAGGGAAATTTATACCTTACTCAAAACAACCTCCATTCTTCCCTATCTGGTGAGATCTTGGATCACCTTAGAGCTTCATGGTTTTTCTATACAATAGGTACATTATATTATCTCATGTTTAGGACATCAAATCTTCTTCTCCTCCATCCCAGCTAACCTTCCAGGATGACTCTCAACCTCTGATGGAAGATCCTCAGACTCCTCTCATCACATTTGTTCCCTCTTCTCAATTTTATACTAAATCATATTCTAAGAATATTTTGGTTACCTCTAATTCTCATGAAAAGAGGTTAATGTTGATAGGGTCCAGTTATGAGTAAAAAATTCCTTTATGATCTCAGTTCTTATTTAGAATTATCATGGCTTGGTAGCCCAAGTAAAGATATAATTCCTCTTTAATTAGGCATCTGGGAGTAACACAACTATAGTTGTGGTTTTGGAAAGAAAACAATGCTCCTCCAAGATTAAAGAGTTTTACAGAATAATTTTTATGAGGAACATTATGCATGTAGAGCATGTTAATCCCCAAATTTAGGTTTTCTAGAAGTCATCTATCTCAGTGGAAAAAATGTCCATTTCTAATCATCATATATCAGTGGAAATTGTGTTCAACAATGTGTTTTGTTTCTTATCCTTTTTTTATGCTAAATGCAAAGTGTGTTCTAGAGATCAACTATGGAAGTATCTAGAATCTTTCAACCTGGGAAACTCAGCTTGGTTGGTGGGAGGTGACTTTAACACTACTATGGACATGTCTTAGAAAAAGGTTGGTTGATTTTTTCCTCATAGGGATAGAATTGGGTTTTCTCCCTTTGCTGCTCTAGAGGGCCTTCTCAACCTAGAATTTTTTAGTGATAAGTACACATGGTGTAACATCCATAGATGAAATCAGATAACTTGGTGAAAGTTGTATCAGTTCTTATCCAACCTTCATTCCATATCCTCCTTTCCGGATGCAGAGGTCATTAATCTATTTTTTACTCTATTTTATCATTATCCCCTTCTCATAAATCTCAAGTCTACTAACAACAACATAGGGTGCTTATTATTATCCAAGTAGTAGACCCAAAAAAATTCTTTCATATCATTGGTTTGAGAGTATTGGGAGAATTATACTCAAAAAAACTACGGATTAGTTTCCATAACAAGATTCAGTGGCTGAAAAAGACCTTACAGCCTGATTCATCCCCCCTCAGATCTTGATAACCTGGATTTTATTAAATTTGAGATCAAGAAGGTGGAGCTGAGTCTGGAGGAATCATATTATGAGGATATATTTTCCTCCCTTGGCTCTAATAATAGATAGTTTAATGATATGTTTCTTGATCATGAGAGGTGATTATGTGAAATGTCCAAAGTCACCTAGCTAAAGAAAGGTTTCAAAACACCACTTTACTTCATGCATCCATGATGGAGAAATGTCATGGTGGTTCCTCGAACACCGAGATGGTGGATGGATCCTTTTATAATTAACTAGAGGTGATTAGGAGTATTATGATCTCCCACTATAATTCCTTGCTTTGTTTCTCTAAACCAAGCATGCAGGAAGGTTACCCTAGTGGTCAATTAGAGTTCTTCAACTCTATCCCTCAATTGGTCTCTTACAATGCCAATGGGTTCTTATAAAATATTATGGATGAGGAGGATATGTGGGAGATAATTAAAACAACAAACTGGTAGATCTCTCCTTGACTGAATGACTTCCCAGGATCATTTTATCTTACCTCTTAGATAATCCTCAAGAATGATCTAGTTATGGTTATTCAATATTTCTTTCAGGGTGGCTCTATTCCTTGGTTACAAGTTCCAATGCTATGGTCCTGATACCAAAAGTTAATGAACCCTTATATATCAAAACAATCCAACTAATAATCATATTTAATTTCTTGTACAAATTCCTAACTTCCATTATCAATAGAAGACTCTCTCAATTTATCCCCGACTGGGTATCAGAGGAGAAAAAAGCCTTTATCAAAGGCAGGTCTATTCATGGAACTATAGGAATCACCCATAATATGGTGGGAGAGATAAACAGGAAGGATATAGGCTCCAATATTATTATTAAAGTGGACATGGATAAGGCTTATGATTATCTCAAGTGTAATTTTCTTCTTTGGGTAATGAGGTGAATGAGGTTCTTGGAGTAGGTGGTTGCCCCGATTTTCCACTATTATAGGTCATCCTGGTTCAATATCCTTTTCATGGGGAGGAAATGTCAGTTTATAAATTCTATAAGGGGTTTAATAAAATGAGGTCCTATATCTCCCACCATTTTAATAATTGTCTAAGATTCACTCAGTAGATACATCAACCCCTGTATAAATATTGAAATGATCATTTTCTACCACTATAGAGGTCATTTAAGTGGGGTGTATCACCTTATTTTTGAAGATTATATGGTCTTATTTATCAATGGATTAAGTGATTCTGTAAGGGGATTCAACAATTTCATGGAAGATTACTCCAAGTGGAGGGGGGAAATTATAAACTGGGATAAAAGCTATGTGTTTTTTCTCCCTCATGTATAGAGGGTTGATGGCACAAAATTGAATCTATTCTAGGCATAAAAATGAAGAAAATACCCATGAACTATCTGGGAGCACATATGAATCCTAGGACGGTTCAGATCAGGCATTTTGATGGGCTGTTGGATAGGATCACCAACTGTATAACCTATTGGAAAACCCGTTTTCTTTTTTGGGTGGGTGAATCACCCTTATAAATTTCTTGTTTTCCTCCATTCCTATACACATCATTTAAGTACTCAAGGTTCCTAATAATATTTTCAGATATATTGAGAACCTAATATTCTCATTTACTTGGGGTGCCCAGTGGAAAGGAATATGTCTTTGGGAATCCTGGTATAGGCTATCCAGACTGGTTAAAAATGTGTGGATCAATGTGAGGAATGTCCCTAAGGCTATGTATTATCTAAAAGTAAAAATGGTGCGAGAAGTTATTAAAGTATAGAATATCTAGAGAATATTCATCTAAAAAAAGTATGGTAATGTTTTGAGTACTATGAATGGGAATCCACCACTATGTAAATCTCTACAGTTCCATATAGCAATTCTTAAACTCCACTCCTGATGGGTTCTTAGAAGTGGGGATATCAACTTTTAGGACCGTAACTGGATGGGCCAATTGTTGACCTATCTAGGTTTCCCAACTCTAAATTTGATCTTCAAAGAGGATAGTCATCACCAATCCTTCATTCATGTGATTCTGTTTCCCACCTATAAAAATGTTTTTGACGGTATCATTATGGAAGAAGTCCTTGATGAATGTAAATTTGTGGGTTCAGGTTCTAGCACCTTCTCAATAAAGGCTTACATAGAGGTGATTCATTCACCCTAGGGAAGTAATATATGGGGAGGCCTTCTCTAGTATAAAGCTATTATATTGTAACTCAACCTTCAAGTTTAGAAAATCCAGAACCAATTGCTTCCTACTAACATGGAAATTAAAGGTAAATGAGTTCATTTAGAAGCCAAATATTCCTATTGTTTAGACCCTAAAGAGGAATCCATAGTGAATATTTTTTTAAGGTATGTGAGAAGAATTTTTTTGGAGTAAGATGGGTGAGTTATCTAGAGCTTCAGTAGTGGTGGTGTCTGTGGAGAAATTATTAAATCAATGTTTCAATGGTTTCAACCATAATAAATAATAGGAATGGGATCGAGCACTTCTCCTAGTAGTTGGTTGTTGTTTTATATAGAAGGTTAGGAACCTATCTCATCACAGTGGAAAATGTATGTCAAGTTAGGATTTGGTGGTTAGAGAAAGTTGCCTCATCATAGACCTTGTTCAACTTCTAAGTCATCGAGATTAAGTGATCTCTCTCAAACTCTGTATGGTTATAAGTATCCCTTATAATTTTTCCAAACCATTGTCTAGGGGCACTAGGGGAGCTGGACCCCTCCCCTCAGGGACTCAAACTCAACATCGATGGCTCCTACATGAAGGGATTCATGCAGGGGGTGTGTCTTCCATGACTCTACATGTTCGGTTTTTTTGGCTTCAGCACTTTTTATGGGTATGGTGATTCTCTCAAGGTTGAAGGGAAGTCCATTCTTCATAACCTTGAGTTAATCCACTCCAACCAAATTCCTTTGTCTATAATAGATATGTAATAAAAGATCATCTGTAACTCTCTTAAAGACCTCTCTTCCACCCCATTTCAAATCTTCTACTTGATCTGAAATTGCAAGGCCCTCACCACTAATGGCATATTGATCCTCCATACATTGTGTGAAGGTAGTCGTGTGGAAGACTTCATGGCTTCATAGGCATCTCATGAATCTTTGCTCATGGAGTTCTCTAGTACTGGTTACCTTACCCCTGGTGGTGTTGACATTTTTTTGGATATTACCTTGGTCTCCACTTTTATAATCCCCTATAATTTGTCATTCCTAGCTCATTCACTTTTCATGAATAAATAAAATGATATTTTTGTGTTTGATAAATACATGTTTTTATCATAATTTATTTTAGTGTTAATAAAGTTATTTTTTAATTAAATTAAAATTTAATGATATATATGAGTAATATATGTGTTTTTATTAAATTTTCACATTATAAAATAATATTAAAATATTTTATAAAAAATTAATTTAAATTATAATTATGGTCGTACTTGCATTAAAATTTTATATTATGAAATATTATTGGAATTTTAAATTAAAATTTAATTTAAATAATATATATATATATATATATATATATATATATATATGTCTGTATAGATAAATATATCAATTATTAACTTTAAAATATTATTACTTTCAAAAAAGAATTTAAAATTTAAATATAACATAATTGAAATTTGAAATAGAATGTATATTAAGAGAAAAAATAATAAATTTTGAAATTTATTATTAACATATAAACTATATGTAAATATAATTTAAAAAATATGTATATTAATGTATTTGAGATAAATATAGTTATAATTATATATATATTAATCAAATTAATAAATATTTTATTTTAATATATTCATTGATAGTCAAATATACAATTTATACATATAAATAAAATATATATCATTATATATTAGTATCAAAATATTATTTTAATATTAATTCTTACTTTAAAAAAATTATAATAATAATTAAATTGAATATATATATATGTATGTATATTTATTATATGTATATATTTATTTATCAAGTTTTTTAAATTTTAACACACATAAATATATAAAATATAAAATATATAAAATCATATTATTAAATTGAAATTTCAAATGATATTTTATTTAAATAACACTAATAGATATGTATGTATGTATGTATGTATGTAGGTATGTATGAGGTTATGTGTATATTATATTCAATAAATGAATTTAAAGTATTACTATAAATTTGAAAAATAGAAATTTGAAATTGAAATATATATTTTTAAAAAATAAATTTATATTTTTCTCTCTCCATGCATGAATTATATTTAAATATAATAAATAAGTTTATTAATATATGTAATTATATTTTAATAAATTTATTACAAATACTTTAATGTAAATATATTTTATAATAACCCCCATAAAAATATTTAAATAATTTCCTCAGCACCATCATTTTTATATTATATATAGGTATACAGTATCATGAAAATAACAAGGTAAATTTAATCTAATTCAGGATAATTTAAACAATGAATTCATCCAATTTTTAGGTAGTTTTTTATATTTAATGTCATTGGTATTATAACTCCATTTCAGTCATAACATATTGATTTTAGTGTATTTAGTGATTTAATTTTAGTTATCAAATTCTATCAATTATTAGTATTTTGTTTTTTGTATGAAACATAAAAATATTCCATGTATTGAGGAAACAATGTTTTGGTTAGTATAGAGGAGTAAAAAATAGTGAACATTGAAGGAACTACATCTTAAAAGGTTTGGTTGTCAAATTTTCCACCTAATTTTTAGGTATTTTTGGTTGTGGAATTTTTTGGATTTTATGTTGAGGATATGAACACTACCTCATGGTTTTAAAAAAATTACTTGGTTTACAAATCATGGTAGATAGGGATAATTATTGCAGAAAATCTGGGTGATAAGTTGAAATTCATTACTCAATATTGAACATACATGCATGGATGGAAAAGACATTGTGGTGTAGAGAAGTTTATATTATGGTTTGCACACATTTAAATATATGAGATATAAAACACATATTAAATGATAGTAAAATGGCATATAACCTAGATATTTGAGTTTAAATTGAAGTTATATAATAATTATTTAATGGTTTTATTATACCACACCATGGTATTTCATCAGTTGTGATGAAAATCAGATGTTTATTCATTGTGGTTGTTGCTAGATGGAAACTATTTTTGTAAATTTAGTTGATTTGAGAATTTAAACTATACTAAATAGGGAAACTTTGAGATAAATTTGAAAATATATTTAGTTTGGTTCAGTTAACCTTTAATGGTGATTTTAATGGGATTCGACTACCAATTAAAGAGGAGAGGATTCGAGGAGATATAAGAGATATAGAGGTGTATTATTTTTATTAAAGGAGGACCTTTCATATTGAATGGAAGAAGCACATCAACATAAAGATAAAAGGACTTAGATTGGAGGTTTCATAAGTTTGAAGACTTAGGCTTTCAATTGTTTTAGGATTTATCACTCTATTACATGTTAAGCATGAATAAGTTCTTTGGTTCTTGTTAAATAATAGAGGGGTAAGTTTTTTTTGTTGAGTTTATAATGAAGGGTGATTGATTGATTTTTTTTTTGTTTTATGGTGTTTTTTTTGTTGGTGTTATGAATTTAGTTATTCTTCCATATGTTTTTATTTCTTTATTCATGATCATTATACAATGATTGATTGAATTTCATTTTATTCATAGAACACTTTCTTTAATTATTTATAGATCATAATTTTTTTGAG
This sequence comes from Viscum album, assembly GCA_963277665.1. Taxonomy (NCBI): domain Eukaryota; kingdom Viridiplantae; phylum Streptophyta; class Magnoliopsida; order Santalales; family Viscaceae; genus Viscum; species Viscum album. Next base: position 111,077,471 of record OY728138.1, on the reverse strand, counting down.
TACACTGTATTTTAATATGGTTTTTGATCACATAATTATTACAAAAATAAAAGTAATTAATCATAAGAAATGAGGATTTTATTAATTAGGAAAAAACGCCAAGACCATGGATATTTTTAAATCCAATTTTGTTAAATACAAGATCATTAATTAAGAACATCAAAATTTCAATTATCTCATGACCTTCAATTTATAATTACATAGCATACTCTCATTTATTTAAAGTTATTTCAAGTAGTTTAGTGTTATTATAATCATTAACATTTTAAGTCTTAACTTTTTAATAGAAGTTTCATTCTAGGGATCACTAGTACCTATGGGTTTGACCTCATAATTGAGCTATAATATTTTTTTAGGTTTTTGTTTAAGGAATTTTATTTTATATATTTCTAAACTTGATTCGAGCAATGAATTAATTAAGACTCATGGGTTGTTAATGTTTTTGGAATTGATGTTAGGGACCTATGAACTTAGTAAAATTTTAGGTTCAATATATTAAAAAAAATTGATTTTTTTATATCCTTTATGTTGTTTCTCTTATGCTTAGTTTGAATATGATGTTGATTTTAGGTTAAATATCATTGATTCATGAGTACTCAACTCAGGTAAATGGTTTCTGAATTGGGAAAGAAATTATTGAGTACAAACTTGATATTGAGGAAATAAAATAATGAAGAAAACATGGTTGGAGTTAGAAGAGTTCATGAAGAGGAATAATTCATGTAAGGAAGATAATAAATAATATTAATGGAGTATGGTTTTCTATTTGGTGTGGTGGTACAATAAATAATACTTGTTTCATGGGACATTATGAGCAACTTCAAGATAAATTATACAATCATCCATATGATCTAAAAATATATTCAATACTATATGCTGCCACATGAAGATCCAAATGCACACTTGGGAGTTTTTCATGAACTATGTGAAACATTTCAATTCAATGGTGTTTCCAATTATGTGATAAGGGTATGATTACTCAAATTTTATTTATTATATAAAGTAAAGGAATAGATGCAAATCTTGGCCCCACATTTTACTAAAAAATAATATACCCCTCACAGTCAATGAACATTCATGTTGATATCTCTAATTTTAATCAATAATAATATGAATTAATTTTAATAGTGTCTGAGAGGTTAAAATATTTGTTTATAAAGTGACCCTATTATGGATTATTTTTGATATCTCACTAATTCATCATTTGGAGCCTATGTTATGTACTCTTGATTATTTTTTGATTTTGGTTTTTTGTCTAGGTCTCTTGAGTTTTCCCTTTTGGGTTTTCCATGTTAAAAATTTATGGCAACATCAATTATTTTTCTACACATATTTTTTTTCTCTGTACATCCACTTTAATTTTTCAGTATTTTTGAAGGTAATGAAAATTTATTTCCACTGTGTGTTTTCTTTATTGTTTATTTGAGTGTCTGTTGCTTATTTTTTCTAACATCTGGAGTCAAAGGAGTGGTATTTATTCAAATAAATCATGTATGTGAATTATATTCAAATGGTTTTATTGAATGACACCAATTATCATATGTGGTGATTAAAAATGAATGATATTCTTTTTGTCAAGTGAATGCATCTGCCGATGTTTGGTACCCAAAAGGTAGAAAGGATATTTGATTAATAATGAGATTTTAAGCCTGACATGTTTTTTATATGTGCACTAAAAATTTACATGCATGAGATGCATGTACACATGAATATGACTCATGGAGTATATATATGATATATGATATTATATATATAGTCTATAATTAATATATACATATGATGCATGTATTTTCTTACATGCGATGCTTGGATAATAATATATATATATATATATATATGTGTGTGTGTGTGTGTGTGTGTGTGTTTTATATCTCATGATTGGTTTATTCTTCATTTACTATCCATTATGAATGTATTAAAGGCTTTTTATTAAATTCATTAAAAAAATATTTAATGAATTGTGCCCCAACTTTTGGAAACACATACAATGTGTTATGAGTTTGAAGATCCTCCAACTTTTTCTATATAAGAGGATAAGATCCTCATATATTGGGTGTGTTGTGTATGATGTGTATGAGACTCTTCTAAATATCTCTTCCTCCCAAAAATCTATTCATCTCATTTGATAATGCACTAGAACCTCTTCATATTTCTGGAATCCTCATGATATGATCATGGATCCATAGTCCAATGTATTTCCTTATAGGAAAGGTGTTTTTTACTAATATTTATGATATCATTCAATTATACTTCTTCATCAACGAATAAGATTGTGTTGTTAGACACAGTTTACAATTACAATGTTTTAGATTATTATTTATGCTTTGATTCTTGATGATAAGCCTACCTATTTTTTTGGTTTTATTCCATTGTAAATTATCATTAAATGATCATATGGAACCCATAAGTGGTATTGGAGGGAGGTTCTTTAATAATTAAAGATGTTTTGATCACTGATTTATAAAAAAATGGAAAACAACGTTTTCATAAAACTAGAGTTTTATTATAGACCCTTACATAAGATTAATAAGGTTAAATATGATTTAACCTTACAAATTTAGGTTTCCTAAATGTTATACCCTTATGTGAGTCATTTTATAAAGGTATATATTTCTTTATCCTTACATGATACCCTTATTCCAAAGTTTTGCATAAGGGTAACCTCATTGTTACCTTTACACAAATGTGTTGTGTAAAGGTAGTTACCCTATGAAGGGGGATTATACAGGGGTCCATAACACTTTACCATTACATGTAAAGGTATTTGAGACACTAAATAAAGCTCCTCAATTTTTAACTTTACACAGTGTATGGAATATTCAGAGTACCCTTATTCAAATAAGTTGTGTAGTGGTAATATCTTAACATGAGGGAGCTATATAAACATAATCTTTGTATTACCTTTATACAATAGTTTTCAAATTGAGCTGCGTAAAGGTAACGTTCATATTACCATTATGTAGGCTTCAGAAAACATAATCCACCCTTACGAAGAGTGTCTATGTAAGGGTAATATGGAGGATACCCTTATGTAGAATAGGGATTCTGCATAAGGGTTCACATAAATTATATTTTAAAATTGTTTTTAAATATTAAATGTTTTTTTGGTTTGTAAAATATTTAGAAATCATAATAAGAGTTATTTTAGGATATTTAATTTATAAGGATTTAATTAATTAATTAATTAATTAATTATAAATTGTTTATAATTAACTAAATAACTGTTCCTAAAAAATTTTCTCCAAATATAAAAGGTAAATATTTTAAAATACATGTTGAAAAATTTAATTTCATACCTTATTATACAGAAATATAAATTTTATTTAGAAACAATAATAAGTGGTTTATAAATTAAAATATATATTATACTTATATTATATAAAATTTTGAATTATAAAATGATTATATTTCATGAAATATCAAATAAATTCCATTTTACATAAAATATGAATGGGTTAATATTGAAATGAATACAAAATATTTATATTATTTATAAATTATAAAATATTAATAATTATCATTTATTTATGAATATTTCATAAATGTCTCATGTTTTGAAAAATAAATAATTTTTTTAATTTTTTTGTTAAATTTCCTTAATATTTAAGTTTAGTAAATTATTTATGAAATATAAATATTGTGTATGACCATTTATATGATAAACTAATTTTAAGATAGATACTTTCATATAATTCAAGGTTTAATTTCATAAAATTTAGTTTTCATCTATTTTGACCTTAATTTATAATTTTAGTTATGAAATTGAGAATATTTTTTGGGCATAGTTTGTATATATTATGTATTAGAGTTTTAAGAATTGAATTATCTCTTGTATAAAGCTTCCTAGGTTGAGGGAATTGGGTTCAGACCACTTTCTTTCCTGAAGGATTATTCCTTGGCTTGAAAAGTGAATGAGGTTGACTATCTATTTCTATGGGCATACTCATGTGGTGATTTTCAATCTCATATTACTATATTCCTTTATATGAATAGTTCTTGTACATTATCCATATAATTCATTTGGGTATGTATTAATAAAGTTTAATTCTATTTTTTGGTGATTAACATATACCTATGGGTTGTAAATAGTTACACATTAATATGGTTTGAAAACATTAATTTGGTGGTTTGAATAGGTATTCCAAAAATAAATCATTATAATAATGCATACACGAAAAAGTGAATATAACATTATTACATAAGATGCAATAGTTATGAATGCCCATGTTGTATATTAAATGAGTGAGACTTTAAAAATGAAAACCTGTCAAATAAAAAGTGTGATATTCCTTCAAAATCAGTGCTTTTCAAGACCTTAATCATCCAATCGGGTAGGTCATTCCAAAGATGGGAACCCCTAGATTATCTTTTTTAAGGAAATAAATATATGAGTAACTCTAGATTATCCTTTTGGGAAGGTCATGCCAAATATGGGTTCCCATTGATCGTTCTTTATTAGATTATTCTTGGGATTTTCTTCAGGTTACAATGGTTGAGATACCCAAATAGAATTAGGTTAAAGGGGGAATAGAGTTGATTATATCCATATGATTGATTTGGATAAAGGTTTATCCACTAAAATAACTAAGTGTCCCAATTTTTGTGATTAGGATAATTCCCTACTTAAATAATTAAGTGGTGAGAGAAATGACAAAGCAAAACCATTCCATAGTGAAATATGAATATTGGCTCACTAAATGGATATGATATATGAGGTCATTAATTTTAGTGAGATAAATTTCATTTAAATTCATTTATGAAAATATATAAGACATGATATTTGTCTGATTAAAAGTTTTGTTACAAATAAATTCATTATCATTAACAAAATAAACTTTATATTAATTCTTGAAAAGATAAGATTACAGTAATAAACACCTTATTCTATTAGCTTAATAAAATTTCTTGATCAAGATAAATATTCTATGTGTTGGAATAGTGACTCCCTAAGTAACCAAGTGTTGAAGTTTTTAAACAAGAAAATCTAGATGCTCTTGGGAGAATGGAATGATTCATTTAAGGTTTCAATGGAACCCGATTCTAATTAAACTAATGAATTATAGTCTCATGTACTCAATATTATTTGGTATATTAATGATATACAATATTATTGAATATTTTTAAATATATTTAATAATTCCCATAAGGATTATTTTAGTTAAGTAATTAATTCTATTTTAATCCATATAAATTCTCTATAAAATAGATGAATTCAATAAAAGTTTACTCACTATTCTCAAAGTGTTGAGAATAAATGAACTTGGCATATGATGTATAAGTTCTGGTATTGTACATACAATACAAGGAGGTAAAAGTTCAAAACAGGAAGAGATAAAGTCGTAAATTCCATTAATATTTCTTCAAGAATCCAGTAAAGGATATTTGAAATTTTTTGATATTATCTAGAAGGGGTAATGATTCCATATTAGGGGATTATCTAGAAAAACTTAAGGGGTGTGGGAAATTCACTAAATCTCCATGTCAGGTATTAACGTAAAAGAAATTTATTCTTAGATTTTTAAGGGTATGTGAAATTAAGATAATGTGAAATTGTTTGTATGTTTTACAAGTAATGTAAATATACAGGTGTTCAAAATCATAGGAATAATTGAAAAGAGATTATAATTTTCATTTGAATGATGAAGTAAATAGTTGCTACATCATAAATTTGAATGTAAATGAATGTGATAATCTCTAATGAATATAATTAAAGAATGTGTATCCTTATCTCACTTCTCTATATATAATAAGAGGTATTGACAAAGATTTATTATTAAAAAAATGAATTGATTAATTTAATATACTAGGATTATGATTCATTGGAATCTATAACATAATTTAGAAGAAGATGTGGATAAAAGAGTTTTATCTAGTATAAAGTGTCTATCCATCTATTTATTAAAATATAATGGAATTTTATTACCACTAAATTGTTTTGTATTTTAATAATAAAATATATTTATTCAAGAAAATTATATAAATACATATAATTATACATGATATATGGAATCAATAGTTTATTATATGTATATTCAAACTAAGATCAAAGATATGTTATTGTCTAAAACAAAAAAGTTATTTTTTTATGTATTTGAAGTATATTAAGAAGATAATATAGTTTCAAAGAGATTAGTGGGAGTATGTTTGAACTTAGATAAGTTCAAAGTTAAAAAATAAATTATTGTACCAGATTTAATTTAAGTGATTATTCACTTCATATCCTAAAGAGTTAATATATGTGACAATATAGAAAAATTTAAATGGTTTCATTTAGTTACTATGTGAAAGTGAATATCAATGATAATTGAAGGACTTTACCAATATAAGATTATAGTGATTAATTATTTAATATACTAAATATTTTTAAGATATGTGATGGTAAGGAAAAATGCAAAGAGTTACAATTAGTTACCGTAAGAAGTGAATATCAATATTCTGTAAAGGTTTATACTAGTCAATACATGAAGTGTATCTCTTAGCATCCTAAAAGAGTTTCTGGAATTGCAATAAAAATAAATATAAATAGTTACATTAGTTACTTCAATTAAGTGTATATCAATTTTTTCTAAAAGAATTTAGGATGTGTTGGTAAAGTGATAATGAAAATAGTTACTTTATTTATAAAATATTTCATGGAAAAAGTTTTATGGAAGGGTTCCAAGGATGATGATAATGTACATAGAAAGAGTTCTAAGTAGATAGAAAAATATATCATTATAACATTTAATTTTATAAAGTTAAAGAGTTTGAATATAAGTTTACAAATTTAAATTTTAGGAATATGATTCCTATGTCTCACTATTTTTCAAAATTTATTTCTTCATAAATATTATCACTAAGAGTTTAATGGGATTATTTCATCTGATGCTCACATAGAGATGTGACAGGAATTACATATGGATGTAATGTTCACAAACAATTAATGCAATAACAACCAGATAGTCATGTAGAATATTGGGATTTTAAGAGATTGGTAAAAAAATTTAAAAACATATCATATAATTATAATAAATGTATTCTCTATTTATCATTCAATAATATATTTTTTAATTTACTTTACACAAATTTTTTAATGATAAATATATTCTCAAAGTGAAAACTTTGAGTTGTCCCTAATCAATGATCATCATAGTATATTATGGGTTGTGATGATATGTTAATATTAGCTTGAATAGATTATTATACTCATTATAAAGTGATATATATGAGATACAAAGAATATATTCTTTATATAATAATTAGAAACTTATTTCTTAGACAAATCCATTAAATTATATTTCATGTAACATCATACATCCATAGATATACTTAGGATTGTATGATTATTATCAACCCTTCTTACATGATGTTGGTGAGATACCTTATATGAGAACCATCATAATTTGATACCCTACTTATATAATTCAACTTATAAAGTTTGATACTATGGGGATAATTGGGTATTTTGTTGATCATGTCATCGGTTGGAGTGTAACCAAGATGATATTTGTCCACTTGTATGTCAAGAAAAGACATATGACCATTGATTTAATTATATTGAGAAAATGAATGACCATGCTTATTTATTTCACATATGATGTTTTCAATTACTTTTATAAGCGACATGTTATGTACTTATCAAATAAATTAATGGAAAGTGATGTACTAATCGATTTGGTCAGTCTTTTACATAGAATCAAGAAAATATTAGATGACGTTACTATATTGACATGGTCCATGTCTAGCGGTCACTCATTGACCTGCAAAATGGATCATATATGTATACATATGATGTATATAATACATATTATGGTGGAAATGCTATTATATAAATATGAGTATATTTGATGTAGATCACACCAGACCCCTTAGTAGCTTGAGTAACACTAATGATTTACTAGAGTATGGTCTTTTTTTACATCTATGAAATTGAGATTTCATATTTTTTTTCAAAACTGATAAGGTCTTTAGGGTCAAACAATTAGTACCTTAGATAAGGATAAAATTATGGAAAAAGTTTTTTTCAAAATGAATAGAGTTTGATGAAAAAAACATCTAAAATAGTTTGTATGGATCCAAAAAGAGTTGTGATGTTTTTCATAAAGTCCTTATGGGATTTTAGTGAAAGTGGGAGATTGTTGGATGTTCCCTAAAAATGTACATTAATGATATGCACGAACACATGCATATGATGAAAGGTGAATATATTTGATATATGATATTATATATATATATATAGTGTACTATTAATATAGGCACATAATGCATGTATTCCTCATTAATTAATTGAAAAAATATAATATATATGTATATATATGATATATATATTATTTATTTATCTTGAACATTTTATTCATCAATTACTATCCATTATGAATATATTAATGGATTTTCATCAAATTAATTAAAAACTTTTTATTAATTATACCTCAACAGTCAAAAAATGCATATGATGCGTTATAAATTTGAGGAGCCTCAGACTTAGACTATATAATAAGATGATACCCTCTTTTATTTGGTGTGTGGTGTGAAATATGTATGAGCCTCTTCTAAATATCTCTTCATCATGAAAATATTTTTCTTTAATTTCATAAGGCACTATCACCCCTTCAGATTCGTGGTATTCTCAAGATACAATCATGGGTTCATTGGCTGATGTATCAAATTGGAGGTAGTGTGATTTCATTTAATGCTCTTTGTTATCTCCATCAAGAATTATTCTTAATCAACAAAGAAAATGGATGTTGTTTTACATGGTTTAAAGGTACACTTTTTACAATATTATTTACACATTAATTATTAAAGATAGATTTTTCAATGTTTTGAGTTTTCTTCCACTACAAATGATCATTTTATGATCTTAAGAAACCTATTAGGTTTTTAGTTTCATTATTCTGTGGGTTTTAGAAAACTTGATGAAATATATTTTCAACACCTCTTAATCTAAAACTTTATGGGAGATTCCTGAGACCACTTATGATTCCAAGATTGGGAATAATAATTTTTTTCATTAAAAATCTAATGAATTTGAGGTACAAATAAGGTACATATATTTCTAATTATTTGAGATAATTTTAGGTATGTTTTGATCATTTTTATGGTATGGGTGTTAATTTTTAATATGAGGTTATATATATTTTGATTATTAATACTTTACCTAATTTATGGTATATTTTTTGTGTTACCCAAACTAGTTTAGTTCTTAAGGGTGTTGTGACATTTAGTTTTGTCAAGTATGATATTTTAAATGATGAAGTAAAGAAATGTACTCTGGAATGATCTTCTTTAAATCCTTTGGTCACATAGACAAGGGAGAGAAGTTGATAAAGGAATTAGGGATAGAACATTCGAGGTAAGACCGAAGGCCGAAGCAAATATAGGTTCAAATAGAAGAAGTTTGAATGTCATCATTATGGTGAGAAAGGAAATGTTAAGAAGTTTTTATATCAGCTGAAAAGGAAAAACTTAATTAAGGAAAATAAACAAAATAAAAATGGTGATAGAGATGATCATTTTTGGCTGGAGTAGGACACTCAAGAAGGGGTTAATTGAGTTCCTATAAAAATTCATATTAAAAACATTATTTTTAGATCCCCTAATTTAAAAACAAAATAGTTCAGTGAATCAAAGTAGTAAATTTATAATAGTTTGGATTTTCAATTAATTTCTCAAGAGATTTATTAATTCTTAGTTATATCAACCTAAAAGACTGAAATAAATTTTGAAACCAATTTATAAAATCAAAACAGTTATAAATACTATGCAAGACTAACTATCAAAGTGAAACTTAGTTTTATGAAATATGAGTTAAAACAGAGTAAAGTAAATTTGAAAACACATTGGATTAAAACAAGTGGTTCAGTCTCAAGATGAGACCTAATCCACACCACTTGGTGATCACCTACCACAATATATATATATATATATATATATATAAATCTTTGATCCACACCCTAGATCATGGTTTATATAATAGTACACAAAACTGTCCAGGTCACTAGACCTCTACCACAGTTATATGTAGAAAATATGACAACCATGTCACATAGGACCTCTTCCATAGTTATATGTGGGTGAAACAAGGTGTAAAAGGATATTTGTGTGAGGATATCTTGTATCCTCCAATTCGATGCTGGAGACAGTGTGTGTTTAATAGACAGATTCACATATTTCTCAAAATATTTATAAAATAGTACGCAACATATCATAATATAATAATAAGGGATTATAAATTCTCTGAGTGTTGTTCTATACCGCTATGGACTTCAAGGATGTTGTAGATTTGATGTTCGTGTCCTCTTCTAAAAACAGAGTGTCGTGGAGCTTCATGTTCTTATTTTTAGTTTATTGAGTTTCTCTTCTTCTATTATTTGTGTTTTTGCTGCAAGGATGTTTGAAGTTTTGATCCACAACAATACAACTATCATAAAATGAGAGTTCTTTGTGTGTTATTCGGTGTGTTCTTTCATGAATGTATTTTCACTCTAACATCTCTTTTAGTCTCTTTTTCAGCTCATGCACCACCTTGTATTTTATCTTGGGGTGTTTTTATTATGTCTAATAAAGAGTGAGATCTCTACACCTCATGCTTTCAGGTGTCATGTCTAAAAAATACCATTAATTATGTCATTGTCATTAAATGACTAAAATATGACCATTAGAATCAAATTTTAAATTCAATTGAAAAAGATAGAGATATCATTAAGTAAGGAACAATGTCATAGTTTTAGTGAGTGAGGAAAGGTTCCATAGTCATGGTGAGTCAGAAGCGGTGACTTGGGACTGTGTCTTGTTACGGTGTCATAGAAAAGTTATCTTGTACTTTTTCAAACATCTGAAAAAATGTCTTGTTACGGTGTCATAGAAATAGTATCTTTTCCTTTGTAAAACTTTTGAATGGTGTCTTGTTACGATGCCATAGAACTGGTGTTACAAAAATGGTGTCTAGTTCTTTTCAATTTGTAGAACCAGTAGCATGATCATGGTGTCTGGACCTTTGCAATTTTGAGAACTAGTTTCATGGTTATGGTGTCAAGGAAATGGTTTCACAGAATTTTCTGATTTCCAGACGAAATGGTGAGACTGTTTGGGTAGAGAAACAATGTCTCATGCTTTTTAGATTTTTCAGACTAACCACTATGACAATTTGATCATAGAAATGATTCTTCGTACTTTGTCAAATATCTTCCAAATGTTTTAAGAATTAATACTAAGAGAATGGATTAAGGTTAATCATAATTATAATAAAACATAGTATAATAAGAGTAATCATGATTTATAAGATTTAAACATGATTTATATGATTTACAGGATTTATATGATTTATAGGATTTACATGATTTACATGATTTACATGATTTGTGAGCATTAAAACAAGAGTATTACAACAATATCCCCATTTTTTATGATCATAAATCATAGAATTTACAAGCCATACATCATATAAATGAATAAACATATTTCTTATCATATCAAGGTATTAGATTATATATGTAAAAATAGTGTTTCTTTAGTACAAATGCGAGATATTCTACCCCTTTGGGATTATTAAAAATAGAGTAACAAAACAAACACTAAAATAAAAAAAACAAGTGAATAAGAGTTATGATAAAAAATTTCATTGAATAAAACGATAGAGTATAATATGATCACAAAAGGAGAATGCATCATTTCCTTATCAAAAATTATCCTTTACTTCTCTCCAAATTTTGCATCCTTCACTTTATCCTAGGTAGAAAAAACAGAACTAGAAGTAATTGGTTCATAAGTGGAGGTGGTAGAAGTAGTAGTAAGGGAAGGTAAGGACACTCCTTCAATGATAGAAAGGGGAAGGGTTGGTCTGGTGGAAGGTCGAGGAAAAAGATGTTAAAAAATAATAGGTCTGATCTGGCTCAAAGCCTAAGAAATATACATTTTAGCATGGGAAAATAAAGTGTAGGAAGAATTATAGGTGGAAGGAGGTAGACCAGTACTCAAAGGAGTTGTTGTAGGATCCATGATGGTTGTAATCTGAACATGTAGATACGGTTTTGGAAAGTTTATTAAATCCTTAATGATTTCACCACTATAATCCATGGACTTTTCAAATTCATATTTATTTTCATGAATTTATCCAGACTATGTGTGAATTCCTTTAGATTCTATACTTGAATTTTTAAAGGTTGAGTTATAGGTGGAGTCTTTAAATTCTCCACAAGATACTTTAAATGGTTGGTCAACTCATGCTTGGAATAGATCCACTTGAAGTAGTAGTCCAATTTCTTAGAGATTTATTCTTGAGCATCCATAAAATTTTTTAAGTGAACTCTTATGAGCTCAATCACACAATCACTATTCTTAGTGATTATATCGAGAATCCCCTGATTAGTACCACTCAACAAAGACTGAATTTTTTCTCTAAATAATGATCTGATCATTTCATTGTCTAAAGGCTGAGATGGATGAGAAAAAGTATATGGAGTAGGACTAGTTGATGTGAGATCATTAAGTTATTTTAGAACAGTCTATAAACATTATTTATACTCAGTGGACAGATTATTGATACTAGAGATAAGAATACACATCTCATTTTTTATTTTAATGTTGTTCTCAACCACCTTTTCATACACAAAAATCAACTTAGGTTGAATCAGAGATACAAACTTCTTTGGGATCTCATCAACATCATCCTCACTGAGATGAGAAATAGGGGATTAAGGAACTTTCAAGTCTTTCCTCATTTCTTCAACCATAGATTTTAAAGATTTCACCTCATCACTCAACTACATGTTTTCAATCCATACTTCCTGAATTTCATAAATCATCTTTGGTTGGATCTACCATATGATTTTATCCAAAAGTATTCCAGGATCCATTTCACTGAGATTGGTCATAGGGGCAGGCTGTGACTTCATGAGCTTCTCAAAACCAGACAAAAAATTGTCTCCAAACTCTTTTAAATCATCCCAACTCACATAACTAGGAGTTTCTTGAGTAGGTTCATGAGTAGGAACTGAAACTGATTATGGATCCTTAGTAGACACAACTTCATAGAATAGTTTCAGCTGAAACACGGTTGAAATATCCAATCCCTAAACTGAGATTCTGTGGAGTCATCAGCATCAAAATAACTAGGAAACCTATACCAGGTATCCATAGAACTTGAGTCAATAGGATTTGGTTCTTGAATTCTTTATAATCTAGGTTTTTTCTCCACCTCAGCAAATGCATCTCTTGTAGGAATAAGAGATTAAATCTCTTGACTAGTTTACACACCCTCTTATCTATCATATTCAGTCACATCTCTAGATAATTGAAAAGATTTCTCCATTATTACTTCAGTAGGAAAAATCACTTCTGTTTTTATAGATTCTTCTGTATGTTCCTCAGTAGTAGCATGTTCTTTCACAGTAGCATTTTATTCTTCTATATATTTACTCTTATTAGTTTCTTTACTTTATTTTCTATAATCTTCATCACATTTAGAGATAAGATATTTTCTATAGGGAACTATTTGAAAAGGTTCATGAGATTCTTCCATAATTGCTTCACCATCATCAGTATATCTTTCTCCTTCAGTTTTTTCAACATCTATTCCTTCATCTGAGTATTTTAAAATCTCATTAGATTCTAAACCAATATTAGATACATCCTTAGGTCTTTATGGATTCTCAACAGGATTAAAATCCCCATACAGTCTATCATTATCTTTAACCCATGATCTCTTCAATGGATTCCAACTTATCTTCATTCATCTACATGTATCCTTATATATAAAAAAATTATAATCTCCAACCACTTCTTCATTCTTACCAACCACACCTTTGGCTTGTAGCATTATAGAAATAAACCGTGAATAAAATAGAGAAGTTGACTTTGATGTTTTCTTGGTCATGTAACATATGTGAAGGATGATGTACTTGCACAAATTTATTTTGAGACCATTCTTCATAAGATGTATCAAAAACACATCTTGATACTTCAGATTGGAAAAGTATCCTTTCCTTGGACATATTAAGTGTTGAATAAACTTGAAAAATAACTTAGTCTCTCCATCTAGTTCAGCAACAATAAGCCTTCTTTTCTTCTTGTTTCTAGTCAAAAAACCTGGAGCCTCTTCAAGGATAAACAAATCAATTGGTGGAGGAGGACATATTTGATAGTCTTAAAAAGTTACTTCATGTGGTATTACTAAGAAGTCATCCCACAACCTCTAAGAAAAGGTATATCTCTGTCCATTCTCCAAGCTTCTAACCACAAAATCATCTTTAGAGTTGAAAGTGAAATGAAAAAACTAATAAAATTCAAAAACCAACTTCAGATAGGAAGGTATGTACTATTTTTTAAACCACTATAACCAACCTTATTCTTAAAAGACTTTCAGAAAAAGATACTTACTTGATTGGAGCCACTTTTCACATATTTATTTCTCTGGTATGACTGTTCGATGCACAGGAGTTGGGTTTAGTGGTTTCTCAGGCATGGTAATCAGAGGCTTTTTCTGTTTCTTTGAGGACCAGTGCTCTATATGATATGATAAATATGAACACTTAATCCAAGGCATTCAACACGAGCTCAATAAAGACTAGTATTTCAAGATAAAATACATTGTCTTTAGGAGTACAAAGTATGAGTGAAGAGAGAAGTTAAAAGGCACGTTTTTATCATTTAGGGAGTTCTGATGTCTCAAAACATAAAAATGTGGCATAAAATAAATAAAATAATAAATACAGTGATACAAGAAAAATATTTCAAAAAAATATAGTAGTCTGAGTCATAATGGTGAGACCGGAACAAGCAATCACAATGTCAACATTGCGTTGTGACTCTAAATGGTGTGATCGAAACTAGTAAGACATCATACATGAGATAGCAAGATGAAAGATAGTAACTAAGAGATAGTAAATATCAGATAGTAACTGTTAGATAGTAAACTAGTCACTCAAGGATGATCATTCCTAATTCATGTATGATGTAACTCGTCCTTTCAGAATTTAAAGGCTTAGTGAAAACGTCAACAAGATGATTTTCAGTGCCAATGAATTCTAAAGTAATATCACCCTTTTGATAATGATCTCTCAAAAAGTGATGTCTTACATCAATATGTTTTGTTCATGAATGAGAAACAAGATTCATAGAGTTGTTAATAGCACTTTTGTTATTAAAATATACAGGGACATGTCTAAATTGATATATATAATCTAGAAAAGTGTGTTTCATCCACAAAATCTGAGCACAAAAACTACCAATAGCTATGTATTCAGCTTCATCCATAGATAATGCAACAAAATTTAGCTTTTTACTGCACCATGATACAAGTGACTTTCTCAGAAAGGGATATGTTCCATAGGTTCTTTTTCTATCTAACTTATAACCACCAAAATTGATATCTGAATAGAAAACTAGGTCAAATTATTGTCTTTTTGGATAGAACAGTCCTTAGTTGATAGTATGTTTGAGGTATTTGAAAATACTTTTAAGACCAAAAATATGTGACTCTTTAGGATTTTATTGAAAACAAGAACACATACACACACTAAACATAATATCAGGCCTGCTAGAAGTTTAGTTGATTAAACTCACAATAGTTCCTATGTATGTGGTTTAATCAACAGATTTACCATTCTCATCAAGAGACAACTTATAAGTGGTACTCATAGGAGTATCACTAATTTTATTACTATCCAAATCAAAACATTTCAAAAGATATTTAATATATTTACTTTGATTAAAAATAATATCTTCCTTATTTTGAAGGATTTGAAATCCATGAAATAATTTTAGTTCACTCATCAAACTCATTTAAAATCCATTTTGTATAATTTTTGAAAAATCCACACATAAGGAATTTTTTGAAGATCCAAAAATAATATCATCAACATATATTTGAACTAAAACATCTTTATAAATTCTTTTTATAAATAGAGCAGGATCAAGAATACCTTGTGTCAATCCTTTAGAGATAAGAAAACTACTTAGCCTATCATACTAAGCTCTTAGATCTTGTTTTAAACTATATAAAGTTTTTGTTAATTTAAAAACATGATTCGGAAAATGAGGGTTTGTAAAACTAGGGTTTGTTCAGAAAAACATCCTTAACTATATACCCATTTAGGAATGAACTCTTAACATCCATTGGATATAACTTAAAATTTATATGTGCTGTATATGAAAGAATGGTTCTAATGGATTCAGATCTAGTAAATGGTGCAAAGGATTTCTCATAGTCAATCACTTCTTCTTGACTATAACCTTATGTAGCTAATCTAGATTTATTTCTTAATATGGTGCTAGATTCATCTACCTTATTCCTAAACACCCATTTAGTGCCTATAGTCAAGGTGTCTTTGGGTCTATCTACAATTTTAGAGACTTTATTTCTTTGAAACTGATTTAATTCTTCTTGCATAGAAATCACCCAAAATCCATCATTGATTTCCTCATTGATGTTCTTGGGCTCAATATGTGACATGAAATCTTGAAGTTTATCCTGATGTCTTAGAGAATCTCTAGTATGAGTTTCTTTATCTAAGCCTCCAACTATAGCATCTAAAGGATGGTTATTAAGGGTTTTAAGGGATCTATAAAAAGAAGGGCTAGAGATTTCAAGTTCTTCAATAGGTTCGGATTCATCATGACTAGAGTCTAGAGAATTTCCATAACTGGAATATTTTATAAATTTTTTAACAGCAAGGATAGAATATTTTGAATTTATTTATAGATTTGACACATCATCCTCAAGGTTTTATAGTGAGATCTTAGGTTCATGTGGATCAATTTCATCAAATTTGACATGTACAGAATCTTCCACACACTTAGTTATTTTATTAAAGACTCTATATGCTTTACTAGAGATTTAATAACCTATAAATATTACTTCATCACTTTTGGATGAAAATTTATCAATATTTTCATTTTTATTAAGAATATAAACTTTGCAACCAAAAACTTTGAAGTAATTAACTTTGGGTTTTCTATTGTTCCACAACTCATAGAGAGTTTTCTTAAGAATAGGTTTGATTAAGACTATATTAATAATATAGCAATTTGTATTTAAAACTTCAGCCTAAAAGTATACAGGTATGTAATATTAATTGATCATGATTCTTTCTATTTCTTACAAGGTTTTATTTCTTCTTTCTGCAACACCATTTTGTTGAGGTGTCCTAGGGGCAGAGAAGTTATGAATAAATTCATTTTTTGAGAAAAATGATTCAAAATATTAGTTTTCAAACTCATAGATATGGTCACTTCATAGGGTTTCAATTTTAAGAACACTTAGGTTTTCTACTATTCTATCATACTTGACAAAATGAGAACAAACTTCACTTTTGTGAGCTAATAAAAAGGTCCAATTATATCTAGAATAGTCATTTATAAGAATATAGACATAGTGCTTCCCATTAATACTTGAAACTTTAGATGGTCCAAACAATTCCATGTAAACCAAATCTATAGGTTGATAAGTTGAAACTTCTTTATTTGGTTTGAAAGAGATTTTGTGTTTTTTACACTTTTGACAAGGATTACAGACTTTATCATTCTGAAACTCAATTTTGGGTAGATCCTTGACTAAACCTTTTCCAGTAAGATTTATATGAGATGTATGTTACAATTTCCTAATATTCTATGCTAAAACCAAGACTCTTTTTGAAAGCTACTCAAACAAGAATCATTTTGAGAAACTAAAGAATCTATGTTAATAGCGTAAAAATTTTCATTTTTAAAATTATTAAATACCAATTAATTTTTAGAATTGAAAACATTGAATGCAAAATATTCAAATATAACATTGAAACCATCATCACATAATTGTGAAATACTAAGAAGATTATATTTTAATCCATAAAAAAAATTACTTTAGAAATTAAAACTGAGTTAGAGTTACCACTTTGGCCAAGTCTAATTATTTTCCCTTTATCATTGTCACCAAAAGTGACATGTCCACCATCGATATTTATTTGATTCCTAATTCATTAGTAATCTCCAATCAGGTGTCTTGAACATCCATTGTCCAAGTACCATAGACTTCTACTAGATCTCTTCAAATCGATTTCCTACAAAAGAATTAAGCAAGAGATGATTTTGGTACCCATATTTGTTTGGGTTCAGTAACATTAGTAATAAGAGATTTGGGAACCCATACTTTCTTCATGGGGTTCCTATACATATTTTGTAAAGTATTAGAATAGTAAAATTTGTTTGGTCCTGAAAAAACTAGAAGTTGTGAATGACTTCCTAGAGTTATAACTAGAAAATTTTTTAGTCCTAGATATGAAAATAGATTTTCCAGATTTTGTTAAAAAATGAGTTTTATCTATGTTTCTCTATCCAAGTTGTATCCTATACTAGTAGTGTACCTAGGAGATACTTGTTTACCAAGTATCTATGTTAGAGTATTCTTTCCATTGGTAAGTTTTTCTAAGTCCTTCTTCAATTTCTCATTAAATAATTTAAGTTCATTTTTCTCTTTAAGTAATTGAGAATTCTTTTCCTTTTATATAGTAAGATTAGATTTAACAGTATAAGTAAGAGCATGTTATTTCTTTAGAGATTTATATTTATCTTTTAATTCATTTTATGTATCTTCAAGCATTTGGAAGTTTTTAAACATTTCTTCACTAGTCATATTTTCATAATCACTTTCATCTCCATAATAATAATAATTTTGTATAGGAGACTCAAGAGTTAGCTCAGATGTGTTTATCATGAAACACACATTGGATTTGTTAGCCTTTTCATCATGTGAAGATTCTAATCCACTTAATTTGTCCTCAAAAACACTCCATATTTCTTTCATTACCTATTTTTAATTTCTATCTTTGTCCTCATACTTATATTTATACTTTATCTTAGGACAGTCATCCTTTACATGTTCTTTTCTCTTATATTCATAGCAGAATATTTCATTTGAGTTATCATTCCTTTTCTAGACCTACTTTTAGTTTCCCTTCTGATCATACTTTCCTTTGTATATGGGATTCCTAAATAATTTCTTCCTTCTATAAAACTTCTTAAACCTTTTGGACAACTGATAAATTTCCTCATCACTATCTGATAGTGAATCATCATTACTTTTACTATCAGAATGAGTATGTATCCTTTCCTTTTGTTTATTTTTATAAGTAGTGGTTTTGAAATCCACTGAATTTCTATTTGGTTCATCCTCTTCCTCTTTGTTTACCTTTAACTTTTCCTCATACATCATCAATTTACCTATCATCGTCTTAACTGAAAACTTATTTATGTCACAGGATTCTATAATTGATAGTGAGTTTCCTCTCTATCTTTCAGGTAGACATCTGAGCAACCACATTATTTGTTCTTTGGCATCCACTAGATTTTTGAGAGAGATCATTGTATTTAATATTTCATTAAACCTAAGATACATATTATAAATTGGTTCATAAGGATTCATCTTAATGTTATCATACTTAATAGTATAGGTATTAAGTCTCATTTTTTTAACATTAGCGGTTTCTTCATGTGAGATAGCTAAGGTGTCCCAAATTTCATAAGCAGATTTACAAGCAGATATTCTATTAAATTCTTCATCCCCTAAAACACCAAAAAATTCATTTATATCATTATAATTTTTATTTTAAGCAGCTTTTGTAGAATCACTCCATTTACTTCTTAGAGTTTATATTATTTCATATTTATCTTTTATTACTGTCCAAATATCATATACCATACTTTCTAAGTGCATTTTCATTTTAATTTTCCACTGAGAATAATGTGTTCCATTAAAGTAGGGAGGTATTTTGGTAGAAATCACCTTACTATCTATTATATGTAACAAAGAATAAAGGTTGGATTTTAAAGAGCTTAAAATTTATAACTAACATAAATTTAGATATATTTTAAAACACAACTAAATCACAGTTGAAAATATTTGAAAAATATTTGAAACCATTGAAATAGTAGTTTAAAAAAACCTCTGATACAAAATGTTTGTTGGAGTATGACACTAAATAGGGGGTTTAATTGAGTTCCTATAAAAATTTCTGTTAAAAACTTTATTTGAAGATCCCCCAATTTAAAAACAAAACAGGCCAGTTAATCAAAGTAGTAAATTTATAATAGTTTCTTTGTTCAATTAATTTCTCAAGAGATTGATTACTTATCATTTATATCAATATAAAAGAAATAAATAACTTTTGATACCAATTTACTAAATGAAAATAGTAATAAATACTATCCAAGACTAACTATCAAAGTAAAACCTAGTTTTCTAAAATATGAGTTAAAACAGAGTAAAATAAATTTGAAAACATAGCAGATTAAAATAAGTGGTTTAGTCTCAAATTGAGACCTAATCCACTCCACTTGGTGATCACCTACCACCAAGAAAAATATATATATATATAAAGCTTTGATCTGCACCCTGAATTAGGATTTACACAATAGTACAAAATATTTTCTAGGTCACTTGGCCTCTTCTATAGTTCTATGTGGGAAATATAATATCCAGGTCACAGAGGACCTCTTCCATAGTTATATGTGGGTGAAACAAGGTGTAAAATGATATTTGTGTGAGGATATATTTTATCCTCTAGCTTGGTGTAGGAGAAAGTGTGTGTTTAGTAGATAGATGAACACACTACTTGAAAGATTCATAAAATAGTACACAACATTTCAGAATATAATAAGAAGGGATTAGAAATTCTCTGAGTGTTATTCTATACAAATATAGACTTCTAGGATATTGCAGATTTTATGTTTAGGTCATCCTATGAAAATAGAGTTTCATGGAGATTTGTGTTCTAATTTTCTGCTAACAGATTTTATGTTTAGGTCCTCTTATGAAAATAGAGTGTCATGGAGATTTGTGTTCTTTTTTTTATGTTTTTGCTATAAGGATGTTCAAATTTTTTATCCACAACAATATAACTAGCAGAAAATGAGAGTTATTTGTGTGTTCTTCTATGTGTTCTTGCATGCATGTGTGTTCACTCTAATGTCTCTTTTAGTATCTTTTTCAGATCGTGCACCACATTGTATTTTATCTTGGGTGTTTGTGTTATAGCCGACAAGGACCATGATCTCCACACCTCGTACCTCGTAGTATTAGGTGTCAGGTCTAAAAAATATCATTAATTATGTCAGTGTTATGAAATGACTGAAATATGACCATTAGAATCAAATTTTAAATTTAATTGAAAAAGACAAATAAAATTGTTAAGTAAGGAACGGTCTCACAGTTATGGTGAGTCAAGAATGGTGCCATAGTCACGTTGAGTTAGAAGTGATGAATTGGGAATGTGTCTTATTATAGTGTCATAGAAACAGTATCTTATCCTTTTTCAAGATTCTGAATGGAGTCTTGTTATAATGTTATAGAAACGATATCTTTTCCTTTGTCAAACTTATAAATTATTTCTTGTTACGGTGTCACAGAACCAGTGTTATGGAAGTAGTGTCTAGTACTTTGTGATTTCTCAAAACGGTATAATGGTCATGGAGTCTGTTCCTTTGCAATTTATGGAACTAGTGTTATAGTTATGGTGTAAGGAAAATGGTGTCATAGACTTTTCTGATTTCTAGAATAAACGGTGAGACTGTTGGGGCAGAGAAATGGTATCTCATACTTTGTTGATTTTTTAGACTAACTGGTGAGACAGTTTGATCACAAAAACAGTGTCTTGTACTTAGTTAAATATCTATCATCTATCTTAAGAAGTAATACTCGAAAAATGGATTAAGTTTAATCATAATCATAATAAAATATATTTGAACAATAGTAATCATGATTTATAATATTTAAACCTGATTTACAGGATTTACAAGATTTATATGATTTACAGGATTTACATGATTAACACGATTTACATGATTTGTGAGTATTAAAATAGGATGAGTCAAACAATCATGTCCCTACCACTATATAGGGTGATATTTCTTTTATTTATGACTCTATTAATATTGATTTGGATGGTCCTTGATGGTTTTTTTTATAGTGGTTGCTACTTTCACATGGCATCGATGAAGGAGTTATTTGATTTTATGGCCTAGATATTTTTTGGCTCTTAAATAAGGGTAATGATGGTCATGTTGATTTTATAGTTATTGAGACTATTTTTTTTCGAGACCATCATAATAAGAAATATGATTTTGAATAATCTTTAATATTCCCATGATTTTTTACTAAAGATTAATTATTTTAGTGTTCTTAATGATGAATGTTTTATATGTGATGTTGGTGATTTCCAATATAATCTTTTGAAGGATTTCTTGATAGTGGTTTGAGGAAAGAATCAAACTATTTTATACTAGACTCGATATTCTATTTCTTATGATACCACTTTCATTATTGAGTTCAATGTTTCTTCCAAGTGATGGCATAACAGGCTCAACCACATTCATGAGAGGGGATCAGTTGTTTTTTCAAGATTTATTTTATTCTAATTTTGAAGGGTGTCAAATTGGACATGTGAAATCACTAAAAGGATAAAAAATATATAAAAGTGAGTTTTAGTAGTCATACCTTGCTCAAGAAGTCACATGTACTTGAATTAGTATATTCTAAATTTTTTTCTTCTTTGAATTTTAATACTTTTAGTGGAAATATTTATTTTTGTGATGTTTGTTGATGACTACTCACATAAAATGTGGGTTTATATTTTGATTTAAAAAAGTAAAGTTCACAATTATTTTAATCAATATTAAGCTTTAGTTGATATATAATCTGGTAAGAAGTTGGAATGTATTAACACTAAAAAATTGGGTGATTATTGTGGTTCTTTTGATCAGTATTACTAGTATTCAATATCAAAATACTCCACCAAATACACCTAATATAAATGGTGTTGATGAGTGGATTAACATGAATTTGTCGAAAATATTTCGATGTTTTTTTCTTTAAGAAAAGTGTCCTCAATATTTTTAGGGTGAGTCTTTATTTACTACTGCATATATTATCAATTTATCACCCACCTTTTCTTTGAATTCAGATACTCCTAACAAGTTTTGGTATGGAAAAGAGATCAAGTATGGTCACTTATGTGCTTTTGGTTACATGGATTTTGTTCATGTTCCTAGAGATGAGATATCCAAGCTGGATGGTAAGTCATGACTATGTATTTTTATTGGGTATAGACAAGATGAGTTTGGATATAAGTTTTATGATCCTACTTTGAATAAACCTTTCAGAAGTTGTGATTAAGTGTTCAACGAGGATCAGACTATTACAGACATTGGTAAGGGAGAAAAATCCAATTCTCTCACATCTGATTGATTTTTCTATCTTGGTCAAGTTTTTGATACATTTTTACCTCATGTTGTTGATTTTGATGATCATATTAATGTGAAAAATGATGTTTAGGGTGAATAGGTTGGATTTGATGTTTTCAATGGACCTTTTTTTATGATGATCCAATTAAAGGGGTTATTAATGAACCCAAAGTTCCACTTTGGATATCATCTTGATGCCATACCATTTTTACTCAATATTCACCTGATGAGTATATGATTCTTTCTAAAGGGGGTAACCAAAATATTTTAATGAGTTGATCAAATGTGATCAAAAGGAAATAAGGGTTGCATCAATAGATAATGAGATGAGATAAATATAGGAAAAACATATCTTTGACCAGGTGAAGTTACCTATAGCTAATATAGACTTGTAAAATCAATGGATTTATCAGATTAAAAATGAATAATAAAGGTTTATTCTATGATACAAGGTGAGGTTAATTTTTAAATGATTTCATCAGAATAAAGGTATCAATTTTGAAGTAAAATTTTCGCCTTTTGTTAAGATATTTTCTATTTGGGTTGTTCTTGGTTTGGATGCTATTTAGGATCTACATATTGAGAAAATAGATGTGAAGACATATTTCTTATATAGTGATTTAATAGAGGATATTTATATGGAGAATACACAGGGTTTTGTTTAAACTGGGAAAGAGAATTATGTCTACAGGTTAAGGAAAAGTTTGAATGGTCTGAATCATGCTCTAGGGTAGTGGTATAAGAAGTTTGAATCTGTTATTTTTCATCGAGGTTTCAAGAAGACATATTTTGACCATTATGATTTTGTTCAGAGATTTACTGATGATGATTATATTATACTACTTCTTTATGTTTATTATATTATCATTGTTGGACATGATACTTCTAGAATTAATATATTGAAGAAGGATGTTTGTCAGTATTTTGTGATGAAAAACTTTGCACCAGCATGAAATATTATCATCATATTGATCTCCAATGACATAAAGGACAATAAATTAAGGTTATATCATGAGAGATATATTAATAAGGTTCTTTATAGATTTTATATAGATAGAGTGAAGGTGGTTATCAATCCTATTATTTTACATTTTAAGCTCAATGCTAGTCAGTCACCTTCTACTGATGAAGAGTGAGAAAATATGCAGAACCTACCTTATTCATTCACTATTGGATTCTTTACATATGCAATGATATGTATTTGACATGATATAACTCATACAATTAGTGTAGTCATTCATTTTTTATCCAATCCAGGTAGAGATAATTGGATATTAGTTAAGTATTTTTTTTTATATTTGGGGTAATTCTAATATGGTATTGTGTATTGGTAGTGGGGAACCTTTTCTTTACGAATTTATAGATTCAAATATATAAGGAGTTATAGATTATAAGAAGTATACATCAATCTATTTGATCACTTTTAGAAGGGGTGTTGTATCTTTGTAGTTTAGATTGTAAAGATCTATTTCTTTATCTATCGTTGAGTATAAGTTTATTACAGCTATAGAGTCATGTAAAGAATTTCTATGGATGGAACATTTTAGTTGAGAGATCAATTTTAATAAAGACATGTGTGTTTTATTTTGTGAAAGTTAAAGTGCTATTTGTTTCAGAATGAATCCCAATTTTCATGGAAGGTCGAAACAAATCGATGTTCAGTATCATTGGATCTGAAACACCCTTTATTCGATATAGTTAGAGACTAAGAAGATAAAAATAGATGGTAATGGGATAGAAATGTTATCCATGATTTTATCTAGAGGTAAATTTGAGACTTTCGATTGGTTACAAGGTTGGCAGTGATCCCCACTTGAGTTGGAGGGGGAGTTTGTTGGGAATCCTTGTATGATGACATCACGTGACATTTAAATAAAATGAAACAAAAAATAGATATGATATGAGGTGTTAGTAATTTTTGAGGTAGATGTTTTTTGAAAAGAATATTTTAGGAACATCTCTCTCCTCTTCCAAGTGAAACACAACATGGGTTTAACACCGTTTTTGAGATCTATGACCAACCTGAAATTTCACTGGTCTCATTATCTTTCATCTATAATAATCTTTAATAAAATCTTGGTTTTTTCAGTACTTTTATTTGAACAATGAACATATT